>CM076583.1:444125063-445382563 GCA_034641835.2 Pinus albicaulis
GGTATTGGACCTTGAAGCTCTGCACATGGCTGGGGATAAATTGCCTCTGAGAAGCCATTTACATTTGAACAGTTCCATGGAGATTCTGAGGTAACATTCAAATAAATATTTGAGAGGCAAATGGCTCTAAATGGAGCTTCTTGAATTCCCTCTATGGTACCTGCAATCATGATACCATCACCCACAATATCATTAAAACTTAATTTATATATGTCTGGGAGGGCACTTGGATCATAGCCATTATCAGGATCATCACCGTAGGATCCTGTAAAATCAAATGCAATTTGCACATTCTTCATTGTCATGTTGGATATGACAAAATTCTTCACAAAACCACCTCTGCCTGGAGTTGTTTTTAGCCTGATACCCAATCTTGAATTGTAAACATTTAAGTTTTCCATATGCAAATCTGTGATGCCACCAGACATTTCACTTCCAAATGCAAGGCCAGCACTTGTGGGTGTTTCTCCAGTAACACGGCGAATAATGATATTGGAGCTAGGATGCCCAAAGGATATGCCATACTGATCCCAACCGCTTTTGATTGAGATGAGATCATCGCCAATGCTCATGTAGCAGTCCTCAATGCAGACATCATTGCTTGAATCTGGTAAAAGAAAAAACAAGCACAAGGTTATGCCAAATTTCTCTTGGAACATATTAACAAATTGTCATTCCCCTAGATCAAGCAGTGGAAGATAATAAGAGAGCACAATTCTTTAAGGTTCCCTTAGGCTAAATCACCTGTATAAGAATAAATGAATTATCACAATGTGAAAATACAAATAAGAGTTGTTTATTTATAGTATAAACACTATTAAAGTGGTAGTGTGCCTTCCCTGAGGAGCTATGAACCTATATTGAGTTGACTAGGTCGGTCTTGGCTAAGCCTAGAGATATAATATAAATACTACAAATAATGTCACCCTTAATCCTATCATCCCCCCCTTAATATGAATAGGAGGCCATGTAGAAAATACATTACATCACATCCCCCCGTAATGGCAAAGCTCCCACACCAATACAATTGAGCAAGCTGGTAAAGGTGGCCTTGAGCTGAGATTGGGTGAAGATATCAACGAGTTGTTCAGTTAAAGGGGCAAAGATTGGTACGAGTCATCCTTGAGAATGGAGGTTCTACTACTGAATATAGTGCATCCAGATATCAAATAAGTTGCATGGTGCTTTGATTGTCACTAAAGAGAGTGGTGGGAGTTTCTTGTGGAAGACCTAATTGGTCAAAAATCATTTGCATCCAATGTAGGTCCTTACTGGCAAAAAAATGCTAGCATATTCATATTCCATGGAAGACAGATCCACAACTTTCTGCTTTTTGGAACATCAAGACACACATCCTAAACCTTGAGTTAATAAGTACCTTGAAGTGGATTGCCTCCCTTCTAGATCACCAACCCAGTTAGTATAAAAAAAACCAGGAAAAAGAATCAGAGCATCAGCTAAATAGTGTATGCTCATGTGAATAATGCTTTTGAGATGGTGCAAAATATAGTTGGTAGCTTGCCAATGACTCACTTAAGGCTCCTGCATATATTTGGAGCACATGCTGACAACAAAGACAATGTTTGGATGAGTATGAGTAAGCTCGAGTACATTGAATACTAGAAATCACTAAACAGTAGCATCAAATAAAAGAGAAGGGAAATCTGCCTTAAATTTCATACCATAAGCAAGAAGGGTGTGGACAGGCTTACAATCCTTCATCCTAAAGCTATGAAAAAGGTATGGTATATACTAAAGCTAAGAGAACGATATCCCATGGAACGCTAAGTAAACTGGAGATTGGAGATTGATAAAGTAGTGTAGGCCAAGATTAGTCATCCCAAAAGAGTCCTGAGGCTATATCTTCAATTCTTTAATCATGGATGACCATTTATGATGATGTCATTAATATAAAGCACAACAATGAGTTTCTGACCATCATGATGGTGAATATAGCAAGGGATACCACAATTGAGAGAGAATGTGTGGATTTTTCCCATACCAAGCTTGGGGTGCTCATATAGAGACTCCTTTAGTTTGCAAACCAATGATGTAGGCCCATTTTGAACAAATATTGGTAGTTTTTGCATATACATTTCCTCTTATAGGTCCCCATGAAGAAAGGGACTTTTGACATCTATTTGATGAACTCTGCAATTTAGTAAAGCAACAAAAGATAGTATCATCTAAATTAAGTGCATCTCAATGTAGTCAACACCCTCCTTGTGAAATACCTTAACTCTGCAATTTAGTAAAGCAACAAAAGATAGTATCATCTAAATAAAGTGCATCTCAATGTAGTCAACACCCTCCTTGTGAAAATACCTTAGCAACAAGACAAGCTTTATGCTTTCACCTTAGAGTCCTCAACACATGTGACTGGGGATCTATATGGCATGGGAGCCCAGAGACCTTAGAGTCCTCAGACACAAAGCTCAAGCAGACTGGGAGCCCAGAGACGTACATTTCAGACTTCTTGAGGATTTCCGTGATGGTGCCTGATCTATCCGCGGCTCGGATGGTCTACATGTTTGTGGAGGGGATGACAGAGCCACTACGTGGCCTAGTCCGGTCGACTAGACCAGCTACACTTCAAGATGCCATCAGCAGGACTCGGGATTTACAAGATGTCTTGCCCATGACTCGGACACCTTACCCCCAGAGACAGGCCTTCCAGCCTAAGGGGAAGGACACAAGGATTCCGCCTCCCAAGGCGAATCCTAGGCGAGGGCAGTTTGATGATGAGGCCAGGAGAGAATTGAGGAGGAAGCGGTTGTGCTTCACTTGCCAGGAGGCATGGGCACCGGGACATAGATGTGCTGCAGGAAAGGCACATTTCATTGAGGTCTTCTCCGAGAGCAGCGGGGAAGAGGATGAGGGGGATGACATGGAGGTAAGAGATTGTTATGCAGCGCAGGGTGCCTTACCACCTCCACCACCCGTAGCAGGTGGAGCATCATTTGCACCTACTGGAGGGGCTCTAGCCGCATTGCGGGGAGTTCCCAAGTATTTGAAGTTGCGCGTATGGGGGACAGTACGTGGACAACGGGTCTCAGTTTTGGTTGATAGTGGGGCCACCCACAACTTTATTGATGCGCAGATGGTTGAGCAGAGAGGCATACAGACTAAGAGTTTTGATGGATTTTCCGTTTTGGTCCCAGGAGATCAGACTATGGTGTGTGCTCGGTATGTTCCAGAGTTATCAGTGACGATGGGCACTTATACATTGACAGATCATTTTTTCGTGGTGGATATCCCGGACACCAACATGATATTGGGTGTTCAGTGGCTCATTACTCTGGGGAAGGTCACGACAGATTGGAAGGCCCTAGAGATGGAGTGGGATGATCCCAAGACAGGGAGGCATGAGAAGATACGGAGACAGCACACATACCCGCCTCAGACAGTGTCGGCACATAGGATGGAGGCAACCTTCCGCAAGGGAGACATAGAGTGGGCCGTAGAGTTGCGAGCTTCGGAGGCAGTAGATACAGGTCAGGCAGTGCATCCTAAGTTACAGACTATCCTCGACAGGTATGCCGTAGTGTTCGGGGATATTCCACCAAGGCAGCCACCGGATCGGGGGTTTGAGCATACTATTGAGCTTGAGCAAGGTATACAGGCAGTGATCACCACACCGTATAGGCATCCCAAGGCCTATCGGGATGAGATAGAGCGTGCTATTCAGGAGTTGCTGGCCCTTGGTCACATTCGGCCGAGCACGAGTCCTTTTGCTTCTTCTGTGGTGTTGGTGAAGAAGAAGGACGACACATTGCGGATGTGCATTGACTACAGGACTCTGAATAAGAAGACCTTGAAGAACAGGTACCCCATCCCCAGGATCGATGAGCTAATGGACGAGTTGAGAGGAGCACGGTTCTTCTCAAATATTGACTTGAGATCCGGGTACCACCAGATACGCGTGAGGGGACAGGACATTCCCAAGATTTTGGCATCTGCGCTGGGCCTGGAGGGACAACGTTTTCCTTGAGGAGGGCTTCTGGGGTGTTTTTCGGAGGTGGTCCATTTGCTTCATGGTTTCTGGGTTTTGTCCGGAGCAGAGAGTACAGGCGATCTACCGATTTTTAGCTCGTTCCGGTGAGGGGATCAACCCCTAGTTCTAGTTCATTGCAGCAACGGCATCTTACGGCAGATTCTTCCAGCAGCTGGGACGCAGTCTCTATAGTAGCCATTTCCTGTTCTGAGAGGGTTCTCCACTTGCCTTGTGAAAGGATAGGTGCACTTATTATGATTATCTATTGTACCCATATATATTCTCAGACTAATAAAATGACTTAGCATTTCTGGTATTTTTATGTGTACTTGCTCTATATTCTATTTTCGGCATTTTTCCTATATAGTTGCATGCTTGTATTGCTGTATATTGCTGTCTATTTCCGATTGGGGATATTACAATTGGGCACAATGACCTGACAAAGAAGATGATGATGTGGCAACACAAGGCACTACTTTCGCTAATGAGGTTAACTAAACGTGAAATCAAGGAAAATCTCAACAAACCCAAGTGAAAACCATGCAAAATTCATTGAGGCATTGGAGAACCAGCAAAAAGGTGCCAATTAAAGTTGTATTAATCATTGGGGTCAAGGAAACTAGTCATTTGAAGTCAAAAAACCTAGTTGTTGATGGGTCAAAGTGGAATGTTGGAGGTCCAAGGGGTCATTGACATTTTTGGTACATTTCTCCTCATTTCTTCGATTTATGGGTCAATTACAAGGGAAACATTGTATTCTCAAGGGATTTGTGAACCAAGTCGACTTCTCAAAGCGGGAAAAAGTTATTGTAATAAAATATTTATATAAAAATTATTACTTAGCCTCCGACAAGTGGGAGATAGGTAAATTATTTTCCTAGAGGACCATCAAACTAGCTGTTATCTAGTTCTTTAAGAAGAACTATAAAGGCTAGCCTTTCCTCTAGATGTTGTTGTTGTTGTTGATTTGTGAGATCATATTATGCCATAATAAAGAACTCATTTTACAAGCCTTCGTGTAAAAGCTTTGTGTGAGTTGTATTTTCGTATATTTTTCTTTCTTGGTCAATGTTTTTTTTTTTTTTTTTAACAAGAACGGTTATGGTTTATATTAGAATTTGGCCAAAATGCCTTTCACCGGATACATTTGATCGGGCATAGCCCTTAAACTTTATTTCACTAACTGATCACAGGCCCCTAAACTTGGAAAACCGGAAGATTTACTCGAGACTATCGAGTCTATCTCCGTTATTTTCCCTATCTTAAAGAGACAAACAAACTGTTTCATCAGAATGCAGAAAAAACATGACAAACTTTATGGAATGGGGTCCCAATTCTCAATTCCATCTGCCAAGAGACAACCAGCTGGAAGTGAAACTGCCCTGTTGGCTTCCAAGTCAGCAGCTTTATTATTTTCCCTCAAAACATGAAGGAAGGAAGCAGTCCGGAAGGATTTTAGCAAATTTCTGGTTCTTGAAATTACTCTTGCCAGTCTAATGTCTACAGGAGAGGAATCCTCTACTAGAACTTTGATAATGGATTGAGAGTCTCCTATGATACTGATATCTGAAAGACCGAAAGCCTTTGCTTGCTTGAGACCTTGCAGAAGAGCCAAGGCTTCAACTTGCATGCTGGTAGAATGCCCTAAACCCCAAGCGAACTTTTCCATGGTAATACCCTCTTTATTTTTAATAATTCCTCCTGCCCCAGCCAAACCAGGATTTCCTTTCGCTGCTCCATAGAAGAATAAAGAGAATCTGGAATGCCTGAGGAGCAGATCCGAAAGATCATTCTCCTTCCCTCTGAATTGCCACTCTTTTGTGGCCTTGTAATGCCTTATTTCACTAGATAAATGGAGGTCCATCGAGGCACCCCATTCTAAGTCTTGCTGACTCAGATTTAGATCCGGCAAATGATCCCCCAGACTTTATTTCCAAAGGCATTTTATTTTGGTGATGATGAACTGAGCGTTTAGACTTTCATCTCTGAAAACTCTTCTGTTGCGCTCAAGCCAGATCTGCCAGCAAGCAAATTTCGGCAAAGAGAGCCATGCAGCTGTGAAACTCTCATTTTTTGGAAGTGATCCTGGGTAGGAATTCCGCCAGTTTGCAAAAAGATCAGATATGGACGTGGGTAAGGTGAATTCAGAATTCCAGAAGTTCAGAAGGCCGTGCCAGATATCTCTTGAAAAGTTGCAGTCCAAAATAATATGCTGAGCGTTCTCCTCACAATCACAGCATAAGTAGCATCGAGAAGGACTGTGAAATCCTTTCTTCTTCAATCTATCTGCAGTTAAAATCCCTCTGTGGCATAACAGCCAACAGAAAGAGTCGACCTTAGGCATGGTTTTGCGATTCCAGATCCTGTTCCAGACTGCAGGATTAGGAGGGACATTAGGGCGATCATGAAGGCATTTGTATCCCTGTGCAACCGTGTACAGCCCTGGGGCGGCTCCCCATCCTCGGGCATCCTTCTTACCCATGCGCAGAGGCGCCATACCATTTAATAAAGAAAGGAAAAGATCGTGAGCTTGGGACAACGCAGGAGGGACGGGAGGGAGCCTCCATCGCTGCCAATGTCTGCCTTCCCATTGTGAAATGTCCCAAAGAGTGGTGCATTCAGCGTTGTCCAACCACAAACGCAGCGCGTGCAGAGAGCAGTGGGACAATAGAGGAGGTTGCATCATAATGCTGTCATCCCAAAGTTTAATTTCTTTGCCGTTTCCAGGGATCCAATACGCTCTGTCTCTGATTAAAGGGGCTGCTTTATGACAGAGCTTGATCAGCTGCGAACCTGAGGAGGGTAGGAGGGCGTCTAGACATCTCTTCCTCTTTCCCATGAAGTATTTCCTCCATAGGGCTTTTTGCGCCCAACCTAGATTTGGGCCAATGATTCTCCAAAAGATATTGGCTCCCATAGCTATGTTTTGGAGGCTAAGATCTTTGAAATTGAGGCCTCCTTCACTCTGGGGCTTGCATATTTTCTCCCAACTGACTAATGGGATTTTCCTGTCATTGTGATTGCCCCCTTTCCATAAGAACTTGCGAATGAAGGCTTCCATTTTTTTTATGATGCCTGAAGGGGCTAGAATTACAGAGAATTGAAAAATGGGGAGACTGCTAAGAACAGATTTGATGAGAACAATTTTGCTGGCTAGATTTAACCAAGAGAATCCCCAAGCTTGAATTTTGGCCTTGAACTTGTCCAACAGAGGAATCCAATCTCTGCTGTATGCCAATTTGCGAAAGATGGGAAGGCCCAAATATGAAAAGGAGGACCAGTTGAGAGTGGTAGTAAAGCCCAGAATTCTTGAGATGGCAGAAAGGGTGGGAGCCGAGATGTTCCAACAAAAAGCTTTGCACTTACCATTGTTTAAACTGCTGCCAGTAGCTTCACTGTAGTCATCCAAGACCTCCTTGAATCTAAGAGCAGATCTGGCAGAGGCAGCCTCTAACAAGAGGGTATCATCCGCAAAGAGGGTGTGATTAACATTTTTGACCCCTCTGGCTATATTGAGCCCCAAGATCTCTTGGTCAACCAGTTTCTGATCCAGGTAGAAACTCAGGACGGAAACATGAAGGACGAAGAGGAGCAGAGAGAGGGGGAAACCCTACCTAAGCCCTCTTGAAGCTTTAAAAAAACCAGTTTCTCTCCCATTCACTAGGGGGGCGATCCAAGGATCAGCAATACAAGAACGGATAAATTTTAGAAAGCCCATTCCAAAGCCAAATTTTTTCAAGACTTCCCAAAGAAAGCTAAGTCTGACCCGATCGAAAGCATTAGCCAGATCTAGTTTGATAACCATACCTTTCTCTTTGCGAAGCTGGCTCGAGTGAATCGCCTCTTGCACTAGGATGAAGTTGTCAGTGAGCTGTCTCCCCTGAACAAATCCACCTTGGTTCTCCGAGATGATGGCTGGAAGAATACCTTTAAGTCTATTGGCAATAATCTTTGTGATTAATTTGTATCCAATATTACAAAGAGAGATGGGGCGGAACCGATTAAATTCTTTAGCACCCTTTTCCTTGGGTATGAGGGCAAGAAAAGCTGAATGGGTGCTGCCCCCAATTTTCTGGAAGTCTTGAGATTTCAAAATCATTTTGTAGAGGTCTTTCTCCACAATCTGCCAGCAGGTTTGAAGAAATATTGTTGTAAAACCATTCGGGCCTGGGGCTTTGTCAGGCTCCATGTCCGAGAGGGCATCCTTTATTTCCTGAATAGAGATATTTGCTTCAAGCTGCTGATTCATTGAAGGTGAGATCCTAGGGGGAATCGCCTCCAAGAATTTGGAGTTTGGGTCCGTCACTCCCTCTTCTCTATACAGGTTTTGAAAGTGGTTGAAAGCTGCTCTCTTTATGCTGTCAAAATCTTTGTGTGTCAAATTGCTATCTTTGATTTCTACAATAGAATTGAAGCTCTTTCTGGCTTGAGCTTGCTTGTGGAAGAAGGCCGAATTTCTATCTCTTGCTTTAAGCCATAAGCTTTGTGGAAGATTTGCTGGAGCTCAGCTTCCTTATCTAAAACTTCTTTAGTGATTTCTGCATCTTCACAATGGGCATGGTGCTGGGCAATATTATCTTGAGCCTGCTTTCTCTCTTTTGTAGGAGAGGGAAGAGCTTTGGCCCAAGATTTAAGCACCGTTTTCAGTCTTCTAAGTTTTTCTTCCCAAATGAAGAAAGGGGAACCTTTCACTGGCAGTTTCCAGCAGTCATGAACCAAGTTCAGGAACTCAGGTTCTTTGACCCAAAGAGGGTTGAATCTGAAGGGGATGGGGCCAAGATCTTTGTGGCCCAACATCTCAATCAAGATGGGCTTATGGTCAGAAACATTGCATGGGAGGATATGCAATCTGAAATCTAAGCCCAGCAAAAGAAAGGAACTCTGAACCAAACATCTATCAAGTCTAGCAACAATGTGACCAGGACCTATTCTTTTGTTAGACCAGGTATACTTACCATTTGCTGGAGGGATGTCAAGCAGATCCCAATCCTGCATGAGGTCTTCCACCCATTCCCTTGCAGGGTCCCTTACGATTGTGCCTCCTCACTTTTCCTCCATGCGCAAGGTGAGGTTAAGATCACCTGCAACAATGATGTTTTCCAAATTTTCTGACTCCGACAGATGTCTGATGGAGTCCCAACACTCCCTTTTCTCCCCTATATTTGTTGGAACATAGACATTGAAGAGAATGACTGCCACCCTCGAGTCCAAAGGCCGGAGCTTCAAAAACAACCAGTGGGTGTTGTGCAGCACGGTGACCAATCTGAACTTGAGAGGGTTCCAAAGGGAGCACAGTCCCCCAGATGCTCCCCATGCTGAAACTGCATGTCCGCTGCTACCTTTCCAAATTTTTTTACTGATTTGGAGAAACTCCTTGTCCTCCATTTTGGTCTCCTGAATCAGAAGAATGTCTAGAGCTTCTCTTCTTATAAGGCTTCTCGTTGCTTCTTCTTTCAATTTGCTCCCCATTCCTCTACAGTTCCAGGAGACAATCTTCATCATTTATTTTTATGATGATGGGCTCCCTTGGAACCCTGCCCTTGGTTTTTTACCATCTTCGTATTTTTGCCAAGAAGTTTCTCCAGAGTGGGCTGACTACCCTGAAGCTTGTCTTTGTAAGTTTCCTGATCTCTCTTTTCTCTAGCATATTTGCGGCCCCTTGCAGATCTTCTGAACGATATCTGTGTATCTCCTATTTCTCCATCCTCCTCAGACTCCTCCGAGTCATGTTCCTCCTCGGAGGCTTCTGTTTGCTTATCCTTGTTTCTTGCCGTGACGCTTTCTTCATGTCTTGTTTCTGCTGAAGGCATTTTTTCTAAAGGTTGATCTTGCCTATCTTCTTCCTGAGGAGTCTCTTCAGCAGAGCTTAAGACCTCATACCTGTTTTCTTGGCTTTTTGGCGAGGGAACATTCTGGATGGAGGCAGGCTGGGGTCCATGAACCCCAGATTTCTTGTGAGATGTCTTTGGCCTCTTGACCTGGTTCCAGCCCTCTTCCTTTCCTTTCTCAGCTTCCCCTTTGTTCGGGCACCCTCTTGCAAAATGGCCATATATGTGACATTTTCGGCATTTGAAGGGGAGTTTCTCATAGTCCAGCACTTGCACATGCGTCCAACTGCCCACCTTTAATTTAATGGCCTCCGGAAGCCCCATCTCTAAGTCCACCTCGACATAGATTCGGGCGCAATCATACTGATCATTGTTGTTTGCTCTGTCAATGAATTTTCCCAGAGTATCTCCAATGTGCTTGAGGGACTCCCAGTTCCAACAGTGCACTGGTAGATTGGGGAGCCGAACCCAGACAGGGACTGTCGTTGGGACATCCACAGCCGGATCGAAATCGGGGGTCCATTTGTTAAGGTAGAGGCCCTGGGGTCCCATGAGATAGGGCCCATTCCTGAAGATCAGGTCCTTATCCTCCTTGGAGTTGAACTCGAACAGAAAGAAGCCTCTATCCAGAAAATAAGAGGTGACTTTATTTTTTATCAGCGGAACCCAGTTCTTAACGACCCAGTTTTCCGTGGATCTTGGCGAGGGCCAAAGGCCCGTGAATTGACCCACCAGGGCCCGATCTTCCCGGGACCTTGATTGGGCCCTCGGGAGGGAGGTTTACCTCCGGAACATCGTCGAGCCTTTTGACGAACTTAGTAGCTTCAGATTTCTTCTTTTTGGGCAGCGAAGCAAGAAGAGAGGAGAAGGTTGCTTCAGCTTCCGGGATAGCGGCTTGCGAGGGACCGGTGGGCGAGCCTTGGGTCTCCATGGCAAGAAGATCAAAATAGCAAACCCGATCTGCACCAAGCAAAGGAACGAGGCATCTCAAGGCCGGAAATCCAAATAGTCCTTGCAAGCAGAAACCCCGAGGGCGCAGACCCAAGCAGAGCTGACAAGAGATCGAGGGGCTCAGCGAGATCTTGAAGCAGGGCAGGTGGAAAGAAGGGAGCCTAACAGAACCGAGAGGCCCAGAGGTCAGGAGGACCTGGGGCAGAGGCAGAAATGGTCCTTTCTTGATCAATGTTGCCACAAATTTTAATATAAAATATATCCATAATAAGTAAGATCACATAGAAATTGGAGGGACAATTCATTGAGGGGATACATAGCCATGCAAAGAAGGTGGACTAGGCTTCATCATTTTGTTGCAGGTGGATTGTTTGGATTAAGGTTGGACCAATATTTTGAGGTCCAATCAATTATTCCATTCATCATGATGCGATTTTATCTGCTGTAAATATTTTGGGTTGTGCACCCAATGGGGTTTGACCCGATAGCCTCAACAAGGCAATTTCCAGATTGCTGAAAATTGTATTTTGTTGCTGGTACTAGGCTTGAGAGTGATCGAAAAATATCTATCCTATATCCTTCAGCCTTCCCATGTCTAGATCTTTGATCTAAAGTGCTAAGACACTACTTGGGTGGCTATTTTCTAGGGGAATCATGCCTATTTGCTTGTATCTATCACTGAAATGATTTATATTGATGTATATTTTTCTATTTTTGGTTATATGCACTGAAAAACCCAGAGTCATTGAGTTTATCAATAATAGTAAGCTCCCTTGAGAGTTTATTGACATTTAGGACAACATGGAACTCACTAACAAGGCTTGTAATCTGCAGCGTTCTTTGTTGTCATTTCCTAATTAGAACAGCCTCCCTCAAGCCTTGTTAGATGCTATAAACCCAAGGAATATACAACTCACTGGTACCACCTTAGAGTCATATTAAAATCCATCTAAACCTCATTTTGATTTTATTTCTGTTTCATAGATCTGGAAATTACATGAGACTACTTTACTCCATTTCTGCCATAAAGGTCTAATTGTACTCAGCAGTGTATATCTGAAGGCTAGACCAAAATCTGAATGTATAAATCTGCATAATGGGTGTAATAGAAGCATACTTGTACATCATATTTACACATACATATCTTTTCTTTTTGTGCTGGAAATGAAACCTGAAGATTGCTGTCATCAATTGACTTAATTTCTGCTTGCTAAAGTTGGAAACTTGTGCTGTAATACATCTGGAAGTCACTGTTTATTGGAGCTGAATTCAGGTTAAAAAGAGCATAAATCTGTGTTTGTTAACCTTATAAACAGGGCCATAAAGGCAGAACTATCTATGTGTGTCAAACTATTTTCAAAACAGCCAAACAGTCCTGAAGAAAGTACCTTTTATCTTTGATAACTCACGGCCTATAAAGACTACTGGTCATCTTAATCATCCCACTTAAAAAATGACTGAATAGGCGAATACACATTGACCTATATCCTTCAAGTAAAGACAAATCCATAATAAGATTATTGACCATTCTATCACCAAAAGACAAAGAGAAGCCCCCCTAGTAGTGATCATAAGGTCAACACCTTGTTGCTTAGATTCTAGAATAAGTAATAGAAAGATTGCTTTCTTCATATGATTTTGTAATTTCCAAATTATATTCCACCTCCAAGTTTACATGGCTTCCCTTTTTCTACTAAGTGGTATAGCCATATGATAGCCTTTGTTCACTGTGTATTCACCTTCTAACCTTTTTGCAGCCCAGACCAATTTTACATGATATTAATACTATTTATGAGTATGAAACATATGCTCTCCATTCATCAAAAAGATCATCCTACAACCCTAACTGATCTTCTCTTTTCCGGTTTGAGACCCAAGCATTGTTTTTATCATAACATTATCTAGGAAAAATAATTTTGAAATTGAATATTGTCCATTAACTCCCTATATATCTAGGATTATTCAGACCCCCAAACCAAGGGTCAGTTTGCAACCTCCCCTACTGACTTTTATCAGCCAACTAAGCCAAATGATCCCCTATGAGATGGTATGTCAATGGTCTCGATCATTTCTCTCCAACTGATTAAACCTTCTATGACAAGTTTTCTTGAACACCTTATAGACTTTTCAATGTTAAGGGGCTCAACATACTTCTTAGTCATGACATATTGTGGAAATCCGTCTCAAGTGATGATTCCTCCAAGTCCCTTTAGCTTCCAAATAATTTGAAAAGGGATTAGATCTTTGATCCCCGTCTTCCCTCTCTCTTCGGTTTAACGATTTTATTCCACTTGTCAAGGGGTATTTCTTACTCTTGACTTTTTTCAACACACTGGGAGCGATAAGTGAATTTTCTAATTGTGTTTAATGGATTAGATCAGAAAATCAAAACACAACACACTGAAACTTGACTATTGATCTCAAAGGCAAATTACACAAGTTGATGCGTAGGGGTATACCATTGTCATATTAAAATTCATGTGCGTCAAATCTCCATAAAATGTTCATATTTCAAATAAAAAATCCTTTGCGTCTTTGTCATCAATTATTAAAACCAAACGTATTCATTGTGTCACTATTAAATGGGTTTTTAAAAGTTAAATGGCTCTCGGACGAGAGTTGGAAAAGTTCTCGGACGAGAGTTGGAAAAACTCTCGTCCGAGAGTTTTTCCAACTCTCGTCCAAGAGTTTTGCCAACTCTCGTCCGAGAGTTTTTCCAACTCTCGTCCGAGAGTTTTCCGAGAGTTTTGTGACACAACTCTCGGACGAGAGTTGGAAAAACTCTTGTCCAAGAGTTTTTCTAACTCTCGTCCGAAAAACTTTCCCGAGAGTTTTGTGACCACAACTCTCGGACGAGAAAATGCATAACTCTCGTCCGAGAGAATTTTAACTCATGTTAAACCCGACCAAAATCTCGTTCGAAATATTTAAAATCTCTCGGACGAGAGTTATTAAAACTCTCGGCCGAGAAATTTAGTTGACTTTTTTCTCGGCCGAGAAATTAAAAATTTCTCCCGAATTCTAACCATCCGCCAAAAATTGTTTCCCAACTTCGCGATTTGACCCTCCATTCATTTCATTATTCATGTATTCATCACATACTTGACATTATGAACATCACAACAAGAAAGGAATCAATATCATCAATTTGACACTATCATCAATCACATCATTGAATACCAATATACCTGGAAACCCCATAGGGTGAAAACTAGCAGACGTTTAATTTTATTATTAAATGCTCATGAGGGTGTTCAACCCTCACTCAATGGCTTATAAGGGAGACCATCCCTTAACCATCGTTTGATAAATCTTACAAGGAAATATACAAATATCTAGCTTTAATCCACTAAAATAAATATGACAACATTTACCTTCTAGTCTTCATATCTTCATATCTTGGTGGCATGGATGTACCTACAACGTACCAATGCACAATGGACCATCTTGCAGCTTACACTCATCTACATGAACCATCACACCCATCTGCATGAACCATTACTCATTTATCTGCCACCATGTTAAGCATAATATTTCCTTTTCATAAGTCACCATCGCTTCCTGTTTTGATGTCATTAAGAAGCTTTTATAACATGATTAGTTAAAGCCTTAATCAATAAATAATTAATCTTTAAGTGATCCATTAACACTTATTTATGTGCATACATGAGATGTGATTACAATATCACAACATGCTTTCTTCTAACATCTCTACCTTAGTGTGAGCAAGTAATTATCAATTCTTATCAATTAGTTTCCACGTGATTATGACACTTCTCACACACACTCACATTCATACAAGACAATTCACTACCACCTTCCAGGAATTCCTTCAATGGAAAATGACACAATGTGCATTCGTGTTACTTAAACTTTAGCAAAAGAATCCAGCCTTTCAGCTATTGCTTTTGGTGCTAAAGATAACATGATGAATATTGTTCCTATGCATATAATGCATAAAGTTTTCTAAAATTAATTTCCCAACAGAATACTTAATATAATAGAGCATGCAAACTCATGATTCCTCTTCGAGGAAATATAACATAATAGGCATGCAAAACATGGTTTTCTTTTCCATAAAACTAATGGAATAAAGCATAAGAATACATGTCTTATTCTCCAAATATTATACCCACATTAGTAATGTATATATTTCAAGGAAACCAAAACATTACTTTAGTTTTTGTACATGTAATTCATCTTCTTTGCCAAAGATTCTTTTCCAAATTAGGATAACAAAACATGTGATCATTTTCCACATATAAACTTATATTCTTTCTAATGAAATCTAATACAACTATTGCATGCCTATGCATGACCTTACTCCAAATGAAACTAACATAATAGTTATGATAGCATAATGTAATCACATACTCAATAGATCTTCTATCCATGCAAAGAACCTTGTTCCTCTATGATTCTACATGCAAGTTGCTCATGCTTGGCTTCCAAGAATTTACCATAGATAGCCTCTTTTATGCATAAAAACTACGCAACACTAACAAGGTTAACTTAACCTTTAAAACAACTAAATCAAGATGTTGACATAATCCATCTAGCAATGTAATATATTCAAGAGGTTATTCTTTTCCATAAGAACATCATAATATTTTCCCAAGAAGCAAGTATTCTTTTCACACAAATTCAACATAATCTTTCTCCAAGAAAGTATTATGAGAAACTAAGATGGTTCTTCATGACTTCCTTTCCAAGAAAAACTCATTAAATTTTGGTTTGCGGTAAATCGAAGTTCTAAGGTTAAATTTCTTTCAATTTCTTTTGGATATAGATAATGTTCAAAATCCCAAAATTCTGATGAATTATGTTTTGAGTTGTTACGCTCTCTTTTGGTATGAACGTATCTATTGCAAGGGTTAATTCAGAAATCTTGTCCTCGGCTTATATAATATGTGTGACACTTTAAAACTTGAATTTCTCATGTAAAGGTTTTAAAGCCTATTTATTTGTTCATTTATAGATTCAGATTTAGTATACAAAAATTATAGAACTGTAATCTCTACAAAATATGTTTTTGTTTCTCTCTTTTGTCATTCTGAATTTACATTCAAAATCATATACGTGTTATCTTAGTTATTGTTATTCTTGTCCCAGAATATTTATGCGTACTGGGTAACTAGATTTTGACTTAACCGTCTTATTCGACTGGAGTTTTAATTATTTTCATTTAGTATTAAGCATCAAGAGTAAATCTTAACTCTTTTTAATAATGGCAATTTTACTATTTGGTAAGGTAGATTCGGTTGTAAACTATAATGTTTCAGTTACTAAATATTTTTGTGTTTTTCCAACATTTTCCTCATGTCGCTATGACCTTGACCGTTGTTATTTTTCTAATTCTCTGTATCCAAAAGTTTCCCAACAGCTAAGGGAACTTCCTCGACTGCCAACAGCTTAGCTAGAGGATCAACAAAAAGCTCAACTGGAATTAGGAAAATTAATTGGTTAAGTTTCTCTGTACTATTATCAAGTATAGTTCCAGTTCTCAAGAATTTTATCTTAAATTGCACTACTACTGTTCTCTAATATTTGAACACAGAACTGTATTGGCTTGTACTGCTGCATCAATTTATGGATAAAAAAAAAAATTTCTTAACATGTTTTCTTTTACCTAGTTAGTTCAATAGTATTATTCATCCAATGACAAGTAAACTAACATTTCTAGTACCTCGTATGGATCACATACTACTCATAGGTTTTCTTAATAATTACACTTAAGAAAAATAAAAGCTACTATTCTTTAACCTACAATTTATCACTTAAATATCTATTTCAAGTCTAACATGCATAAGAAGTAAATACATATCTGTTTAGTAGATTATTTTCTAGAAGATCTCACTGCCCAACCTCGAGGTTGGCTTTGACGTCCAACCTCTCCCTCGAGTTCTTCATCCACAATTTATCACTTAAATATTTATTTCAAGTTTAACATGCATAAGAAATAGATACATATTTGTTTAGCTAATTATTTTCCAGAAGATCTCATTGCCCAACCCCGAGGTTGGCTATGACGTCCAGCCTCTCCCTCGAGCTCTTCTTCTCTGAACAGGAGTAAATTCAATCTGAGTGTCAAGACACCAAGTTCAGCTCAATCATATTCGGAGTAAATTCAATATGAGCGCCAAGACACCAAGTCTAGCTCAATCCTCCACCCTTCCAGGGTTGAATATGGAAATCTCCATTGGTCTATTGCACCTAACTCTGGAGAGTTTTCCTGGCATTGTCCTGCCTAAAACCTTATTTTTCCTTCTTGATTCTAGTTCCTCCAACAGCCTTTGGCCTCCCCAAAGTCCCTTTTTAAATCAAAGTTTACATAATTGTCAGCAACTATCTAGAAGGTTTATTTAACTAACTTCTTTTGAAAGTAAAATTTATTTTCCATGTCATTAAAATCATATTACAAAATCAGTTAGCTACTCAAGCCAAAAGTTTTAGATTCCACTTTAATGGTAAAAGTGAAAAGTAAAACAATAACTTACTTAACACAGTAACTTAACTTTTGAGGGTGTTACAACTACTTAAATTTAAGCTCTTATATTTTAATCTTTATACCATTTAACGCATCGTTTACTTTCATGAGTGGCATAACATTGCTTCCAAATTATCCATCTATCTCTAATATCATTTTTCTTTTCATATCATTTTATATGTTTATCGCAAATAAAGTTGGCATATTTTAATTGACAAAAATAGACTTTTTTCTCATTAATTTTGATTAAAATCTGGAAGAGATTTTTAAAAATTTAAATTTAAATTTAAGTTGTTTAATTTATAAAATTGAAATGTTATAGGGTATTTTAAAGTCTTAATCTATTTATGCATTCAAAATGTATTTTAAATATATAAAAAATCACAATCTTATTTTTAGTGAAAAAAATTATTTCATCTAAAAATTACACTATATAAATCAAATTTATTAATAAATAAATACTTTTTAATATTTTATGTTTTTTTTTTTTCAAAATTTTATTTTAATTTAATGATATAATCATTTTTAACAAAATCATATATTTTTTTATTGTTAAAATTATTTTTTTAAATATATAAATAAATTCAATACCATTTAAATCTATAAAATACTTCAATTAATCTAGTAGAAAAAATTGAGGTGAAATGTTGATTTGTGTTATTTAAATTGGTTTTTTGAGTGTATATATGGATTCAACACCCTGAAAAACCCTAGGACACTTGGATTGTGCAGGGATTACCCAGCAAACATGTAATTTCAATAAATTTCTACAAAATTTTAGAAAAATTAGAAAATAAAAATCCATTAAAAAAAACTTCCAAAAAACCACAAACTCGCAATACATTTTCAGAGAAAGAAAAATACCGAATCTATCAATACATACTTAATGGCATATTTTCATTTTCAGAGAAAGAAAAATACCGAATTTAAGACGCAAATTATCAAGAATTCAGTTTCAACTGTTTCTTGATTAAACAATTAAAGTAATATTTATTTACCGTGCTTAATTAGGATTGTTACAACTGTAATCATTTTTAGTCAAAAGTTGATCAGTTGTAAAAACAAGAAGAACTTGTATTGTTTTTTTAATTCTAGGGAATAACAAAAAAAGAAAAAGAAAAAATTCACAGTGAAAAATCAAAATTAAAAATAATGGTACTCAGGCTCAAAGGCCAATCAAAATTAAAAAGAACGAATGAGACTTTATATTCTAACTGTTTGAACGTTTTTTAGTCAATTTTTTTATATTCTAACTGTTTGAAGGTTTTTTTTAGTATTTTAGTATTTTTTTGTTAAATGAATGTAAAATATAACAAGAATTTATCAGAATTTTAAACAATTAAAAAACATAATCAAACTAAAAACTGTTTCAGGCGATTACATTACAAACCTTAAACTAAAAAAAAATAGTCTAGTAAAACATTTATAATAGAATCATATTTCATTTCCTTACTCTTACCATAATGACTGGACTCTTATCATTATGGAATTGGTAAAATATTTGTTTTCCTTTAGTTATAGAGTGGCCAAACTCATGATGGTTCTAACACATTCATTATATTTAAAACAATTCTGAGCACACGCCATAACACTTTTAATGTAAGGTCTATCACCTCCATATAATCCATGTCACCATAACATTGTTAATTAAGGTCTGTGACATTCATATAATCCACGGCGCATATATCCTAACATTGTTAAATATAATATCGGTCTCATTCATATAAACCACGACATGGACTATTTATATGGTATAATACTTGGCACGACTTGCTAATTTATAAATATACAGTGCTCATAAATTTTATATTTATTGAGCCCCACTAAGATTTTGTGACCGAGAGAGTACCCGACCTTCACCTCCTTATCCGGGAATGTGAAGAATGACGTTTTTCTTTAGGAAAATTCTGGATATTTTGGTTACCTACAGATGCCAGTTGAGGGAGGTACACCTAGATCAATCTCCATCGTTGATCCTCCAAGCCTGAATCAGACGGTGGGGATCTATTTCCCGACCGTTAGGGTAACAAAACCCTCACTTTGGCGTTTCACTACTCATTTCTTCCGGCATGAGAACCGAGGGACCAGACTCTGCAACCTAGTGATGGAACTCGATGCGAAAGGTGATAGTTTGGCAAGCTAATCAGGTGGGTGAGATAGCTTCTAGAGTTGGATATATAAATTACTTCATTTTTTATTTTAATTTACTTAGACGATTTAATGCAACCAGTTTGCATATTTTCATTTATTTGTAGGGTTAAGCTCAGTATCCCTATAGCGTATTCCACACAACTAGAAGGATTGAATGTCGACACAGGTAATATTCCAATATATCATCAGCTTTAAAGTACAAGGTAATACGTAAAGAAGTTGCTATGAAAATTCAACAACACAACCCAGAGTATACCTTCATGCTTACAATTATTACGGATGCTAAATTACATTAGAAATTTTATATTGTATTATTCTGAAATTCATTATCTACGGGTTTTCAACCATTCGACCAACTCCACTCACGTCTATAACAATAATGTTAGAGTTCCTTCAAATAATTATCTGGTTGGCATGGATTAGTGTCACGTTGCACCTTACTTTCTAGTGTATCACAGGATAGCAAGCATAGGATACACATAACCCAATGTGCTATTGATATTCTCTTGTCATGTCACTTTTGTTTGTTACCTCACTCCGTTTCCTACCAATTATTGGCTACACTCTGTATGTATGTACTTCAAGGAAATAAACCCATAGAAGTATGTGATATCTTTGCTTGTTAAAGCATCAGATCAAAAAGCATCTATTAAGAATTTTCTTATTACAGTTTGCGATAGTATCATTTGGTTTTATTATATATATTATACATAAATTATGTGGTTATACTGAATTTTCCATGTAATTTAACACACACCAATTCATGTTCATCATATGGTAACCAATTATCTCAAATCTTCAGATATTGGGTTTACAACTAATAGTCATTTGAATCAACCACAATTCTCTTGTCATCTATTTTAATATTAGTTAACATTTCACCTATGAGGTGATTATAGAATTAAGCATTTAGTGAACCATCATGTGATTCAGTATTGGGAGTTCATGACTCACAAATTGTTGAGTCCTCTATGTCTGCAAAGTGCAGCAATTTAAAAGACAAACTAGATCTGTATTTTAAGGTCATGATACTCCTCTATACAATTCCTTATTCCTCTTTGGAAATCTAACAACTATAATATACCTTAATATCTTTCTTATAGAAGAAACATTGAAACTTTAACAATGGTATACATTTATGTATAATCTACTATGATCATGGTGTGTGCCCATCATTCTCCTGTTGTAACTAGTCTTTCAATGGATCCCTTACTTAAAATACTTTTGGAGTGAAAATCGATTAGTCCCTTATTAACCTGGACTTTATTTTCTTGTACCAGTTTATTATTAGTGCCTAGGATTTATTTATACTAGAATTTATATTACTGGCATATAGATTTGTATTTTGCTAGCATTACTATAGCTATTTATCATTTCAGCTTCTAGAGCTTAACTTGGTAATAAGGAATCCTCCCCTTCCTATCAACCACCCAAGATGTCTCAATGGCTCATAATTATCAACCATAAGAGTCCTTGGTCAACATCCAACATGTGTGCCAAAAAGGTAATTATACTAATCAAATAATAGTATTTTTGACTACATATTACTATTTTTGGACCAATAGCATCCTTTACCCCTTAGTACATCTCTCCTTCCTCAATAATCTAAGTTATATTTTAATTTAACACATCTTTAGTATCTATCTTATAATATAAACATGAAATCATTATACCAATAACCCTGAACCTTTCAGGGTGCGACACTCTACCTTCCCTATTAGCATCACCATTTGACAAATTTTATTTAACAACATAGGAATTGATTCTTTATATGTCTTTCTTTGTTTTTACATATATACTTCCTTATGGTTACAAACCATACATTTCTTTTCTATTCACCATCCCTATGTCATGGGATGTGATTTATTACAACTTTTTGGTCCAGATGCATTTTCATAACATTATAATTTCTTGTTTATAGTTGCAATTTGTATTTCTCCTTTGTAGGTTTTCATGTTTCCATTAAGCTACTCATGCTTAATCCCATCAGCAATGGTATTCATAAATATGCATTGTTTAAAAAACTATTACCTTTCACATTCCTTTTAGTTTCATGCACACCACAATGTTATGCATAAAAATATATACGAATATTCATTCATGGGTAAATGTCAATAACAGTTAGGGTAAAAATACCAACATTTCCAAATTCCCACAATGTATTGCCACCAACAAACCAACACATGAAGTAACTACCTTGATCACTTATTTACAACTTGCAATAAGCTTTAATCAAAACCAATTCATGCATCTAAGTTTTTTTTTATAGCTAGAAATGCAACACTAATCATTCACTGCAACCAACCATGCAGGCATGACACGACTTATTCAACCACTAGCTATTATAGTAAAGCCTCACTACCTAAATCATTGTTTATTATTATTATTTACATCTAAAGTGGTTCATTCAATTTTATTTTAAAACACTATGTTGTCCTGTTCATGGACATTTCCCATCTCTGACATTCCTGCATTAATTTCACACCCATCATTATATGCATTCATCGCGAATTATGTTCATTAAATGTATCTACAATATGTCATATATGCCAACATTGATGGTCAGATCTCACTTTCACTATTGAGTACTCGGGTTGTTCATAAGTGCACAAATATTTTATTGTTCTTTATCCTCAACATATCATGGACATAGTTTTACAGCGGGATTTATTACTTACTACTCTTCGATGCTATTATAAGCATGAATCTCATGTGTCATGTAGGAAGTAGGCTACGACATATATCAATATGTAAATTGTTAGGCTCGTACCATAGTTGATGCCCACAAGAAGCATACCTCGTTTCCTTTTTCCACTTAACACTTCCCAAAGGTGCCAGTGTTGTAATCTTAGCTCTGATACCACTTGTAACATGTTTACCACACAAATAAAATAAAATAAAAATCCTCTAGTAAAAAATTTATAACAAGATCATATTTAATTTCCTTATTCTTACCATAATGACTCGACTCTTATCATTATGGAATTGGTAAAATATTTGTTTCCCCTTGGTTATAGAATAAATATAGTGGCAAAAACTCATGATAGTTTTAACATAGTCATTATATTTAAAACAATTCTGAGCACATGACATAACACTGTCAATGTAAGGTCTGTCACCTTCATATAAGCCAAGGCACCATAACATCGTTAATTAGAATTTATGCCGCATTCATATGATCCAAGAAGGATATACCATAACATTATTAAATATAATATCTGTCTCATTCATATAAACCACGACATGGACTGTTTATGTGGTATAATACTTGGCACGACATGCTAATTTATAACTGTACAATGCTCATAAATTTTATATTTATTCAACCCCACTAAAATTTTGTGACCGGGAGGGCACTCGACCTTCACCTCCTTATCCGGGAATGTGAAGAATGACGTTTCTATTTAGGAAACTTCTAGATATTTTGGTTACCTATAGATGCCAGTTGAGGGAGGCACACCTGGATCACTCTCCATCGTTGATCCTCCGGGCTTGAATCAAACGTTGGGGATCTGTATCCCGACCATTAGGGTAAAGAAACCCTCACTTCGGCATTTAATAGCCTTATTTTCCAGTCTATTGGCCCATTAATACTCCTAAGAGTACTAATGGGCATGTCTATGCCATGCCACCATGCCATACTTGCCATCCCCTTCACCTTCAGTCTCGAGCCGTCCAAACTCTGATCTGCGGCGGCATCCAATATTTTCCAGACTATTCGCTATTTAATGCCTCTAAAACAGTACCTGACAGTACATGATGCCATGCTAACTATTTTACGAAATGAAAATCCCGATTCCCCTTTTCCGATTCAGGCGACTCCGCGTGCAGGATGTATGGATGCATAAGTCCATTTTGTACCCATGGATGCCATGATTAATGTTACGGGATGGTCTGGTTTATTTTCAAATTCAAAATTTGAATGCTACATATCACCGTCCCCCGCCTCTCATTTTCTCAAAAACTATTTTTTCCCCCTTAGAAAATGCCTGAAGAACCATGCAACCAGCACAAGGGGGCTTCACCTCCCGGTGCCATCTCCCCACGTACCCCTGCAGTTCCCCCTCTAGTCCATCTGGCATCCTTCGCTCCCATGGCGATCCGCGACGTTGGCGGTGAAGACCACTATCACATGATGAGCGGTGCGGGTGTTCATGATGCATCTGCTGTGAAGACCACTATCACATGATGAGCGGTACCAGTGTTCATGTTTTATACATTGCTGGCCACTCTAACCTAGAAAAATACCCTGCATCTATTCTACCATGGTGGGAGTAACTTCTACGATGGGAGTTGGGAGTCATATGCGTAGATATACTGTCTCACTCATTTTGATAAATACTTAATGTCACCCATGTCAGCCAAACAACATTAGATCAACGTTAATGCCCTTAACGAATATGGAAGGAAGTTTTCTCTGTAGTCAAGATATAAAAAAATGAGACTTCATGTAACCTTAACTATTTAGTTGGATCTACACAGGGAACTCAACATGATTCCTAAACACTACTTTGTTTGTTTAAATTATTTTCATTTTTTTATCCAAACGGGCAGTTGCTTTATAGATCATGGCACATTAGCATTGACAACTTCTTCTTTATTGCTCATTTTGCAGGTCTGTTATGTATCACATATGCATTTGTAACTTTATCTTTATTGCTCATTTTGCAGGCCTGTTATGTGTCACATAAGAATTTGCAGCTTCGTCTTTATTGCTCATTGCTCATTTTGCAACTCTGTTGTGTAGCGTGCATACTTTCAATTTTTTTAAATGAAAGAATAAATAATACAATGGGACAATAGTATTTGTTTGGATTTTAGTAGCAAATGTTAATTATTGAATATTTGAAGAAGGTTATCTAGCATATTGGGGTTTTTAAAAATATTATCAATTTAAAAAAAAAAAAAATTAAATGAAATTAGTAATAGATTTATTTAAAGGAAATTAAGTAATAGTTTTATGGTGTTAATTTCAGTGTATTAATTAATCGTTAACCTAAAGAGCAAACAGGTTAGTACATTTGGAAATCTCTTGTTACTCTATAGCCATATAATAATCTAGATCTACATTGTCTTTGGAAAAATAGATTCCCAGTTATATAAATAAGTTGTGATTGTTTAATTTCCGTTTTGAGCTTAGTAGTGGATATGGACAATTAAAAGAAATATTAAAGTTAAAAGCATTTCACTTTTAAATTTAAAAAAACTCATTTCAATCTAAAATATATATTTTTAAAATATATATATATATTAAAAGTTTTAAATTTATAAAAACTTATTTCAATTTAAAATATATATTTTTTTTAAATTTTATATATATTTTAAATTTTAAGAGAACAAATAATAAAGTAATTTTACTTAAAATTATTAAAATTTCCATAATTTTTAATTAAAATTAAAAAATTAATTTATATGTTAAAAATAAAAAATATTTTCAAAGAAACAAATTTACAATGATAAACTTATTATTTAATCTATTACAATGGTATTCATTATTTTAGAAAATTATCTTTTTTTAAGAATGTTAAGTAATATCATTTTTTTTAGATGCTAAGTTTTAATGTTAAGTTTTACTCAAATGAAAATTAGATGGAAATTGTTTCATTTTTTTTTTTTTTAATTGAATGGTAATGAGCTTTCTATCCTCTTGGAGCTCTTGGGGTTTGAATTTACAAACGCTACCTATAAATACTTCATGGGTACACTTGCAGATCTTCTTACTTCATACTCCATTTGCTTGTATTTACTAGTTGCTCTGCATTTATGAATATTATCTTCATGCCTAATTAATGTAAAGACATGAAGACACTACGGATCGAAATTGATTCAATACTGACAAATGGTATCCATGGCTGCATTTGCAAATCTTCTTACTTCATACTCCACATGCTTGTATTTACTAGTTGTTCTACTTTTTTGCATTTATGAATATTACTTTCATGTCTTCTTCATGCCTAATTAATGTGAAGACACAAAGACACTGCCGATAAAAATGATTCAATGCAATTATGATTCCTTATTATCAGAAGTTATGTTAAATAATAAGTAATACTCATTAATTTTTGTTGACAAAAAATAATGTGATTTATGTTTTCTTTTATAGTAACGCCATGCATCATAATTCACACATGAATAATTATGAACTGGCTTTAATTCTTATAGCAGATTCTTGGAAGTTTTATTATTGAAGGATTTAAATAGTTCTTAATGTTTCATTTCTATTGGATATTGCAATGATATTCATAAAATAATATTATATTTTGATTTCCTTAAAAAAACTCACTGCAATTATTTTAATGATTGGGTTATTTACCTTGTATAGAAATAAAATATTTTCATTGTATTTGAAAAATAGTGTCCATGACATGCACGAGTAAATGTGCTTATTAGATTCCTCCATATGATTCATATATAAAGTGTAAACAAATCTTCCTATTAAATTTTATGCCTGTGATTTTTATATAGATTGTAATATTTTATTTTATTTTTTGTAGTTTAGACTAATTATAATCACCCACAAGTTTCAAACGGGTGACCTTGGAGATGGAGTGCCTTAATAGTGCACCCCATCACCGATTTCTCTACACCACATGGGCCATATAGATTGTAATATTGATGAATCAATACTATTGATTTAATTGTACCTAGAATTTTGATTTGCAAATAAGATTCTTAGTTTAAGTTTTGCACAATTGATCACAATAAAAGCTTGCAACGTATAAAGTATATATACAATTTAACATTATATTTCATTTTTATATGAAAATATTAGTTTATTTTAACTTGTCAATATTGAAAAGTTAAAATGAATTAACACTTAAGAGTGAAATGTAACCCTTCCCTTCATTCAAATTCGATCTCTAATTATATTATAAAATTGCATAGTTTTTATTATATCTAAAATTGCATAATTTTTATTATATCTACAACTACAACCGAGTATGGGGTAGATCTCACGTAAAAATGTAAACAAGTAAAAATAAACGTAATATTTAACATTTTTAATCTAATTATTATGTATGAACACAATATAAATTTAAAATATAAAAAAGTTTACGAACACTCAAAAAAGAGCTAAGGTAAATAAATAAACATAAAAATAAATTGGAGGTACGTAAATAAATAAAACCTCTTTCTATATTTACTCCATAAACCCCTTTATATTTGGTCGCTAGGTACCATCGTCCCACGTGAGCGTTCGAGTCTTGGGCTTCTTGGTAATTCAGCTACCAGTACCGAGTATTAGATGGGTCAGGTAGCCCCAAATAATACCGCACGCACTGGGCCTAAGCCTAACCCCCTCTGAATCGGGTCTCTGCTGCGCTCGGGTTTTCTTTGCCGTGGGTGGATAGACGGATTTAAAAGTTCCCTAAATGGTCAACTTCTATGTTTCAAGATGTAAACTGACCAAGGCAGCTTATTGGATGCCTACCCCCTTGGTCCTAACTTAAGCTATAACTTCTCTTGTGGCCCCTGTGGGGAGAGTTTAATGCATTTAGTTAAGTGAGTTTTAGGTGGCTTTGATTCAGTTAAGGTGTGAATGTGTGTGAGAAAGAGGTGAACAAGCACATACTTTGAACATGTGGATATGCGGTGATCCTTTTCAATATCCCGTATTTAAACTAGGTTTGGTTGTTCCTTGCTCAAAAGTAAAACATGTGCGGATGTGGGCCGCTTACAATGCTTCTTAGTTAATTTAATTGATCAACTATAGGGAGATGGTGAATTATCATTAGAGAGTGTTCATATGCTTGCCTAGGATCACCCGTGGGTGCAAAGGTAGCAGAGATTACTTGCTCTTCTAAAGAAATTCGATCCCTGTCCCGAATCCTAGTGCCAAAAATTGAACTAATATTAATGACTTTCAACTAGGAAAATGAAAAGAAAATATTTGCTTATGGTGTGCCTTTGTGAAGCTACAGTAAGAATAGGATGAGGGACCTAGCTCGCTGAAGCTTTATGTGTGAAATAAAGTGAACAATCACAATGTTGTAAGATGCAGATATATGATACACTATGTTTGGTTGTTCCTTTCATGAAATAAACAATGTGTGGATAATGGGACGCTTACAACTTGTCCTATTTATCTAAAAGTTTGCTCTATAGGGAGATTGTAAAATATCTCTCATTAAAATATCTATAGGAATTTTTGTTTATTTTTTTAAACAGGAATGCATTTTTTGTAAGGTTCAATTTTTTTTTTAATAAGGAATAACATATTCTCTTCTTTTTTTCGTTATTCAAACACATTTTCTTAACTTACAAAATTTGATTAGGTATAGATGAATCTAACCATATATCTACATTTATTAAAAAAAATTGAGTCTATTCAATTAACATAAAATAAGTTAAAATAAATTTGGACATTAGGTAGTCCACCTCCACCTCTCTCTGACCTAAAGTAAAATTGCTAGTACTAAGCCAGCCCTCACTATAGACTAGCTCTATTCCAAAACATCAACATATCTACTTACCATACTTCAACCTATATGGGGAGGATAAGAATTAATTGGGGAAACCACCCAAACTAAACTCAATTGTATATATATATAATTTGGTTACATGTTGTTTAGAAGGAAAAAAAACAGTATACTGTAAATAATAATATGTAATTTCATTGTTTTGTGTCTATTTTGGAAAAGGTATACATAATTTTAATTTAAGGCCCTAAATGACTTCTTCTTTTTTTAAATCAACTGTGGAAAATGCGATTTTTCAACTTGAAATTCGTTGTTAGTAGTTGTAGTCCTTAGATAGATATTTCTAATGAGGTACCATACGTGCCAAATAGAGATAATATGACCAAGTCCTTGATTCAATTCCGATATCAAAGGTTGCTAAATTTTAAAGTTACATATTTTTATGGGAACATTAAAATATTTATTCTATTCATATGCATTTTTTAGATTTTTTTTTTTAAAAGTATAGAGTCTTATTTTAAATCAATTTTATTTTCTGGAAATGTAATTTTTTATTTTATTTTTTATGTTTCAATTATTTATGAAATTTATGGTAGATTTACTCTCTTATTTTTTTTGTGATAGATGCACATATACATTATATAAATTGTGCATATATGGTAGATGCACATATATAGAAGTTGCACATATATGGAAGTTGAACGTATATGGCAGATGCACATATTTTATGTATATGCACAACTTTCTTATATGTACATATCTTCTGTATATGCACATATCTTTAGTATATGTGCAACTTCTATATATGCACATATACAGAAGTTGCACATATACAGAAACTATGAACAACTTTATTAATATGCATATATGACAGTTTCCAGATATTCACAACTTCTGTATATGTGCAACTTTCATATATGTGCATATCTTTTGTATACGTGCAACCTTTGTATATGCGCATTTCCTTCGTATATTCTCAACTTCTGTATATGAATATACCTTTCGTATATGCACATCTACTGTATATGTGCATCAGTCGTATTTGCAAAACTTCCAGATATGCACATATACGGAGGATATGCGCATATACAACATTTGTGTATATACGACAAACTTGCACATATACGAAATATGTGCATATATGAAAATCACATAAATTTTATATATGCACATATTTCGTATCACATATATTCTATATATACACAACTTCCATATATGCACATATATTTCGTATATGCATAACTTTCATATATGTGCATATACGAGAGTCGTGCATATACAGAATATGTGTGCATATACGTAGGCTACGTATATATAGAGGTTGAAGTTGTGCGCAATTTACTTATATTCATAGCATCAGTATATATACACATATGGAAGTTGTGCATATATGATACATACACATATACAAAAGGTGCAGATATATGGAAGATGTGCATATACATAAGTGGGATAATTAGAAGACACCAAAGCATATAGTTCCTTGTCATAAGAGGGATAATTCACAAAATCTTGGGAGAAATTCTCTGAATGGTAACATACAAGTTTCCTCTACTGCATCAACACTACTCCCATGGCATAACCACTAGAATATTTTTCAATTTCAAAAGGTTTTTGGAGGTCAGGAAAGGCCAAAACTCTTGCGGTAATAATATTATCTTTCAGAGTATTGAAAGCATTATGTT
Source organism: Pinus albicaulis (assembly GCA_034641835.2). Lineage (NCBI taxonomy): Eukaryota > Viridiplantae > Streptophyta > Pinopsida > Pinales > Pinaceae > Pinus > Pinus albicaulis. Next base: position 444,154,580 of record CM076583.1, read on the forward strand.
TCTTTCCTCCCCACTGAAAGGTCTGCTTCACACTTGTCAAAGCATGCAAGGGAGATGCTATGATGGAGAAGTTGTAAATGAACCTTATCCAATATTGCACTGCACCCAAAAAGTTGTGAACCTATGTAACATTGGTAGGCTTAAGCCACTTAACAATCACATCAACTTTTTAAAGGTATATATTTAACTATCCACTGCCAACAATATGACCTACGTAAACCAAAGAGGTCTTACCAAATTCACACTTTGAAATTTCTACGTACAATTTTTATTTTTGAAAAACATGAGGTACCTTCTTAACATGACTGACATGATCTTCCAAATTTCTATTGAAAAAAAGTATATTGTTAAGATACACAAGAAACAAATTATCAATAAAACGTTCAAAAATATCATTCATCACCCTCATAAATGTGGCGGAGCAGTGCACGGTCAAAATGACATCGCTGACAATTTGAAGAACACCTAGTTTTTCTTGAATGCAGTCTTCCACACATCCTGCTATGCAATTCTAACTTGATGATATCCCCCACATAAATTCAATTTGGTGAAATAAACAAAATCTTTCAACTGATCTAATAAATCATCAATGCGAGGGAGAGGGTAGTGATTTTTCACCGTAATCTTGTTGAGTGCTTGATAGTCCACTCACATCCTCCATGTGCCATCCTTATTTTGCACTAACACTATAGGTGAACCACATGGAGAAGAGATAGGTCTTATGACCCCTTGGTTCAACAATTCCTGCACCTATTTCTTGATGTCCTCCATTTTAATTGTCAACAACCTATACATACCCACATTAGGTAAAGGATATATTTTTTAGATGAATTTCATGTTAAATATTGTGCTTTGAAGGTAACCCACTTGGTTCTTGAAAAACCCCACAATATTTAGAATCCATATCATATAATTCTTTCTTGTGAGCGAGGTCACAATCTTGGAAAGCTTCATATGCTTCTGCATCCTTTGCTCTCACAACCATGAGAACGCAACCTTTTTTGAAGTTGATCAATCTCTTCATATGACCTACACTAACAATATTTGCATTGATCTTCACATGATGAGCCCTGACAATATACTCCACCTCATATTTTGTGATATTGTATTTGTTTTCATTTCGGAAGAAAATTGTTTTCTTGTCATACTAATATAGAGTCCTGGGATGATGATGATTTCTTGGGATGATCCCCTTTGTCATGTTTACCCCTGCTTTCAAGATGGATGGCATTCACATTGGTTTAATGAATAGTAGTAGGCTCAAACTATAATAAAGAACACATGATATAATTGCGTAATCCACCAATATACTTTGTTACAGTCTCAGGTGAATCAAATCGAATGGCCAAGTTTAAATCTTATTTCCTAAATTCCTCTGTGAAACTTTGCACACTTTGGCCCTTGCCTTGCCTCAAATATTTCCATTCCATTAAAGCCTTTTGTCAATAGCCAAAAGGATATAATTTATCTTTCAATGTAAAAATAAAATTAGACCAGGAAAAAAGTAGATTTCCCAAATGTCTACTACCTTTTTGAATATTTCTCTCCCACCAGACGAGAGCGATGCCACTCAACTGAAGAGAAATCTAAAAAGAAGAGAAAGAGGAGGAATAAGAAGAAGAAGAGTTCTCTCCATCAATCATCAATTAATGTGTTTTTGTGGTCATCGACAGATTCTCGAAGATGGTCATTATGGTGGCCTGCAAGAAGAGTATCACATCAGAAGACACTGTTAAACTCTTCTTTGAACGAGTGTGGGTACACTTTTGAATCCCACAGTCTATCATCTCAGATTGGGACAGTAGGTTCCTCAGTACATTTTGGTTTAGCCTCTGGTTGATTCTGGACACCAATCTCACTAAGTCCACAAGTTTCCATCCCTAAACCGATGGACAGATAGAGGTCGTCAATAGGATGATCGTACACATTTTTCACATGTACAACTCAAATCATCCATGCACATTGGATGAGAGCCTCCCCTACGTATAGTAAAACTATAACCAAGCTCTCCACAACTCAACCGCTACAACCCCTTTTAGGTGGGCTTGGAATTCAAACCACTATCTCCCACTGATGTTGCCATGCCATTTGCGACTACTCGGGTAGATTCGGATCACGTCCACTTTGAAGCTGACAAGGTGAGCAACATCATTGAGCGCATTCAACACATCCGCCAACAGGTTCACGATATATTGGACAGAGCCAATGCTAAGTACAAGCATCGACATGATCAGCATTGGGTGCCACATAAGTTCCAGGTGGGCGAAAAAGTTTGGCTACATTGCAGAAGGAGCTCCTCGTTGGGTCCCACCGCAAGCTTCACGGGCTCTGATATGGGCCATACACCATCACCAACTCAGTAGGGGATAACTCATTTGAGCTCAATATTCCACCATTCCTTGGACTGCACCCATTTTTCAATGTGGATAACCTTCGGCCCTACTTTCCACCATTGTTGGACACATTCAACATTGTAGAACAACTTACACCAAGCGAGTTAAACCCAGATTGCATGGAACAAGCCATAACTGAACAGATCATGGACACACAAATCAAGAACACCCGAAAACAAAGGATCCAACTATATCAAGTTTTCAAAGCTGACCAACTCCTTTACTAGGGAAAGTGGCTCACCAGGGACCAAGTTTAGCAGAAGTTTCCTAATCTAATGGAGGAACTCAACGCAATGGGGACCATTTCTTCCTAAGGGGGGAGGAATGATCCAGGTGGATATTGGAGGCCACCCACCTATTCCATTTGGGCCCCACCATTGTTTCTTTTAGTTTTTCAGTTTCCTTAATTGTAGCACAATTTACTATTTTTGGTAGTTTTTCGGGTCTTGAACTTCCGGAGCCGTTTTGAGGCCCTAAATGACGTTTTTTTTGGAAAATCAACTGTGGAAAACATTAGTTTTCAACTTGAAATTCGTTGTCAGCAGTTGTAGTCCTTAGATACATCTTGCTAATGAGGTATCGTACGTGCCAAATAGAGATAATATGACCAAGTTACGACCCTGGGAAGTTGGATGCCCAACTAACCCCAATGGGTCCCATAAACACTTGGTGTTACATCTCCTCGGGTTAGGGTTTTCGTTGTTTAAGGTTTTCTCTTATTTTTCAATAATAAAAATTCCCTTGAGCCTCATTGTAACACAGTTCAAAGGCATGTATCCAACACATCTCTTCTTAGAGATAAGCTACCATCACCAAAGCTAGTTTTTTTAAAGTTTTTCTATAAGAATTTTCAGTATTTGATATTAATGAAATGAAACATTATTTATGTTGCATCTATGTAGTTTTTATTATATTTGTATTATGTTTCATTCCTTATTAAATGTGTATCACCGACTGTAGCAGAACATAATCCAATATCAAGTCCACTATATACCCAGAGCACTGTAACCCTAGAGAGCCATGACCTGAAGCCAACAATAGATTCATAGCCTAGCATTGCACGTTTGCCATAGAAATCCACTAGAGAAGACCTAGACGCAAGTACCTGCATAGTCGATTCCCCATCTACTCCTAGTGACTCCATACCTGCTAGCTGAGGTGGAGACTCTATCAAGATCGGCACAAAATCTAAGTGATTAGAAGAATAATCTACAAGTTCGTCCTCCACCTCATTCAGATGTCTAAGGCCTCCTCTATACTCGACATATATTTTCACTCACACCATACCACTTGTCTGAGCCCCACACAAGCCACGACAAACCTCCCTACTTCGATTTTGATGGATAACATTGCAGGTGATTCTTGCAGCTTATCTGAACCCTAGCAGAGGTTGCACGTTCGATCCTTCGCACGTTTTCAGAGCCCTCATTTTCAAATCCCCCTCATTTTAATATTAGAATATATTAATATGAAAATTAGATTTAATAATAATACTAATACTAATCTTTTAATATTAAAATTAGGGTTAATAATGTTTTTTTGCATGGTATTAATACTAAATTTGGCCCATAGGTTTAACCTAAATAAAATCTCTTTTTTGAGTGTTCATAAATATAAAGTGGATTATGGAATAAATATAAAAAGAGTTGTTATTTATTTACCATGGTATTTGGCCCATAGGCTTGGTATATAATTAGATGTTGATTTCCAATCCTATTTGATATATTTTATTTATTTATTTACCATATCTCTTTATACCTCTTCTATATTTATTTATTTACCATGCCTCTTTCATAAATATGGTATTTGGCCCATGGTATTAAAATGGTACTTGGCTCATAGCCTTCACCTAAATAAACCCTCTTTTCTGAGTTTTGTTAAATATAAAGGGGTTTATGGAGTAAATATAGAAAGAGGTTTTATTTATTTACCGTACCTCCAATTTATTTTTATTTTTATTTATTTACCTTAGCTCTTTTTTTGAGTGTTCGTAAAATTTTTTATATTTTAAATTTATATTGTGTTTATACATAATAATTAGATTAAAAATGTTAAACATTACGTTTATTTTTACTTGTTTACATTTTTACGTGAGATCTACCCCATACTCGGTTGTAGTTGTAGATATAATAAAAATTATGCAATTTTAGATATAATAAAAACAATGCAATTTTATAATATAATTAGAGATCGAATTTGAATGAAGGGAAGGGTTACATTTCACTCTTAAGTGTTAATTCATTTTAACTTTTCAATATTGACAAGTTAAAATAAACTAATATTTTCATATAAAAATGAAATATAATGTTAAATTGTATATAAACTTTATAGGTTGCAAGTTTTTATTGTGATCAATTGTGCAAAACTTAAACTAAGAATCTTATTTGCAAATGAAAATTCTAGGTACAATTAAATCAATAGTATTGATTCATCAATATTACAATCTATATGGCCCACGTGGTGTAGAGAAGTCGGTGATGGGGTGCACTATTAAGGCACTCCATCTGCAAGGTCACCCGTTTGAAACTTGTGGGTGATTAGAATTAGTCTAAACTACAAAATATATATATATATATATATATATATATATATATATATATATATATATTACAATCTATATAAAAATCACAGGCATAAAATTTAATAGGAAGATTTGTTTACACTTTATATATGAATCATATGGAGGAATCTAATAAGCACATTTAATCGTGCATGTCATGGACACTATTTTTCAAATACAATGAAAATATTTTATTTCTATACAAGGTAAATAACCCAATCATTAAAATAATTGTTGTGAGTTTTTTTAAGGAAATCAAAATATAATATTATTTTATGAATATCATTGCAATATCCAATAGAAATGAAACATTAAGAACTATTTAAAGCCTTCAATAACGGAGTCTCCATAAAAGAAATAAAACTTCCAAGAATCTGCTATAAGAATTAAAGCCAGGTCATAATTATTCATGTGTGAATTATGATGCATGGCGTTACTATAAAAGAAAACATAAATCACATTATTTTTTGTCAACAAAAATTAATGAGTATTACTTATTATTTAACATAACTTCTGATAATAAGGAATCATAATTGCATTGAATCATTTTTATCGGTAGTGTCTTTGTGTCTTCACATTAATTAGGCATGAAGAAGACATGAAAGTAATATTCATAAATGCAAAAAGGTAGAACAACTAGTAAATACAAGCATGTGGAGTATGAAGTAAGAAGATTTGCAAATGCAGCCATGGATACCATTTGTCAGTATTGAATCAATTTCGATCTGTAGTGTCTTTGTGTCTTTACATTAATTAGGCATGAAGATAATATTCATAAATGCAGAGCAACTAGTAAATACAAGCAAGTGGAGTATGAAGTAAGAAGATCTGCAAGTGTACTCATGAAGTATTTATAGGTAGCATTTGTAAATTCAAACCCCAAGAGCTCCAAGAGGATAGAAAGCTCGTTACCATTCAATTTAAAAAAAAAAATGAAACAATTTCCATCTAATTTTCATTTGAGTAAAACTTAACATTAAAACTTAGCATCTAAAAAAAATGATATTACTTAACATTCTTAAAAAACATAATTTTCTAAAATAATGACCATTGTAATTAGATTAAATAATAGGATTTATCATGTAAATTTTGTTTTTGAAAATATTTTTATTTTTATTATATAAAATTAATTTTTTAATTCAATTAAAATTATGAAAATTTTAATATTTTTAAGTAAATTACTTTATTATTTGTTTTCTAAAATTTAAAATATATATAAAATTTAAAATATATATATTTTAAATTGAAATAAGTTTTTATAAATTTAAAACTTTTAATATATATATAAAATTTAAAAATATATATTTAGATTGAATGAGTTTTTTTAAATTTAAAAGTGAAATGCTTTTAACTTTAGTATTTCTTTTAATCATTCATATCCACTACTAAGTTCAAAACGGAAATTAAACAATCACAATTTATTTATATAACTGGAATCTATTTTTCCAAAGACAATGTAGATCTAGATTATTATATGGCTATAGAGTAACAAGAGATTTCCAAATGTACTAACCTGTTTTCTCTTTAGGTTAATGATTAATTAATACACTGAAATTAACACCATAAAACTATTAATTAATTTCCTTTAAATAAATCTATTACTAATTTCATTTAATTTTTTTTTTTTTAAATTGATAATATTTAAAAAAAACCCCAATATGCTAGACAACCTTCTTCAAATATTCAATAATTAACATTTGATACTAAAATCCAAACAAATACCGTTGTCCCATCGTATTATTTATTCTTTCATTTAAAAAAATTGAAAGCATGCACGCTACACAACAGAGTTGCAAAATGAGCAATGAGCAATAAAGACGAAGCTGCAAATTCTTATGTGATACATAATAGGCCTGCAAAATGAGCAATAAAGATAAAGTTGCAAATGCATATGTGATACATAACAGACCTGCAAAATGAGTAATAAAGAAGAAGCTGCCAATGCTAATGTGCCATGATCTATAAAGCAACTGCCCGTTTGGATAAAAAAATGAAAATAATTTAAACAAACAAAGTAGTGTTTAGGAATCATGTTGTGTTCCATGTGTAGATCCAACTAAATAGTTAAGGTTACATGAAGTCTCATTTTTTTATATCTTGACTACAGAGAAAACTTCCTTCCATAGTCGTTAAGGGCATTAACGTTGATGTAATGTTGTTGATGTAATGTTGTTTGGCTGACATGGGTGACATTAAGTATTTATCAAAATGAGTGAGACAGTATATCTACACATATGACTCCCAAATCCCATCGTAGAAGTTACTCCCGCCATGGTAGAATAGATGCAGGATATTTTTCTAGGTTAGAGTGGCCAACAATGTATAAAGCATGAACACCGGTACCGCTCATCATGTGATAGTGGTCTTTTCATATGGATCGGCATATATTTATACAATCATCTCTAACAACTCCAACAAGCGAGCCGGATTTTGTACAACTACAACCGTGCCAGGATCATTTTAATATCAGATCGCTCCATATCTCATGCGTGCCAGTTTCAATGGGATTTCTACAAGCGAGCGTGCCTTTCAATTGCAAGCGAGCTGGTTCGAACCATACAGGAGAAATGCACTGCTTCTTATGTTATGTCTGTTCATCGAACAATATCTTTTGCATTATATTTTCACATATAAGCTATATGCATCAATCTTCCATTCCTGTCCGTCATATAGCTTTCTGATCCACACATTTCTGATAGGCCATAATGGAACGAATTGTTCATCATCCCGCAGCTGCGATCAACAAGCAATTGTTTTTCTCAGCTTATAACTCTGGCGTATCTCATATTCTGTTTATATCTTTTGTCTTATCTATTGAATCATTATCCACTTTGCCTCTCTTGCTCCCTACATGAGCTGAGCATTTTTGTAACGGACACAATATGTTCTGATATGTGGTGGCCTATTTTACATTTCCTACTCTTCTCTTCTGGGAGCAACACATTATCTTTTGGCCGTCAATGGTTGTATCTCGCTATTAGGTCTAACAGCTTGAGAAGATCTCGCTAATGTACTGCTTATATTAATATATAACAACGTTTTTTTCTTCTGAAAAAAAAAAAATCATGTGATAGTGGTCTTCACTGCAGACGCATCATGAACACCCGCATCACTCATCATGTGATAGTGGTCTTCACCGCCAACGTTGCGGATCGCCATGGGAGCGAAGGATGCCAGATGGACTGGAGGGGGAACTGCAGAGGTACGTGGGGAACATGGTATAGTCATTGGTACTCTTACAACATTAATGGGCCAATAGACTGGAAAATATTGGTTGCCATGGGAAGTTGCCCATAAATAAAAACAGGTGCTAAATATGTACCACATAAAATTTAAATGATATTATATATATCATATAAATTTAAATTTTCAAATTAGTTTAAGTTTATTTTAGTTTTTGAATTATTGATAAATATTAAATTGCTGAAGGTTTAAATTTTTGTGAATATTTAAAAAATGTTGATTCGCTCAAAAAAATATTGGTTCTTCTTAGTATTTTAAGTTCTTAGTATTTGATAACTTAAAATTAAAGTAGATTTTTTTTATGATTTTAATCAACACATATATCATATTTGGAAATAGAAAATAAATATATATTTATAAAATTTTATATATAGTACTGAATTATACTTATATATATATATAATTTTTTCAAAATATTAAATGTCAATTTTATATTAAATATTAAAAGAATTATAAATCTCACTAACACTTTGAATTTAAAAAAACTTATTAATAAAATAAATTATATATTAACTAATTACACAAATTTTCTTTTTCACTTTGTTTCTTCATTTTATTTATTTATTTTTAATAAAATATTATGTTATTTAATGTGAATATTGAAATATTTTATTTATGGCTATTAGTAATATTTTTTTTGTTATTAACATAATTTTAATTTAAATATTACATGTGAATTGAATATAGAATGATTTACACATCATCTAATATGAATATTATGTCTACATTCTATCTATTAACTTCATATTAAGCAGTGAAGCCATTGCATATCTTTTTAATAAGTTAAAAAGTAAATTAATTTTTTTTTGTTTTCAATTACTTTATCTATATAAAGTTGATAGAAAATTAAGGTATAAATTGAAGTATTTTGTTTATGATGGATGTTGTTTCTTTATATATATGTGTGTGTGTGTGTGTGTGTGTGTGCAATAACTTTTTATTTAAAAACTCTTAATAAAAAATAGTCACCATTATTGAAAGTCATTATCTTTCGTGATAATAATGGTTAAATAAAGTTAATTTGTTTTATAAATCATGCTTTATAAAAACACAATTTAATCAATTGAATATATATTTTTACATGTATAAAAATTTTAAAATATTATTATTTTATAAATATTAAGAAAATATATCTTTTATAAAATATTATATATGTATTAAACTCCAAGTAAAGTGTGATCTAGGCAGGAGGGGGAGATGCTAGTGCCATAATACAATATATCAATACATTGCATGATTGGTGACATAAACCAACCTCAGCTTCCCTTCAAGTTCTTGTTGGTATAGTTGAGGTTGTTTTTATGAGGGATATTGCAGGGTTGAACATGCATGGAGGTTTAAGTCAATTAAGGGAAAATGTGGCAGGCCTTTGTGAGGGGTCATCTCTGCACTAGTAACAAAGACGTGGTTCTTAAGGTATAAGAAAATTGAGGCTGATATATTTCGCATTGATCTTCCCATTGGTCATTTATACTTTGTTTTGTGGTTCATAAGATTTTTCTACCATTCTTGAGGGGGTTATCTAGCTAGTCCATTCACAGCTCAATGGTTGCACAGGATAATTAGTAGTGCTTATGATGTGTTGTTGGCGGATGAAGGCGAAGGAAGTTGTGACTGGACTCCTTTGTAGCTCTAGGGTGGACTGGGACAACCGTTGTTTCCATAGCATATCACATCTCCACTTCTTCATAGTAGCAACATTGTAAGTTAATGAAGAAGATGATAAAAAAGGGCCAAATGGAGGGATAAATTGGAAATTTTGTTAAGGATCTAGAAATTCAAGCACACACAACGCAAAATTCAAATGCATGTGGGATATACACGCATAAGCAATATTTCATTGCATAGGCTTTATCGCTACATGAAGAGGAGCAACAAGGCATTGTTGATAGGTTGGATGATCTCAAGCTACACCACTAGTTTCTAATAAGCCTGGTCTCTTGGGTAGAAAAAAGAAAGGTGGAAAAGTTTAGGTTTGAGCAATAGGAGGTTCATATCACCTATTTTAGGAGGTGGAGCACCCCAGTGCTCTCTGACCTTTTGGTTTTCTTCTTGGTATTGTAGTCTTTGCTAGTATCCTTCTTAGTTTTTTACAACAATGTTTACTTTATTATGTTACCCTACGTTGATACATTTAAGGTCCGCTTACCTATCGTGGGTAGTCGAGTTTTGTTGTAATCCTGATTTCCCCTCTCAAGGTGAGATTCTCAACTTATTTTTATTAATGTTTCTGTTAAGATCATGAGCTCATTACATCTTTGTTTTCCCTCACATAAAATTATGCCCACTTAAATTCTTGTTAGAGTTTATGTCATGGTCATGAACATGGATCTCAATTCTCTACACAAAAACAAATAATATATATATATATATAGATAGATAGATTAACCAAAAAACAAAACAAATATATATATATATATATATATATATATATATATATATATATATAGTTTACGCTTCAATTAAACTTACAAATTATATTATATTAAAATTATAATCTTATAATTTTTATATTAAAATTTAATAATTTTATATATAATAAATTAAATTTCACATTTAAAGTTTTAAAGTTTGAGTACATAATCAACGTATAAAACATTAAATTTCAAATTATTATATTTAGATCCACATTTATAATCTTTTATATAATGTATTTAATTTCAAGATATTAAATTTAATTTTCCATTTAAAGATTTTACAATTATACATATAAAACATTAAATTTCAAAATATTATATTTAGATTCACATTTATAATTTTCAAAATACTATGTTTAGGTTTACATTTAAAAATTTTAAAGTGGGAATGCATCTAGTGAAATTTATAAGCATTGATTTCCCTCATCATCTCAATTGGAATTATAGCATCGAGAAAAGGATTATTGGGGTTGGAAATCTTATTATGAGCTTCAAAACAATTGTAAATCGATCGATATTTACATTTGGAGTAAAAATAGGTTCCTCTTTGAAACCCTTGCCACTCCTGTTGTCTTATACGGATGTGAAGTTTGGGGTTGTAGTATATCCAGAGAGTCATGGAGGAAGATTGAGATGATTCAAAAGCAATTCATAACCTACAACCGTAAGATCAAGGAAATACACCCTATCATATCCTCTTGGTCGAATCTGGTTTGTCCCCCATTGAAAGTATGACTATGTTTAGATATCTAATGTATAAGAAGAAGCTTGAAAACATGGAATCAAAAGGCTCCCTAAAATTGCTTCTAACTGTAGTTAAAACCCTCACCTTTGCCTCAAGCGTGAGTGGCATAAGGATTCCCAATCCTAGCTCAACCATTGGGGAATTTGGGAGGATCAAGAGCTAGAGAGTAAAAGGAAGCTAAGATACTATAAGGAAGTGATCAACTACACCCTTGATAATTAGAATTATCTCTTTGTGTTGTCCATCAATAAGAAAAAAATGAACATTGCTATGATAAGAACTAATTCCCATGAGCTTCGGAGTGAGACTGCACGGTGGTCTAATCCCAAGACCCCTTGGAACAATAGAATATGTTAGATTTGCAATTGTAAGCAAGTGGAAGATGAAAAGAACTTCCTTTTAGACTACCCGACTCTATACTCACATTCACTCTCAATTCCCTACATCTGTCACACTTCCAATCTTCTTGTCCTACTAAGTCAACCCACTTATAGTGATCTTGGAGCACTTATTTCCCTTCTCTTTGACCGTAAAAGCAAGATTTTCAAAAATCAAACTTAGATTCTTTCTCCTCTCTTAAGTTTCGATAGACTGCATTGGTTTTAATGGACGATAACCATCATCATCATAATTAAATTATATCGAAAAAAAATTGATTTTAAAACTTATTAAAAAAACATCAAATTATAAAAGTTAAACCATACCAATAAATTTTAAATACCTCAATGCCTTTCACTTTGAAAAGAAAAAAGTACGGTGCCAATCTCCAATCGTTGCCAATCTCCAATCAAATTCATGATACCTAATATTACTTTTGAGTCTTGACATTATATCAACGATTTCCACAAATTTCCACCTGCCCTAATTTTGACACGCTTCGTCACGCCTATGCAGTGTAAATATGGATATTAAATGGCCACACCACACCTGAAATATGAATATGATTCATTGATTTTTCTTTGGATGCGGTTGGACAAAAAAGCTTACAAGATGCTTATAAGAAGAGATCTGAGCTGCTGAATGACAGTCATTGATTAAACAAATGAAGAACTCGAGACTCACAACACTTACTTTGTTAAATACAAGAGCTTTGGCTGGAATACACGTATGCACTAACCCATCTCTTTCCAAATATGTTTATTCTATTAAGTGTTGCTAGACATCCCTTGAGAACATGGATATTTGTGCAGAACATGGATGAGAGGTTGAAACCAAAAACCCAAGCGTCGTGGGGAATCACTATGGTTTCTTGCATGTGCGGGTACCCATCATAAAAAAGGTGGAGAATCCTCTGGAGTTTGTGAGATTGGAAAAACGTATCATTGATAGACATAAAATGTCTTTAGGAGTTTTCATAAATGTCAGAATTCTGAGATGCCTTGCAAGGTTAAGAGGACCGCAGGTATATGTAACATCCGCATTACACAGAACTCGTTAATTTTTGCAACGATTCTGAATTCTCATTCAAGATATGGTTGGTACAGGTGATTTCTAGATATTTACACAATAACATTTCCAATACAACGATGGGGATATCAAGATATTTACACAATAACATTTCCAATACAACGATGGGGATATCAAATATGACTGGCCCCATGGAGAAGACAGCGATGGATGGGAATCCAATCAAAAGATTTTCTTTCTTTGTGTCAGGTGCACCTCAAGTGAGTAAACACACTGCTAAGGTTCCTCTAGCCATATTCTAGTATTTTTGCATGAAATCAAAGTTGTAGCTGGTATATATTTCTATATGTTTGGGTATAATATTATGGTTCTCTCAAGGTAGGAGGTAGTCCAAGCATGCATATCCATAACAGGTCTGTCACACAGAGACACTATGTTTTCACTAGTGCATTATTGCATATCATCTAATGAGGTCAGTTTTAATGCACGTTTTTATTATATCCCCAGTTTCATTTTGGACTTGGTTTTAGTGGGGGCCTTCCCGGGCCAGTTGCTATCCATTCAGTTCTTAACCTAAACCTGTCCACGTCTTCATATTTCTGTCATACTAGCATCTTTGTCCCTGGGTTAAGTTGTTGTCGGGGAGGTATATTGGTGGGGGGACTCTCTACTATTTTTCTCCTCGCAACTTTATGGGGGGATATTTTAAATGAGGAGTCTGGAATATAATCAGGAAATCCCCCACATACTTATTCTCGTGCTCCTCGTTATATACCTGCTCCTCATCATTATGACTCACAGAAGGTCTTACAATGGAAGGCCTCATGTCAGATAGCTTCGACCTCAACTTCTTCGTTTGGAATTGATTCGGACCAGACAAGCTCGTCAGTGTAATCGAAACTTTGTATGTTATGGAATAAATAGATTTCATCTTTCATCATCTTGCGGTTATGCAAAGGCTTTAGCTTCTGTTGTTGTAATAGATGGTGGCAATCCATCGGCTGCTATTGTTACTGTTGTTGCCATCTCTGAAAAAATACCTACAAACGTCGCTTCCCCCTCTCCCCTGCCTCCCTGAACTTTCCGACCATCATTTTCGTTCAACAACTTGTCGTTGCCACCCTACTTTTTGACTCCTCCCTGCTAATTTTCAAATTCTCAACCACCCTGTCAGTATTGAATTTCGATTTGTAAGGTTTGAAATTTATCTTAAAGTTTATAAATATTGGTGAATATTACTAGTCCCTAATATGCAAATTGTAAAAGTCTTGGCGAAACTTTTGTAAAAGTATTTATATTTCTAAATATTTTATATAGTCTCTATAAAATTTTGGTGATTTCTAAGGTAGAATATTGTTATACTATAAAATTTGGGTGAATCATATTCTAAAAAAATGGAAATTCACAAATCTTTTTTTTTGAAAAAACATGGAAAATTAGCCCACCTGTGAATATTAGCCCCTAAAATTTTCCCTACCCCCCATTTTTATTATAAGCGTGGTTGAAATTCCATTTTCCATTGTACTCCTGACCAATACAATCTAGGCAATTGCTTCCTCCAGGTTGTCTTGCCGCCCTATCACCATTGTCGAGGTACACTCTTTGTCCTCCTACTGCCATCCAAATTGGGACATTTATTCCCTTTGCATGCAATCTAACACATACCCCCTTTTGGCCCTTATTATATTCTTCCGAAACACTATCCTATGGGCCTATATTCCCTCGAGCAGTGCTTTAGATTTACTTTGGCTCTCTGACCCATGATCTACTTGTCATGTTCCTCGGATTTCGGATATCCTTGCCCGATTTGGCCTTTCCATCTCGGTCAGTTAGTTTGGTGGGAGCTTCTATCTCATTTATTAGTGATAATGGTCATGTTTACACGTCAGCCTTGGTGGAGGCATGGACCCTTATTCGATTGAAACTTCAACTCATGAAGCCTTTATACGAGCCACTGTGGCTGCTGTGCGGGCACATGACGTGGGGTGGAGCAGCCTGGCTCGTGACGTGGGGCTGGACGGGTAGCGCATACCTTTACCCTCCAACAATGATTCACCATATAACCTCCGCCCGACGCATTCTCAGAACCGCAAATTCAATTCTTCTCAGGGTGTTCCTGGACATCAAGGCTGTGATAAGAGCCTGCCCAGGAAAATTATCTCCCCGACTCATGATACCAAGTTACTTAGATTTTCTTATGAAGAGCTCTGGGGGAGGGTGACTAGTTTATAGCACCGCACCCTCGTTGGACGCTGGTACTTTCGAGGTATGGCAAAGTTGGAAATTCAAGCTTCGGTTAAAAAATTTTAGGGCCCCCTTGTCGGCTACCCCTGAAGGTTAGCTAGGTGATGAACAATTGGTTTTGTATCCACTTCCTTTACATGGAGGATGTCTCTCTAATTCTCGGAAAGGCCTGGGTCCGTGGCCAAAATTTTCTACTCCTTCATGAATGGTACTTGGGCTTCAATGCCATCTCTGAGACGACCAGGAATAACCTCGTCTGGGTTAAACTTCATGGCTTGCCTCTCCAATAATGGACAAAGCTCGCCCTCTCGGCCATTGGGAACTTTATAGGGCAGACCAAATTAATCGACCTGGGTTATATGGGTGTGTGGGACAAGTGCATTGCTTGGCTGCTGGTTGAAGTTCATTTTTCTGGTGGGCTTCTTGGGACAATTGATTTGGAGTGGGCGGGATCTCGGCATCGAAAACACATTGACTATTGGGGTCTTCCCTTCCGTTTCCTTCTTTTCCATCATACAAGCCACCTTCTGGGGAGGTGCCCTTGTGCTCGACACTCCCCTCATTATTCTTGATCCTCTAAGGTAGGAAATGGCGCTCTTGGGGAAAAATACTTGTCGACTATCAGGAGTAAGACAGCCAATTTGTCATCCTCTAAATTCTTAATCATTCTCATTCTAAATTTTATCTTCTCAACATTATCCTTCAGACCCTTTGACTACCTTCTTGCCTCTCCTTTCTATTCATAACCACACCATGGATCGTGACCCCCGACCCTCTACTAATCAGGTTTTCCCTTTTCCAACCACAGTGCATCCGGGCCCAGCACCCTCCCCCCGTCACATTATTTTTACCTCCCCTGTCCCCTCTACTCCTTCTCCCTCCATGTCCTCCCTCGAAACTGCTTCTCCTCCTTTGGCCCCGACGATGCGACCTCCAATCGGCCTCCCTGTTCCCCAGCAAAATCCCCTCGAAATTAAATTGGTAGCGATATTGACTTCTTAATGCTTAGCCCTGAGTTGGACCTGGTTGCACTCACTGTTCATGAAGGCCGCATCACCTCCCCTCCTCCCTCCATCTCCCCAACTTCCGCTCATAATATTACTGTAAGAAAATGGGGTCAGAACGGTAGCCAACACTTCAGAGGGAAACCTAAATAAAAATCCTTGTTGATGGATAGCCCATGTGGCTTAAGGGATATCCCCATCATGGCTTCTTTCGACAACCGGGCACTTAGAGAATGCATGCCCTCCCCCCATCCTCCATGAATATGATTTTATCTCTCAATATTTGCGGCCTTGGGGATCACTCCAAGTACCTCTTTATAAAAAACCTTCTCCCCATCCATTCTTCATCCATTATTATTTTTCAAGAAACCATGTGCTTGGCCTCCAAAGTCACCCCTCACTTCTTGTCCCTCTGGGTGGGGTGGCACATTGTGGGGGTTGACTCAGTGGGGATCTCATGGGGTTTAAGTGTCATGTGGAACCCAAAATTTTCTAAGTTCCATGATTTTCGTTGGTTTGTTGGTATCCTTTTGTCTGTTCGAATCTGTGGTTTCTCTGATAATTTTCACATTTTCAACTGTTATGCTCCCGTTCAGGACCGCTCCCATTTTTGGGCCCGTATCGCATCCTCTAAACAAGTGAACATCCAAAATATCATTTTTTTTTGGGATCTAAATGTTTCCTTATCTAATGTCGAGTGTTATGATCCCCATAGCCGATGTGATCCCCTTGCTAAAATATTGTCCTGGGTTTTTTCAGAGCATCATCTGGTTGACATTGCCCCTCACCCCCTGTCTCTGACCTGGACAAATCGCCGGACTGGAAATTCTTTCATGGGCAAGAGGCTTGATTATTTCCTTGTACACGAAAGTGTATTAGAACTCTTGGGAAGTCTCAAATATTTTGTCATCATGGATTCGGTATCAAATCATCGGCCAATTGCCCTCTCTTGGCGTGTGGACGCTGCTCAAAGTGGACTTCCCTTTAAATTCAGTCGGGTATGGATGGAAGACCCCGATTGTCTAGAAATGGTTCGTAATACTTGGAGGCTGACGGGGACTCTTCGGGACACATCGACTTCTACTTCTTTCACTCAAAAAATGCGACTCCTTAAAAAACACTCTCGGGAGTGGGAGAAGTAGAAGACGTTGAAGCTGGTGGCCGAATTAAGGGACACCGCCTCTTGTATTGAGGCTTTACAATGCTCCATGATATCCTGCTGGAATTTTGCACGCACCATGAAGTCTTTGGCCATCCTTGAGAAAAGAAAAGATCGGATCCTCCGCATACAGGAGATTTCGTGGAAACTCAAGAGTCGGGCTATCTGTTTGCGTGAAGGGGGCCATAATACCAATTTTTTTCACCACTTTGCAAATGGTCGGAAAAATCAGAATGCTATCTGGCAGATTAATTCTAAGTGGGGTGAACTGGTCTTCTCACAATCTAAGATATCCAATGAAGCCATTGCTTATTTCTCTGACTTATATAAGCGCATGGAGGATGTCTCCGTTTTTTATCGGCTTTGGGAGGTGGAATAGTACCTTGTTATGTTCTACGAAGAATCTAATGTTGTTTTATTTAAGCCGACCACAAAGGAGGAACTTCTGGTGGTCCTAAATTCTTTTGCCAAGGAAAAACGTCCTAGACTGGACGGATGGCCTGTTGAGATGTATATTTTTTTTCTTTGATTTAATGGTGAATCTTTTTCTCTTGGTGGTGGAGGAATCTAGGTGCCGAGGATGGATCCCGGGGCACATCAATACTAACTTTCTCACCCTCATTCCCAAGTCCTCCCACCCGGTTGTTTTCTCGAATTTTCGGCCCATCTCCTTCTACAATGTTGTGTACAAGCTCATCTCTAAACTTATTTCCCACCGCATCTCTACCACACTCTCTTTACATATATCCTCCAAACAGTCTTGTTTTCTTCATGATAGGCTTATATATGATGTTGTGATCACAACACAAGAAGTCATGTACTCAATCCATCTAAAAAACCTTGATGCTTCCATCATGAAGATTGATTTGTTTAAAGCCTATGATTGCATCGACTGGTATTTTGTTTTCCTTGTCTTGTATAAGATCGGCCTCTCCCTGCTCATTTTCCAATGGATCATGTCTTGCATCTCCCGTGTTTGGTTTGCGGTGTTGATCAACGATGCTCCTACTGATTTCTTTCGTGTTGGTCATGGTCTCCACCAAGGTTGGTCCCTCTCGCCTCTTATCTTTATTCTGGTTATGGATGGTTTAAGTCTGCATATAAAGGAGGCTAACATGCATGGACTTTTGATGGCATCCAAATGGCCCCGGTTATCACCGCCACACATTCCTTATTCGTGGATGATGTCCTTGTTTTTGGTGCGGCATTGGGACTAATCATCAACAATGGTAAATATATTCTGATATCGGCGTCGCGAAACTATGTGGATCTGGAAATCATTACAGGACTATTTCAGGTCATCATTGCTCCTATCTCGGGTGGTTTAAAATACTTGGGTTTTTAGCTTAAGCCATGTGGGTACAAAAATAAGGATTGGTCCTGGTTATTGGAAAAATACAAGAAGAGATTAAACATTTGGTCACACAAATGGCTCTCCCTCGAGGGGCACTTCATCCTTGCAATTCATGTGGGTATTGTGGATTCCATCAAGGCCATCATTTCGAATTTCATTTGGTCTAGTGCTAGGGCCCCCCATAAATTTCCTTTATGCAACATGGAGTTGATCATGCGGCCTAAAAGGTTGGAGTTGGGGCCTTTTGAACATCTAACTTTTCTCTCAAGCCTTACTTATCAAATCACTCTCGAGGCCTGTCTCGGGTACAGGAAAATGGCCTTGTATTTTTCGGGCTAAATACTCCATTTGTCCATACTTGATCTTCCTCTTTTGGGAACAGTCCCTCCCTCCTCTTCGTGGATCCATCATTTGGAGAATATTCGGTAAGATCTTTTCATGTTTTTTCAGCTGCCTTGTTTGGGAATTTGGAAACGGTCAACTTATCCACTTGGCCTCTGAAAGAGTGCGAGGGCTCCTATCAGAGTTTTCTATCGACCATCGTCTGTTACATGTACTGGAACTTAAGGGCCTCTTCTTGATATCTCAGTTTATTTCTCATTGGAGTCAGGGTTGTCCCATTTGGAAGACTGCACATCAGCTGAATCTGCAGGGCAAGGTTGCTGACAGTTGGGAGGCTGTGGTCCATCTCCTTAAAGCGGCAAGCTTCTGTTTGCACCAGGGGCATGATAGAATCACTTGGCATGGTAAACTTCATCAGTCCTCTCCTGTGGTAAAGGACATCTATGATGCCTCTATGCACCTTACCATTCCGTGGTTGGAGTCTCTCTTCTTTCTAAAATTTTGGAACCGCAACATCCCTATCAAGATTACTCTTTTTGTCTGGATGGCAATGAGAAATTGGGTTTTAACCTGGGACAACCTGGTTAGAAGAGGTTTCAATGGCCTGCGAATTTGTATTTTTTGTAAGTTGGAATCAGAACATGTACATCACATTTTCTTCTCCTACCCATTTACATTGGACATCCGGTCCCGTTTCTCTCATTTCCTTTTTCGCTAGGACTGGCGGCTTCTCACCTTTCAACAATCCATTGATACCTAGAGTTCCTTGTCCTCTATTTCTCGCTCACTACCTTTCTTCCTCTGCTAGGAGGCGTGGCTCGTCAGGAACCGGTTTGTTTTTTAGAATCAGAAATTCCTACAACATGTTATATTTTTGGCCATACAGAAGTGGATCGATTCAACTACTATGGTGCCTCGTGGGACTCAGGATCTCTCTGTCAGACTTCTTCCGTATGAAGTCTCCATCTCAGCCTGTTTTTTCGACAAAGCTCAGCAGTAGGGGCATTATGGTTGTGGTGCATGGTTGAACCTCGGGCATGGGGAATCATATTATATCTGCTGGCATGGTGGACCTAGTTCCAATATGCGAGCTGAGTTCCTCACCCTTTAGAGCCTTCTCTGGGTGGCCTACAATCTGCAATCGACTAATCTTCACATATATGGTGACACTAAGACAGTGATTGATGAAGTCACTAGTCTCTCCAGCTTCTAGCCTCCCGCCCTCCTCTCCTAGTTTTGCAGGATCTGGTATCTTCGTGGTCACGTCCTTGATCCGCCCATCCAACACATTTACCGTGAGGCTAACACAAAGGCTGATTCTCTCTCCAAGCAAGGTTTTCTCCTTCCTTTCAGGAATGTCTGGGTTCAACACTTCAGAAGGACTCAGATGGTCTCCTCCACTTTGAACCCACTCCCATAGGAGTGTTGTTAGTTCCAGTTTCGACATCTTTGTATATACATCTCTCTATTTGGTTGTTTTGTTCTTGTTTTAACATTTCTCTTATGCTGGTTTTTATCTTGGATGGTCTGCTCGCCCTATATTCTCTGACCATTCATACAACTTATAGTTTACTTTGCAATTCGGGCTTTTTTTGTAATTTTCCTATTGAATGCAAGTTTTGAATCGATTCCAGCACCCTTGCTGCAATATCGTCTGCTATATATACTGTTTTTTTTCCTATAATACAATGTAGTGTTTTTTTCTTTATGAAAAAAAAGTATAACATTGTTTCAAGTTCAATAATTTGAAATGTTATTTGTTTCATAGAGATTAAACCAATTATCCTCTGATTATGGAATTTGTTTATGCAGACACCGTCTGTGTCCATTATATGGGCATTGCTCAGATGGAAGTGATGGCTCAAAAGACTTACATCGACGCGAATATTTGTGCTAGGAGATAAAGAAGGCTTCCATCGATCATATATAGAAATGTATTCTGGTTAATGAGTTGTATTAAGGACCAAACCAGCTCAATATCAAAATAAAAAGTTAAAGGAATTTAATTCTGTTCCTGTCCTCTTTTTAGTAAAATTAAAAAATATTAAATCAAATTTAAAACAGGTGATCTCTTTTTAGGAAAATTAAAACAAGTGATCTCTTCTTCTTTCAATTATGATTATGATAATATAAAGGATTCTGCAAAATCTTATTACATTGAATTCTAAAATTAATAGAGCCACATTTTTGTTTTACCGTTTAACATTTTTATCTTTTCCTAAGTACTTCTTTTAATCTTATTTGTCTTTGTGGTGTCCAGCGTTAAAATGAGTAATATTTAATTTATTGTAATGTCAATATATAAAACGTTTTAAAAAATGATTAATATTTAATTTACTTCGTCGTAAGGTGTTTTTATTTGAAAACAACTTCTCTAGCTGTCAATGTATCCATGTGTGAGCTATTGGATTAAATGTTAGACGATTGAAATGTTTTAGGCCATTAGATCCACAAGTAAATAGTTTTATATATATTTTTATAATGCTAGTTTTTTCTTTTTATTTTTAATAAGTTAGATTGATTTTAGATGTATAATAGAAATGCAATAATGTATAATGTAATGAACATTTTAACTAGTTCAAAACACAATAAAAAATAAAAATAATAAAATAAAATAATAATAAACTATAAAAACAGCCCATGGTATTGATCCATGGTATTCATATGGAATATAGTTTATTTAAAGGGCCAAATTAAGATGGCCTAGATCAATCTTGACTTTGGATCTACCAAGAGCCAAGATGGATCAAATGTCTTCATATATTATTTATGTTACAACTCTTTTATTATTCATGAGTAGTATTTCTTAATATATAAAAAAGTAAATTAATAATGAAAATTGTTAAAATATGTGAAATTATTGCACATGACATGATTTAACTTGAGAAATAATGATGAATGTTCATAATTCTTATTTCTTAAATAATACTAAAATTACCTTTAATTATTTAATTGTAATAGTTTGTAACTACATAACAGTTTATAAATACACACATACTATATATCATTTTTTTGTTTGTTAATGAATATCAAATTTCTTCTATTAAAAAAAAACTATATACATATATTTAATTACCTAATTGTAGCTAAGAAATATTTCATGTTTTTTACCTTATAATCATAAACAAATTTCATATTATATGATGTCAAACTTACTCAACTTTTTATTCTGAAATTTTAAACAAAGTTTTTCACTACATAATTTTAGCTTTTATAAATTTTTTATTTTAGTTTTCAATTCAAACAAAACTTACAAAATAAAAAACCCACTATAGTTTACAAAATTGGCACTATGTGATTAACAATAGAGTAAGTTGACATAACCCTAAGGGGTTTTTTTACAAGTTTTATCATAACCGTTCCCTCCATCCAATATATATTGTAGAAAAAGACAAGAATCTATGAAAGACAAGTGTAAAGAAAGATTAGAACTTTGTGTGCTATTAAGATTTAAGTAGGTTAATTACAAGGTTCTATCAATTATATGTGAAAGATTTAACGTGTTTGCTGGGTTCGGTGAATGTGATTCTAAAAGAGAAAAAGCAGTGGAACAATGATATAAAAAAATACAGTGTAGTTGTGATTATAAATTTAATAAAAATATAGAAATTGTGATCTTGTTTTAGGGAACACATTATTGGAAAAACTATTTTTGCATGGAAAGAAATAACATGTTATTGAGTAAACAATGTCATGGCAAAAATTCCAGAAATTTTTCCATTCTAATACCTACAGAGTGAACTGTCGGTACTGGGCAAGAGGTGGAACCTCAGCCCAGAACACATCGTTCCTCTAAAGCTAGCTATACTCGGAAAAATCTCAGGGTGGTCCAATCACCAAAACTATATGCATAAAATACCTGCTGTAGAACTAAAATTGTTGAAAGAAAACGACTGTGTAGGAGTTTCGTTTCCACAACCAAATAGAGTACAATAATAATCTAAAGTGTAAATAAAAATAAACGCCATATGTATAAAAAAGAATTTTTGAACTATGCAAGAACATAAGGACTGACCAGAGGCTCGAGACATGCAAACATTAAATGAAATAATAAACCAGAATTCAAAACGTAAGAAACAACTAGAATCATTGAATATACATGCATAACCAGAAGGCCAGAGTAATGCAAATGAGAAGTAACATCATACTCACAAGCTGATATATATATATATATATATATATATATATATATATATATATATATATATATATAACTTCATGAACATCATAGCTAAACTTTCAAATAGCACAAACTTTAAAATATCACAAGCGAAAGGAAAACCTTTCTTTTAAATTGAGCAGAGAAACCCAAAATCCAAGAATAGGCATGGAGTAAGACTGAGTAACGAAACCCATATTTGTAAATATATATACACAAAAATTCAGAGAAACCTTTGTTAACCCGAAGGAAAGGACTGTCAAAAATTAAGCCAAAAACCTTATGACATTATAAATTAAACCAGTTCTTCTACTAAATGTTAACTGGGGTTGACACCTAGTGTGGAAAATTCCACCATTTTCCAGAAAGTGGATGAAGAATCCTTTTAGAGACAGAGTACCTAGAAAGAAATGGATTTTTTATTCATAGCAGAAGACAAAAACCCTAGTGCTCAGCAGGTAAAAAGGATTATGGTGCCGTTCAGAAGGAAACATAGTTGTGGAGAGAAAAAAAGACAAGCCATAAAACAGTAAGTAATGGCACAGTGAATTTAGCAAGTTAAAAAAACTTAATTCTAATGGGTATCGAAGAAAATTGTAAAGTGGTGTTCATATTAGCTGTAAGAGCTAAGCTTGCCACAGATTCACAGACTTTTGAACTGTAAGAAAACGAAAAACCGGTAACAGGAATGAGAAAGGTAGAGCATAATCTAGCTACGAAGAAAACAAACAATGGAACAAGTATATAAAATGGCGGAGTTGATACAATTTTGGGTGAAACCGCATAGAACTATCCATCGCGAAAACTGGTTCACCACCGATCCTTCGTAACTCCAGAGGCATCAAGGTTGTGGCCTATAAACCCTTATTCACATACAGCCTAAAACCATAACTGTTACCGAGAAAATGAGGAATTGCGGATGGGCAAGTAGGTTTTACCCAAAGCACGCTTCCCACCGAATGATTCCACCATTGATCGCAAATGATCGGACGGTGCATGGAGGGGCAGGTGGCCCATAAAAAATCGGTTCCAATCCCAAGTAAATCCCACAACTGGCGCCACATTAATACGCCAAGTCATGACAGCTACAGTTTGGAACAAATATAAAATCAAGGCATTTAATAGAATTGAAAAGAGTGAAACAAAAGTTGAATGGATAATTTGGGTATGGTTGTAAACAAATATGCAAGTTACTAAGTGTTGATTTAATTTGTAAACCGACAACCTTATACCCATGGTTAACGATTTTTCAAAGGGAAATAACATTTAGAAATGTAATAGCCATCTAGAAATGTAATAGTTGAGGTAAGGCAATAATTAAGGTAATGTGTAAATTTTTTTTATTTCCGTATGTTACAAAAAATGTGAAACTCTATTGCAATTTTCTCTACAAATGTGATGGCAAGTGTGCTCTAAATGTTGACAATTTCATGGTTAATGTAGTATAAGCTACATGCAAATTTACAGTCTTGTATACAAGATCAAGAAAGCTATGCCCAATATCCAACACCATAGAGCAAGACATGTTCACTAATTCAACAATTGCTTCCAAATCTCTCTCAGTGCTAGAGTTGTTTTCTCAATAAACTTGTTTTTACTGCTCTGATAAGAAAATTGTGATATTGTCTATTATCCCTTTTTAGTTTTTTAATGATTCAATTAAGATTAACATTTGTATGTTGTCAGGAGGAGATTTTTTATTTTTCATGACAATTACCTTTTATAACTCTAGGAGGTTCATAATATTGCCTTTGTTTTTAATAAATGGAACTCAATTATATATTTAAAAATATGATTAGGTAAGAGAATTTTAGGATTACAATTTTTTTTCCAAGTTGACAATGTGAATGTTTATTTACCTAAAGTTGGCTCCCATGTTCAATACCTCCCCATGGGGTTTGAAGATAATAGGTAATGTAAATTCAACTACATATCAAAAAAATAATTTATATATCAAAAAATCAGTTCTATATATTATAGTAGCTCTCCTTGAGCAATCTTTCAATTTGGCATTCAATTCTTTATTAATAAAGTTGTTTTACTTAGTAGGGAGTGCAATAAGTTTGTAATCAAATAATAGGAGAAAACATATTCACAATATAATTTATTTGAATAAATAGATGTGTGTAAAATAGTTTAATAAGAAATTAGATTTGTAATTATAAAATATAAAACTATAACTTAAAATTGTGAAATTACTTTGTATTTTTTGTTTCTTATGTATATAGAGAAAGAATAAATCAAGTTTGGAGTTAAGAAAATAAACCATAACATAAAGGACAATATCTCCTTCCAAAAATGTCTCCATATTAAAAAGACATTCACTTTCTTGTATACCAAGACTATTGTTATTCATATACAATATACAATTTCTGACAAGCATGAAATTAGCGCTCAGATATGTAGATGAACTTGGAGTAAACTCTATTTATGTTAATAAAAATTCTCTTTATTTACATCTATGCTAGATAGATTGTACTTGAATGTATTTAAAATATCTCATTTGAGTTACATGCTCATTTCATGCTTGTTTTAGAGGATTATTAATCACCAAAGGATTTCCACCCCCAATTTCCTATTTCAATATCTATAATTTTTTTTTATATATGTGAACATATTATGTTGATTTATATATATGTTTTCACCCACAATTGCCTATTTCAATATCTATAACAAAATTGTCTAGTTGATAACTAACTCTTATCCTCAATATCTTTGAAACCTCCACGACTTGCTTCCATGGAAGCAAAAATTGCCTTTCATTCCTTTACAATGGCTTCTTCTCTGCAACAACTTATTTCTTCTAGGCTACTCTTTCCTATGCTATTGCCTTACAACGTTTCTTTTGCAACATGTGGTGCAATTGCTAGTTATAACGTTTATATAGAAAATAAATTTGTTGGTAATTATTATGTGTATAGATATGTGTTTCTAGAATTTTAATATAATTATCCATAATTATTAGGTATATGGTATGTATTTAAAATTCAAAAAACATTATAAAATATTTTTAATAGTAGTTACAAACCAATCAAAGGTTGACATTTATGTCAACAGTAGCTATGCCCTCTCTATTCTTTTAATTAAATTGATTGACTAAAATAAATGTTATTGAACAAGTGTCATATGTGAGTTATGCATTTTTGGACATGTGGTATTTCTAAACCATGATCATTAGCCCGTGATATTGTAACAAACCCTATTTACAAGCTAAGGATATCTATGGTAAAACATGATTGAATGTTCATGGTTAAAAATATTGTTACATGTTTTTTTAAAAATATATATGTTTAACTTATATAATAGTTATTTTTATATTAATGATAATAATTTAAAACACAATTATAATTTAGTTATTTTTTATGATTTTTTAAATTTTGGAAATATGAGATGAAGTGATTGTTTTTATGCTTATCAATTATTAATGTATAATACCTATCTTTATTTACGAACCATTTTATGTCTACTAGCATGCAAGGCTTTAGGTCAATAACAACACAAAAGATGCAAGGATTCAATCAATTGTTGGTGAGGGATTATATTTGGCCTATAAAGTCTCTCTTCATCAGTTGTTGGTCAGGGATTATATTTGGCCTATAGAGTCTCTCCTCTTGCGCTCAATCTGATCAGGGGATTCAGAGTCACCAAGTGGAGACATAAAACCATCCTAAATATTATTGAGTAAGTATATTAACCATATCATTGCGCAAATCACCCATATTTGGGAAGAAATTATAGCTTTGCAGCTATGAAACATCCAAATTCTCTTCATTATGACCACATCTATGGATTTTCTAGTTGAACACACAACCTTGATGCACATAAATGAGGATGAGCTCTCTATGCTTTTCCATCAAATAGGAAATCTCCATTATACTCTCAAAAAGTAGTTATCAAAACCTTCTTCTTCAAGCAATGTCATCATCAATGTAGCACAAAATTTTCCTGATATTAGTGTCATTGTCACTACAACACAAAGGGGGGTTTTAAGACAATATTTAAGACAATTTTTGGGCAAATTGTCTTAACTTGAGACAAAAGAAAACTTGTGTGTTGTATTAAATATTTTCCTTAAGCGAGTGTCTCAAATTAAATTGTCTTAAAATATTGTCTCTATAAAGACAATACATAACACAAGCATCTTTGTCTCTCCATAGATAATTTCATTTTTGTCTCTCGAGAGACAATTTCATTTTTGTCTCTCGAGAGACAATTTCATTTTTGTCTCTAGACTAGAGACAATAGCTAGGATTAAAGACATGTTGTCTTTAAAGGAACAATGTCTTTGATCCTAACTATTGTCTCTCTAGCGACAATAAAAAAATTACATTCAAATATAATACAACGTTAATTTTGTCTCTTTAGAGACAATATAAAATAATGAATCTAGAAAAATATCTCACCATTGAATAAACCAATATTAAAATTATTTAATTAAAAATAAACTACAATATCATTGATTAATTCATATTAGGACACAGTGGAATCGAACCACCGACTCCCTGCTTATAAAGCAAGTGCTCTTCCATTGAACTAACACCCTTTAAAGAATTATGTGAGAGTTATGGTAGTCCTTGAAATTGCATTTATGGGCATTGATTTTAAAAAATTGTTCGACACATAATGGTGTAATCTTTGTAAAATCTAAAATCATACAATCCCTAATTTTAACTTGATAAAAATAACTCAATGGAGTTAGCTCAATATCACACCCATGTAGCATGACTCACACAACAAGTTAATAATATAAAATAATTTACAAACTATTTAATCTAATCATACAAAAAAAATTAACTAGAATTATCACAAGCCTTTAATATCTTTCCACAACTATTGAATGGTTTGTGTTTAACATGTTTCCACTCTTCATATATTCCAGCAATATGAAAAATTTAAAGTTATTTTTCACATAAGCTAAAGATAAGGTACATATAAATTGGCATAGACATCCTCTATCTATCCCTAAACTCTTTTGCAGCAAGTTAGATAATACAACACAATTATCATTACCTGTTAGTAACGATAAAAAATGAGAGTGAACATGAATGTCCTCATATTTAACTTGCACCCTAGAAGATAAGGTTAGTGCACAAACAACATATTCTTGGCCATTCAATGTAACCAATGCTAATAGCCTGCTATGCAATTACACTTCCAAAGAGGTATAAGTGTGGACCCTTTTTGCCTTGGGGCCAGAAGCCTTAAACTGCTAGACATGATAAATATAATTGTTGTTGTTTATGCTTGAACTCACATGTGGAATTTTGCATAGATAATCGATATGTAAAGTAAAATTGCATCAATGTAAAGCACCTACATCAAAAATAATGTAACTATGTATATCCATGATAAATAAAAATAAACTTTATAGAGAAGAGAAAAGATGACCTAATAAGGCAATATGATGGTGGCCTTAATCATGTTTAGTCAACTCAACATGTGTGGAATTTGTGTCTAGTTAAAATGGCCCTAGCCATGTTTAGTTAGCTCACCATATGTGGCAGTTGTGTCCAATTACAATGGCCCTAGTCATGTTCAGTTAGCTCACCATGTTTGGCAACTGTGTATAGTGACAACGGCCTTAGTCATGTTCAGTCAGCGCACCAAACTAGTTTTTTCGTATGATCTAATATATGCACAAATGGTATGGTGGAAGTGATCCAGGTGGCTCCAGAGACACACAAAGGACAAAGAGGGTGAATTTCTCTCGAACTAGGTTCAGATTGAAGATCTCGTCGCCCTGATTGCAACGATGTGAACGGTTCATCAAATCGAGTCTGTATGCGAAAGTTAGGAGCAGTCAAAGTTTTGGGTTGACTTGGTGACTGGGCAAGCTTAAGGAAGGCACCAATATGATATTTTCTAGCCACTGGATTTCAGCAAGCTTAGGCCAGATTCCGGGCAAATTTTTGGGCCCGTTAATTTTCTCCCTTTAGCGTATTTTCAGGTTATTTTAAAAAATGTGTTTTGTTAAAAAAAATCAACAAATATATAATGTTGCCCTCCCATCCATCTAATTAAAAAAATATGTATTAAAATGGGGATGGCGGCCATGACCCCGTTGGACCCCTCGCTCATCAGCCGCATCATACACAAATAGTGGTGGGCAACAGCCATGACCCCGCCGCCCAACCACCCCACTTTTTACGGCAACAATCAATGTAAAGTGGGTGGGGCCAACGGTTGTGACCCCACAGCCCCAACCCTCCACCGCAACACATGACATATCATATATATGTTATGGATGGCAAGGGTGGTGAACCCCACTGCCAACCCAACCATGCCACGTGTTAACATGTCGCCGAAAGAGATGAGGGGTGGGTCATCCAATGCGGACCCAACCCCCCTCCAAAACCAGAACACGCCTTTTAAAAAATATTTTGTACTATATTGGGAGGGGCAGGATTTGACCCCTCGACCCCTCCTCAACCACATGTCGAACTTAACCAACTGCGCCAACTGTAGCCTTTGGTTTATCCGCCCCAGAATTGTACTTAAACCCATCATTTCAAAAGTGCGCCCAGACCAGACTAGAGTAGGAGCACGCACGTAGATCAAGGTAGTGATTTTTCAGCTGGAACCATGAGTAGGCCCAGAAGCAGGGAGTGAAACCATGATCCTTCAAATTTTCTCAGGGTGGTAATTTTTCTCCATGTCAGAATATAGTTAAGTTTACAATTATTTTTCACGGTTTTTCACAGGGAATGCAATGGTGAGGTTAGATTCACCTTTTGAGTTGTAAATTTCAATTGACCCATGGAGAAGCATCTTTGAGGAATTTAGAGGGAATCTAAAAGACTCATTTTTGCCCCATATTTTCAATTTGTCAGAATTCAGAAATTTGACAGTCGATTTTGCACTATTCGATGTCACGAATCTGATGGTATATTTAGATTTTCCATATGAGCTTTATATTTTTTGGCCACTTTTTTAAGTGAAGTTGCAGGTGTCATCACTCAGTGAGTGAGCAGTCATTTTCACACCTTTCGACGCCACAATTGTGATGGTGATTTCAGATCCAGCAGTAGAGTAGCTCATTCTTTAGTCATCTTCAACATGAGGTATATGATACATTGATTTCGTGTACCTATTTGTCTCTTTGACTCTGAGATGCATTGTGCTGTACAAATCCCTGTTGATGTTTGATGTGGGATCTTGTTTTGTTCTTGATGTGAGATTTACTTTCTATCATGGATTTTTATTATGTTTGAGATCCCTTTGATGCCAGGTTTGCGAGATACTCACTGTCACATGTATGTTTGACTGAGATCCCTTTGATGCCAGGTTTGCAAGATACTCATTGTCACATGTATGTTTGACTGAGATACTTATAGTCATTATGTTTGAGTTATTGTCATACTGATAGGAGTCCTTTTTGGTGAATGAGAGTTCCATAGTGGAACATCTCGTAGAGAGGTCTAGCCATAATGAAAACACCATCCATGTACATCTTCACTCCTTACAACACTTAATGCAGTGGCCTACACCATCTTGACACCGAGGCTCAGAGATGTAGTCCCTCCTGGATGAACTCCATTATCAATGTCTTATGTTGCTCATACTTGTTATGTTCCTCTTCTTTACAGCATGAATTTGTTCATTTATGTTCATTAACACTTTTGATAAATTGTAATCCTAACACATCATCCGAAGTAAAAGGTCTTGGTTAACGGTATCAGGAATTTACCCGGATCAAGTGGTATCGGAGTTGGTCTTCTTGCTAATAGGATTGCAGGCGTGAACTATTGAATTTTCATTGAGTTGAACCATGGAGAATGTCAAGGACATATACGAGACCATGCTTAGGGTGTACGAGAAAGCGGACATGTTCTACGAGGCTTATGAAAAACAAGTAGCAAAGAATTCCGAATTAAAGACACTCCTACAGGAAGAGAAGGAGGAGAAACATCGATTGCAGCTTCAGTTTCAAGCCACGACAGAGGCGTGGGGAGAATTAAAGCTCATCAACAAAATTCTTCAAGTAGATCATGATGAATTGAAGGCACTCCTATAGGAAGAGAAGGAGGAGAAGCAGCGATTGCAGCTTCAGCTACAAGCCACGATAGAGGCCTTGGAGGACGCAAAGCGCAACAAAGTCTTACAGAAGCCTTCTTCGCCTATGTCAAAATCGACTGCTGAGGTAAACAATGTTGATTTCTCTTCAGTTTCATCTTCACCTGATGTCATTCCTGTTGGAATTGTGGAGATCCCCATTACAGGAACCGGCATGAGACTCCTCACCAAGATGGGGTACAAAGGAGGAGGACTTGGCGTTCATGGCCAAGGCATAACCCAATCGTTGGAGGTTGTGCAGAGACCTCGCTATGCAGGTTTGGGGTACACTAAAGAAGGATGTTCAAAGGACATCAAAGGAAAACAAGCATTTTTGAACTCTCCAGGGAAGAGGAATGATGGGGACACTTCACCATCGTTCCATGGTAATTCATCTTGCAGTGAAAGAACTAAGGTGAGCTCCCATCACCATGATTGCACTAGAGACCACCAGAGAAGGTATAATAAGTCTCATTATTCCAGAGTGCATTTTGATTATAAGAATGTTGATAACCATGGTCGTAAATCGTGGCATCGAAAAACAAGTCATTTTTGTGGTTTACATAACCATGTGTTTTCTAAGTGTTGGAAAAGGACGGCAGCACAAAGGAGGATGAGGCGTGGAAAGCCTTATCCACGACAGGGAAATAAGTTGGTTAAGAAGGTTTGGAGGAGAAAGACCTTTTGCACTCATTGCAACTGAAGCGGCCTTCAAAGAGCCACGTGCTGGAGACTCCATCCAGAGCAGCACCTTAAAGACAAAGTGCACATCCATGAACCAGTCGAAAGAGATGATCGACAAGAAAATATCCCACAGGGGTATGACTCATTCAATTTGATAAGTGAGAGATGGTTTCTCTAGATTTTTTTTCTAGAGATGTTAGCTTGTCATGGCCTTATTTTTGTAAATCATTTGTTGCATGTTGCACTGTAAAAGTGATGATATGTTTTTTTGTCACTTGTTTAAGCAACAATGATATTTTGGCCTTGTTTTATGAGTTGTGTGATGCATTTATTTCATATAAAAGTGATGATGTTTTTGCCATCACTTCGAAATGCGACAATGATGCCTTGTCTTGTAATGATAGTTGGGGTGTGATTCCCATTTTGATTTAAGCTTGACCACTGAGTACATGTTATAAACTCGTGGCAAGCATGGGAATATTTGGGTCATAGATTGGTCAATTTGAGCATGTAATTTGCAGGGGATTGTACTACAGGTTTGCAGAAGGTGTAGGTGTTGGTTCATAGCTTAAGGCTCTAAAGAAAAATGGTGAAGTAGATGGAAGGGTGACCTTTTCAGGACGCTTGTGGAACAGACATAGTACACAACATTTGCAGATTCTTGTTGATGCTTTTGGAGGACCAAAAGCTCCTTAGTGGGGAGGATTGATCTAGGTGGCTCTAGAGACACATAGCGGACAAAGAGGGCTGAATCTCAAAACTCAAATTGTTTGTATTTCTCTCAAACTAGGTTCAGGTTAAAAAGCGTGTCGCCCTGATCGCAATGGTGTGAATCGTTCGTCAAACCGAGACCATATGCGAAAGTTAGGAGCAGTAAAATTTTTGGGTTGAATTAGTGACTGGGAAGGCTTAAGGAAGGCACAAATTTGACCTTTTCCAGCCACCAGATTTCGACAAGCTCAGGCCAGATTCCGAGAAAATTTGTGGCCCCGTTAATTTGCCTCCTTCGGCCTATTTTCGAGTTATTTTAAAAAATTGGTTCAATGTTAAAAAAAAATATAAAAAAATATAAAATTTTGGAGGGAAACTCATGACCCCTGCCCTCTAATCCATCGAATTAAAAAAATATGTATTAAAATGGGGGCGACGGCCATGACCCCACCAGACCCCTCTCTCACCGTCCACATCCTACAAAAACAGTGGAGGGTAGTGGTCGTGACCCCGCCGCCCGACCACCCCACATTTTAGAGCAATAATCAATGTAAAGTGATTGGGGCTAATGGTTGTGACCCCACGGCCCTAACCCTTCACCACAATGCCCGACATATGATATATATGTTATGGGTGGTGGGGGTGGTGAACCCCACCGCCAACCCAACCATACCACATGTTAACATGCCACCGCCGGAGATGAGGGGTGGGTTGCCCAATGCGGACTCGACCCCCCTCCAAAACCAGAACTCACCTTTTAAAAAATATTTTGTACTATGTTGGGAGGGGTGGGATTTTACCCCTAGACCCCTCCTCAACCACATGTCGAACTTAACCAATTGCGCCAACTCTGACCTTTGGTTTATCTGCCCCAGAAATTGTACTTAAACCCATCATTTCAGAAGTGTGCCAAGTCTAGACCAGAGCAAGAGCACATATGCAGAGCAAGGCAGTTATTTTGCAGGTGGAACCATGAGCAGGCCCAAAAACAGGGAACGAAACCATGATCCTTGAAATTTTCTCAAGGAGGTAATTTTTCTCCATGTCGGAATATAGTCAAGTTCACTGTCATTTTTCACGTTTTTTCGCAGGGAACACAATGTCGAGGTCAAATTTTCCTTTTGAGTTAAAAATTTCCAGTCCACCCATGGCGCAACATCTTTGAGGAATCTAGGGGGAATCTAAAATATTCCTTTTTGCTCCAGATTTTCACTTTGTCAGAATTTAGAAATTTGAGAGTCAATTTTACACTATTCGATGTCACGAATCTGATGGTATATTCGGATTTTCAATACGAGCTTTATATTTTTCAGTGAATTTTTGAAGTGAAGTTGTAGGTTTCAGCGTTCAGTGAGTGAGCAGTTGTTTTCACACTTTTCGACGCCACAATTTTGATGGTGATTTCAAATCCAACAGCAGAGCAACTCATTCTTCAGTCATCATCGGCGTGAGGTATATGATGCATTGATTTCATGTACTTCTTTGTCTCTTTGACTATGAGATGCATTGTGATGTACAGATCCCTGTTAATTTTTGATGTGGGATATTTTTTTGTTCTTGATGTGAGATGTACTTTCTATCATGGATTTGTATTATGTTTGAGATCCCTTTGATGCCATGTTGGCAGGATACTCATTGTCACATGTATGTTTGATTGAGATCCCTTTGTTTCCATGTTGGCAGGATACTCATAGTCATTACGTGTGAGTTATTGTCATACCGATAGGAGTCCTTTTTGGTGAATGAGAGTTCCATAGTGGAACATCTCGTAGAGAGGTCTAGCCACTCCTACGTGAGGGCATTTTCCTTGTATGATACCGAAAACACCATCCATGTACATCTTCACTCCTTACAACACTTAATGTAGCAGCCTATACCATCTCAACACCAAGGCCCGGAGATGTAGTCCCTCCTGGACAAACTTTGTTATCAATGTATTATGTTTCTCATACTTGTTATTTTCCTCTTCTTTACAACATGCATTTATTCATTTATGTTCATTAACGCTTTTGGTTAATTGTAATCCCAATGCATCAGCCAAAGTAAAAGGTCTTGGTTAAGGGTATAAGGAATTTACCCGGATCAAGAAGATTATAAATTTGTTCTGGAATGCATAGAGTTCATAAATTTTCTAATATATTCACAAATGGTATAGTGGCAGATCAAAAAATTCATTCTCACATGCTTAGAGTTTAGAAATTAGACCAACCTTAATGCAATGCCCTGAAATTAGACCATCCTTACTGCAGTTCCATGTGTAATTACAAAATTCCATGAGAAGATTCATTTGTCTTCCTAATTTAAAGTGGCCACTCTGCAATAGAAAATGAAAAAAAATAAATACTATATTACTACCAAACATTTCAAATTATGCTGTAATTTTTCTAAAATAAAAATAGAAACAAAATATTAATCCTGAAAAAATTGAGATTAAATATCATACCCATAAGAGCAGAGGAAGAAACATGTATAGAAGGGCACAAAAATAGTACACGATAGATAAGAAACAAATGCATCCAAGAAAGGGTGTTTCATACTCTGCAACACACAAAAATCCAACATGACATTTCATTAAAAACAATAATGCCAAAGTCAAACACATTTTTTAAATCAAGAAAAAAAGTATGTAAGGGTTTAGACTATAAAAGTAGCACAATTGCATAAATGAATTTTAATGAAGGTCCAATTCATAATAGAGATTATTTGGGGTGCATGGGCCTATAATGAAAACCAATTATTATATAAAAAAATGTTAGGGCTACTAATTAGTGATCATTGTGCAAGAAGGGAGATGAACCAACCTCATATTAAATTTCTTCATACTCGAACAAATAACCAATATTTTTTCTTCACAATTTAAATTCAAATTACCCATTATAGTCACAATATTTGTAAGGGTCTTCAGTGGTTTTCTATTGACCCAATAAATTCATTCCTATTATAAATATTAACAATCATATTGTTTGCCCTAGTGGCAAATACATTACTGTCAAGAGAAACGACCAAAGTTGAAATGTTAACACAAGACTCATAAGCCCCACTATGAATTTATTTCCTCCTTATAAGGTCTCAATGATATACCTATCCATCTCCCCACGAACTTATAAATTTTCGTCCATCATCAACAAAAGAAAGTGCACGAATTTTCCATTCATTTTCAAGATCCCAATAAATTGTTTAGTCTTTCTCGAAAGCATGATTATATAGCCATCATTACCAAGGAATGAAATCATGTTGGAGTTTATTGGAATTTATTGGTTGTAGCATCAAGGTGGCACCATAACTCTTCATCATGTTTTTTTTCAAAATATCTGTCATCCGTGCCATTATAGAATGAACACATACAGTGTTGTTGTCCACTTTATAACAAAAATGATCTGGAAAATTACTCAGCAACTCCACTAAACAAAAAAAATGCATCTTCTTTTGCATTTACATGCAAAGAAGTAAGTCTGATGAGAAAGAAAATAGAATACACGATGCTTAGAAATTCTATCTTCTAAGAAATTCAATCTGTTGACTTGAAAAAGGTGTGGTTCTATAGTGGCTTTTGTGAAAGTTGCAACACGAAAGTAATATGTTATAACTTCATATCCCTAAAGGGAAAGCATTAACCAGTTGTGGCCAATTATCATTTGCAAGTAATAGATGGAAACATATATTGGAATAATGGTATGAACACGAACATAATACCTGCTTTTGTATTGGGTTGAATGTAAAGAATCCTAACATGACCTGTTTCAGATTACAATTTTTTCACAAATGATTGGTGTGCTTTCCATGTGTTTCAAGATGTTCTTTTGATCTTGTTGATTATTTCATACATGGATAACAAAAAATAATAAGTCACTAATAACTGAAGATTTAGGTATTTCCAGTTATATAGGCCTTTTACAAAAATTCCAACATTTGCACTTAAATAGGGTGTGGGTTGCCTATAAACTACGTACAAAGAAATATGGTAGACATCTACTCAAATAATACAAATTGAAATGGATGTGCTATGATTCATATGTTATTAATTGCCTTCTTTTTACTTTTGGAAACTTAATCTTTATGGATTATGTAAATTTATATTATTTACTTGAAACAAATATCATATGACTTGTATAATTGAGACAAATATTTTTTCTTATGTTTTGTTACAATGTGAAGAGACTTGCAACCTTTGTCCCGCATAGTTTTGTAAATTAGATGAAAAATTTTGAACAAATAAACCTACCTCCAACAATGTTTATTTTTTGGGCTTTATATGGCTCAAATGTAGTCTTGGGAAATTTTATTGACAAAAAAAATATCAGTGTCAATTATACAAATCATGTTATATTGTATCATTCAATGGACAACATCTACAAAATACTCTGATGTTTCCTAAAATATACCGTAAAATCACATTATCTAACCTGTTAATCCTTGTGTAATGCATAAAAATAATGCAATCAACAACTTGCATGTAAGCTCCAACACTTTATTGTAAATTTTTTTCCTTTACACTATCTATTTGTTGAACTTATTCTTGAGGTATTCACATTGTAGAACTTAACAACTTCATACAAATTAAGAAAACATTAGCAATTATTTTCTCAAAAACAAAATATTTGTCACAATTATCTAGAGATTGCACCGCATATGTCATCCCAACAATTTCAAGGATAGTGCTAGAAATTTAAGTGCCTCTTCTGAAAGATTATCATAATCTATATTTAGTATTTTCTACCAAGTATTCGAAGAAGACTCAACTTAAATTTGTATGCTAATATTATCCAATACCAAAGTTATTTGAATTTTAGCTTTCAAGTCTTGAATTGATGAAACCCAAAAAATAATATTCCTTTGGTATGCATCTTAAAGCTCCCTTAATTGAGAAGTTTTCCTTATACATCTTGATCTGTAACAAGGAAATTTTTGAATCAGATAATTCTAATTCGTTGGCTTATTAGTAATAAGAAAACAAATATGAAATTTTTCCAGCTAGACATTCAACATGAAATGGCATGTTATCAAGTTCATTCCTCGTGTTTTAATTTTGACGATTAGAGTCATTAAGGGACATACAAGCCTTGTGGCATTCATTTTTCTTCAATTCATACTCCCTAGTAAGCTATTCAATCTTCCTTTCATATTGTGTTATACATTTGGGAATTTTTGTTCTAATCTAAAAATTGATTAACAGAAAAAATGTTAATATGTCTCAAGAGTATTTAAAAGGATTACAGGGATGGCTATGCTAACATCACTCAATACCCTCTGTTCCCAGTTTTCGTCAGTCCTAGCTATCTGGAATGGTGCATTCAAATTTCCTCCATTTTCATTTCTTATTGCCACATGAAGGCTACTTTTGAGGCAGTCAGGACTTCTTACCATCTGCGATTTGATTTATGGTCTACATCATCAAATTACAATAACTGAACATATCATACCAATTTACCCAAATGATAAAATTTATAATGGTAGTAAGGTTTAGTTGGATCTCCCCAAGCGAAGGAAATCATTGGAATGTTGTTTGAGTTTTTCAAGGACTGAGAAATCAAGTTCTTTTAAAAATTTATAGCCAATGGGAGATATCTTATAAATATATTATGATTTTAATAGTGAAATCCATAATATAACATGAACAATTTCAATAAGGATGTTTTGGTTCCTGTAACCCATCTTCTTCAGTTCCTAAAATAGACAAGATGTCAGTGAAACTGGATAAACAAGATGCTTGCAATTATTTTCTCTATGAAAATGTGTATCTACATGACGAGAATGTGAATCCTACCAAGCAAGTGAATACAAAGCTAGAGGAAGATGCACATTCCACTTTTTCCTCAACTGCAAGTGCAAATTTAGTTAGAGATTCTAAGGTAAAGTCTGGCAGTGCTCCTTCTAGAGTTGTTTTCAGCTTTAGATGTTATGAGGAAATTGAGAAGTGTAACGTGTTTTTCACAATTCAGAATTCTTTGATATTCCTCCAATTTCATTACTCTACATTTCATCCATCTGCAAAAGGCCTCAACTTATACAAGGCTCACGTACTTAGCTTATTCTACAACTTTAGTCTGGTTCTTGTTTGAATCACACCCATGAACAAAATATTCATTCTCCACTAATGACCATGTTTCTGGGCACCTGAATCCAATCTCTGAAAAATATGCAAAATAATATTTTCTCCAGAGGTTTTGGTTTGTGTAGCCCCCCTGAGTGATGAAACAAAGGAAATCCTTAATAGGAACATGCTTTGCAGCTACTATAAATGCCTCTGAAACTTTGGTATGAAATACTAGGCCCTCATTATCCCACACAAATGTAGTCAAATCCCATGAATCAACCCCTAAATCTACATCCCCAACTTCAATAATTACTTCTAGTTCAATATTATGGTCCATGGAAATCATAGAAATTAGACCCTTTTGTGATATTAGGAGTGGTAATTTCTTGATTCCCATTGTTCTCTCCTCAAATGACATTTTGTAGATGAGATTATCTTGATGCATTCTCTCATGCTCAATCACAATGGATAGAATCCTAGTGGTCACTTTCCCTTTGGTTGTCTCTTTCAGGATAATCATTCTTGTTCTTTTCACATAGTTGATTAATGCTTCCCTGGAAGGCCAATTGGGTGGCATAGGTGGATGGCCATGGCAATGTGAAGGATCCAGGATATCAAGATCCATGCCCTTTGAAAATGCATTGTCCAACTCATATGCTTATTTTTCTCCCATTATCTTCAGTTTGGTAAAGAAACAAATATGTCCATTGTACACATCCATCGAAAAAATTAACTCTTCCTGATTAGATAATGCCAGAAATTTTTAAAGCTGGTCTCTATAAAAACCCATTGAATAAAAATGAGCATAGAAACAATCCTGATTCATTTTGCACTGAGACATACAATTTAATACTAGTTGACTTATTAAAAACTGAAGGACAAACATCAATTTATTTTGCATTGTCCCATACTATTTAACTAAGTTTCATAAATATGTTTGATATATTTGGATGGCCATATAATTCCATGTATGTGATTAATGGATATAATAAATTTTTGGCGGCGATTTTTTTGGCATTTTAGCTCAAGATGAGAATACGGATCTCATAAAAATCAATCACATAAATGTAATGTTGTGGTAAATATCGTGATTATTTTCCCAATAAAATATCATCCTAATATTAACAGGGGGTTAAGAATAATTTTAATATATGCCATGTTAAGTGGACATATATCAATATGTAGAATATTTGGGAGATACCATTATAGCAAGCAAAATAGATGGCAAATATTGAATAATGTGCATATAGAAATAAGACGATTTCATATAGAAGGATGAATTATTTTACAACAGAATAATAGCTTCTTTGTTTTATATGGTAAGGATTTGTCCCATTCCAAAGTAATTGGTATCAAATTTTGTGTTCTTTACTTTTGCAATAAAGGCAAGCAGACCATCTTTCTTAAGGAAGTATGTTGTAACAAGATTTTCCCAAAAAAATTACCTTTGAGGTGAAGAGATCCTGCTTGTTAATTTGCAGTAGAACTCTAGAACTCATGATCACAACTTCAATGAATACTTATTCCCCAAATAACTCTTCCAACATCACAAAAATTTAGCATCAACCATTATAAATATAAACTAGCTTTCCATGATGGAGACAGAGAGGAGGACTCAAGCCACTCTTTCCTCTATTAAGAGTTGTTAGAGAATTAGTAAGGAGAAAGATCCTCTTGTTCTTGATTATTTACTTGTGATCTTCTTTAGTTCTTATTATGTTCTTCTTATCTTTCTTCTTATTATTTCATCAAGAAAATATCAAAGCAAATGCACATATATTAAGGACACCATATGTAGGTCGGAAGCCAGGGAAAAACCCCCCTTGAGGGGAAAACCCAGTCAATAGTATTATTTGAGACTCTTATCTCTAGACCAATATCATACCTTTCCTCCAACCAAGTCAGTCTCCAGAATTTTGATCCCTTTCCAACAACTTCAACTATGTAGCAGTTTTGACATCATCTGGCTTCCAGCAGCAGCAAAACTTGGAAGACTTCGATCTCCCAATCCAGAGCCCGAAACAAAGAGAGAAAGGCACCAAATTTTCGTTTTTATTCTTCTCCTTAGACTTCCCAGAACCCGTACTTCTTTCGGCTTCCCGACAAAATACTTCGTGCAACATTTTTGGCATCATATGGCTTTTGGCAGTAGCAAAACTTGGAATACTTTGATCTCCCAATCCAAAGCCCGAAACAGAGAGAGAGGCACCAAAATTTCTTTTTTCTTCTTCTGCTTAGACTTCCAAAAACTCACACTTCTTTCAGTTTCCCGGAAACAAAATTCCAACTTCTTCACGACTACAAGAGGTATCAAATTGCCTGAGATAATGTGCTCCAAATGAATTCGAATTGCTTCCTTTTATAGGCTCTGGGTGAGGTCAAATATGTGTCTCTTAGGCCTACATGAGCCGACATGATATCTTCTAGGCCAAATTGGGGTGGAGGTCACATAATTCATATTTGGCTCAATAATAAACCTTTTTACATGATTCGAAAGCCTAAGAAGGGTCTCTTTAAATGTACAATGACTATATTAACTTAGAATAAACCATAGAAGTCCTCAATGGGGACTTTGAACTAAAACATGGTGACCCAATCATGAAACCCATGCTTTAATAAGTCACAATAATAATAATAATAATTATTTTCTTTATTCTTTTGACAAGTACATTACGTGATGACTAAAATACATTAAATGAAGACCGTACCTAGTTACAATTTCCAGCACTTCCTCTTAACTAGGTAGGTATTCATCATATACATATACAATGGAAGATCTCATGCTATATGAACAATGAAGAACCTTAGGCACCACAATTCCATGGACTAGATTCCTGACAAGGGAAATCTATCCACTTGGTCACTCATCACTTTAGGCACCGCAATGTCATGGACTAGATTCTTGACCAAGGAAATCTATCCAAGTGGGACTAATATGGACTAAATATTTCATCTTCTATATCTACCATCGGGATTAATTACTAACCATCAACCCAGGGAACTAGGTGCATATCC
Organism: Pinus albicaulis; assembly: GCA_034641835.2. Classification (NCBI taxonomy): domain Eukaryota; kingdom Viridiplantae; phylum Streptophyta; class Pinopsida; order Pinales; family Pinaceae; genus Pinus; species Pinus albicaulis. Next base: position 444,196,103 of record CM076583.1, read on the forward strand.
ACCTGATGCCACCCTCCCAACCAGACATCAACACAAAGTGTCGACCAGATGTCTTCCCTGGAAATTCGTCACTCACAAAGCCTCAACATTTTCAGGAAATTCTTTACTCACGAAGCCTCCAGAAATGCTTCACTCACAAAGGCACAATATTTTCAGGCAATGCTTCACTCACAAAGCCTTTGGAAATGCTTCACTTGCAAAGGCACAACATTTTTAGGCAATGCTTCACTCACAAAGCATCCGACAATGATTCACTTGCAAAGCCACAACATTTTGTGGAAATGCTTCACTCACAAATCCTCTGGCAATGCTTTACTTACAAAGCCACATCACACCTTGATCCAATATATCAAGAAAAACCAATATCTCCCAATCAAACTGATTTGTAACCCGCATGCTATCAAGTACTTCGAGATATTATCCTATGCAAACACAAACCCCAATCATCAATAATGCATAATAAAAATAAACTACAAGGTTTCGATGTTTCCCTTCAACTATTTCTAGTAGCACTATCGCTAGAATATTTCAAGAGAAGATTCCTCTTCCTACTTTACATGTGGAAACATATCTTTCCATAATATTTTATCCAACCATGACTATGATTCTTACTCATGGACTTCAATAATACTTACTGCTATTAGTCTTGGTCTAGTTAATGATACATGAAGTAGAAAATCATAACCATTTCTTCTTTTATCCAGGCTCCCTCTTAATCTAGGGAGATCAACTTTTATCCAGCCTCCCTCTTAATCTAGGGAGACTTAAATTCTTCTTTAGGTGTTGGAGAATCTTTCATGGATTCCATCATTTTCACATACTTATCAACTTCTCATATTTATGATGTACCTGTACAACATAAATAGAAAGTACAACAAAACATATATAAGCATAAAGTTAGCCATATTAGAGTCACAAAAGCATTATCAACTTTATACAAATCAAATACCCAAACAAGAGACATATAATCTTCAACATTTCTGCTAGGGAATTTTATCATAAACCCTAGGCTACTTCATAATGTCTTTCATTCTTATCTAGGGTTTCATTTTTACTTTCAAGGTGTAACATACCTTACTATAACATATAGAAAACCCTAGAACCAACATATATATATATATATATATACAGGATATCCAACTATATTTAAAATTCACATGATATACTTTCAACTAAGGATTCATACAAATCCTATATTTCATACAATAAATTCAATCAAGATCAGTCACAACTCAAAAATGATCAAATTTCACTAGATTTAGTTGCAAACTCTAGATTTCAAATCAAAAATATATCATGAAGAGCTTCTACTAGAGTTTCATATACATCCTAGAATTCAATAAACACATATTAATTTATATCCACTAGGATTCGACATAAACCCTAGATTTACCATCTATAAATTCTCAGCATTCATAATATCAACATACATACTAGAAAATTTAATCATTGCTAGGATTTATTTATAAACCCTAGACTTTTCAATCATCATCCTAGATATTTCCAAACATGACTAAGGTTTGTTTCCAAACCTTAGATTCTTAGGACCATTAGAAAATGGAGCAACACACATATATAGGAGAGTACCATTATAAGCACATCATGAGTTAGTCAACATTTATACATTAAACACACATTGACCTAGACTAGGCTAGGGATTCAATCAAAAGAAAATATACCTAGGGTTTCACTCGCAAGAATTTTCATAAGGATTTTTCTTGTAGGCCTAACCAAAACCTAAGGTTTCAGTTCATTGCCAAAGTAAACCCTTATTATATCAAACTTCAATGGTTTGAGATTTCGAACAACATCATTTCAACTCCAACAATTTTAGAGCTTCCATGATCTTATCAAAATCCCAAACTTGACAATATTAAAACATTAATCAGAATAACAATTCTCACAAATAGCCCTAAATAGGTTTAGGATTTCACATATCAACAACATACCCTCAGGTTTTGGTTTTTCTAGAGAACCTTATCAGGGTTCTATATAAGAAAATTTGAGTGTATAAGGTGGGTAGATTCATAAGGTGATGAGTCATCCCAAACAAGAATCCTTTTAGGGTTCAGTAGTGCTAGACATATCTACAGTTAGTAACATATGAAACGGATATATCAAAGAGAGTGATAAGACTATACATTTCACTACATACCTTTGAATCTTGACAAACCTTTGTGTGGCCTTATTATTTGATCCTTGAAGCCTTCTCCATGATTCTTGGACATCCAAAAGATTGATTCCTAGATAAGGAATAGAGGTAGACAAGTGATTAGTATTTAATATAATCAAAATCTTAAATAAGTACATGAAGACAAATATAGGGAATGAATTACTTAGCTTGAGGAGTTCTTTTGGGATCCCTCCTAAGCTTGAGGGAAAACCTAAAACTTATAAAACAAAGAAATACATTTCCAAGAAGATATTAAACCTATACTACATAAAATATACAAATGAAATATAAAGTGGAAGGGGCTTAGTAGTGCAAGTCCCTTAGTTATTATTCAGTCTTTTCTTTCTTCGGGGATGATGTCTCTTCAATCATGTTTGCATGATCTCTATCTATTTTCCTACTGCTGGGATTGTCAGGACAATCACTTTTATAGTGTCCCATATTGTGAAAATGATAACACTCGATCTTGGACATGTCAACCTTCTTATTTGGCCATTTCTTCTTGGATATTCCTTTATGATGAGAAACATAAGCATTTGATACCTCTTCATTGTTGGTTACCATAGAGACCCTTAACTCTTCTTGAAAAATCCTCATACACTTCCTGAGCATGATCAGTATTTGCTATGAAGGGGACAAGATTGTCCTTTATGCCTTCAACCATAAAATCTACAACTACCAATTACATTTCTCTATACTTCACCTTATTAGTATAACATGATTATTTTGTAGGTATTTTAATTTTTGCTTTGACTAGATATAAGACCTTGTTATTTTCAAGGATGATATCAATCCTCTCCTTCCAAGACCTATAATTTGAAGCTCCTTAAAGCTTGTTCTCTCCCTTGATAGTGTTATACATATTTATTAAAGATAGTGAAGACTTCTTTCTTCTAGTGAAATCCTTCCTTGATCAAGTCCTTGAGACTACCTTTTTCCTCATCTTTCACCAAAGCTTTGAAACCATGTTAGAGAATGAGAAAGGCAGAAAGATCCTCTTGTTCTTGACTATTTACTATGAAGGGTACAAGATTTTCCTTTATGCATTAAACCATCTAATCTACAACTACCAATTACATTTCTCTATACTTCACCTTATTAGCATCACGTGATTATTTTGTAGGTATTTTCATTTTTCCTTTGACTAGATATAAGACCTTGTTCTTTTCAAGGATGATGCCAATCCTCTCCTTCCAAGACCTATAATTTGAAGCTCCTTCAAGCTTTTTCTCTCCCTTGATAGTGTTAGACTAATTTATTAAAGATAGTGAAGACTTCTTTCTTCTGGTGAACTCCTTCCTTGATCAAGGCCTAGAGACTACCTTTTTCTTTGTCTTTCACCAAAGATTTGAAACCATGTTAGAGAATCAAAAAGGTAGAAAGATCCTCTTGTTCTTGATTATTTACCATCAAGGGGAAAACATTTTCCTTTATGCCTTCAACCATAAAATCCACAATTACCAATTACATTTCTCTATACTTCACCTTATTAGCATCACATGATTATTTTGTAGGTATTTTCATTTTTCCTTTGACTAGATATAAGACCTTGTTCTTTTCAAGGATGATGTCAATATTCTCCTTCCAAGACCTATAATTTTAAGCTCCTTCAAGCTTTTTCTCTTCCTTGATAGTGTTAGACATATTTATTAAAGATAGTGAAGACTTCTTTCTTCTAGTTAACTCCTTCCTTGATCAAGTCCTTGAGACTACCTTTTTCTTCGTCTTTCACGAAAGCTCTGAAACCATGTTAGAGAATCAGAAAGAAAGAAAGATCCTCTTTTTCTTGATTATTTACTTGTGATATTCTTGAGTTCTTATTATGTTCTTCTTATCTTTATTCTTATTATTTCATCAAGAAAATATCAAAGCAATGCACATAGATCAATGACACCAGATGTTCGCCAACAACCAGGGAAAAACCCCTCTTGAGGGGAAAACCCAATTAAGAAATTATTCCTTTCAATAGTATTATTTGAGACTCTTCTCCCTATACCAAGATCAAACATGTCCTCCACACCAAGTTAGCCTCCATAATTCTGACCCCTTTCCTACAAATTCAACTATGCAGCAGTTCTGACATCATACAGCTTTCGGCAGCAGCAAAAATTGGAAGACTTTGATATCCCAATCCAAAGCTCGAAACAGAGAGAGAAAGGGGCACCAAAATTTTGTTTTTCTTCTTCTCCTTAGACTTCCCAGAACTCACACTTCTTTCGGCTTCCTAACAACAAAATTTGTGCGACAGTTCTAACATCATACAACTTCCGATAGCAAAAAAACTTAGAATACTTCGATCTTCCAATCCAGATCTTGAGATAGAGAGAAGAGGCACTAAAATTTCGTTTTTCTTCTTCTCCTTAGACTTCTCAAAACTCACACTTATTTTGGCTTCCCGAAAATTACTTCGAACTTCTTCACGACTATAAGAGATATCGAACTGCTTGAGAGAATGTACTCCAAATGAATTTGAATTGCTTCCTTTTATAGGCTCCAGGTGAGATCGAGTAGGTTTCTTTTGGGCCTACATGAGCTGACATCATCTCTTCTAGGCCGACTTGGTGTGGAGGTCACATAATTCATATTTGATTCAATAATAAACATTTTTACATGATTTGGAAGCCAAAGAAGTGTCTCTTTAAATGTACAATGACTATATTAACTTAGAATAAATCCTAAAAGTCTTCAATGGGGAATTTGACCTAAAACATGGTGACCCAAGCATGAAACCCATGCTTTAATAATTCACAATAATAATAATAATAATTCTTTTATTTATTCTTTTGACAAGTACATTACATGATGACTCAAATAAATTAAATGAAGACAGAACCTAGTTACAATTTACAACAAGAGTTAGATGATTATTATAAACAATATAAATTATAGTAACAATCATTAATATTGTTTCTTGCAATGACTACTACCACTACTAATCCTAAATAACTTTGACAAGGAAAAATTCAGCAACCAACAAAGCCTCCACTAAGCTTACTAGCCATTGAGGTTACTAGCCCCTAACCTTAGGATACAATTTAGACCTAGAGCTATCTTAAGAGGTGGATAGATTTATGATGATGCAGGAGGAAATGATCTTAAGAGGTGGATAGATTTAGGATGATGGACAAGGAAAGGATGGTGTAAAAATTTGCACAAATTTTGTTGATGTGATCGAGTCCCTTTCACAATGACAATCACAAGTTAAGAAGAAAGATGAAGATGATGATAACACAAACAAACATGAGAATGATAATTCTATGATGATGAAAAAAACAAACATGAGTATGATAAGTCTCCTAACATGATTATTATAAGTCTCCTACATTGCATCCAAAGAACAAAATCATACAGTCAGAGTCATGGCATGAATAACTGACAATGATCCTCATCCACATATACATAATTAGCAGTAACATGGAGATGCTCCTCAATGATTTCAAATGAAAAAAAATACAATGTTATATTATTTATATCCATGTTGTATCAGATTTTCTCTTCATATTTTCGTCCCGATGAGGAATCACATTTATTGGTTCAAAACATGTTGGAAATAAATGCTTTTATGTGATGGATGTTGAAGAAAAATACCTAAAAAATTCTACTATTAAAATCCTCCATTCAAATATCACCTTTGTTCTCACATGATTCAAACAAGAATTCATTTAACTAAATAAAATACCAAACATAATCTAATTAGTAAGGATATGCTTAAGAAATTGAACCAATATTTTGTTCGTACACTCCTACAAATGAAATCTATGCTCGAGATGAACATGTAGGTCAAGGTAAAGGTGGAAGAGATAGTGTTAAAGATCGTGTACAAGGACTACACCAATTATATGTACATCCAGAGCTACAAGAACCACCAAAAAATGATTTGTTTTCATGGTTTCCAAAAACCAGAGCTACAAAAACTAGAAATAAAAGATATGTCTTTATGGTTCCTATTTTTTGATAGATATACCACATCATAACAGAGAAAGGGAACCCAAATATAACAAAAAACACAATCGTAAGGGGTACGTGTAACAATTATTTACTACCTTCACATTTTCTAATTTCCTCCCTGAATCGAGAATAAAAGAAATACTATTTTCATCTAAAGCAGGAAGAAATTATACAGGAATTCAAATACCTGAGAGAATGGTAAATAGTGAAGTTAAACCATAAAAAAAATGGTACAGGAGGTCATAGAGCTCAAAGAATAGTAAATATTAAATTTAAACTAGGAAGAAATGGTGCAGGAGTTCGAAGAGCTCAAAAAAATTATGAATAGTAAATTTAGAAATAATAAATATATAATTTAAATAAAATTGAGTAAATAGTAAATAAAACTTAAACAAACAACAACACATGTAATACCACATAGATTGAGAGATCATATCATGTAGGCGTTCATCTCCCTAACCATAGGAAGTGGAGAAAAACCAATTGCAAGTTAAAACAAAGGAGATGCAAGAAGATGAGATAAATATGCTTAGGAAAATTTTGACATTTAAAGCATATGCCATGTCATTATTCTATCGTGAAGCAGATCCACCGAAGGTTGAGCTGAATAAGGTACCTCTTACCCGCCAAAAATCTCCCCAAGTCAGGGTGGAGAAAGAGCTATGCTGGTGTAGAATCTAAAAGTGATCCAAATCAAGTCTATAGAACATCTGGCTTTAGTTTGGACCAGAAAAATATTAATGGGTATGTGTAGACATGAAGAAAACTGTAGATAAGAACATGGAAAGAAAGAGAAATGTCGGGAGATCATTAAAAAAGGAATCTTCCGAAAAATATTTATCGTCAAAGACCAGAGAAAGACCATTTAGCCTCAAACGATAAATTTCAAACATTCCAAAAGATGAACTTATTGATGAATCTTCCAAGGCTAGTAATGAAATCCAAAGCACTGATTCAAAAAAATCTTCTGGAAGAAGTGATATGAATGGATTAACTCTGCAAAATTTGAAGTTGTTGAAGAATAACAAAAACTAAACCTTTATATGGGAATATTGGAATTGGAAACACAAACTAATGGTAGAGATAGTGAAACTTTGTTGAATTTTGATGTTGTTGAAGAAGAACCAAATGGTACTAAACCCGTAAGTAGGAAAAATTATATTGCAAAGACTACTGAAGTGAGCCTAATTGTGCAGAAGTATGAAGTTGTTGAAGAACTGATTGAATGAAAAATATTACAAGGGAAGGATGAGATTCCAAAAACTAAGGTTCATGGAGACATATTGGAGGATTCACGTTCTCTGATTGAAACTTCTGAAGGTGGAAACAAAACATCAAGCTTTGTTACAAGGGTGTTAGCTGAAAATTTGCAGGTTACAGATGGCTTACATATGGAAAGTGAATCTCACTCCCATGTTAATCCAGGTAAGGGGTGGATCCAAGGTAACAAAATTGATATGGAACAAATGGAACCCAACTACGTTTGATCATCTCAACATGGTTCAACTTAAGAAATGAATGGGAAGGGAATTAAGAATCCTAAAAAGGAACAGTATAAAGCTATGATTCCCTACTTCAAGTATTAAAAGAGAGAGAATGGAAGAACTACCCCTTCAAAGAAAATAAACAAACGAAACAATAATATGATTCGAACTATGTACAGTTGTGATTTGAGTTCTCTGTTTCTCTTGAAAAATATCTACCTGTATTTTGTAGTGAGTGGAGGTTGTACCCTAAATGTCGTTCTTGCATTCCTTTTCAAGGACATCTTCTAATGGTCTCAATGTTGATAATAAAATATTTTTTACTGCATTGGTTCCCTATTATATAAGTCTCTAGGCAAGGAGGTTCTCAACTATGGGCAATTGTCTTATGACTTCTACCTTCACCTTCAATATGAGAGTGATGAAAACCTAATGGACGGCCATTATCAGGTTCTGGAGAAGTAGTAAATATTGTTAAAGAAAAGGTCATATACACAAGTGTCTCTTCTAAGAAACCAACAAGCACCACCAACCCCTTTCGTAAATGGCCCATTGGGTGCGATCTGACATGTATGTGATGTTCACATCAACATTTTTAACACAATTTTCAAATGTAGAACTTCAAAATTTGGTACTGAGGTGGATGTAAAATCTAGGTAAAAATAAAATGTGCCATTCCAAGTTAAAATAGACTATTAGAGTGACAACATTCAATTACTTTATCATTGAGAATCATTAATTTTTATGCCACAATGTTTCAGTGATTTAGCGTCATCTATTGTGATTCATTATGCGTGAAAAATATATTGTTGCAATATTAATACTAAGATATTTCTTTTATTTTCTCTCCACATTTTTTACATCCTATTTTCCTACAGTTTGAAGGGCATGCCAGCTAGAATCAAATTATGGTTAATCCATGAAGTCATAATTATGATTTAGGAAAGGAAAGGGGTGAAAATAAAGTAATAATAAGATGAAGAGGATATCCTGCAGGATGAGGATGTCTAAAGTGATGTTTATTGACATTTTAAAGTGAAATATGATTCCTCAGGCTATATTTGCAATCCACACGTCAACGATATCAAGAAGACTAATCCTGTGGTAAAGCTTTTTTGTACAAATCCATAAGTTAATCTTCCTAACTTGATAGGAATATGTGGAATTTTTATTAAATTTCCCCTTGATTAAAATATTATTTGGATCTTTTCTATCTATGGTTGAGGCCCTCCATATATAAACATGGTGAAACACTTCATTTTCAATGAATAATTGTATTCCATGACAATCAAAGGAGATTTATTTGTTTATATAAATATTTTTGAGGTTACTTGCTACTTTATTTTGTTATCCAACTCATAGGTGTTTGGCCTTATGATATTGATCATCTCAAATCTATGACACTAATCGCTTCCTCTTCCAAATTATCTTAGCAACTCGGGTGTTGAGTGCCCAATAAATATTATAGGCAAAAAACACATATAATGGTAGATCTATGATGCAATGTCTTCTCAAATAGGTGACCATAAAGACAACTCCACTTACTAAGATAGATAGATTCCTTCTTCCACTACAAAATTGTTTGTAGAATCTAGAGAAAATGAAAAAGTTATGTAAATGTTAAAAATTAAAATATCTCTACACCATGTCAATTAACTACTGCACTTTTTCTAGCTATTGATGATGTCATCAGTTCAAATTACCGATAAAGTCTATACTCAAAAGGTGGGGAAGTATGTCAAATTCTAGGATACCTTGGTTATAAACTTTGAGAAGGATAAGACATGGATAATTATCCCAAGTTAAGTTTAAATGGGAGAGCACTAGTTAACCTTGACTTGGAAAATTAATCATTATGTTAATGTCAACATTAGTGGATTTCATGCCATGGTTTTTTTTCCCATGGGTTTTGATGTAGTGAAGCCTTTAAATAAGGGAATGTTAGGTTAACCTTATATTGGTAAATGAGTCATTTTCTTAAGGTAAACAATAGTGGATTTTGACCCATGGTTTTGGTAGCACCTGGATTTTGATGCAATGAAGCCTTTAGAAAGGTTTGGGATACTCCATTGTAATGGGCTTGGAGACTTAGGTGGCCGTTCTCAAGGGTACAAATATAAATTTGGCTGGTTTTCCCTATAAGGGTTTTCCAAGGTAATTTGTGTGTCGCTATGTGCATGATTTATGTTTTTTTTGTTGCTAGTTAACCATTTCTCTCATAAGATTTTCTTATTACTAACAACACATACTACCAATCATGGTGGATCAAATCTAAGTTAAAGTGTCCATCCCTTCTCTAGAAATAAATTTTCTGAAGTTACATCCATTTGTCTAATATCCATAAATATTCAATTTCAAAGAATTTGAAATATACTCCAGTGTTATTCTCCTCTGCTTTAAGTAAGCCAAATCTCATTTAGAAATTTTGATTTCAATTTCACTTTTTGAATATTAAAAAAAATCCAACATTTTTAGAAAATTAGATTTCATTTGAGACAACAGATTCTATCAACACTTACTAGCTATTCTCCAGTAAGGAACATAATACACATAAAATGGAAACACATAAAATAATGAAAATACATTAAACTTATCAACTTAAAGTAGTACAAACAAGATGGTAATGGCTGAAATATAAAACAATTGAATTTACGAAACATAAATTACGACATGCTCTTAACCTTGTTCTTCTCAATGCTAATGGATTAGAAATTCAACTTATTACATTATCAAATAATATATAATTGTATTTAACTATATAATGTTACTTCATTCTCCTTCCTCAGGCATAAGAAACTACACAATATAATACTTGCTTCACCAAATTGTACATGCTACAAGATTATTTTCAAGAAAATTATGTTCAAACACCTTCACATGGGGTGAAATGTATAGGAATTTTACTTCTGATCTTAATAGAAATGCCCAACAGAGCATAAAAATAGCCACGAATAAGCCTAACAGTATTTTAATAGTATTTTAACCAACCTACATTACTAACCAGCACTGACTCAAAACCCTATAATAATGTTCACAACTTTCAAATCTCGTCCCTTCAAAGTTTCTAGATTGTTATTTCGCGTGCCAATACCATGTCACACTAGTACAAATGGGGCCAAAATCCGATGTCACTTCATCAGTTATACGAATCAACTTCATCTACTATCTGACGACCTAGAGACATAGATATCGTCGGTGGGATTTCGTCGGATATTCGACAACCAGGAAATCGTTGGACCTGTACATGGGATAACTGCCATCCTTGATACCAAATAAACTATTGGCTAGCCAGGAATTTGTTCGATGTATAGTCATCGAATAGGTGAAATTTTAATTTGTAACCAATGTCGAATACCCGAAATCCATCTATTGGTTGTGTTTATCGAATATCCAACCATCTTACATCCATTAGCCGATGTTGTGACTTTTAATTCGATGACCAAAATATCAGTTTGAAGGTTTGTGTATACGTAATATAGTTGAAGTTATATATGTTCCTTCGATGAAGATTCTATGGATCCGATGTTATTTTGCGTGAGATGGGAGACAGATATCCGACACTGGTTCATTGATGAGGGCCGACGAATATCCGACACTTGTTAAATGTACGTCGAATATCTGGCGGGTTATTATTGAAAAATAATGGGAGAGTCTCCAAGGAAGCAAATGTTGTTGCATATGCACTCTTGAGAAAAGATGAGGATGTGGAATCATTACTTTGTGCCATTTCTATTATCCAAACTAATTATATAACCAAATCAAGAGATGAATGGAAGAATAACAAAGAGGTGTGGACACTCATTCAAAAGTCATAGCAATATAAAATGATGCATTAGGGTACAAATATTGCTTATATCTTTGTAAGAATTCCAAACTCAAGCAAAAAAAAAATTTGGAATTGCACACCTCCCACTTAGGAGGGCACTCAGGACTTTTAAAAACTTACCATAGGGTCAAGAATTAATTTTTTGGGGATGTCCTTAAATCTAATATTCAAAATTTTGTGGCAGAATGTTTGGTTTTCCAATAAAATAAAGTTGAGAAAATTAAGAACCCAGGTATGTTCCAACCTTTAGACATTCCAAGTTAGTGTTGGGAGGGTGTATCAATGGATTTTATCACAGGTTTACCCAAGTCTGAAGGAAAGAGTATCATCATGGCGGTATTTGATATACTTACCAAGTCTCATCCTTTTAAAGCCAATACAAGTTCTAATGAATTTATGGAAACAATTAAAAGTCTACATGGAAACCCAAAAATTATTGTAAGTGACGGAGATCCCATTTTCACTGGAAATTTTTGGATGGAATTATTTTCTTGTCCTGGTAATCAATTAGCTCATAGCTCATCTTATCATCCTCAATCTGACGGGAAAACTGAGATAGTGAACAAATGTTTGGAAGGATATCTTCGTTGCTTTGTATCCAATAAAAAAATACAATGGTTCAAGTGGTTACCTCTAGCTGAATGGTGGTATAACACTTCCTCCCATACTGCAACAAAAATGACCCCATTTATGGAACTTTATGGATATCATCCACCATCCATCACATCACCTTGAAGAGAAAATTCCAAGGTTCAAGCAGTGGAAGATCACATCGAGCATCAAAAACAAGTTATACAACTCTTAAAGGATAACCTCACTCTGGCGCAAAATCAAATGAAACAAAAGGCATATCAACATCGCAGTGAAAGAAGTTTTGATGTAGGCGACTCTATATTTTTACTGCTAAAACCATAAAAAGAGATTTCCCTCAAGCAAGCTAAGAAGGATAATAAATTATCACCCAAGTACTATGGTACCTACAAGGTGTTGCAAAAGATTGGTACTATGGCATACAAATTGGAGTTTCCTGCACCGTCCCAAGTACACTCAGTTTTCCACGTTTCATGCTTAAAGAAGGTTATTGGTGACAAGATCAGAGTGCAAACAGTGTTTCCAAAACTTGACGAAGAAGGAAAAATCGTATTTGATCCTGAAGCAGTCACGGAAACAAGAACCCAACAACTATGAAATCGATTAATTTCAGAGTATCTCATTAAGTGGAAGAACTTACCCGTTGAAGCTGTCACATAGGAGGATGAGATTTTTATACAGAAGCATCTGGAACTACTCAAGCATTGAGGACAACAAATTTTTTGAAGGAGAGGGGCATGTTAGATCCCTATAATACTAGTGTATTCCCCTTATTGTCCTTTATGACTTCAACCATCTAATCCACAACTACCAATTACATTTCTCTATACTTCACCTTATTAGCATCACGTGATTATTTTGTAGGTATTTTCGTTTTTCCTTTGACTAGATATAAGACCTTATTCCTTTCAAGGATGATGTCAATCCTCTCTTTCCAACACCTATAATTTGAAGCTCCTTCAAGCTTTTTCTCTCCCTTGATAGTGTAGAATTATTTCTTCTAGTGAACTCCTTCCTTGATCAAGTCCTTGAGACTACCTTTTCTTCATCTTTCACCAAAGCTCTGAAACCACGTTAGAGAATCAGAAAGGGAAAAATATCCTCTTGTTCTTGATTATTTACTCTAAAGGGGACAATATTTTCCTTTATGCCTTCAACCATCAAATCCACAACCTCCAATTACATTTCTCTATACTTCACCTTATTAGCATGACATGATTATTTTGTAGGTATTTTCATTTTTCCTTTGACTAGATATAAGACCTTGTTCTTTTCAAGGATGATATCAATCCTCTCCTTCCAAGACCTATAATTTTAAGCTCCTTCCAGCTTGCACTAGAAAGTTTGGCGCAATTTCCAACGGCCACTTCGTCACTATTCCGACACATAGTCGTCGCAAGCGCGACAGTTCAAGGACGCGCAAAACGTGGTTTGCCATAACGTCGCAATTCCGACGCACTGACAAAGTGTCGTACTACCGACACTTTTTCCGTCGCTTCCAAAAAAGTGTCGCTATTCCGACGTTTCCCAAACCGTCGCACTTCAGATGTTTGTAAACTGTCGCAATTCCGAAGAAATGTGGTCCGACGTTTTGAACGTCGCTCTTCCGATGTTTGTAAACTGTCACAATTCCGACGAAATGTGGTCCGACGTTTTAAATGTCGCTCTTCCGATGTTTTTATACTGTCGCTCTTCCGACGTGTTTAAGCTGTCGCAATTTCGATGCCATACAAAAGTGTCACAAGACCGACGCATTGCAAAAGTGTCGCAAGACCGACGTGTCCCATAGGCGTCGCAATACCGACGCATTCCAAAAGCGTCACAATACCGACCCTAGGAAGAACTGTCGCAATATCAACAGACGTCACAAGACCGACAGAAATCGTTCAAGACATCGGAAGACCGACGCTTACAAAGCATTGGTATACCGACGGCGGGTTCAATTTAAAAAAAAAAATGAAACTTTAAAACAAGACAGTAAATCTCCAATATTTATTATGAATTGTGGGCGTTCCAATGACCGTGAAATATTAATATAATAAATCACCCCGCAGCGCTTCGACTATAAACAATCATATAAACATGGCTCTTTATTTCCAAAAACAGGTTTAAAATAGAAACAGGGCAACATTTTTTTTCCCAATTGTTATGAACATAATTCGACCGTGAAATATTAACGTAATAAACCACCCCGCAGTGCTTCGACTATAAACAATCATTTTTTTTCACAAGAGAAAAAACGCTGCTTTGAATATATTATATGAAGAAAAACATTCCATGAAGTCATTACATTTTCACATCTGAAGATTGGAACCCAAATATCCATCCAGAAAAGTGGAAGTCCCACCCCAGACAATGATAGAAAAATACCCCATGTCACATACAGGGACATGATATAAAACCCAGTAACGGTCCACGTGGAGATTATCGACAATCTGAGAAAGCATCCAAATATGCACGAGGCATCTATAAGAAAGTGAAATAGCAGTATGTAGAACAGTAAAGCAACAGATAGAGTTCCGACGTCCATTGTTCCAAATACAAATTAAAGTACCCAAAATCCTTGAACAGAGAAAAACGCTAATCATGTGAGGAGTGTGATATGTCCAAAATATAAAAATACCATCAGACCATATCAATAAACCAGCAACATAGACCAGCATCGCTAGTTTTGAAGGCAGAGTGATAAACATTAATCATTTTTTTTTCACAAGAGAAAAAACGTTGTTTTGAATATATTATATGAAGTAAAAAAATCCATGAAGTCATTACATTTTCACATCTAAAGATTGGAACCCAAATATCCATCCAGAAAAGTGGAAGTCCCACCCCAAACAATGATAGAAAAATACCCCATGTCACATACAGGGACATGATATAAAATCCAGTAACGGTCCACATGGAGATTATCGACAATCTGAGAAAGCATCCAAATATGCCTGAGGCATCTATAAGAAAGTGAAATAGCAGTATGTAGAATAGTAAAGCAACAGATAGAGTACCGACGTCCATTGTTCCAAATACAAATTAAAGTACCAAAAATCCTTGAAGAGAGAAAAATGGAATCATGTGAGGAGTGTGATATGTCCAAAATATAAAAAGACCATCAGACCATATCAATAAACCAGCAACATAGACCAGCATCTCTAGTTTCGAAGGCAGAGTGATAACCTGTCAACACATAAAATAGTATCATAAAGTGGATACAGGAAATGTGCAGAGACATGTACTGTTGATATACTCCTCACACAAAAAGCATCCATGATAAAGCAAAAATATGTATAAACCTAGGGTTGATTGTATGTTCTGGCTCGCTTGTTCCCGGAAATAAAAACCATCTGTAGAAACCCAAGCTCGCTTGTAAGATCAGGCTCGCTTGATTCCAAAATTGGTAACCATATGTTGCATTCGAGATGTAAGGTTCAGGCTCGCTTGTTTCCATTAGTAGCCGGCTACAGCATCCACCCTGTTCATAGCAAAAAGGTTCATGTAGATATACAGAGAAAGAGTATAATACGTAGACCATATAAACATGGCTCTGTATTTCAAAAAACAGGTTTAAAATAGAAACATGGCAACATTTTTTTTTCCAATTGTTATGAGCATAATTCGAACATGAAATATTAATCTAATAAACCACCCCGCAATGCTTCGACTATAAACAATCATATAAACATGGCTCTGTATTTCAAAAAACAGGTTTAAAATAGAAACAGGGCAACATTTTTTTTTTCCAATTGTTATGAACATAATTCGACCGTGAAATATTAAATATAATAAACCACCCCGCAGCACTTCAACTATAAACAATCATATAAACATGGCTCTGTATTTCAAAAAACAGGTTTAAAATAGAAACATGGCAACATTTTTTTTTTCTAAGTAAAGTTAATCTATTAACAGTGGGAATAAAATTACAGCATGACTTTAGTCAAAAACATTGCCCAGACTTATGGCAAATTTGTCATCAAAAAATCAAAAAATAAGACTGCCCTCATATGGGGAAACCAGTCTTGAACGTTTACAGAATTCAAAAATATTACAGAGGTCCAGCACAGTAATATAATCTAAAAGATGCACAATTAAGTGGGCCTGCGAAGCAAGAAAACCAAATTAGCCAAACTTCTCCTCCGGTGGTTCCTCGATGATTCGGCACCATCCTTCGGAAGGTCCAGGATCGCCATGTGCTATCTCCACATTCGCGCCACCGCTCCCCTCCTGAAGGCTCGAATGCTGGCCAGATTTTTCTAAGCTCAGACCCACCGGACGGGTGCATTGTTCCTCCATTTGGGCCTCCTCACAGAAAACCACAGTGATTGAAGCTATGATTTGTGGGCGGTTCAAAGAGAAATTAAAGGAAAAAATCGCAGTGCGCGTCGTGGGAGAAGATGAAGTGGTGGGGAAATGAGGAGCAAGGGAGCCCATACGGTGGCCAGATCCTAGAACCCGACCCCGCCCACTTCTAGTGTTTGGATAGCGACCTGCATAATAATCAATGGACTGGGAAGACGACTCGGTTGAGGGGCTGGAGGGAGCGCGCAGGGGTTTCCCTCTAGTGCTCCCCTGCGGCAACGCACCCTTTGACGCAGGCGAGGCATGGGTGCAGTCTCAGCAGTGGGCACAAGACGAGACGGAGAAGCAAGATTCCACGAAACCGAGGAAGACAGACACAGACCAGACCGAGAGAAATGCAGATATGCACCAAGGTCTAAGCAGCAGTTCAGCTGGCCACTTCTCCTTCTCGTCATAGTGAGTAGGCAGTGTAACCCAGCAATCGGCTTGTCTAAAAAACCATAGCGAAATGCCATTTTATCGACCCGACTGCAATGCAATCGAAGAACGCCTGTCATAATTAATCTCTCATTAATGAGAGCCGAAGGCCGGATCATATTGGAGCATGCGGAATCGCTAACAGGAGTGGAGGTCCAATCTTGAACAGTGTTAAAACTTAATGCGATTTGATGTGAAAACCTTGGAACTTAAATATCGGCTAATTGAACAGCGTTAAAACTTAATTGGACTGATATGAAATCGCCACATCCATGTCCCATCGCCTTAGACGCCATCGAATGCACCCGCATCCGAGAACAGGGAAAATTTTGATTGAGGACACGTGGCAGAAATTGATTGGAGCAGATCTTTTTTTGGGCCGATCGCACAGTGGAAATCCGGACCCAAAAAAGATTAGGGCGAATTTGATAAGAAATTTGTGTCACAACTCTCCCTCCGTACGCCGGCCCAACTTCGGACCCGAAAAATATTAGGGCAGAATTCATTTGGTTTTCCCGTCACAAAATTGGCTGACGTTAGCAGGCTATTTTGGAACATGAATTTGGTTTGAATTATGGTTTATCGCCAATTGAAGTCCGGCGGGCTCGACTTAAGAACAATTTTGTTTGATTCCATCTTATAAAATTTGTGTTGGTTTTCTTTGATAATACACATATTTATAATAAATCATGGGAATACCACACCAAACATGTGGAAAAGTTATATAAATTATTGAGAACAATCATTTTTATGTAAAAATATCCAAATGTGCTTTTGGGAAATAAGAATTCGAGTATTTGGTTCATATTGTTTTAAAGGAAGGAGAGAAGTTGGAGCCTCAAAAGATGCAAGCTATTACAAAATGACCTATTCCTAAGAAAATCAAGGTTCTTAGAATATTTTTTAGACTTACATGATATTATTGATAATTTGCTAAGAATTATGCATGCATTTCAAGTCCACTCACATATCTCTTGAAGAAAATATCATTTATATGGAATGATGAGGCTACTTTGGCATTCTCTCTTTTAATGGATGCCATGTCTTCTACACCAACATCGGTTGCACCTAATTTTGGTAAAACATTCATAGTAGAGTGTGAGGCACTAGTACAAGGAATTTACGTAACATTAACACAATAAGGGATATCATTGGCTTTTAAAAGCAAGGAATTTAAAGAAAATATTTGGTGAAATCTACGTATGAAAAATAAATGGAAGCAATATTACATGCAATAAAAAATGGGGATTGTATATCATTGGGAGGTACTTTAAAGTCAAGATATACCATGATAGCATAAAGTATTTTTTGAAGCTATGATTTTCATTAGAAGATTAACAAAAATGAGGAGAAAAAATGCAAAGTTTTGATTTTGAGATAATCTGCAAAAAGGGTAAGGAAATTTTAGTACATGATGCTCTTTCTAAAATAGAAGAGGCCTCAAATTTATATCCAATTACATTTTCTATTCCTAGGTGGCTAGAAGTAGCTTGCCATAATGGAAAAATGACAATAGTACTAAACAAAAACCAAAATTTATAAAGGATGGGATGAACTCTATGGAGCATTGGGAGTGAAAGAGAGATATACTTTGGTGCAAATGTAGAATATTTTTATGCACGCAAGCATATTTGAATAAAAAAATATTAAGGGAGTCCCATGTCTCTCTGATGGTAGGACGCAGGGTTCTTTAAAACATCTCAAAGGATCAAAAAATATATTTTTGGAAGGAATGAAGAAAGATATTCAAAATTTTGTAAGAGAAGGTCAGGTTTGCATAATAAATAAAAGAGAGATATTAAAATCTCTAGGGTTACTTCAACCATTCCACATACATATTCAAAGACTAGAAGATATATCAATAGACTTTATTACAGGGTTACTGAAATATAAAGGTAAGTATGACATTTTTGTGGTCATTTATATAGAAAAATTTTGTAGATTTTTTTTGTAGAGCTCAAAGTACATAAACAACAAGCCAAGTGGCAGAAGTGTCCGTGAAAGAAATTCATAGTCTTCATGGTTTTCCTAAAGTAATAGTAACAAGAAACTTTTGGAAATAATTATTGAATATGAGTGGAGAAACACTACCTTCCATGAGTTCTACATATCAAACACAATCAAATGGTCAAACAAAAATAGTTAACAAATGTTTTTAAGGTTATCTACAATGTTACTCTTTAGAAAAGAAATCTTAATGGATGAAGTGGATTCGTCAAGGAAGAATGGTAATATGATACTACCTATCACACATCTACTAAAATCTCCCTATTTAAGGCCCTTTATGGATATCCAACTCCTAGTATCTCATACTTTTTGCAAGATAATTCCAAAGTATAGGAAACAGAGTCACATATGGAAAATACTAAAGAAACTTTGAAAATTATTATGGAAAACCTTAAAATGACATGAAACATGATAAAACAACAAGGGGAACAACATTTAAGTGAAAGATAATTTGAGGAGGGTAATTGGGTATTTTTTAGATTATAGCATCATAAGCAATCTTCATTCAAGAAAAAGAAGAATAAAGAATTAGCTCAAAAATGTTATGGCCCTAAATAATAATTCATAGGATTGCACAAGTGGTATAGAAGTTATATTTTCCTTCTTCTTGCATTCATAAGGTTTTTCATGTATCTTGCCTAAAAAAGGTTTTGGGAAAAAATATGCCAATGTAAATAGAACTTCCAAAATTAGATGAAGAATGAAAGTTGATTCTTGAACCACAAAAATTTATAGATAAACATTCTATATCTCTTTGACATATAACCATTATGAAGTACCTAATCAAGTGGAAGAATGTTCCTCTAGAAGAAGGTACATGGTAAAATTATCAATTCATGATGAAATACCCACGGCTAAAGGGTTCGTTTGAAGTTTTGACAAAGGTTTTGTTATATGTTTTATATAATGCGTGGCGGAATAGTTTTATTGTTTGTTAAGGTCCCACACAGTGATGAAATTTGAAGGGCAGGTCCGAATTTCAATTAGAAGGGCATATATCTATGTCGCCCTTCCATAGTGAAAAGCTTTAAAAAAAATACTTTTCAATTGACCACAATAAATTATTTTTACATTTCATTTTCAGAAAGACAAAACCATCATTCTTTATATTAATAAAATACTGTTACATATACAACAATGAAGAAGGCTCCATCTTTCATTGCTTAAATATCTCATTGGCAATGTCAACATAAGTCTTGAAGACACTATTATAAGAGTTTGGATACATACCACCGGGATATAGGAGATTCTTATGTGTCACATTGTGTAATGCAATTTTGACTTTGTCTCACAAGGAGCAGCAGCATGGAGGTCTGGATTTTTCTTATAGAACTTTATTATTATTATTTGAAATGTTGTTTATAGATATGAATACAACAATGAAATTATGAGCATGGTGGACAATTAATCAAGCTCATGATGCCAAACCATGATGATGTAAGTTTGGAATTTAACATTTTTACATGTTAAAGACAAATAGTCAAAATCACTGACAACTTAGTATGCCATAATTAATAATCATTCCATGTTCACTTTTGTTAATAGGTTTATGTCACACGATTATCTCTCTTCTCTGGCACTTACTTGTATTGAAGATCACTATTCTAGGAATAAGGAGTTATTTTCTCCAAAAATAACCCTAGCCAAAAATTGACAATGCATCAAGGATATATTTCTATGCTTCATAAGTACATATGTTCTACTTCTAAATCATGTCTTGGAAGTGGTTGTTTTGCTGGAAATTATTCACCAGTTGGTTTCATACCAAAGTCTTTTTCTCATTTTCAGCATCCAATACATGAAAAAGATAATGGTTTAAAACGACATAAATATTTAAAATTTTGCAAGAATTGTCTGGCACACTTTGAATATGAATTTTGAATTCAAGTGCATGATGTTGTATAGGATCAAGTGTCATTTTGAATACCAAATGTTTCACAAGAAACTTCTCAACATGTTACCCTGCAGTAAGGATTAAATGACAATATTGCATCAACTATTTCCATAATAAAAGTGCACCTCGGCCATAAGACTAAACAACTACAAATTTTGTAGATCTAACAAGACCACACAATCAAATGTATTCCACAAGGCCAATACTGTATGAAAAATGAAAAGGATTTTGCAACCAAAAATACCTTAGGAAACTAATTCAATTAGATACACCAAACCATCAGAAAAAAGGAAAACCAGCCTACTCAAAAGGCAAGCGTTTACCTCCTTTGACAAAATTTTGAGTTACGAAACAAGGGCCTTTATTGTCTTGTCAATGCCCCTAGTAATTTGAATGGGGTTTGCACCTGCTGCAACAACCTAAACAAAAAGTTTTCATTTCAAATTATTTTCCACAAATTTAAGATACAACCATTGTCAGTTTTGTATTTCCTAACAAGCTCATAAATTTTGACAAAAGAACCAAATTTTTTTAATACCTAATAGCAAATTTTTCACTCAAAAACTATCTTAGACTCAATAAGCCCAACCCAAAACTAAAAAACCAAACACCATAAGACCCTACAAAAATGAATAGATGATCTTAATCCAATACTATCGACAAAAAGTTACCTTTACACCCTCACTTATTAAACCCTGTGCTGTTGAATTTTAAGTTCAACTGTTGTAGCAGAAGGGGGGATGCAGCAGCAACATTTTTTTTTGGAGGTTGCTTGCATGCCATCCAGAAATTTAATTCAGCATTTAAAATTCCTGCAAGTTTTTTTTGTAGACGACCGCAACCATATTTATGTACAGGATTGTATTTAAACACAACAACCAGCATTAACGCAATTCACCAACCAGAAATTTAAAAAGCAAAAATTTACACGCCAGTTTTGTAAATTTAAAAGGAGGACACGTGGAGCATTAATATTGGATCGCATGAAATTGAAGGGAATCTGAAAACCTGAAAACTGGACCCGAATTTTTTATAAGGCACATTGGATTGAGAATTCGCATTACAAATTAGGCAGATGTCAGCATCCCATTTTGGAACGCGAATTTGGTTTGAAATTCAATCTATTCAGACTTTTGAAGTCCGACGGAAAGGGTTCTTTAATGTTTTGATAGTTTAATTTTATGTATACTTTAATATATACATATGTTTTAAACATATGTTATATATATATATCATATGCGAAATGAAAGGTGGGCCATAGAATTTAGTTTTAATTTTTTTTTTTTTTAAAGAGGGTTTATTATAATATGTTTTATATGTTACGGCATATAAAAATAAAAAGGTCGAAAAAGCTTGGTAGTTTTTTTTATAGACAGTACGTAAATTTTTTATTACACAGCAGTGTGTAAAAAGTGAAAGACTGAGTGTAACTTTTTAAGTGTGTATGCACAGCAGTGCGAAAGGGAAAAACACAGCAGAGTGTTTTAGAGACAGAGTATGTTTGTTTTGAACAGACAGTGAGTTGGTTTTATGCACTGCATTTTGTAGCAGTCATAATTTTGTAATCCCTCTCAGTGAGTAAGAAGTGTAATTTTTTTTTTTTGAGTTATGGAAGGGAATAGAAGTTTGTTTTCAAAGTATTGAAACTCTGTCTCCTGTCAAAGAAATTTTTATTTTCTCTGTGTTAGAGGAAGGGAGATTTATTCTCCATTCATTGTTCTGGAATTTTTCAATATTCCAACATGTGCAAGAACAACAGATGTTGTGGTTCCATCCCCACCTAAATCATTTGTCTTTGCCGCAGCTTGCCTTACCAACTTGGCCCCAATATTTTCAACTGGGTCCTCTAATTCAACCAATAAAAAGGCCAAAACCATAGCATTGAGATACATTTCATTACACTGTCAATAACAATAAAATTTAACTCAGCCATAACCCTTTCCTTTTATTGTTGTGAAAAGCTTTATGCATTACTCTAATGTGGTTAGTCCATAGGCCAAGTAGACCACTGGGTAACAAATATGTTTCCTTTCACCTTTGAGTTTTCAAATTATGCCTACCAAATCTAAGACATTTAAGAGGGGGGACTAATACAACATTAAAAAGAAAACCAGAGCACACATATACAAATTACCTCCTTAGCTACTGTCACACCATCATTAACTATTTTCGAAGAACCATGCTTGCTCTCCAAGACAACATTTTGCCCTTCGCCCCAAGGGTGACTCCAACAAGATTAGCAAGTTTTTTCACACTGCCTGTAAGACAAATTGACAATGCTTTCAGTAAGTGTGCAATTGAATGCCAGACCATATGCCAAAACAACCCTCCATGAAAAATTAAAATAACACATTAAAATTGAATATAAGTGGACAAGGAAAGATCCACTGCAGTGAAGTTTCACATGCAGATGACCTTCCTTTAAACATAATTTTTTCTCTGACCTGCAATTTTTTTGTCAATGAGCCATCCTTGTTGAAGTAAAACTCCGTTTCCATAGCTCTTGTATTAACTACCTTCTCTCTGTCACGTAATCTCAGAGTCCCCCTTATTCTTGAGCGATTAAAGGAAATGGGTGAAAAAACTGAAAGAGAAGACAATTGTCTGCCATAATTATCAAACATTGCACCCAACTTCTTCCCCTTTCCATTGTTACCTAATGAGGTAGATGTGGCAATTGTTGTCATACTGCCCAAAGCAGAGGCCATCTTCTCTTATCCTGAATATAGAATTACAAGATCTTCATATTAGTATGAACCTTAAAAAACATGACTCCCATTTCTAAAAACCACTTTTAAGTTGTAACAGGCAAACTAAACAACTATCGCAACTTTTGGCAACTTCTGGAGCATTAAGAGAGAAACAACCAAAGAGAAATACAACCACAATCCTCATTTTAATGAGACCGTGATATATATTTGCATTAAGATAATAGAAAGAAATCATGACTATATTAAGGCCAGCACAAAACAATCTTTAACCAGTGTCTCTCGCGGCCTTCAGGTTGCCATGCTAGAGGTTGCATATTTTTAATTTAAATTCTTGACTCTCGTGCCCATCTATGAATGCATCCAATGGGATATCTACATCAAATGCTCCTTTACATCCCCCCAAAAAAAATTCCCTACTACAAGAGCACTAGTATTGATGGATCGCCCCACACCATCCCGCCCATTAGAAACGGTGAAAAAGGAAACCCGAGAAAACTTCTGAAATATCTCAAGATGACTATATGGGTGGTTCTTATGAATCAACCAACCATTCAGAGCATGCTCATCAATCCAAACCATGAGTATTATGTGATGATATTCAAGCAGGCACTTAATCGGATTTCTGAAGCTATGTTAGAGAAACCCTAAACTCTCACTGAAAAAATAAAAATATACTCAGCAACAAAGATGATCACACTCTAGGTAGCTCTGGAGGCTATTTGGGGGTGATGAGTCTAATAGGTCTCAATGAACTGTTGCCCTTGCCGGGGAATACTATTGCAGTGGAATTTGATACTATTTTGGATGTTGAATTCCACGATCCTAATTGAAACCAGTACCTTCAGCTCCAGTACCTGTTCACAAAAGAGGGTGCCATAGTCATTCATGTGTGCAGAGAGGGTGAATTGCAGGCATTGCAATAGGAGGTGTTGTTGTTGTTGCATTGGCCACTAGATTGTTTGTCTGGTTCTGTTACAAGCACAGAGTATTGAAAAGGACAGACAAATTTAGTTCAAATATTGTGAAATTGCCTCGGAAATTCACCTACAAAGAGCTCAGCAATGCTACGAAAGACTTTTTTTGAATGTGATTGATAATCAATAATTGCAAGCAAGGGTAATCCCCTTGTGAAACCCAAATTTTTGAGCATTTTCTAAAACCTGATGACAGATTCATTGTAATGAACAAGTGCCTAGGTCCATATTACGTCCAAATCTACCAAGCACCAAGATCTATAAAAAAAATCCACAGCATCTGCGAACTAAGAAGAAGAGGCAGAAAATGTATTCTGCTTACCTGTTTGAATAGTGGTTGGGGTTTACGTCACAACAAAAATTTGACAGAGCCCATGTAGCATTTCTTATCATTGAAATTCTGGCAGTATCATTCAACTGGGCAAGCACCTGCCTCAGAGCTCCATGACTGAGGGCAAGATCCCTAAATGTTGCAGAGTCTCCAGCAATATTTCCCAAAGCCCAGATAGCCTTACACGAACACCAGTTGAACTCAAAGTTGGGTACTAGTTTTTTAAATCAAATTCCAAAATTACAGACATATAAAGATAGTTGGGAAGAATTGGCATGCTCAAACAATGAGGTGATGTAGGAATGACATAAGGGAGAAAATATCAGAAAAGCCCCAAATCTGGAGAACTAAAGCTCATCACCAACCTAAGATTGACAACTTTACATGATGTAACCTATGAAATCGTAAATGGAGAAATCATAGTAAAAATAAAGTAACCTATGTAACAATAAAGTCGGATTCATCCTGGGAGTGGTAATGGGAGAAATCATAGTGAACAACAGGAAACATGCAGAGTTGCTTACAATCAAACAGATGAAAAAACACATACAAAAAACCTAGATAATAATCATGAACAAGCTTAATATTGAATTATGAACTGTAAAGGAACTTACAAAATGTGACATTACGAACCTGGTCAAGCGCACAAGCAAAAATATCCTGGACATGACCCTGGTTGACAAGTTGTACTGCTCATGATGCAAGAGGATTTGTACCTTCACTGCCAAGTCAATCAAAATCCATCATTATCTATACAATAAATACAAGTAATTGATGTAGTATTTTTTACTCTAAGATGCATTCTTATGATAATGTTAGAACATTTGTTGAAAATGTCAAAACATACCTGAATAAGCTCCTCTTCGTTTCAAGAACAATTTATTGGAGTCGCATGAACTTGGAACAAGCCTCCCACGATCTGAAAGAGTAGCAACTAAGTCAACAAGGACTTTTTTGTTGCTACGCTGGATCGAGGGAGGTTTGCTCCAAGATTAAATCGCTCCAATAAATTATTCTCTACTAAACAGGGCCAACCACGTGAAGGTGGAAGCTCTTATGGCCCCTCCTCCCCCCTCACATCACTCTCAATTCCCCAATACCCAATCTATATTTCAATTTTTACTTTCATGAGCATAAAAAAAAATATTCAATAACTAGTAAAAAAACAATTCAACAAAAAGTACGCAAGGAAACATTGCAATTAATGCTTGACATAAAAATAGTATGATAAATGAGTTTTTTATATAACGCAAAAAACGTTCCAAGTATGGTAACGTTTGTCTTATAATAATACAATATTTTAAATTATCGAATTTTCTTTTTCTTCTTCCTATTTTTAAAGCTCCTAATTACATCATCAATATCATCATGCTCTGCTCCTGTTTCATGCCTTTCGACCCGCACTGCTGACCTAGTTGCGTAGTCATGATGTCTGGTCTCATTCAGTGACGGGGCATCGCCTACAAAAACAGATAATATTAAATTTTAATTGTCGGTTTTTAAATATCATTGAACTAGTTCGGTAATATTAATAAAAAAAATTGCAATGAGATTATTTACCTGGTGCACCAGTTGTCGTCGTTGGGACTGTTGCCCTGTCTTCCTCTCTCGTGGTAAGATCCTCAAGGGAAACATTCTTCGTCATTTAAACAAAAAACGTTATAAGGACAACCATCAAGGTATAATTAGAAAAAATTATAAGTGGAAATTAATTACCGTCACGGCCCTCACTGATAGCAGCATTGTCGGCCTGGTCCCCACTACAATGATCAGGTTGCACAAGAGGATCATCTACATCTGGCTCTAAAACTGGGTTATTTTCCTCGTCGATAGTGCTGCTCCCCTGATTTAAACAAAGTTGTTAGACATTAAATTTATGGACGAAAACAAACATATTGAAAGGTTAATGTTTTACCTTATCAGGCATTCTGGATCTTGGGACCTGCCCCAAGCTTCTGCGACGTTCAACTACAGCTTGATAGCCGAAATGGAAAGAGATATTTTTATCTTCCTCTGTAGTTTCTGTTCCGAAGTCATCACCCTACATTACATATGATTGTGTATTTTTAATCATATTTGATAGGATTACAAAAACGTTGGAAGGCGATACAATTAATTTTAAGATGTTTAGCTACTTAATTACAATTCTTGCGGCTAATTTCAAGTAGCCGCCCTGGCCTAGCTTGTGATGGCCCTTTTTTTCAATCCTAGCTTTGGTTGCCTTCGAGGTGTCAGGCAACCTAGCATCAAAATATTGAAGTCAGATATGACGTAGCACACTTTTATTTTAGACATAGAGAAAATTAAATCTATTAAATTAAAGTTGTAATTTACCTTGCAAGTCCAGTTGGCATTTTTCCTTCTTTCTTTACCCTTTTCTCTTTTCCGTCATGGATGAGTGCTCTCCACTCACTCTCTGAAACTGCAAGAGGACGCTCATATCTAGGGTTAAATTGCAATTGCGTCCTATAGGTGTCCCTGGTATATTTCAAATATTTGCCGGCTACCTGAGCCACCGCTTTTCTGTCAAATGTGCCGACCCCAAAAAGGGCTTCTAAATAATCTAGAAGTTCTTTTTTCAGGTTGGAATTCTGGGAATTCCACCCTGTACGTATGGTTGGGCCAAAAATTACCAACGCATGGCTCTCCAGAATCCTGTAGAACTCATTGTTTCCTACACAGAATAAAACCAAAAAAGAAGAAGATATTATCATTAATTTTAAAATAAAAATCATGATAAATATGTTTTAGATAAAGTACATGAAATAGTTAAAATATTAAAATTTACCTGGGAGTTGTACATGCTTTATAGGGACACCCTCATCGTTCACCAACAACGTGCCATTAATGGTCCCTGTGGAGCTGACACGTGTAGCTCCAAGAAATGCAATAATGTAGTTGGCCATATCAGCCTCATCACTGCCAACACATTCAGCGGTTGGCTGGGTGTCTGCTTGGGCAGGGTGTGTTTCTTGGCTGGCACCTAAAGGAGTAGAAGGTGTACGAGAGGGTTGCTGGGCAATCTCTTGCCCTTGTGTCCCACTACCACCAACACCGGGTTCAGCAAGTGCTAGAAAACGCTACATACAAAAGAAATTTTTGTTAGTTTAGTCAATGTAAAAATTAAAAATCAAACTATCACAATTCATCTCATGCAGAACAAAAAAATATCCTTTTGACTTTTTATTATTACCTGATATGTTTCTAGCTGGCTCATAAGTTTTTTTATCCTCTCTTATGTTTCAGGTGTTTGAGGCGCGTCTATCAAAGTATTAAATTCCGACCTTGCATCTCGTGCCTTTTTTCGCAACAAGAGCACTGGAGATAGGGATGAAGAAAGCTCTTCCTCATAGAGGGAATCATCAGGCGTACCATGGCTAGGTGTCTGCATATTTGAACAAAATTAATATTATTTCAATTATGTAAATAACTAAAATACCTGAAGATAGAGCAATGCTGGCACTTTACATGTTCTTCCGCTGGCCTCTTTCCACGATCATCCCGTCTCGGGGTTGTTCCTGTACTGCCCTGATCAGTCTACCACATTGCAATAAAATTATAAATGTAAAAACTTGAAAACACAAAATGAAAACTGAAATAATTTCTAATAAGACACCGAAAGCATTGAATTCAGTCCTGGAAACATGTCATTGCACATTAAGGCACCCAAACAAGAGACGAGTTGACAATGGAGACCTTATTGAATATATTGTTGGAGCAACTTCTAGTAAACTTGTTGTGAATACCTTGAGGACATTTTTGGAGAAAAATTGTTGAAGCTGATGGTATAGCATTGTTGGAGACGATCTTCAAGGGCCTTGAAGTGAAGCTTTTGGAGCAACTATTGAAAAATCTTTAGAGCATTTAAGTAAGGCACTTTCTATCTTCCATCACCTTTTTCCTTTAAATATCCTTTAAACGATTTTTTTGATATTTAATGTTTGAAATCATGTTATAATTCCTTGATTATATGTGTTTGGGGACTTTCCCTTTGAAATTACCCAAAAATACCCTGGCAATTTTATCTTCAGGATGCATGTCTGACCCTATTGTTCAATATTTTTATTGATAGTAGTAAACATAGAGAGTTAGGGGGCTCTTGAATTGGTTTGGTTGGGCCATTATATCCCTAACATCTACTAGGGAGAACCCCCCTTGAGTTGGAGGAGAGCTAGCCTGAAGTGAAAAGAGGTTGGTGAGGTGACAATGGGGCTAGTGAATTACACATGGTATCACACTTTAGCTTTAGGACTTTATCTTGAGAAGTGCGAGATTTTGCTATATCAATTCTCAAATTGTTTACAACACTATTGTTAAGAACTAAGAAGAAGTGATGTTGAGGGGTTTTTGGGTATAAGAAACAATACCATTTAAAAACTATGGTTCTCAGTCCTTGGCATTCCTTCACCTGGGCCTAGGGGCACACAAGAATAATTTCACACTAAACCATGCAAACTTAAAAGTAACTTAACAGATCCATAAAGTAATAATAATCATAATTCCTAATTTCCTATTGTACGATATAATGCAAATTATTCAAGCATGAAGCAATGAAGACATGCAATGTCTGAATTTCAAGATTGATGAACCAATACAAGAAGTTAGAAACTACAACTTTGATTCAATACTCTGTGTCCTAACTCCAGGAAGGAATCTAGTTTGTAGTACAGAACATGCATCGTGTATTATCAATTCTTAATTGACAACAATTAAAGGTCATATACCTCACCAATTCCTTGCCATTTTGTGTTTTTATGTTATATTCTTTATAAAAGTGTCAAATTTCTCTCAAAGTAAGCAACCACTGAATAAAATAAAAAATAGTTGAGATATGATTGAGAAATGGTCATTTATTTCTTGAAAGGATCTTCACAATTTCTTTAGTTGTTTTTCATCTCAAGAAACAAGAAATGACCTAAGAAACTATCGTGATGTAATATAAGAAACAACACGGTGCAATGGCCATTTTCAAAGCCAAATGATGTCCATCGAGGACATGGCCTTTATTTGGTTCCTGTTTCATAGGAGTTTCGGGTAGAAATGGAACTTTGTTGTACCATTTCCAGTAGTAAAAAGGGAAAACCTTCTTTTCCATGGGAAATAATTTACCTTTCCTTTTTCAAGATAATCTAAATCACAAAAAATATGAACTATACTGCACACATTCTTGGATAATGTGAAAGTAGAAAAGGAATACCCTACACAAGTGATGCACACATGTACACTTGAACACTAATATATTTTTGTAGTTGAAATGCAATGCTTGTTTTCATTTAAATGTAGGGTTTTTTAAAGCAGGGAGAAATAATGGCTGCCAATTTAATAAGCGTTTCTTTGGGAAAAATTTAAATCTTGTATTGGGTGATGAAGATAATAGAGGGTATTGAATCTTGATTCTTCACATTGTGTTTAACTTGAATAACTCAAATGATTATAAATATCAATGGATGAGTTCTTTTTTTCAAGTATGTCACTCAAAATTCTTATGTCAAAGCATTGTATGATGGCTAGCATTTTCTTGTTTCCCTTTCTTCAGTTCAATGTAAAAATTATATTAATATATTGGAGCACGAATGATAACTACAATTGTTTGCTCTACAGTATATCCAGCCCTAATATTATGAAAAGTTTTCTCAAGTGTAGCTATTGGTTATTGATGAAGCAGCTGTAATTCCATTTCCTGTTGTAAAGGCTCTTCTCGGGCCATATTTAGTGTTTCTGTGCTCTACTGTAAATGGGTAATAATTATAAATGAGCCGACCACAATCACAAATTTTGTAACCATTCGGTTTCCATGGATAGTGATGATGATATTAACCCTATATATCAGTGACCTATATCTATATGAGAATGATCTCAACATTGACCTTGATATGGTTGTATGGATGTGACCTTTGGTATGTCATCAGAAAATCCCCAAATATTAGAAAATCCCCAAATCTAGAGAACTAAAGCTCATCACTTTCGATCTGGAGTACTACCCTTGTGATAAAGTTGATGACTTTCGATCTCCCATTCTCTACCACTTTGCTCTTCACCTTCAATATAGATCAGACCAAGGGAAATTTGTTACTGGGTGTTGAGATGGATGAGTTTGTCGAACTAAAATCCATAGCCAAAAAAACCCAAATAGAGTCAACCCTACTATAGGAGGAAGGGCCTACAGTAAGAACTTACCATTTTGCAAGAGCTGAGGGCGAATGCTGTTCTGCAAGAGCTGAGGGCGAATGCTGAGGGCGAATGCCGTTGAGGGCGAATGCCGTTCCGCAAGAGCCGAGGGCTGGTCGTGTGGAGAATGTTGTTCTGCAAGAGCTGAGGGTGAATGCTGTTCTGCAAGAGCTCAGGGTGAATGCTGAGGGCGAATGCTGTTCTGTAAGAGCTGAGGGCGAATGCTGAGGGCGAATGTTGTTCTGCAAGAGCTGAGGGCGAATGTTGTTCTGCAAGAGCTGAGGGCGAATTCTGAGGGAAAATGTTGTTGTGCAAGAGCTGAGGGCGAATGCTGAGGGCGAATTTTGTTCTGAAAGAGCGGAGGGTGAATGTGCGCGTGATATCAGCCGTTATTTAGTTTTTAATAAAATCATTTTTATGTAGCACGCATATAAGTGTTGTATTTTTATGTAGCGTGCATATAAGTGTCGTATTTTTATGTAGCGTGCATATAAGTTTCGTTATACCAATGGCATACAAAGCGTCGCTATTGCGACGGATGCCTCCAAATCTCGCAATTGCGACACTTAGACATTGTGTCGCACTTGCGACGTTTGGAGGCAGCTGTCGCAATAACGACGCTTTGGGGCATAGTGTCGCAATTGCGACGTCTTCCTCCAAACGTTGCAATTTTGACACTTTGTCTAAGTGTCGGTATTGCGACACTTTTCTCTAAACGTCGGTATAGTGACGGTTTCGGGCAGGATTGAAAAAATTTGGGGAAATTTCCGACATTTGGTCAAAAGCGTCGGAACCAAGTGTCGGAATTTCCCCCAAATGTACTAGTGTTGTTCTCCCCCTTGATAGTGTTAGACATATTTATTAAAGAGAGTGAAGACTTATTTCTTCTAGTGAATTCCTTGATCAAGTCCTTGAGACTACCTTTTTCTTCGTCTTTCATGAAAGCTCTGAAACCATGTTAGAATCAGAAAGAAAGAAAGATCCTCTTGTTCTTGATTATTTACTTGTGATATTCTTGAGTTCTTATTATGTTTTTCTTATCTTTATTCTTATTATTTCATCAAGAAAATATCAAAGCAAATGCACATAGATCAATGACACCAGAAGTTCGCCAACAACTAGGGAAAAACCCCCCTGGAGGGGAAAACCCAATTAAGAAATTATTCATTTCAATAGTATTATTTGAGACTCTTCTCCCTAGACCAAGATCAAGCATGTCCTCCACACCAAGTTAGCCTCTAGAATTCTGACCCCTTTCCTGCAAATTCAACTATGCAGCAGTTTTGACATCATATAGCTTTCGGCAGCAGCAAAACTTGGAAGACTTTGATCTCCCAATTCAGAGCCCGAAACAGAGAGAGAGAGAGATGCACCAAAAAAAAAAAATTCTTCTTCTCCTTAGACTTCCCAGAACTCACACTTCTTTTGGCTTCCTAACAACAGACTTTGTGCGTCAGTTCTAACATCATAAGACTTCCGGTAGCAACAAAACTTAGAATACTTCGATCTTCCAATCCAGATCTCGAGATAGAGAGAAGAGGCACTAAAATTTTGTGTTTCTTCTTCTCCTTAGACTTCTCAAAACTCACACTTATTTTGGCTTCCCGGAAATTACTTCAAACTTCTTCACGATTATAAGAGATATTGAACTGCTTGAGAGAATGTGCTCCAAATGAATTTGAATTACTTCCTTTTATATGCTCCAGGTGAGTTCGAGTAGGTTTATTTTGGGCCTACATGAGCTGACATGATCTCTTCTAGACCGAATTGGTGTGGAGGTCACATAACTCATATTTAATTCAATAATAAACATTTTTACATGTTGTGTAACCAGCTCCAAAAATAGAAGAAAAGAGATATCAACGCCTTAGAAATAAGCCACTTCGAGGGGGCAACCTCCAATACATTACATAAATGAACAATTCTTGGATGATACACTTTACAAAACCTCCTTTCTATATATAGGAGTCCATGGGGCCATAATGTAATCCTAGTGGGCCACAATGTAATCCTAGCCGACCTAACAATAATAATTTAAGGGCACAATAATAACAAAATGGGGGTTACAAGGGTACAATAATAACAATAAGGGGGTTACACTAACAAAAATAAGGGACTATACTAGTAATATAGCGACCTAACATGCCCCTCTCCTTCAAAAAAGTGTTGTCCTCAACGCTTGAGTAGCTCTGGGTGCTTCTGTATAAAATTCTCATCCTCCCATGTAGAATCTTCAGTGGGTAACTTCTTCCACTTGATGAGATACTCTGAAATTGATCGATTCCGTAGTTGTCGAGTTCTTGTTTCCATGACCGCTTCTGGTTCCAATATGATTTTTACTTCCTCATCAAGTTCTGGCAATATTGTTTGAACTGGAAGATTTTCACCTATAACCTTCTTTAAGCATGAAACATGGAAAACTGGATGCACTCGCGAAGAAGCAGGAAGCTCCAATTTGTATGCCATAGTACCAATCTTTTGCAATACCTTGTAAGGACCATAGTACTTTGGCAATAATTTATTATCCTTCTTAGCTTGCTTGAGGGACATTTGTTTGTATGGTTGTAGCCGTAAAAATACCCAATCTCCTACATCAAAACTTCTCTCGCTGCGATGTTGATCTATTTGTTGTTTCATTCGATTTTGTGCCAAATTCAGGTTATCCTTTAAGAGTTGGAGAACTTCTTGCTGATGCTCGATGTGATCTTCCACTGCTTGAACCTTCAAATTTTCCCTTAAAGATGATGTGATGGATGGTGGATTATATCCATAAAGTGCCATAAATGGGGTCATTTTTGCTGCAGTATGGAAGGAAGTGTTATACCACCATTCAGCGAGAGGTAACCACTTGACCCATTGTGTTTGTTTATCAAATACAAAACAACGAAGATATCCTTCAAACATTTATTTACTATCTCAGTTTGACCATCAGATTGAGGATGATAAGATGAGCTATGAGCTAATTGAGTACCCAAACAAGAAAATAACTCCGTCCAAAAATTTCCAGTAAAAATGGGATCTCTGTCGCTCACAATAACCCTTGGTCTTCCATGTAGCTTTTGAATTCTGTCCATAAATGTAGTAGCAACTGTACTTGCTTTAAATGGATGAGATAATGCACAAAAGTGTGCATACTTGGTAAGTCTATCAACTACCACCATGATGACATTCTTTCCTTCGCACTTAGGTAAACCTATGATAAAATCCATTGAAATCTCCTCCCAACGTTGACTTGGAATGGATAAAGGTTGTAGAAGTCTTGGGGTCTTAATTGTCTCCACTTTATTTTGCTGGCAAACCAAACATTCTGCCACAAACTTTTGAATATTAGATTTAAGGCCATCCCAAAAAAATTCTTTCTTCACCCTGTGGTAAGTTTTTAAAAATCCTGAGTGTCCTCCTAAAGGAGAAGTGTGCGATTCCATAAGAATCTTTTGTTTTAGTTGGGAATTCTTACAAATATATAAGCGATATGTGTACCATAAGGAATCATTTTTCCAACTAAATGTATCAGATGTACTAGGATGTTGTTGCAACTTTTGAATGAGTGTCCATACATCTTTGTCCTTCTTCCATTCATCTCTTGCTTCGGTTATCCAATCTGGTTGGATAATAGAAATGGCACAAAGCAATGCTTCCACCTTTTCATTCTTTCTTGAGAGTGCATCTGCAACAACATTAAGCTTTCCTTTTTTGTAAATTATTTCAAAGTCATAACCCAACATCTTTGTGACCCATTTTTGCTGCTCTTCTGACGATAGTCTTTGTTCCAAAAAGTGTTTAAGACTATCATGATCAGTTTTTACCTTGAAGTGTCTTCCCATTAGGTAAGTTCGCCATTTCTTTAGTGCATGTAGTATTTCTAACATTTCCTTATCATAAATAGGTTTCTGTAAATAATTTCCTTTGATTGGACGACTTTCAAAAGCAATGGGTCTTCCTTCCTGCATTAAAACTGCACCAATTCCATTTCCTGGGGCATCACATTCCACAATAAAGGTTTTTGTGAAGTGTGGTGTAGCTAAGACTGGTGCTAGGCACATTGCCTCTTTAAGATGTTCAAAGGCCTTAGTTGCTTCAGGAGTCCATGAAAATGCATCTTTCTTCAATAATGTTGTTAGAGGTGCTGATATTCTCCCATAATTCTTAACAAACTTGTGATAATACCCTGTTAACCCGAGAAATCCCCACAACTGCTTTATGGTTGTGGGGACTTTCCATTCCTTAATGGCTTTAATTTTGTTAGGGTCTACTTTAACACCCTCTTGAGATACAATATGACCCAGATATTCCACCTCTTGTACTCCAAAGAAACATTTGGATGTTTTTGCATATAATTGTTTATCTTGCGATAGTTTGAGCACCCTGTCAACATGTTCAATATGATCCTTCCAAGACCTGCTGTAGATTAGTATATCATCAAAAAATACTAGCACAAATTTTCTAAGGAAGGGTTTGAAAATAGAATTCATCAACCCTTGAAATGTAGAAGGTGCATTGGTAAGGCCGAAAGGCATGACCAAAAATTCATAATGACCCTCATGAGTTCGAAATGTTGTTTTTGGAATATCTTCAGTCTTCATTCTAATTTGATGATATCCTGAACGAAGATCCAACTTGGTAAAATAAATTGCCCCATGTAATTCATCCAATAATTCATCAATCACAGGAATGGGAAATTTATCTTTGATGGTGAGCTTATTGAGCTCCCTATAATCTGGACACATTCGCCATGATCCATCCTTCTTGTGTACCAATACTACAGGAGCAGAGAAAGAACTTTGACTCGGTTGAATTATACCCGCCTCTAACATTTCTGCAATCATACGTTCAATTTCGCTCTTTTGGAAGTAAGGATATCTATAAGGCCTGATGTTTGGAGGAACACTTCCTGGAATCAAATGAATAGCATGATCATGATCACGAATAGGTGGGAGTCCTTTAGGAGTTTCAAACACCTTGGAATGATTGTAAAAGACTTGTTGGAGATCTGCAGAAATAGATGATTTTGATGTTGGAACTTCTAGTGAGCATAATTGTGCAATTATGCCTCGTTGTTCTTTCTTTAGAAGCTTTGTCATGACATTAGAGCTTATTATCCTTCCCGGCTTCCCCGCAATACCCCGTAATTCGACTTCCTTTCCTTCTGAAAAAAATTTCAAGTAAAGTTCTTGAAAATTAAAAGCTACCGTCCCCAAAGATTGTAACCATCATACTCCTAGTACAACATCAACACCTCCCATAGGAATGGAAAGCATTGGACTAGTCAATACATATTCCCCCATGGTTAACTTGATATTATGGAATTTTCCAGAGAAATTTATAGTTCCTCCATTTGCAACCATCACTTGACATTCTGGTGTTGGGTATAGGAAAAAATTTAATTCCTTGGCTACCTTACAATGAATAAAATTATGGGTTCTACATGAATCAATCAACACTATCACCCTTTTCTTCTTGATATGTCCTTCTATCTTGAGAGTTTGAGGAGTGGTAATTCCCGCAAGTGCATTACACGATATGGTCAGATTCATTTCTTCCTCTTCTAGGGCTAGTTCCTGGTGTATATCCTCTTCTTGTTCATTTTCTTCTTCCTATTCACAATCTATGTAAAATATTTTCTTCTCAGCACACTTATGACCTTTAGTGTATTTGCTATCACAACTGTAGCAAAGCCCTTTTTCTCTTTTTTCTTCCAATTGTTGTGGTGTCAACCTTGTAGGTTGTGGAAATCTAGGCATAGCAACACTTCTTTATAGAATTGAGTGGTAGGCTTCCTTGTCGCCATAATTTTACATTCAACTTTTCTTGCCAACCTGAATGCCTTCTCCAATGAATCAGGTTCCAAAACGCGAACTTCATGTTGGATGTTATCTTTTAAAGTGCCTATGAAGAGATCAATCATGTGTTCCTCTGGAATATCAGTTACCCTTATATTCAATTTTTGGAAGTCCTCAATGTGCTGCCCCACTAAACCCTTTTGTTTGAGATTTATCAATTGGCTAAAGAAGGTGTTGCTCTTTGTATCCTCATAATGTGCTATCATTTCCTCGGTAAAAATTGACCAAGTGACAATTTTTTTACGGGAGCAAAGCCATCGATACCATACAAATGTATTTTGTTCTAAATGTAAAGTTGCAATGCATACCTTTTGTGTGTTTTGCACGTTATGGAGATCAAATATTGCTCCATCTGTGGTATCCATGTTATAGGATCCTTTCCATCAAACTTCCTCGTATCCATTTTTGGAATATGGTGGTTCTTCTCACCAACATTAGAGTTTATGAAATCACGATTAACATTTATTTTGTTCTCATCATGAGGTTCTTCTACTATCTTTTCACCATTAGGAAACATTTCTTGTATCAACTTTGTCAAACCTTCCATGTTTGCTTTTAGATCATTCTTCATGTTTTCCATGTTGTCTTTCATGTCATCCATCTTAGCTTCCATGCCAGCTTCCATGTCATCCATTTTAGCTTCCATGCCCTTCTTCAAACCGTCCATCTTCGCTTCCACACCTTTCTTCAAAACTTCCATTTCATTTTTTGTTGCTCTTTGCGAGAGCAAAATTTGGTGCACTTTCTCTTGTAATTTTGATAGATCATGTTGCAATTCTTCATCTTCATGAGTCATCGTAGAGCCTTCTGAAGGCTTAATGGGTGTTGAATTATTTTTACGGGGCATCTTTTAGAACCCAATACTGATATCTATTCTACAATATGCGCTTGGAATCAATTCAAAATGATTCTTCAAACAAGACTTATGCAATTCGAAAAAAAAATACACACCTTTTTCTTGCTTTTGAGGAGCTCGATATTGAAATTGGATTATCTATGTGATTGCAACACTTCAATATTTGAATTTCAGAAACAACGTAGCCCTCTGAATTCCCTTTCGAATGCCACAGGTCTGACCTGATTTGGATTATCCAAGGCAAATTTGTGTCCAATCTCCCACAATGGCCTAATTATGGACTGGTTCAGTAGAGCGAACTTGTATGACTTGCCACGTGTCACTGTTTCATCCTTCGGCTCTGAAATTGATAGCCAAGAAACTAGATTCCATTTACTTACGACCACTTTTTACGGCACTCCAATCCAATTCTCAGAGAGAGAGTTATGAATCGTTTCCGACGATCACCTCTTTGAGATGAAATTCGGGAGCCTGAAAAAGCACTACTTTCCACAGATCATATCTCCGAAAATATTTCATACCAAGCTCTAAATTTTTTTACGAGTTTCCTCATGATTTCAGCTTCGCACCCTAAAAATTTCAGATTCTGAACCTTCGTAGAAAAAAATTTATAGCGAAAATTCCACGATGACCTGTTTAGAGCAACGAAACCCTAGAATCCAAAGCTCTAATACCAAATGTTGTGTAACCAGCTCCAAAAATATAAGAAAAGAGATATCAACGCCTTAGAAATAAGCCACTTCGAGGGGGAAACCTCCAATACATTACATAAATGAACAATTCTTGGATGATACAATTTACAAAACCTCCTTTCTATATATAGGAGTCCATGGGGCCATAATGTAATCCTAGTGGGCCACAATATAATCCTAGCCGACCTAACAATAATAATTTAAGGACACAATAATAACAAAATGGGGGTTACAAGGGTACAATAATAACAATAAGGGGGTTACACTAACAACAATAAGGGACTATACTAGTAATATAGGGACCTAACATTACATGATTTGAAAGCCCAAGAAGTGTCTCTTTAAATGTACAATGACTACATTAACTTAGAATAAATTCTAAAAGTCTTCAATGGGGACTTTGACCTAAAACATGGTGATCCAAGCATGAAACCCATGCTTTAATAATTCACAATAATAATAATAATAATTCTTTTATTTATTCTTTTGACAAGTACATTACATGATGACTCAAATAAATTAAATGAAGACATAACCTAGTTACAATTTACAACAAGAATTAGATGATTATTATAAACAATATCAATTATAGTAACAATCATTAATATTGTTTCTTGCAATGACTAATACCACTACTTATCCTAAATAACTTTGACAAGGAAAAATTCAGCGACCAACAAAGCCTCCACTAAGCTTACTAGCCATTGAGGTTACTAGCCCCTAACCTTAGAATACTATTTAGACCTAGAGCTATCTTAAGAGGTGGATAGATTTATGATGATGTAGGAGGAAATGATCTTAAGAAGTGGATGGATTTATGATGATGGAGGAGGAATGGATGGTGTAAAAATTTGCACAAATGTTGTTGATGTGACCAAGTCCCTTTCACAATGAAATCACAAGTTAAGAAGAAATATGAAGATGATGATAACACAAACAAACATGAGAATGATAATTCTATGATGATGACACAAACAAACATGAGTATGATAAGTCTCCTAACATGATTATTATAAGTCTCCTCCACTGCATCTAAAGATCAAAATCATACACTCAGAGTCATGGCATGAATAACTGACAATGATCCTCATCCACATATACATAACCAGCAGCAACATGGAGATGCTCCTCAATGATTTCAATTGAAAAAATATATAATGATATATTTTTTATATCCATGTTGGATCATATTTTCTCTTCATATTTTCATCCTGATGATGAATCACATTTATTGGTTCAAAACATGTTGGAAATCAATGCTTGTATGTGATCGATCTTGAAGAAAAATAACTAAACAATTCTACTCTGAAAAGCCTCCATTCAAATATCACCTTTGTTCTCACATGATCCAAACAAGAATTCATTGAACTAAAAAAAATATACCAAACATAAGCTAATTCGTAAGGATATTCTTAAGAAATTGAACCAATATTTTGTTCGTGTGCAAATAAAATCTATGCTCGAGATGAACATGGAGGCCGAGGAAAAGGTGGAAGAGATAGTGCTAAAGATTTTTTACAAGGCTAACCCAATTATATGTACAACCAGAGCTACAAGAACCACCAAAAAATGATCTGTTTTCATGGTTTCTGAAAACTAGAGCTACAAAAACCACAAAAAAAGATATGTTTTTATGGTTCCTAGTCGTTGATAGATATACCATGGCATAACAGAGAAAGGAAACCCAAATATAACAAAAAACACAATCGTAAGGGGTACGTGTAAAAATTATTTACTCCCTTCACATTTTCTAATTTCCTCCCTGAATCGAGAATAAAAGAAATATTATTTCCATCTAAAGTAGGAAGAAATTATACATGAATTCAGATACATGAGAGAATCGTAAATAGTGAAGTTAAACCAGAAAAAAAAAAAAAAAAATTGGTACAAGAGGTCATAGAGCTCAAAGAATAGTAAATATTAAATTTAAACTAGGAAGAAATGGTGAAGGAGTTCAGAGAGCTCAGA
Organism: Pinus albicaulis; assembly: GCA_034641835.2. Taxonomy (NCBI): domain Eukaryota; kingdom Viridiplantae; phylum Streptophyta; class Pinopsida; order Pinales; family Pinaceae; genus Pinus; species Pinus albicaulis. The sequence continues at coordinate 444,236,336 of CM076583.1, forward strand.
AAATTTATGAATAGTAAATTTAGAAATAATAAATATATAATTTAAATAAAATTGAGTAAACAGTAAATATAAATTAAACAAACAACAACACATGTAATACCACATAGATTGAGAGAATCATATCATGTAGGTGTTCATCTCCCTAACCATACGAAGTGGAGAAAAACCAATTACAAGTTAAAACAAAGGAGCTGCAAGAAGATGAGATAAAGATGCTTAGGAAAATTTTTACATTTAAATCATATGCCATGGCATTATTCTATCATGAATTAGATCCACCGAAGGTTGAGCTGAATAAGGTACCTCTTACCCACCAAAAATCCCCCCAAGTCAGAGTGTAGAATCTAAAAGTGATCCAAATCACATCTATAGAACATCTGGCTTTAGTTTGGACCATAAAAATATTAATGGGTATGTGCAGACATGAAGACAATTGTAGATAAGAACATGGCAAGAAAGAGAAATGTCGGGAGTTCATTAAAAAAGGCATCTTCTGAAAAATATTTATCGTCAAAGTCCAGTGAAATACCTTTTAGCCTCAAACGATAAATTTCAAACATTCCAAAAGATGAACCTATTGATGAATCTTCCAAGGTTGGTAATGAAATCCAAAGCACTGATTCAAAAAAATATTATGGCAGAAGTGATATGAATGGATTAACTCTGCAAAAATTTGAAGTTGTTGAAGAATAACAAAAACTAAACCTTTAGATGGGAATATTGGAATTGGAAGCACAAACTAATGGTAGAGATAGTGAACCTTTGTTGAATTCTGAAGTTGTTGAAGAAGAACCAAATGGTACTAAACCCATAAGTAGGAAGAATTATATCGTAAAGACTACTGAAGTGAGCCTAATTGTGCAGAAGTATAAATTTTTTGAACCGATTGAAGGTAAAATATTACAAGGGAAGGATGAGATTCCAGGAACTAAGGTTCAGGGTGACATATTGGAGGATTTAGGTTCTCTGATTGAAACTTCTGAAAGTGGCAACAAAACATCAAGCTTTGTTACAGAGGTGTTAACGGAAAATTTGTAGGTTACAGATGGCTTACGTATGGAAAGTGAATCTCACTCCCATGTTAATTCAGGTAAGGGGTGGAACAAATGGAACCCAACTATGTTTGATCATCTCAACATGGTTCAGCTTAAGAAACGAATGGGAAGGGAATTAAGAATCCTAAAAAGGAACAATATAAAGCTATGATGCCCTACTTCAAGTATTCAAAGAGAGAGAATGGAAGAACTACCCCTTCAAAGAAAATAAACAATTGAAACAATAATATGATTCGAACTATGTACAGTCATGATTTGAGTTCTCTATTTCTCTTGAAAAATATATACTTGTATTTTGGAGTGAGTGGAGGTTGTACCCTAAATTTCATTCTTGCATTCCTTGTTAAGGATGTCTACCAATGGTTTCAATGTTGATAATAAAATATTTTTTACTGCATTGGTTCCCTATTATATAAGTCTCTAGGCAAGGAGGTGCTCAACTGTGGGCAATTGTCTTATGACTTCTACCTTCACCTTCAATATGAGAGTGATGGAAACCTAATGGATGACCAATATACGGTTCTGGAGAAGTAGTAAATATTGTTAAAGACAAGGTCATATACTCAAGTGGCTCTTCTAAGAAGCCAACAAGCACCACCAACCCCTTTCCTAAATGGCCCATTGGGTGGGATCTGACATGTATGTGATGTTCACATCAACATTTTTAGCAGAATTTTCCAACGTAGAACTTCAAAATTTGGTACTGAGGTGGAGGTAAAATCTAGGTAAAAATAAAATGTGCAATTTCAAGTTAAAATAGACTATTGGAGTGACAACATTCAATTACTTTATCATTACGAATCATTAATTTTATGCCACAATGTTTCAGTGATTTAACGTCATCTATTGTGATTCATTGTGCGTGAAAAATATATTGTTGCAATATTAATACTAGATATTTCTTTTATTTTCTCTCCACATTTTTTACATCCTATTTTCCTACAGTTTGAAGGGCATGCCAGCTAGAATCAAATTAAGTTTCTTCCATGAAGTCATAATTATGATTTAGGAAAGGAAAGGAGCGGAAATAAAGTAATAATAAGATGAAGAGGATATGCTGCAAGATGAGGATGTCTAAGGTGACGTTTATTGGAATTGCAAAGTAAAATATGATTCCTCAAGCTATATTTGCAATCCACACGTCAACGATATCAAGAATACTAATCCTGTGATAAAGCTTTTTTGTACAAATCCATAAGTTGATCTTCTTAACTTGATAGGAATATTTGGAATTTGTATAAAATTTCCCCTTGATTAAAGTATGATTTGGACCTTTTGTGTCTATGGTTGAGGCCCTCCATATATAAACATGGTGAACACTTCATTTTCAATGAATAATTGTATTCCATGACAATCAAAGGAGATTTATTTGTCTATATAAATATTGTCGAGGTTACTTGCTACTTTATTTTGTTATCCAACCCATAGTTGTTTGGCCTTATGATATTGATCATCTCAAATCTATGACATTGATCGCCTCCTTCTTCCAAATTATCTTAGCAACTAGGGTGTTGAGTGCCAAATAAATATTATAGGCAAAAAACACATATAATGGTAGATCTATGATGCAATGTCTTCTCAAATAGGTGACCATAAAGACAACTCCACTTACTAAAAAAGATAGATTCCTTCCTCCATTAGAAAATTGTTTGTAGAATCTGGAGAAAATTAAAAATTTATGTAAATGTTAAAAATTAAAATACCTCTACACCATGGCAATTAACGACTGCACATTTTCTAGCTATTGATGATGTCACCAGTGCAAATTACCAATAAAGTATATACTGAAAAGGTGGGGAAGTATGTCAAATTCCAAGATACCTTGGTTATAAACTTTGAGAAGGATAAGACATGGATAATTATCCCAAGTTAATTTTAAAGGGGAGAACACTAGTTAACCTTGACTTGGTAAATGAATAATTATGTTAATGTCAACATTAGTGGATTTCATGGCATGGTTTTTTCCCATGGGTTTTGATGTAGTGAAGCCTTTAAAGAAGGGAATGTTAGGTTAACCTTATATTGGTAAATGAGTCATTGTCTTAAGGTCAACAATGGTGGATTTTGATCCATGGTTTTGATGTAATTAAGCCTTTACAAGGCTTGGGATAATCCATTGTAATTGGCTTGGAGACTTAGTTGGCCTTTCTCAAGGGTAAAAATATAACTTTGGCTGGTTTTCCCTATAAGGGTTTTCCAAGGTAAACTATGTGTCACTGTGTGCATGATTTATGTGTTTTTTGTTGCTAGTTAAACATTTCTCTCATCAGATTTTATTATTACTAATAACACATACTACCACTCATGGTGGATCAAATCTAAGTTAAAGTGTCCATCCCTTCTCTAGAAATACATTTTTTGAAGTTACATCCATTTGTCTAATATCCATAATTATTCAATTTCAAATAATTTGAAATATATTCCAGTGTTATTCTCCTCTACTTTAAGTAAGCCAAATCCCATTTATAAATTTTGATTTAAATTTCACTTTTTGAATATTAAAAAAAAATCCAACATTTTTAGCAAATTAGATTTCATTTGAGACGATAGATTCTATCGACACTTACCAACTATTCTCCAGCAAGGAACATAATACACATAAAATGGAAACACAGAAAATAATGAAAATACATTAAACTTATCAACTTAAAGTAGTACAAACAACATGGTAATGGTTGAATTATAAAACAATTGAATTTATGAAGCCTAAATTATGGCAGGCTCTTAACCTTGTTCTTCTTAATGCTAATCGATTAGAAATTAAACTTATTGCATTATCAAATAATATATAATTATATTTAACTATATAATGTTACTTCATTCTCATTCCTTAGCCATAAGAAATTGTACAATATAATACCTACTTCACCGAATTGTATATGCTACAAGATTATTTTCAAGAAAATTATGTTCAAACAACTTCACACGGGGTGAAATGTATAGGAAATTTACTTCTGATCTTAACAGAAATTCCCGACAAAGCATAGAAATAGCCACAAATAAGCCTAACAATGTTTTAATAGTATTTTAGCCAACCTACATTACTAACGAGCAGTGACTCAAAACCCTATAATAATGTTCACAACTTTCAAATCTCGTCCCTTCAAATCTGCAAGATTGTTATTTCGCATGCCAATACCATGTCACACTAGTACAAATGGGGCCAAAATCCGATGTCACTTCGTTAATTATACGACTCAACTTCATCTACTATCCAACAACCCCGAGACATAGATATCGTCAGTGGGATTTCGTTGAATATTCGACAACCAGTAAATCGTCATATCTGTATGTGGGATATCTACCATCCTTGATACCAAATAAACCGTCGGCTAGCCGAGAATTTGTTCGACGTATAGTCGTTGAATAGGCAACGTTTTAATTTGTAACCAAGGTTGAATACCCTAAATCCATCTATCGGATGTGTTTATTGAATATCTAACCATCATAAATCGGTTAGTCGACGTTGTGACTTTTCATTCGATGACCAAACTATCGGTTTGACGATTTGTGTATACATAATATAGTCGACGTTATCTCTATTCCTTCGAAGAAAATGCTATGGATCCGATGATATTTTTGTTGGACGGGAGACAGATATCCAACACTGGTTCATTGATGAGGGCCTACGAATATCCGACACTTATTAAATGTGAGTCGAATATTTGGCGGGTTATTATTGAAAATTAATGGACGAGTCTCCAAGGAAGAAAATGTTGTTGCATATGCACTCTCGAGAAAATATGAGGATGTGGAAGCATTAATTTGTGCCATTTAGATTATCCAGACTGATTAGATAACCAAATCAAGAGATTAATGGAAGAATAACAAAGAGGTGTGGACATTCATTCAAAATTTGCAGCAATAGAAAATGATGCATTAGGGTACAAAGATTGCTTATATCTTTGTAAGAATTCCAAACTCAAGCAAAAAATTCTTTTGGAATTGCACACCTCCAACTTAGGAGGGCACTCTGGACTTTTTAAAACTTACCATAGGGTCAAGAAGTAATTTTTTTGGGATGGCCTTAAATCTAATATTCAAAATTTTGTGGCAGGATGTTTGGTTTTCCAACAAAATAAAGTTGATAAAATTAAGAACCCAGGTATGTTACAACCTTTATCCATTCCAAGTTAGTGTTGGGAGGGTGTATCAATGGATTTTATCACAGGTTTACCCAAGTCTGAAGGAAAGAGTATCATCATGGTGGTAATTGATATACTTAACAAGTATGCACACTTTTGTGCATTATCTCATCCTTTTAAAGCCAGTACAATTTCTAATGCATTTATGGAAACAATTCAAAAGCTACATGGAAACCCAAAAATTATTGTAAGTGACGGAGATCCCATTTTCACTGGAAATTTTTGGATGGAATTATTTTCTTGTCTTGGTACTCAATTAGCTCATAGCTCATCTTATCATCCTCAATCTGACAGGAAAACTGAGATAGTGAACAAATGTTTGGAAGGATATATTCGTTGCTTTGTATCCGATAAACAAATACAATGGGTCAAGTGGTTACCTTTAGCTGAATGGTGGTATAACACTTCCTCCCATACTGCAACAAAAATGAACCCATTTATGGAACTTTATGGATATCATCCACCATCTATCACATCACCTTTAAGAAAAAATTCCAAGGTTCAAGCAGTGGAAGATCACACCGAGAATTGTTTTCCAGGTAAATCCTCTCTGCGGACAGAGACAACCCCTCTAGCCCTAGGGTGGGTCTAGCAACTACGGGAACATACTAACATCTAGCTTCCTAGATTGTAAATGAAATTCAGATGACCTACCTTGTCCTGATACTATGTTGTACTACAAGGAAAAAATCCTCTAGCAGATTTTTTTGAGGAACCACAAGGAAAAATACCCCATACATCTGTTTCTAGCAGAGGTTACTAGAGGAGGTTAGCGGGCGGAGGGTTTTGCAGATGTTTTCCTATCAATGCTCTTATCGTTAAAACTCACCTCGGTGCTCTCAAAAAAAGAAAGCACTGGTGCAGACAAAATCATTGGCACACCGGACACCGTGCACTCCGTCCACACCCGCCCGGTGCGTCATAATATAATAGAGCACTGGTGCCTCACAACTCGTCTGTGTCGGTGCATTATAAAACACAACTCCAACAACGAAACCACCCAGTGCGATAGACAGAAACCACACTGGTGCATCATAAAAAATGCACCAAAACACAAACCGACCAGTGCGTTTGTAGCAAACAGTACCGGTGCGCCTATAAACAACACGCACTGGTAAAGGGTTAAATTAAAAAAATATTTACGACAAAAAGCCTAGATTTTTCAGTTTTCCAGTGCTCTTGAGCTATCAATTACCAGTGCGCATGATACCATAGAACACACCGATGTGCACCAAACATTGGCACACCGGACAGCGTGCGCGAATACACACACCGTCGGGGCATTCAATTACTGTAACGCACTGGGGCGTCAATACTCTTCCACGCTGGTGCATCATAAAACACCGCGCCAAAATATAAACGAGCCGGTGTGTTCTTCTCTAAGAGCACCGGTGCACTAGAAACCGCACGCACTGGAATAGCATTATATAAAAAAAAAAATTAAGGCCAAAAAACTGGTGCTTTGCGACTATTACGCACCAGTGCTTTACCATTACGCCGCCCCAGTGCAACATCAAATTTTCGCGCCGAAACTGAAACATCCCGGTGCACAGTTAGGGAAACGCCTTGGCACGTTATAAACAACGCGCCAAAATTGATACCGGCTGGTGCGGTTTTATTTAACCGCACCGTTGCGCTTATAAAACCCCGTGCACCGAAATAGGGTTAATTAAAAAAATTTATGGCCAAAAAACTTCATTATTCACTTTCCTCAGTGCTCTAGAGCTCTCAATTACCGGTGCTATTTCCTTATTTCTGAGCCGCCTTGACATCAGTGCTCTCATTGCACCCATCGCACGCACTGCTGCTATGCATTGGCCACCAATCTCCAACTTGCATTTTGAAAAACATTGGGAAAATTTTATTTTCCAAATTTTACAGCCAATATGCCTCCTCGACAGTGAAATGTACAAGTATTTTTCTAGTTTTTCTATAATTAAGATTTTTAGCAGATTAGAAATTGAAATAAACTTTAAAATAACCATTAAAAAGAAAAAGAAAAAAAAATTGTCGCGCAGTGCGCTCGAGCTGTCCGGCTCGCACCGGATAGCAGTGCTACTTGTAAAATTTACAGGCAGCACTGCTATCGGTGCTAACGGTAACCGCACCGTTTCCGGGGCAGTGACGGAAGGCGCCCCGAATAATTTTAAACTAAAAGTAAAAAAGAAAAAAAGGTGGTGCGCTCATTTATCCAGGTGCACTGTCGACCCCAACAATCACATTGTGGTGCATTGACTTCATTTGTCGCCTCGGTTTATGTTAGCGCACCGCATTTTGCATTTCGAGAGGGTCAACAGTGCGGTCGGGTAAAATATCGCACCGTCAACTATGTCATTGTCATGAAGTCAGTGTGCTGACACGACTATACGTGCCGGGGCGTATATTTCAGTCAGCGCACCGCTATTCTGAATTATATACAGTCCATGATGCTTGAAAAATAAACATCTGCACCGAATCCGGTGCGCTTTGTTTCATTAGGGGCCCCGGGGACGGTGCGCTAAAATATTAGGACGCACTGGCACCAATGCGTGACTGTTTTTATGGAGCACCAACTTGTATGTTTGTTTTTTTCAAAAAAAATTATATATGTATATTTATAAATACATTTTTGTTTTAATAAAAAAAAATATTTACTATGGCAATGATTCAAAGAGAACAAGAGCAACAGCAGCAACAACAAGCAGAAAAATATGACATGATTCGCCAAAGCGAGGTGAGAGAGAGGGAGAGAGATGGATTCCCTCACCCTATTACTGCATATACCCAGGAGATCCTTATGCAGGTAGGCCTCCTCAAGTTCTATGAGGAGGCTATTTCCGGCCTAAAGGCCCATAGTGTGCTTTTCAGACATCTTATCGGCAGGTGGAATTCCCACCGATAGGATTTTCAGGTTGGTCTTGACCAGTGGTACACACCCACTGAGGAGGACATTTATTTTATTACAAGACTATCGAGGAGAGGGGTGGATTTTCCCTCATTCCCAGATGTGCCAGCTGGTTGTGTAGCAGTGAGTCAGTTAGTTTACTCCTAGAGATACATTGGAGCACATGTACTGTCTCCATCAGAGTTTCAAGTACCTGGAGGTCAGTTATGTATAGGTTCTTTTGGTAGACAGGACGTGCAGTGCCTCTCTATTATTGCTTCAATCATATCGCACAACACCAGTGACGGGCAACGCATTAGTTGCTCGCTTTTATATTACGTTGATTCTTTAGTACAACAGCCACAACTTGTCAGGTGGTCTGCCATTTTTTAGTGACAGTTTGGTATGGCCTTAGATAGATTTCATGCTCATGCACAAGGGAGGGTCAACTTACCTTTTGCTTCAGAGCTGTTTTGTTTATTTTTTGAGAGGTTTCCAGAGATGAGACCTAGTTTTTTTCGACAGCCTCGTAGTTCGATGTTCGAGGCCCGGATGTGCATGTGGGGGCAGATAATGCCCAAGAGGGGAGACACTATGTTTCCAGCTAGGATATCACATGATTCTCTGGACTTACTAGCCAGTGTTGGCGGGCTGCATCCCTTGATTATGGTACCATGTCCTTATGCTGGACTAGATTGGCGAGGGTGTCCCAACATCCTCTTCACTCCTGATGAGCCGCCAAATGATAGAGGTAATATTACTGTTTTATTTATATTTATTCTAACATGTTCTTTAACTTGTTTTTATTAAATTGTGTAATGAAATTGTCTAATTATTGTTGTGTATTTGTATATATTTTGCAGGCATTGGCTCTTTTGATGGCGATGAGATGCCAGATCCACCACATGATCCAGGTGTCGATCTTGATGATTACGATCAGGAGATGTTTGATGCGCCGGAGGATGAGGCCGGTGGTGCAGCAGAGAGATGTGTTGATCCTGCGCCTCATGGTGCATCGGTACCGACTTTTGTTAGGCGTGGTCAACCTGAGACCAGATACCGGATGGAGTTGGGCAGCCAACTCTGTGGATTGATTTCAGATGCGGGTGTTAGGCCCGCTCATTACAGAGAGATATAGGGCAATGATAGACTGTTACGGAGGTGGAGAGGCATGTCGCGTGACATGTACGGCCTAATGTGGCATGTCGTAGGAGCTACGACAGTTGTTACGCAATTGAGGAGGATTGTCTGTAGCTATAGGCGTAGTCGAGATGCGGCACGTGATGGACAGTCTGCCAGCATCAACTAAGATGCATCTCGTGATCGTTCACCTCACGGCACACCTGATGATCAGCATGAGGATCCATTGGCAGCATCTGACACTATTCATCATGGAGATGAGGCTGGACCATCAACCACATCCAATCAGCAGCCTGCAGTATCCATCATGAGTACTAGTCACGATCATCATGAGCAGGCTAGACCATCGACCGCCGAGGCTGCAGTACTATTGACTGAGCAGGCCTCCACTACTACTACGCCTCATATTGATCATGTTTTACTACCACCAGCGGATGCATCCATCAGTACTAGTGATCATCATGATCATGAGCAGGCTAGTCGACCATCGACTGTCGAGGTTGCGCCTAGCTTTACTGAGCAGTCCGCATCCACTTGTACTAGTGTTATTGATGTTGTTATACTACCACCAGCGCTTGATCCCTCACATTTATATTACAGTTGTATATTTTTAACATTATTCAGTTATATATATATATATATATATGGTCCATGTATTTTATGTTCATGTTGCAGTTGTACTTAATTTTCATGTTGATGATCATCATGATGTGGCGCATATTGTTAGTCATGTTCATTTAATGTTTAGCTTGCAGATAGATGTGTATATGTGATAGGCGCATGAGTTATTTGACATTATATCGAGATGCATATTTGATGTTTGTGTTGTGATGATGTTAATATATAATTTTAAGACAGAGCTCTGATCGGTGCAGGCCTCAGTGTAAATATCTGCTATAGGTGTGGGTCAGACACTGAGAGAAAGCACTGACCTTAAAAACCAAAGTTTTATAGGAGTCTTCCAGAAAAGTCGTAAAGGGAGATAATTTGGCAGACAAAATATGGTTCAGGGGTATGTATTCCATGCTTGGAAAGTACACAGGGGTCATTGTATGGGTCCTCCAGGATCAAGGAACGGGGAGCACAGGGACAGTGACAAATTTCTCTGTAACAGGTGCCCCTTAAATTATGAAGTCCGAACATGAGTGAGGGGTGAAATTATTTACAAGTACGTGCAAGGATTCAGACGCTGATGTCGGGAGATCTGCAAATCAAGCATAGATACATATACATAACTGAAATCTCTGACGAAAAGACATGAATCAAGCTATAGGAACAACTATCCATCAAGAAGAGGATCATGTGAATGGATCCTCGGTATGGACACAGCCATCTGAATGAAGGGATCATATGAAATAGATCCATGGCATGGGTGCAGCCATCTGTATAGAGAGGATCAAAATGAGAGAACCCACGGTATGGTCGCAGCCATCCATCTAAAGAATCATGTATATAATCATGAATGACTCATCACTCCTCGCAACCTAGACTTTTGTGATCGAAGCCTAGGGTCTTGCGCTCGATCACCACCCAATCAAAGTAAAAATTCCAACATGTGAATATACATGTTGAAGTCGAACATGCTAGAAAATCACTTGATTACCAGTCAATGATGTGAACCGTTAACAAGTGCAAGAGAAACCACCCATAATGTCAATGGCTCTCAAGGTACTACTAGTACAATCCACGAAATGTGAACAGTGAGTTGAATTCGAACACTCGTGAAATCACCCGATCGAAGGCTAATGATATGAACCTGTCGTCGAATGCGAAGAACTTGCCATTAGGGCATGTAATCTCTAAGTTACCAAAAAGGAGTCTCTAGATCAACTTCCCGGATAATGAGCTAAAGTCGACATGAAGTGATCCGCCGAAGGAGGGTCATAATGAATCCCACATCATCGACACAAAACAGAGAAGGTAATGTGAGTGTGAATCAAGACTGAAATAGAAGATCGGGAATGTACAAACTACAGAAGGATTTTCTCTTGAACATATCAATGACACGACTCTAGAATTTGGCATCATTTGACTCAAATAGGATCAGAGGTCATGTTAACAAGATTGGTGATCGAATGAGAGGCAAACGGATTTCCCAAACCCATGGAGGCAAAGTGACAGAGTGAAGATATCCCAACCTGACACGAATTGCAAACAAGTGTCATGTTCAAGAGTGACATATTTCCGACACAACTGATGAAAAAAATTCCATTTTTCCCCACCATTTCTGGCGAGTACCTCTTTATTTTTACACAAGCTTGAAGAGGATAGCATATGCTTGTCATATAAGTTTTTCCTTCAGACAAATACATCCTAGTACATTTTAAGAGCCCTAGGAAGGAGGAACTCGGTAACCTCATGGTGAGATTTCTGATATCATTTAGGTTTTAATGAGTCTGAAAAAGGAAGAACTCGGCATCTTTTCATGTTTAGAGAGTGTGAAAAGAAGTGGAAAAGAAAAATCCAACAGATCCCTTTTCGTAAATAGTCCCTCAGATCCGAAAAGGTAGAAAACAATCTCTGGGAGAACCTCTTATTCGCGATAGGCTAAGGTATTCCTTTTTCGTAAATAATCTATCCCAGCCCGAAAAAGGGGTAGACGTATACTAGGTAGATATAGTTTCACAGCCATTTAACGAGTTCAAAATGACAAGAGTCTCGGCAATATTTTCAATTTTCAAGAGTCATAAAAAAGCTAAAAGTTGACTCCTCCTGGAGGAACGAGTGGTATTAAGGGTAGCAACTGGTTCTGGTGATGGTGGAACTACTCAGAACAAGTAAAGGTCAAGAGGCTGGCTAATAATACCACTCATTGTAGCGGTTCCTCAGGAATGGGTAAAACAATCAAGTGAAGGCGTATGATCGGCCAAGCAGATGGTGACGATGGAATGAGGAAACCAAGGCTCATCTGGAAAAAACAGGCTGATAAAATGGCAACCATGAGAGGTAAAATAAGAACGGTTTCATTTTTACACAAGATTGAAATCAGTAAACTTTGCTTGAGGTTGGTTTCATTTTTACACAATCTTGAAACTTTGTAGAAAACTATGCTTGAAACCAGTTTCATTTTTACACAATCTTGAAATGAAAACAAACTATGCTTGAAAAGTTGGCATGCCCCCAACATGGTGACTCAATTCGAGGTACATGCCTCCTAAGCTTCAGTCCATCTGAAAGATGAATGGAGTGAAGGCTCAATTACGAGATCAAGAGAAAGACTCAAATGGGATTTTACGAGATTGTATCAAAGACTCGAATTGAACAAGAACTTGTTTCATTGTTTTAACGAGGTTGACACATTAAAATAACTATCCTCGTGACCTAATTCATTTTTAATGAGGTTGAAATAGAAGACAAACCATCCTCATGACACCTTCTTTCATTTTTTAAGGAGCTTGACACAAGAAAACAAATTGTGCTCCAATGACCTTGTTTCATTTTTTAAGGAGCTTGACACAAGAAAACGAACCATGCTCCAACGAACTTGTTTCAATTTTAAGGAGCTTGACACACAAAAACAAACTCTGCTCCAACAACCTTGTTTCATTTTTTAAGGAGCTTGACACAAGAAAACGAACCGTGCTCCAATGACCTTCCATCATGACGAATAAGAGGTTATGACTTCCAAGAGGTTCTCATCTAATGGGAGAACAACATCTCAGAAATAAGGATCCAATGCCCCCAGCACACGACGCACAACGACACTATCACTGAATGCGGGGATGAGATAGGTAGCCACAGAATTAACTTGTGGCAAGGAAGATACAATTGGTGGATAAAGATTTGGAAGAGACGATGGCGAACCAGCTGCCACATTATGACCAAACAATGAAAGTTGATCAATGGTCACGATCCAACCTTTGTGTGGAAAATAGATCATGCGAAAGAGGGAGGAGAAAAGCGTGCCAATGGCATAAGCATAGTCACGCCCCAAGATTAAATTAAAATCCAAGGGACCTTTGACCACCATCATGTCTATATAGACGGTTTTCCTCCCAAAGTAATAGGAAACTTTGGAAGGATCCCTAACGGTTGACTGGTTCTTCTGTTAAATGCCAACAAATTCTATGTAACAGGCACAGCAGTGGAGAACCAAAAGCTTTCCAAGTAGTTGAAGACAGAACACTAACAGATGTGCCTTCATCTATAATTGTGCTAGGTATGACCACATCGAAGGCCTGTACTGTGATCTCAAAAGGCACATAAGAAGGAAGACGGTATCCCGCAAATCGACTCCAATCGAAGGAAGCAACCAAACTACTTGGAGGGGGTACCATTGAACTGAGATGGTCATCCCCTGGTGTTACCGGAGCAAGAGGAGCATCCTCCTAGACCACAGACATGGGAGTAGGAAGAGAAAACTCTTGAGTCATAGGGATGGGAGGATATTTATCCAAGTCCAAGGAATCTAAAGAAACAAGAAGAACATGAGGGGGATGAGATCCACTCTCGATGGAAAATACCTGATGAACCAATTCCACGACCAATTTTTTGTAGGGAAAAAATTCTTGAATTTGAATTTCCAAGGGAGCAGTATCGACCAAGGATGACTCTTAACTAATCATGGAATCAATTAGCGGAGGACTCGAAGAAATCTTCTGGTAACCAACCGGAAGGCAGGGTGCAGAAATAGTAGGGTTGTCCAACACTCTCATGGCTTCATCCATGTACAAACAAAGGTGAATTAGATGATTCCCTTCACACAACTTATAGGAATTAGTAATCTTACCCTATTTCTTATGAGTCTTATCATTGCTAGTCGAAGACATTCCACCAATATGACTTCTAGAAGCCAAAGGCAATGGTGGACGACCGTCGGACCATACTTCAAGTACCTTGGGAATGCGAGGGCAGTCTCGAAGAAAGTGGTCACCTTTGCACAACATGCAAGGGAATTTGACTTTCCATGGAAGGTTGGATGGGTTATCAATGGAAGTTTTCTTAGGCACAATAGTCGCAGAGTTTGCCTCTCTCTTATCTGACTTCTTCTTTTTCGTCTTCTTCTTCTTCTTCTTATCCACCTGGTTACTAGAATACATACTATCACCAGGTGAAGTAGAAGAGGAGGATGAAGAAATAGGTGAAGAAGGGGAGAGGCCCACCTTATAATCAACATGACGTTGGTCAGGTGGAGGAGATGGTTGTACATAGGTCAGAATGCTCGAGACCACAAAGGTATAAAATAACCAAATAGGCAACCCAACAGTTAACCCAGGAAGGGACATTGTTGCCATATAAGGAGCACCAACATTCCCAAAAGTAGGAAAAGGACTAGGATTTCCTTTGGAGGGGATTCCTTGGTTGGTAAACTCCAGAAAAGTTGCCATGGGGAACAACCCTACAAAAAACACACTAAGGAAGATAACTTTAACCAGGAATATTTCGTGGGCAAGTTAATTTTTTAAGACATTGAAACAAAACTCTTTCGTTTCATATTTTAAGAGTCGAGAAACAAAAAAAAGGTGACTCTATCACTTTCAGGTTCAAAATGAGCGTGCAAGGACAAGTGCTCGATGATATTTTCACTTTTAGGGAGACACGAAAAGACCAAAATGACTACTCAGGTATTCTAAACAAGAGGGTGTACCAAGTTTCCGTGAACTTCCATACACATCTTGGTGATCAAATGAAAGAGAAATGACCAAGGACTTGACGTACGTGCAGGTAGTCTCTCTGAATGATGTGTTCGGTTTATCACGGTTACAGGGTGGCAGACTCGGCTTCCTATGGGTAAAGGTTTGCAACCTATGAGGGTATCCCTTTATATACGCGATGGTACAGGGAGCACAAGTCCGTACTAGTGCTATCTAAAGCCAGATGGCGAACGAAAACTACTAGGTTTAACGACGCCGGAACACGTCACTAGCCTAGACCTATAAAATATTTGTGTTAGGTTTCAATGCTTCCTTAGGTTGCTTGAAATTTTTTTATGGTTGATATTGAATTATGTCTCAATTTCAAGGCCCTATCGAATGTGCTCTCGAATCCATAAATGCAGCTATATGAGAAAAGAAATATTTCAATTTGATGAATTCTATCTAGTTAAGGGAAGAGCCTCAAACAATGATGCAACAAATAGAAAACGAAACTTTTCCAAACTCGATGAATTTCACTATCCAAAAGTAATCTAAAACAATCAACGATGCGAATTATGCAATGTAATCTATGCAAAATATTATTTTTTGAAAACTATGCAATTATAATCTATGCACAATTTCCTTTTTCTTTTGAAAGAATAAGAATGCACTCAATGCATTTTTCGATGAAATGAGAATCTACTTAATGCATGCTTTTAATGAAAAAGAATGCATTCAATGCGATTTTCAACTTTCAATCATTAAACAATGTAATCTAAGTTCAATGATGAATCTCAAAAAACACTTTTCAATGCAATGTGATCTAATGCATTTTAACGAAAAGAAAACTCTCAGACAAAAACTTAATGAATGCAAATTTCCTTAATGGAAGGATGAATGAAAAAGGGATGCAAACAAACACTAAGAATGCAATCATTGTTTTAAACACTTTGTAATGAAATTCCTCAAAAGGCTACAAGACATATGAGGTAAAGCACAAAGAGGACTTCCAAAGCGTGGGCTCAAAACAAGGCATTCATTCCCCTTTGCATGAAGCAATAATAGACAGAAGACTTTTCAGCTGAACAACGAGCAATGTAATCTATGCTCACAAGTGAACAAGCGGACCAAATGAACTCAGATAGACACTTGAAACTTGAACACCCAATAAACCAAAAGCAAAAGGAAATCAACTAGAGATGACTCACCAAGAAAGGATACTGACTCAATCAGCAGGGTGATATCCCGCGAAGCATGCAACCAGGAAATTGATGCACAGCCCTAGAACAAACTAGGATGTAAGGATGCACATCCAAATAGGAAAAAAACCAAAAAACAAAACTAAAAAGCCAATCAAACCCACTTGAGTGAAGGGGAGAACATGTAAATCATACAGAGAAAAGGACCGAAAGGGAAAGACACACTGGTGAAGGACTTAGGAAAAAACCTTAATTTTTCACACACCCTGAAATTGGCATGACTTTTATGGGTGAAAATAGCGCCAACTAGCATGACTTGCTAACTGACAACTAGCACCAATGGCCCATTGGCGCAACTTTCTTACTAACAACTAGCACCAATCGGTGCGACTGTCAGACAAATAAAAGCGCCAATGCCTGAAAAAGAAAAAGAAATAATTTCTCCTAACCAAGAACAGACTCACCACTTCAAGCAAAAACTAAAATATCGTAATTGATGAAAAACATAGGAACAAACAGGGAAAAGGTCGTTCGACTAAACTCGTCGAATGACTAAGACCTCAAAGAGTGACAAACTCAAACGAAACTCCCTATTGGAGTCACCAATTTGTTTTCCAGGTAAATCCTCTCTGCGGACAGAGATGATCCCTCTAGCCCTAGGGTGGGTCTAACAACTACGGGAACATACTAACATCTACCTTCCTAGATTGTAAATGAAATTCGAAGCAAGGAAGATGCCTACCTTGTGTTGATGCTATGTTGTCATCTTTCGTTGAAGCTTCTTGATCTGTCGCTCTTCTCAAGCTCTCTACACGTAGCTACCAACGTCCGATTACATGTACAGACAGTCAACATACCATGAAAAGCGTAAAAAAATGACAAACATAAAACAATCACAACCTATCTAATTGATCAAGGAATGCTAGAAATCTCATTATAGATGTAAACAAGAATGGAAGATAAACATTAGTTGCATTTTATTATGATAAAGACAAGGGGATTTTACAACCAAGCCTTGATGTTGAGGCTCTACTTCGGCAGGTCCGTATCCAAGCATGTTTGCAACACCCTTCCACACAAATGTCCAAGATCTCACTATGTTCCCAACACACAAAAACAATCACACTCTGCACTATTCTCCCGAAGCTATAATTGCTTCTCCTTCTTATCATCACCAAGGTTGTAGAGCTGAAGAAGGTCTCCTTATATAACAATGGAGGAGGAGGTTATAAGCCCTTAAATGATGGGAAAAGAGCTTATCCTTTGGAGTAGTTCCTATTTCTTGGGAGCAAGAAGCCGAAAGGGGAATTCCTCGACCATATCCTCAAAAAAAACTTCCAGCTCGCCGCCTCGTGAAGCTTCTAGTCGTGGAAGCTTCATTCTATTTTAAAAACTTTCCAAAAGAGGAATGGCGCGGGTCCGACATTAAGACAGAGCACCGATCGGTGCGGATATGACATTAAGACATAGCGCCGATCATCAGAAGCCTTAGTGTAAATATCTGCGATTGGCGTGGGTCAGACACTAAGAGAAAGTGTCAACCTTAAAAACCAATTTTTTATAGGAATCTTCTAGAAAAGTTGTAAAGGGAGATAATTTGGCAAACAAAATGTGGTTCAGGGGTATGTATTCCATGCTTGGAAAGTACACAAGGGTCACTATATGCGTCCTCCAGGATCAAGGAACGGGGAGTACAGGGACGGTGACAAATTGCTCTGTAACAAGCATCAACAATAAGTTCTGCAACTCTTAAAGGATAACCTCACTCTGGCGCAAAATCAAATGAAACAAAAGGCATATCAACATTGCAGTGAAAGAAGTTTTGATCTAAGTGACTAGGTATTTTTACGGCTAAAACCATAAAAAGAGATGTCGCTCAAGAAATCTAAGAAGGATAATAAATTATCACCCAAGCACTATGGTACCTAGAAGGTGTTATAAAATATTGGTACTATGGCATACAAATTGGAGTTGTTTGAATATTCCCGAGTACACTTAGTTTTCCATGTTTCATGCTTAATTTTTGTTTTGTTGTCTTGTTTTATGAATAATAGGACAGTGGAGTTCCATAAGTCTCCTTAATAATGAATAAAATCAATGCCAATGTGAAAAGGATATATCTTGGTAGCTTAATTGAGCACTTTTAGGTGTGAAAAGGGGTTGGAACATCTTGACTAGGTCAACTTTGACCAAATCAGCAACGTTGTCATGAAGTAGTGGCATTCAATGAAAGACAACACAATTTTATATGGAGATGCTTTGCAAGGAAGTAGTGCCATTATTTCATGGGGCTTAGGGTTTGGAAGCTCACAAATTATATAAGGAAGAGGAGGGCAGTGTAATGACACAACTCGAGTTATATGGAACATAGAAATATTAGCATGCATATGAGACCTGCATATGATAGCTACATATGCATGTATCACATGTACTACACTATTACATACACTAATCAATTATGAAAAGTCTCAATGTAGAGTAATGAGTGAATTATTGAAGTATTGAGTAAATACCTAATCACCAGAATATAATGAATTTATTGTGAGGTAAAAGTTATACCTAACACTATCATAATATAACTAATATTTTGTTCAAAGGAAAGTAAAAGAATTGACTTATGCAAATAAAATATGATATTTTAATAAATCTAAGATATTTTAGAAATCCAAGATATTTATTAAATAATAATATTTTTTTAAGATATTTTAGGAATCCAAGATATTTATTAAAAGGGGGTATTTTAATAAATATCTTGAGAGGAGATTGTGTATAAAAGGAGAAGGGGGGGAAACTTGATGGGCATGGGTCATGTGAGGTGGGAAAACTCACCCGGATCTATCAGAGGATTCGTGACTATGGAAGACCTGATTAGTGAGTTCTAACAGAGTCATAAAGTGATCTCGATTGTTATTGGAGTTTTGGGCGCGGGGGCCAGAAAACTTGTCTTCTAGATCTGGGGACCAGAGAGGTTGACCCCAGATAGGCTGGGAGGAAAATGGCGGTTTGGTAACGGGAGCGGGAGCTGTGACGTGTTAGGAACATTTGCAAACATGGTTCCAGGTAAGTATTAAATAGTGAATTGATATATATTCTGCTTCAAAAATCCCACTCTGGATTGTGTAGTATAAATTTTGTTAATCATTTTTAATTTTGAAACTTAGGTCCTTACACATGGTATTAGCATACAGTTTCATACTTTGTGGATCTTAGGGTATTTTAAATCATTTCTATTAGTTTCCAAGCTTGTATTTCCTCCATGTCTTGAGTATTGAGCTATTACATTAAAATTTCCTTCTTTCAGTTAATAGAAAATAGGTAACTGAGTGCAGTAGAATTGTATTTTCTCTTTGTCAATTCAGTCAGACCAATGAGTTATTAAATATTCTAATTGAAAAATATTAAATGTATTTGTATCTTCACCATAAGTTTAGGTATTTTCTATGAGTTTGGTGAAGAAAGTGTAATGATCGGCAAAAGAAGGCGAGCTCCTGGTAGTTGCGAATTTAGATCTACAATGAGGTTTCTAGTAGCCACATTAAACTTGACGGCATATTCGTTGAGATTCTGCTGGCAACCTCCATCTGTTTTCAATACCCGTTACAGTGGAATGCAACCCAGGGGTCCCAATCCAGGGAAGAGAAAACCTGCGTACACCTAATTGATGTAGGGACTGTGCCATTTTACATATAAAAGATTAATTATTAACAACAGGTTCAGTGTTTGCCTCATTATGCCTCAATAAAATTTGTGTCAATGACCACAAAACAAAATTTATTGCTCACGAAGTTTATGTATATAATATCAAAATAATAATAATAATAATAATAATAATCTTATTATAAAATGATATATCATATGCGGTGTTGCTGGTGTCTATTGCGATCCGGAGGCCAAGCGGCTCTGTTACCTGGTGCTACATGCCCTGCAGCACCGCAGGCAAGAAGGGGCCACGTAAGGTACGCCATAGCCTTGGCCTCTGTGGCAAGAAACGTGCAACCGTTCAAGCTATGTGTTTGGTTCTGTTGGCTATATGTGTTGTGCATGTATATACTATATATTTGAACATGTAGTAAGACGGGAACATTCGTTTGAGGACGCAATTGTAAAGGATCATTATACCTGTAGCATGTGTCAAATTATATTTCGGGAGCCTAGATGCGTTGGCATTCCATGAATAAATCTTAACAGGGAGATTTTATTGTGTGGCCAAATTACCTAATTTGTTGTGTGGGATTTACCACTTCACGGGAAGGGGCTGAATTTTCCCTATGCACAATCGTTGTTTGGGAGGCGGACTTTAGCAATTTGCTGAGTCGAATCAATAAATCAGTGGTGGATTATGTTATATCGAGTTTGTAAGCCACCATGACCATTTCCAGAGGCTGAATCCTTCCCCGTCAAATATTTATTTGAGGCCGCGAGCATTCATTAGTAGTTCGATTGGTGGCGATCCAAGCACATCAAGCCATTGATCCTTGACACTCTAGATATGTGTATGCTCAGGATTTGATCTCTATTAAAAGATGAAAATAACATGAAGCAAATGGATGTGTGCATGAGAAATTTGTTGTGCGAATAGCCTGAGGTCATGTGCATGTGCTGTAGTTATTCAATTATCAGTTAGAGGGAGTAAAAACAATGTGGAGTTTAATTATTTGAAGGTCTCAGTGTGGTGTATTTTGGAAGACAATGTGTTTGCATGATAGGTTGAAAATTGCAAGGTCTAGTGATATTACGGTAACAGAGAACAAATTGTAGAAATTTATTGAGTTTGAATCCCTCTAAGCAAAGACTTCTTTAGGAGTAGAAGACCAATATGATTCCTGGAGCTGAATTCTGAAATTTGAGAGGCCAAATGGTGGTTGAAATCTTCTAGATAGAATTTCGTTCCAGGGTAGCGTATCTGGTGCCATAATGTGCTCAGTGGGTTAGTTATTAGTGATATAGTATGCTATCCTTGTCTATTTGGCTGACCCCTTCCTCTTGTGGGCCGAGTTTCATTTTTTTATGGGTTGAGTTCCTCAATAGACAAGCACGGACAAACCATTGTAAGCTAAGGAAACAAACCAGGTTCTCCTGTGCCATTTAAACTTGATATTTTTGTGGTTGATCTCAGTGTTGATTGCAATATATATATATATATATATATATTGCAAATCTGTACTATGTACCTGTTTAGGGAGAAACCCATATAGTATGTTGCAATAAATGTTCATAACAGTGATATGCTTTTCAATGAATGGTGTCAATTTGGGGGTTAATGATAAACTAGGTAGAGGGTTGAAATTTTGTTGCAACTGTGTGTTTGCTCAAGATAAAAAACATCCAGAACCTTAGTGATCACTCATTACATTTTATGAAGCCTCTCATTGCGGAACCTCATTAAAATCTGAGATCTCACTGACCATCTTGTGCTATTTCCTAGTGGGAATTTTTTAGAATGAGTTTGGTATTGTTGTTGACAAAGGTTTGTTATTTAATTACTACAACCATTCATCACCTATAGCTGAATTCAATAAGATACGTTGATGGACCTTGCATTGAGTCAAAACTACCATTGTAATAGTCAAATGTCCAGTCTTGCATTACTGTAGTTGTCTTGTGTGCCACTATTTCCATAAGCCTTGTAATGATGAAGTATTTAAAATGTCTCATGCATCAAGACAACAGTCCCTCAAAGGGATGTGATATAGATTAGAAAAAAAAATTGGCCAACAAACCTTTCTCAAAAGAGATCCATGCCATTCTTAACCATGAGCAGCCAATAGATTTGCAGAAGGAGTTGAACAAGTAAGTATTAAAAATACTGTGGTATCCAAATATATGTTGAACAAGTAGGTATTAAAAATATAAATAAAGATAGTTGTGACATCCAATATGGAGTGGGCCATGTAGGTATTGAATGGGCCTGGTAAGTGACAAAAAAAAAATCTATAACTGCATGTGAGCGTGAATTTACGAAATTAAAGAGTCATCATCAAATATCCAAGACAATCATAGAATCCATGCAGTGGTCAACAAGAACTAGGCCGAACTATTGGGCGGATTAATCAATCTTGCAGACAAGATCGATCTCCCTAGTACCAAAAGGTAATCTAGCAACAAACAGCCAAATAAACCTATCTTTCTCTAAACATATATGATTTACGAAAAATACTATAAAGGTGTTAAAACTCACCGTAGATCCAATGCTTGTTCGATGTTGTTGTCCCTCGTGCACTTGAAGGAGTTATCTTCATAAACCTACAGTCACAAACAAGCAAACATTAAATAGCACCTATATAGTAAACATCATAAATCATTATTATCATGGTGATCAAGGAATCCATGAAATAAACAGTTAACTAACAGCTTATTGAGAAAAATGAATTCATTTATATTAACTTTGAAAGAAGGAAAACCTTACAACCTTAGCCTTGATGTTGAACAAGCCTTCCCCGGGTCCGAAGCAGGAATCCCCTCTACTCTGACAAGCCTTGCACTCTTCCAACTGAGATAGATAGAGGTATGTGATCTCTCCTCACAAAAATCTCAGTTAAATTAGTCTGAATCCCAACAGCACTTAACCTCAAATAATTCTAATGCTTGAACTCCCTTTGAGGCTACCCAATGCCTCTTTTGATAGTGGAAAAGAGGAGGTTTCAGTTCCAACTATGAAGGGATAGAATCCTCCTTCAAAGGGATAAGCTCCTCACATCAAGGGGTTAGCTCCATAAGGTAAGGGATACATGAACCTCAAAAGATCGGTTCATCCCCAAAAATTCTCATCTACAAGCTTCTAGAATTGACCTCAAATCAGCTTTTTAACTTTTATTTCTTGCTTTTTTGACTTTGGAGGGGGTACGCAGGAATTACAAGGGAAAACTGCGTTCTGAAACGCAGGTAAGCAGTGTATTACCTGCATACCCAAGCCAAGAACGCAGGCAGGATTCATGTTACCTGTGTACCCTGAGTTTTAAAGATTTTTAGGGTTTTTCCTCCATTTTTAAGGCTTGGAATGAGGAAAAAAGGTTGTAATACTTGTAGAGGAGGCATGTATGAGTGTCAATTAGCTCATACAGTCAGCAGAATGTCAAGGTGACAGTTTTTAGTGCAACAGATTGCCCCCTAAAGTGAAAAGTCTGGAATAGATGAAGATGAAGTCTGTCATATATGAAGAGTGAAGTACTTTATCATTTTAAAGATCATCCTGTGGCCACCCCAGTCGGAACCTGTAAAAACATTCAGTGCAAAACATATATATGTAAACATATCATCGCTAAGGTAGGCATTCCCATACTCAGATCAAAACTAACTAGAAAACTGATTTAAACTGTTCTGATACAGGAATGATTTTCAATACATCAACAGTATAGACATGTGTAGACACAGTATGAACGCAACCATTTGTATATGAATATTCCACTGTATAAATGAATAAAAAAATTCCTCGCAGCCTGCATGGCAGAAACTAGATCCAAGGTCTTGTTTTCCGTTTCTCGAACCAGTACGATTATATCCATGTGAATAAATGTGTCGAAGTTGAACATGGTAGAAACCACTTGATTACCAGTCAATAATGTAAAATGTTAACAAGTGTGAGAGTAACCACCAGTAATGTCAATGGCTCTCAAAGTACTCAGTACATTCCATGAAATGTTAATGAATGAGCTGAACTCGAACATGTCACGGAATCATTCGATCGAAGGTCAATGATGCAACCTGTCGTCGAAGGCGAGAAACCTGCCATTGAGACATGTAGATTCCAAGATATTGATGATTTCTGGATCAACTTCCTAGATAATGAGTTGTCATCGATAGAAAGTGATCCGTCGTAGGCAAGCCCACAACACGAAATCATAGATCAAGTTTTGAAGAAATATATTGGCAAGGACTGACTCAGGGATGGTCAAAATGGATGACAGATATTTTGCAGATGAATGGCTAATTTTAACTCTCCTCTTGAACACATAATGACACTGCAGATGGTTTGGTGAAAATTGACCCAAAGCTAATACCCAGAAACCGGCTGAAGACATTCAATATGGTTTGATTAACTGTTAGGCAAAGGATTTTCCCAACCCAGGTGAACAAAAGTGTCATGTTCAAGAGTGGTTAACGGTTTTCTGAAAAATCAAAATACAACAAACAAGTTCGTTTTATCTCTTTTCCCCCACCATTTTTGGCAAGTACCTCTTTATTTTTGACAAGCTTGAGAATGATCCGGGTGGATATCGGTGGCCACCCACCTATTCCATTTGGACCAGCACCATCAATTCTTGCAGATTTTCACATTCAGCACAACTTACTATTTTTAGCAGGTTTTCGGGTCCTCCACTCTCGGAGCCGTTTTGGGGGCTTAATGATCCCGGTGGATATTGGTGGCCACCCACCTATTCCACTTGGCCCCCCACCATTGTCTCTTTCAGTTTTTCAGTTTCGGCATAACTTACTATTTTTAGCAGTTTTTCGGGTCCTGAACTTCCGGAGCCGTTTTGAGGCCCTAAACGACGTTTTTTGGGTATGAAAGCGCCAGCGAATTTTTTGATAAAATTCGTCCCGGCAGCTGTAGTCCTCGGATAGAGCTTTCTAATGATGTATCATATGCGTCAAACGGAGATAGTATGCCAAAGTTACGTCCCTGGGAAGTTGAAACACCAATTTACCCAAACGGCGCCCATAGTTTTGGCGCTTCATCTCCTAGGGTTAGGTTTTTGGGATGTTTAGGGTTCTCCATTGTTTCTCAATAATAAATAGGCCCTCGCGCCTCATTGTAAAGCAGTTCAGAGGTCTGTAGCCACCACATCTCTTCTGAGAGATTCGCTACCAGCACCCTAGCTATTTTATTTCCATTATGTCTGTAAGCATCTTTCTGTTATTTGATATTAATGAAATGAAGTGTTATTTCCGCTGCATCTCTGTATTTATGGTTATGTGTTTGTTCGATAGTTCTGTAAAATCCGGATCGAGGAGGAGGATAAAATTTTCTTGTTTAAACAATATTTGAATGAGTCTAATTAGAATTAAAGTCGAATACAAAGGTAGTTCATTCACCTTAAAATTGACAGGGTCCTTCTTTGTTAAGTTGTAGATCTAATATAGGAAAACTCGGTGTTTTCAATTTTAGAGTTGAAAAGCATAAAGAAGACTCCATGGGGTAATTGCCCATTAAATTTAGTCTCTCGAACGAAAAAGGATAAAATAATGCGGGAGAGAACTCTATTGACCGTATTTAGTCAACGTATACCTTTTTCGTAAATATTCCATTTCAGTCCGTAAAAGGGGTAAACTTATACTGAAGGGACGATCATTCATTTACTTTAACGAGTTTGAATATTCAAGTACTCGGCAATCTTTTCATTTTTAGAGAGTATGAAAAGGGCTTAAAAGAGAACTCAAGATTTCCCTTTTTTGTAAGTTTTAACGAGTTCGAAAAAAGGGATAAAAATGTACTCATGGTTTTCTCTTTTTCGTAAGTTTTAACGAGTTCGAAAAAGGGATAAAAATGTACTACTGTGGTCGACTTTCAATTTAATTTACGATCAGGAAAAGACAGAAAGAACTCGGCATTTTCATGTGTTTTACGAGAATGAAAGATAGCAAAATAATCTCGGATTTTCATGAGTTTAACGAGTCTTGAAAATAACCGAAATTGACTCAAGATAGGTTTCATTTTTAAAAAAGCTTGAAACAGAGAAAAACTATGCTTCAGAGTGGTTTCATTTTTACACAAGCTTGAAACAGAGAGAAAAATATGCTTGATGCCCCCTAATCGTAATTGCTAGAGCGCATGCCCCCCCAGCTTCATTTCATTCAACTAACTAGACTATTGGTAACTAATAGATGGATGGAATGAAGGTTCATTTACGAGATCATATGAAAGACTTGACCTAAAACTGTAAGAAAATTATGCAAAAAACTGAAATAACTAACCTAAATATATGACTTAACATTTACGAGATCTAGTCAAAGACTCGAATCAATTAGGGGAGGATTTGTTTCATTTTTTAACGAGCTTGACACAGAAAAATAACTACGCTCATGGCAACGTGTTTCATTTTTTAACGAGGTTGACACAGTAAAAGGAACTTTCCTCGTACATGATTCATTTTTTTACGAGGTTGACTCAGTAACAGGAACCATCCTCAGAAACTACTTATTTCTAATCTATTAATCTACTCTCTACAATCTACCTATTGATTCATTTTTTAATGAGGTTGACACAGGAAAAGAACTGTCCTCATACCTGATTCATTTTTTAACGAGGTTGACACAGGAAAGGAACTTTCCTCTTGGAAGCTTGTTTCATTTTTTAAACGAGCTTGACACAAGAAAAGTAACTATGCTCTTCACTAACTGATTCATTTTTTAATGAGGTTGACACAGTACAAAGAACTATCCTCACACTCACTGATTCATTTTTTAACGAGGTTTTCACAGTAAAAGGAACTTTCCTCATACCTGATTCATTTTTTTTACGAGGTTGACTCAGTAACAGGAACCATCCTCAGAAACTTGATCATTGCTTCCAACTGGAAGAAACACATGTCAATGGACACACCTTGATCATGGCTTCCAAGAGGTCTTCATCAGAAGGAAGAATAGTTCTCTGGAAGGAATACATGTCAAGGGACTCAAAAGGGATAAGAACATCGCGTTCAAATAATCCCATAGAAGCAGAAATCAAGACCCTGGATCTAGTCTCTACCATCCAGGCTGCGAGGAATTTTGTTATCATTTATATAGTGGACTATTCATAAACAGATGGCTGTGTCCATACTGTGTCTACACATGTCTATAATTTTGATGTATTCAAAATCATTCCTGTATCAGAACAGTTTGAATCAGTTTCTAGTTAGTTTTGATCTGAGTATGGGAATGCCTACCTCAGCGATGATATGTACACATATATATTTTTCATTGAATGTTTTTACAGGTTCCGACTGGGGTGTCCACAGGATGATCCTTGAAATGATAAATTATTGCAATCTTCATATATGACAGACTTCAGCTTCATCTATTCCAGACTTTGCACTTTAAGGGGCAATCTGTTGCACTGAAAATTGTCATCTTGACATCTGCTATGTGTATGATCTCATTATCACTCATACTTCCTCGTTTGCAAGTCTAACACATCAGTTCCTCATGTCAAGCCTTGAAAATAAGAGAAAAGTTCTTAAAAATCTCCTTAACTCTGGTATCGCACTTTCTCTGTATCTTGCCTGCAGTCCCGCACCTAATGTTCATGTCTCCTGCGTACCTGAACGCACTTTTTCTGTGTTATGGGTGCGTACCCCTGTAAAAGATTAAAAATACGCAAGTAAACTCAGAAAATCTCACTTTCAGTAAATTCTAGAAGCCTCTAGAAATAATCTTGCGGTGGCAGAACCGCTCTTTTGAGGTTCATGTATCCCTTACCTTATGGAGCTAACCCCTTGATGTGAGGAGCTTATCCCTTTGAAGGAGGATTCTATCCCTTCATAGTTGGAACTGAAACCTCCTCTTTTCCACTATAAAAAGAGGCATTGGGTAGCCTCAAGGAGAGTTGAAGCTTAAGAATTATTTGAGGTTAAGTGCTGTTGGGATTCAAACTCATTTAATTGAGATTTTTGTGAGGAGAGATCACATACATCTATCTGTCTCGGTTGGAGGAGTGCAAGACTTATCAAAGTAGAGGAGATTCCTGCTTCGGACCCCGGGAAGGCCTGTTCAACATCAAGGCTAAGGTTGTAAGGTTTTCCTTCTTTCAAAGTTAATACAAATGAATTCATTTTTCTCAATAAGCTGTTAGTTAACTGTTTATTTCATGGATTCCTTGATCACCATGATAAGCATGATTTATGATGTTTACTATATAGGTGCTATTTAATGTTTGCTTGTTTGTGACTGCAGGTTTATGAAGATAACTCCTTCAAGTGCAAGAAGAAATCTTCAAAGAATTCTTCTCCTATTATAACTTTACCTGATTCCCCAAAAGGAGAGTCTTCGCCCGAAATTTCTACTGACATTCATGTCGTAGAGAAATCTATGGCCAAATCTAAATCCGGCGGTAAAAATAAGGGGAAGAATAAAAACAAAAAGAATTCAAAAGAGAAAACTGATAAAAACGAAACCAATGACGAAAAACGCAAGCCTCGTTATCCTTGTTACATTTGTGACGAGGATCATTTTACTAAGGAATGCCCACATCGAGCAGAGGTTTCAAAATTCGTTAAAGGTTCACAACAACCTGCTGTCTTGAAGGATCCTTTTCCCACTCAAGATAGTAAGATGATTGGTTCTACCTTGAATGCCTTAGAAGAACCTATTTTGATGATGTCTCATGTCAAGATTGCGACGCGATCGCAAGATTATGGTACTAAGAATCCTGTTGATGGTAAAGAAGCAGAATCTTCTAATGCAAACACATCAACTACACCTCCTCTTGTTTCTGGTCTGCTACAGATCGAGAAACCCAATCCAGACTTAATAATCAAACCGCCTGCTAAAGGTGTTCTTCGTAAATCAGCTTTCAATCCACATGCGAGAGCTGCTCAGAATTACAACATTGTTGAGGACTTAGCTATTTCCCCTTCAGCAATGTCGACTTTGGAAGTGCTGCAATCATGCCCAGCACAGCGTAAATTACTTTTTTTGGCCATAGGAGCTGTCGATATTCAGGATTCGAACCTAATAATTTTCGATATAGAGAATAGTACACCTCGCCTACCTCAACAAATGGCTTTTCAAATTCCAGTATTAGTAAAAAACAGACCGATCTTTCAGACTATGATTGATGAGGGAGCTTCAACGTGTATTATGTCGATCCAGTGTTGGAAATCGCTTGGTTCTCCTACACTCAATCAGTCTCCAACAATTCTAAAGGCTTTTGATGGCCGAGGTTTCCACCCTTTTGGTATTTTGCAATATTTACCCATAGGGGTCGAAGGTAAAACCGTAAATCTAGATGTGGAAGTGGTTGATGCCCCTCTATATTACAACCTTCTCCTGGGTGATAGTTGGTCTTATGCTATGACTGTTGTTGTTTCTTCGGCCTTTCGGCTTATAAAATTTCCACATCAAGGAAGGATCGTTACAATAGATCAGTTAACTTATTTTTCTTCTGATCCAGCCTCTACAGAAACAATCCAGCACGTCGATAAAGTGGCTATCCCTTACAAGGATGTTGGAGTAGGTTTTATTAAATATTCTGGTTTACTAGGAACTTTTTCCTTTCCTCCTCCTTACGTATCGCCTTCTATCGCAACTATTCATATGATTTCATCAAATACTGTTATGTTTGATGATCCCTGGATCGTACCTTCCGACTCCGAGTTAGATTCATTTGATGGCATGATGCCTTTGAGTCCATTTGAAATTGCATATCAGGCTGTATAGTCACTTTCCGACCCTTCTTCAATCGAAACTTATCCAATGAATGGGATCCATGAGGAATCACTTTCTATATCTAGTTCAGCCACAATGACATTTCCCAATCTTGTTCATACTGATGAGCAAATTCGTGAACTTTTGTTTGTTGACGATTTACCATGGGAAGATCTACATCACCGATCTTCATTTTTACCTGAGCTGGATCATTTTGAAGATGATTTCGCTTCAATTTTTACTGCTGAATATGTCAAAGAATCACAGAATCCATTGCACAATCCTGATTCTGAGTTAAATTTGGAAAATATCTCTCGAACAATTCCAGTTGACATTTCAGTAAAGCCAAGAATAATTTAAAACATTCATATAGGTGCTTGCTGTACAGAAGATGAAATTCAAACTTATAAAGCCCTATTTCAAGAATTATGTGATGTGTTTGCCTGGTCATATGAAGAAATGCCAGGAATCGATCCATCAATTGTCATACATGAAATCAAGACTTACCCGGATGCCAAACCTATACGTCAACGTTTACGTTAAATACACCCTAGAAAAGTTGCTTCTATCAAAGCCGAAGTTGAGAAATTACTTCGTGCAGGTTTCATTTATCCAATTCCTTTAACTGATTGGGTATCGAATATTGTTCCTGCCACCAAAAAACAATGAACGATACTAGTATGTATTGACTATAGGGATATTAATAGAGCTTGTCCTAAAGACAATTATCCAACCCCCTATATCGATCAAATAATTGATGATTGTGCCGGCAGTGAAATGTTCTCCTTTATGGATGGTTTTTCTGGTTACAATCAAATAAACATACTCCCTGCTGATCAGCCAAAAACAGCTTTCATTTGTCCATGGGGGACATTTTCTTATTGCAAACTACCTTTTGGATTAAAGAATGCTGGGGCAACTTTTCAAAGGGCAATGTCTTACGCATTTCATGACATTAAGCACATTATGTAGCCTTATCTCGATGATTTACCTACTCATTCATCGTGTAGGGCCGACCATCTCACTCATTTACAAGAAATTTTTATGAGATGTAGGCATTATCGAATTCGGCTGAATCCACACAAATGTGTTTTCTGTGTAGAATCGGGTCGCTTATTGGGATTTGTTGTTTCGAAAGCAGGCATTCGTGTTGATCCATCGAAGGTCGAAGCTATTGTTAATCTACCTCCTCCTTCGACTCTACGCCAACTCCAAAGTTTGCAGGGGAAAGCAAAATTTTTACGTCAGTTCATTCCTAACTACGCCGAGCTAACAAAGGGTTTTACTCGGTTGTTAAAACAAGATGTTCCATTCTTTTGGGATGAGATCGCTAATCGATCTTTTGATGCACTTAAACACGCGTTGACCCATGCACCGTTATTGCATCATCCCAATTACAACCAGGACTACATTTTGTACCTCACTGCCTCTCATTCCACCATTGGGATGGTTTTAGTTCAGGAAGACGAATTCAAAAATGAACATTTGATTTACTATCTTAGTCAAAATCCGCATCCGACTGAGATCAAATACACGCATGTGGAAAAATTGGCCTTGGCAGCTGTTCAAGTTGTCCAAAGATTTAGACACTACATCTTACTACGCAAAACCACAGTAATTTCTGAATGTAACCCTATGATGTGCATTTTAACCAATAAATTGCTAGGGGAAAGTATTCCAAATGGATAGTTATCCTGCAGGAATTTGACTTGGAGTTTGAAAAATCCAAGGCAAAGAAATCTTTGGTTTTTGTCGAACTGATGTGTGATTTCCCCTCTACTGATACTGAAACTGTGGCGGAGCAGCACATTGCGGACGAATCCTTTTTTCTTATCAGTACACTTGATCCATGGTATGGGGATATTATCGTTTATCTCCAAACCCAATATTTTCGGCCTCGAGAACCTAGGATGGTTCGTTGGGTTGCATTGATGGCCCGTCACAGTGTTGAGGGCATCGAGATTGTTCGATTTCCTCCTTCATATTTTCGTTGGCTGGAACGCCAACTTTTTGTTATAGAGGACTTTCCATACGCCGAGATAGATTTCCACGGCGATCGAGAGATGGCTCTCCCAGTAGGGGAACAGTGGGATGAATCACGTAAAAATCATTTTCAAAAATTTCTAAGTTCTAATTTTTTTTGTATTTTAATCGTCTTGAAACTAAAAACCAAAAGTTTTAAATGCAGATGTGGGCCCACGGCGACCAGCCCATCTCCAGCCTTATGAGAGGAGGCATCCAGCTGCTGCAGCACCAGCCCCAGAGGGCCAATCAGCAGATATTCTATCTGATTTAGAGCATCACCTAGAGCGCCCGACTCTAGACATTTCAGAGACTGACATAGATGATATTTCGCTGAGATTACATAGATATGTGATTGGTGTCCCAGGACCTTTTAGGAGGTTCCTATGTAGGGTGGACTGAGTAGTGGTCTCTTATCGTGATCATCATCAGTGATATGATGATCGTGTCATAGACTCATATTTTTGACCTTTGTATTTATCATTTTTGCCGATCATAAGGTGTTTCCAACCTATGATCGAAGACGATGTATATTTTTTGAAACACTTCTATACTATGATATATAACTATTTACCGGCTATCTGTGTACATGTTATGAATGTTGTTTAGTTTACTGTTGAAAATATCGATTTATCATACTAGAAGCAACTGCATCTGCTAATGTATTTAAATGCCTTGGAATATACTGATATTCAATGTAATCAAATTCACGTTCCAAGAGACGAACTCTTAAAAATAACAGTAATAACAATGGATTTCTAATGGCATAAACCCTGTTAAGTTGTAATACAACAAGTTCAGAATCCAACCTAACAATCAAACTCTGAATTCCAAACAATATGGATTCAGATAATAACTCAATCACTGCACTATACTCTGCAATGTTATTCGTTGTTTGACCGAGGCTTACCACATGCATGGATACTAACTCGTCAGAGGGTGAATAGATAACCCAAGCTGCGGAAGAAATGTTTCGTGTATTACAACAAGCACCATCATCAAAACCAATGTAGGTTTGAAGAGACGTCGACATCTGCAATATCAAGAGTAAAACTCAGATAAGCAAGAATAGTGATAAAAAAACACACTCAAAACTAGGCACGCTTTTCTAATCTAAGACACACCAGCAGTAAAGAAATCTAATCTAATAAATCTCCACACCAAGTTTAAGCATAATATCTCTTTAGATAAAGCCCATTTCTGGGTTTATCTAAAGGGACACCGTCGAAATCTATCAGCTCATAGGCCCCTTTTGCTAGCTTTCGCTTAACAATGAAAGGACCATGCCACATAGGCACGAATTTTCCAGCTCCTAGCTTATCATTGGCTTGATCGTACACTAAGACTAGGTCTCCTTCTAAAAAATAACGAGGGGTAACACTTCTATCATACTGAGCTTTTATTCTTTTGACATGAGCCTCGTTTGTTATTGTAGCGTTTCGTCGATTCTCATCTACCTGAGCCAAGTATAAAAAATGTTTCTCCTCTTCAGACGTTGTTGGGAGTAATTCTATGGCTAATTTCAATGATGGAATTTCGCATTCAATCAGCAACACAACTTCCAAACCATAAACCAGTTGAAAGGGAGTGAAACCAGTTGATGTTTTTACTGAGGTCCGATATGCCCAAAGTGTTGAAAATAACATGGAATGCCAATTCAACTTATGAATACCAATAATTCGTCTGATCATAATGACTAAAACTTTATTGATAGCTTCAACCAAACCCTTAGCCTGCGGATAATATGGAGTGGAACTATAATGGCGCAGGCCAAGTTGATCTGTCAATTCAGTCATCATGATATTTCAAAAATGACTTCCATGATCTGTAATAATGGCTTGAGGAACACCAAATCTAGCAATTATATGATTGAATACGAAAGTTGCAGCAGTCTTGTCATCTTCCGAAAATGTAGGCATCGCCTCGGCCCACTTAGTAAAATAATCTACTGCTAAGATAATATATGCATGCCCTCCGGCCAAGTGAGGGTTACATGTAATAAAGTCAATACCCCATTTTTTGAAAGGACCAGCAGCAATTCTAGGGTGAAGAGGAGCGGGTGGCGCACGCATTTTACGATCAAAAACTTGAAAATTGTGGCATTTCCGGACTGCATAGATACAATATTTGAATAACGGCGGCCATAAATAACCAGCGCGCAATATCCTTTGGGTTGTGGCATATCCAGACATATGACCGCCACATGCTCCAGAATGGCAGTCATTTAAAACCTTCTCAACTTCTTCATAAGTAAGAAAGCGTCGGAAAACAGAATCCGCTCCATGACGTTAGAGTGTATCACCAATAATATTATATTGTTGGGATTGGAAACGTATTTTCCGTCGCTGAGATCGTGAGATTTCAGGCCGAAAATATTGGGTTTGGAGATAAACAATGATATTCCCATACCATGGATCAAGAGTACTGATAAGAAACAAGGATTCGTCTGCAATGGGCTGCTCCGCCATAGTTTCAGTATCAGTAGAGGGGAAATCACACATCAGTTCGGCAAAACCAAAGATTTCTTTGCTTGGAATTTTCAAATTCCAAGTCAAATTCCTACGGGACAACTATCCATTTGGAATACTTTCCCCCTAGCAATTGTTTGGTTAAAATGTACATCATAGGGTTACATTCAGAAATTACTATGGTTTTGCGTAATAAGATGTAGTGTCAAAATCTTTGGACAACTTGAACAACTGCCAAAGCCAATTTCTCCACATGCGTGTATTGGATCTCAGTCAGATGCAGATTTCGACTAAGATAGTAAATCACATGTTCATTGTTGAATTCATCTTCCTGAACTAGAACCATCCCAATTGTGGAATGAGAGGCAGAGAGGTACAAAATGTAGTCCTGGTTGTAGTTGGGAGGATGCAATAACGGTGCATGGGTCGACGCGTGTTTAAGTGCACCAAAAGATCGATCAACGACCTCATCCCAAAAGAATGGAATGTTCTGGTTTAACAACCGGGTAAAACATTTTGTTAGCTTGGCGTAGTTAGGAATGAACCGACGTAGAAAGTTTGCTTTCCCCTGCAAAATTTGGAGTTGGCTTAGAGTCGAAGGAGGAGGTAGATTGACAATAGCTTCGACCTTCGATGGATCGACACGAATGCCTGATTTCGAAACAACAAATCCCAGGAAGCGACCCGATTCTACACAGAAAAAACATTTGTGTGGATTCAGCCGAATTCGATAATGCCTACATCTCATAAAGATAGCTCGTAAATGAGTGATATGGTCGGCCCTACACGATGAATGAGCAGGTAAATCATTAAGATAAGGCTGCACAATGTGCTTAATGTCATGAAATGCGTAAGACATAGCCCTTTGAAAATTTTCCCCAACGTTCTTTAATCCAAAAGGTAGTTTTCAATAAGCAAATGTCCCCCATGGACAAATGAAATCTATGTTTGGCTGATCATAAGGGAGTATGTTTATTTGATTGTAACCGAAAAAACCATCCATAAAGGAGAACATTTCACTGTCGGCACAATCATCAATTATTTGATCGATATAGGGGGTTGGATAATTGTCTTTAGGACAAGCTCAATTAATATCCCTATAATCGATACATACTCTTATCGTTCCTTGTTTTTTGTTAACAGTAACAATATTCGATACCCAATCGTTTAAAGGAATTGGATAAATGAAACCTGCACGAAGCAATTTTTCAACTTCGGCTTTGATAGCAGCAGTTTTTCTAGGATGTATTTGACGTAAATGTTGACGGACAGGTTTGGCATCCGGGTAAGTCTCGATTTCATGTACGACAATTAACGGATCGATTCCTAGCATTTCTTCATATGACCAGGCAAAAACATCACGGAATTCTTGAAATAGGGCTTTATAAGTTTGAATTTCATCTTCCGTACAGCAAGCACCTATATGAATGTTTTCAATTATTCCTGGATTTACTAAAATGTCAATTAGAATCGTTCGAGAGATTTTTTCCAAATTTAACTCAGAATCAGGATTTTCCAATGGATTCTATGGTTCTTTGACATATTCAGCAGTAAAAATTGAAGTGAAATCATCTTCAAAATGATCCAGCTCAGGTAAAAATGAAGATCAGTGATGTAGATCTTCCCATGGTAAATCGTCAACAGACAAAAGTTCATGAATTTTCTCATCAGTATGAACAAGATCGGGAAATGTCGTTGTGGTTGAACTAGATATAGAAAGTGATTCCTCATGGATCCCATTCATTAGATCAGTTTCGGTTGAAGAAGGGTCGGAAAGTGACTGTACAGCCTGATATGCAATTTCAAATGGACTCAAAGGCATCATGCCATCAAATGAATCTAACTCGGAGTTGGAAGGTACGGTCCAGGGATCATCAAACATAACAGTATTTGATGAAATCATATAAATAGTTGTGATAGAAGGCGATACGTTAGGAAGAGTAAAGGAAAAAGTTCCTAGTAAACCAAAATCTTGAATCAAACCTACTCCAACATCCTTGTAAGGGATAGTTGCTTTACCGATGTGCTGGATTGTTTCTGTAGAGGCTGGATCGGAAGAAAAATAAGTTAACTGATCTATTGTAACGATCCTTCCTTTATGTGGAAATTTTATAAGCTGAAAGACCGAAGAAACAACAGCAGTCATAGCATAAGACCAACTACGACCCAGGAGAAGGTTGTAATCTAGAGGGGCATCAACCACTTCCACATCTAGATTTACGGTTTTACCTTCGACCTCTATCGGTAAATCCTCAAAAATACCAAAAGGGTGGAAACCTCGGCCATCAAAATCCTTTAGAATTGTCGGAGACTGATTGAGTGTAGGAGAACCAAGCGATTTTTAACACTGGATCGACATAATACACGTTGAAGCTCCCTCATCAATCACAGTCCGAAAGATCAGTCTGTTTTTGACTAATACTGGAATTTGGAAAGCCATTTGATGAGGTAGGCAAGGTGTACTATTCTCTAAATCGAATATTATTAGGTTCGAATCCTGAATATCAACAGCTCCTATGGTAGACAAAAGTAATTTACGTTGTGTTCGGCATAAATGCAGCACTTCCAAAGACGACATTGCTGAAGGAGAAATAGCCAAGTCCTCAACAATGTTGTAATTCTTAGCAACTCTCGCATGTGGATTGAAAGCTGATTTATGAAGAACACCTTTAGCAAGCGGTCTGATTATTAAGTCTGGATTGGTTTTCTCGATCTGTAGCGGACCAGAAACAGGAGGAGGTGTAGTTGATGTGTTTGCATTAGAAGATTCTGCTTCTTTACCATCAACGGGATTCTTCGTACCATAATCTTGCGATTGCGTCACAATCCTAACATGAGACATCATCATAATAGGTTCCTCTGAGGCATTCCAGGTAGAACCAATCATCTTACTATCTTGAGTGGGAAAAGGATCCTTCAAGACAGCAGGTTGTTGTGAACCTTTAATGAATTTCGAAACCTCTGCTCGATGTGGGGATTCCTTAGTAAAATGATCCTCGTCATAAACGTAACAAGGATAACGAGGCTTGCGTTTTTCGTCATTGGTTTCGTTTTTATCATTTTTCTCTTTTGAATTCTTTTTGTTTTTATTCTTCCCTTTCTTTTTACCGTCGGATTTAGATTTGGTCGTAGATGTTTCTACGACATGAATGTCGGCAGAAATTTCGAGGGAAGACTCTCCTTTCGGGGAATCAGGGAAAGTTATAATAGGAGAAGATTTCTTTGAAGATTTATTCTTTCTTTTAGTATTGACTGTACCAATCATACCATCGGTGGCATGAGACCCTAAAGGAGCTGCAGTTATTTGACCTTGTTTTGGAAGATCGAAGATTTTTTCATGTAAAGTACCTGACTACGTATAGACGAGGTCAAGGTACCGAGCTTGAGCAATTACTTGCTCCTCAGTAACAACTCTGGACTTAGCTACGTCTTCAGTGATTTTGGGTAACAATGATTTAACAAACCATTCCGCCAAAATTTGATCCGGAATGTAAACTTTCACCAAACGCCTTCTACGTCGCCATTCATGAATATGATCAGAAATATATGTGGACGTGTGATCCAGGTGGATATTGGTGGTCACCTGCCTATTCCACTTGGGGTCCCACCATTGTCTCTTTCAGTTTTTCAGTTTCGGCACAACTTACTATTTTTAGCATTTTTTCGAGTCCTGAACTTTCGGAGCCGTTTTGAGGCCCTAAACAACGTTTTTCGGAAAAACGGAGAGCAACATCGGTCCATGGACCAATTTTTCTCTTTCAAAAATTGTATTCCTCGGATAGATCTTTCTAACGAGGTATGGGACATGTCAAACGGAGATCATATGCCAAAGTTACGACCCTGGGAAGTTGAAACGCCAATTTACCCAAATGGGGCCCATAGATTTGGCGCTTCATCTCCTAGGGTTAGGGTTTTGGCTGTTTAGGATTTCCCATTGTTTCTAAAAAATAAATAGACCCTCGAGCCTCATTGCAACTCAGTTCAGAGGCTTGTAGCTACCACATCTCTTCTCAGAGATAGCTACCAGCACCCTAGCTAGTTTTATTTCCATTCTATCTGTAAGCAAATTTCAGTTCTTTGATATTAATGAAATGAAGTGTTATTTCTGCTGCATCTCTGTATTTACGGTTATGTGTTTATTCTGTTGCGTTAATGCATAAATCCGGATCAGTGGCATCAGAGCGGTCTGCTTTTTCTCGATCCTTCTTTGCATGTCCCCAACGAGGTCGGGGTATAAGGAGTTAGGGCTCGATCTGGTGGAACCTTTGCAAGATCAGACTCGCAAACCCCGACGAACGCCCATGGGGGACGAAAAGAAATATGAGGGAGTAGGAGATCCTATCAAAATATTTCTCGAGGAGGCCCTCGAAAAACAAAGGAACGTGATGATGGATAACTTTACCCAGATCCTTCAACGGTTGCCCACCGGCGACGCATCTGCATCCAGCAGCAACTCTGGAGGTGCGACTCCTTTTAAGGTACAAGTAAATTTTGACATTCCCATATTTGAGGGTCAAATAGATGTAGATGTCGTAGATAGATGCTTGAATCTACTAGAAGGATATTTCTCGATTCATGACTTTTCCGATAGGGAGAAGATTATTTTTGCACTCCTCAAAGCTGCCCCCCATGTCAAGGACTGGTGGGAAACCCACTGTGAGAAAAAGGATGAGACAAAACCTTCTCTGTTCTCAGCCGTACCCACTTGGAATTCTTTCCGAGACGCCATCAAGGAACAATAATGTCCCGTGGGGAGCTATGACAACAAGTACATACAATGGACCACACTGCGACAACAAAGGGATCAAGATGTGAGCTGACGAATCTGTTCCATACCTTGTGCACCAAGTTGGGTATCAAAGATTCAGAGAAATATCTAGTGCTAAAGTATCATAGTTGTCTGCACAGATAAATTCAGGAGGAAATGGAGTTCCTCGACATCTCCTCGCTTGGTACGGCATACCGGTATGCTGCCAAGATTGAGCAGAAATTCAAGCAGAAGAAGCGAGACTTTGGATATGCGAATCAAAAGCAAGGGAAAGGTGCTTCCAAACCGCAGAACAAAGGACCGAGCCAAGGCATGGCGGCTAAAGACAACTCATCGAAGCCACAAGAAAAGAACAGCACCGCAAAGCCAAAGAAGGACACGGGAAAGTGGTGTGAGTTTCATAAGAGCTCCACTCACAACACAAGTGAGTGTCGGGCCAAGCAGTCGCTAGTGGCCGAGATGAGGGCTTCTGAGTCAGATGCATGCTCCGACTCTGAATCAGAACCTGAAAAGGGGAATGAAAAAGGGAAACAAATTATTGATGCGGAGCCCAACGCCAATGTTGCCACTACAAAGGTCCAGAAGGAGGAACCAGAAGATCTCGAGGAGGAGGAATGTCTCTTCCACTCCCAGATGTGGGTAAAGGGCTCCCTTGTACAGTTCATTGTCGACAATGGGAGCCAAAAGAACCTCATTTCAGCAGACGCCGTGAAGCGGTTGGGCTTGCCGACCACAGCTCACCCACATCCATACACCATCGGGTGGCTTCACCAAGGACGAGATCTCCGCGTCAGCCGGCAGTGTCGCCTTCCCTATAGCATGAAGCCCTTCACGGATGAGGTATTATGTGACGTTGCTCCTATTGATGTTTCTGATGTATTATTAGGACAACCATACTTGTGGAAGCATCATGCTATGTATGAGTCTCGGCC
Organism: Pinus albicaulis; assembly: GCA_034641835.2. Classification (NCBI taxonomy): domain Eukaryota; kingdom Viridiplantae; phylum Streptophyta; class Pinopsida; order Pinales; family Pinaceae; genus Pinus; species Pinus albicaulis. Next base: position 444,275,848 of record CM076583.1, read on the forward strand.
TCGTGCTGTTATTGTTACTTTGGGAAATAAGTTGTACAGGATACTAGAGGTACCACCTCCTGCTGCTATCTCTTTGGTTACTGCAAAAAAATGCAGTAAGCTCATTTCCCAAACCAGGAAATTTGTTTTCCTGATGATCCGCCCCCAGGGAAAGAAGAAGACTGTGGCCACGACCTCCAGACAGGGCTCCTCTTCATGACAACAACAAATGGATAAGGTTGTGGAGGAGAACGGGGACATCTTCACCTCACCCACAGGGGTTCCTCTGCACTGTTAGGTCAAGCACCCAATTGATCTGACCCCAGGTTCATCGCTACCCAATGGACTGATCTATCGGCGCTCTGTTCTGGAGAACGATGAAATCAAGAGGCAGATTCAGGAGCTACTGTATAAAGGTCACATCCAACCAATTTCATCGCCCTGTGGGAGCCCGATTGTGTTGGTACAGAAGAAGGATGGGACGTGGAGACTCTGTATTGACTATCGGGTGCTGAACAAGATCATTGTCCAGAATAGGTACCCGATCCCACAGATTGATGACCTTCTGGACCAACTCAAAGGTGAAAAATATTTCAACAAGATTGACTTGAAGTCGGGGTATCACCAAGTACCGATTGAACCCCCCGATGTGTGGAAGACTGCCTTCAAAGCTAAGGAAGGCCTTTTCGAATGGCTGGTCATGCCTTTCGGGTTGACGAATGCTCCCGCAACCTTCATGAGGATGATGGACGACATATTGCGGCCATTCACCAACTCATTTGTAGTGGTGTACTTGGATGACATTCTGATCTTCAGACAGACTTGGGAAGAGCACCTTCACCACATCCGACAAGTCCTCCAAACACTGCGGCAACACAATTTGTGTGCCAATTTAGAGAAGTGCACTTTTGGCATGACCCAGGTTCAATATCTGGGATACATTATTGATGAAAGGGGGGTGCATGTGGATCCAACCAAGATCCAAGTCATTCGGCATTGGCTAGCCCCAACCACTATAACAGAGCTTCGCAGCTTTCTAGGTCTTGCTAATTTCTACCGGAGGTTCGTGTTGGGATTCTCTCATATCACTTGGCCCTTGAGTCAGGTCATCAAGGGAGGAGCGAGAGAAAAATTCTTTTGGTCAGAACCTCAACAGAAGGCGTTCATAGAATTGAAAATTTTCCTCTGTTCTGCCCCAGTGCTCACTTTACCAGACTTGCAACAGCCATTTGAGATCGAGATAGATGCCTCTAGCTATGCTATTGGGGCAGTTCTTACTCAACAGGGACATCCAATGGCATATCACAGTGAGACATTGTCTGATACAGTCAGCAAGTATCCCACTTATGACAAAGAAATGTATTCCATTGTGCAAGCTTGTCGACAATGGAAGAATTACATTTTGGGGAAGGAAACAATCATCCACACAGACCACCGGCCCCTGCAGTTCATATAGACACAAGGGAAGTTGCAGAATTATCGCCATCAGAAGTGGTCCACATATCTGCAACAGTTTCATTTGAACATAAAGTACAAGAAGGGTAGCACCAATAATGTTGCAGACTGCCTCAGCCGACCACCGATCGTGGCGCTCACCACTGTGCTCAACTCTTGTGGGCACGAGAATTCTGATTGGCCGCTTCTCTATGAGAGTGACCTAGAATTTTGCCACACTTACAAGGCACTCTTGTGAGGTACGCACGTTCCAAATTTTCACCTCCAAGATGAAATTTCATGTCACCTGGGATACCTTTGTGTTCCTTCAAGCGAGCATGCCAAGATGATGTGGGAAGCACACTACAGTCGAGGCGCTGGGCATTTCGGGGTTGAGAAAGCAGTAGCAATCCTGCAGAAGTATTTCTATTGGCCGAACCTTCGAAAGGATGTCGAGTTGCACATCAGATCCTGCACTTCTTGTGCCATTGCCAAATTTACCATCAAGAAGCAAGGCCTATATACTCTGCTACCTACCCCTAGTCGACCTTGGGAATCCATATCCATGGATTACATGTTAGGCCTGCCTTCTACTAAGCAGGGAAATGACTGTGTTTTCGTGGTCGTCGACAGATTCTCGAAGATGGCCATTATGGCGGCCTACAAGAAGAATATCACAGCAGAAGCCACTGCTAAACTCTTCTTTGAACGAGTGTGGGTGCACTTTGGGATCCCATGGTCTATCATATCAGATCGGGATAGCAAGTTCCTCAGCACATTTTGGTCTAGCCTCTGGTCAATGTTGGATACCAAGCTCACCAAGTCCACAACGTTCCATCCCCAAACATATGGTCAGACAGAGGTCGTCAACAGAATGATTATACACATTCTACAGATGTACAACTCAAAGCATCCACGCACATGGGAAGAGAGCCTCCCCTATGTACAACATAGTTATAATCCAGCTCTTCACAGTTCAATCGGCCATAGCCCCTTTCAGGTGGGCTTGGGATTCCAGCCACTATGTCCCATTGACATAGCCATGCCATTTGCAGCTGCTCAGGCCGATTCAGCTCATGTCCAGTCTGAAGTTGACAAAGAAAGTAGCTTCATTGAGCGCATTCAACACATCTGCCAACAATTTCATGATATATTGGACAGAGCCAATGCCAAGTACAAGCAACGCCATGATCAACACCGGGTGCCACACAACTTCTAGGTGGGCAACAAAGTATGGCCACATTTGCAGAAGGAGCGCCTCACTGGACCCCACCGCAAGCTTCGCCCGCTCCGATACGGGTCGTACACCATCACCAAGGCTATAAGGAACAATGCCTTCGAGCTCAGTATTCCACCATTCCTTGGTCTGCACCAAGTCTTCAATGTGGATTGCATTCGTCCTTACTTCCCACCTCTACTGGACACCTCAGACATTGCAGAACAACTCACACCAACAGAGTTGAACCCAGACTACATGGAACATGCCACCACAGATTGTATCATGGACATGCAAATCAAGAACACTCGCCAACAGAAGATCCAACTGTATCAGGTTGTCAAAGCTGGCCAACTCCTGCACCAAGGAAAGTAGTTCACCAGGGACCAAATTCAGCAAAAATTTCCTCATCTCATGGAGGAACTTAACGCAATGGGGACCATTGCTTCCTAAGGGGGGAGTAATGATCCAGGTGGATATTGGTGGTCACCTGCATATTCCACTTGGGGCCCCACCATTGTCTCTTTCAGTTTTTCAGTTTCGGCACAACTTACTATTTTTAGTAGTTTTTCAGGTCGTGAACTTACGGAGCCCTTTTGAGGCCCTAAACTATGTTTTTTGGAAAAATGGAGAGCAACATGGGTCAATGGACCAATGTTGCTTGTTCAAAATTTGTAGTCCTCGGATATATCTTTCTAACGAGGTATGGTACACGTCAAACGAAGATTGTATGCCAAAGTTACGCCCCTGGGAAGTTGAAACACCAATTTACCCAAACGGGGCCCATAGTTTTGGCGCTTCAACTCCTAGGGTTAGGGTTTTGGCTGTTTAAGATTTCCCATTGTTTCTAAATAATAAATAGGCCCTCGAGCCTCATTGTAACTCAGTTCAGAGGCCTGTAGCCGCCACATCTCTTCTCAAAGATAGCTACCAGCGCCCTAGCTAGTTTTATTTCCATTCTGTCTGTAAGAAAATTTCAGTTCTTTGATATTAATGAAATGAAGTGTTATTTCTGCTGCATCTCTATATTTATGGTTGTGTTTTTTTTTTACATTCCTACATAAATCTGGATCAGTGGTATCAGAGCGGTCTGCTTTTTCTTGATCCTTCTTTGCATGTCCCCAATGAGGTCGGGGTATAAGGAGTTAGGGCTCGATCTGGTGGAACCTTTGCAAGATTAGCCTCGCAAACCATGACAGACGCCCACGGGGGATGAAAAGAAAGATGAGGGAGCAGGAGATCCTATCAAAATATTGCTCAAGGAGGCCCTCGAAAAAAATAGGAACGCGATAATGAATAACTTTGCCCAGATCCTTCAACGGCTGCCCACCGGCGACGTATCTGCATCCAGCAGCCACTCTGGAGGTGCGACTCCTTTTAAGGTACAAGTAAATTTTGACATTCCCATATTTGAGGGTCAAATAGATGTAGATGTCATAGATAAGTGCTTGAATCTATTAGAAGGATATTTCTCGGTTCATGATTTTTCCGATAGGGAGAAGATTATTTTTTCACTCCTCAAAGCTACCCCCCATGTCAAGGACTGGTGGGAAACCCACTGTGAGAAAAAGGAAGAGACAGAACCCTCTCTGTTCTCAGCCGTACCCACTTGGAATTATTTTCGAGACGCCATCAAGGAAAAATACTATCCCGTGGGGAGCCATGAGGACAAGTACATACAATGGACCACACTGCGACAACAAAGGGATCAAGATGTTCATGAGCTGACGAATCTGTTCCATACCCTGCGCACCAAGTTGGGTATCAAATATTCAGAGAAACATCTGGTGCTAAAGTATCACAGTTGTATGCACAAATACATTCAGGAGGAAATGGAGTTCCTCGACATCTCCTCGCTTGGTACGGCATACCGGTATGCTGCCAAGATTGAGCAGAAATTCAAACAGAAAAAGCAAGACTTTGGATCTGCGAATCAAAAGCAAGGGAAAGGTGCTCCCAAACCACAGAAAAAAGGACAGAGCCAATTCATGGCGACTCAAGACAATCTGTCAAAGCCTCAAGCAAAGAACAACAACGCAAAGCCAAAGAAGGACACGGGAAAGTGGTGTGAGTTCCATAAGAGCTCCACTCACAACACAAGTGAGTGTCGGGCCAAGCAGTCGCTGGTGGCTGAGATGCAGTATTCTGAGTCAGATGCATGCTCCGACTCTGAATCAGAACCTGACAAGGGGAATGAAAAAGGGAAACAGATTATTGATGCGGAGCCCAATGCCACTGTTGCCACTACAAAGGTCCAGAAGGAGGAACCGGAAGATCCAGAGGAGGAGGAACGTCTCTTCCACTCCCATATGTGGGTAAAGGGCTCCCCTGTACAGTTCATTGTCGACAATGGGAGCCAAAAGAACCTCATTTCAGCAGACGCCGTGAAGCGGTTGGGCTTGCCAACCACGGCTCACCCACATCCATACACCATCGGGTGGCTTCACCAAGGACGAGATCTCCGCGTCAGCCAGCAGTGCCGCCTTCCCTATAGCATCAAGCCCTTCACGGATGAGGTATTATGTGACGTTGCTCCTATTGATGTTTCTAATGTATTATTAGGACAACCATACTTGTGGAAGTGTCATGCTATGTATGAGTCTCGACCTCGTGTTGTTATTGTTACTTTTGGAAATAAGCTGTACAGGATACCAGAGGTACCACCTCCTGCCGCTATCTCTTTGGTTACTGCAAAACAATGCAGTAAGCTCATTTCCCAAACCAGGAAATTTGTTTTCTTGATGATCCGCCCCCAGGGCAAGAAGAAGACTGTGGCCACGACCTCCAGACAGGGCTCCTCTGCATGACAACAACAAATGGATAAGGTTGTGGAGGAGTACGGGGACATCTTCACCTCACCCACAGGGGTTCCTCTGCACTGTCAGGTCAAGCACCCAATTGATCTGACCCCAGGTGCGTCGCTACCCAATGGACCGATCTATCGGCGCTCTGTTCTAGAGAACGATGAAATCAAGAGGCAGATTCAAGAGCTACCGTAGAAGGGTCACATCCAACCAAGTTCATCGCCCTGTGGGAGCTCGATCGTGTTGGTACAGAAGAAGGATGGGACGTGGAGACTCTGTATTGACTATCGGGGGCTGAACAAGATCACTATCCGGAATAGGTACCCGATCCCACAGATTGATGACCTTCTGGACCAACTCAAAGGTGCAAAATATTTCAGCAAGATTGACTTGAAGTCAAGGTATCACCAGGTACCGATTGAACCCTCCGATGTGTGGAAGACTGCCTTCAAAGCTAAGGAAGGCCTTTTCAAATGGCTGGTCATGCCTTTCGGGTTGAAGAATGCTCCCGCAACCTTCATGAGGATGATGGACGACATCTTGCACCATTCACCAAATCATTTGTAGTGGTGTACTTGGATGACATTCTGATCTTCAGCCAGACTTGGGAAGAGCACCTTCACCACATCCGACAAGTCCTCCAAACACTGCGGCAACACAAGTTGTGTGCCAATTTGGAGAAGTGCACTTTTGGCATGACCCATGTTCAATATCTGGGATACATTATTGATGAAAGGGGGGTGCATGTGGATCCAGCCAAGATCCAAGTCATTCGGGATTGGCCAGCCCCAACCACTATAACAAAGCTTCGCAGCTTTTTGGGTCTTGCTAATTTCTACCGGAGGTTTGTGTTGGGATTCTCTCATATCACTTGGCCCTTGAGTCAGGTCACCAAGGGAGGAGCGAGAGCAAAATTATTTTGGTCGGAACCTCAACAGAAGGAGTTCACAGAATTGAAAAATCACCTATGTTCTGCCCCAGTGCTCACTTTACCAGACTTGCAACAGCCATTTGAGATCGAGATAGATGCCTATAGCTATGCTATTGGGGCAGTTCTTACTCAACAGGGACATCCAATGGCATATCACAGTGAGACATTGTCTGATACAGTCCGCAAGTATCCCACTTATGAAAAATAAATGTATTCCATTGTGCAAGCTTGCTGACAATGGAAGCATTACATTTTGGGGAAGGAAACAATCATCCACACAGACCACCAGCCCCTGCAGTTCACACAGACACAAGGGAAGTTGCAGAATGATCGCCATCAGAAGTGGTCCACATATCTGCAACAGTTTCATTTGAACATCAAGTACAAGAAGGGTAGCACCAATAATGTTGCAGACTCCCTCAGCCGACCACCGATCGTGGCGCTCACCACTATGCTCAAATCTTGTGGGCACGAGACTTCTGATTGGCCGCTTCTCTATGAGAGTGACCCAGAATTTTTCCACACTTACAAGGCACTCTTGGGGGGTGCGTAAGTTCCAAATTTTCACCTCCAAGATGCACTTTTATGTCACCTGGGACACCTTTGTGTTCCTTCAAGCGAGCGTACCAAGATTATGTGGGAAGCACACTACAGTCGAGTCGCTGGGCATTTCGGGGTTGAGAAAACAGTAGCAATCCTGCAGAAGTATTTCTATTGGCCGAATCTTTGAAAGGATGTCGAGAAGCACATCAGATCCTGCACTGCTTGTGCCATTGCCAAACCGACCATCAAGAAGCAAGGCCTATATACTCCGCTACCTACCCCTAGTCGACCTTCGGAATCCATCTCCATGGATTACATGTTGGGCCTGCCTTCTACTAAGCAGGGAAATGATTGTGTTTTCGTGGTCGTCGACAGATTCTCGAAGATGGCCATTATGGCGTCTTGTAAGAAGAATATCACAGCAGAAGCCATTGCTAAACTCTTCTTTGAATGAGTTTGGGTGCACTTTGGGATCCCACAGTCGCCATATCCCGGATCAAGATAAACGGGTTCCTCGGCTGTTTTAGTCCGGCCTGCGGTCGATGTTGGATACCAAGCTCACCAAGTCCACAGCTTTCCATCCCCAAACAGATGGCCAGACAGAGGTCGTCAACAGAATGATTGTACACATTTTGCGTATGTACAATTCAAAGCATCCACGCACATGGGACGAGAGCCTCCCTTATGTACAACATAATTATAATCGGGCTCTCCACAGTTCAATCGGCCATAGCCCCTTTCAGGTGGGCTTGGGATTCCAACCACTATGTCCCATTGACGTAGCCATGCCATTTGCAGCTGCTCAGGCCAATTCAGCCCATGTCCAGTCTGAAGTTGACAAAGACAGTAGCTTCATCGAGCGCATTCAACACATCCGCCAACAGGTTCATGATATATTGGATAGAGCCAATGCCAAGTACAAGCAACACCATGATCAACATTAGGTGCCACATAACTTCCATGTGGGCGACAAAGTATGGCTACATTTGCAAAAAGAGCGCCTCACTGGACCCCACCACAAGCTTCGACCGCTCCAATACGGGCCATACACCATCACCATGGCTATAGGGAACAATGCCTTTGAGCTCGGTATTCCACCATTCCTTGGTCTGCACCCAGTATTCAATGTGGACCGCCTTCGTCCTTACTTCCCACCTCTACTGGACACCTCTGACATTGCAGAACAACTCACACCAATAGAGTTAAACCCAGACTGCATGGAATGGGCCACCACATATTGTATCATGGACATGCAAATCAAGAACACTCGCCAGCATAAGATCCAACTGTATCGGGTTGTCAAAGCTGGCCAACTCCTGCACCAAGGAAAGTGGTTCACCAGGGAACAAGTTCAGCAAAAATTTCCTCATCTCATGGAGGAACTTAACACAATGGGGACCATTGCTTCCTAAGGGGGGAGGAATGATCTAGGTGGATATTGGTGGTCACCCGCCTATTCCACTTGGGGCCCCACCATTGTCTCTTTCATTTTTTCAGTTTCAGCACAACTTATTATTTTTAGCAGTTTTTCGGGTCTTGAACTTCCGGAGCCGTTTTGAGGCCCTAAACGACGTTTTTTTGGAAAACAGAGAGAAACATGGGTCCATAGACCTGGACCCATGTTGCTCATTCAAAATTTTTATTCCTCGAATAGATATTTCTAACGAGGTACGGTATGCATCAAACGAAGATCGTATGCCAAAGTTACGCCCCTGGGAAGTTGAAACACCAATTTACCCAAACTGGGCCCATAGTTTTGAGCGCTTCATCTCCTAGGGTTTAGGGTTTGTTCTTCGGATTTCCCATTGTTTCTAAATAATAAATAGGCCCTCGAGCCTCATTTAACTCGGTTCGAGGAGGCCTGTAGCGAGGCACATCTCTTCTCGAGAGATGACTTCATATGCCCTAGCTAGTTTTATTTCCATTCTGTCTATAAGCAAATTTCAGTTCTTTGATATTAATAAAATGAAGTGTTATTTCTGCTGCATCTCTATATTTATGGTTATGTGTTTATTCTATTGCGTTCCTACATAAATCCGGATCAGTGGTATCAGAGCGGTCTGCTTTTTCTCGATCCTTCTTTGCATGTCCCCAACGAGGTCGGGGTATAAGGAGTTAGGGCTCGATCTGGTGGAACCTTTGCAAGATCAACCTCACAAACCACGACTGACGCCCATGGGGGACGAAAAGAAAGATGAGGGAGCAGGAGATCCTATCAAAATATTTCTCAAGGAGGCCCTCGAAAAACAAAGGAACGCGATAATGGATAACTTTGCCCAGATCCTTCAACGGCTGCCCACCGACGACGTATCTGCATCCAGCAGCCACTCTGGAGGTGTGACTCGTTTTAAGGTACAAGTAAATTTTGACATTCCCATATTTGAGGGTCAAATAGATGTAGATGTTGTAGATAGATGGTTGAATCTATTAGAAAGATATTTCTCGGTTCATGACTTTTCCGATAGGGAGAAGATTATTTTTGCACTCCTCAAAGCTGCCCCCCATGTCAAGGAGTGGTGGGAAACCCACTATGAGAAAAAGGATGAGACAGAGCCCTCTCTGTTCTCAGCCGTACCCACTTGGAATTATTTCTGATACACTATCAAGGAACAATACTATCTCGTGGGGAGCTATGAGGACAAGTACATACAATGGACCACATTACGACAACAAAGGGATCAAGATGTGCATGAGCTGACGAATCTGTTCCATACCTTGCGCACCAAGTTGGGTATCAAAGATTCAGAGAAACATCTGGTGCTAAAGTATTGCAGCTGTCTGCACAGTTACATTCAGGAGGAAATGGAGTTCCTCGACATCTCCTCGCTTGGTACGGCATAACGGTATGCTGCCAAGATTGAGCAGAAATTCAAACAGAAGAAGCGAGACTTTGGATTTGCGAATCAAAAGCAAGGGAAAGGTGCTCCCAAACAGCATAACAAAGGAAATAGCCAAGGCATGGTGACTCAAGACAATATTTCAAAGCCACAAGCAAATAACAACACCGCAAAGCCAAAGAAGGACACGGGAAAGTGGTGTGAGTTCCATAAGAGCTCCACTCACAAAACAAGTGAGTGTCGGGCCAAGTAGTCGCTGGTGGCCGAGATGCGGGCTTCTGAGTTAGATGCATGCTCTGACTCTAAATCAGAACCTGACAAGGGGAATGACAAAGGGAAACATATTATTGATGCGGAGCCCAATGCCACTGTTGCCACTACAAAGATCCAGAAGGAGGAGCCGGAAGATCGAGAGGAAGGAGGAACGTCTCTTCCACTCCCGGATGTGGGTAAAGGGCTCCTCGGTATAGTTCATTGTCGACAGTGGGAGCCAAAAGAACCTCATTTCAGCAGACGTAGTGAAGCGGTTGGGCTTGCTGACCACATCTCACCCACATCCATACACCATCGGGTGGCTTCACCAAGGACGAGATCTCGGCGTCAGCCGAGCAGTGTCGCCTTCCCTATAGCATCAAGCCCTTCACGAATGAGGTATTATGTGGCATTTCTCCTATTGATGTTTTTGATGTATTATTAGGACAAACATACTTGTGGAAGCGTCATGCTATGTATGAGTCTTAGCCTCATGCTGTTATTGTTACTTTTGGGAATAAGTTGTACAGGATACCAAAGGTACAACCTCCTACCGCTATCTCTTTGGTTACTGCAAAACAATGCAGTAAGCTCATTTCCCAAACCAGGAAATTTGTTTTCCTGATGATCCGCCACCAGGGAAAGAAGAATACTATGGCCATGAACTCTACACAGGGCTCCTCTGCACAACAACAAAAAATGGATAAGGTTGTGGAGGAGTACGGGGACATCTTCACCTCACCCACAAGGGTTCCTCCACACTGTCAGGTCAAGCACCCGATTGATCTGACCCTAGGTGCGCCACTACCCAATGGACCAATCTATCGGTGCTCTGTTATAGAGAACGATGAAATCAAGAGGCACATTCAAGAGCTACTGTAGAAAGGTCACATCCAACCAAGTTCATCGCCCTGTGGGAGCCCGATCGTGTTGGTACAGAAGAAGGATGGGACGTGGAGACTCTGTATTGACTATCGGGCGTTGAACAAGATCACTGTCCGGAATAGGTACCCAATCCCACGGATTGATGACCTTCTGGACCAACTCAAAGGTGCAAAATATTTCAGCAAGATCGACCTGAAGTCTGGGTATCACCAAGTACCGATTGAACCCTCCGATGTGTGGAAGACTGCCTTCAAAGCCAAGGAAGGCCTTTTCGAATGGCTAGTCATGCCTTTCGGGTTGACGAATGCTCCCGCCACCTTCATGAGGATGATGGACGACATCTTGCGGCCATTCACCAACTCATTTGTAGTGGTGTACTTGGATGACATTCTGATCTTCAACCAGACTTGGGAAGAGCACCTTCACCACATCCGACAAGTCCTCCAAACACTGCAGCAACACAAGTTGTGTGCCAATTTGGAGAAGTGCACTTTTGGCATGACCCAGGTTCAATATCTGGGATACATTATTGATGAAAGGGGGGTGCATGTGGATCCAGCCAAGATCCAAGTCATTCGGGATTGGCCGGCCCCAACCACTATAACAGAGCTTCGCAGCTTTCTGGGTCTTGCTAATTTCTATCGGAGGTTCGTGTTGGGATTCTCTCATATCACTTGGCCCTTGAGTCAAGTCACCAAGGGAGGAGCGAGAGCAAAATTGTTTTGGTCGGAACCTCAACAGAAGGCGTTCACAGAACTGAAAAACCGCCTCTGTTCTGCCCCAGTGCTCACTTTACCAGACTTGCAACAGCCATTTGAGATCGAGAAAGATGCCTCTGACTATGCTATTGGGGCAGTTCTTACTCAACAGGGACATCCAGTGGCATTTCACAGTGAGACATTGTCTGACACAGTTCGCAAGTATCCCACTTATGACAAAGAAATGTATTCCATTGTGCAAGCTTGTTGACAATGGAAGCATTACATTTTGGGGAAGGAAACAATCATCCACACAGACCACCGGCCCCTGCAGTTCATACAGACACAAGGGAAGTTGCAGAATGATCGCCATCAGAAGTGGTCCACATATCTGCAACAGTTTCATTTGAACATCAACTACAAGAAGGGTAGCACCAATAATGTTGCAGACTGCCTCAGCCGACCACCGATCGTGGCGCTCACCACCGTGCTCAACTCTTGTGGGCATGAGACTTCGGATTGGCCGCTTCTCTATGAGAGTGACCCAGAATTCGGCCACACTTACAAGGCACTCTTGGGGGGCACGCAAGTTCCAAATTTTCACCTCCAAGATGCACTTTTATGTCACCTGGGACACCTTTGTGTTCCTTCAAGCGAGCGTGCCAAGATGATGTGGGAAGCACACTACAGTCGAGTCGCTGGGCATTTCGGGGTCGAGAAAATAGTAGCAATACTACAGAAGTATTTCTATTGGTCGAACCTTCGAAAGGATGTCGAGAAGCACATCAGATCCTGCACTGCTTGTGCCATTGCCAAACCGACCATCAAGAAGAAAGGCCTATATACTCCACTACCTACCCCTAGTCGACCTTGGGAATCCATCTCCATGGATTACATGTCGGGCCTGCCCTCTACTAAGAATGGAAATGACTGTGTTTTCGTGGTCGTTGACAGATTCTCGAAGATGGCCATTATGGCGGCTTGTAAGAAGAATATCACAGCAGAAGCCACTGCTAAACTCTTCTTTGAACGAGTGTGGGTGCACTTTGGGATCCCACAGTCTATCATATCAGATCGAGATAGCAGGTTCCTCAGCACATTTTGGTCCAGCCTCTGGTCGATGTTGGATACCAAGCTCACCAAGTCCACGGCTTTCCATCCCCAAACAGATGGCCAGACAGAGGTCGTCAACAGAATGATTGTACACATTCTGCGCATGTACAATTCAAAGCATCCACGCACATGGGACGAGAGCCTCCCTTATGTACAACATAGTTATAATCGGGCTCTCCACAGTTCAATCGGCCATAGCCCCTTTCAGGTGGGCTTGGGATTCCAGCCACTATGTCCCATTGACGTAGCCATGCCATTTGCAGCTGCTCAGGCCAATTCAGCTCATGTCCAGTCTGAAGTTGACAAAGCCAGTAGCTTCATCGAATGCATTCAACACATCCGCCAACAGGTTCATGATATATTGGACAGAGCCAATTCCAAGTACAAGCAACGCCATGATCAACACCGGGTGCCACACAACTTCCAGGTGGGCGAAAAAGTATGGCTACATTTGCAGAAGGAGCGCCTCACTGGACCCCACCGCAAGCTTCGCCCGCTCTGATACGGGCCATACACCATCACCAAGGCTGTAGGGAACAATGCCTTTGAGCTCAGTATTCCACCATTCCTTGGTCTGCACCCAGTCTTCAATGTGGATCACCTTCGTCCTTACTTCCCACCTCTACTGGACACCTCAGACATTGCAGAACAACTCACACCAACAGAGTTAAACCCAGACTGCATGGAACAGGCCACCACGGATTGTATCATGGACATGCAAATCAAGAACACTCGTCAACAGCAGATCCAACTGTATCGGGTTGTCAAAGCTGGCCAACTCCTGCACCAAGGAAAGTGGTTCACCAGGGACCAAGTTCAGCAGAAATTTCCTCATCTCATGGAGGAACTTAACGCAATGGGGACCATTGCTTCCTAAGGGGGAAGGAATGATCCAGGTGGATATTGGTGGTCACCCGCCTATTCCACTTGGGGCTCCACCATTGTCTATTTCAGTTTTTCAGTTTCGGCACAGTTTACTATTTTTAGCAGTTTTTCGGGTCCTAAACTTCCGGAGCCATTTTGAGGCCCTAAACGACGTTTTTTGGGAAAACGGAGGGCAACATGGGTCCATGGACCAATATTTCCCATTCAAAATTTGTATTCCTTGGATAGATCTTTCTAACGAGGTATGGTACGCGTCAAACGGAGATCGTATGCCAAAGTTACGCCCCTGGGAAGTTGAAACACCAATTTACCCAAACGGGGCCCATAGTTTTGGCGCTTCATCTCCTAGGGTTAGGGTTTTGGCTGTTTAGGATTTCCATTGTTTCTAAATAATAAATAGGCCCTCGAGCCTCATTGTAACTCAGTTCAGAGGCCTGTAGCTGCCACATCTCTTCTCAGAGATAGCTACCAGCGCCCTAGCTAGTTTTATTTCCATTCTGTCTGTAAGCAAATTTCAGTTCTTTGATATTAATGAAATGAAGTGTTATTTCCACTGCATCTCTATATTTATGGTTATGTGTTTATTCTGTTGCGTTCCTGCATAAATCTGGATCAACATGGATTGCTTTAGTGAAGTTAATAGTTCCGTGCCATTGTCGTATCTAACAGGCAACTGAAAATGAGTCAAGAAGGCAGTTGCTAACTGACTGAAATTATTAAAAGAGCCTCATGGTAACTCAATGTACCATTTGGTGGCAAGACCAATAAGAGTTCTTTGGAAAAGACGTAAGCAAATTGAATCATCGATTATTGAATTAGACGCACACTAGAGGTGATAAGTCATAGCGTGATTTGATGGATCCTCTCCTGACTTACCCTCGAATTTTGGTATATCACTGGGAAACTTATGCGGCATTGGCGGCCAGTACGGATAATAGAAATTTGGATCATTCGTAAGGCATGTCAAATCAGGTAAATCCAAAGTTGAAATAAATGGTAACTGACGGTTAGGGTCGCGAAAACCTTGAGTAGCCAAAGCAGTTCCGGGAGGAGGATACCCAGGATAACTGGGAATCGGATTTTCATTAGGAATTGTGTAACCTCCCGGGTAACTAGGATTAACCGGACCAAACTGGGGTTGTTGAGGCTATTGATAAGTATAGCCAGGGTATGTTTGATACTGATAAGCTGGGTTTTGTGAAATGAGACCGAATTGAGGTTGTCCCTGGTATGGTTGATACGTGAATTGCGGTTGACTTGTGACAACCATACTTGTACCAACTTGTCCCGCAAGCATATGAACCGAAGTCTAAACAGAAGGTCCTTACTAGGGTACAGAGACTTGAGGGATTTGCACGGATGTAGGGATAGAAGAACTCGAAGCTACAGATACTCCAGAAACAGGTGTTATAGGTTGAACAAATGTTGTAGTACTTGCAGCAGTTTGAGGCGAAGTCTGAGGTGTACTAGGCCCAGACTGCTGAACAGAACCAGGTGCGGGAGTTTGAATAGTAGGCTGGACAGGTTGCTGGGTTGAACCAGAAACCAAAGTTTGTCCAGGTTGAGAAGACAACTGCACATTAGGTTGCATAGGCTGTTGAAATTGGGACAGATCCCACACAATATTCATTCCGGGGTATTGTCCCGTAGAAGGTTGAACATAAGGACCATAGCCTGGTTGAACATAGGGTTGATAAGTAAGTGGTAAATTTTCAGTTCCTTGTACAGATGATTGACCAGAAGGCAGTTGGAAACCTTGAATTGGGTACTGACCTTGAGGTTGATAACCCTGAGGCACGTACTGAAGCTGGGGTTGATAAGGACCCTAAGGAGCATATTGAGTTTGGGGTTGACCTTGGGGTATGCACTGTCCTAAAGGTTGATAACCTTGAGGTATGTACTGTCCTTGAGGTTGTCCTCCAAAATAATATGATTCCACAGTTTGTCCTGGGAAAAATTTACCTTGAGGTTGCCCCCCAGGCAGTAACTGACTGCTTGAAGGTTTCCCCCCAAGCGGTAATTGACTACCTTGAGGTTTCCCCCTAGGCAGCAACTGACTTCCCTGAAATTTTCCTCCAGGCAGTAATTGCCTGCCTTGAGGTTGAGGATTCGGAATATTACCAGACATCATAAAGATCTGCTCTGCGTTCAACGTTTCAGTTTTAATTCCATTAAGACCAGATGATACTACTTGTTCAATCGGTCAAGGAGCTGCTCCAAAGAAAGTACCAGACAGAGCCTGATATCCCAAAGGAACAGAAGGACCACTATGTAAAAATGCTTCCATTGTCAGGGAAAACATTGATGACTCTCCTACCATAATAGATGAAGGATAGTAACCTCTGGGCATAGGATGAAATGGCATTCGAGGTGGAGAAAAAGCAAGACCCGGGTTTTCTAAAAAAAAATTCAAAGATAGATACCAAGCATCGGTTCAAATAGGGCTGTAGAAAATAGATTCACGCTCCCTAATATTTAAAGACTGAGGGGATTCGGGAAGAGATAACTCTTCATCTGGATTAGTAAGCTCTTCAATAGAAATGAGGCCAGATGGAAGATCTCCAGTAACAATATTTCTTACCCTAGGTGAAACAGGATCGCTAGAAGTTGGTGTAATAAATCCTGAGGATGTTTCCAAAATAGAATGTTCAATTTCAGGCTCAGAAATTTCAGGTTCGTCAGCTAGTTCACTGGAAGGAAAAATATTACCAATAACTTCTGAAACTGAAATTGGTTCTTGAATGTATTCTATTGTGGGTATTTGATGATCAGGATGAACAAATATAGGTGAAGTTCCAATTTCTGTTGATCTAATTCTACCGCTACTAGATGATACTAGAGCACGCAGCCCTTCAAGCTGACTTGGTGAATATTCAGGGGGCTTCCCCTGAAGTCTCCGGGATTGTCTTGGTAATTCTGCCACGATTAAAAATTAACCAATCACACACAAACAAAGAAAATTTCAATGAAAAACACCTAAAGTCTCTAAAGAAACAAACAGCTGAATCACACGCTTAAAAATCTAAGAGTTCAAACCACACATAAACAGTAACTTCCCGTACTAAAAAACACTAGTTGGTGATGAAATCCAACTTAGTAGAAATTTAATACAAAAAGGGCGGTTGGAACAGTTACCCCGACAACCTGCTTAATGAAACAGACTGGCACAAGTTTCTTCACAAAACCATCTCGTGTGAAGAGAACCCCCCAGAGAGTCCAAGTGAGTCTAGTCGAAGTCTGCTCCAGGTATAGTGAGATCTTTCCTTCACCATCACCTTAGGAAATAATCTTAAGCTTATGGACACTAAGGCTACCAACAGTAACAAATACAACTAGGGGAACAGTCTTCGATCTGATCCCACGCGCAAGGGCAGAGTAACAAAGCTCAATCCCCTTGAAGGCTCCTCAACATGGTCAATCTGAGGTTTACTGAAAAGTGACCCCAGGCTCCTCGACAATGGTTAATCCAAGGTTTACCGTTTGTAATGCGCGCAAAATATTCTATCTTTCCCAATGAAACATAATTGATTGTCTCAAAGGTTCGGATATGATCTCGTGATTAACTCCTTTAAGAGAAGCTTCCCAGATTGTACCAATTACAATTGGATTTATTTCCTAACACAATATTTATCTACTTGTTTGTTTTAACTATCTTGGAGAGTTAATTACTCCCTACTCCAAGATACTAGCCTAAGCTATGTTGGTGATAAGAGCCCTAGAAATTAAATATTACTAGATGAATTTTAATTAAGCGTTACTTTTATGAGTTGTTCTTTAAGTCAATAGGTACGGAGATGAAACTTTGATGGTGTGAAGACTCGACTTCCAAAAACACTAAAAAAATGCATCTAAAAATGATAATCAATTCGTTTCCTTTCAATGAAATTCTAGCTAAAGAAAGAGTTTGAGAATGCAATTCTTTTAAAAGACAATTATTTATTTGAACATAAGAATAACTGGAAGAAAATATTTTTGTCTTTTCAAAAGTAACTCAAAACGAGACAAATTATCAAAGCTCACAACAAAATCCTTTGACTTTCAAAAACTTGAAACTATAAAAACACCTTTCCTTCAAAAGAAATCTAGAAATTTTTAAAAGCACTCAAAACTACAAAAACTAATCTTGAGATCTACAAAATTTAAAAATTTAATTGAATAAAAGCTTTAATATTTTTTGAAGAATGTTTTACTTAGTTGTTCAGTAAACTAAGGATTTATTTGTCCAAAATAACAAACAAATCAAAAAACACTCAGATATGTTTTCTTTCATAAAAATGAAATTCAAAACCTATAACAAATAGAAACAAATAGATATATTTCTCAAGAAAGGATGGATTTCACAATCAGGTCAAACTTAGCAAGAAGGAAAAAAGACCAATGTAATCTGAGGTATTTCAAACTTTCAATGCTTTGAGTCACTACATAGACCAAACAAAAAACAATCCAACTTGCAAAACTTCTAGAAAATCATCAAAAACATAAATCCTGTTGGAATTCATTCACAAAATACTTTTGACAGAAAGAACACAAATCTGGGTAGATACTAAAAACTCTAAATCAAACTAAAGATAAACTAGAAAAAGAAATTTGGAGTTTTTAAGAATTTTAACAGGGTCCGCAGGCTCCCGGAAGTAACAGGTGTGGTCCCGCACTATTTACTCAAGGAAAGTGCGAAACTACCCGCACTGTGCAAAAGAAAAAAGTGCGGTCCCCAGAAAAGCTCAAGAAAAACATAAAATATTTCAAAATTTTCAAAAACAGAGAAAACAGAGAAAACCTAAGCTACCCAGGCAGATATCCATCAATAAAAAACCAGGAAAAACTTTTCCTCAAATCAAAATAAAAGAGAACCAAAAACAACAAGTTCTTTCCCCAGTGGAGTCGCCAATTTTTTGGGTGGATTAATCAATCTTGTGGACAAGATCAATCTCCCTAGTACCGAAAGGTAATCTAGCAACAAACATCCAAATAAACCTATCTTTCTCTAAACATATACAATTTACGAAAAATACTATAAAGGTGTTAAAACTTACCGTAGATCCAATGCTTGTTCGAAGTTGTTGTCCCTCATGCACTTGACGGAGTTATCTTCATAAAACTGTAGTCACAAAAAAGCAAACATTAAATAGCACCTGTATAGTAAACATCATAAATCATGCTTATCATGGTGATCAAGGAATCCATGAAATAAACAGTTAACTAACAACTTATTGAGAAAAATGAATTCATTTGTATTAACTTTGAAAGAAGGAAAACCTTACAACCTTAGCCTTGATTTTGAACAGGCCTTCCTTGGGTCCGAAGTAGGAATCTCCTCTACTCTGACAAGCCTTGCAATCTTCCAACTGAGACAGATAGAGGTATGTGATCTCTCCTCACAAAAATCTCAGTTAATGTGTCTGAATCCCAACAGCACTTAACCTCAAATAATTCTAAAGCTTGAACTCCCTTTGAGGCTACCCAATGCCTCTTTTTATAATGGAAAAGAGGAGGTTTCAGTTCCAACTATGAAGGGATAGAATCCTCCTTCAAAGGGATAAGCTCCTCACATCAAGGGGTTAGCTCCATAAGGTAAGGGATACATGAACCTCAAAGAGCGGTTCTGCCACCGCAAGATTCTTTCTAAAGGCTTCTAGAATTTACTGAAAGTGAGCTTTTATGAGTTTACTTGCGCCTTTTTAATCTTTACAGGGGTCCGCACCCATAACACGGATAAAGTGCATTCAGGTACGCAGGCGTCATGAACATTAGGTGCGGGACTGCAGGCAAGATATAGAGAAAGTGCGATACCAGAGTTAAGGAGATTTTTAAGAACGTTTCTCTTATTTTCAAGGCTTGACATGAAGAGCTGATTGATAATGAGCTCATACACATAGCAGAATGTTAGGATGACAATTTTCGGTGTAACACGAACATCTGTCCACTGTAGTGGAGTTCGTAGGTACTATTAGTGGCATAAAACTCAAAATCTGATTTGATACTGGTGCTACTGATAGTTTTATTTCATCATATACATTAAATAAATGTGGGTTGGCAACTGCAAGCAAAAATATTTCATTCAGGTAGAAATGGCTTCAGGAGAAATTCAATCCATAGGTTTAAGTGTTGAGGAATACAATGGTAATCTTGGGGTCAGTTGGACTAGGTTGAAAGTACTAGGATGAATGATCACAATGGGAAATAACTTAGTTTCTAACTATTTCTCGAGATCTTGTGTTGATTCTTGGGTGTCACCGCCTTATTTTCATAATTATAGCAACAATCCTAATATAACCCAAGGTGTATTACTCTGAGTCATCCTTGGTAATTTACACAAAGTATTCAGTGTTATGTAACAGTCAATGACAGGGAGAATGGTTTTTCAACTTTCGGAAGAAATTGAAGCTTTTAACCATCATGATAAAATGAAATTTTATATGATTCAATATTCGAAAGCTATGAAGCCTGGGGTGATACATTTTATTAGAGGAGATGGGATAATTAATGCGAATGTATGTATCGAAGACATATATCAATTGTTTTTTTTATGGGTCTTTGATAATAACAAAGCATACCTTCACTAAATGTAAAGAAAGTTGTATTTTCGAAGCTCAACCCCACTCAATTTCTAAGCCATTACTTTTACCTTACATTCCATCCGACAAAGGAGTTGAGATAACTCATTGATATCAACTTCAAAGGTTTCCACAATAAAGTTTTAATATTTTGTATATGGTGCAAGTAAAGTTTGAAGTACATTCAAATTATCATATTAAAATGAGCATATTAACATCACTTTAGACATTAAACTTTTCTGTAACATTTGAACATTAGAATGAAACTATCCTAATTGTTTTTATGCGATCGAAACATTCCATTCTTCAAGTGACATTGAGCTTTTCATACATATATCTTACTAGCTGATAACTATAACCATTGAGGATGTGAATTTATGAAAATATCTTTTATACTGTTTTCTTATGGTAATATTTTAATTACTATCCAAGTATATGTGTAAGTGGTTTAAGGAGTAGAGTGAAGGTTTAAATTTTTATAGTTTAATATACACTAAATTGGACATTTTGGTATTCAACCATTATGTCATTGTTAAGATAGATAATTAGCCATTTACAACCGTAAGGATATATCGATGTCCAAAAAAAAAAAAATATGGCAACATAGAATTTTCCTGGAAAGGAAAATAATGTGGTTTGGGAAAGAGAAATTAGGGACATTATGATATTATATAAGATGATAAAGGGTAATTATTTAGGCATATATAAAGATTAGTTGGCGGAGTTGCTCCAAAGAAGTTAACTCTTGAAGAAAGGAAGAATGGTAATGAAAGCATGACTATGGACATTATGGCAAGAACATTAGATGTGAAGCTACAACCACATAAAAGGCTAAGCTAGTTTGAGGTAAATTAATGGATGAAAGAATACACTAACTATTCAAGAAATGTTGGGATAAATCATGAGTAATAAACTTGAGAGTACAAGTATATTAATCTCAAGAAAATTAATGACACATCAAAACAAAAACAAAATTAATGAAACATATGTTAAAACGATAAGAAACCACCCTGTATGGTAGTGAACACGCTATTAGAATAAGATCTCCAAGGAGTACAAAGAGACATGGGAAAATTTCTAAGTCTGATCTCCAATGTTACCATAATATAATCGATATAGTTACCTAGGGAGGATGGGAAAATAAAGGAATTACAAACGTCTAAAGATGATAATGAATGTTAGTTATCGTGATCACATTAGAATAATAAGATCAACATAAATCATACTAGAGGTGAGTAAGTGGAAGTTTCACAAAGCAATATAAGAAATCAATGACATTAGATTAAAGAGTGAATCTATAATAAAATTGATCAATTATAGGATAATTTATGTGCATGGCAACACCTATAATGGTTTCTCCCTCTAATGGGAGTCACATTATAAAATTTTCCTTAAGTGACTAACTATATCCTTGGATTATGGACATCATGGAGTATGATTAGGAAATTATATCCCGTGATGCCTTAAAACCTGAAATGATAAGTAGATTACATTCGATATCCACGTTATTGAATTTATTTATAGGGTCTTACCCAAGTCGGGGAATAGTAACGACATTTCCAAGTGTAATAATTTTATGCGTTAAGAGAGAAGGAAAGAAAACCATGATGACTAGAGGTGAGAAAAAAAATTCAATTTAGTAATATGTTCTTTTTCAAATTGAAAGACATGGAATATTAGGAATATCTGGTATAAGGAAGTGAAGGGATGTTTTCTATCAAGAAGAATTTTCTTAAGGATATGAGCAACATGATTGGTAAGGGTCAAAGAAATGACCTATAAGGAGTTGTGAACACTCCTAATTTGTTAAGAATAACAAATGATAAACTGGGAAAATGGTTAAAGGTAAATATTAAGGATAATAATTATACACCGTTAGAAAAGAAGATACATTTGGTGATAATATGAAGCATAAGGACTAATGAGAAAATGGTCAATGTAAAGAATAAGGAGAGGGCATACCAGTGATGTGTTATGTGTTTGGATTAAATGAGTCAATCTAATAGAAATGAAACAATGGTTTAAGGAATGATGGTAAAGCTAAGAAATATCCTAGCTAGATTTAAGACTCTAAATGGTGAAACTTGTAAGTAAAGAGACAATATCAAAACTGTAACATATTAATAATGTGACAATGTATATCTTGTAAATTGTGAATTTCTTATTGAAAGAGGAAGAAATTATTATTTGTCAACAATTGACATCTCGTTGAAAACATGACACTCTTAGTAGACCAAGTATAGTGCAAAGTGAATAATGCATTTTCAAGCAGTAACAAATTCCTTCAATGAAAATAAACCTCCCACTAAGGGATCTTTAGAATAGTCAATTAACTCTTCCTCCATCTCCAAAATAACCCTAATGATTAGCCTTGCAAAACCCTACTCCATGACTTCTAGACTTTTAGGCTGAAGATGAGCTAGAATAACATGATAAATAAATTAATGTTATTATTATCTCTTTGGATCCATATTACAGATCAAAGATACTTAGACTTAAAATACAAATAAATAACAAAGAATTAAAAGATTGGCTGGATCCATATGTATTCAACCTGTATCAAGAAATTAGATCATGCTTCAAACAAGCAGTAAGTGTTTTTTGCTCTTGTTGAAGTTCATTTCGTTTCTATATATGCAATCATAAATATTGGAGCATCCCTCCATTTAGATTTAGAGTCTCAACATGTGACTTTTATAAGATTAATCAAATAATATAGTATAGAGAATAGTAGCTACACCCTTATTTGTATATTCGTGCTCGATTATTCTATGTGACATTTATAATTACGGGTTATATTTATAAGCATTTAAAAAAAAAAACTTATTTTGTATAACCTTACCTTATTTTGGATGGATACTTAAGACATTCATTTTGTACTATGACATGTAAGAATATATTATTTTCTTAAACATTGCTGGTACATGGATACCAATATGAAGAAAGTTTTGCTTAAAAATTTATGGTACATGGATACTGATATAAATTATGAATTATGTTATGGATATTGTATCTATAACTTTACATATCAACATAAATGATGAGATAGAAATAAAAGAGTGATTATACTTGACTATTTAAGGTGAAAACAAATTACAAACCTATTGGATAAACATAACCAAGTATGTTATATGAACTCAAGGATCAATATCGTAGATAAAAACATATTTGGAATGGGTATAAATTGTTATGTGAGTAACAATTTGCTTTGAATATATTGCATATATTATAATTTGTGGACAAGTGTTTACATCGCAGATGATATCGTTACCAAACCGACTGCGTGATGACAAAACTCCAAGAACAATTGAGATTCACTGAGGTTACATGATAGGATGTTAACCATGGTCCTACTAGGAGGGGTGGAGGTGTTTCCCACTGTTTATCCTCCAAAACCTAGAGTCATGGGAGGACTGTGCGAGTCACGCTCCCCTAAACGTGTGATGATGATTGTCGGATGCCTACTAAGGGATCAGGTCGATATAGTCGATGTTGTAACCCTTGAGGTCTATGAAATGTTAGGTCAATATAGCTGACGCCATTTCATATTCCAATTCCTAGTATAGGATGGATAGGATGGGAATGAAAGAGATTAGGGAGGATAGGATGATTCTAGAATAGCTTTGGAACACTGTTGGGGCAAGACGTGACTACTAAAATTTCTAAACCAATAAATGATCAAAACATAAATGTTAAAGTGTTCTCACACATTAAATGAAAATTCAAGTATGGTAAACCACCCTTATATGATTATACTAATTACTTAAATAATTAATGATATACGACATAAAACTTAACTTCAGGACGAAGTTTTCTAAAGGAGGGGTGTATGTAATGACCCAACTCGAGTTATATGGAACATAGAAATATTAGCATGCATATGAGACATGCATATGATAACTACATATGCATGTATCACGTGTACTGCACTAGTACATGCACTAATCAATTATGAAAAGCCTAAATGTAGAGTAATGAGTGAATTATTGAAGTATTAAGTAAATACCTAACTCGCCAAAATATAATGAATTTATTGCCAGGTAAAAGTTATACCTACCACTATCATAATATAACTAATATTTTGTTCAAAGGAAAGTAAAAACATTGACTTATGCAAATAAAATATGATATTTTAATAAATCTAAGATATTTTAGAAATCTAAGATATTTATTAAATAATAATATTTTAATAAATCTCAGATATTTTAGAAATCCAAGCTATTTATTAAATAATAATATTTTTCTAATATATTTTAGGAATCCAAGATATTTAGTAAAAGAGGATATTTTAATAAATATCTTGAGAGGAGATTGTGTATAAAAGGAGAAGGGAGGGAAACTTGATGGGCATGGGTGATTGAGGTGGGAAAACTGACCCGGATGCTATCAGAGGAGTCCTAACTATGGGAGACCTGAGCAATGAGTTCTAACAGAGTCATAGAGTGATATCGATTGTTATTGGAGTTTTGGGCACGGGGGACAGAAGACTTGTCTTCTGGATTTGGGGACTGGAGAGGTTGACCCCATATAGGCTGGGAGGAAAATGGCAGTTTGGTAATGGGAGCGGAGGCCGTGAAGCGTTAAGAACATTTGAAAACATGGTTCCAGGTAAGTATTAAATAGTGAATTGATATATATTCTGCTTCAAAAATCCCACTCTAGATTATGTAGTATAAATTTTGTTAATCATTTTCAATTTTGAAACTTAGGTCCTTACACACAGCGATATTGATTAGGTATTGGTATATGATATTTCTAAATATATGGTATGTTTAGACATATAGCTTTCTTTAGTTGTTTAGCTAATATTGCAAGTGTTGTTTAGCATTGGGTGTTCCTGATCGAGAATCCCACCTCTATCCTTGAGAGGCCTCTTGGTAGAGCATTGTGCTGCATTCCACTATCAGGAATTTGGCCAAGACTTCAGTATTAATGTACAACACAGTTCCTGTTTAGGATTTGCGTGTGTTTTGCGGGGCAGAAGTTGTGGAGGTTTGATTTGGGAGATTGAGCTAGATCTTATTGAAGGAAGGTTCCTTTCTCTTTGGAGGCTAGTAAAGAAGGCCATGGAGCTTTATTGAATATTTTGGCATCAGGCCATAGTATATTTATCCCCTACAGCACAGTATTAGTCTAGATCTGTGTTATTTTAGGGAGGAGTTGCAGGGGTTTCTGCAGTAGGTGATTTGGGAGATTTTTTCTCTAGTGAAAGGGCCAGCCTTTCATCTGGAGGATTCATTGGAGGAGAGCACATTCATCTTTGTATCAGCTTCATCCATTTGCTCTTCAGACATTTGTTGCAGCATACTTTCAGCCATAGGGCTACAACTCATATTGTATTATTGGGTGTTTTTCCTGGAGACCCTTTTGGGTTCTTTTCTAGAGGTTGTTTAGAGCCCAGATCTATATTTTTTTAGCTATTGTGGCATATATCAGCCACACATGTTTTGTGTACTCATTTTTTGTAGCATTTCTTTTAAACTGTGTTGTAGCAGTGGCGTCGGTATTTTGATATAGTAGCAGCACCTCTCTTTGATGGTTTTGTCCACTAGAGGCTTTTTATATCTTGTTGTACGTCTTATGGCCCATTTCTTATGCATATTTTGCTACTGTTATAATGATTAGAAGGTCTCCATATTGGCCTCCTGATTTAATATGATGTTTTAAATTGTTATCCCGTTATTTTGCACTATATTCCTGCTTTTCCCATTTGGGAATATTATAGTGGTATTAGAGCATAATCTTGGCACAACCTGTGCATCTTGAACAGCCAATATGTCATCTGAAGAAGGAGATCCTCTTATTGATAGAGAGAAGATGTATTAAAGAAGAAGACACCAGAAATTTTACTATACAAATGATAAAGAATACAAGGGTAAAACCCCTGTATCAGGAGGAGACGATGAGGAGAAGGAGTTTCCTAAGATTCTTCTCAAAGATATGCAAGACATTGCTAGAGAAATAAAGGAGATGAGAATGGATATATACGAGGAATCCCCTAAAGGATTTCAACATGGTGAAGGCTCTGGCATTTCACATCACAGGAGTGATCAACCAGTGCAGCAACAACAAGTTTCCCAATGCTCTACAATTCCTACATTCTTAGCAGTGGGAAATGAAAGGTTTCAAGAACAAGAAACTCTTGAAGAATATTTCACGAAGTATGAGTCTCAATCTCGTAGATTCAAGGACAACTTGAGTTTTCAAGAATTTTTTCAAATCAAGGACAATAGGAGACCCATGCATCAAAATAGAGGTGGAGGATTCATTCAGAATCATGATCTACACCGCACTATGGGCATATTTTTCTTACCCAAATTTGATGGGTCGTCTAAATGCACTGCCAAATCATGGGTAGAGAAGCTTGACATCTACTTCTAGCTGAACAAAGTACCGGAGATGGAGGCCATTAAGATAGCAGCGCAGCACCTTGAGGGTGAAGCACATGATTGGTGGTTCCATGGCTTGTCTACATTGGTTCATGCCAATGTGACTGCATATTCAGAGTTCACAAGGATGTTGGTGGATAGGTTTGATAGAAGAGATCCTGAGGCACCATTCATGGAGCTTGCAAAGCTAAAACAATCAGGTAATCCAGAAACTTATATTTATGAATTTTTAAGACTTTCTGTTATGGTTCCTGATTTATCTAAAGCAAGAAGGGTCTATATTTTCATTAATGGGTTAGATGAACCTCTTCATGGGTTGGTTAAGTCTACAAATCCCACTACCATTCAAGATGCCATTGAAAGGGCTAGAGATTTACAAGATGCCTTGCCAAAAGCAAAGGAAACAATTCAGCATAAGCCCTCTTTTCCATCAAAGGGAAAAGATGAGAAGGCTCCTCTTTCAAAAGAGAGCCAAAGTAAAAAAACCTCTTGATGATGATGTCCAAAGAGATTTGAGGAGGAGGAAGCTTTGCTTCACATGCCAAGAATCTTGGGCACCCAGACATAAATGTGCAGCAGGAAAGGCACACTACATAGTGGTATTCTAAGATGATGAGGAGGAGGAAGAAGGAGAAATAGAAAGGGATCTCAGCACTGGAGTAGCAGGAGATGATCCACCACCACCAGGAGGTGAGGATGGAGAAATTTATCTAGTTAGAGGGACTCTTTCATCATTAAGAGTGGTATCCAAATATCATGAAACTTCCACGCAAGAAACAGAGTTGGATTTGCACAGTGGCAGGGACATGATAGTCCCATCTATTATGCATATGAGATTGGTCCCTGAGACATCATTATGTCGTGGAAAACCACCTGGGAAGCCACTTGATCTAGATTTGGTGAGACATTTCTCACATCATGATGAACCATTCATAGATCTAGGAGGAATGGGAGCATTAGGAGGCCATGATACAGTGCTGAGAGTCTTGGGTAGACTCAAAGAGGAGGAATACATTCTCCCAACATCATCACTACCCACTCTCATTTCAAATTCTGCGTTGTGGGAGGAGAAGCATGGGAAGGATAGCAGCCTTCCAACATATACCTTTGGCATGGGAGATGTCAAGGAGAAGGGCAGCCATATGACATATGTTCTTTATGATAGATCATCAGCGTTGTCACCATGGAAGATTGATCCATATTGGAAATCCCAGTTGTTGGTTGATTATTCCAAGGATCTTTTTACTTGCATGATACTTGATGACCAGCTTCAAGAGGAGGGCTATTCATTCCAAGATGAATTCATCTATTATCATGGTAGGATCTTCTTTTCTAGAGCTTCCAAGCTCAAGGAGAAGTTGCTACAAAGATCTCATGAAAAATTTATCTTCAGCCATACTTATTCCATGAGAGCCTACAACACTATCATGGAGAGCTACACTTGGGAAGGCTTTGAAGAGGAGGTATATCAGTATTTGCAAATATGCATGGACCATGTAGAGTTGGAGGAGATCCATAAGTCTAGGGAGGAGTTATCACAACCACTTCTTTCCTCTTTTGGAGTGAGAGGGAATCTATCTATGGACCACTCCATTTGTATGAGCATAAATTTTGGTAAGGAACATGCTTATGTACATAATGTTTCATTTGATGATTATTTGCATTCCTTTACCATGTACATGTAGGCCATTGCTCCAAGGAGGAGCATTATTCCATATAAACTTCATGGCCAACTTTGGGCCATAAACATTTCTAAACATGGCCACTCCCTTGGAGGATATAGGGAGATGTTGTATCACTATGGGTGCACTCCAAAGTCACCAAAAATTTCTCACGTTTTCAGCCATTGTGAGAAGACTTGGGCAGCAAGTAAGTGGTGGGGAAACCACTTACCATACCATTATCTGATGCAGTCAGGAGATATATTGCGCTGCTTCCACATGTGGGACTATGACCCACCTCCATTTTTGTATATTTCTGTTTATATGTACTTGGTTTTAATCCCATACATTGATGATGTACTTATTCTTTTTATGGGAATGGTTGGAGGGAGGATGGGAGGACTGGAAGTTCCCTATGGGAGAGATATTCTCCATGTTCATTATGCTACATGTTTCAGGGAGAACATTGGGCAAACCATGTTTGTTTCATTGGATCTATTGCTTCCTTGTGGGATGGATCATTTGCATCTCATGAGAACTTTGGAGGAGCATTTCATGGAGGGATGGATTGGGAGACACTTAGCTTATGAGGAAAGCTTATCACATGCTGGTGTCACCAATGATGGGGGAGAAGAGTTGCAACACTCACCTTGTCAATTTCTTGAGGAAAAGTAACATTTGGGAAGGGAGGACTGTAATATTCCCAATTAGCCATGAGCTAGTTGGAATATTAATTTTTGTTTTGCTTTCTTGTTTTATGAATAAGAGGACAATGGAGGTCCATAAGTCTCCTTAATAATGAATAAAATCAATGCCAATGTGAAAAGGATATATCTTGGAAGCTTAATTGAGCACCTTTAGGTGTGAAAAGGGGTTGGAACACCTTAACTGGGTCAACTTTGACCAAATCAACAACGTTGTCATGGAGTAGTGGCATTCAATGAAAGACAACGTTGTTTTAGATAGAGATGTTTTGCAAGGAAGTAGTGCCATTATTGGATGGGGCTTAGGGTTTGGAAGTTCACAAATTACATAAGGAAGAGGAGGGCAGCCATATTGATTAGGTATTGGTATATGATATTTCTAAATATATGGTCTATTTAGATATATAGCTTTCTTTGGTTGTTTAGCTAAGATTGCAAGTGTTGTTTAGCACTGGGTGTTCCTGATCAGGAATCCCACCTCTATCCTTGAGAGGCCTCTTAGTAGAGCATTGTACTACATTCCACTATTAGGCATTTGGCCAAGACTTCAGTCTTAATGTACAACGTAGTTCCTGTTTAGGATTTGTGTGTGTATTGTAGGGCAAAAGTTGTGGAGGTTTGATTTGGGAGATTTCTGAGCTAGATCTCATTGGAGGAAGGTTCCTTTTTCTTTGGAGGCTAGTAAATAAGGCCTTGGAGCTTTATTGACTCATTTGGAATCAGGTTATAGTATATTTATCCCCTACAACACAATATCAGTATGGATCTGTGCTATTTTAGAGAGGAGCTGCAGGGGTTTCTGTAGTAGGTGATTTGGGAGGTGTTTTCTCTAGTGAAAGGGCCAACCTTTCATCTGGAGGATTCATTGGAGGAGAGCACATTCATCTTTGTATCAGCTTCAGCCATTTACTCTTCACACATTTGTTGCAGCATACTTTCAGCCATAGGGCTGCAGCTCATATTGTATTATTGGGTGTTTTTCCCGGAGACCCTTTTGGGTTCTTTTCTAGAGGTTGTTTAGAGCCCAAAGCTATATTTTTGTATATATTGTGGCATATATCAGCCCCACATCTTTTGTGTACTCATTTGTTGTAGTAGTTCTTTTAAAACTGCACTGTAGCAGTGGCTCTGGTATTTTGATATAGTAGCAGCACCTCTCTCTGAGGGTTTTGTCCATTGGAGGTTTGTTATATCTTGTTGCACATCTTATGGCCCATTTATTATGCATATTTTGTTGTTGTTATAATGATTAGAAGGTCTTCATATTGGCCTCTTGCTTTAATATGATGTTTTACATTGCTATCCCATTATTTTGCACTATATTCCTGCTTTTCCCATTTTGGAATATTACACAAACAATGTTTCCAGAACTTGACGAAGAAGGAAAAATCATATTTGATCTTGAAGAAATCACAAAAACAAGAACCCAACAACTATGAAATCGATTAATTTTAGAGTATCTCATTTAGTGGAAGAACTTACCCGTTGAAGATTTCTTATGGGAGGATGAGATTTTTATACATAAGCATCTGGAACTACTCAAGCATTGAGGGCAACAATTTTTTTGAAGGAGAGAGGCATGTTAGATCCCTATAATACTAGTGTATTCCCCTTATTGTTACTGTTAGTGTAGCCCCCTATTGTTATTGGTGTGCCCATGTATCCCCCACGTTGGTATAGTTGTGCCCCATAGAATCCCACTATCGTTATTGTTGTGCCCTTACATTATTATTGTTATGTAGACTTTGATTATATTATGACCCCTTAAACTCCTATATATACCAAGGAGGTCTTATCATTTGAATCATCCAAGAATTGTTCATTTATGTAATGGAAAGGAGGTTTCCTCCTCGAAGAGACTAATTTTTAAGTCGTTGATCTATCTTTTCTTCTATTTTGTGAATTGGTTGCATAACACAAACATTCCAAATGTCATATTTATTTGTGTTAAGCTATGGTATTCTCATTTATTTCAATAAGATTTTGTTGTAGTTAGTGTTCTTGTCAACAAAATAAATCCAACCAACAAGATACACTACCAATAATCAATATACACTATCAAATATATATTAAAATATATAATAATTAAATTTAACACAATATTTAAATTTAAATGTCTATATTTTAATTTATATAATATTTAATGTATTTTTCTACTTTATATAATATTGTTTTCTATATCATTTATAATATATAAAATAGGGTAATAAGTAAGTGTTCTCTAATTATTGTTTTGGCTTTTTTTAATTTAAAATTAATTATATAAATTTTGTAAATAGAATTAGGAAAATTGTTATAATTAAATTTAACATAATATTTAAATTTAAGTGTATATATTTAAATATATATATATATATATATATATATATATATATATATATATATATATATATATATAATAGATAAAACGAGGTAATAAGTTATATATAAAATAGGACAATAAGTTAATTGCTTTCTAATTGTTTTATGTTGCGCCTTTTCCATCCAAATTTAATTATATAAATTTTGTAGATAAAAATAAAATTTTCTACAATAAACCTTTTAAAGTTGTTGATATTTTGAATCCCAAAAATGACCCATCTTCATGACAAGGTTGAAGAAAGACCATCTTTGCTTCATTTTTCTTCAACCATTATTATCCTCTTGGATTCTAAAAGTTGAATGTTACTATGAAAAATCCGCTGTCTATTTACAAAAACTAAAACTAAAAATTACCCATATAAATTTTGATAAAAAAATATTTTTTTGTTATCTAAATTACAACATAAATTAATATAATCTTATTTAAAATCTGTTCAATATTCAAATTATTTAAATTTGATACCCAATCTAAAATCTGTCACATATTCCAAGTATTTAAATTTCACAACGCAAATTTATAATTGTAACAAACTCTGGTTTATATTAACGAATTAGTAGTTATATTTTAAACAAAGTTATAAAAGCAATTATAAAAAGCTCTATAACATTCCACGTTTAAACTACACCCATAACACATATCCGTGATGATCCTGTTACAATGAAAACGGTACTGAATGGCATACTTTACCTGCCATGGATCAGATGGGATCTTTGAGAGAGGACATTCTGGTGCACAAGGTTGGCAAGTCGACAAATAACTTAAATGGTATTGAAGGTTGTGAGTCAGGGTGCATTGGGAGTTGGCCAGAAATAAAGAGGAGTTCCTCCAAAACGTAGACAATGGCTGGTTGTCATTTATCATGACATTGATCTTCTAACTAAAATGGAGTGGAATTAAAGATTGTGAGCCATGGGGATAATGGGAAGTTGGCTATGGTTATAAATAAAGAGGCGTTACCAAAATGGAGAGGAAGACCGCAAATATGAATCTCCATGTATTTTCATCTTCTTGTTTGAGTGTTAGATTCTTTTCCTCCAATGATATTGATCTGATATTTTATGAGTATAGTTGATGTTTACAATAATTTTTTTATGAGTATAGTTGATGTTTACAATAAATAAAAAAATCATTTCCTATGTAGTAGATGGCATATATCACATTAAATTAGAGTTGTTTTAAATCTAATTTAATGCCATTTATTTTATTTAGTGAAGTGGTTATTGATAATTTATATTTATATATGTAAAAATTCTAGGTTGATCTAAAAAATATATTTGATAATCTATTTTTTCACAAAGAAAAAATTCGTAAATATTTGATAATCTATTAATTTATGGATAATTAAAATTAATTATCATTGTTGGAAGTCACTATCATTAAAAATTTAGATGATTAAATAAAGTTAAATTGTTTTATTATGGGGAAGTTAGGGATATTCAAAGCTACAAAGATGAAATTTTCAAAATGGGAAGGTTTGTCTTCATCCCTCATATACACAAACTCTTTAATTTGGCAGTAAAACAAGGCTTCTCTAAGCTTTGGAGGCAAAGCCTTGGTGTGCCTATTTTTAAAAGTGGGGATAAAAACATTCCCTCTAGTCACAAAACCATTATGATTAGCCACATTTTAGCCAAACTATATGGGCTCATTTTGGAAAAGAAGATTAGCATTTGGCTTGAAAACTAGGGTGAAAGAGCTAAAGGGAAACCTGGATTTAGGAGACATCACCCAATTATAGACCATTCTATTACTCTTAGAATCATTGCAGAGGAATGTCACAATAATAAAAATAATCTCTTATGTTGTTTTGTTGACTTTAGAAAAGCTTTCGATAAAATTCCTCGGGATAACCTATGGAAAAGGCTACAAGAGATAATGGTTCCTCTCGAATTGAGGGTTGTTGCGACTAGGCTATATGATAATGTTATTGCCAAGCTTAGGACAAGCAAGGGTTAGTCAAAAGTAATTAAATGCAATATCGAAGTTAAGCAAGGGTGTCCCCTATCCCCTACCATTTTTGGAATTTACATTGATAAACTAGAAGAGTGCTTGAAAGTTGTCGGATGTGATGGCCCGAGGCACACTGGTATAATCATTACACTTATCCTTTATCCTGGTGTTATCATTCTTCTATCTAGGAGCCCTAACGATCTCCATAAGCAACTTGGAATCCTCCAAGATTATTGCACCAAGATGGGTGTGAATGTTATTACTGACATGACTAAAGTCATTATAATTAAATGCAAAAAGATAAAAAATGATAATTTCATTTATGATAATAACTACTTGGAGAAATTTTCTTCATACAAACATCTCGGAATTAATATTCATCATCAGCTCCAATGGAATTATAACATTGAGAAAAGGATAATTGGAAGCTCGAAAATTTATTCTGGGCTTGAAAACAATTGTGAGTCATCAAATATTTGGGTATAGAGTAAAAAAAGGTTCCCCTTTAAGACTCTTTCCACCCCTGTTATTTTATATGGACATGAGGTTTGGGGTTACAATATATCTATAGAATCGTGGATGAAGATTGAGTTGATCCAAAAACAATTTATAACCTAGAACCTCAATATTAAAGTAAATACTCGGGCTACCCTATCCTCTTGATTGAAGCTAGCATCCCCTCATTAAAATCATGACTATGATTAAGTACCTCATGTATAAGAAGAAGCTATACAACATGGAATCCAAGAGGTTCCCCAAAATTGCTTCTAACTCTATCCAAAACCCCCACATCCGACTCAAGCAAGGTTGGCATAAGGATGTCCAATCTTGGCTAGACTACTGGGGGGTAAAGGAGGATAATATTCAAACTATTATTACTTCCAAATTTAAGGATAAGATGTGGGATGATAAAGAGCTGGAGGAAAATCGGAAGCTAAGGAATTATGAGGAGGCGATCAACCCCAATCTTGTCAATCAAAATTATTTTTTTGGTCTTAATTAATGCTAAGAAGAAAATGAACGTTGCCAATACAAGAACTAATTCTCGTGAACTTCAAAGTCAAACCGGGTGTTGGTCAATTTCCAAAACACCTTGGGCCGAAAGAGTCTGTCACATTTGCAATATGAATATGGTTGAAAATGAAAATCACTTTCTCTTGAATCGCCCAACTCTTACTCACATCAGTACTAGTTTTCAAAATATTTGTCGCACTACCAACTTTCTTCACTTGTTAAGTCAACAAAATCACGGTTATCTATGAATGTTTCTCTCACTTCTTTTCAATCATAGAAATACAATATTAAAGATTCTCAATTGATATCTTACTTTCTTAAGGTTTGAATACCATATTGGTCTTAGTGGATGTTAATCAACATCATCAAAACACCATTTAATTAGTTAAATATTTTTTTTTACATGTATAAAATAATTAAAAATATTATTATCGTATAAATATTAAGAAAATAGATATATATTATATAACACTACATATATTAAACTCTAAATAGAATGATACTTGGGTAGGAGGGGGGAGGTGTTGGTGTCATGCCCCGTGCAACCCCTCTTGATCGTAATGAAATACATCAATACATCGCATGGTAGATCACATAAGCCAACCTCTACACTAACTCTCCTCATTCACTCCAAGCTCATGATGATACAACAAAAGCTATAGTAGTGAGGGATATTACAGGGCTGACCTTGCTTGGAGGTTGAAGTCCATTATAAGAAAATTTGGAAGGCCTCGACTTGATGTGCAAGGAACCATGTATGTGTTAGTAATAGAGTTGTGGTTCTTAAGGCATACAACAACTGAGGCAGATACATTTCATAATGATCCCCCAATCAATTATTTTTGTTTTGTTCTATGGTTCATAAGCTTGTGCTACCATTCTTCATGAGGTTATGTGGTTGGTTTGTTCACAACTTAGTAGTTGCATAAGATAATTGGCATTGCTCATATGAGCTTTTGACGAATGAAAGGGAATGAAGGCACAACAGGACCCCTTTGCAAGGGTGGAGAGGGGAAAAGTTGTTGATGCCATAACATATCACATCTCCAGTTCCTTGTAGAAGCAACATTGTGTCTAGCAGGTGAAGTGCACTAGGGTAACTAAGAAGATGATAGGAAAGGGCGAGATAGAAGGAGAAATCATATATTTTGTTAAGGATTTAGGAACTTCAAGTGGAGATGAAATAAGAATTTTGTGCACACGAAAATTATACTAGCATACAAAGGGTTTTGTTGGATAGGGTTTGTTCTTGCAAGAAGAGAAGCAACAATGCATTATTGATAGGATGTATGCTCTCAAGCAACACAGTAGGTTGTTAATAACCCTAGTCTTGTAGGTAGTGAAAAAGTAAGGGCAAAAAGTGTAGGTTTGAGGACTTGGAACCTCCAAGGAGACTCCCATCACCTTTCTGTTTGGTTGTAACTTGAACTTCTCTTTCTCTTCTTGGTGTTGTATTCTATGTTGGTCTCTTTCTTAGTTTTTAAATAGTCTTTGAATTATTATGTTACTTGATGTTGATACATTTAAGGTTTGATTTCTTGTTGTGGGTGGGTTTATTTTTGTTAAAATGACTCGTGAGTTAGTTTTGTTGCAAAGAGTGTTACACCCAGGTTTCGCCTCTCATAGTAGGATCCTCAGCTTAATTTTTGTTACTATCTTTTTTAAGGTCATGGGCTTATTACATTGTGGTTTCCCCTCACCTGATGTAATGCTTAGTTAAATTTTTGTTAAAAGCTTTTGTTATAGTCACATATTTATATGTTAAACTCACAATTCAACTAAATCAAATAATAATTAAAAAACAATAACTAAAAACAAATTATATATAATTTTTGTATTTAATATATTATAAAACTATTAATATAAAATAATAATTAATTATAATTTAATTTTAAAATAACTATTATTAAATACTAAATAATATAGAATTAAGTAACCTCAAAAAATATATTGTTTCAAATAAAAGTAAAAAGTGAATGTGTAGTTTTTCAGAATTTGTATTTAGAGTTTTTCAAAAGTTTTGTGTAATGTTTTGGAACATTTCACTCCATTCTATTTAAATATAAACATTTCTAAAAATAAATATATTTATTTTTAAAAGAATTTAAATATTTTTTTAAATAATTAAACAATTTTAAATTTATAAATAAAATAAGAAAAAAATAGCATTCCCTACCCCTCGCTAAAGAATTGATACTTTCGTAATTATAAAAAAATCAATCATTTAAAAAATTAATTTATAAATAAAATTGAAATGTACAAGGTTATTGCAATGTACACCTTATAAATAAAATGAGAAGTATGTGGTTAGGAAATTGGGATTTTTATTATTATAAAAAAAAAACTTAAATAATTAAAAAAATAATTTATAAATAAAATTGAAGTTTACAAGATTATTGCAGTATATATATCTCAACATATAAAATATTAAATTTAGATTCATATGTTAATATTAAACCTTCAACATATATAAGATATTAAATTTAAGTTCACATGGCAATGTTAGACATCTCAACTTATATATAATATTAAATTTAGATTCATTTGTTAATATTAAACATTCAACATATATAAGATATTAAATTTAAGTGCACATGTTAATATTAAACATTTTAATTTATAAATATTAAATTTGAAAGTGAAAAGTGAAAATACATTAAAAATTTGGAAGTTCCAAAATCTTGATTTATTAGCATTTTATAATTTTGAAAAATAGTTTATTGGGAGTCATTAGAAAATAGTAAAAATATTAATATGATTTTTTTGGTTAAAATTTGGTAGAAATTTTAAGATATCTAAATTATAATTATCAAACTTCAAAAATTTAAATACCAAATTTTTTTTTATAATACTCAATCCATTTCCACTAAAAATACAATTCCTTTCTGAACTGATTTTTTTTTTAAATCACCAACAACAAAAAATAACTTTCGCACTAATTCCAACGGGGTTCGTGACGCCCAAACAGTGTAGAGATGTACACATCACACCCAAAGGCGAAGCTTATTTCATATGCTATGGGCCCATTAATGGGATGACAGATACACTGCCCACCGTTAAATTTAAAATTGCCCATTAATGAGGTGGCAGATACACTGCCTACTGTTAGATTTAAACAACGTTAAATCTAACGTTGTTTAAATCTAACAGTAGGCAGTGTATCTGCCACCGCATTAATGGGCCCAATAGGATAGGAAATAAAGGTTGCCACACCCGAATATCAAATGTGCACTGTAAAGATATATATTAAATGCTGCACCAGAACCGAACCGATGTATATTAAATGGGATCCACACTCAACTGCACGGGATCCTCGGGAGCCGATCTTCAATATAATGTCCAGCTGATCGTATCTCGGATCATTCCCCAAAACAGAGATTGTCGATAAGTCTAATCTGTTGTCCGACTAAATTCGAATCGCAGTCTTCAAGATGCCCAACAATATGTGGGGAGCTGACAAGGAAGTGGAAGGGCAAGGGCAGCCAGTAAGCCCCATAAGCCAGTCTCTCAGCAGCTCGCTCCTCTCCCTCCAAATAAACGCCATCTTCGAACTAGAAGAACCCATAACACAAATCTCTCGCGGGAAAAAATCTCTGGTTGATGTCTTCTTGCCGAGCAACCCACTTTTCTCTTGCACAATGGTCATTGCCCCCCCTCCTTTTTACCATAAGTCTTTTCAGTTCTACATGTGTTGTTTATTTCCATGATGCAAAAATAGTACTGTAACAGCTCTTTCCCATGAATCTTGGAAGATCTGCTATATTGCTTTTTCTCACAGCTTGGAAGTTTGTGTTGTATGTATATTTTTATAGGAGGAGGACGATCGAGGAGTGCTGCGATGGCAGAAAAGAACAGTCAACATCGATGACCACATGATTATTCCAGAGTTCCCACCCGGCGAAGAATCATACGATTCGTGGGTGGATGACTATATTTCTAAATTGGCCCTCGCGCCTTTCGATCAGTCGCGTCCTCTCTGGGAATTCCACATCTTAAATTATAAGACCAGCAAGGCAGGGGCTACCATGGTTATTAAGCTTCACCATGCCCTTGGAGATGGTATTTCTTTCATGTCCACGTTGTTTGCTCTTGTCACCAGAGTCGACAATCCCCATCTCCCACCCACTTTTCCTACTGCCAAGCCTAGCAATAGATCCACTACTACCTCAAAGCAGTTCTTGGCAACTTATATTTTTCACAAAATATGGTATATCATGCTTTTAGTATGGTACACGCTGGTTGATGTAATAAGTTCTTCACTTAGAACCATCGGATGGATTGACGATAGCCAACTCCCAATTCGAGGACCTCCTGGAGTGGAACATATGCCCATTGCTCTTTCTTCTGCTACATTTCAATTGGAGGACATCAGGCAAATTAAGAAGGCAGTAGCAGGGGTATGTGATTATAGTTATGTCAGGGGTATGTGATTATAGCTAGGTTAATTGTAGATAGATTTTGAGAATATTTAAGGACTAAATCTACAATATAATATTAGATATAATTAATTTATATGTAAACTTAAACTAAGTTTTTATTTGCACTCCAGACTGTGAATGATGTGATGACAGGAATAGTTTTTTACGGTCTGCAACTCTACTTGCAGATTCGCCTGTCAGCTGGTATGTCAACACAACCCCTGGTTCATAATTACTATATCCATTCCTAGTACTAATAGTTTAGTTGTTAAAAATTCATGGCAACTGCATTCCTTTCTTTCTTGTTGAAAACAATAT
The DNA here is from genome assembly GCA_034641835.2 of Pinus albicaulis. Classification (NCBI taxonomy): domain Eukaryota; kingdom Viridiplantae; phylum Streptophyta; class Pinopsida; order Pinales; family Pinaceae; genus Pinus; species Pinus albicaulis. The sequence goes on from CM076583.1 coordinate 444,314,795, forward strand.
TAACTCCCATGTCTTATTACTAATTAATTTCGTACCCGTTATATAAATATGATTCATTGATTTTTCTTTGGACGCAGTTGGAGAACAAAGCTTACAAGATGCTTATAAGAAGAGATCTGAGCTGCTGAATGACAGTGTTATTAAACAAATGAAGAACTCAAGAGTCACAGCACTTTGTTTGTTAAATACAAGAGCTTTGGCTGGAATACAGGTATATATCCATTACCCCATCTCTTTCCAAATATGTTTACTCCATGAAGTGTTGCCAGACATCTCTTGAGAACATGGATATTTGTGCAGAACATGGATGAGATGTTGAAACCAAAAACTCAAGCGCCTTGGGGGAATCACTTTGGCTTCTTGCATTTGCGGGTACCCATCATGGGAAAGGTGGAGAATCCTCTGGAGTTTGTGAGAATGGCAAAACGTATCATTGATAGACAAAAAATGTCTTTAGGAGTATTCATAAATGCCGGAATTCTGAGATGCCTTGCAAGGTTAAGAGGACCGCAGGTATAATATGTAACATCCCCATTACCCAGAACTCGTTAGTGTCTGCCACGATTCTGAATTCTCGTTCATGATATGGTTGGTACAGGTGATTTCTAGATATTTATACAATAGCATTGCCAATACAACGATGGGTATATCAAATATGGTTGGCCCCATGGAGAAGATTGCTATGGATGGGAATCCAATCAAAAGCTTTTCTTTCTTTGTATCAGGTGTCCCTCAAGTGAGTAAAGTACAGACTGCTCAGGTTCCTCTAGCCATATTCTAGTATTTTTGCAAGAAATCAAAGCAGTAGCTTGTAGAGATTTCTATATGTTTGGGTATACCGTTTCCAGTTCAATAATTTAAAATGTTATTTGTTTCATAGAGATTGAAACATATTCTCCTGTGTTATGGAATTTGTTTATGCAGTCACTGTCTGTGTTCATTGTGAGCTATATGGGCACTGTTAAGATGGAAGTGATGGCTCAGAAGGCTTATATCGACACCAATATCCTGTGCCAGTGTCTCATGGAGGCGTTTGAGGAGATCAAGAAGGCTTCCATCAATCATATATAGAAATGTATTTATGTTAATGAGTTGTATTCAGGACCGAACCAGCTCAATATCAGAATAAACAAATAAAGGAATTTAATTCTCTTCCTGTCCTCTTTTTAGGAAAATTTAAAAGTATTCCATCAAATTTAAAACAAATAATCTCTTTTGATTTCAATTATTCTTATGATAAGACAAAGGATTCTGCAAAATCTTATTACATTGAATTCTAAAATTTATAGAGCCACATTTTTGTTTTACCGTTTAACGTTTTTATCTTTTCCAAAAGACTTATTTTGATAATAAGCTTATTGCATTTTTGGCTTACTTTTAAACTTGTAATAGTTTTTGTCTTTGGCCAGGTTATTATAATTCAAATGGTTTCCTGTTTTAAAATATGTAATAATTAATTTATTAAAATGTGTAATATTTAATTTATTGTTTATATATAAAATAAAATTGTGTTGATAATTATTATGTCTATAGATATGTGTTTATTTTGGAATAAAGTTTCTAGAATTTTAATTTAATTATCAATAATTATTAGGTATATTATAAGGATTTAAAGTTCACAAAACATTCTAAAATATTTTTAATAGTAGTGATGTTTTTTTTATCTTTTTAATTAAAATGTTTGACTAAAATAAATGTTAAATAAACAAGTGTCACATGAAATGAATTATGGTTTTTTGGGCATGTGGTATTGCTAACCCATGGTATTAGCTCTTGGTATTGTAACAAACCCTATTTATAGGCTAAGAATATCTATAATAAAACATGATTGAATCTTCATGGTTAAAAATCTTATTACATGTTTTTTTTAATGTATATATATTTAACTATTATATAATAGTTATTTTTATAATAATAATAATAATAATAATTTAAAACACAATTATAATTTAGTTATTTTGTATAATTTTTTAAATTTTAGAAATATGAGATGAAGTAATTGTTTTGATGCTTATCAAGTATTAATATCTAATATCTATCTATGCTTACCAACAATTTTATGTCTACTAGCATGCAAGGCTTCAAGATTCAATTTCAATCAATTATTGGGAGGGGGTTATATTTGGTTTATAGATTCAATCTAATCACAAGATTTAGAACGACCAAGTGTTGACACAAAACCATCTCAAAGATTATTGAGTAAGGAGTTTAAGCATATCATGGTGCAAACCACCTATCTTTGGGAAGAAATTATAGCTTTGCGGCTATGACACAACTGAATGCTCTTCATTATGACCATATCTATTGATTTTCTAGTTAAACACCCAACTTTGATGCATATAAATGAGGATGAGCTCTCTGAGCTTTCCATCTTCATTATACTCTAAGTCATCAAAACCTTCTTCTTCCAGCAATGTCATCATCAATGAAGCTCAAAATTTTCCAGATCTTAGTATAATTATGTTTTCCTTTGAAAAGAAGGTTCTAACTTTGATGATACCACATCCTTTTTGGATAATTAAGATATTAATTTGCAAATTCTATCTAATTTTACTTGTTTTTTTTACCTAATTGTTTTGACTTTAAATAAATCATTTTTTTTTAAAATAAAAAACTAACTAATAAATAACTCCTTATAATATAATTACTATATTTAAATATAAATTTTCATTAAAACAAATATTTATTTATTTATTTAATATAAAATTGGAATATAAATAAGTAAAATTTATACCCCTTGAGCACATAAGTTATCCCCACAAGAACAATTTAAATTAATTAATAAAACATGATTTTTTTAATATAAATTATTAACTATAAATATGATACAAATATAATTTTATTGTTTCCGTTATTTCAAAATATTAACTTACATTTTTATCAATGCACTAATTAATTATTTTTCATGGTACAAAATTAATATCATATTTTTCATTAAAATAAATTAAATAGACATAAATAATTTTAAAATTTATAGATATTAAAATAAAGGTTCTGATTAAATAAGGTTACGATATTTTGAAATATAGTAACTTTTTTGTGTTTTTAAGTGAATTTATAATAGAGTTAGTATTTGCAAACTCTCTTTTGTTTTTTGATTGAGAGAGACTTAGGTTCCGAAAAAGTTGATTTTATTCTTTGGGCAATATTTATGTCCAAATTTTTTCCAAGTATATATATATATATAACATTAAATACATTAAAAGTTCAGTTAATTAATTATTAAAATAATATATTTTGTGTTTTTTGTAATATTTAAAAGTAATTTTTTTTCTAAAGGAAATTAAATTAAATATCATTTAAGGTTTGTAACGCCCTCCAGTACAATTAATATTTTGTATTTATTTTTATTATGCAAACTTGGTAAACAATGAGCTTAGTGGAAAAACATAGTGAAAGGTGATATTTAAAATGAAAAATTATTTTATTTTTTTGTTAAATGAACAAGTCTTGGAATTTAGATTGTCTGGTAGCATATAGTTAGAGACAATGAGTTATTCTCTCTCGCTCTCTTCTTCTCCCTAGAGAAAATATTTCACTGGCAAAAGAATGTGAAGGATAGCAAGAAGGAAAAGAGAAAGCTAGAGGCACTCGAAGGAGAAGAGGGGATATGAGTTATTAGGAAGGACACTGCCAGTGAGGTTCTCTTGAGTTGGTTTGTGATCGAGTGGAGACCTTGTAGTGGATAAGAAATGCATGGATGGGTTGGACCCTAATGCTAGAGAATCGACCCTAGAGGTCATTGTCTAAACTATTCTAGAAGTTGAATTCTTGGGGAGATAACTTAGACGTAATTGTTGATTCTTGTGGCTGGGAGGAAAGGTCGCTCTCCGTGTGGAATTCCTCGATTGTTGCTTGTTCAGATAAGTATGTTAAATTTATATATAGTTTACAGAGACATACTTATTCGTTTTATGAAGTCTTCTTCAATAGTAGAAAAATGGTGTTATGAGTTTATAATAGTGGAAGACTATTATCATGTGATGTTCTCAAAGAAAAAAAATAAAGGAAAGGTTCAAAGTTTTGTACTCAGAGTTCATGTTTTCCTTTAACAGAAGTATGAGTTAACAAAGACTATAACTAAGTGGGTGGTGTAATAAAAAAATAACAATAATTACCCAATCATTCTGGGTTGGAGTTCATGTTTTACTTTAACAGAAGTATGAGTTAACAATGACTGTAACTAAGTGGACGGGGTAACCAAAACATAACAATACTTACCCAATCATTTTGGGTTGGGGCCTTTGCTGACTTAGTACCATGAAATGGACCTACCATGACCATCATTCAGAGAAAGAATTACTTCTTTACACAGAAATTTTTTCTAGTAAGAATATTATGATTGCATGCTCGATGGTAAAGAATGACCAAACCATCACCGTAACTCGGGTTGAGCGGAAAATCAATAAAATTTGTAACCCGGGAACTGTTCATGATGGTAACAAGTTGTAATAGGAATCAATAGTAAAGTTCCTATTAAAACTATTAGAAAGAAAAAATAATTGTGTATAATAACAAACACTTACGAAAAGAGTAAAGGAAGCAAAATCTTGTAGGGACCCGTTTGGCTTATGGACCAGGCTGATTAAGACAACCACCCAGAATTCGTTTTGGTCCCACGAAATTTTGCAGATTGGGTTGAAATGAAAACTTACAAATAGAGCTAAATGCTACACCAGAGAGAAGGTGGAGGAAAAAATTCCTCGACTCATTCAGTAGAATCTTTTGGGGACCAAAATCCTCCCAAAATGGGGAGGTGTGATCCGGATTGGATCATTATATTTTTTTTCATCCATATCAATGCATTTTGAGTGGAAAAAGTGGGGGAATCAACTCACGGGATTATTTTTACCACCAAGACCCAGTTTGGAAAAACAAGGTTTGAAACATTTTGGGAGCATTTTGAGGCATCAAACAATTCTTTTTGGGGGTAAAAATATATCTCTTTAGTGCCACACATTTCATTCTATTCTACACAAAAATAGCTTTCCAACGATGCAAGAATCACATCAACCAGAGTCTATATGCGAAAGTTATGCCACTAAGAAGTTGACCTTCTTGTTTTCACCACCATAATTCAAGAGGATGCCACGTCAGCCCCTATTATTCATGAAAAATGGACTATCCACGTGATTATGATATAGAATACTCTAGAAGAGTCTATATTTTAACTCTGGTTAAGATTTGAGGTAGTAAAACTTAACCACTGGTAGGCTATCGGGTTGTGTTATAACCGAGCCACTAGGAGGAAAAGGAGTTCTATTCTTTCGAGTGAATTTGTTCCATAGCTAAGAAAAAAATAGCCAAGAGGGATAGGAGGTACAACACAAATAGAGGATTGGTGCATTATAGAAGCCCGCGAGCCACAAGTCGTACTTCTTTGTACTCGCAATCATATTTCCATTCAAAGAAAGAGAGAGGATCATCCTTACCTTTGAGCTGGGTGTTTCTCCCGAAAGGATTTCCCAGAGCATATTTTGTGTCAAATGTGTTTGAGATTTTATTTTTTCGTTCTATAGTTTCTGCATAATTTTAATTCACATGCATGCTCTATTAACAACAATCTATAGATCTAGAACTCTAATAGTATAGAATTTTAGATTTTAAATATAATTCTATGAGATCTGTTGTGACGAACTGTTAGTGCAATATCCATGGCAGTTTACGAATCAAAGACTTAAATACATTACTTATGTAATAAATAAATACTAGCATGGTTTCTTGTATCTAGTAATATGTTTTTCTTGTCTTGAGTCTGATTGGAATACAAAAAGAAAATTGGCATCATGGATTTGGTCCCCACATTAATCATCATCATCATTTTCATTTTTATAATAAAAATTTATTTAATTTACAATGGTCTATTAAAGTGCAATTATTTAGGTGGTGGGGTGGTTTATGGGTTATCTACAACCCCAGGGGGGGACAAGAGTGTACTCATGTGCATGGAGCCAAGGGATAAGCACTAAGAACTTGGTAGAAGCATATGAACTACTTTAAGGATTAAAAATCATAAAAGACAACACATCTTCGAAGTTGGTTGTGCTAGGGAACTAGATGCTCTAATCATTAGAGCTATGATCTTTAACTGATCCTCTCTAGAATACTATCTATAATCCATATTAGAAAGAATTTGATAAGAGAATGGTAGTGTGGCCTCAATCTCTTACTTCCAAATCCATAGTCATCAACTTAAAAAGGCAGATAGGCTCGAAAATTCAACAACAATAAGGAAAATGGGGGTAATCATAATTAGTTCTAAGTAACATGAACATATGGTTCCAAAAACCCCTCATATATCACTCCATCAATATTAACACTAGTCACATTAAGTAATGCAATGTGGACACATATTTCATATCAAGTAGAACGATGTCGATAAGACCCCTCCACCATCCTTTCATGCTCCTCATTATCTCCTCTCCTACTTATAATTTCCTCTTTGTATTCAGATGTGATGCATTTGGGATCTTCCCCATGGCAAACAATCTTGAACAATTCCTAGTCCACTATATTTCTTCAACTACAATTCTCACTGATATAAGGTTTTTTTGGCTTGTATTTGTCCTACTCGACATTCGTTGTACCTCCTTCAACGTTGGTAGTCGTGTAGCAACTCAATTTAGAGTCGATTTCCTCCAGCTTGGTTGTCCATCTCAAACTTTCGGTCCTTTCTGTTACCATCTCCATTCCTTCAACTTTGTTCCAAAGGTTTCCTACCTATTTATGGGCACTTTAGGGTATAAAAGGAAGACACAAATCTCTTAAGGATCAAGGTCCCTCTATTCATTAACATTCTGAATCACATTGTCAACTGGGGAGAAATAACACATGTCTCTTAAAGAGTTCCTCAGTCCATGATTTGCATCACAACTCAATTTGGAATCTTGTATCAATTAATAGAAGAATAAGGGATGCTCACCATTTCAACCACATGGATTACACAGAGCTTTGATGGACCAAACAAAAACTAGAAAAACACAAATCTAAGATCAATGGTATCAAACATCAATTGGAGGAGAATAGGGCCAATTGCAATCCCATTGAGATTCATTCTCACTCTCAATATCTAAAACTCACAACAAATGAAGTTGCCATGAGTTCCTTGGTCTTCCAATCCTGTTGCATTTCAATTTTAGAAACACAAGTTCGAGATCTCTAGCTTCATTTAATCTACCAATCACCAAAAATATTTACTCCTTCCCTATAGGGACTCTCTCTTAGCCCCAATAATGCACTACTGGCGAATTGCCTATTGTAAAAAAGAAATAAACCATGACTGAATCTAATAAAGCTATCTCAACACTACATGAACATCTAACCTACTAACTTAACAAAGAATAAGGTTTTCAAACAATAACTTTCCTCTATCTTTTTTACTTATAATATACTACACAACATACTTTTCCTAATTATCCTTGTAGACTTTCTTTGAACTAAGATGTTTTCGAAACTTGCTCCTCCAATTCTAGTAAATCATTGTTCCAGATATAACTCTAATATTTAAAAAAAAAAAAATCACTCTATTGTCACTCCCAGAATGACTCTTCATTGCATAATTCAATATAGAAACATTTTTAGTTTCAACTAAAAACATAAATAAAATTAGAAGGCAATTATTTAAATAACTTTATATAATAAAGGAGTGGAGAAAAGTGTTGGTTATCTTTCCCATCATTATGCTCCTAGAATGACTCTTCATTGCATAATTCAATATAGAACTTTTTTAGTTTCAATTAAAAACATAAATAAAATTAGAAGGCAATTATATAATTCAATATAGAACTTTTTTAGTTTCAATTAAAAACATAAATAAAATTAGAAGGCAATTATTTAAATAACTTTATATAATAAAAGAGTGGGGAAAAGTGTTGGTTATCTTTCCCATCATTGACTTTTTATAGAATATATAGCTATTGTCCATCCATTTCATACTTGACAAGTTCGTCAATTGTTTGTGTTTTCTACATTACCAATCCATTTCAAACTTCATCTATGCGGTCATGCTCAAAGACCAGTCAAATTCAAAGTGAATGCGTAGAGGGTCACAGGTCGATCGTGGTGATTGGTTGGCCATTTAATGAAACTTATCATATTAGGGATTTCGTTGAAGTTAAAATTCTATTAAATTTAATGATATTTTTAATGTACATAAATTTTAATTTTAATTTTAAATTAATAATTAATTTTAATTTATTTACATTTTCAATTATAATTTAAATAATTTATTTTTTTGGAATTTTATTTAACAATTTTGTAAAAAAAAATTAAAAATAATATAAAATTCTATATTCAAATTTCAACTAACTGTGATTAGTTATTTTAAAAATAAAACAAATTCATTTTTAAAATTAAACAAATTCATTTAAAAATTATAATGATAATAATTGGTATTGATAAATCCATAACTAATTTATTTTAGATAAAAAAATAATAATTTAAATACAAAATTTATTATAAATAATATAACTAAACATTTTAACAAATTTTTATCCAACAAATAAACAAGAAGTTTAAATACCACTTAATACTTATCAAATGCCATTCCCATAATAAAAAAAAATAAAACATTTATCATGCCATCTAACAAAACGAGTTCATTTAAAAAAAACAACCTTTCACTCTTGGACTCATATATTTTAACAAATTTACAACCAAATTATGAGGCAATTTGATTGGCATGGTTTATCTATTTTTTTATGAGGCAATTTGATTGGCATGATTTAACTATCATAAATTTTAAAGTTTTTGATTGAAATGGACAAGAACAATTTTTAATAAATCTTAATTTTAAGATGTATTTTTGAACATATAACATTAAGAATAAATAGAGAAATTTAACCATACAACAGTGATTAAGGAGAGCCATGGATGCTCACATGGTTGTAGCATCACTCAAGAAATCGACTTAGAGATAACATTTCCAATCTAAGTGAACCTGCATTTCCTTTGTGTTTGCGCTGCATGTCAAAGTATGGTTCGGGGCCAATCCAAGTGCTTTTGAGGAGGACTGAAAAAGATGGGAAACAAAGGTTCAAATTGAAAGATCTAAATGAATGGATTTACCTCAACAAGACCAGAGACTGTGACATTTATATGTGTGCAAAGGGTTTCTTTGTGTTTTAGTTTGAAAAATAGGGAGAATTCGATCATGTCATAAACGAAGGACCATGATTTTGGGGAAGGGTGGGGCTCTTTGTAACCCCATGGTTTCCAAGTTTTGATGCTGACAAAATGGTGGTAACAAAAATGTCGATCTAGGTAAGACTACATAACCTTCCACTTCCTTATCGGCACTATCAGGTTCTTGAAGGAATCGGGAACACTTTGGTAAGGTTCCTAAAGACGGACCACAAAAGAATGGACAAAGGCCTCTTCACATTTGCTCGCATTTGTGTGGAGATGGATTTAAGAAAAGGACTTCCTGATCATATTCATCTGAGGTATCAAGATTTTTGGTGGCCACAGTGGTTAGATTTCGAAAATACCGCTTTTAGATGCAGGATATGCCATCAAACAGGGAACTTGCAGAACACATGCATCCAAGCAAAGAAAAGGTCAAATAAAAGTATGCCAAAGAAAAGAGGATGACAATTCCCAGTTCCTCCATATTCAGATGACTACGATGAAGAAGTGGATGAGACCCAACAACAACTAGCAGCACAAAGTTCTCAAAAGGATGAAGAAAAGAGTGAGAAGGATCAGAATAATCAAGCAGACATTCCCAGCAACTCATCAGTGATATCGACTGGTGAGACCCATCTCAAGTAAAAGAGAAACAATCAAGGACTAGGTGGAACTAAATGATCTCATGTCTCTGAGAGGTCAGATTCAGATAAAGACTCCCAAAACCCTACAAGAAATAATGAGTTGGAAATTGTCTCAGCTACTCCATCTCTTAAGGTTTGGCAAAAAGTATAAAAGAAAAATCCAAAAAAAAAGACACTTTATCTAGCTATTTGTAATTTTTATTTTTTATTCTTTTTGGGTAACTATGCTACTTAAAATGCTTAAAATGCATCCCTGAGTCCCTTGGGACAATATTTAAATGCACTTTATACATCTATTACCATATAACTTTTTATTTTTCTTTAATAAAAAATTGTTAATTTTTCCTAAAAACAAATAACATATAAAAAATAGAATAAAAACACTTTAATAACAAATAAATTTAAAAACATATAACATATAAAATAAGACAATTTAATACGCCAAACAATAAAAAAAGGTAAGACATTCCAAACACCACGTTTATTTGCTTGCGTTAAGCTATCTAATTAAATGCGATAATATTTTGTTACAACTGATATTCTTATCAAGAGGAGAGATCCGACTCGCAAGATACAACACCAATAATGGATATCCACTATCAATTATATGTTAAAATATATAATATCTAAATTTAAGCTAATATAATATTTAAATTTAAGTTATATATTATTATAATATTTAATATATTTTTTTAATTAAATAGATAATTCAAGCTATAGTATTATTTTGTGTGTCATTTATATATTATAAAGTAGTTAATAAAGAAACTACTTTGCCTTTCAAATTTATGTATCATTTATATATTATAAAGAAACTTTGCCTTTCAAATTAATTCAAATTAATGTCAGAGAGGACGAGTCATCCATCTTTGAGAGAGAGGACATTCATGCGCAAGGCTCGGGAGTCGCGAATCTCCAATTAACTTAAATGGAATTAAAGATTGAGAGCCAAGGTGTACTAGGGACTTGGTTAGAAATAAAGTACACGAAGGCAAGGCTGTTTGTCATTTATCATGACACTGATATTCTAAACTCAAATGGAATTAAAGATTGTGAGTCATGGAGGCATTGGAAAGTTTGTTATAAATAAAGAGGTGTTACCAAAATGGAAAGAAAGGGGGCAACTATTAATCTCCATGTAGTTTCAGCGTTTTCCAAAATGGAAAGTGGAAAGGAAGTGGCAAACATTTTTTTGGCATGTATTTCCATTTTTTTTTTGCAATACATATTTTTTCGGTTATTGTTTTTATAGTTTTATTAATTAATGTGGTTGGGTAGTATATGTCTATAGCTTTATAGTTTTTTTAGGTTATAGTTTCTATGGTTTCATTAATTAATGCAGTTGGGTAGTATATGTCTATAGTTAAATTTAAATTTATTTAAATTTAACGATAGGTGTCCAACGACATTAATGAGACTATAGCATGGGAAATAATGATCACCTTTTTCTTTTATCATCAAATTATTTTTATCCAATAAATATTGATATGATATCTTAAGAGTATAGTTGAGGTCGACAATCAAAAATATTTTTGCATTGCATGCATTACATTAAATTTGAATTGTTTTAAATTTAATTTTATGTAAAGTGGTTATTGATAGTTTATATATGGTTTAGTAAAAAACATCTGATAATTTATTATTTAAGCTTTTTCAATAATTTATTGAGAAACTATTATTATTAAAAATTTACATTATTAAATCAAGTTAAATTATTTTATTATCAATATTTTCTAAAGCTACAATTTAATTATATATATGTATGCATAGAAATTTTTAAAATATTATTATTCTATAAATATTAAGAAAATAGATTTTATATATATATATATATATATATATATATAACTTTAGTAGAATGCTATCTAGGCAAGAGGGGAGGTGTTGGTGTTTTTTCACATGTAATCCTCCTAATCATAATGCAATATATCAATACATTGTATGGAAATTAACATAACACAACCTCTACACTAACTTTCCTTATTTACTCCAAGGCCATGTTGATACAATTTCCTTAGGGATATTACAAGGTTAAACTTGCTTGGAGGTTTAAGTCCATTATGATAAAATTTGGAAGGCCTAAGTCCGATGTGTCAGGAATCATGTTTGTGTGTAGTAACATAGTTGTGGTTCTTAAGGAATACAACAACTGAGGATGATGCATTTCACAATGATTGGTCTATTCACAACTTAATGGTTGCAGAGGATAATTGGTAGTGCTCATATGAGTTGTCGACGAATGTAGGGGAAAAAAACCACAACATGACTCATTTACAGGTCCATGGCGAAGAGGGATAGAGTAGTTGTTGCCATATCATATCACATCTCCACTTCCTCAGAGCAACAACACTATGTCCAACAGGTTAAGAAGTGCACTATGTTAATGAATAAGAAGATAACAAAGGGCCATATGGAAGGAGAAATCATAGATTTTTTAAGGATCTAGGAACTTCAAATGCATATGACATAAAATTCTAATGCACATGAGAAATATACTAGCATACATAGGGTTTCATTGCATAGGTTGTCCTTGCAACAAGAGGAGTAACAATAAATTGTTTATAGGATGGATGATCTTGAGCAATACAATGGGTTCTTAATAACCTAATCTCATGGGTAGTGAAAAAATAAGGTGGAAATTTTTAGGTTTAAGGACTAGGAATCTCTAAGGAGGCTCTCCCATCACTTGTATGAGGGAAAAGCACCCGGTGTAACTTGATTTTCTAGTCTCTTCCTGGTCTTGTTGTCTTTGTTGGTGTCTTCTTAGTTTTATAATAGCCTTTGGTTTATTATGTTACTTGATGATGATATATTTAAGGTCAGGTTTCCAATTGTGGGTGAGTCTAGTTTTGTTGCAATGACTACATCCTAGTTTCCCCTCTCATGATAGGATGCTTAGCTTGATTTTTGTTAGTGTCTTTATTAAGGTCATGGAGATGTTATATTGTGGTTTCCTCTCACATGGAATAATGCTTATATTTTTGTTACACATTCTTATTCTTGCATGGCACTTGTATATCAAGCTCTCTAAACAACGAACAAATGTAATTTTGATCAAATAATAATAAGAGCCCAATAACTTAAAAAGAAAACAAATTAATTATATATATACTTTATTATTATATATATATATATATATATATATATATATATATATATATAATTTTAAAATTATTTTTATTGCTATTTAAATAAATGATAAAGTAAAAATTTGAACATCTAACTTTATATAGTTAGTGTATAGATTTTTTTGGAAAGGTTTTGTGTAAAGTTTTTGAAATACTTCTCCACTCTACTCAAATATCAAGGTTTAGAAAACTCTAATTTATTATTTAAAAAAACATATTATTAATAAAATAATTATATATATATATATATATATATATATATAACAAAAATAATTGAGGATTGTTGTGCTTCGCTTCTATGAGACTGTCACTCTCAAGCTTAAGATCAACAAAGGGTGGTCTAAAGACATTAAATGCAATATCAGAGTTAAGCAAGGGTGTCCCTTGTCCCCTACCCTTTTTGACATATACATTGATAAGCTAGAGGAATGTCTGGAAAATGCAGGATGCAAGGGCACCGAGCTTGATGGTGTAATCATTACTCTTCTCCTTTATGTTGATGATATCGTTCTTCTTGCAAAAATCCATGATGACCTAGACAAGCAACTTAAGACTCTTCATGTCTACTACTCCAAGATGGGTATGACAGTTAATATCGACAAGACTAAAGTCATGATCATTAAATCCAAAAATATCACCCATGGTAGTTTCGTTTATAATAACCAGTACTTAGAGCAGGTTTCTTCTTATAAATATTTGGATATTGACTTTACTCATCAACTCAACTAGAATTATAGCATCGAGAAAAAGATTATTCAAGAGGTTGGAAAGCTTATTATGAGCTTGAAAACAAATGTAAGTCGGTCGATCTTTGCATTTGGAGTAAAAATAGGTTCCTCTTTGAGACTCTTGTCACCCCTGTTGTCTTATACAGATGTGAAGTTTGGGGTTGCAGTATATCCAGAGAGTCATGGAGGAAGAATGAGATGATTCAAAAGCAAGTCATAGCCTAAAACCTAAAGATCAAGGGAAACACTCCCTATCCTATACTCTTGATTGAAGCTTGTCTATCCCCCATTGAAAGTATGACTATGTTTAGATATCTTATGTATAATAAGAAGCTTTACAACATGGAATCCACAAGGCTCCCAAAAATTGCCTCTAACTTCAGTCAAAACCCCCACCTTTGCCTCAAGCGTGGGTGACATAAGGATGTCTAGTCTTGGCTCAACCATTGGGGAATTAAGGAGGAGATCAATGTGGGAAGAAAAGATAGTTTCAAAGATACTATTACTTCCAAGTTTAAGGACAAGTTGCAGGAGGATAAAGAGCTGGAGGGTAAAAGGAAGCTAATATACTATAAGGAGGTGATCAACCCCACCCTTGATAACCAAAATTATCTCTCTGTGTTGGCTAGCACTAAGAAAAAAATAAACATCGCTAGGATTAGAACTAATTCTCATGAACTTTGAAGTGAGACTGGACGATGGTCTATTCCCAAGACTCCCTAGAATGATAGAATCTGTCAAATTTGCGATACTATGCAGGTGGTCGATTAAAATCACTTCCTTTTAGATTGCTTGACTCTTACTCACATCCACTCTCAGTTCCCTAACATCTGCCACAATTCCAATCTTCTTGACTTATTAAGCCAGCCCATCTATTATAGCGATCTTGGAGCGCTTCTTTCCCTTCTCTTTGATCATAGAAATAATATTTTGAAGAATCACACTTAGATTCTTTTTCTTTTTCTTTCTTAAGGCCGGATAGGTCGTATTCGTCTTAGTGAACGTTAATCATCATCATCATCATAAAAAATAAAATTAAAAATTAAAAGAAAAAACTATAATGAAATATACAAAAATATAAATAGTTAAAAAACCTACATTTAAATTTATAAATAAAATGAAAAGGAAATTCAAAGTTTTATAATAAAAAATTTAAAACTTAGATAATTAAAAAAAAATTATAAATAAAATTGAAGTTTACAAGATTTTTTTGGGTAGGAATTGAGGTTTTTGTTCTGTTTTTGTTTTTTGTTTTGTAGGCATTAAAGTTTACACGGTTATGAGATACACCTTAATATATAAAATATTAATTTTAAGTTCACATGTGAATTTTTTAAATCCCAAAATTAAATTAAAACATTAAATTTCAAAATATAAAATTTAGATTTATTTTAAAGTGAAAATATATTTCAAATTTATAACAAAATTGACTTGAAAATATGTGGACAAAATCGACTTTAATATCTTGCGGAGATATTAAAGGACTCTGTCAAGGACAAGAGTCATGTACCTGAGCGATGGGGGTGGAATTATTCATCCTTTTTTTGGATTTGATGATTCTTGACTTACTATTTGTTGTGGAGGAGTCTAGGACCCTAGGTCACATCTCTCGGGAAATAAAAGCCACATTTATTTCTCTTATTGCTAAGAGGGAGGATCCTCAGTTTTTAGAATTTCGTCTAATTTCACTTTGTAATTTTGTGTACAAGATGATCTCGAAACTTTTTTCTTCTTGACTTAAAATTTTTATGTCGATTTATATCGCATTTGAGTGGCTTGGGTTTCTAGAATGAAACATATTCAGGATGTTATTGCTATTGCACGAGGGTGCTTACACTCCATTAAGGTTCGGAAGATGAAGGCATGCTTGCTTAAGGTAGATTTGGTAAAAGCATATGATTCGATGGATTGGGAGTTCCTAATGTTAGGTGCTTCACAAGGTAGGATTGGACACATAGAATATCATGTGGATAATGACATGCATTAATACTTCCAACTTCGCAATGATCATCAATGGCTTACAGTTTACTGCTTTCACTTCCCTCTGTTTAAGCTGTTTTTTGAACACTTTATTCATGCTGGTCTTCCCGGCCCCTGTGGTCAATCCCCGCTTTCGAACCCCGTTTCATGCAATTTTAATTCTTGATTGCGCTACGAAAGAGGAAGATAGAAAATAAGGAAAAATACATGGATTTTATCAAGGATCCTAGGAATACAAGAGGGCGACTGTCTGTTTTTCATCAGTCCATTCACACATACTGGACACTCAAATGTGTATTAGCCAAGGCTGTTATGAGCCTTCAGGAAATGGGAGGATACCCACAGGTTGTTTTAGTTTTGCACGATATCAAAAAGGAAATTAAGAACATTCGGGTTTCCCAATATCATGCCACAGCTCGTCTGGGAAGAATTGAGCGAAAATTGCAAACTATGCACCAAGTGGATATGCCAGGCTCCAACGTCAAAGACCTAGCACTGGTCAAATCCTCAGATGACCTCCCTAATAATTTCTCTTTTGAACCTTTATGATTTTTGCGAATAAATTTACTGTTTTCAGTTAGAGTTTGGTAGGAACCATAGAATGGAATTAACAGTTTATAGGAGACTGAAAAATTTTCAATATTGGATGGAATTTAACTCATTAAGATGGCTGACAGAGTTGGTTTCCTTCGGACAGGTTGAGGCTATCGAATTTTGATTTGTTACAACCTGCTTATATTTTGATAAATAGAAAATATAAAGGTACTGCTAAATTTACAAAAAAACAAACATATCATTGATTATTAAAAACCATTGGAGGCAATGGAGGGAAGCTACATATGGGCACAAAGCGATGTACAAATCAAAAAATATAAATATATGGATGGAGCACATATCTCTTTATAGATTAGCGAAAGTGCCAAAAAAAATAAAATCATCATACATATGGAGTAGCATGATGAGAAATATATAGTGGTTTCTCGGGTTTATTTGATGGGATGTGGGAGATGGTGCTCATGTCAAGATAAGACTTTATGCCATCAAAGGTTTTATGGGGAACCACTCCCTATCGGCACCCCTTCTGGTTTTCCTCCATGAAAATGAATTATTATATCTTAACCATATCCATAAAGCTCACATTCAAGGATATTTTTACCAAACATGGTTTAACACTATCGATCGGGGGATTCAAGGGCAATTGACAGTTGAATGGGAAGATTACTTGAGTTAGGCACAACTGGAATACAATTATAAGATAAAAAGGACGGGATGGTATGGTACGGTAAGATGAAAAAGGGACAGGCGGTGGCTAAAGATATATACATCATTCTTCATAAATCTGAGTTGCCTGCAGATCCGTTCATCTGGTTTTAGGTTATGTGGAAGTGGGATATATCACAAAATCTTAAATTATTATGTTGGTTGGAACTTCACGATAGGATTATCACTTGGAACAATCTTCTTCATCGGGGTTTCAATGGCCCTAGTATATTTCCCATGTGTAATTCAGGACTTGGGGAAGTGTGTCACCTCTTATTGAATTATCCATCTATTGTGGTTGTTTGGGTTGGGGTGATGGATGCTTTAAATGTTGTTGATGATTGGAAAATCCTTTCCCTAGAATTACATTTATCCATCTAGTTCAAAACTCAACAGACACACAATTCTCTTCCTTTTTATATCTTTTGGTCCATTTGGCATAACAGGAATTCTCGCTTGTTTGATCAGAAAGAGGCATATGTCAACGAAGTGATTATCAAAACAATGGCATACTACAAAGAAATTGGACCAATAAAGAAAATCACTAAGAAAAGAGTGATCAGGGACAAGGATTTATATAATGACCTCCCTACTGGTTTTTTTGGTGGAGCATGCTTACACAAGAAATGTGGATGTGGTGCTTACATAGTACTTGCAACAAACAAATATTATCATTTTTGGTGGGAGGGAGGTATGCGAACTAATAGTAAGGCAAGAATCTATTCACTATGGGGATACTCATTTTCTCCCGATGGCTGGGATTAGATACAATTAATCTATTTGGAGACGCAAAGGGCATTATTGGCGGGTTAAAGGATCATTCCCAATTCAATCCTCCTATCCTCTCAACCTCGATGAGAGGTATTCTCAATTTGGTAAGGTTGATGTAAGAAGTTCTTCACTTAGAACGATCAGATGGATTGGCAATAGTCAGCTCCATATTCGAGGACCTCCTGGAGTGGAATATATGCCCATATGGGCCCTGTGAGCTATATGGGCACTGTTAAGATGGAAGTGATGGCTCAAAAGGCTTATATTGAAGCCAATATCCTGTGCCAGTGTCTCATGGAGGCCTTTGAGGAGATCAATAAGGCTTCCATCGATCATATAAAGAAATACTAGAATACTACTTGTACTTAATATCGTATTCTTGTTAATCACTTGTATAATTATAATCAGAGCCGAACGAGTTCATTATCAAAATAAAAAATAAATAAATTTAATTCTCTTGTTGTCCTCTTTTTAGGAATATTTAGAAATATCAATCAAATTTAAAACAAATGATCTTTTGCTTTCAATTATGCTTATGATAATACAAAGAATTCTGCAAAATCTTATAACATTGACTTCAAAAATTAATAGAGCCACATTTTTGTTTTACTGTTTTAACCTTTATTTTTTTCTTTTCCAAAAGACTTTTTTTATAGTCAACTGATTACATTTTTGGCTTAATTTTCATCCGCGGTAAGGTTTGAACCTAAACTGATAAGAGTTTTTGAGTTTGTCCAGTTTATTATAATTTAAAATTTAAATGGTTTCTTTATTCATAATATTTATTTTTTCATTGAGTTAGTATGTTTATTTTGGAGTAGAGTTTATAGAATTTTAATTTAATTCTCAATAATTATTAAGTGTATGATAAGATTTAAAGTTTCTTAAATATTTTAAAATAGTGACAAATCAAAGTTGAAATTTATGCTAAAACTATTTATGCTTTCTTTAACCTTTTAATTAAATTGATTAACTAAAATAAATACTATATAAATAAGTGTCACATGAAATGAGTTATGGTTGTTTGGGCATATGATTTTTGATAACCTAAGAATCTTCATGGTAAAACATGAGTAAATCTTCATGATTAAGAGTCTTGTTACATGTTTTTTAAATGTATATGTGTTTAACTTTTTATTTTCTTCTTTTTTCTTTTTATACTAGGAATAAAAGTATGATGAGTACTTCCCCACATTTCATGGATGGTAAGGCCTATGTTTTTTTAATTGTATATATGTTTAACCTTTTTTTTTCCTTTTTTTTTTTTCCTTTTATTGGGAATGAAAGAAGGAGAAACCTCAAAGGACTTCCCTACATTTTGTTGATAGTAAAACAAGTAAACTATTAGCCCTAGTCCAATGATGAGCAACAATATCAAAGAACTTCAAGTCTAGCTCTACACCACTTGAGCTAACCCTTGGAGCTATATATGTTGAACTTATTTATTAATGCTTTTTATAATTAATAATAATAATAATTTAAAATACAATTATAATTTAGTTAATTTTTATGATTTTTTTAATTTTGGAAATATGAGATAAAATAATTGCTTTCATGCTTATCATGGATTATTATCTATCTCTATTTACCAACTATTTTATGCCTACTATCATGCAAGGCTTCAATTAAGCACCAACACAAAAAGGCATAAAGATTCAATCAATTGTTGGCGGGGGATTATATTTGGCTTATACAATCTCTCCTCTTCCATCTCAATTTGATGAGGGATTCAAAACAACCAATTGGAGACACAAAACCATACCTAGATTATTGAGTGAAGAGTTTAAGCATATCATTGTCGGAATCACTCATCTTAAGGAAGAAATTATAGCTCTACAACTATGACATAACCAATTGCTTTCCATTATGACAAAATCTATGGATTTGTTGGTTAAAAACCAAACCTTGATGCACATAAATGAGAATGAGATCTCTAAGCTTTTCAATCAAATATAAGGGCTTCATTATACTCTCAACAAGTAGCCATTAGAACCCTTTTCCTTATGTAGTGTCATCATCAATGGAGCATAAAATTTGCTTAATCTTAGTGTATTTGTGTCTTCTTAGAAAAGAGGATCCTAGCTTAGTGATGTCACTTCCTCTTTGGATAATTAAGATGCTAGTTTGTAAATTTTATTTAATTTTACATAATTTATTTGACTTGAAATAGCTCAAATTTTTTGACTTAATCAATATTCCTAAGAAAAGTAAAATTGTAAACCAAATAAAAATAGCCCTTATGATAATTAATATATTTCGAAGGATATTTTCATTAATATAAATGTTCTTATTTATTTTAAATAATAAACTTATAGTAATATATATATATATATATATATATATAAAATTTACACTATTATATTTTATATATATACATATATATATATATATATATATATATATATATATATATATATATATATATATATATATATATATATATATATATATATATATATAATTTACACTATTATATTTTATCAAAGATTCTGTATAGAAAATTTACCTACATCTATTGGGATAACCTTCTTTCTTTATGCTTTTAACTTCTACATTATTTTTTCCATCTCTTTGATTTTTCTATATCTGTAAAATCCTTTTAGTTATGGTTTGTTCATTCTTTTCTTGTCAAAGCATAGGTCATCTTAGTTATTTTCCTGCAAATCTCACTAGGAGAATATGGGAGAACAATTATAACCAAGAAGAGAATATATAGTCAAGAGACTTTAAAAATTAAAGACAATAACAATGTTAATCGAATATAAAAGAATACTTATCTTTTGAGAAGAGTCATCTCCCTCTTAATCAGGGAATTCTTGTATTATCCTCATGATGTCATTTCTGTCTTTTCAAGAGCTAGGGTTTCTCTAATTAAAACTTTTACTAGGGTTTACAAAGCCTAGATGCTTCAATATCCAAAGTTTTTAAGGCCTGACATCCTTTAAAACTGAAAATTATACAACTATACTAATGTGTTTGTTTCAAACCCTAGAAATGTTATTGACAAGCCTTTAAGAGATGGATTTCATTGATTTTTTGTTCATAGGATTTCTAACCTTGATAAAAAAACCTAGATTTTTATATGTAAGGACGAGATTCAAGTACTAGCATAACTATTATGTCTTTGACCTCAAGAGAGGGAACACAACCTCTTACACAATATATTTATACAAACCCATCAATATATAGGTAAGCATAATATATCTATATTTTTCTTAATAATTTATTCATAGGCTAAACTTTACCACTTCACGGGAAGGGGTCGAATTTTCCCTATGCACAATCGTTGTTCGAGAGGCCGAATTTAGAAATTTGCTGAGTCGAATCATTAAAGCAATGGTGGAGTATGTAATGTCGAGTTTGTAAGCTGCCATGACCATTTCCAGAGGCTGAATCCTTCCCCGTAAAATATGCATTTGAGGACGCGAGCATTAATTAGTAGCTCGATTGGTGCCGATCCGAGCACATCAAGCCATTGATCCTCAACACTACAGATATATCTGTGCTCAAGATTTGATCTCTGTTAAAGGATGCAAATAACATGAAGCAAACGGTTGTGTACATGAGAAATTTTTTGTGTGAATAGCCTGAGGCCATGCGCATGTGTTGTAGCTATTCAATTATCAGTTAGAGGGAGCGACTGGACTCGTAAAAACAATGTGGAGTTTAATTATTTGAAGGTCTCAGTGCGATGCATTTTGGAAGATGATGTGTTGGCATGATAGGTTGAAAAGTGCAAGGTCTAGTGATATTGCGATAACAGAGAATGAATTGCAGAAATTTATTGAGTTTGAATCCCTCTAAGTGGAGACTTCTTTAGGAGCAGAAGACCAATATGATTCCTGGAGCCGAATTCTGAAATTTGAGTGGCCAAATGGTGGTTGAAATCCTCTGGATAGAAGTTCGTTCTAGGGTAGGGTGTCTAGTGCCATAATGTGCTCAGTGGGTTGGTTATTAGTGATATAGTATGCTATCCTTGTCTATTTGGCTGAACCCTTCCTCTTGTGGGCTGAGTTTCATTTTTTTATGGGTCGATTTCCTCAATAGACAAGCACGGACAAACCGTTGTAAGCTAAGGAAACAAACTAGGTTCTCTCGTGCCATTTAAACTTGATATTTCTGTGGTTGATCTCAGTGTTGATTGAAATATATATATATATATATATATATACATATATATATATTGCAGATATGTACTATGTACTTGTGTGCTGCAATAAATGTTCATAACAGTGATATGCTTTTCAGTGAATGGTGTCAATTTGGGGGTTAATGATAAACTGGGTAGAGGGTTGAAATTTGGTTGCCACTGTGTGTTTTCTCAAGATAAAAAACAACCAGAACCTTAGTGCTCACTCATTACATTTTATGAAGCCTCTCGTTGTAGAACCTCATTAAAATATGAGATCTCACTGACCATCTTGTGCTATTTCCTAGTGGGAATTTCTGAGAATGAGTTTAGTATTGTTGTTGAAAAAGGTTTGTGATTTAATTATTGAGTCAAAACTACCATTGTAATAGTCAAATGTCCAGTCTTGCATTACTGTAGCTGTCTTGTGTGCCACTATTGCCATAAGCCTTGTAATAATGGAGTATTTAAAACGTCTCATGCATCAAGACAAAAGTCCCTCAATGGGATGTGATATAGATCAGAAAACAAAATTGGCCAATAGACCTTTCTCAAAACAGATCCATGCCATTCTTAACCATGAGCAGCCAAGATATGTGCAGAAGGAGTCGAACAAGTAAGTATTAAAAATACTATGGTATCCAAATATATGTTGAACAAGTAAGTATTAAAAATAGAAATAAAGATAGTTGCGATATCCAATATGGGGTGGGCCATGTAGGCATTGAATGGGCCAGGTAAGTGACAAAAAAAAAAACTATAACTGCATGTGAGCATGAATTTACGAAATTAAAGATTCATCATCAAATATCCAAGACAATCATAGAATCCATGCAATGGTCAACAAGAACTAGGTCGAACATCTGTCCACTGTAGTGGAGTCCTTAGGTACTATTAGCGGCACAAAACTCAAAATCTGATTTTATACTGGTGCTACTTATAGTTTTATTTCATCATATACATTAAATAAATGTGGGTTGGCAACTACAAGAAAAAAAAATTCATTCAGGTAGAAATGGCTTCAGGAGAACTTCAGTCCATAGGTTTAAGCGTCGAGGAATACAATGTTAATCTTGGGGTCAGTTGGACTAGGTTGAAAGTAATAGAATGAATGATCACAATGGGAAATAACTTAGTTTCTAACTATTTCTCGAGATCTTGTGTTGATTCTTGGATGTCACCGCCTTATTTTCATAATTATAGCAACAATCCTAATATAACCCAAGGTGTATTACTCTGATTCATCCTTGATAATTTACACAAAGTATTCAATGTTCTGTAACAGTCAATGACAAGGAGAATGGTTTTTCGACTTTTGGAAGAAATTGAAGCTTTTAACCATCATGATACAATGAAATTTTATATGATTCAATATTCGAAAGTTATGAAGCCTAGGGTGATACATTTTATTAGAGAAGATGGGATAATTAATGTGAATGTATGTATCAAAGACATATATCAATTGTTCTTTTCATGGGTCTTTGATAATAACAAAACATACCTTCACTAAAAATAAAGAAATTTGTATTTTCGAAGCTCAACCCCACTCAATTGCTAAGCTATTACTTTTACCTTACATTCCATACGACAAAGGAGTTGAGATGGCTCATGGATATCAGCTGCAAAAGTTTCCACAATAAAGTTTTAAGATTTTGTATATCATGCAAGTAAAGTTTGAAGTAATTCAAATTATTATATTAAAATGAACACATTAACATCACTTTAGACATTAAACTTTTCTATAACTTTTGAACATTAGAATGGAAACTATCATAATTGTTTTTATGCGATTGAAACATTCCATTCTTCAAGTGACATTGAGCTTTCCATACATATATCTTACTAGTTGATAACTATAACCATTGAGGATATGAATTTATGCAAATATCTTTTATACCGTTTTCTTATGGTAATATTTTAATTACTATTCAAGTATATGTGTAAGTGGTTTAAGGAGTAGAGTGAAGGTTTAAATTTTTATAGTTTAATATACACTAAATTGAACATTTTGGTATTCAACCATTATGTCATTGTTAAGATAGATAATTAACCATTTACAACCATAACGATATATCGATGTCCAAAACAAATAATATGGCAACATAGCATTTTCTTGTAAAGGAAAACAATGTGGTTTGGGAAAAAGAAATTAGGGACATTACGATACTATATAAGATGATTAAAGTTAATTATTTATGCATATATAAAGATTAGTTGGAGGAGTTGCTCCAAAGAAGTTAAATCTTGAAGAAAGGAAGAATGGTAATGAAAGCATGACTATGGACATTATTGCAAGACCATTAGATGTGAAGCTACAACCACATAAAAGGCTTAGCTAGTTTGAGGTAAACTAATGGATGAAAGAAGACACTAACTATTCAAGAAATGTTGGGAGAAATCATGAGTAATCAACTTGAGAGTACAAATATAGTTCACTAAAGGTACACAAAAAAACAAAAACAAAATTAATGAAACATATGTTAAAACGGTAAGAAACCACCCTGTAAGGTAGTGAACACGCTATTATAATAACATCTACATGGAGTACAAAGAGACATGGAAAAATTTCTAAGTCCGATCTCCAATGTTACCATAATATAATCGATATAGTTACCTAGGGAGGACGGTAAAAGAAAGGAATTACAAATGTCTAAAGATGATAATGAATGCTAGTTACCGTGATCAACTTAGAATAATGAGATCAACAAAAATCGCACTAGAGGTGAGTAAGTGGAAGTTTCACAAAGCAATATAAGAAGTCAATGACATTAGATTAAAGAGTGAATCTATAATAAAATTGATCAATAATAGGATAATTTATGTGCATGGAAACACCTATAATGGTTTCTCCCTCTAATGGGAGAGTCACATTATAAAATTTTCCTTAAGTGACTAACTATATTCTTGGATTATGGACATCATGGAGTATGATTAGGAAATTCTATCCCGTGATGCCTTAAAACCTGAAATGATAAGTAGATTACATTCGATATCCATGTTATGGAATCTATTTATAGGGTCTTACCCAAGTCATGGAATAGTAACGACATTTCCAAGTGTAATAATTGAATGCGTTAAGAGAAAAGGAAAGAAAACCATGATGACTAGAGGTGAGAAAACAAAGTCAATTTAATAATATGTTCTTTTTCAAATTGAAAGACATGGAATATTAGGAATATCTGGTATAAGGAAGTGAAGGGATGTTTTCTATCAAGAGGAATTTTTTAAGGATATGAGCAACATGATTGGTAAGGGTTAAAGCAATGACCTGTAAGGAGTTGTGAACACTCCTAATTTGTTAAGAATAACAAATGATAAACTGGGAAAATGGTTAAAGGTAAATATTAAGGATAATAATTATACACTGTTAGAAAAGAAGATACATTTGGTGATTAGATGAAGCCTAAGGACTAATGAGAAAACGATCAATGAGAAGAATAAGGAGAGGGTATACCAGTGTGTGTTATGTGTTTGGATTAATTGAGTCTATATAATAGAAATGAAACAATGGTTTAAGGAATGATGGTAAAGCTAAGTAATATCCTAACTAGAGTTAAGACTCTAAATGGTGAAACTTGTAAGTAAAGAGACTATATCAAAATTGTAACATATTAATAATGTGACTATGCATATCTTGTAAATTGTGAATTTCTTATTGAAAGAGGAGGAAATTATTATTTGTCAACAATTGACATCTTGTTGAAAACATGACACTCTTAGTAGACCAAGTATAATGCAAAGTGAATAATGCATTTTCAAGCAGTAACAAATTCCTTCAATGAAAATAAACCTCCCACTAAGGGATCTTTAGAATAGTCAATTAACTCTTCCTCCATCTCCAACATAACCCTAATGATTAGCCCTGCAAAACCCTACTCCATGACTCCTAGACTTATAGGCTGAAGATGAGCTAGAATAACATGATAAATAAATTAATGTTATTATTATCTCTTTGGATCCAGATTACAGATCAAAGATAATTAAACTTAAAATACAAATAAATAACATAGAATTAAAAGACTGGCTGGATCCATATGTAGTCAACCTGTATCAAGAAATTAGATCATGCTTCAAACAAGCAGTAAGTGTTTTGTGCTCTTGTTGCAATTCATTTCGTTTCTATATATGCAATCATAAATATTGGAGCATCCCTCCATTTAGATTTAGAGTCTCAACCTGCGACTTTTATAACTTTAATCAGGGAATATAGTATAGAGAATCGTAGCTATACTCTTATTTGTATATCCGTGTTTGATTATTCTATGTGACATTTATAATTGCGGATTAAAAAAAAAAAAAAAAAAACTTATTTTGTCTAACCTTACCTTATTTTGGATGGATACTTAAGACTGTCATTTTGTACTATGACATGTAAGAATATATTATTTGCTTAAACATTGCCAGTACATAGATACCAGTATGAAGAAATTTTTGCTTAAACATCGTTGGTACATGTGGATACTGATATAAATTATGAATTATGTCATGGATATGGTATCTATAACTTTACATATCAACATAAATGATGAGATAGAAATAAAAGAGTGATTATACTTGACTATTTTAGGTGAAAATGGATTTACATACTTATTGGATAAACATAACCAAGTATGTTATATGAACTCAAGGATCAATATCATAGATAGCAACATATTTGGAATGGGTAGAAATTGTTATGTGAGTAACAATATGCTTTCAATATATTGATACATATGTTATAATTTGTGGACAAGTGTTTACATCGTAGATGATATCGTTACCAAACTAAACGCGTGATGAAAAAACTCCAAGAACAGTTGAGATTCACTGAAGTTCCATGACAGGGTGTTAACCGTGGTCCTACTATGAGGAGTGGAGGTGTTTCCCACCGTTTATCCTCCAAAACCTGGAGTCATGGGAGGACTGTGCGAGTCACGCTCCCCTCAAAGTGTGATGACGACTGTCGGATGCCTACTAAGGGATCAGATCGATATAGTCGACGCTGTAACCCTTGAGGTCTATGAATGGTTGGGTCAGTATAGTTGATGCCATGTCATATTCCAATTTCTAGTAGAGGGCGGATAGGATGGGAGCAGAAGAGATTAGGGAGGATAGGATGATTCTAGAATAGCTTGGGAACATTATTGGGGCAAGACGTGACTACTAAAATTTGTAAACCAATAAATGATCAAAACATAAATGTTAAAGTGTTCTCACACATTAAACGAAATTCAAGTATGGTACACCACCCTTATATGATTATACTAATCACTTAAATAATTAATGATATACAACATAAAACTTAACTTTGGGACGAAGTTTTTTGAAGGAGGAGTGTATGTAATGACCCAACTCGAGTTATATGAAACACAAAAATATTAGCATGCATTTGAGACTTGTATATGATAGCTATATATGCATGTATCACGTGTACTGCACTAGTACATACACTAATCAATTATGAAAACTCTCAATGTAGAGTAATGAGTGAATTATTGAAGTATTGAGTAAATACCTATCTCACCAGAATATTTAAATGAATTTATTGTGAGGTAAAAGTTATACCTACCACTATCATAATATAACTAATATTTTGTTCAAAGGAAAGTAAAAGTATTGACTTATGCAAATAAAACATGATATTTTAATCAATCTAAGATATTTTAGAAATTCAAGATATTTATTAAATAATAATATTTTTCTAAGATATTTTAGGAATCCAAGATATTTATTAAAAGAGGATATTTTAATAAATATCTTGAGAGGAGATTGTGTATAAAAGGAGAAGGGGGGGAAACTTGATGGGCATGGGTCAGTGAGGTGGGAAAACTGACCTGAATGTTGTTAGAGGAGTCCTAACTATGGGAGACCTGAGCAGTGAGTTCTAACAAATTCATAGAGTGATCTCGATTGTTATTGGAGTTTTGGGCACGAGGGCCAGAAGACTTGTTTTCTGGATCTGGGGACCGGAGAGGTTGACCCCAGAGAGGCTGGGAGGAAAATGGCAGTTTGGTAACGGGAGCAGGAGCCATGACGCGTCAGGATCATTTGCAAACACGGTTCCAGGTAAGTATTAAATAGTGAATTGATATATATTCTGCTTCAAAAATCCGATTCTGGATTGTGTAGTATAAATTTTGTTAATCATTTTCAATTTTGAAACTTAGGTCCTTACAGGAAGCCATATTGATTAAGTATTGGTATATGATATTTCTGAATATATGGTCTGTTTAGACATATAGCTTTCTTTGGTTTTTTAGCTAAGATTTCAAGTGTTGTTTAGCACTGGGTGTTCCTAATCGGGAATCCCACCTCTACCCTTGAGCGGCCTCTTGGTAGAGCATTGTACTACATTCCAATAATAGGCATTTGGCCAAGACTTCAGTCTTAATGTACAACACAGTTCCTGTTTAGGATTTGTGTGTGTGTTGTAGGGCAGAAGTTGTGGAGGTTTGATTTGGGAGATTTCTGAGCTAGATCTCATTGGAGGAAGGTTCCTTTCTCTTTGGAGGCTAGTAAAGAAGGCCCTGGAGCTTTATTGGCTCTTTTGGCATCAGGCCATAGTATATTTATCCCCTACAACACAGTATCAGTCTAAATCTACGTTATTTTAGGGAAGAGTTGTAGGGGTTTCTGCAGTAGGTGATTTGGGAGGTGTTTTCTCTAGTGAAAAGGCCAACCTTTCATCTGGAGGATTCATTGGAAGAGAGCACATTCATCTTTGTATCATATTTAGCCATTTTCTATTCAGAAATTTGTTGTAGCATACTTTCAGCCATAGGGCTGCAACTCATATTGTATTATTGGGTGTTTTTCCCGGAGACCCTTTTGGGTTCTTTTCTAGAGGTTGTTTAGAGCCCAAATCTATATATTTGTATCTATTGTGGCATATATCAGCCCCACATCTTTTGTGTACTCATTTGCTATAGCAGTGCTTTTAAAACTGCGTTGTAGCAGTGGCTCCGGTATTTTGATATAGTATCAATACCTCTCTTTGAGGGTTTTGTCCATTGGAGGCTTGTTATATCTTGTTGTACATCTTATGGCCCATTTCTTATGCATATTTTCTTGTTGTTATAATGATTAGAAGGTCTCCATATTGGCCTCTTGCTTTAATATGATGTTTTACATAGCTATCCCATTATTTTGCACTATATTCCTGCTTTTCCCATGTGGGAATATTACACAAACAGTGTTTCCAGAACTTGACGAAGAAGGAAAAATCATATTTGATCCTAAAGCGGTCACGAAAACAAGAACCCCACAACTATGAAATCGATTAATTCAGAGTATCTCATTTAGTGGAAGAACTTACCCGTTGAAGATTCCACGTGGGGGGATGAGATTTTTATACAGAAGCATCTGGAACTCTCAAGTGTTGAGGACAACAATTTTTTTGAAGGAGGGGCATGTTAGATCCCTATAATACTAGTGTATTCCCCTTATTGTTATTGTTAGTGTAGCCCCCTATTGTTATTGGTGTGCCCATGTATCCCCCACGTTGGTATAGTTGTGCCCCATAAAATCCCACTATTGTTATTGTTGTGCCCTTACATTATTATTGTTATGTAGACTTTGATTATATTATGGCCCCTTAAACTCCTATATATACCAAGGAGGTCTTATCATATGAATCATCCAAGAATTGTTCATTTATGTAATGGAAATGAGGTTTCCTCCTCGAAAAGACTAATTTTTAAGTCATTGATCTATCTTTTCTTCTATTTTGTGAGTTGATTGCATAACAAAAACATTCCAAATGTCATACTACCAATAATCGATATACACTATCAAATATATATTAAAATATATAATAGTCAAATTTAACACAATATTTAAATTTAAATGTCTATATTTTAATTTATATAATATTTAATGTATTTTCTACTCTATATAGTATTGTTTTCTATATCACTTATAATAAATAAAATAGTGTTCTCTCATTGTTGTTTTGGCTTTTTTTTAATTTAAAATTAATTATATAAATTTTGTAAATAGAATTAGGAAAATTGTTATAATTAAATTTAACATAATATTTAAATTTAAATTAAATTAATTTTGTAAATAAAATTAGGAAAATTATTATGATTAAATTTAACATAATATTTAAATTTAAATTTAAATGTGTATATTTTTTTTTTTTTGGGCTATCATTTATAATATATAAAACAAGGTAATAAGTTATATATAAAATAGGATAATAAATTAAGTGTTTTCTAATTATTTTATGTTTCGCCTTTTCATTTCAAATTTAATTATATAAATTTTGTACATAAAAATAAGATTTTCTATAGTAACATTTTAAGGTTGTTGATATTTTGAATTCCAAAAATGACCCATCTTCATGACAAGGTTGAAGAAAGACCATCTTTGCTTCATTTTTCTTCAACCATTATTATCCTCTTGGGATTCTAAAATTTGAATGTTACTATGAAAAATCCGCTCTCTATTTACAAAAACTAAAACTAAAAATTACCCATATAATTTTTGATAATTTTTTTTTTTTTTTTTAACTAAATTACAACATATTTAAAATCTGTTCAATATTCAAATTATTTAAATTTGGTAACCCATCTAAAATCTGTCACATATTCCAATTATTTAAATTTCACAACGCAAATTTATAATTGTAACAAACTCTGGTTTATATTAACAAATTAGTATTTATATTTTAAACAAAGTTATAAAAGCAATTATAAAAAGCTCTATGACTGTTACATTCCACGTTTAAACTATACCCATAACACATATCCGTGATGATCCTGTTACAATGAAAACGGTACTGAATGGCATACTTTACTTTACCTGCCATGGATCTTTGAGAGAGGACATTCTGGTGCACAAGGTTGGCAAGCCGACAAATAACTTAAATGGTATTGAAGGTTGTGAGTCAGGGTGCATTGGGAGTTGGCCAGAAATAAAGAGGAGTTACTCCAAAAAGTAGACAATGGTTGCTTGTCATTTATCATGACATTGATATTCTAACTCAAATGGAGTGGAATTAAAGATTGTGAGCCATGGGGATAATGGGAAGTTGGCTACGGTTATAAATAAAGAGGCGTTACCAAAATGGAGAGGAAGACCGCAAACATGAAACTCCATGTATTTTCATCTTCTTGTTTGAGTGTTACATTCTTTTCATCCAATGATATTGATATGATATTTTATGAGTATAGTTGATGTTTATAATAAATTTTTTATGAGTATAGTTGATGTTTACGGAAAAAACAAAAAAAAAAAATCATTTCCTATGTAGTAGATGGCATATATCACATTAAATTAGAATGGTTTTAAATCTAATTTAATGCAATTTATTTTATTTAATGAAGTGGTTATTGATAATTTATATATGGAAAAATTTAAGGTTGATTTAAAA
The DNA here is from genome assembly GCA_034641835.2 of Pinus albicaulis. Lineage (NCBI taxonomy): Eukaryota > Viridiplantae > Streptophyta > Pinopsida > Pinales > Pinaceae > Pinus > Pinus albicaulis. The sequence goes on from CM076583.1 coordinate 444,345,916, forward strand.
AATTATATTTGATAATCTATTAATTTATGGATAATTAAAATTAATTATTATTGTTGGAAGTTACTATCATTAAAAATTTAGATGATTAAATCAAGTTAAATTGTTTTATTATGGGGAAGTTAGGGATATTCAAAGCTACAAAGATGAAATTTTCAAAATGGGAAGGTTTGTCTTCATCCCTCATATACACACTCTTTAATTTGGCAGTAAAACAAGGCTTCTCTAAGCTTTGGAGGCAAAGCCTTAGTGTGCCTATTTTTAAAAGTGGGGATAAAAACATTCCCTCTAGCCACAAAACCATTTTGATTAGCTACATTTTAGCCAAATTATATGGGCTCATTTTGGAAAAGAAGATTAGTGTTTGGCTTGAAAACTAGGGTAAAAGAGCTAAAGGGAAACCTAGATTTAGGAGACATCACTCAATTATAGACCATTATGTTACTCTTAGGATCATTGCAGAGGAATGTCACAATAATAAAAATAATATCCTATGTTGTTTTGTTGACTTTAGAAAAGCTTTCGATAAAATTCTTCGAGATAACCTATGGAAAAGGCTAGAAGAGATAATGGTTCCTCTCGAGTTGAGGGTTGTTGTGACTAGGTTATATGATACTGTTATTGCCAAGCTTAGGACCAACAAGGGTTAGTCAAAAGTAATTAAAAGCAATATCAAAGTTAAGCAAGGGTGTCTCCTATCCCCTACCCTTTTTGGAATTTACATTGATAAGCTAGAAGAGTGCTTGAAAGTTGTCGGATGTGATGGCCCTAGGCTCACTGGTATAATCATTACACTTATCCTTTATCCTAGTGTTATCATTCTTCTATCTAGGAGCCCTGATGATCTCCATAAGCAACTTTGAATCCTCCAAGATGGGTGTGAATGTTATTACCGACAAGACTAAAGTCATTATAATTAAATGCAAAAAGATCAAAAATGATAATTTCATTTATGATAATAACTACTTGGAGAAAGTTTCTTCATACAAACATCTCGGAATTAACATTCATCATCAACTCCAATGGAATTATAACATTGAGAAAAGGATAATTGGAAGCTCGAAAATTTATTCTGGGCTTGAAAACAATTATGAGTCATCACATATTTGGGTATAGAGTAAAAAAAGTTTCCCCTTTGAGACTCTTGCCACCCCTGTTATTTTATATGGACATGAGGTTTGGGGTTACAATAAATCTATAGAATCGTGGATGAAGATTGAGTTGATCCAAAAACAATTTATAACCTAGAACCTCAATATTAAAGTAAATAGTCGGGCTACCCTATCCTCTTGATTGAAGCTAGCATCCCCTCATTGAAATCATGACTATGATTGAGTATCTCATGTATAAGGAGAAGCTATACAACATGGAATCCAAGAGGTTCCCCAAAATTGCTTCTAACTCTATCCAAAATCCCCACATCTGGCTCAAGCAAGGTTGGCATAAGGATGTCCAATCTTTCCTAGACCATTGGGGGTAAAGGAGGGATAATATTCAAAATTTTATTACTTCCAAATTTAAGGATAAGATGTGGGATGATAAAGGGCTGGAGGAAAATGGGAAGCTAAGGAATTATGAGGAGGCGATCAACCCCAATCTTGTCAACCAAAATTATTTTTTGGTCTTAATTAGTGCTAAGAAGAAAATGGACGTTGCCAATACAAGAACTAATTCTCATGAACTTCAAAGTGAAACCGGCTGTTGGTCAATTCCTAAAACACCTTGGGACGAAAGAGTCTGTCACATTTACGATATGAATATGGTTGAAAATTGAAATCACTTTCTCTTGAATTGCAAAACTCTTACTCACATTAGTACTAGTTTTCAAAATATTTTCCGCACTACCAACCTTCTTCACTTGTTAAGTCAACAAAATCATGGTGATCTATGAATGTTTCTCTCACTTCTTTTCAATCATAGAAATACAATATTAAAGATTCTCAATTGATATCTTACTTTCTTAAGGTTCGAATACCATATTGGTCTTACTGGATGTTAATCAACATCATCAAAACACCATTTAATTAGTTAAATATATTTTATTACATGTATAAAATAATTGAAAATATTATTATCGTATAAATATTAAGAAAATAGATATATTTTATATAACACTATATATATTAAACTCTAAATAGAATGATACTTGGGTAGGAGGGGGGAGGTGTTGGTGTCATGCCACGTGCAACCCCTCTTGATCATAATGAAAGACATCAATACATTGCATGGTAGATCACATAAGCCAACCTCTACACTAACTCTCCTCATTCACTCCAAGCTCATGATGATACAACATAAGCTATAGTAGTGAGGGATATTGCAGGACTTACCTTGCTTGGAGGTTGAAGTCCATTACAAGAAAATTTGGAAGGCCTCGACTTGATGTGCAAGGAACCATGTATGTGTTAGTAATAGAGTTGTGGTTCTTAAGGCATACAACAACCGAGTCAAATACATTTCACAATGATCCCCCAATCGATTATTTTTGTTTTGTTCTATGGTTGATAAGCTTGTGCTACCATTCTTCACGAGGTTATGTGGTTGGTTTGTTCACAACTTAGTAGTTGCATAAGATAATTAGCATTGCTCATATGAGCTTTTGACGAATGAAGGGGAATGAAGGCACAACAAGACCCCTTTGCAAGGGTGGAGAGGGACAAAGTTGTTGATGCCATAACATATCACATCTCCACTTCCTTGTAGAAGCAACATTATGTCTAACAGGTGAAGTGCACTAGGGTAACTAAGAAGATGATAGGAAAGGGCGAGATAGAAGAAGAAATCATAGAATTTGTTAAGGATTTAGGAACTTCAAGTGGAGATGAAATAAATTTTTTGTGCACACGAAAATTATACTAGCATACAAAGGGTTTTGTTGGATAGGGTTTGTCCTTGCAAGAAGAGAAGCAACAATGCATTGTTGATAGGATGTATGCTCTCAAGCAACACAACAGGTTCTTAATAACCCTAGTATCATGGGTAGTGAAAAAGTAAGGGGGGAAAGTGTAGGTTTGAGGACTTGGATTCTCCAAGGAGACTCCCATCACCTTTGTGTTTGGGTGTAACTTGAACTTCTCTCTCTTCTGGGTGTTGTATTCTATGTTGGTCTCTTTCTTAGTTTTTAAATATTTTTTGAATTGTTATGTTACTTGATGTTGATACATTTAAGGTTTGATTTCTTGTTGTGGGTGGGTCTATTTTTGTTAAAATGACTCTTGGGTTAGTTTTGTTTCACAGAATGTTACACCCAGGTTTCCCCTCTCATAGTAGGATCCTCAGCTTGATTTTTATTAATCCCTCTCATAGTAGGATCCTCAGCTTGATTTTTGTTAATCTTTTTCAAGGTCATGAACTTATTACATTGTGGTTTCCCCTCACGTGATGTAATGCTCAGTTAAATTTTTGTTAAAAGTTTTTTTATAGTCACACATTTATATGTTAAACTCACGATTGAACCAAACCAAATAATAATTAAAAAAACAATAAATAAATAAAAATTATATATATATATATATATATATATATATATATATATATATATATATATATATATATATATTTTATATACTATAATATAAAATAATAAATAATGATAATTTAATTTTAAAATAATTATTATTAAATATTAAATAATATAGAAATTAAGTAAACTAAGAAATATACGGTTTCAAATTTTTTAAAAAAAAGTGAATGTGTAATTTTTGAGAATTTGTGTTTAGAGTTTTTCGAAAGTTTTGTGTAATGTTGTGGAACATTCCACTCCATTCCATTTAAATATAAACATTTCTAAAAGTTTATATTTATTTTTAAAAGAATTTAAATATATTTTTTAAATAATTAAATAATTTTAAATATATAAATAAAATGAGAAGAAAATAGCATTCCGTCCCCTAGCGAGGAAATTTAAACTTTCTTAATTATAAAAAGAAATCAGTGATTTAAAAATTAATTTATAAAAAGAATATCAGCATGCCATAATTCCAAAAGATGTACACACCACATCCGAATATCAAATGTGCACTGTAAAGATATATATTAAATGCCCCACCAGACGGGATCCCCGGGAGCCGAGGACGACCTGGAGTGGAACATATGCCCATTGCTCATTCTTCTGCTACATTTCAATTGGAGGACATCAGGCAGATTAGGAAGGCAGTAGCAGGGGTATGTGATTATAGTTATGTCAATCGTAGATTTTGAGAATATTTAAGGACTAATTGTTTTATCTTTATCTTATTATCAGATTTTCAGATTCTAATATAATTTCGAAATCTACAATATACAAAATATTAGATATAATTAATTTATATGTAAACTTAAACTAAGTTTTTATTTGCACTCCAGACTGTGAATGATGTGATGACAGGAATAGTTTTTTACGGTCTGCAACTCTACTTGCAGATTCGCCTGTCAGCTGGTATGTCAACGCAACCCCTGGTTCATAATTACTATATCCATTCCGAGTACTAATAGTTTAGTTGTTAAAAATTCATGGCAACTGTATTCCTGTCTTGTTGAAAACAATATTAACTCCCATGTCTTATTACTAATTAATTTCTTAACCGTTATATAAATATGATTCATTGATTTTTCTTTGGACGCAGTTGGAGAACAAAGCTTACAAGATGCTTATAAGAAGGGATCTGAGCTGGTTAATGACAGTGTCATTAAACAAATGAAGAAGTCAAGAGTCACAGCACTTTGTATGTTAAATACAAGAGCTTTGGCTGGAATACAGGTATGAACTAACCCATCTCTTTCCAAATATGTTTATTCCATTAAGAGTGATAAAAAATATGTTGACAACGTATACTTGTGCAGAACATGGGTGAGATGTTGAAGCCAAAAACTCAAGCGCCTTGGGGGAATCACTTTGGCTTCTTGCATTTGCGGGTACCCATCATGGGAAAGGTGGAGAATCCTCTGGAGTTTGTGAGAATGGCAAAACGTATCATTGACAGACAAAAAATGTCTTTAGGAGTTTTCATAAATGCCGGAATTCTGAGATGCCTTGCAAGGTTAAGAGGACCGCAGGTATAATATGTAACATCCCCATTACCCAGAACTCGTTATTGTCTGCAACGATTCTGAATTCTCATTCATGATCTGGTTGGTACAGGTGATTTCTAGATATTTATACAATAACATTGCCAATACAACGATGGCTATATCAAATATGATTGGCCCCATGGAGAAGATTGCTATGGATGGGAATCCAATCAAAAGCTTTTCTTTCTTTGTATCAGGTGCCTCTCAAGTGAGTAAAGTACAGACTGCTCAGGTTCCGCTAGCCATATTCTAGTATTTTTGCAAGAAATCAAAGCAGTAGCTTGTAGAGATTTCTATATGTTTGGGTATACAGTTTCCAGTTCAATAATTTAAAATATTATTTGTTTCATAGAGATTGAAACATATTCTCCTGTGTTATGGAAATTGTTTATGCAGTCACTGTCTGTGTTCATTGTGAGCTATATGGGCACTGTTAAGATGGAAGTGATGGCTCAAAAGGCTTATATCGACGCCAGTATCCTGTGCCAGTGTCTCGTGGAGGCGTTTGAGGAGATCAAGAAGGCTTCCATCAATCATATATAGAAATGTATTCTTGTTAATCAGTTGTATTCAGGACCGAACCAGCTCAATATCAGAATAAAAATATAAAGGAATTTAATTCTCTTCCTGTCCTCTTTTTAGGAAAATTTAAAAGTATTCCATCAAATTTAAAACAAATGATCTCTTTTGATTTCAATTATTCTTATGATAAGACAAAGGATTCTGCAAAATCTTATTACATTGAATTCTAAAATTAATAAAGCCACATTTTTGTTTTACCGTTTAACGTTTTTATCTTTTCCAAAAGACTTATTTTGATAGTAAGCTTATTGCATTTATGACTTACTTTTAAACTTGAAAGAGTTTTTGTCTTTGGCCAGGTTATTATAATTCAAATGGTTTCCTGTTTTAAAATGTGTAATATTTAATTTATTGTAATTTATATATATATAAAATGTTTTAAAAATATGAGTGATATTTAATTTATGGTTTATATATAAAATAAAGTTGTGTTGGTAATTATTATGTGTATAGATATGTGTTTATTTTGGAATAAAGTTTTTAAAATTTTAATGTAATTATCAATAATTATTAGGTATATGGTATGGATTTAAAGTTCACAAAACATTCTAAATTATTTTTAATAGTAGTTTATGTTTTCTTTATTTTTTTAATTAAAATGTTTGACTAAAATGAATGTTATATGAACAAGTGTCACATGAAGTGCATTATGGTTTTTTGGGCATGTGGTATTGTTAAACCATGATATTAGCTCATGGTATTGTAACAAACCCTATTTACAGGCTGAGAATATCTATAATAAAACATGATTGAATCTTCATGATTAAAAATCTTATTACATGTTTTTTTAATGTATATATGTTTAACTATTATATAACAGTTATTTTTATAATAATAATAATAATAATTTAAAACACAATTATAATTTAGTTATTTTTATAACTTTTTAAATTTAAAAAATATAAGATGAAGTAATTGTTTTGATGCTTATCAAGGATTAATATCTAATATCTATTTATATTTACCAACAATTACTTCTATATTTATATCTATTTATATCTATCTACTAGCATGCAAGGCTTCAATATTCAATCAGTTATTGAGAGAGAGTTATATTTGGTCTATAGATTTAGTCTGATAGTGAGATTTAGAACGACCAAGTGAAGACACAAAACCATCTCAAAGATTATTGAATGAGTTTAAGCATATCATGGTGCAAATCACCCATCTTTGGAAAGAAATTATAGCTTTGCCACTATGACACAACTGAATGCTCTTCATTATGACCATATCTATGGATTTTCTAGTTGAACACCCAATCTTAATGCACATAAATGAGGTTGAGCTCTCTGAGCTTTCCATCTTCATTATACTCTTAGTCATCAAAACCTTTTTCTTCCAGCAATGTCATCATCAATGAGCTCAAAATTTTCCAGATCTTAGTATAATTATGTTTCCTTTGAAAAGAAGATTCTAACTTTGATGATGTCACACCCTTTTTGAATAATTAAGATATTAATTTGCAAATTCTATCTAATTTTACTTGTTTTTTTACCTAATTGTTTTGACTTTAAATAAATCATTTTTTTTTAAATGGAAAACTACCTAATAAATAATCCCTTATAATATAATTACTATATTTAAAAATATATTTTCATTAAAACAAATATTTATTTATTTATTTTCCATAAAATTTAAATATAAATAAATAAATTATTTTAAAATGGAAAACTACCTAATAAATAACCCCTTATAATATAATTACTATATTTAAAAATATATTTTCATTAAAACAAATATTTATTTATTTATTTTCCATAAAATTTAAATATAAATAAATAAAATTTATACCCCTTGAGCACATAAGTTGTCCACACCAAACTATTTAAATTAATTAATAAAACATGATTTTTTTAATATAAATTATTAACCATAAATATGATGCAAATATAATTTTATTGTTTCTGTTATTTCAAAATATTAACTTACATTTTTATCAATGTACTAATTAATTATTTTTTCAAAATATTAACTTACATTTTTATCAATGCACTAATTAATTATTTTTCATGGTACAAAATTAATATCATATTTTTCATTAAAATAAATTACATAGACATAAATAATTTTAAAATTTATAGATATTAAAATAAAGGTTGTGATTAAATAAGGTTATGATATTTTGAAATATAGTAACTTTGTTGTGTTTTTAAGTGAGTTTATAGTAGGGTTAGTATTTGCAAACTCTCTTTTGTTTTCTGATAGAGAGACTTAGGCTCAGAAAAAAGTTGATTTTATTCTTTGGGCAATACTTATGTCCAAATTTTTTCCAAGTATATATATATATATATATAATACATTAAAAGTTTAGTTAATTAATTATCAAAATAATATATTTTGTGTTTTTTGTAATATTTAAAAGTAAATTTTTTTCTAAAGGAAATTAAATTAAATATCATTCAAGGTTTATAAGGCCCTCAAGTACAGTAAATATTTTGTACTTATTTTTACTATGCAAACTTGGTAAACACTGAGCTTAGTGGAAAAACATAGTGAAAGGTGATATTTAAAATGAAAAATTATTTGATTTTTTTCGAGGCAAAGTTCACGGGAAACCCGAGCGTACTTCCCCAGAATTTCTGGATGGTACGCGCGGTAAACCTTCGGCGCAATAACGACACCTGACCCTAAGGACTCAAGGATCGAACTCGTGACCTCCCACAACGGAGAGGACCACGTATTGGCTCACTACCACTTAAGCTAACCCTTGGGGCTTTTTGATTTTTTTGTTAAATGAACAAGTCTTGGAATTTAGATTGTCGGGTAGCATATAGTTAGAGACAATGATTTATTCTCTCTCGCTCTCTTCTTCTCCCTAGAGAAAATATTTCACTGGCAAAAGAATGTGAAGGATAGCAAGAAGGAAAAGAGAAAGCTAGAGGCACTCGAAGGAGAAGAGGGGATATGAGTTATTAGGAAGGACACTGCCAGTAAGGTTCTCTTGAGTTGGTTTGTGATCGAGTGGAGACCTTGTAGTGGATAAGAAATGCATGACTGGGTTGGACCCTAATGCTAGAGAATCAACCCTAGAGGTCATTGTCTAAACTATTGTTCTAGAAGTTGAATGCTTGGGGAGATAACTTAGACATAATTGTTGATTCTTGTGGCTGGGAGGAAAGGTCACTCTCTGTGTGGAATTCCTCGATTGTTGATTGTTCAAATAAGTATGTTAAATTCATATATAGTTTACAGAGACATACTTATTTATTCGTTTTATGAAGTCTTCTTCAATAGTAGAAAAATGGTGTTATGAGTTTATAATAGTGGAAGACTATTATCATGTGATGTTCTCAAAGAAAAAAAATAAAGGAAAGGTTCAAATTTTTGTACTTTGAGTTCATTTTTTCCTTTAACAGAAGTATGAGTTAACAATGACTATAACTAAGTGGGTGGGGTAACCAAAAAATAACAATAATTACCCAATCATTTTGGGTTGGAGTTCATGTTTTCCTTTAACAGAAGTATGAGTTAACAATGACTGTAACTAAGTGGGCGGGGTAACCAAAACATAACAATAATTACCCAATCATTCTAGGTTGGGGCCTTTACTGACTTAGTAACATGAAATGGACCTACCATGACCATCATTCAGAGAAAGAATAACTTCTTTACACAAAAAAATTTTTGTAGTAAGAATATTATGATTGCATGCTCGGTGGTAACGAATGACCAAACCATCACCGTAACTCGGGTTGAGCGGAAAATCAATAAAATTTGTAACCCGGGAACTATTCATGATGGTAACAGGTTGTAATAGGAATCAATAGTAAAGTTCCTATTAAAACTATTAGAAAGAAAAAATAATTGTGTATAATAATAAACACTTACGAAAAGAGTAAAGGAAGCAAAATCTTGTAGGGACCTGTTTGGCTTATGGGCTAGGCTGACTGAGACAACCACCCAGAATTAGTTTTGGTCCCATGAACTTTCGCAGATTTGGTTGAAATGAAAACTTACAGATAGAGCTAAATGGTACACCATAGAGAAGGTGGAGGAAGAAATTTCCTCGCCTCATTCAGTAGAATCTTTTGGGGACCAAAAGCCTCCCAAAATGGGGAGGTGTGATCCGGATTGGATCATTATATTTTTTTTCATCCATATCAATGCTTTTTGAGTGGAAAAGTGGAGGAATCAACTCACAAGATTATTTTTACCAACAAGACCCAGTTTGGAAAAACAGGGTTTGAAACATTTTGGGAGCATTTTGAGGCATCAAACAATGTTTTTTTGGGGTAAAAATCTATCTCTTTAGTGCCACACATTTCATTCTATTCTACACACAAATAGTTTTCCAACGATGCAAGAATCACATCAATCATGGCCTATATGTGAAAGTTATGCCACTAAGAAGTTGACCTTCTTGTTTTCACCACCATAATTCAAGAGGATGCCATGTCAGCCCCTATTATTCATGAAAAATGGACTATCCATGTGATTATGATATAGAATACTCTAGAAGAGTCTATATTTTAACTCTGGTTAAGATTTGAGGTAGTAAAACTTAACCACTGGTAGGCTATCGGGCTATGTTATAACCGAGCCACTAAGAGGAAAAGGAGTTCTATTCTTTCGAGTGAATTTGTTTCATAGCTAAGCAAAAAATAGCCAAGAGGGATAGGAGGTATAGAACAAATAGAGGATTGGTGCATTATAGAAGCCTGCAAGCCACAAGTTGTACTTCTTTGTACTCACAATCATATTTCCATTCAAAGAAAGAGAGAGGAGCATCCTTTCCTTCGAGATGGGTGTTTCTCCTGAAAGGATTTCCCAGAGCATATTTTGTGTCAAATGTGTTTGATATTTTATTTTTTCGTTCTATAGTTTCTGCATAATTTTAATTCACACGCATGCTCTATTAACAACAATCTATAGATCGAGAAGTCTAATAGAACTCTAATAGTGTAGAATTTTAGATTTTAAATATAATTTTATGAGATCTGTTGTGACGAACTATAAGTGCAATATCCATGGTTGCTTACGAATCAAAGACTTAAATACATTACTTATGTAATAAATAAATACTAGCATGGTTTCTTGTATCTAGTAATATGTTTTTGTTGTCTTGAGTCTGATTGGAATACAAAAAAAAAAATTGGCATCATGGATTTGGTCCCCACATTAATCATCATCATCATTTTCATTTTTATAATAAAAATTTATTTAATTTACAATGGTCTATTAAAGTGCAATTATTTAGGTGGTGGGGTGGTTTATGGGTTATCTACAACCCCAGGGGGGAAAAGAGTGTACTCATGTGCATGGAGCTAAGGGATAAGCACTAAGAACTTGGTAGAAGCATATGAACTACTTTAAGGATTAAAAATCATAAAAGACAACACGTCTTCAAAGTTGGTTGTGCTAGGGAACTAGATGCTCTAATCATTAGAGCTATGATCTTTAACTGATCCTCTCTAGAATACTATCTATAATCCATATTAGAAAGAATTTGATAGAAGAATGGTAGTGTGGCCTCAATCTCTTGCTTCCAAATCCATGGTCATCAACTTAAAGAGGCAGATAGGCTCAAAAACTCAGCAACAATAAGGAAGATGGGGGTAATCATAATTAGTTCTAAGGAACATGAACATATGGTTCCAAAAATCCCCTCATATATCACTCCATCAATATTAACACAAGTCACATTAAGTAATGCAATGTGGACACATATTTCGTATCAAGTAGAACGATGTCGATAAGACCCCTCCACCATCCTTTCATGTTCCTCATTATCTCCTCTCCTACTTATAATTGCCTCTTTGTATTCAGATGTGATGCATTTGGGATCTTCCCCATGGCAAACAATCTTGAACAATTCCTAGTCCACTATATTTCTTCAACTACAATTCTCACTGTTATAAGGTTTTTTTGGCTTGTATTTGTCCTACTCGACATTCGTTGTACCTCCTTCAACATTGGTAGTCGTGTAGCAACTCAATTTAGGGTTGATTTCCTCCAGCTTGGTTGTCCATCTCAAACTTTCGGTCCTTTCTGTTACCATCTCCATCCCTTCAACTTTGTTCCAAAGGTTTCCTACCTATTCATGGGTACTTCAGGATATAAAAGGAAGACACAAATCTCCTAAGGATCAAGGTCCCTCTATTCATTAACATTTTGAATCACATTGTCAACTGGGGATAAATAACACATGTCTCTTAAAGAGTTCCTCAGTCCATGATTTGCATCACAACTCAGTTTGGAATCTTGTATCAATTAATAGAAGAATAGGGGATGCTCACCATTTCAACCACATGGATTACACAGGGCTTTGATGGACCAAACAAAAACTAGAAAAACACAAATCTAAGATCAATGGTATCAAACATCAATTGGAGGAGAATAGGGCCAATTGCAATCCCATTGAGATTCATTCTCACTCTCAATATCTAAAACTCACGACAAATGAAGTTGCCATGAGTTCCTTGGTCTTCCAATCCTGTTGCATTTCAATTTTGGAAACACAAGTTCGAGATCTCTAGCTTCATTTGATCTACCAATCACCCAAAATATTTACTCCTTCCCTATAGGGACTCTCTCTTAGCCCCAACAATGCACTACTGGTGAATTGCATATTGTAAAAAAACAATAAACCATGACTGAATCTAATAAAGCTATCTCAACACTACATATACATCTAACCTACTAACTTAAAAAAGAATAAGATTTTCAAACAATAACTTTCCTCTATCTTTTTTACTTATAATATACTACACAACATACTTTTCCTAATTATCCTTGTAGACTTTCTTTGAACTAAGATGTTTTCGAAACTTGCTCCTCCAATTCTAGTAGATCATTGTTCCACATATAACTCTAATATTAAAAAAAAATCACTCTATTGTGCTCCTAGAATGACTCTTCATTGCATAATTCAATATAGAACTTTTTTAGTTTCAACTAAAAACATAAATAAAATTAAAAGGCAATTATTTAAATAACTTTATATAATAAAGGAGTGGAGAAAAGTGTTTGTTATCTTTCCCATCATTGAATTTTTATGGAATATATCGCTATTTTCCATCCATTTCATACTTGACAAGTTCGTCAATTGTTTGTGTTTTCTACATTACCAATCCATTTCAAACTTCATCTATGCGGTCATGCTCAAAGACCAGTCAAATTCAAAGTGAATGCGTAGAGGGTCACAGGTCGATCGTGGTGATTCGTTGGCCATTTAAGGAAACTTATCATATTAGGGATTTCGTTGAAGTTAAAATTCTATTAAATTTAATGATATTTTTAATGTACATAAATTATAATTATCATTTTAAATTAATAATTAATTATAATTTATTTATATTTTCAAAATTATAATTTAAATAATTTAAGTTTTTGGAATTTTATTTCACAATTTTGTAAAAAAAAAATTAAAATAATATAAAATTTTATATTCAAATTTCGATCCACTGTGGTTAGTTATTTTAAAAATGAAACAAATTCATTTAAAAATTATAATGATAATAATTGGTATTGATAAACCCATAACTAATTTATTTTAGATAAAAAATAATAATTTAAATACAAAATTTATTGTAAATAATATAACTAAACATTTTAACAAATTTTTATCCAACAAATACACAACAGGTTTAAATACCACTTAATACTTATCAAATGTCATTCCCATAATAAGAAAAAATAAAGCATTCATCATGCCATCTAACAAAACAAGTTCATTTAAAAAAAAACAACCTTTCACTCTTGAACTCATATATTTTAACAATTTTACAACCAAATTATGAGGCAATTTGATTGGCATGGTTTAACTATTATATTATGAGCCAATTTGATTGGCATGATTTAACTATTATAAATTTTAAAGTTTTTGATTAAAATGGACGGAAACATTTTTTAATAAATTTTAAATTTAAAATGTATTTTTTGAACATATAACATTAAGAATAAATAGAGAAATTTAACCTCACAACAGTGATTAAGGAGAGCCATGGATGCTCACATGGTGGTAGCATCACTCAACAAATCGATTTAGAGATAACATCTCCAATCTAAGTGAACCTACATTTCCTGTGTGTTTGTGATGTATGTCAAAGTATGGTTCGGGGTCGATTCAAGTGCTTTTGAGGAGGACTGAAAAAGATGGTAAACGAAGGCTCAAAGTGGAAGATCTAAATGAATGGATCTACCTCAACAAGACCAGAGACTATGACATTTATCTGTGTGCAAAGGGTTTCTTTGTGTTTCAGTTTGAAAAATAGGGAGAATTCGATCATGTCATAAACGAAGGACCAGGGTTTTGGGGAAGGGTGGGGCTCTTTGTAACCCCATGGTTTCTAGGTTTTGATGCTGACAAAATGGTGGTAACAAAAGTGTCGGTCTAGGTAAGACTACATAACCTTCCACTTCCTTATCGGCACCATCAGGTTCTTGAAGGAATCGGGAACACTTTGGTAAGGTTCTTAAAGATGGACCACAAAAGAATGGACAAAGGCCTCTTCACATTTGCTCGCATTTGTGTGGAGATGGATTTAAGAAAAGGACTTCCTGATCATATTCATCCGAGGTATCAAGATTTTTGGTGGCCACAGTGGTTAGATTTCGAAAATACCGCTTTTAGATGCAGGATATGCCATCAAACAGGGCACTTGCAGAACACATGCATCCAAGCAAAGAAAAGTTCAAATAAAAGTATGCCAAAGCAAAGAGGATGACAATTCCCAATTCCTCCATATTCAGATGACTAGGATGAAGAAGTGGATGAGACCCAACAACAACCAGCAACACAAAGTTCTCAAAAGGAGGAAGAAAAGAGTGAGAAGGATCAGAATAATCCGGCAGACATTCCCAACAACTCATCAGTGATATCGACCAGTGAGACCCATCTCAAGGAAAAGAGAAACAATCAAGGACTAGGTGGAACTAAATGATCTCATGTCTTTGAGAGGTCAGATTCAGATACAAACTCTCAAAACCCTGCAAGAAATAATGAGTTGGAAATTGTTTCAACTACTCCAACTCTTAGGGTGTGGCAAAAAGTACAAAAGAAGAAATCCAGAAAAGGGAAAGTCAGTTTATCTAGCTATTTGTAATTTTTATTTTTTATTCTTTTTGGATAGCTATGCTACTTAGAGTGCTTAAAACGCATCCCCAGGTCTCTTGGGACAATATTTGAATACACTTTATACAGGCAAACATTTAAGCAACAGGCCATTTGTATTTTTCCAGTATAAACATTCATTCAGAATGCAATAGTTTCTGGCTTTTAGCTTTAGGAATCTGGCCTTGGTCTTTGATAGTTCAGGAGGAGCATTGAGGTTTGTGAGCACATACAAAATGTTGGAATACCAAGGAGAGTTCTGAAACTCCTCCTCGACAGTGGGATCAGGCAATCCTTCCTGCTCATCCAAGGCATCCACCATGTTTATGTCAAGGGCTTGTAAACTTGTTTCAGCCATTAGTTGAGCTAAGCCCTGACCTTGATCAGTTTTGTGGGTTTTATTTCAAGATCATATTCTAAAATTACAGCAATCCATTTGCCCCTCTTCCCATCTGGGTCTTGGGACAAAATGTCTTTAATCACTATATTTGGCACGTAGGCTATAGTGTGGGAATGTAGTATGTACACCCTAAAGTCTTTCAAGGCCTTTACCAAGGCATAGGCCTGTTTTTCCATTATGTTGTATTTCAAGGGTGCATCCCTCAGTGCTTTGCTGAAGAAAGAAATGGGCTTTCCATTCCCTCTGGATTTTCCTGCAACAGAACTGCAACTACTGTATGCTTGGAGGCAAATGAAAAAATCAGGAAATCTTTTGAGAAATCTAGGCTGATTAGGACAAGAGCCTGAGTGAGTGCAAGTTTAACTGATTCAAAAGATTTCTTGGCCTCAACAGTCCATTTAACTCCTACACCTTTCTTCAACATGTTAGTCATCTTCCTAAGGTGTTCAGCTAAGTTGGGAATAAACCTCCTGAGGAAGTTGATTTTCCCAATGAAGGACTGTAACTCCTTGATGTTTCTCGGGTGTGTGATTTGTAGTATTACCTCAACTCTTTGTGGGTCTATCCTAATCCCCTTCTCAGATATGATGTGGCCAAGAATCTGAACTTCTTGCAGCCCAAATACAGTCTTTTTAGGATTCAATGACAGACCGAACCTTCTACATTTTTCAAACACTTTCCTCAGATGTCTTAGGTGTTCTTCATCAGTCTTGGAATAGACTGTTATGTCATCCAGATAGATGACAATGAAGTGTACTATTTCATCTGAGAAGGCTATGTCCATTGCTCGTTGGAAGGTGGCACCAGCTTTCATCAGTCCAAAGGGCATTTTTACATACATAAAGGTGCCCCATGGAGTGGAAAAGGCTATCTTGAGTTGGTCTTCTGGGATTACTAAAACTTGGTTGTAACCTGAAAAACCATCTAACAGGGAGATCCTTTTTGAGCCTACTACCTTCTAAAGAATGTGTTCCATTTTTGGCAAAGGGTAATTGTCTTTGAGTGAGGCTCTGTTAAGGTTCCTGAAATCTATGCACAATCTGATCTCACCTGTTTTCTTTCTCACAGCTACAAGGTTTGAGACCCAATCAAAAAACCTCACAGGAACTATTATGCCTGCCTCATACATCTTCTTTATTTCCTTTTCTACTGCCGGCAATTGTTTTGGGTTTATTCTACGAAGTTTCTGTCTGAAAGGTTTCTGGTTCTCTTTCAAGGGTATTTTGTGTTGTATAATGTTTGCGTCATAGGCCTTTAAGTCCTCATAGCTCCAGGAAAACACATCAATGAATTCCTTGAATAGGTCAATGTATTTCTTTTTCATGTTTGCAGGCAGGGACTTAGCCAATTTGATCATCTTGGGCTTATCTTCAGTGCCTATGTTGCATTCCTCAACCTCAGAATCTAAGTGTTCTATAGTGGGCCTTTTTGCTACATTATCAAAGTAAAAAAGGTCCTCTAAAGGTGCCAACCCCTTGGGTATGTTCTTATCTTTGGCCTGCAGCACCTCTATTTCTTCACTATCTGCGTTTTCACATTCTTCGTTGGGATTTCCAATCTGTTCGTTTAGAATGTTTATTTCTATGTTACAGGGTGGCTCTTCCTCATCTGAGGACTCTTCACTTAGGCAGATATTGTCAGATTTAGAGTCTGAATCGAAAAATTCAAACTCGTTTCTGCCTATCAGGAAATCCTCAATCTGTTTATCGCCCTCAAAGACCTGCCAATATTTTTCGTTATCCGGCATTGCAGGTCTGAATTTCGTCTGAATGATGATTTTTTGATCACTAGGAGGTTTGTGATATGAACTAGCTATACAAGCTAATCCATTTGCAATTATGTTCTGACTCCTAGGGATAAACACTAGTTCATATTCCACAAAGGTCTTCAATAAATCCATGGCATCATTCCTATACGCTCTCAACCTAGGGTGTTTAGCTGTATATTCACCATTCACCTGTTTTATGACCAACTCAGAGTCTCCATGCACAGTTATCCTACGAGCTCCTAATTTTTTCAACAGATTCAAGCCTAGGATAAGAGCCTCATACTCTGCAATTCTATTTGTGCATTTGAAGTTCATATTAAAGGCATGGCTCTCTGCATAGTCACTCTCTGTGTTATGTATCCACACTCCTACTCCTGCAGTCTTCCTAGTGCAGGATCCATCAAAATTCATTTCCCACAAGGGGTTGTTTACATGTTTATCATCCTTTTCTTCCCTAATGTGGGTCTCACTGGTTTGTTGATGATTTTGCTTTCCTTGATGTGTATGGAATTCAGAGAGGTGACTAGTTAGCTGATTACATTCTATTTCTGTTTCAGTGCACTGTCCAGAGTTTTCTTCTTCATTTTCCTCTAAGTCCAGAGCGGCCATTATGTTAAAGTCCATGGGCTCTGTTTCCTTGTTTGTATCTTTGTCTTTGAACTCTGACCCCTCTAAGGATTCATCATTACAAAGGATGAAGGAGTCAAGGTCTGTATGTACAGAGTATAAAGGTGAATTTTCAGGCTTTTCGGGTCTACTAACCAGGAATTTCATTTGTGCCTCTCTATACAGTCTTCTAAGTTGGCTAAAGACCGGGATTGTGGCATAGGCCCCATCCATCTGCATTGTACCTTGCAGCTTGGCTCCCCATGATCTCGATAATAACATGCCATACTTGGGTGGCACATCTGCCACAACAACATCCATGACCATACACTTGGCCGGAATCTGGGTAAGGCTTACACATAAATCTTTGATCAGGCCAAGACACTTTACCCTGCTAGAATCGAATGAATATAAGTCTTTGTAGGGCCGAGTTATCTCTAGGCCTAACCTTTCCATCACTACTTTAGGCATCAAGTTGTGTGAGGCTCCAGAGTCATGCATTGCATTGTGAAGGATCTTGTCATGGATATTGAGACTGATATAAAAAGGTGGCACTACCCCCTCCTGAAACTTTCCTTCTATCTTTGGACCAAACAAAAGGGTCGGTTGATCATCATTCAAATTGACAGTGTCACTGTTTTTCCCTAGATTTAATGCTTTCAAAATTTGGCCTTTATATACATCCAGAGTGGCCAGCTCAGAGAGTGGGACAGAGATTTTAATTTTTGCAATCTCTCTTTCCAATTGAAGGGAGATTGACTCTTTGTAATACTCGATTCTGTTTTGTTAGCCACCACCTTAGTGGCTGAATCAGTGGATTGATTCTCACTATGTACAGTGTTTGTGACAGTTTTATCAGGAGCACTAACTGCAATGCTAGTGCTGCTAGTTGGTTGACCTTATTTATCAGTGTTTTGGTTGTCTTTTCCTTTGTTCTTCCCAGAACTCTCAGCTGCTGATTTGTTACTTTCAGCAGCTGCTTTAGAAGTTTTCTCAGGCCTTTTCTTGATGGTGACCTCAGAAGCCTTTGGTTTGGAAGTGTCTCGGATTTTTTTGCTTCTAAGTTCATATTGTTCTCTGACCTGCATGATGGCATTTTCAAATCCTAACCTGTAATCCTCAGATTCTAATCTTTCCTCATCCCAATAAGAGGGTGAGGGTTGATCTTCCTCTGTGGAACAGTTGTGGATTGAGTTTTCTATTTCAAACATGTTTATTGTGGTCCCCTCAGAATCTTCTATGATTCCCTCATCTTCATCAAGAAATTTCTCTTGGAATGGGGGAATAACTTGCTGATCTGATTCTCTTTGTTTGTTGGGAGCGGTATTGTTTCTTATAAAGTTCTAGTTTTGGTTATGATTTTGGTTTATGTTTTGGTTACTAACTGTGACAACCATTTTTTCCATCATTTGCTGTATCTTTTCCATGTTTTTAGATAAACGGTCATAATTGGGATCAGACGTGGAAGCTACTGTGTCATCTCTATATGTTACCCTTTTCTCAGCCCTCATTCTGGCTCTCTTCTCAATCAGGTTAGCCTCTACACTCACTGCTCCTCTTTGCATGTCTTCCAATGTGTTCTAATCTCTCTCCTTAAGCTAGTAGGCCATGTCAGCATCAAAGCCTTCGGGGTATTTTACTAAAGCCATACCTTGGGGAGGTTTCATGTGTGGAGAAAGAGCATTATAAACACTGTTAAACCTTGTAGATTAGTCATGGACACTCTCTCCTATATTTCTCTTAAGATTCTTGTATTCTGCTAGGGTTTGGAGAGGGTTGGCCTTAACTTCCCATTTGTTTATGAAAGTCTGATATAAAGCAGGAAGGTCTTGGATACTATTAGGAGGTAGGCTCTTGAACCATTTCTTCACATCCCCTCCTAAGCTCTGGGCAAAGATTTTCATTTTGACTGTATCATCATCTATCTCCATGTAGTCAAAATAATCTTCCATCCTATCTACATGGTGTTGGGCTGTGGTAGACTCTTTTGCAGTAAAGTGTGGGATCTTTGATTGGTAATCATTGGGTAAGGGCACTAGAGGCTGAGGTAACACCAGAGGTGCATACTAGGCTGCCATGATGATGTTTTGGTGAGGTAAAGGGTTAGCTTGAGCAGCTGGTATATGGATGACAAGGATATTAGGACCAGCAGAAGTCTGCTGAGCAGATTTAGGGTGGCGGAGCCCCAAGTTTTGAATGAAGTGAAAATCAGGGGGAGTAGATGGAGGGGTCTTTCTATCCCTAATGTGTTTACCACTTTGAGGTGGTGAACCAGGAAGCTCAAGGTCTGGCTGGTCTAGGACACTGAATGACCTAGTTCTAGGTACACTGTTTTGAGAGTCTAGGTCAAAAAGAGGGTCTGATAGAGCTGTGAAGTCTTCCGGTGTAGAGTTATCTCTATGGATGTGACCGGAAACAGTTGGTCTTTTGGGTGTAGGAGATCCCTTGAGGATGCTCTCAGGGTTGTCAACTATTTCGGGTGGGTTTGGATTAGGATAAGCTCTTGTGTGAATGGTTCTTGAAGCTAGAATGATGTTTTCTAACAAAGCAGCTTAACCCTACTAGTTACTTCTATTGTGGCTGATGTTGTTATGAAGGTTGGTCTCCCAGTGGAGTCTTATGTGAACCAAGATAATCAGCAGGCCTACTGATCACCAGTGGAGTCTTTGATCTTTAAGGAGCTATGGAGTCGCCAGGTGGAAGGTTTAGGGTGCTTCTGAAGGGTACACTGTCCACCACAGTGCTTATGAAATGTCCCTTTTCAAGGATACCTTCAAAACACAGCAAACTCTAACCAGAGATTGACTGGGAGGGCATTTACCAGATATATCACCTCTGAAAGAGGATGAGATCCAGAGGCTATCTGGCCCTTTCCAGACTCTATCTAAGAGTGTGGGAGAAAACACAACAAGTGGTATAGAAGTTGATTTGTGAATAGGAGTGTTTAACTGCCAACCTAACCAGAGATTGTAGGTTTCTGAGGCTGCTGTGGTGTGGTAAGACCAATGTTATCAGTTATAGACTCTCAGTTTCTCCCTAGTGGAGTCGCCATTATGTTGGGGTTCCCATGTTTTGGCCAGATTGGCAAGACCAAAAGATGAGACAACATCAAAACCACTTTCAGACCCTAGGATCTAGCCCTCCTGGGTCCAGAGAGGGATCTCTCTATATAAGCAAAGGTATATGTCTTTGAAGCTCAAAATTAAGATATTAGGCTAGTTATAGGCACAGGGTTTGTTTTTTTTATTGTTTGTTTGGTTGTTGGGAATCAGGAAAGAAGGGTTCAATATAAGACAAGGATGAGCAAAGAGGATTTTAGGCAAAGGAGGGATGAGTCAGAGAATATCAGGACCATTGGGCGATGGAGTCAGGAAAGGGTTTACTTTCTATTCAATATGCAGGCTTTTAGTTGGGCTAGTCATCTAAAGCATTGGATCTTAAAGATGATAGTGTGGCATGAAAAAGGTAAGAGAGAAAATGAAAGCAAGGAAACCTCCAAAGTGACCTTCAGAAATCAGATCCAGGGACAGGACATGCCATTGGACAACCTGTGATCCAACACCTAAAGGCTAACTCTTCAGACAAGAAAACATTAAAGATTTGGACACAAAGGTGAAAACCTGAGATCAGAGAGAGACTTTGAACTCTCAATGCTTCGGCCTCCAGCTCAAGGGAACTTAGAAAGGTTTAATCAATTGAAAAGGATCCTAGTGAGACAGAGACAGAGTTCTAGACTCCCGGTATGCCAATTCATTCAATTAAAGCCTAACAAGAACATCTCAGAACAATTTCATTAATTCATACATCAACTAGCAGCATATGGAACCACTACACTGGTTAAATTAGTTTGAAATCCATCCTCAGATAACACATACAGCAGAAAACATTGAAGGCAAAGAGAGCAGAAACATAGGGTACCTAACAAGGGTAAATCCTATGCCAGATTTCTGATGCGAGCCAGAAGAAATGAAATGTAATGAACTAAAAAGGAAAACATAGACAAAGATAGAAAAACATCACCACTGCTTTAAATCAGGATCCAAAGAAATGTGCTTGTCATATTAAAGAGCAACACCAGTCAAGTAAAACATTACCAATAGCTTGATATTCAGTCTGAAAACATCTTCCTTAGCCTGTCTTACAACTTTACACAGAGAACATGTCTCAAGAGAAACAGCTTACAATTCACAGATAGTCGATCAACAACCTTTACAATGAGTTTCTTCATGAAATTTATAGCTCAAGTGGAGCAGAGAAGGTAGATGGAAAACTAAATGCAACATTAAAACTCAGAAGAGGAAAAGGGTCAAGGCCTCATTCTGTTTTAAATTCTAGGCATTTATCTCTGGTACACTTTGGATGAAAGAGTGGTCTTCGTCAGGCTTCCATGTACTCCAGGTATGTCTTTGATGTACTTGTTGTAGCACTCTGGTGAATTAAACAAAAGGTAGAATAATGATGCTAGGGTCTGCCATACTATGCAACAAATGCTTCTGATAGCATAGGACTGTTGTCAGGGCTGGAATTTCCTCAGTAACACGGTATAGAATGGAGATAGTATGGGCACTTCGTCCTTTATGGAAAGAACGTTCTGCTAATGTGAAAACCTAGTACTATTATTTTTTGTGCATTGGACCTTCTGATTGATCCTCGGGGTCTTCGATCTGGTACTTTGCCTTCTAATAATTGGATTAAGGCTCAAAATCTACAATTACAGGCCTTAAATGATCTGTTTTCCCACTGATACTCCTTGCCGCTCCATGATTGCATTTGTCTGTGAAATTTGTGCTTTAATGGCTCTGGAAAGGTTTGATAAAGTTTAACCCCATTCCTTTAATGGAAGTCAAGTCATAACACCTTCCCAGGCTTTCTTCATAATTTCGATCTCTGCACGTGGCTTTCCTGGTGTTCTTTGCCACTGTAACAGTGACTGTGTATCATGGCGGTTGTCCACCTGAATGTAACCCTGCAAAACACGCAAACACGTTAAGAAAAATATGCATGGGAAGGGTGGATGCAGCGGGGACGATGAGAATGGTCGTGTAGACTGGTGAAATGGCAGAATAGTGCAGGATTGCGGTGGAAAATGCAGTACACAGTGGAAGATGGTCGCGGTGAGAGTTGGCGGAACGTAGAAAATTTTAAATGTGAACCTTTGACATTTAACCTTTGAGTGAAATATATAGGGGGCTGATGCAAGATGCGACGAAAATATATGCACACACGTGGAATGGTGACGTGGCGGGACCGGTCAACGGCGGGGCATGTAGTTAATCTGGACCATCCCATCTCAGGAGGAGATCAACGGTCGAGAACGCGTCGGAGGGCGACAGATGGTAGGCCAGGGGATCTATTTGCCTTGGGTTAACTCCCGTGCAACTTCGTGGTGCGACTACTGTCGGATGGCCCACCCCAGATCTTGGGCACCCGGACATAAATGTGCAGTAGGAAAGGCACACTACATAGTGGTATTCTGAGGCGATGAGGAGGAGGAAGAAGGAGAAATAGAAAAGGGATCACAGCGCTAGAGTAGCAAGAGATGATCCACCACCACCAAGAGGTGAGGATGGAGCAATTTATCTATTTAGAGGGACTCTTTCATCATTAAGAGTGGTATCCAAAT
Source organism: Pinus albicaulis (assembly GCA_034641835.2). Classification (NCBI taxonomy): domain Eukaryota; kingdom Viridiplantae; phylum Streptophyta; class Pinopsida; order Pinales; family Pinaceae; genus Pinus; species Pinus albicaulis. The sequence goes on from CM076583.1 coordinate 444,368,993, forward strand.
ATCATGAAACTTCCACGCAAGAAACAGAGTTGGATTTGTGCAGTGGAAGCAGGGACATGATAGTCCCATCTATTATGCATATGAGATTGGCCCCTGAGACATCATTATGTAGTTGAAAACCACCTAGGAAGCCACCTGATCTAGATTTGGTGAGACATTTCTCACATCATGATGCACCATTCATAGATCTAGGAGGAATGGGAGCATTAGGAGGCCATGATACAACGTTGAGAGTCTTGGGTAGACTCAAAGAGGAGGAATACATTCTCCCAACATCATCACTACCCACTCTCATTTCAAATTCTGCGTTGTGGGAGGAGAAGCATGGGAAGGATAGCAGCCTTCCAACATATACCTTTGTCATGGGAGATGTCAAGGAGAAGGGCAACCATATGACATATGTTCTTTATGATAGATCATCAGCACTGTCACTATGGAAGATTGATCCATATTGGAAATCCCAGCTGTTGGTTGATTATTCCAAGGATCTTTTTACTTGCATGATACTTGATGACCAACTTCAAGAGGAGGGCTATTCATTCCAAGATGAATTCATCTATTATCATGGTAGGATCTTCTTGTCTAGAGCTTCCAAGCTCAAGGAGAATTTGCTACAAAGATCTCATGAAAAATTTATCTTCAGCCATACTTATTCCATGAGAGCCTACAACACTATCATGGAGAGCTACACTTGGGAAGGCTTTGAAGAGGAGGTATATCAGTATTTTCAAATATGCATGGACCATGTGGAGTTGGAGGAGATCCATAAGTCTAGGGAGGAGTTATCACAACCACTTCTTTCCTCTTTTGGAGTGAGAGGGAATCTATCTATGGACCACTCCATTTGTATGAGCATAAATTTTGGTAAGGAACATGCTTATGTACATAATGTTTCATTTGATGATTATTTGCATTCCTTTACCATGTATATGCATGCCATTTCTCCAAGGAGGATCATTCTTCCATATAAACTTCATGGCCAACTTTGGGCCATAAACATTTCTAAACATGGCCACTCCCTTGGAGGATATAGGGAGATGTTGTATCACTATGGGTGCACTCCAAAGGCACCAAACATTTCTCACGTTTTCAGCCATTGTGAGAAGACTTGGGCAGCAAGTAAGTGGTGGGGAAACCACTTACCATACCATTATCTGATGCAGTCAGGAGATATATTGCGCTGCTTCCACATGTGGGACTATGACCCACCTCCATTTTTGCATATTTATGTTTATATGTACTTGGTTTTGATCCCATACATTGATGATGTACTTATTCTTTTTATGGGAATGATTGGAGGGAGGATGGGAGGACTGGAAGTTCCCTATGGGAGAGATATTCTCCATGTTCATTGTGCTACATGTTTCAGGGAGAACATTGGGCAAACCATGTTTGTTTCATTGGATCTATTGCTTCCTTGTGGGATGGATCATTTGCATCTCATGAGAACTTTGGAGGAGCATTTCATGGAGGGATGGATTGGGAGACACTTAACTTATGAGGAAAGCTTATCACATGGTGGTGTCACCAATGATGGGGGAGAAGAGTTGCAACACTCACCTTGTCAATTGCTTGAGGAAAAGCAACATTTGGGAAGGGAGGACTATAATATTCCCAATTAGCCATGAGCTAGTTGGAATATTAATTTTTGTTTTGCTGTCTTGTTTTATGAATACGAGGACAATGTAGGTCCATAAGTCTCCTTAATAATGAATAAAATCAATGCCAATGTGAAAAGGATATATCTTGGAAGCTTAATTGAGCACCTTTAGGTGTGAAAAGGGGTTGGAACACCTTCATTGCGTCAACTTTGACCAAATCAACAACGTTGTCATGGAGTAGTGGCATTCAATGAAAGACAACGCAGTTTTAGATGGAGATGTTTTGCAAGGAAGTAGTGCCATTATTGGATGGGGCTTAGGGTTTGGAAGTTCACAAATTACATAAGGAAGAGGAGGGCAGCCATATTGATTAGGTATTGGTATATGATATTTCTGAATATGTGGTCTATTTAGACATATAGCTTTCTTTGGCTGTTTAGCTAAGATTTCAAGTGTTGTTTAGCACTGGGTGTTCTTGATCGGGAATCCCACCTCTATCCTTGAGAGGCCTCTTAGTAGAGCATTGTAATACATTCCACTATCAGGAATTGAACAAGATTTCAGTCTTAATGTACAACGTAGTTCCTATTTAGGATTTGTGTGTGTATTGCAGGGAAAAAGTTGTGGAGGTTTGATTTGGGAGATTTCTGAGCTAGATCTCATTGGAGGAAGGTTCCTTTTTCTTTGGAGGCTAGTAAATAAGGCCTTGGAGCTTTATTGACTCATTTGGAATCAAGCCATAGTATATTTATCCCCTACAACACAATATCAGTCTGGATCTGTGCTATTTTAGGGAGGAGTTGCAGGGGTTTCTGTAGTAGGTGATTTGGGAGGTGTTTTCTCTAGTGAAAGGGCCAACCTTTCATCTGGAGGATTCATTGGAGGAGAGCACATTCATCTTTGTATCAACTTCAGCCATTTACTCTTCACACATTTGTTGCAGCATACTTTTAGCCATAGGGCTGCAGCTCATATTGTATTATTGGGTGTTTTTCCCAGAGACCCTTTTGGGTTCTTTTCTGGAGGTTGTTTAGAGCCCAGATCTATATTTTTGTATATATTGTGGCATATATCAGCCCCACATCTTTTGTGTACTCATTTGCTGTAGCAATTCTTTTAAAACTGCACTGTAGCAGTTGCTCTGGTATTTTGATATAGTAGCAGCACCTCTCTTTGAGGGTTTTGTCCATTGGAGGTTTGTTATATCTTTTTGTACATCTTATGGGCCATTTATTATGCATATTTTGTTTCTATTATAATGATTAGAAGGTCTTCATATTGGCCTCTTGCTTTAATATGATGTTTTACATTTCTATCCCATTATTTTGCACTATATTCCTGCTTTTCCCATTTGGGAATATTACACAAACAGTGTTTCCAGAACTTGACAAAGAAGGAAAAATCATATTTGATCTTGAAGCAATCACGAAAACAGGAACCGAACAACTATGAAATCGATTAATTTTAGAGTATCTCATTTAGTGGAAGAACTTACCCGTTGAAGATTCCTTATGGGAGGATGAAATTTTTATACATAAGCATCTGGAACTACTCAAGCATTGAGGGCAACAATTTTTTTGAAGGAGAGGGGCATGTTAGATCCCTATAATACTAGTGTATTCCCCTTATTGTTATTGTTAGTGTAGCCCCCTATTGTTATTGGTGTGCCCATGTATCCCCCACGTTGGTATAGTTGTGCCCCATAGAATCCCACTATCGTTATTGTTGTGCCCTTACATTATTATTGTTATGTAGACTTTGATTATATTATGACCCCTTAAACTCCTATATATACCAAGGAGGTCTTATCATTTGAATCATCCAAGAATTGTTCATTTATGTAATGGAAAGGAGGTTTCCTCCTCGAAGAGACTAATTTTTAAGTCGTTGATCTATCTTTTCTTCTATTTTGTGAGTTGGTGGCATAACACAAACATTCCAAATGTCATATTTATTTGCGTTAAGCTATGGTATTCTCATTTATTTCGATAAGATTTTGTTGCAGTTAGTGTTCTTGTCAACAAAATAAATCCAACCAACAAGATACACTACCAATAATCAATATACACTATCAAATATATATTAAAATATATAATAATTAAATTTAACACAATATTTAAATTTTAGTGTCTATATTTTAATTTATATAATATTTAATGTATTTTTCTACTTTATATAGTATTGTTTTCTATATCATTTATAATATATAAAATAGGGTAATAAGTAAGTGTTCTCTCATTGTTGCTTTGGCTTTTTTAATTTAAAATTAATTATATAAATTTTGTAAATAGAATTAGGAAAATTGTTATAATTAAATTTAACATAATATTTAAATTTAAATTAAATTAATTTTGTAAATAAAATTAGGAAAATTGTTATAATTAAATTTAACATAATATAAATGTGTATATTTTAATTTGTATAATATTTAAATTTTTTTCCAACATTTATAATATATAAAACGAGGTAATAAGTTATAAAATAAGATAATAAATTAAGTGTTTTCTCATTGTTTTATGTTTTACCTTTAAATAAGGTTGTTGATATTTTGAATCCCAAAAATGACCCATCTTCATGACAAGGTTGTCATGAAGAAAGACCATCTTTGCTTCATTTTTCTTCAACCATTATTATCCTGTTAGGATTCTAAAAGTTGAATGTTACTATGAAAAATCCACTGTTTATTTACAAAAACTAAAAATTACCCATATAATTTTTTATAACAAAAATATTTTTTTGTTATCTAAATTACAACATAAATTAGTACAACCTTGTTTAAAATCTGTTCAATATTCAAATTATTTAAATTTGGTAACACATCTAAAATATGTCACATATTCGAATTATTTAAATTTCACAACGCAAATTTATAATTGTAACACACTCTTGTTTATATTAACAAATTAGTATTTATATTTTGAACAAAATTATAAAAAGCAATTATAACATTCCACGTTTAAACTACACCCATTCCACGTTTAAAGCTCTATTACAATGAAAACGGTACTGAATGGCATACTTTAACTGCCATGGATCCGATGGGATCTTTGAGAAAGGACATTATGGTGCACAAGGTTGCCAAGTCGCCAAAGAACTTAAATGGTATTGAAGGTTGTGAGTCAGGGTGCATTGGGAAGTTGGCCAGAAATAAAGAGGAGTTACTCCAAAAAGTAGACAATGGCTGCTTGTCATTTATCATGGCATTGATATTCTAACTCAAATGGAGTGGAATTAAAGATTGTGAGCCATGGGGATAATGGGAAGTTGGCTATGGTTATAAATAAAGAGGCGTTACCAAAATGGAGAGGAAGACCGCAAAAAAATCATATCATTTCCTATGTAGTAGATGGCATATATCACATTAAATTAGAATTGTTTTAAATCTAATTTAATGCAATTTATTTTATTTAGTGAAGTGGTTATTGATAATTTATATATGTAAAACTTTAAGGTTGATTTAAAATATATATTTGATAATCTATTAATTTATGGATAATTAAAATTAATTATTATTGTTGGAAGTCATTATTATTAAAAATTTAGATGATTAAATAAAGTTAAATTGTTTTACTATGGGGAAGTTAGGGATATTCAAAGCTACAAAGATGGAATTTTCAAAATGAGAAGGTTTGTCTTCATCTCTCATATACACAAACTCTTTAATTTGGTAGTAAAACAAGGTTTCTCTAAGCTTTGGAGGCAAAGCTTTAGTGTGCCTATTTTTAAAAGTGAGGATAAAAACATTCCCTCTAGCCACAAAACCATTATGATTAGCCACAAAATCAAATGTGCACTCTAAAGATATATATTAAATGCCCCACCAGACCCTAACAGATGTATATTAAATGGGAGTGGGAGACCCACACTCAACTGCACGGGATCCTCGGGAGCCGATCTTCAATATAATGTCCAGCTGCCCAAAACAGAGATTGTCGATAAGTCTAGTCTGTTGTCCGACTAAATTCGAATCGCAGGCTTCAAGATGCCCAACAATATGTGGGGAGCTGACAAGGAAGTGGAAGGGCAAGGGCAGGCAGTAAACCCCATAAGCCAGTCTCTCAGCAGCTCGCTCCTCTCCCTCCAAATAAACGCCATCTTCGAACTAGAAGAACCCATAACACAAATCTCTCGCGGGAAAAAATCTCTGGTTGATGTCTTTTTGCCGAGCAACCCACTTTTCTCTTGCACAATGGTCATTGTCCCCCCCTCCTTTTTACCATAAGTCTTTTCAGTTCTACATGTGTTGTTTATTTCTATGATGCAAAAATAGTACAGTAACAGCTCTTTCCCTTCAATCTTGGAAGATCTGCTATATTGCTTTTTCTCACAGCTTGGAAGTTTGTGTTGTATGTATAATTTTACAGGAGGAGGACGATCGAGGAGTGCTGCGATGGCAGAAAAGAACAGTCAACATCGATGACCACATGATTATTCCAGAGTTCCCACCCGGCGAAGAATCATACGATTCGTGGGTGGATGACTATATTTCTAAATTGGCCCTCGCGCCTTTCGATCAGTCGCGTCCTCTCTGGGAATTCCACATCTTAAATTATAAGACCAGCAAGGCAGGGGCTACCATGGTTATTAAGCTTCACCATGCCCTTGGAGATGGTATTTCTTTCATGTCCACGTTGTTTGCTCTTGTCACCAGAGTCGACAATCCCCATCTCCCACCCACTTTTCCTACTGCCAAGCCTAGCAATAGATCCACTACTACCTCAAAGCAGTTCTTGGCAACTTATATTTTTCACAAAATATGGTATATCATGCTTTTAGTATGGTACACGCTGGTTGATGTAATAAGTTCTTCACTTAGAACCATCGGATGGATTGACGATAGCCAACTCCCAATTCGAGGACCTCCTGGAGTGGAACATATGCCCATTGCGCATTCTTCTGCTACATTTCAATTGGAGGACATCAGGCAGATTAAGAAGGCAGTAGCAGGGGTATGTGATTATAGTTATGTCAATCGTAGATTTTGAGAATATTTAAGGACTAATTGTTTTATCTTTATCTTATTATCAGATTTTCAGATTCTAATATAATTTCGAAATCTTCAATATACAAAATATTAGATATAATTAATTTATATGTAAACTTAAACTAAGTTTTTATTTGCACTCCAGACTGTGAATGATGTGATGACAGGAATAGTTTTTTACGGTCTGCAACTCTACTTGCAGATTCGCCTGTCAGCTGGTATGTCAACACAACCCCTGGTTCATAATTACTATATCCATTCCTAGTACTAATAGTTTAGTTGTTAAAAATTCATGGCAACTGCATTCCTTTCTTTCTTGTTGAAAACAATATTAACTCCCATGTCTTATTACTAATTAATTTCGTACCCGTTATATAAATATGATTCATTGATTTTTCTTTGGACGCAGTTGGAGAACAAAGCTTACAAGATGCTTATAAGAAGAGATCTGAGCTGCTGAATGACAGTGTTATTAAACAAATGAAGAACTCAAGAGTCACAGCACTTTGTTTGTTAAATACAAGAGCTTTGGCTGGAATACAGGTATATATCCATTACCCCATCTCTTTCCAAATATGTTTACTCCATGAAGTGTTGCCAGACATCTCTTGAGAACATGGATATTTGTGCAGAACATGGATGAGATGTTGAAACCAAAAACTCAAGCGCCTTGGGGGAATCACTTTGGCTTCTTGCATTTGCGGGTACCCATCATGGGAAAGGTGGAGAATCCTCTGGAGTTTGTGAGAATGGCAAAACGTATCATTGATAGACAAAAAATGTCTTTAGGAGTTTTCATAAATGCCGGAATTCTGAGATGCCTTGCAAGGTTAAGAGGACCGCAGGTATAATATGTAACATCCCCATTACCCAGAACTCGTTATTGTCTGCAAGGATTCTGAATTCTCATTCATGATCTGGTTGGTACAGGTGATTTCTAGATATTTATACAATAACATTGCCAATACAACGATGGCTATATCAAATATGATTGGCCCCATGGAGAAGATTGCTATGGATGGGAATCCAATCAAAAGCTTTTCTTTCTTTGTATCAGGTGCCCCTCAAGTGAGTAAAGTACAGACTTCTCAGGTTCCTCTAGCCATATTCTAGTATTTTTGCAAGAAATCAAAGCAGTAGCTTGTAGAGATTTCTATATGTTTGGGTATACCGTTTCCAGTTCAATAATTTAAAATGTTATTTGTTTCATAGAGATTGAAACATATTCTCCTGTGTTATGGAATTTGTTTATGCAGTCACTGTCTGTGTTCATTGTGAGCTATATGGGCACTGCGCAAGATGGGAAGTGATGGCTCAGAAGGCTTATATCGACACCAATATCCTGTGCCAGTGTCTCATGGAGGCGTTTGAGGAGATCAAGAAGGCTTCCATCAATCATATATAGAAATGTATTTATGTTAATGAGTTGTATTCAGGACCGAACCAGCTCAATATCAGAATAAACAAATAAAGGAATTTAATTCTCTTCCTGTCCTCTTTTTAGGAAAATTTAAAAGTATTCCATCAAATTTAAAACAAATGATCTCTTTTGATTTCAATTATTCTTATGATAAGACAAAGGATTCTGCAAAATCTTATTACATTGAATTCTAAAATTTATAGAGCCACATTTTTGTTTTACCGTTTAACGTTTTTATCTTTTCCAAAAGACTTATTTTGATAATAAGCTTATTGCATTTTTGGCTTACTTTTAAACTTGTAATAGTTTTTGTCTTTGGCCAGGTTATTATAATTCAAATGGTTTCCTGTTTTAAAATATGTAATAATTAGTTTATTAAAATGTGTAATATTTAATTTATTGTTTATATATAAAATAAAATTGTGTTGATAATTATTATGTCTATAGATATGTGTTTATTTTGGAATAAAGTTTCTAGAATTTTAATTTAATTATCAATAATTATTAGGTATATTATAAGGATTTAAAGTTCACAAAACATTCTAAAATATTTTTAATAGTAGTTATGTTTTTTTTATCTTTTTAATTAAAATGTTTGACTAAAATAAATGTTAAATAAACAAGTGTCACATGAAATGAATTATGGTTTTTTGGGCATGTGGTATTGCTAACCCATGGTATTAGCTCTTGGTATTGTAACAAACCCTATTTATAGGCTAAGAATATCTATAATAAAACATGATTGAATCTTCATGGTTAAAAATCTTATTACATGTTTTTTTGAATGTATATATATTTAACTATTATATAATAGTTATTTTTATAATAATAATAATAATAATAATTTAAAACACAATTATAATTTAGTTATTTTGTATAATTTTTTAAATTTTAGAAATATGAGATGAAGTAATTGTTTTGATGCTTATCAAGTATTAATATCTAATATCTATCTATGCTTACCAACAATTTTATGTCTACTAGCATGCAAGGCTTCAAGATTCAATTTCAATCAATTATTGGGAGGGGGTTATATTTGGTTTATAGATTCAATCTAATCACAAGATTTAGAACGACCAAGTGTTGACACAAAACCATCTCAAAGATTATTGAGTAAGGAGTTTAAGCATATCATGGTGCAAACCACCCATCTTTGAGAAGAAATTATAGCTTTGCGGCTATGACACAACTGAATGCTCTTCATTATGACCCTATCTATTGATTTTCTAGTTAAACACCCAACTTTGATGCATATAAATGAGGATGAGCTCTCTGAGCTTTCCATCTTCATTATACTCTAAGTCATCAAAACCTTCTTCTTCCAGCAATGTCATCATCAATGAAGCTCAAAATTTTCCAGATCTTAGTATAATTATGTTTTCCTTTGAAAAGAAGGTTCTAACATTGATGATACCACATCCTTTTTGGATAATTAAGATATTAATTTGCAAATTCTATCTAATTTTACTTGTTTTTTTTACCTAATTGTTTTGACTTTAAATAAATCATTTTTTTTTTAAATAAAAAACTAACTAATAAATAACTTCTTATAATATAATTACTATATTTAAATATAAATTTTCATTAAAACAAATATTTATTTATTTATTTAATATAAAATTTGAATATAAATAAGTAAAATTTATACCCCTTGAGCACATAAGTTATCCCCACAAGAACAATTTAAATTAATTAATAAAACATGCTTTTTTTAATATAAATTATTAACTATAAATATGATACAAATATAATTTTATTGTTTCCGTTATTTCAAAATATTAACTTACATTTTTATCAATGCACTAATTAATTATTTTTCATGGTACAAAATTAATATCATATTTTTCATTAAAATAAATTAAATAGACATAAATAATTTTAATAGATATTAAAATAAAGGTTCTGATTAAATAAGGTTACGATATTTTGAAATATAGTAACTTTTTTGTGTTTTTAAGTGAATTTATAATAGAGTTAGTATTTGCAAACTCTCTTTTGTTTTTTTGATTGAGAGAGACTTAGGTTCCGAAAAAGTTGATTTTATTCTTTGGGCAATATTTATGTCCAAATTTTTTCCAAGTATATATATATATATATAACATTAAATACATTAAAAGTTCAGTTAATTAATTATCAAAATAATATATTTTGTGTTTTTTGTAATATTTAAAAGTAATTTTTTTTCTAAAGGAAATTAAATTAAATATCATTTAAGGTTTGTAACGCCCTCCAGTACAATAAATATTTTGTATTTATTTTTATTATGCAAACTTGGTAAACAATGAGCTTAGTGGAAAAACATAGTGAAAGGTGATATTTAAAATGAAAAATTATTTTATTTTTTTGTTAAATGAACAAGTCTTGGAATTTAGATTGTCTGGTAGCATATAGTTAGAGACAATGAGTTATTCTCTCTCGCTCTCTTCTTCTCCCTAGAGAAAATATTTCACTGGCAAAAGAATGTGAAGGATAGCAAGAAGGAAAAGAGAAAGCTAGAGGCACTCGAAGGAGAAGAGGGGATATGAGTTATTAGGAAGGACACTGCCAGTGAGGTTCTCTTGAGTTGGTTTGTGATCGAGTGGAGACCTTGTAGTGGATAAGAAATGCATGGATGGGTTGGACCCTAATGCTAGAGAATCGACCCTAGAGGTCATTGTCTAAACTATTCTAGAAGTTGAATTCTTGGGGAGATAACTTAGACGTAATTGTTGATTCTTGTGGCTGGGAGGAAAGGTCGCTCTCCGTGTGGAATTCCTCGATTGTTGCTTGTTCAGATAAGTATGTTAAATTTATATATAGTTTACAGAGACATACTTATTCGTTTTATGAAGTCTTCTTCAATAGTAGAAAAATGGTGTTATGAGTTTATAATAGTGGAAGACTATTATCATGTGATGTTCTCAAAGAAAAAAAATAAAGGAAAGGTTCAAAGTTTTGTACTCAGAGTTCATGTTTTCCTTTAACAGAAGTATGAGTTAACAATGACTGTAACTAAATGGGTGGGGTAACCAAAAAATAACAATAATTACCCAATCATTCTGGGTTGAAGTTCATGTTTTCCTTTAACAGAAGTATGAGTTAACAATGACTGTAACTAAGTGGGTGGGGTAACCAAAACATAACAATAATTACCCAATCATTCTGGGTTGGGGCCTTTACTAACTTAGTAACATGAAATGGACCTACCATGACCATCATTCAGACAAAGAATAACTTCTTTACACATAAATTTTTTTCTAGTAAGAATATTATGATTGCATGCTCGGTGGTAAAGAATGACCAAACCATCACCATAACTCGGGTTGAGCGGAAAATCAAGAAAAATTGTAACCCGGGAACTGTTCATGATGGTAACAGGTTGTAATAGGAATCAATAGTAAAGTTCCTATTAAAACTATTAGAAAGAAAAAATAATTGTGCATAATAATAAACACTTACGAAAAGAGTGAAGGAAGCAAAATCTTGTAGGGACCTGTTTGGCTTATGGGCCAGGCTGATTGAGACAACCACCCAGAATTTGTTTTGGTCCCATGAACTTTCGCAAATTGGGTTGAAATGAAAACTTATAGATAGAGCTAAATGGTACACCAGAGAGAAAGTGGAGGAAAAATTTCCTCGCCTCATTCAGTAGAATCTTTTGGGGACCAAAATCCTCCCAAAATGGGGAGGTGTCATCTGGATTGGATCATTATATTGTTTTTCATCCATATCAATGCTTTTTGAGTGGAAAAGGTGTAGGAATAAACTCACGGGATTATTTTTACCAACAAGACCCAGTTTGGAAAAACAGGGTTTGAAACATTTTGGGAGCATTTTGAGGCATCAAAAGATGTTTTTTGGGGGTAAAAATCTATCTCTTTAGTGCCACACATTTCATTCTATTCTACACACAAATAGCTTTCCAACAATGCAAGAATCACATCAACCATAGTCTATATGCGAAAGTTATGCCACTAAGAATTTGACCTTCTTGTTTTCACCACCATAATTCAAGAGGATGCCATGTCAGCCCCTATTATTCATGAAAAATGGACTATCCACGTGATTATGATATAGAATACTCTAGAAGAGTCTATATTTTAACTCTGGTTAAGATTTGAGGTAGTAAAACTTAACCATTGGTAGGCTATCGGGCTGTGTTATAATCGAGCCACTAGGAGGAAAAGGAGTTCTATTCTTTCGAGTGAATTTTTTCCATAGCTAAGCAAAAAATAGCCAAGAGGGATAGGAGGTATAGCACAAATAGAGGATTGGTGCATTATAGAAGCCCACGAGCCACAAGTCGTACTTCTTTGTACTCGCAATCATATTTCCATTCAAAGAAAGAGAGAGGAGAATCCTTACCTTTGAGCTGGGTGTTTCTCCCGAAAGGATTTCCCATAGCATATTTTGTGTCAAATGTGTTTGAGATTTTAATTTTTCGTTCTATAGTTTCTGCATAATTTTAATTCACACGCATGCTCTATTAACAACAATCTATAGATTGAGAAGTCTAATAAAACTCTAATAGTGTATAATTTTAGATTTTAAATACAATTTTATGAGATCTGTTGTGACGAACTGTTAGTGCAATATCCATGGCAGTTTACGAATCAAAGACTTAAAGACATTACTTATGTAATAAATAAATACTAGCATGGTTTCTTGTATCTAGTAATATGTTTTTGTTGTCTTGAGTCTAATTGGAATACAAAAAAAAATTTGGCATCATGGATTTGGTCCCCACATTAATCATCATCATCATTTTCATTTTTATAATAAAAATTTATTTAATTTACAATGGTCTATTAAAGTGCAATTATTTAGGTGGTGGGGTGGTTTATGGGTTATCTACAACCCCAGGAGGGACAAGAGTGTACTCATGTGCATAGAGCCAAGGGATAAGCACTAAGAACTTGGTAGAAGCATACGAACTACTTTAAGGATTAAAACTCATAAAAGACAACACATCTTCAAAGTTGGTTGTGCTAGGGAACTAGATGCTCTAATCATTAGAGCTATGATATTTAACTGATCCTCTCTAGAATACTATCTATAATCCATATTAGAAAGAATTTGATAAGAGAATCGTAGTGTGGCCTCAATCTCTTGCTTCCAAATCCATGGTCATCAACTTAAAGAGGTAGATAGGCTCAAAAACTCGACAACAATAAGGAAAATGGGGGTAATCATAATTAGTCTAAGGAAAATGAACATATGGTTCCAAAAATCCCCTCATATATCACTCCATCAATATTAACACAAGTCACATTAAGTAATTCAATGTGGACACATATTTCATATCAAGTAGAATGGTGTCGATAAGACCCCTCCACCATCCTTTCATGCTCCTCATTATCTCCTCTCCTACTTATAATTGCCTCTTTGTATTAAGATGTGATGCATTTGGGATCTTCCCCATGGAAAACAATCTTGAACAATTCCTAGTCCACTATATTTCTTCAACTGAAATTCTCACTGGTATAAGGTTTTTTTGGCTTGTATTTGTCCTACTCGACATTCATTGTACCTCCTTCAACATTGGTAGTTGTGTAGCAACTCAATTTAGGGTCAATTTCCTCTAGCTTGGTTTTCCATCTCCAACTTTCGTTCCTTTCTATTACCATCTCCATTCCTTCAACTTTGTTCCAAAGGTTTCCTACCTATTTATGGGCACTTCAGGGTATAAAAGGAAGACACAAATCTCCTAAGGTTCAAGGTCCCTCTATTCATTAACATTCTGAATCACATTGTCAACTGGGGAGAAATAACACATGTCTCTTAAAGAGTTCCTCAGTCCATGATTTGCATCACAACTCAGTTTGGAATCTTGTATCAATTAATAGAAGAATAGGGAATGCTCACCATTTCAACCACATGGATTACACAGAGCTTTGATGGAAAAAACAAAAACTAGAAAAACACAAATCTAAGATTAATGGTATCAAACATCAATTGGAGGAGAATAGGGCATTGAGATTCATTCTCACTCTCAATATCTAAAGTTCACGACAAATGAAGTTGCCATGAGTTCCTTGGTCTTCCAATCCTGTTGCATTTCAATTTTGGAAACACAAGTTCGAGATCTCTAACTTCATTTGATCTACCAATCACCAAAAATATTTACTCCTTCCCTATAGGGACTCTCTCTTAGCCCCAACAATGCACTACTAGCGAATTGCCTATTGTAAAAAAGCAATAAACCATGACTAAATCTAATAAAGCTATCTCAACACTACATGAACATCTAACCTACTAACTTAACAAAGAATAAGGTTTTCAAACAATAACTTTCCTCTATCTTTTTTACTTATAATATACTACACAACATACTTTTCCTAATTATCCTTGTAGACTTTCTTTGAACTAAGATGTTTTCGAAACTTGCTCCTCCAATTCTAGTAAATCATTGTTCCAAATATAGCTCTAATATTTAAAAAAAAAAAAATCACTCTATTGTCACTCCCAGAATGACTCTTCATTGCATAATTCAATATAGAAACATTTTTAGTTTCAACTAAAAACATAAATAAAATTAGAAGGCAATTATTTAAATAACTTTATATAATGAAGGCAATTATTTAAATAACTTTATATAATAAAGGAGTGGAGAAAAGTGTTGGTTATCTTTCCCATCATTATGCTCCTAGAATGACTCTTCATTGCATAATTCAATATAGAACTTTTTTAGTTTCAATTAAAAACATAAATAAAATTAGAAGGCAATTATTTAAATAACTTTATATAATAAAAGAGTGGGGCAAAGTGTTGGTTATCTTTCCCATCATTGACTTTTTATAGAATATATAGCTATTGTCCATCCATTTCATACTTGACAAGTTCGTCAATTGTTTGTGTTTTCTACATTACCAATCCATTTCAAACTTCATCTATGCGGTCATGCTCAAAGACCAGTCAAATTCAAAGTGAATGCGTAGAGGGTCACAGGTCGATCGTGGTGATTGGTTGGCCATTTAATGAAACTTATCATATTAGGGATTTCGTTGAAGTTAAAATTTTATTAAATTTAATGATATTTTTAATGTACATAAATATTAATTTTAATTTTAAATTAATAATTAATTTTAATTTATTTACATTTTCAATTATAATTTAAATAATTTATTTTTTTGGAATTTTATTTAACAATTTTGTAAAAAAAATTTAAAAATAATATAAAATTCTATATTCAAATTTCAACTAACTGTGATTAGTTATTTTAAAAATGAAACAAATTCATTTTTAAAATTAAACAAATTCATTTAAAAATTATAATGATAATAATTGGTATTGATAAATCCATAACTAATTTATTTTAGATAAAAAAATAATAATTTAAATACAAAATTTATTATAAATAATATAACTAAACATTTTAACAAATTTTTATCCAACAAATACACAAGAAGTTTAAATACCACTTAATACTTATCAAATGTCATTCCCATAATAAATAAATAAAAAAAAAAAAAAAAACATTTATCCTACCATCTAACAAAACGAGTTCATTTAAAAAAAACAACCTTTCACTCTTGGACTCATATATTTTAACAAATTTACAACCAAATTATGAGGCAATTTGATTAGCATGGTTTATCTATTTTTTTATGAGGCAATTTGATTGGCATGATTTAACTATCATAAATTTTAAAGTTTTTGATTGAAATGGACGAGAACAATTTTTAATAAATCTTAATTTTAAGATGTATTTTTGAACATATAACATTAAGAATAAATAGAGAAATTTAACCATACAACAGTGATTAAGGAGAGCCATGGATGCTCACATGGTGGTAGCATCACTCAACAAATCGACTTAGAGATAACATTTCCAATCTAAGTGAACCTGCATTTCCTTTGTGTTTGCGCTGCATGTCAAAGTATGGTTCGGGGCCAATCCAAGTGCTTTTGAGGAGGACTGAAAAAGATGGGAAACAAAGGTTCAAATTGAAAGATCTAAATGAATGGATTTACCTCAACAAGACCAGAGACTGTGACATTTATATGTGTGCAAAGGGTTTCTTTGTGTTTTAGTTTGAAAAATAGGGAGAATTTGATCATGTCATAAACGAAGGACCGTGATTTTGGGGAAGGGTGGGGCTCTTTGTAACCCCATGGTTTCCAAGTTTTGATGCTGACAAAATGGTGGTAACAAAAATGTCGATCTAGGTAAGACTACATAACCTTCCACTTCCTTATCGGCACTATCAGGTTCTTGAAGGAATCGGGAACACTTTGGTAAGGTTCCTAAAGACGGACCACAAAAGAATGGACAAAGGCCTCTTCACATTTGCTCGCATTTGTGTGGAGATGGATTTAAGAAAAGGACTTCCTGATCATATTCATCTGAGGTATCAAGATTTTTGGTGGCCACAGTGGTTAGATTTCGAAAATACCGCTTTTAGATGCAGGATATGCCATCAAACAGGGAACTTGCAGAACACATGCATCCAAGCAAAGAAAAGGTCAAATAAAAGTATGCCAAAGAAAAGAGGATGACAATTCCCAGTTCCTCCATATTCAGATGACTAGGATGAAGAAGTGGATGAGACCCAACAACAACCAGCAGCACAAAGTTCTCAAAAGGATGAAGAAAAGAGTGAGAACGATCAGAATAATCAAGCAGACATTCCCAGCAACTCATCAGTGATATCGACCAGTGAGACCCATCTCAAGTAAAAGAGAAACAATCAAGGACTAGGTGGAACTAAATGATCTCATGTCTCTGAGAGGTCAGATTCAGATAAAGACTCCCAAAACCCTACAAGAAATAATGAGTTGGAAATTGTCTCAGCTACTCCATCTCTTAAGGTTTGGCAAAAAGTATAAAAGAAAAAATCCAAAAAAAAAGACACTTTATCTAACTATTTGTAATTTTTATTTTTTATTCTTTTTGGGTAACTATGCTACTTAGAATGCTTAAAATGCATCCCTAAGTCCCTTGGGACAATATTTAAATGCACTTTATACATCTATTACCATATAACTTTTTATTTTTCTTTAATAAAAAATTGTTAATTTTTCCTAAAAACAAATAACATATAAAAAATAGAATAAAAACACTTTAATAACAAATAAATTTAAAAACATATAACATATAAAATAAGACAATTTAATACGCCAAACAATAAAAAAAGGTAAGACATTCCAAACACCACGTTTATTTGCTTGCGTTAAGCTATCTAATTAAATGCGATAATATTTTGTTACAACTGATATTCTTATCAAGAGGAGAGATCCGACTCGCAAGATACAACACCAATAATGGATATCCACTATCAATTATATGTTAAAATATATAATATCTAAATTTAAGCTAATATAATATTTAAATTTAAGTTATATATTATTATAATATTTAATATATTTTTTTTAATTAAATATATAATTCAAGCTATAGTATTATTTTGTGTATCATTTATATATTATAAAGTAGTTAATAAAGAAGTGTTTTAGGTTTTGTTTTTAATTTAAATTTGATAATATAAATTTTGGTGAAAATATATTTTATTATTATTTAAATTATATCTTTGAGACAGAGGACATTCATGCGCAAGGCTCGGGAGTCGCGAATCTCCAATTAACTTAAATGGAATTAAAGATTGAGAGCCAAGGTGTACTAGGGACTTGGTTAGAAATAAAGTACACGAAGGCAAGGCTGTTTGTCATTTATCATGACATTGATATTCTAAACTCAAATGGAATTAAAGATTGTGAGTCATGGAGGCATTGGAAAGTTTGTTATAAATAAAGAGGTGTTACCAAAATGGAAAGAAAGGGGGCAACTATTAATCTCCATGTAGTTTCAGCGTTTTCCAAAATGGAAAGTGGAAAGGAAGTGGCAAACATTTTTTTGGCATGTATTTCCATTTTCTTTTTTGGCAATACATATTCTTTTGGTTATTGTTTTTATAGTTTTATTAATTAATGTGGTTGGGTAGTATATGTTCACACTTAAATTTAAATTTAAAACATATTTTTTAGGTTATAGTTTCTATGGTTTCATGAATTAATGCAGTTGGGTAGTATATGTCTATAGTTAAATTTAAATTTAACGATAGGTGTCCAACGACATTAATGAGACTATAGCATGGGAAATCATGATCACCTTTTTCTTTTACCATCAAATTATTTGTATCCAATAAATATTGATATGATATCTTAAGAGTATAGTTGAGGTCGACAATCAAAAATATTTTTGCATTGCATGCATTACATTCAATTTGAATTGTTTTAAATTTAATTTTCTGTAAAGTGGTTATTGATAGTTTATATATGGTTTAGTAAAAAACATTTGATAATTTATTATTTAAGCTTTTTCAATAATTTATTGAGAAACTATTATTATTAAAAATTTACATTATTAAATCAAGTTAAATTATTTTATTATCAATATTTTCTAAAGCTACAATTTAATTATATATATGTATACATAGAAAATTTTAAAATATTATTATTCTATAAATATTAAGAAAATAGATTATATATATATATAACTTTAGTAGAATGCTATCTAGGCAGGAGGGGAGGTGTTGGTGTTTTTTCACATGTAATCCTCCTAATCATAATGCAATATATCAATACATTGTATGGAAATTGACATAACACAACCTCTACACTAACTTTCCTTATTTACTCCAAGGCCATGTTGATACAATTTCCTTAGGGATATTACAAGGTTAAACTTGCTTGGAGGTTTAAGTCCATTATGAGAAAATTTGGAAGGCCTAAGTCCAATGTGTCAAGAATCATGTTTGTGTGTAGTAACATAGTTGTGGTTCTTAAGGAATACAACAACCGAGGATGATACATTTCACAATGATTGGTCTATTCACAACTTAATGATTGTAGAGGATAATTGGTAGTGCTCATATGAGTTGTCGACGAATGTAGGGGAAAAAAGCCACAACATGACTCATTTATAGGTCCATGGCGGAGAGGGATAGAGTAGTTGTTGCCATATCATATCACATCTCCACTTCCTTAGAGCAGCAACACTATGTCCAATAGGTTAAGAAGTGCACTATGTTAATGAATAAGAAGATAACAAAGGGCCATATGGAAGGAGAAATCATAGATTTTTTTAAGGATCTAGGAACTTCAAATGCATATGACATAAAATTCTAGTGCACATGAGAATTATACTAGCATACATAGGGTTTCATTGCATAGGTTGTCCTTGCAACAAGAGGAGTAACAATAAATTGTTTATAGGATGGATGATCTTGAGCAATACAACGGGTCTTAGTAACCCTAATCTCATGGGTAGTGAAAAAATAAGGTGGAAATTTTTAGGTTTGAGGACTAGGAACCTCTAAGGAGGCTCTCCCATCACTTGTATGAGGGAAAAACACCCAGTGTAACTTGATTTTCTAGTCTCTTCCTGGTGTTGTTGTCTTTGTTGGTGTCTTCTTAGTTTTATAATAGCCTTTGGTTTATTATGTTACTTGATGATGATATATTTAAGGTCAGGTTTCCAATTGTGGGTGAGTCTAGTTTTGTTGCAATGACTACATCCTACTTTCCCCTCTCATGATAGGATGCTTAGCTTGATTTTTGTTAGCGTCTTTATTAAGGTCATGGAGATGTTACATTGTGGCTTCCTCTCACATGGAATAATGCTTAGATTTTTGTTACACATTCTTATTCTTGCATGGCACTTGTATCTCAAGCTCTCTAAACAACGAACAAATGGAATTTTGATCAAATAATAATAAGAGCCCAATAACTTAAAAAGAAAACAAATTAATTATATATATATATATATATATATATATATATATATATAATAAATTAATTTTAAAATTATATTTATTGCTATTTAAATAAATGATAAAGTAAAAATTTGAACATCTAACTTTTTATAGTTAGTGTATAGAGTTTTTTGGAAAGGTTTTGTGTAAAGTTTTTGAAATACTTCTCCACTCTACTCAAATATCAAGGTTTAGAAAACTCTAATTTATTATTTTTTTCAACGAGGGGAAAGCTCACGGGAAACCCGGGCGTACTTCCCCAGAATTTCTGGATGGTACGCGCGGTAAACCGTTCGGCGGACTTTCGGCGCCTGACCCCAAAGGACTCAAGGATCGAACCCGTGACCTCCCTCAACGGAGAGGACCGCGTATTGGCTCACTACCACTTGAGCTAACCCTTGGGGCTCTCTAATTTATTATTTAAAAAAAATATATTATTAATAAAATAATTATAATAAAATATATATATATATATATATATATATATATATAACAAAAAGAACTGAGGATTGTTGTGCTTCGCTTCTATGAGACTGTCACTCTCAAGCTTAAGATCAACGAAGGGTGGTCTAAAGACATTAAATGCAATATCAAAGTTAAGCAAGGGTGTCCCCTGTCCCCTACCCTTTTTGACATATACATCGATAAGCTAGAGGAATGTCTGGAAACTGCAGGATGCAAGGGCACCGAGCTTGATGGTGTAATCATTACTCTTCTCCTTTATGTTGATGATATCGTTCTTCTTGCAAAAAGCCATGATGACCTAGAAAAGCAACTTAAGACTCTTCATGTCTACTACTCCAAGATGGGTATGACAGTTAATATCGACAAGACTAAAGTCATGATCATTAAATCCAAAAATATCACCCATGGTAGTTTCGTTTATAATAACCAGTACTTAGAGCAGGTTTCTTCTTATAAATATTTGGGTATTGACTTTCCTCATCAACTCAACTGAAATTATAGCATCAAGAAAAATATTATTCAAGAGGTTGGAAAGCTTATTATGAGTTTGAAAACAAATGTAAGTCGGTCGATCTTTGCATTTGGAGTAAAAATAGGTTCCTCTTTGAGACTCTTGTCACCCCTATTGTCTTATACAGATGTGAAGTTTGGGGTTGCAGTATATTCAAAGAGTCATGGAGGAAGAATGAGATGATTCAAAAGCAAGTCATAGCCTAAAACCTAAAGATCAAGGGAAACACTCCCTATCCTATACTCTTGATCGAAGCTTGTCTATCCCCCATTGAAAGTATGACTATGTTTAGATATCTTATGTATAATAAGAAGCTTTACAACATGGAATCCACAAGGCTCCCAAAAATTGCCTCTAACTTCAGTCAAAACCCCCACCTTTGCCTCAAGCGTGGGTGACATAAGGATGTCTAGTCTTGGCTCAACCATTGGGGAATTAAGGAGGAGATCAATGTGGGAAGAAAAGATAGTGTCAAAGATACTATTAATTCCAAGTTTAAGGACAAGTTGCGGGAGGATAAAGAGCTGGAGGGTAAAAGGAAGCTAATATACTATAAGGAGGTGATCAACCCCACCCTTGATAACCAAAATTATCTCTTTGTGTTGGCTAGCACTAAGAAAAAAATAAACATCGCTAGGATTAGAACTAATTCTCATGAACTTCGAAGTGATACCGGACGATGGTCTATTCCCAAGACTCCCTAGAATGATAGAATCTGTCAGATTTGCGATACTATGCAGGTGGTCGATTGAAAGCACTTCCTTTTAGATTGCTCAACTCTTACTCACATCCACTCTCAGTTCCCTAACATCCGCCACAATTCCAATCTTCTTGACTTATTAAGCCAACCCATCTATTATAGCGATCTTGGAGCGCTTCTTTCCCTTCTCTTTGATCATAGAAATAATATTTTGAAGAATCACACTTAGATTCTTTTTCTTTTTCTTTCTTAAGGCCGGATAGGTCGTATTGGTCTTAGTGAATGTTAGTCATCATCATCATCATACAAAATAAAATTAAAAGAAAAAAAGAAAAAACTATAATGAAATATACAAAACTATAAATAGTTAAAAAACCTACATTTAAATTTATAAATAAAATGAAAAGGAAATTCAAAGTTTTATAATAAAAAATTTAAAACTTAGATAATTAAAAAAAAATTATAAATAAAATTGAAGTTTACAAGATTTTTTTGGGTAGGAATTGAGGTTTTTTTTTGTTTTTGTTTTTTGTTTTCTAGGCATTAAAGTTTACATGGTTACGAGATACACCGTAATATATAAAATATTAAATTTAAGTTCACATGTGAATTTTTTAAATCCCAAAATTAAATTAAAACATTATGTTTCAAAATATTAAATTTAGATTTATTTTAAAGTGAAAATATATTTCAAATTTATAACAAAATTGACTTGAAAATATGTGGACAAAATCGACTTTAATATCTTGCGGAGATATTAAAGGACTCTGTCAAGGACAAGAGTCATGTACCTGAGCAATGGGGGTGGAATTATTCATCCTTTTTTGGATTTGATGATTCTTGACTTACTGTTTGTTGTGGAGGAGTCTAGGACCCTAGGTCACATCTCTCGGGAAATAAAAGCCACATTTTTTTCTCTTATTGCTAAGAGGGAGGATCCTCAGTTTGTAGAATTTCGTCTGATTTCACTTTGTAATTTTGTGTACAAGATGATCTCGAAACTTTTTTCTTCTCGACTTAAAATTTTTATGTCAATTTATATCACATTTGAGTGGCTTGGGTTTCTAGAAGGAAACATATTCAGGATGTTATTGCTATTGCACGAGGGTGCTTACACTCCATTAAGGTTCGGAAGATGAAGGCATGCTTGCTTAAGGTAGATTTGGTAAAAGCATATGATTCGATGGACTGGGAGTTCCTAATGTTAGGTGCTTCACAAGGTAGGATTGGACACATAGAATATCATGTGGATAATGACATGCATTAATACTTCCAACTTCGCAATGATAATCAATGGCTTCCCAAATCAATTCTTTAGAGCTTTTAGGGGGTTACGTTAGGGATGCACATTGTCTCCCCTACCCTTTCTTCTTGTTATTGATAGATTAAACCACAAAATGGGGGACGTGAGAGACAGTGGAATCATTTCAAGGGTGGAGGTCTATCAAAATTCAACTATCTCTCATCTAATGTTTGTGGATGGCTTACTTTTTGGAGGAAAAACAAACATGATAGAATAGAAGCACATAAATATGATTATCAGATTTTTTGGTTATGCTACAGGCCTGCACATGAGCAAAGCAAAGTCTATCTTGATCTCAGGGGACACAGAGGAACATGTGACAAAGGAAATATGTAATATTTTTGAGATTTCATCCATTCATATTCATTCAAGGTTTACATACTTGAGTTTCAGACTTAAACCCAACAAATATGGCATTAAGGACTCGTCATGGTTGATTGAAATATTTAAAAAGAAGTTGTGTGGATGGTCACATAGGTGGTTATCTTTAGGTGGTTGTATGACTTTGATTAAATCGATTATTCTTCACATATCGGTTTTATGGATGCCTCTTTTTCTGTTGCCGAAGGAGATCACCCACAAGATTGAATCTTTTATGGCTAGATTCATATGGTTGAGTCATTAACGAAAGGAGAAGTTACACCTAGTAAAATGGAAAATGATTGCTCCCCCAATCTCCGATGGAGGATGGTGAATATTAGTGTTACACAGCAATTTGTCATCGTCCCTGAAATTCCCCCTCCCGCACATTGGACGGCTTATTTCGTGACTTGTGAGCAGTGACATGATCTAAAAACACTTTCATGGCATTCCCCTGAACATGGACTTTCATTCCTCTGAAGACAACTCCTTGTGAAAAACCCTAAAAATAGCCATTTTATCCTTGGCACGACTACTTAGTGTCATACCCGCGCCAATGGGGGAAATCCTCCAAAAAGGGCACGCTAATTGGCGCACTGTCTCAGTGTTGTACCCGTGCCAGGCTTAATAAGGAGTGTTTTTAAAAAATAAATGGCAGAAGATTGACTCCAACAAAATCCTGAACTGGTCTCTAAATTGAGTTGGGATGTTTGGCTCCGGATCTCCATGTAGAGGAAGTAGTTTTCCACCTCTCATGGAAGATTTCTTGATGATAGGGCCAATCCCATGATTGTAGGGATCCCAACTCCCCTTCCACCATCTATATAAGCTTGCCATTTCCCTTTGCAAGCGAGTCTCCAAGAGCCTTCATAGCCTAAAGAATGCTGCAATAGCCCTCATAGAGCCAAATCTATAACAAGGAGATTGACGATCGAAGAGAGAGGCTTGTCCCCATCCTTGACAAGCTTTACCGAGACGTATTCCGCCGACGACCCGTCGAAGGAGAATTCAGCGTCAGAGCCAGGTTGTATTTTCCTTTGTATGAATTAATGATAAGCAACTATTGGTTATGGTTCCACTCGTTTTGTTCATTATGATCACGAGTTGTGTCCTCTTTGACTGACGCATAATTGTATATATTGGATTTTACGCTTGTGTTTGTTGTGTTTCTTGCGTGTGCAGGTGTTCGATCGTGACGAGCGTGAGGATTGTGATCTACCGGAGCAAAGGAATGGGATCGCTACCTTCTCTACAAACAACAACGTTGGATTCGAGGTAAGCCTTCTTCGCAAGTTGGTTTATTGCAATTAGGGACCTGCACCATAGCGTGTTACGATTGTTGCTAGACCCATTCTGGGCTAGTAGGGATCGCCTCTATCCGCAGAGGGGATTTACCTCTACAAAAAATTGGCGACTCCGCTGGGGAGTTGGCTTGTTGTTTGCTTTATAAACTACAGACGGAGCCTGAAGTTAGCCAGATAGCCTTCGAAACGCTCTTGCTCTGCATTAGCGAAAGTAGATGAATGCTGCTTCAGTCAATCTCCGGTCTAGTTTATGAACTGAACACTTGGAGTATTGTCTTGTCTTTCGATCGATTCTTGAATTTGCTTGCTTGATCAACTCTTTTGGCTAGCTCTTTTCGTGTGTTTTGCTTTTGGTTTGAGATTCAACATCACTAGTCTACTTCTTGGATTTCTCTTTTTTATTTTTACATAGTAAACTTGACTGGCGCGCTTATTATCCTGACACTCGCACCAATTGCTCTAGTTGCCAGTTTACTACCCGCGCCAATCCTGTTCTAGCGCTAGATTCCGCCTGACAGTCACGCCAATCCTGAAAGGTGCTAGGGTTTGCTCTGTTTTGAGCTTTTTGAGCTTGATCTGTGTGTTTGGTTTCATTTTTACGACTGCTTGAGTGTTCTGGAGCCTTGTTTGACTGACTGTGACCTTCATCCTTTGGTTGTTTGCTTGTTTCTATCGATTTTACATTCTAGCCCTAGGGCATCTAGGTGCTATTGTGCGTAGAGCCTCCCTTGGGAGTTTGTGGTTTCTATCTGTTTAGTCAACTTTGTGATTGCTTATCTGCATTCATTTGGTGGTTGTCTATCGTTTTATTGCATTATTTGAGTGATTGGCTTCTTCTTCATTCGAATTCTGCTTTGTCTCGCTTTGAGCCTAGATTACATGGTTCATTTGAGTCTTGGAGATTCTGCTTGAAGTGGTGAGTCTAGTCTTGGTTGGGAGAAATTCTTTGTTTTTTCATTTTTAGGCGTTGGCGCTTGTCGTCAGTTAGCAACCCGCGCCAATTTTCCATTGGCGCTAGTTGTCAGTGAGAAATTCGTGCGAGTTGGCTCTAGTTTTCAATGATAAAGTCGTGCCAATTTCAGGGTGTGTGAAAATTGAGATTTTTTCCCTAAATCCTTCACCAGTGTGTCTTTCCCTTCTAGTCTTTTCACTGTATGAGCATAGATTACATTTCTCATTGTTTGAAATGTCTTATTTCCATGATTGTTTGATGTAAAGGGGAATGAATGCCTTGTTTTGATCTCTTGCTTTGGAAGTCCTCTTTGTGTTTGACTTCATATGTCTTGTCGCCTTTTAAGGGATTTCATGACAAAGTGTTTGAAACAACGATTGCATTCTTAGTGTTTGTTTACATCTCTTTTGCATTCATCCTTCATTAAGGAGATTTGCATTCTTTTAGTTTTCGTCTCATAGTTTGCTTTTCGTTAAAATGCATTAGATCACATTGCATTGAAAAGTATTTTTTGAGATCCAACATTAAACTTAGATTACATTGTTTAATGATTGAAAACTAGAAATCGCTTTGATTGCATTCTCTTTTATTAAAAGCATGCATTAAGTAGATTCTCATTTCATCGAAAAATGCATTGAGTGCATTCTTATAATTTGAAAAGGAAAAGGAAATTGTGCATAGATTACAATTGCATAGTTTTCGAAAAAGAGGATTTTGCATAGATTACATTGCATTATTTGCATCGTTGAATGTTTGGAATTACTTTTGGATAGTGAAAGTCATCTAGTTTGGAAAAATTTCGTTTATAGTGTTGTTGTTTGTTGCATCATTGTTTGAAGCTCTTCCCTTAACTAGATAGCATTCATCGAATTGAAAAGTTTTCTTTTCTCATATAGCTGCATATAGGAGATTGTCAGATGACATGTGGTAGGGCCTTGAAACTTAAACATAATTGAAGATAAACATTAAAATTTATTCAATTTACACTAAGGCAGCATTGAAACATTAACGAAATATTTAGAGGTATAGGCTAGAGACGTGTTCCGGCGTCTTTAAACCTAGTAGCTATCGTTCGCCTCTTGGCTTTAGATAGCACTAGTACGGACTTGTGCTCCCTGTACCATCGCGTATATAAAGGGAGACCCCACTAGGTTTCTATCCTTTATCCATAGGAAGCCGAGTCTGCCGCCCTATACCCGTGATACACCGGACACAACATTCGGGGAGATTGCCTGCACGTACGTTAAGTCCTTGGTTGATTTCTCCTTCATTTTGGAACAAAGGTGTATATTGCAGTTCATGGTTATTTGGTACACCCTTTGCCTAGCATTCCTGTGTAGTCATTTTGATATTTTTTGACTCCTTAAATTTGAAAAGATCATCAAGCGCTTGTCCTTTCACGCTTGCTTCAAAACTAAAAGAGATAGAGTCATCTTTCATCCGTTTCTCGACTCTTAAAACATGAAACGGTGAAGTTTCTAAGTTTCAATTTCGTAAAATAAATCACCCACAATCACATGCCCTTTTAGAGTTTTCTTATTGGCCGTTTGATTGTGTGCCTTGGTTTTTAGCCCGTGTGCGGTTTTGAGATGTTGATGGCAACTTTTCCAGAGTTCGCCAACCAAGGAATCCCCTCCGATTGGAATCCTGGTCATTTTCCTCCTTTTGGGAATGTTGGTGCTCCTTACATGGCAACGTTGTCCCTTCCTGGGTGAACTGTTGGGTTGCCTGTTTGGTTGTTTTCAACCTCTGTGGTTCTGAATGTCTCAGCTACTGTTCAATCAGTTCCTCCACCTGAACAACATCATGTTGATTCCAAGGTGGACCTCTCCCCTTCTTCGCCTGTTTCTGCGTCTTCATCTTCTACTTCGCCTGGTGAAAGTCTGGATTCGAGTAACCAGGTGGCTAAGAAGAAGAAGAAGAAGTCCGATAAGAGAGAGGCTAAAGCTGCCGCTACTGCTTCTGAAACACCTCCTCTTGACAAACCTCCCAACCCTCCACGGAAAGTCAAGTTCCCTTGCATGTTGTGCATGGGAGACCATCTCCTTCGAGATTTCCTTGGCATTCCCACAGTGCTTGAAGAATGGTCCAACGGTCGTCCGTCGTTGCCTTTGGCTTCCGGGAGTCAGGTTGGGGGCACGTCTTCAACTGGTATTGGTAAGGCTCCTACGAAGCAGGGTAAGATTCCCAATCCCTGTAAGTTGTGTGAAGGGCACCATGCCATTCACCTTTGTTCGTATATGGATGAAGCCAAGCGAGTTTTGGACAACTCGGCTGTTTCTGCGCCGTGCCTTCCGACTGGTTACAAACAGCTTTCTTTGAGTCCTCCACCTGCTGACCCTATGATTGGTCAAGAGTCATCCTTGGTCGATCCCGCTCCCCCGGAAATTCAAATTCAAGAATCCATTCTCGACCAACCATTGGTCGTGGGATCGGTTGAGTTGGCCCCGTTTGCGGTGCACCAGGTCTTTTCCGTTGAGAGTGGACCTCACACCCCTCAGGTTCTTCTTGTTTCTTCAGATTATTTAGACTTGGAGAAAGATTCTCCTGTCTCTATATCTCAAGAAGTTGCTCCTTCGCCTCCCGTGATGGAGATCCTAGAGGATACTCCTCCCGCCTTCGAGATGAAGGTCGTGGAGGATGCTCCTTCTTCTTCCATAAAACCAGGGGAAGACCATCTCGGTTCGATGGTAGCCCCTCCGAGTAGTTTGGTCACTTCCTTTGATTGGAGTCGATTTGCAGGATACCGCCTTCCATCTTATGTGCCTTTTGAGATAACAATATAGGCCTTTGGTTTGGTCATACCCAGCACTGTTATAGACGAAGGCGCATCTGTTAGTATTTTATCCTCAACTACTTGGCACGCTTTCGGTTCACCTCCGCTTGCGCCTATTACACAGAATCTATTGGCGTTTAACAGAAGAACGAGTCAACCCTTAGGGATCCTTCCAAGGTTACCTGTTACTTTGGGAGGTAAAACTGTCCATATGGACGTGATGGTTGTTCCAGGCCCCTTGGATTTAAATCTGCTCTTGGGGCGCGATTACACCTATGCCATGGGAGCACTTGTCTCCTCCCTCTTTCGTGTGGTCTGTTTTCCAAATGAAGGACAGATCGTGACCATTGATCAGCTTTCGTTCTTTGGTCCTGATGTGGCATCTGGCCCGCCATCATCCCTACTTGGTTTTCATCCACCCGTTGTATCTGCCCCACCGCAGGTCAACTATGTGGCTACCTACCCCGTGCCTGTACTCAGTGATAGTGCCATCGTGCATCGTGTGCTGGGGGCATTGGGTCCAGACTTCCAAGATGTTTTCCTTCCATTGGGAGTGGAACTCTTGGAAGCGATGACTTCTTGTTCCTTATGATGAGGTCGGTCGGAGCACAGTTCGTTTTCTTGTGTCAAGCTCCTTAAAAAATGAAACAAGCAGGTCGTCGGAGCATGGTTCCTTTCCTGTGTCAAGCTCCTTAAAAAATGAAACAAGGTTGTCGGAGCATAGTTCGTTTTCTTGTGTCAAGCTCCTTAAAAAATGAAACAAGTCCTTATGAGGATAGTTCTTTTAATGTGTTAACCTCGTTAAAACAATGAAACACTTTCCTGTTCAATTCGAGTCTTTGATAAGTTCTTGTAAAATCCCAGTCTCTTGATCTCGTGACTTGAACCTTCACTCCATTTGCCTTTCATATGGACTGAAGCTTGGGGGGCATGTACCTCGAATTGAGTCACCATGCTGGGGGCATGCTTAAATTTTTCAAGCATATTTTGTTTCCGTTTCAAGCATAGTTTATCTTTGTTTCAAGCTTGTGTAAAAATGAAACCAACTTCAAGCATAGTTTTCTGATTTCAAGCTTGTGTAAAAATGAAACCATGCCCATTTTACCTCTTGTGATTGTCATTTTATCAGCCTGTTTTTGCCAAATGAGCCTTGGTTTTCTCACTCCATCGTCACTATCTGCTTGGCCGATCATATGCCTTCACTTGGTTGTTTCACCCATTCCTAAGGAACAACTACGATGAGTGGTCTTGTTAGCCAGCCTCTTAACCTTTACTCGTTTCGAGCAATTCCACCATTACCGGAACCAGTTGCTACCCTTTATACCACTCGTTCCTCCAGGAGGAGTCATCTTTCAGCTCTTTTCTGACTCTCTAAACATGAAAAAATTGTCGAGTCCCTTGTCATTTCGATCTTGTTAAAGTGGCCACGAAACGACATCTACCCAGTATATGTTTACCCCTTTTTCGGGCTGGGATAGATTACTTATGAAAAAGGAATACCCTAGCCTATCGCGACTAGGAGGTTTTCTCAGACATAGTTTTCTACCTTTTCGGATCTGAGGAACTATTTACGAAAAGGGACTATTAGAGTTTACTTTTCTGTTGTCTTTTCAAACTCTCTAAACATGAAAAGATGCCGAGTTCTTCCGTTGTCAGACTCGTTAAACCCTGATGACATCGAATCCAGTCGTAATGACGATATTCGAGTTTCTCCTTCCTAGGGCTCGTTAAATGTACTAGGATGGATTCGTCCGAAGGATGAATTTATATGACAAGCATATGGTATCCTCTTCAAGCTTGTGTAAAAATAAAGAGGTACTCGCCAGAAATGTTGGGGGGAAAATGGAACCAGCATCATTGTCGTGTCGGCAGTATGTCGCTCTTGAACATGGCACTTGTCTACTGTCGTGTCAGGTTGGGGACATCTCATCTCGTTTTTCACTTGCTTCCGTGGGTTTGGGTAATCCCTTTTGACCTCTCATTTGCTCTTTGCCTCGTCGTTATGACCTCTGATCTTTTGATGTCAAATACTGCCAAATCCACTGTCGTGCCGCCGATATGTTCAAGAGAATTTGACCTCTGCAAATTTCAACATTCCTTTGATTCTCATCTAATCCTGATTCGCAAAGACATTATGTTCCTCTGTCTCGCGTCGATGATGTGGGAAACACTATGGCCCACCTTCGATCAAGGTCACTTCCTGTCGACTTCAACTCATTATCCAGGAAGCTGATCTAGAGACTCCCTTCTGGTACCTTGGAGCCTGCATGCCTCAATGGAAGGTTCTTCGCGTTCGACGAGAGGTTTTCATCATTGGCCTTCGATCGAGTGATTCTACGGATGTTCGACGCCAGCTCACTGATTCACATGCCGTAGATTGTACCTATAGTACCTTGAGGGCCATTGTCATTATTGGTGGTACCTCTCGCGTCTGTTATCAGCTTTCATCATTGGCTGGTAATCAGGCGATGTTCTTGCATGTTCGACTCCAGCACACTTATTCGCATGCTTGAACTTGTACTTTGTTCGGGTCGAGATGGAGCGCAAGACCTTGGATTTTGTCTGTTGGAATCTAGGTTGTGATTTTGTGGATTATTATCATTGGTTACATGACTCACTGATTGTATGGCTGCGACCATACCTGAGTCTCTTTTATCGATCCTTATTGGATGGTTGCGTCCATACCTTGGATCTGGATTCTTGTATACTCTTTTATGGATGGTTGCGCCCATACCACATATATCATGTATTTGAGATATCAGTGGTACTTCTCTACGCAGGTTTTCTGATGGTAGTGTTTTCAGTTGGACACGTTCTCGTAAAGAATTTCACCCCTCTCTCTCTTTCGAACCTCATGCTTTAGGGGGCATCTGTCACACAACAATTTGTCACCATCCCTGCAATTCCCCGTCCCGCACATTGGAGGGCTTATTTCATGACCTGTGAGCAGTGGCATGATCTAAAACCACTTTCATGGCATTCCCCTAAACATGGACTTTCATTCCTCTGAAGACAACTCCTTGTGAAAAACCCTAAAAATAGCCTTTTTATCCTTGGCGCGACTGCTCAGTGTCATACCCGCGCCAATGGGGGAAATTCTCCAAAAAGGGCGCGCCAATTGGCGCACTGTCTCAATGTTGTACCCGCACCAGGCTTAATAAGGAGTGTTTTTTAAAAATAAATGGCGGAAGATTGACTCCAACAAACTCCTGAACTGGTCTCTAAATTGAGTTGGGACGTTTGGCTCTGGATCTCCATGTAGAGGAAGTATTTTTCCACCTCTCATGGAAGCTTCCTTGATGATAGGGCCAATCCCATGATTGTAGGGATCCCAACTCCCCTTCCACCATCTATATAATCTTGCCATTTCCCTTTGCAAGAGAGTCTCCAAGAGCCTTCATAGCCTAAAGAATGCTGCAATAGCCCTCATAGAGCCAAATCTATAGCAAGGAGATTGACGATCGAAGAGAGAGGCTTGTCCCCATCCTTGACAAGCTTTACCGAGACGTATTCCGCTGACGACCCGTTGAAGGAGAATTCAGCGTCAGAGCCAGGTTGTATTTTCCTTTGTATGAATTAATGATAAACGAATATTGGTTATGGTTCCACTCGTTTTTTTCATTATGATCATGAGTTGTGTCCTCTCTGACTGACGCATAATTTTATATATTGGATTTTACGCTTGTGTTTGTTGTGTTTCTTGCATGTGCAGGTGTTCGATTGCGACGAGTGTGAGGATTGTGATCTGCCGGAGCAAAGGAACGGGAGCGCTACCTTCTCTACAAACAACAGCGTTGGATTCGAGGTAAGCCTTCTTCGCAAGTTGGTTTATTGCAATTAGGGACCTGCACCATAGCGTGTTACAATTGTTGCTAGACCCGTTCTGGGCTAGTAGGGATCCCTCTGTCCTCAGAGGGGATTTACCTCTACAACATTTAGACATGCACTAATTTAACATACCGTTGATTATTCCCTCGACCGGTGTGCCACGCGGAGGGAGAAGGGAGACATGCGATGTCATGCGGCGACATGCACCACATGGTTACTCAAGTATAAGGGCGGCAGTATAATGGGAGGGGGTACGATCACTCAACGGATCATAATGGTTGTCGTAGAGTTATATGGCATCCAAATAATGATGTCAGAATGGCATGGGAAAAAACATCGACGGGAATGTGGGTTAAGGCAAGCCATGGGCCGGAAGGCCAGCAATTTTCCTAGACGGAAATTAGAAGAAGGAGAAGTGGGGAAGGTTGAGGGCTCACGACGCCTGCTGGTTACCTGGTATGTCTTGAATCTCCTGCATCTTCTTAACATGAATACTGAAGTCATTTGGTTGATCGGTAGCATAGTTGTTTTCAGGATTGATAGTCCAAGGTGAAATTTGTGTGCTCCTGACCCCTGTCTTAATTTTAAAGGAGGCAATCGAATTTTAAACAGTTTGCATGTGATTCACCCATATGAATGTTTGTTCAATTTCAGTTCCTGGTATAGTTTGCAGTCATATTTTGTTGGTTGTATGGCCTATAACCAAGGATATTTACAATTTACTGCTTTCACTTCCCTTTGTTTAAGCTATTTTTTGAACGTTTTAGTCATGCTGATCTTCCTGACCCCTATGGTCAATCCCCGCTTTCGAACCCCCTTTCATGAAATTTTAATTCTTGATTGCGCTACGAAAGAGGAAGATAGAAAATAAGGAAAAAGACATGGATTTTATCAAGGATCCTAGGAATACAAGAGGGCGACTATCTCTTTTTCATCAGTCCATTCACACATACTGGACACTCAAATATGTATTAGCCAAGGCTATTATGAGCCTTCAGGAAATGGGAGGAGACCCACAGGTTGTTTCAGTTTTGCACGACATCAAAAAGGAAATTAAGGACATTCGAGTTTCCCAATATCATGCCACAGCTCGTCTGGGAAGAATTGAGCGAAAATTGCAAACTATGCACCAAGTGGATATGCCAGGCTCCAATGTCAAAGACCTAGCATCGGTCAAATCCTCAGATGACCTCCCTAATCATTTCTCTTTTGAACCTTTATGATTTTTGCGAATAAATTTACTGTTTTTCAGTTAGAGTTTGGTAGGAACCATAGAATGGAATTAACAGTTTATAGGAGACTGAAAATTTTTCAATACTGGATGGCATTTAACTCATTAAGATGGCTGACAGAGTTGGTTTCCTTTAGACAGGTTGAGGCTATCGAGTTTTGATTTGTTACAACCTTCTTATAATTAAATAGAAAATATAAAGGTACTGCTAAATTTACAAAAAAACAAACATATCGTTGATTATTAAAAACCATTGGAGGTGATGGAGGGAAGCTACATATGGGCACAAATCGATGTACAAATCAAAAAAGATAAATATATGGATGGAGCACATTTCTCTTTATAGATTAGCGAAAGTGCCAAAAAAAATAAACTCATCATACGTATGGAGTAGCATGATGAGATATATATAGTGGTTTCTCGGGTTTATTTGATGGGATCTGGGAGATGGTGCTCATGTCAAGATAAGACTTGATGCCATCAAAGGTTTTATGGGGAACCACTCCCTATTAGCACCCCTTCTGGTTTGCCTCCATGAAAATGAATTATTATATCTTAACCATATCCATAAAGCTCACATTCAAGGATATTTTTACCAAACATGGTTTAACACTGTCGATCGAGGGATTCAAGGGAAATTTTCAATTGAATGGGAAGATTACTTGACTAAGTTAGGCACAACTGGAATACAATTATCAAATAAAAAGGACGGGATGGTATGGTACGGTAAGATGAAAAAGGGACAGGCAGTGGCTAAAGATATATACATCATTCTTCGTAAATCTGAGTTGCCTGCAGATCCGTTCATCTGGTTTCAGGTTATGTAGAAGTGGGATATATCACAAAATCTTAAATTATTATGTTGGTTGGAACTTCACAATAGGATTATCACTTGGAACAATCTTCTTCATCGGGGTTTCAATGGCCCTAGTATATTTCCCATGTGTAATTCAGGACTTGAGGAAGTGTGTCACCTCTTATTGAATTATCCATCTATTGTGGTTGTTTGGGTTGGGGTGAAGGATGCTTTAAACGTTGTTGATGATTGGAAAATCCTTTCCCTAGAATTATGTTTATCCATCTAGTTCAAAACTCAACAGACACACAATTCTCTTCCTTTTTATATCTTTTGGTCCATTTGGCATAACAGGAATTCTCGCTTGTTTGATCAGAAAGAGGCATATGTCAACGAAGTGATTATCAAAACAATGGCATACTACAAAGAAATTGGACTAATAAAGAAAATCACTAAGGAAAGAGTGATCAGGGACAAGGATTTCTATAATGACCTCCCTACTGGTTTTTTTGGTGGAGCATGCTTACACAAGAAATGTGGATGTGGTGCTTACATAGTACTTGCAATAGAAAAATATTATTATTTTTGGTGGGAGGGAGGTATGCGAACTAATAGTAAGGCAGGAATCAATTCACTATGGGGGTACTCATTTTCTCCCGATGGTTGGGATTAGATACAATTAATCTATTTGGAGATGCAAAGGGCATTATTAGTGGGTTAAAGGATCATTCCCAATTCAATCCTCCTATCCTCTCAAACTCGATGAGAGGTATTCGCAATTTGGTAAGGTTGATGTAACAAGTTCTTTACTTAGAACGATCAGATGGATTGGCAATAGTTAGCTCCATATTCGAGGACCTCTTGGAGTGGAATATATGCCCATATGGGCCTTGTGAGCTATATGGGCACTGTTAAGATGGAAGTGATGACTCAAAAGGCTTATATCGAAGCCAATATCCTGTGCCAGTGTCTCATGGAGGCCTTTGAGGAGATCAATAAGGCTTCCATCGATCATATAAAGAAATACTAGAATACTACTTGTACTTAATATCGTATTCTTGTTAATCACTTGTATAATTATAATCAGAGCCGAATGAGTTCATTATCAAAATAAAAAATAAAGAAATTTAATTCTCTTGTTGTCCTCTTTTTAGGAATATTTAGAAATATGAATCAAATTTAAAACAAATGATCTTTTGGTTTCAATTATGCTTATGATAGTACAAAGAATTCTGCAAAATCTTATAACATTGACTTCAAAAATTAATAGAGCCACATTTTTGTTTTACTGTTTTAACCTTTATTTTTTTCTTTTCCAAAATAATTTTTTGATAGTCAACTGATTACATTTTTGGCTTACTTTTCATCGGCGGTAAGGATTGAACCTAAACTGATAAGAGATTTTGAGTTTGTCCAGTTTATTATAATTTAAAATTTAAATGGTTTCTTTATTCATAATATGTATTTTTTCATTGAGTTAGTATGTTTATTTTGGAATAGAGTTTATAGAATTTTAATTTAATTCTCAATGATTATTAAGTGTATGATAAGATTTAAAGTTTCTTAAATATTTTAAAATAATTTTAAAATAGTGACAAATCAAAGTTGAAATTTATGCTAAAACTATTTATGCTTTCTTTAACCTTTTAATTAAATTGATTAACTAAAATAAATATTATATAAATAAGTGTCACATGAAATGAGTTATGGTTGTTTGGGCATATGATTTTTGATAACCTAAGAATCTTCATGGTAAAACATGAGTAAATCTTCATGATTAAGAGTCTTGTTACATGTTTTTTAAATGTATATGTGTTTAACTTTTTATTTTCTTCTTTTTTCTTTTTATACTAGGAATAAAAGTATGAGGAGTACTTCCCCACATTTCATGGATGGTAAGGCCTATGTTTTTTTAATTGTATATATGTTTAACCTTTTCTTTTCCTTTTTTTTTTTTTCCTTTTATTGGGAATGAAAGAAGGAGAAACCTCAAAGGACTTCTCTACATTTTGTTGATAGTAAATCAAGTAAACTATTAGCCCTTGTCCAATGATGAGCAACAAGTAGCAACAATATCAAAGAACTTGAAGTCTAGCTCTACACCACTTGAGCTAACCCTTGGAGCTATATATGTTGAACTTATTTATTAATGCTTTTTATAATTAATAATAATAATAATTTAAAATACAATTATAATTTAGTTAATTTTTATGATTTTTTTAATTTTGGAAATATGAGATAAAATAATTGCTTTGATGCTTATCATGGATTATTATCTATCTCTATTTACCAACTATTTTATGCCTACTATCATGCAAGGCTTCAATTAAGCACCAACACAAAAAGGCATAAAGATTCAATCAATTATTGGTGGGGGATTATATTTGGCTTATACAATCTCTCCTCTTCCATCTCAATTTGATGAGGGATTCAAAACAACCAATTGGAGACACAAAACCATACCTAGGTTATTGAGTGAAGAGTTTAAGCATATCATGGTGGGAATCACTCATCTTAAGGAAGAAATTATAGCTCTACAACTATGACATAACCAATTTCTTTCCATTATGACAAAATCTATGGATTTGTTGGTTAAAAACCAAACCTTGATGCACATAAATGAGAATGAGATCTCTAAGCTTTTCAATCAAATATAAGGGCTTCATTATACTCTCAACAAGTAGCCATTATAACCCTTTGCCTTATGTAGTGTCATCATCAATGGAGCATAAAATTTTCTTAATCTTAGTGTATTTGTGTCTTCTTAGAAAAGAGGATCCTAGCTTAGTGATGTCACTTCCTCTTTGGATAATTAAGATGTTAGTTTGTAAATTTTATTTAATTTTACATTATTTCTTTGACTTGAAATAGCTCAATTTTTTTGACTTAATCAATATTCCTAAGAAAAGTAAAATTGTAAACCAAATAAAAATAGCCCTTTTGATAACTAATATATTTCAAAGGATATTTTCATTAATATAAATGTTCTTATTTATTTTAAATAATAAATTTATAGTAATATTATATATATATATATATATATATATATATATATATATATATATATATATATATATATATATATAATTTTTTGAGTAATTTACGATGTGTATATTTTATCAAAGATTCTGTATATAAAATTTACCTACATCTATTGGGATAACCTTCTTTCTTTATGCTTTTAACTTCTACATTATTTTTTCCATCTCTTTGATTCTTCTATATCTGTAAAATCCTTTTAGTTATGGTTTGTTCATTCTTTTCTTTTCAAAGCATAGGTCATCTCAGTTATTTTCCTACAAATCTCACTAGGAGAATATGGGAGAACAATTATAACCAAGAAGAGAATATATAGTCAAGAGACTTTAAAAATTAAAGACAATAACAGTCTTAATCGAAGATAAAAGAATACTTATCTTTTGAGAAGAATCATCTCCCTCTTAATCAGGGAATTCTTGTATTATCCTCATGATGTCATTTCTGTCTTTTCAAGAGCTAGGGTTTCTTTTTTTAGTGGAAATAATCAGCCTTAGATTGTCCCTAGGGTTCTCTAATTAAAACTTTTACTAGGGTTTACAAACACTAGATGCTTCAATATCCAAAGTTTTTAAGGCCTGACATCCTTTAAAACTGAAAATTATACAAATATACTAATGTGTTTGTTTCAAACCCTCGAAATGTTATTGACAAGCCTTTAAGAGATGGATTTCATTGATTTTTTGTTCATAGGATTTCTAACCTTGATAAAAAAACCTAGATTTTTATATGTAAGGACGAGATTCAAGTACTAGCATAACTATTATGTCTTTGACCTCAAGAGAGGGAACACAACCTCTTACACAATATATTTATACAAACCCATCAATATATAGGTAAGCATAATATATCTATATTTTTCTTAATAATTTATTCATAGGCTAAACTTTATTGCTTCACGGGAAGGGGCCGAATTTTCCCTATGCACAATCGTTGTTCAAGAGGCCGACTTAAAAAATTTGTTGAGTCGAATCATTAAAGCAACGGTGGAGTATGTAATGTCGAGTTTGTAAGCCGCCATGACCATTTCCAGAGGCCGAATCCTTCCCCGTAAAATATGTATTTGAGGTCGCGAGCATTCATTAGTAGCTCGATTGGTGGCGATCCGAGCACATCAAGCCATTGATCCTCAACACTCCAGATATATCTGTGCTCAATATTTGATCTCTGTTAAAGGATGCAAATAACATGAAGCAAACAGTTGTTTACATGAGAAATTTGTTGTGTGAATAGCCTGAGGCCATGCGCATGTGTTGTGGCTATTCAATTATCAGTTAGAGGGAGAGAATTGACTCGTAAAAACAATGTGGAGTTTAATTATTTGAAGGTCTCAGTGCGATGCATTTTGGAAAATGATGTGTTGGCATGATAGGTTGAAAAGTGCAAGGTCTAGTGATATTGCGATAACAGAGAATGAATTGCAGAAATTTATTGAGTTTGAATCCCTCTAAGTGGAGACTTCTTTAGGAGCAAAAGACCAATATGATTCTTGGAGCCAAATTTTTAAATTTGAGTGGCCAAATGGTGGTTGAAATCCCCTGGATAGAAGTTCGTTCCAGGGTAGCATGTCTGGTTCCATAATGTGCTCAGTGGGTTGGTTATTAGTGATATAGTATGCTATCCTTGTCTATTTGGCTGAACCCTTCCTCTTGTGGGCTGAGTTTCATTTTTTTATGGGTCGATTTCCTCAATAGACAAGCACGGACAAACCGTTGTAAGCTAAGGAAACAAACTAGGTTCTCCCGTGCCATTTAAACTTGATATTTCTGTGGTTGATCTCAGTGTTGATTGAAATATATATATATATATATTGCAGATATGTACTATGTACTTGTTTAGGGAGAAACCCATATAGTGTGCTGCAATAAATGTTCATAACAGTGATATGCTTTTCAGTGAATGGTGTCAATTTGGGGGTTAATGATAAACTGCATAGAGGGTTGAAATTTGGTTGCCACTGTGTGTTTTCTCAAGATAAAAAACAACCAGAACCTTAGTGCTCACTCATTACATTTTATGAAGCCTCTCGTTGCGGAACCTCATTAAAATATGAGATCTCACTGACCATCTTGTGCTATTTCCTAGTGGGAATTTTTGAGAATGAGTTTAGTATTGTTTTTGAAAAAGGTTTGTGATTTAATTATTGAGTCAAAACTACTATTGTAATAGTCAAATGTCCAGTCTTGCATTACTGTAGCTGTCTTGTGTGCCACTATTGCCATAAGCCTTGTAATAATGGAGTATTTAAAACGTCTCATGCATCAAGACAAAAGTCCCTCAATGGGATGTGATATAGATCATAAAACAAAATTGGCCAATAGACCTTTCTCTAAAGAGATCCATGCCATTCTTAACCATGAGCAGCCAAGATATGTGCAGAAGGAGTCAAACAAGTAAGTATTAAAAATACTATGGTATCCAAATATATGTTGAACAAGTAAGTATTAAAAATAGAAATAAATATAGTTACGATATCCAATATGGGATGGGCCATGTAGGCATTGAATGGGCGAGGTAAGTGACAAAAAAAAAAAACTGTAACTGCATGTGAGCATGAATTTACGAAATTAAAGATTCATCATCAAATATCCAAGGCAATCATAAAATCCATGCAATGGTCAACAAGAACTAGGTCGAACATATGTCCACTGTAGTGGAGTCCTTAGGTACTATTAGCGGCACAAAACTCAAAATCTTATTTGATATTGGTGCTACTTATAGTTTTATTTCATCATATACATTAAATAAATGTGGGTTGGCAACTACAAGCAAAAAAATTTCATTCAGGTAGAAATGGCTTCAGGAGAACTTCAGTCCATAGGTTTAAGCGTCGAAGAATACAATCTTAATCTTGGGGTCAGTTGGACTAGGTTGAAAGTAATAGGATGAATGATCACAATGGGAAATAACTTAGTTTCTAACTATT
This sequence comes from Pinus albicaulis, assembly GCA_034641835.2. Taxonomy (NCBI): domain Eukaryota; kingdom Viridiplantae; phylum Streptophyta; class Pinopsida; order Pinales; family Pinaceae; genus Pinus; species Pinus albicaulis. Next base: position 444,408,918 of record CM076583.1, read on the forward strand.
TCTCGAGATATTGTGTTGATTCTTGGATGTCACCGCCTTATTTTCATAATTATAGCAACAATCCTAATATAACCCAAGGTGTATTACTCTGATTCATCCTTGATAATTTACACAAAGTATTCAGTGTTATGTAACATTCAATGACAAGGAGAATGGTTTTTCGACTTTTGGAAGAAATTGAAGCTTTTAACCATCATGATACAATGAAATTTTATATGATTCAATATTCAAACGTTATGAAGCCTAGGGTGATACATTTTATTAGAGAATATGGAATAATTAATGCGAATGTATGTATCAAAGACATATATCAATTTTTCTTTTTATGGGTCTTTGATAATATCAAAACATACCTTCACTAAAAATAAAGAAATTTGTATTTTCGAAGCTCAACCCCACTCAATTGCTAACCTATTACTTTTACCTTACATTCTATACGACAAAGGAGTTGAGATAGCTCATGGATATCAGCTGCAAAGGTTTCGACAATAAAGTTTTAAGATTTTGTATATCATGCAAGTAAAGTTTGAAGTAATTCAAATTATTATATTAAAATTAACACATTAACATCACTTTAGACATTAAAATTTTCTGTAACTTTTGAACATTAGAATGGAAACTATCCTAATTGTTTTTATGCGATTGAAACATTCCATTCTTCAAGTGACATTGAGCTTTCCATACATATATCTTACTAGCTGATAACTATAACCATTGAGGATATGAATTTATGCAAATATATTTTATACCGTTTTCTTATGGTAATATTTTAATTACTATTCAAGTATATGTGTATGTGGTTTAAGGAGTAGAGTGAAGGTTTAAATTTTTATAGTTTAATATACACTAAATTGGACATTTTGGTATTCAACCATTATGTCATTGTTAAGATAGATAATTAACCATTTACAACCATAAGGATATATCGATGTCCAAAACAAAATAATATGGCAACATAGCATTTTCTTGTAAAGGAAAACAATGTGGTTTGGGAAAGAGAAATTAGGGACATTATGATACTATATAAGATGATTAAGGTTAATTATTTAGGCATATATAAAGATTAGTTAGCGGAGTTGCTCCAAAGAAGTTAAATCTTGAAGAAAGGAAGAACGGTAATGAAAGCATGACTATGGACATTATGGCAAGACCATTAGATGTGAAACTACAACCACATAAAAGGCTAAGCTAGTTTGAGGTAAATTAATGGATGAAAGAAGACACTAACTATTCAAGAAATGTTGGGAGAAATCATGAGTAATCAACTTGAGAGTACAAATATAGTTCACTAAAGGTACACATCAAAACAAAAACAAAATTAATGAAACATATGTTCAAACGGTAAGAAACCACCCTGTAAGGTAGTGAACACGCTATTATAATAAGATCTACATGGAGTACAAAGAGACATGGGAAAATTTCTAAGTCCGATCTCCAATGTTACCATAATATAATCAATATAGTTACCTAGGGAGGACAGTAAAAGAAATGAATTACAAATGTCTAAAGAAGATAATGAATGTTAGTTATCGTGATCAACTTAGAATAATGAGATCAAAAAAAATCACACTAGAGGTGAGTAAGTGGAAGTTTCACAAAGCAATATAAGAAGTCAATGACATTAGATTAAAGAGTGAATCTATAATGAAATTGATCAATAATAGGATAATTTATGTGCATGGCAACACCTATAATGGTTTCTCCCTCTAATGGGAGAGTCACATTATAAAAAATTTCTTAAGTGACTAACTATATTCTTGGATGATGGACATCATGGAGTATGATTAGAAAATTCTATCCCGTGATGCCTTAAAACCTGAAATGATTAGTAGATTACATTCAATATCCACGTTATTGTTTATTTATAGGGTCTTACCCAAGTCAGGGAATAGTAACGACATTTCCAAGTGTAATAATTGTATGTGTTAAGAGAGAAGGAAAGAAAACCATGATGACTAGAGGTGAGAAAACAAAGTCAATTTAATAATATGTTCTTTTTCAAATTGAAAGACATGGAATATTAGGAATATCTGGTATAAGGAAGTGAAGGGATGTTTTCTATCAAGAAGAATTTTCTTAAGGATATGAGCAACATGATTGGTAAGGGTTAAAGCAATGACCTGTAAGGAGTTGTGAATACTCCTAATTTGTTAAGAATAACAAATGATAAACTGAGAAAATGGTTAAAGGTAAATATTAAGGATAATAATTATACACCGTTAGAAAAGAAGATACATTTGGTGATTAGATGAAGCCTAAGGACTAATGAGAAAATAATCAATGAGAAGAATAAGGAGAGGGTATACCAGTGATGTGTTATGTGTTTGGATTAATTGAGTCTATATAATAGAAATGAAACAATGGTTTAAGGAATGATGGTAAAGCTAAGTAATATCCTAGCTAGAGTTAAGACTCTAAATGGTGAAACTTGTAAGTAAAGAGACTATATCAAAATTGTAACATATTAATAATGTGACTATGCATATCTTGTAAATTGTGAATTTCTTATTGAAAGAGGAGGAAATTATTATTTGTCAACAATTGACATCTTGTTGAAAACATGACACTCTTAGTAGACCAAGTATAATGCAAAGTGAATAATGCATTTTCAAGCAGTAACAAATTCCTTCAATGAAAATAAACCTCCCACTAAGGGATCTTTAGAATAGTCAATTAACTCTTCCTCCATCTCCAACATAACCCTAATGATTAGCCCTGCAAAACCCTATTCCATGACTCCTAGACTTTTAGGCTGAAGATGAGCTAAAATAACATGATAAAGAAATTAATGTTATTATTATCTCTTTGGATCCAGATTACAGATCAAAGATAATTAGACTTAAAATACAAATAAATAACATAGAATTAAAAGACTGGTTGGATCCATATGTAGTCAACCTGTATCAGGAAATTAGATCATGCTTCAAACAAGCAGTAAGTGTTTTGTGCTCTTGTTGCAATTCATTTCGTTTCTATATATGCAATCATAAATATTGGAGCATCCCTCCATTTAGATTTAGAGTCTCAACCTGTGACTTTTATAATTTTAATCAGGGAATATAGTATAGAGAATAGTAGCTATACCCTTATTTGTATATCTGTGTTTGATTATTCTATGTGACATTTATAATTGCGGGTTATATTAAAAAAAAAAAAGACTGTCATTTTGTACTATGACATATAAGAATATATTATTTGCTTCAACATTGCCAGTGCATCGATACCAGTATGAAGAAATTTTTGCTTAAACATCGTTGGTACATGGATACTGATATAAATTATGAATTATGTTATGGATATGGTATCTATAACTTTACATATCAACATAAATGATGAGATATAAATAAAAGAGTGATTATACTTGACTATTTAAAGTGAAAATGGATTTACATACTTATTGGATAAACATAACCAAGTATGTAATATGAACTCAAAGATCAATATCATAGATAGCAACATATTTGGAATGGGTAGAAATTGTTATGTGAGTAACAATATGCTTTCAATATATTGATACATATGTTATAATTTGTGGACAAGTGTTTACATCGCAAATGATATCGTTACCAAACTGACCGCATGATGACAAAACTCCAAGAACAATAGAGATTCACTGAGGTTCCATGATAGGGTGTTAACCGTGGTCCTACTAGGAGGGGTGGAGGTGTTTCCCACCGTTTATCCTCCAAAACCTGGAGTCATGGGAGGACTGTGCGAGTCACGCACCCCTCGAAGTGTGATGACGACTGCCGGATGCCTACTAAGGGATCAGATCAATATAGTTGACGCCGTAACCCTTGAGGTCTATGAATGGTTGGGTCAGTATAGTTGATGCCATGTCATATTCCAATTTCTAGTAGAGGACGGATAGGATGGGAGCAGAAGAGATTAAGGAGGATAGGATGATTCTAGAATAGCTTGGGAACATTGTTGGGGCAAGACGTGACTACTAAAATTTGTAAACCAATAAATGATCAAAACATAAATGTTAAAGTGTTCTCACACATTAAACGAAATTCAAGTATGGTACACCACCCTTATATGATTATACTAATCACTTAAATAATTAATGATATACAACATAAAACTTAACTTCGGGACGAAGTTTTTTGAAGGAGGAGTGTATGTAATGACCCAACTCGAGTTATATGAAACACAGAAATATTAGCATGCATATGAGACTTGCATATGATAGCTATATATGCATGTGTCACGTGTACTACATTAGTACATGCACTAATCAATTATGAAAAGTCTCAATGTAGAGTAATGAGTGAATTATTGAAATATTGAATAAATACCTATCTCACCATAATATTTAAATGAATTTATTGTGAGGTAAAAGTTTTACCTACCACTATCATAATATAACTAATATTTTGTTCAAAGGAAAGTACAAGCATTGACTTATGCAAATAAAACATGATATTTTAATAAATCTAAGATATTTTAGAAATTCAAGATATTTATTAAATAATAATATTTTTCTAAGATATTTTAGGAATCCAAGATATTTATTAAAAGAGGATATTTTAATAAATATCTTGAGAGGAGATCGTGTATAAAAAGAGAAGGGGGGGAAACTTGATGGGCATGGGTCAGTGAGGTGGGAAAATTGACCCGAATGTTGCTAGAGGAGTCCTAACTATGGGAGACCTGAGTAGTGAGCTCTAATAGATTCATAGAGTGATCTCGATTGTTATTGGAGTTTTGGGCACGAGGGCCAGAAGACTTGTTTTCTGGATCTGGGGATCGGAGAGGTTGACCCTAGATAGGCTGGGAGGAAAATGGTGGTTTGGTAACGAGAGCGGGAGCTGTGACGCATCAGGATCATTTGCAAACACGGTTCCAGGTAAGTATTAAATAGTGAATTGATATATATTCTGCTTCAAAAATCCCATTCTGGATTGTGTAGTATAAATTTTATTAATCATTTTTAATTTTGAAACTTAGGTCCTTACAAGCAGCCATATTGATTAGGTATTGGTATATGATATTTCTGAATATATGGTCTGTTTAGACATATAGCTTTCTTTGGTTGTTTAGCTAAGATTTCAAGTGTTGTTTAGCATTGGGTGTTCCTAATCGGGAATCCCACCTCTACCCTTGAGAGGCCTCTTGGTAGAGCATTGTACTACATTCTAATATCAGGCATTTGGCCAAGACTTCAGTCTTAATGTACAACACAGTTCCTGTTTAGGATTTGTGTGTGTGTTGTAGGGCAGAAGTTGTGGAGGTTTGATTTGGGAGATTTCTGAGCTAGATCTCATTGGAGGAAGGTTCCTTTCTCTTTGGAGGCTAGTAAAGAAGGCCCTGGAGCTTTATTGACTCTTTTGGCATCAGGCCATAGTATATTTATCCCCTACAACACAGTATCAGTTTGAATCTACGTTATTTTAGGGAAGAGTTGTAGGGGTTTCTGCAGTAGGTGATTTGGGAGGTGTTTTCTCTAGTGAAAAGGCCAGCCTTTCATCTGGAGGATTCATTGGAGGAGAGCACATTCATCTTTGTATCATCTTTAGCCATTTTCTCTTCAGACATTTGTTGTAGCATACTTTCAGCCATAGGGCTGCAACTCATATTGTATTATTGGGTGTTTTTCCCGGAGACCCTTTTGGGTTCTTTTCTGGAGGTTGTTTAGAGCCCAGATCTATATATTTGTATATATTGTGGCATATATCAGCCCCACATCTTTTGTGTACTCATTTGCTATAGTAGTGCTTTTAAAACTGCGTTGTAGCAGTGGCTCCGATATTTTGATATAGTAGCAACACCTCTCTTTGAGGGTTTTGTCCATTGGAGGCTTGTTATATCTTGTTGTACATCTTATGGCCCATTTCTTATGCATATTTTGCTGTTGTTATAATGATTAGAAGGTCTCCATATTGGCCTCTTGCTTTAATATGATGTTTTACATAGCTATCCCATTATTTTGCACTATATTCCTGCTTTTCCCATTTGGGAATATTACACAAACAGTGTTTCCAGAACTTGACGAAGAAGGAAAAATCATATTTGATCTTAAAGCAGTCACGAAAACAAAAACCCCACAACTATGAAATCGATTAATTCAGAGTATCTCATTTAGTGGAAGAACTTACCCGTTGAAGATTCCACGTGGGAGGATGAGATTTTTATACAGAAGCATCTGGAACTCTCAAGTGTTGAGGACAACAATTTTTTTGAAGGAGAAGCATGCTAGATCCCTATAATACTAGTGTATTCCCCTGATTGCTATTGTTAGTGTAGCCCCTATTGTTATTAGTGTGCCCATGTATCCCCCATGTTGGTATAGTTGTGTCCCATAGAATCCCACTATTGTTATTGTTGTGCCCTTACATTATTATTGTTATGTAGACTTTGATTATATTATGACCTCTTAAACTCCTATATATACCAAGGAGGTCTTATCATATGAACCATCCAAGAATTGTTCATTTATGTAATGAAAAGGAGGTTTCCTCCTCGATGAGACTAATTTTTAAGTCATTGATCTATCTTTTCTTCTATTTTGTGAGTTGATTGCATAACACAGACATTCCAAATGCCATACTACCAATAATCGATATACACTATCAAATATATATTAAAATATATAATAGTCAAATTTAACACAATATTTAAATTTAAATGTCTATATTTTAATTTATATAATATTTAATGTATTTTTCTACTTTATATAGTATTGTTTTCTATATCATTTATAATAAATAAAATACGGTAATAAGTACGTGTTCTCTCATTTTTGTTTTGGCTTTTTTAATTTAAAATTAATTATATAAATTTTGTAAATAGAATTAGGAAAATTATTATAATTAAATTTAACATAAATAGGATAATAAATTAAGTGTTTTATAATTGTTTTATGTTTCGCCTTTTCATTTCAAATTTAATTGTATAAATTTTGTACATAAAAATAAGATTTTCTACAGTATATTAAATAAAACACACACACACACACACACAGATATATATATATATATATATATATATATATATTGTTTTTACTTATTGTTTTTTAATTATTATTTGGTTTGGTTCAATTGTGAGTTTAACATATAAATGTGTGACTATAACAAAAATTTAACTGAGCATTACATCACGTGAGGGGAAACCACAATGTAATAAGTCCATGACCTTGAAAAAGATAGTAACAAAAATCAAGGAGGATCCTACTATGAGAGGGGAAACCTGGGTGTAACACTCTTTGCAACAAAACTAACCCACTAGTCATTTTAACAAAAATAGACCCACCCACAACAAGAAATCAAACCTTAAATGTATCAACATCAAGTAACATAATAATTCAAAGGCTATTTAAAAACTAAGAAAGAGACCAACATAGAATACAACACCAAGAAGAGAAAGAGAAGTTCAAGTTACACCCAAACACAAAGGTGATGGGAGTCTCCTTGGAGGTTCCAAGTCCTCAAACCTAAACTTTTTCCCCTTACTTTTTCACTATCCACGAGACTAGGGTTATTAAGAACCTGTTGTGTTGCTTGAGAGCATACATCCGATCAACAATGCATTGTTGATTCTCTTCTTGCACGGACAAACCCTATCCAACAAAACCCTTTGTATGCTAGTATAATTTTCATGTGCACAAAAGAATTATTTCATCTCCACTTGAAGTTCCTAAATCCTTAACAAATTATATGATTTCTCCTTCTATCTCACCCTTCCTTATCATCTTCTTAGTTACCCTAGTGCGCTTCACCTGTTAGACACAATGTTTCTTCTATAAGGAAGTGGAGATGTGATATGTTATGGTATCAACAACTTTGTCCCTCTCCACCCTTGCAAAGGGTTCCTGTTGTGCCTTCCTTCCCCTTCATTCGTCAAAATCTCATATGAGCAATGCCAATTATCTTATGCAACTACTAAGTTGTGAACAAATCAACCACATAACCTCGTGAAGAATGGTAGCACAAGCTTATGAACCATAGAACAAAAAAAAAAAAATGATTGGGGGATCATTCTGAAATGTATCTGCCTCAGTTGTTGTATGCCTTAAGAACCACAACTCTATTACTAACACATACATGGTTCCTTGCACATCAAGTTGAGGCCTTCCAAATTTTCTTATAATGGACTTCAACCTCCAAGCAAGGTCAGCCCTGCAATATCCCTCACTACTATAGCTTATGTTGTATCATCATGAGCTTGGAGTGAATGAGGAGAGTTAGTGTAGAGGTTGGCTTTTGTGATCTATCATGCGATGTATTGATGTCTTTCATTACGATCAAGAGGGGTTGCACGTGGCATGACACCAACACCTCCCCCCTCCTACCCAAGTATCATTCTATTTAGAGTTTAATATATATAGTGTTATATAAAATATATCTATTTTCTTAATATTTATATGATAATAATATTTTTTATTATTTTATACATGTAATAAAATATATTTAACTAATTAAATGGTGTTTTGATGATGTTGATTAACATCCACTAAGACCAATATGGTATTCAAACCTTAAGAAAGTAAGATATCAATTGAGAATCTTTAATATTGTATTTCTATGATTGAAAAGAAGTGAGAGAAACATTCATAGATCACCATGATTTTGTTGACTTAACAAGTGAAGAAGATTGGTAGTGCGGAAAATGTTTTGAAAACTAGTACTTATGTGAGTAAGAGTTGGGCGATTCAAGAGAAAGTGATTTTCATTTTCAACCATATTCATATCGCAAATGTGACAGACTCTTTCGTCCCAAGGTGTTTTTGGAATTGACCAACACCCGGTTTCACTTTGAAGTTCATGAGAATTAGTTCTTGTATTGGCAACGTTCATTTTCTTCTTAGCACTAATTAAGACCAAAAAATAATTTTGGTTGACAAGGTTGGGGTTGATCGCCTCCTCATAATTCCTTAGCTTCCCATTTTCCTCCAGCTCTTTATCATCCCACATCTTATCCTTAAATTTGGAAGTAATAATAATTTGAATATTATCCTCCTTTACCCCCCAATGGTCTAGCCAAGATTGGAAATCCTTATGCCAACCTTGCTTGAGCCGGATGTGGGGGTTTTGGATAGAATTAGAAGCAATTTCTGGGAACCTCTTGGATTCCATGTTGTATAGCTTCTTCTTATACATTAGATACTTAATCATAGTCATGATTTCAATGAGGGGATGCTAGCTTCAACCAAGAGGATAGGGTAGCCCGAGTATTTACTTTAATATTGAGGTTCTAGGTTATAAATTGTTTTTGGATCAACTCAATCTTCATCCACGATTCTATATATATATATTGTAACCCCAAACCTCATGTCCATATAAAATAACAGGGGTGGCAAGAGTCTCAAAGGGGAACCTTTTTTTACTCTATACCCAAATATTTGATGACTCATAATTGTTTTCAAGCCTAGAATAAATTTTCGAGCTTCCAATTATCCTTTTCTCAATGTTATAATTCCATTGGAGTTGATGATGAATGTTAATTCCGAGATGCTTGTATGAAGAAACTTTCGCCAAGTAGTTATTATCATAAATGAGATTATCATTTTTTATCTTTTTGCGTTTAATTATAATGACTTTAGTCTTGTCGATAATAACATTCACACCCACCTTGGAGCAATAATCTTGGAGGATTCCAAGTTGCTTAAGGAGATCGTTAGGGCTCCTAGATAGAAGAATGATAACACCAGGATAAAGGATAAGTGTAATGATTATACCCGTGAGCCTGGGGTCATCACATCTGACAACTTTCAAGCACTCTTCTAGCTTATCGATGTAAATTCCAAAAAGGGTAGGGGTAGGGGACACCCTTGCTTAACTTCGATATTGCATTTAATTACTTTTGACTAACCCTTGCTGGTCCTAAGCTTGGCAATAACATTATCATATAGCCTAGTCACAACAACCCTCAACTCGAGAGGAACCATTATCTCGTCTAGCCTTTTCCATAGGTTATCCCGAGGAATTTTATCGAAAGCTTTTCTAAAGTCAACAAAACAACATAAGAGATTATTTTTATTATTGTGACATTCCTCTGCAATGATCCTAAGAGTAACATAATGGTCTATAATTGAGTGATGTCTCCTAAATCTAGGTTTCCCTTTAGCTCTTTTACCCTAGTTTTCAAGCCAAACACTAATCTTCTTTTCCAAAATGAGCCCATATAATTTGGCTAAAATGTAGCTAATCATAATGGTTTTGTGGCTAGAGGGAATGTTTTTATCCCCACTTTTAAAAATAGGCACACTAAGGCTTTGCCTCCAAAGCTTAGAGAAGCCTTGTTTTACTGCCAAATTAAAGAGTGTGTATATGAGGGATGAAGACAAACTTTCCCATTTTGAAAATTTCATCTTTGTAGCTTTGAATATCCCTAACTTCCCCATAATAAAACAATTTAACTTGATTTAATCATCTAAATTTTTAATGATAGTGACTTCCAACGATAATAATTAATTTTAATTATCCATAAATTAATAGATTATCAAATATAATTTTTTAAATCAACCTTAAATTTTTACATATATAAATTATCAATAACCACTTCATTAAATTAAATAAAATAAATTGCATTAAATTAGATTTAAAACCATTCTAATTTAATGTGATATATGCCATCTACTACATAGGAAATGATTTACTATACTCATAAAAAAATTATTATAAACATCAACTATACTCATAAAATATCATATCAATATCATTGGATGAAAAGAATGACACTCAAACAAGAAGATGAAAATACATGGAGAGATGAAAATATATATATGTTTTTTATTTAATATATTATCATATAAAATAATAAATAATGATAATTTAATTTTAAAATAACTATTATTAAATATTAAATAATATAGAAATTAAGTAACCTAAGAAATATATTGTTTCAAATAAAAGTAAAAAAAGTGAATGTGCACTTTTTCAGAATTTGTGTTTAGAGTTTTTCAAAAGTTGTGTGTAATGTTTTGGAACATTCCACTCCATTCTATTTAAATATAAACATTTCTAGACGTTTATATTTATTTTTTTTAAAAATTAAATATTTTTTTAAATAATTAAATAATTTTAAATATATAAATAAAATGAGAAGAAAATTGCATTCCCTCCCCTAGCTAGGAAATTGAAACTTTCTTAATTATAAAAAGAAATCAGTGATTTAAAAATTAATTTATAAAAAGAATATCAGCCTGCCATAATTCCCAAACGGTTCGTCGCGCCCACGCAGTTGAAAGATGTACACACCACACCCGAATATCAAATTTGCACTGTAAAGATATATATTAAATGCCCCACCAGACCCGAACAGATGTATACTAAATGGGAGACCCACACTCAACTGCACGGGATCCTCGGGAGCCGATCTTCATTATAATGTCCAGCTGATCGTATCTACATATAATGCCCCAGTCGGATCATTGCCCAAAACAGAGATTGTCGATCTGTTATCAGACTAATTTCGAATCGCAGGCTTCAAGATGCCCAACAATATGTGGGGAGCTGACAAGGAAGTGGAAGGGCAAGGGCAGCCAGTAAGCCCCATAAGCCAGTCTCTCAGCAGCTCTCTCCTGTCCCTCCAAATAAACGCCATCTTCGAACTAGAAGAACCCATAACACAAATCTCTCGCTGGAAAAAATGTCTGGTTGATGTCTTCTTGCCGAGCAACCCACTTTTCTCTTGCACACTGGTCATTGTCCCCCCTCCTTTTTACCATAAGTCTTTTCAGTTCTACATGTGTTGTTTATTTCCATGATGCAAACATAGTGTAACAGCTCTTTCCCTTCAATCTTGGAAGATCTGCTATATTGTTTGAATGTGTGTTTTTTCTCACAGCTTGGAAGTTTGAATGTGTGTTTTTACAGGAGGAGGACGATCGAGGAGTGCTGCGATGGCAGAAAAGAACAGTCAACATCGATGACCACGTATTTATTCCAGAGTTCCCACCCGGCGAAGAATCATACGATTCGTGGGTGGATGACTATATTTCTAAATTGGCCCTCGCGCCTTTCGATCAGTCGCGTCCTCTCTGGGAATTCCACATCTTAAATTATAAGACCAGCAAGGCCGGGGCTACCATGATTATTAAGCTTCACCATGCCCTTGGAGATGGTATTTCTTTCATGTCCACGTTGTTTGCTCTTGTCACCAGAGTCGACAATCCCCATCTCCCACCCACTTTTCCTACTGCCAAGCCTAGCAATAGATCCACTACTACCTCAAAGCAGTTCTTGGCTGCTTATATTTTTCACAAAATATGGTATATCATGCTTTTAGTATGGTACACGCTGGTTGATGTAATAAGTTCTTCACTTAGAACCATCGGATGGATTGACGATAGCCAACTCCCAATTCGAGGACCTCCTGGAGTGGAACATATGCCCATTGCGCATTCTTCTGCTACATTTCAATTGGAGGACATCAGGCAGATTAAGAAGGCAGTAGCAGGGGTATGTGATTATAGTTATGTCAATCGTAGATTTTGAGAATATTTAAGGACTAATTGTTTTATCTTTATCTTATTATCAGATTTTCAGATTCTAATATAATTTCGAAATCTTCAATATACAAAATATTAGATATAATTAATTTATATGTAAACTTAAACTAAGTTTTTATTTGCACTCCAGACTGTGAATGATGTGATGACAGGAATAGTTTTTTACGGTCTGCAACTCTACTTGCAGATTCGCCTGTCAGCTGGTATGTCAATACAACCCGGCCTGGTTCATAATTACTATATCCATTCCTAGTACTAATAGTTTAGTTGTTAAAAATTCATGGCAACTGTATTCCTTTCTTGTTGAAAACAATATTAACTCCCATGTCTTATTACTAATTAATTTCGTACCCGTTATATAAATATGATTCATTGATTTTTCTTTGGACGCAGTTGGAGAACAAAGCTTACAAGATGCTTATAAGAAGAGATCTGAGCTGCTGAATGACAGTGTCATTAAACAACTGAAGAAGTCAAGAGTCACAGCACTTTGTATGTTAAATACAAGAGCTTTGGCTGGAATACAGGTATATATGCATTACCCCATCTCTTTCCTCCAAATATGTTTATTCCATTAAGTGTTGCCAGACATCTCTTGAGAACTTGGATATTTGTGCAGAACATGGATGAAATGTTGAAACCAAAAACACAAGCGCCTTGGGGGAATCACTTTGGCTTCTTGCATTTGCGGGTACCCATCATGGGAAAGGTGGAGAATCCTCTGGAGTTTGTGAGAATGGCAAAACGTATCATTGATAGACATAAGATGTCTTTAGGAGTTTTCATAAATGCCGGAATTCTGAGATGCCTTGCAAGGTTAAGAGGACCGCAGGTATAATATGTAACATCCCCATTACCCAGAACTCGTTATTGTCTGCAACGATTCTGAATTCTCATTCATGATATGGTTAGTACAGGTGATTTCTAGATATTTATACAATAACATTGCCAATACAACGATGGCTATATCAAATATGATTGGCCCCATGGAGAAGATTGCTATGGATGGGAATCCAATCAAAAGCTTTTCTTTCTTTGTATCAGGTGCCCCTCAAGTGAGTAAAGTACAGACTGCTCAGGTTCCTCTAGCCATATTCTAGTATTTTTGCATGAAATCAAAGCAGTAGCTTGTAGAGATTTCTATATGTTTGGGTATACAGTTTCCAGTTCAATAATTTAGAGATTGAAACATATTCTCCTGTGTTATGGAATTTGTTTATGCAGTCACTGTCTGTGTTCATTGTGAGCTATATGGGCACTGTTAAGATGGGAGTGATGGCTCAAAAGGCTTATATCGACACCAATATCCTGTGCCAGTGTCTCATGGAGGCGTTTGAGGAGATCAAGAAGGCTTCCATCAATCATATATAGAAATGTATTTATGTTAATGAGTTGTATTCAGGACCGAACCAGCTCCATATCAGAATAAAAAAATAAAGGAATTTAATTCTCTTCCTGTCCTCTTTTTAGGAAAATTTAAAAGTATTCCATCAAATTTAAAACAAATGATCTCTTTTGATTTCAATTATTCTTATGATAAGACAAAGGATTCTGCAAAATCTTATTGCATTGAATTCTAAAATTAATAAAGCCACATTTTTGTTTTACCGTTTAACGTTTTTATCTTTTCCAAAAGACTTATTTTGATAGTAAGCTATTGCATTTATGGCTTACTTTTAAACTTGTAAGAGTTTTTGTCTTTGGCCAGGTTATTATAATTCAAATGGTTTCCTGTTTTAAAATGTGTAATAATTAATTTATTAAAATGTGTAATATTTAATTTATTGTAATTTATATATATAAAATGTTTTAAAAATATGAGTGATATTTAATTTATTGTTTATATATAAAATAAAATTGTGTTGGTAATTATTATGTGTATAGATATGTGTTTATTTTGGAATAATGTTTCTAGAATTTTAATTTAATTATCAATAATTATTAGGTATATTGTAAGGATTTAAAGTTCACAAAACATTCTAAAATATTTTTAATAGTAATTATGTCATTTTTATCTTTTTAATTAAAATGTTTAACTAAAATAAATGTTAAATGAACAAATGTCACATGAAATGAATTATGGTTTTTTGGGCATGTGGTATTGCTAAACCATGGTATTAGCTCATGGTATTGTAACAAACCCTATTTACAGTCTAAGAATATCTATAATAAAACATGATTGAATCTTCATGGTTAAAAATCTTATTACATGTTTTTTTTAATGTATATATGTTTAACTATTATATAATAGTTATTTTTATAATAATAATAATAATAATAATAATAATTTAAAACACAATTATAATTTAGTTATTTTGTATAATTTTTTAAATTTTAGAAATATGAGATGAAATAATTGTTTTGATGTTTATCAAAGATTAATATCTAATATCTATCTATACTTACCAACAATTTTATGTCTAGGCTTCGAGATTCAATCAATTATTGAGAGGGGGTTATATTTGGTCTATAGATTTAGTCTAATCACCGGATTTAGAACGAGCAAGTGTTGACACAAAACCATGTCAAAGATTATTGAGTAAGGAGTTTAAGCATATCATGGTGCAAACCACCCATCTTTGGGAAGAAATTATAGCTTTGCGGCTATGACACAAATGAATGCTCTTCATTATGACCATATCTATGGATTTTCTAGTTGAACACCCAACCTTGATGCATATAAATGAGGATGAGATCTCTGAGCTTTCCATCTTCATTATACTCTTAGTCATCAAAACCTTTTTCTTCCAGCAATGTCATCATCAATGGAGCTCAAAATTTTCCAGATCTTAGTATAATTATGTTTCCTTTGAAAAGAAGATTCTAACTTTGATGATGTCACACGCTTTTTGAATAATTAAGATATTAATTTGCAAATTCTATCTAATTTTACTTGTTTTTTTACTTAATTGTTTTGACTTTAAATAAATCATTTATTTTTTAAATAGAAAACTAACTAATAAATAACCCCTTATAATATAATTACTATATTTAAAAATATATTTTCATTAAAACAAATATTTATTTATTTATTTTCCATAAAATTTGAATATAAATAAATAAAATTTATATCCCTTGAGCACATAAGTTGTCCACACAAGAACAATTTAAATTAATTAATAAAACATGATTTTTTAATATAAATTATTAACTATAAATATGATGCAAACATAATTTTATTGTTTCTCAAAATATTAACTTACATTTTTATCAATGTACTAATTAATTATTTTTTCAAAATATTAACTTACATTTTTATCAATGCACTAATTAATTATTTTTCATGGTACGAAATTAATATCATATTTTTCATTAAAATAAATTAAATAGACATAAATAATTTTAAAATTTATAGATATTAAAATAAAGGTTGTGATTAAATAAGGTTATGATACTTTGAAATATAGTAACTTTGTTGTGTTTTTAAGTGAGTTTATAGTAGGGTTAGTATTTGCAAACTCTTTTTTGTTTTCTGATTGAGGGAGATTTAGGCTGAGAAAAAAGTTGATATTATTTTTTGGGCCATACTTATGTGTAATTTTTTTCAAGTATATATATATATATATATATATATATATATATATATATATATATATATATATATATATATATATATATATATATATTATATATATATATATATATATATATATATATATATATATATATATATATATTAGTTAATTAATTATTAAAATAATATATTTTGTGTATTTTGTAATATTTTAAAGTAAATTTTTTTCTAAAGGAAATTAAATTAAATATCATTTAAGGTTTGTAACGCCCTCAAGTACAGTAAATATTTTGTATTTATTTTTACTATGCAAACTTGGTAAACAATGAGCTTAGTGGAAAAACATAGTGAAAAGTGATATTTAAAATGAAAAATTATTTGATTTTTTTTTTTTTTTTTTTTTGTTAAATGAACAAGTCTTGGAATTTAGATTGTCCGGTAGCATATAGTTAGAGACAATGAGTTATTCTCTCTTGCTCTCTTCTTCTCCCTAGAGAAAATATTTCACTGGCAAAAGAATGTGAAGGATAGCAAGAAGGAAAAGAGAAAGCTAGAGGCACTTGAAGGAGAAGAGGGGATATGAGTTCTTAGGAAGGACACTTCCAGTAAGGTTCTCTTGAGTTGGTTTGTGATCGAGTGGAGACCTTGTAGTGGATAAGAAATGCATGGCTGGGTTGGACCCTAATGCTAGAGAATCGACCCTAGAGGTCATTGTCTAAACTATTGTTCTAGAAGTTGAATTCTTGGGGAGATAACTTAGACGTAATTGTTGATTCTTGTGGCTGGGAGGAAAGGTCGCTCTCTGTGTGGAATTCCTCGATTGTTGATTGTTCAGATAAGTATGTTAAATTCATATATAGTTTACAGAGACGTACTTATTTATTCGTTTTATGAAGTCTTCTTGAATAGTAGGAAAATGGTGTTATGAGTTTATAATAGTGGAAGATTATTATCATGTGATGTTCTCAAAGAAAAAAAATAAAGGAAAGGTTCAAAGTTTTGTACTCAGAGTTCATGTTTTCCTTTAACAGAAGTATGAGTTAACAATGACTGTAACTAAATGGGTGGGGTAACCAAAAAATAACAATAATTACCCAATCATTCTGGGTTGAAGTTCATGTTTTCCTTTAACAGAAGTATGAGTTAACAATGACTGTAACTAAGTGGGTGGGGTAACCAAAACATAACAATAATTACCCAATCATTCTGGGTTGGGGCCTTTACTAACTTAGTAACATGAAATGGACCTACCATGACCATCATTCAGACAAAGAATAACTTCTTTACACATAAATTTTTTTCTAGTAAGAATATTATGATTGCATGCTCGGTGGTAAAGAATGACCAAACCATCACCATAACTCGGGTTGAGCGGAAAATCAAGAAAAATTGTAACCCGGGAACTGTTCATGATGGTAACAGGTTGTAATAGGAATCAATAGTAAAGTTCCTATTAAAACTATTAGAAAGAAAAAATAATTGTGCATAATAATAAACACTTACGAAAAGAGTGAAGGAAGCAAAATCTTGTAGGGACCTGTTTGGCTTATGGGCCAGGCTGATTGAGACAACCACCCAGAATTTGTTTTGGTCCCATGAACTTTCGCAAATTGGGTTGAAATGAAAACTTATAGATAGAGCTAAATGGTACACCAGAGAGAAAGTGGAGGAAAAATTTCCTCGCCTCATTCAGTAGAATCTTTTGGGGACCAAAATCCTCCCAAAATGGGGAGGTGTCATCTGGATTGGATCATTATATTGTTTTTCATCCATATCAATGCTTTTTGAGTGGAAAAGGTGTAGGAATAAACTCACGGGATTATTTTTACCAACAAGACCCAGTTTGGAAAAACAGGGTTTGAAACATTTTGGGAGCATTTTGAGGCATCAAAAGATGTTTTTTGGGGGTAAAAATCTATCTCTTTAGTGCCACACATTTCATTCTATTCTACACACAAATAGCTTTCCAACAATGCAAGAATCACATCAACCATAGTCTATATGCGAAAGTTATGCCACTAAGAATTTGACCTTCTTGTTTTCACCACCATAATTCAAGAGGATGCCATGTCAGCCCCTATTATTCATGAAAAATGGACTATCCACGTGATTATGATATAGAATACTCTAGAAGAGTCTATATTTTAACTCTGGTTAAGATTTGAGGTAGTAAAACTTAACCATTGGTAGGCTATCGGGCTGTGTTATAATCGAGCCACTAGGAGGAAAAGGAGTTCTATTCTTTCGAGTGAATTTTTTCCATAGCTAAGCAAAAAATAGCCAAGAGGGATAGGAGGTATAGCACAAATAGAGGATTGGTGCATTATAGAAGCCCACGAGCCACAAGTCGTACTTCTTTGTACTCGCAATCATATTTCCATTCAAAGAAAGAGAGAGGAGAATCCTTACCTTTGAGCTGGGTGTTTCTCCCGAAAGGATTTCCCATAGCATATTTTGTGTCAAATGTGTTTGAGATTTTAATTTTTCGTTCTATAGTTTCTGCATAATTTTAATTCACACGCATGCTCTATTAACAACAATCTATAGATTGAGAAGTCTAATAAAACTCTAATAGTGTATAATTTTAGATTTTAAATACAATTTTATGAGATCTGTTGTGACGAACTGTTAGTGCAATATCCATGGCAGTTTACGAATCAAAGACTTAAAGACATTACTTATGTAATAAATAAATACTAGCATGGTTTCTTGTATCTAGTAATATGTTTTTGTTGTCTTGAGTCTAATTGGAATACAAAAAAAAATTTGGCATCATGGATTTGGTCCCCACATTAATCATCATCATCATTTTCATTTTTATAATAAAAATTTATTTAATTTACAATGGTCTATTAAAGTGCAATTATTTAGGTGGTGGGGTGGTTTATGGGTTATCTACAACCCCAGGAGGGACAAGAGTGTACTCATGTGCATAGAGCCAAGGGATAAGCACTAAGAACTTGGTAGAAGCATACGAACTACTTTAAGGATTAAAACTCATAAAAGACAACACATCTTCAAAGTTGGTTGTGCTAGGGAACTAGATGCTCTAATCATTAGAGCTATGATATTTAACTGATCCTCTCTAGAATACTATCTATAATCCATATTAGAAAGAATTTGATAAGAGAATCGTAGTGTGGCCTCAATCTCTTGCTTCCAAATCCATGGTCATCAACTTAAAGAGGTAGATAGGCTCAAAAACTCGACAACAATAAGGAAAATGGGGGTAATCATAATTAGTCTAAGGAAAATGAACATATGGTTCCAAAAATCCCCTCATATATCACTCCATCAATATTAACACAAGTCACATTAAGTAATTCAATGTGGACACATATTTCATATCAAGTAGAATGGTGTCGATAAGACCCCTCCACCATCCTTTCATGCTCCTCATTATCTCCTCTCCTACTTATAATTGCCTCTTTGTATTAAGATGTGATGCATTTGGGATCTTCCCCATGGAAAACAATCTTGAACAATTCCTAGTCCACTATATTTCTTCAACTGAAATTCTCACTGGTATAAGGTTTTTTTGGCTTGTATTTGTCCTACTCGACATTCATTGTACCTCCTTCAACATTGGTAGTTGTGTAGCAACTCAATTTAGGGTCAATTTCCTCTAGCTTGGTTTTCCATCTCCAACTTTCGTTCCTTTCTATTACCATCTCCATTCCTTCAACTTTGTTCCAAAGGTTTCCTACCTATTTATGGGCACTTCAGGGTATAAAAGGAAGACACAAATCTCCTAAGGTTCAAGGTCCCTCTATTCATTAACATTCTGAATCACATTGTCAACTGGGGAGAAATAACACATGTCTCTTAAAGAGTTCCTCAGTCCATGATTTGCATCACAACTCAGTTTGGAATCTTGTATCAATTAATAGAAGAATAGGGAATGCTCACCATTTCAACCACATGGATTACACAGAGCTTTGATGGAAAAAACAAAAACTAGAAAAACACAAATCTAAGATTAATGGTATCAAACATCAATTGGAGGAGAATAGGGCATTGAGATTCATTCTCACTCTCAATATCTAAAGTTCACGACAAATGAAGTTGCCATGAGTTCCTTGGTCTTCCAATCCTGTTGCATTTCAATTTTGGAAACACAAGT
Organism: Pinus albicaulis; assembly: GCA_034641835.2. Classification (NCBI taxonomy): domain Eukaryota; kingdom Viridiplantae; phylum Streptophyta; class Pinopsida; order Pinales; family Pinaceae; genus Pinus; species Pinus albicaulis. The sequence goes on from CM076583.1 coordinate 444,429,009, forward strand.
TCGAGATCTCTAACTTCATTTGATCTACCAATCACCAAAAATATTTACTCCTTCCCTATAGGGACTCTCTCTTAGCCCCAACAATGCACTACTAGCGAATTGCCTATTGTAAAAAAGCAATAAACCATGACTAAATCTAATAAAGCTATCTCAACACTACATGAACATCTAACCTACTAACTTAACAAAGAATAAGGTTTTCAAACAATAAATTTCCTCTATATTTTTTACTTATAATATACTACACAACATACTTTTCCTAATTATCCTTGTAGACTTTCTTTGAACTAAGATGTTTTCGAAACTTTCTCCTCCAATTCTAGTAGATTAGTGTTCCAAATATAGCTCTAATATTTAAAAAGAAAAAATCACTCTATTGTGCTCCTAGAATGACTCTTCATTGCATAATTCAATATAGAAATTTTTTAGTTTCAACTAAAAACATAAATAAAATTAGAAGACAATTATTTAAATAATTTTATATAATAAAGGAGTGGAGAAAAGTGTTGGTTATCTTTCCCATCATTGAATTTTTATTGCGTTGAGAGGCGCATCTACAGTCCAATATCCAATATGACCTCGAGTGGGTCACATCCTCATACAAAATGTCGAATTAAGTTTTAAATTAAAAAAAATAAAATAAATAAAAATAAAAATAAAAAAATCCCATTGTGTTAGAACATATATCAATTTCTAATACAATTATGTATTATTTATATAATTTGAATGGATAGTAAATTATATACGTGAATTTGAATGGATCATAAATTTACCTTTAACAAAAAAAAATTTACCACATTGAATTTCCAAATTAAGTAAAATTTTAAACATCTTTACTCTTTACTAAAGTCAATACCGTTTCCTAAATCAAAGGAAAAGAGTTAATTCAACACAAACAATCAAAATCCAAAATCTTTTAATATTTCTTTTAATTAAATATTTGTAAAATGAATTTATACTTACTCCAGAGCTATGGTAAATAAATAAATAAATATATAAACTAGATGTATGGTAAATAAATAAAAATTCTTTTTATATTTATTACATAAATCTTTTTATATTTTAAAAAACTTTAAAAAGAGGTTTTATTTAGATGAAGCCTATGGGACGAATACCATGGGACAAATTAATATTGATACCATGGGCCAAGTACCATGGGTAAATAAATAAATATAAAAGAGGTATAAACAAGTATGATAAATAAATATAAAATAGATATAAAGAGGTATGGTAAATAAATAAATATAAAAGAGGCATAAAGAGGTAAGGTAAATAAATAACAATATATCAAATTAGCCCCAAGGGTTAGCTCAAGCGGTAGTGAGCCAATACGTGGTCCTCTCCGTTGAGGGAGGTCACGGGTTCGATTCTTGAGTCCTTTGGGGTTAGGCCCCGAAAGTCGGCCGAACGGTTTACTGTGCGTACCATCCAGAAATTCTAGGGAAGTACACGCCCGGGTTTCCCGTGAGATTTCCACTCGTGAAAAAAAAACAATATATCAAATAAGATTATAAATAAAAATCTATTTATATAACAAGATTATGGGCCAAATACCATAGTAAAGAAAAGGGGTATGGTAAATAAATAAAAATATAAATAAACTAGAGGTATGGTAAGTAAATAAAACCCCTTTTCATATTTACTCCACCAGCCTAGATCCATCTAACTCTGGATCTATCATGCGCTGAGAGGGATCAAATATCTCGAGGTGAAAACCTATTTTTTGAGTGCAAAACTTGAGGAAAGGTTTGCACCTTGAGAGATTTGATCCCTCTCGGCGCATGATAGATCCAGAGTTAGATGGATCTAGGCTGGTTCCAGTCGGAGGCATCAACGTCACATTTTTCAGATTATTAAAATTTTTGTATATTTTTGAGATGTAAGATGGATCTAGGCTCGTTTCAGTCGTGTGCTGCCAAGGAAAATCTATCAAAGACATGATTTTTTTTTTTTGTAAGTAAGTATGGATCATTATATTATAATATGAACAGAGATTACAGCTTTAATGCTCGAAGACTTATGGCTTTGACAGTGGATAGGCCTGCTTCGATTTGATCCTACAAAAGACTTATTTTATCAGAACTGAACAGTAGCTAGACTGTGACCAACTTAGTCCTTTAAACAAAACAGGGCTGCCACGCAGGGTCACCCTAGGACTGCAAAACTATACCAAAACAGTGCTGAAGGCTACATTGGCCTTTTACAAGCCGAAAATTAACTGTAGAGAGACATAAGAAACGTAAAAGAAATTGAACAGATGACAGAAAAACACCGGAATTGCTGAGCCATTAGATAGTGGGAGTGGATGCACCAGAGTGTCCCCCTTCAACCTGAGTAGCGCCCTCACCGCCAGTGGCAGGAGCCCGTGGCTTGAATCGTCTGATCACGGTGGCCTGCGAATCGTCCTAAGGAAGCTCGATGGACACATGGAGTATGTGGCGGAGGTAGATTTCAAAGCGGCGGACGAACTTTTCCAGGGCGTTGCCATGCCGGCGTAGTTCCTCGGCTAGCGAGTTGAATGAAACTTCCAGTTTGTCGAGGCGGGCGGTGTTTCGAGCTGACGCCATGGAGGTCGCCGCAAACGTCTCCTTCACTGCTGCCCCTTGTCGAGGCGGGCGGTGTTTCGAGCTGACGCCATGGAGGTCGCCGCAAACGTCTCCTTCACTGCTGCCCCCTGCATGGCTATGGCTTTAGCCAGCATCGTTTTCATCTGCCAAGCGACGACTTGGGTCTGAAGAAATTGGGTTTGACGGGTGGATGGAGTCCCAGGATCCACGAGCCAATCAACTTCCTCGCTGATGTTAGTATCATCCGTCTGTGTTCGAGCCAGTTCCACTTCTTCCTCCAACACCTCGATTGTCTGCTTGCCGCGTTTAGAAACTGAAGCCTCATAACAATCCTTGGCCCTTTTTAGGGCCTGTGAAGCTTTGATGCTTCGCAGATTCAGTTCCGCCATGGCGCTTGGGTTAGTGCTTGCACCGATCACTTTTTGAGAGCTGTAACTTAGATTAGAGGAAGGGCTTGCAGGTTGATTAATGAAAGCAAGAATGAGACAGAAAGGTCGAAGGAAGGAACTAATAAAGAGATTGGAGATGGGTGGAAGCGTGCTGCGGAGAAGCCATTTAAGGCCATAATGCAAGGCAAGTTGCCCAATTGTACTGCCGCCAAAGCTGGGTGAGTGACCGAGGATTTCCGTCCTGCTATCTAATCCTTCACACGCTGGCATCCTGCGCTGAGTGCGCTTAGTGGTGCTCTTTCCTCTACCATAATTTCTTCTCATTAAGGCAGGCTGATCCCAATGGTTTCTCATTAACCGCTCCTGCGTGTGCCGTCTGACGTGCACAATCACCATACCGTTAAGCCTGATTTTCTGATGACGGCTGACCTGCCGTCCGTTCCACGGAATCACCTGCATTCAAGTATTTCCTTGAGATTGTGTTGCATTGATCCCGAAGTTGGTCATCCGTGAGATCATGCCAACACGTGTCCCAGGCTATAGTTGGGTTGTCAACCGCGTAGTTAGCAAGGTGGTCCGCAAGCGAGTTTGCTTGCCTTCGCACAGACTGAAGGATTATCCCGTTGAGAAATGGCAGATGCTGTGAAATCCTCTCCGTGACCGCAGCTAACCTCCAATGCTTGATTGCCTTGTTGGGCTGCGTCCCGTGTTGGATTTTCCTTACTGTGGTTATGGCCACCTGAGAGTCGCCTTCCACGATGACTTTCTTTTTGCCAAGCTGAACTAAGAATCGGAGACCCTGTTCTAAAGTTGTGAACTCAGCATCGTTGTTTGTGGTTTCACCCAAATTTTTGCTTAGGATGTGTTTGATGCTGCCCGTTTCATCACGTAGAACACCACCTGCCCCAGCTGGGCCTGGGTTTCCCTTTGCTGCGCCGTCGAAGTTTAACTTGCAGAAGCCATGGGGTGGACGTTGCCAGATAACAGGAGGAGGAATTGGTTGGAGTGCAGTTTTCTTCAGGAGTTGTTCCGCTGAATCGAGGAGTCCGATGATGCCCAGAATTCTTTTGTCATTGGGAGAGATTGTTTCAGCCTTTTCCTCTTTACACCAGGTACGGGTTGTTTCCGTGAGCCCTTGCATGATGACCATTTTAAAATCATCGAGTTGCCGAATGCTGCGCTTTTGGAAAATGCGATTATTTCTTTCTTTCCATACATTCCATATGAGGAATCCTGGACTGTTCGTCCACAGTGTGTTGACCATAGCGTTGTTAGAGTATTGTGTTCTCCATTTGGTTATGGTGTCTTGGATTGAATTGTGTTGTCTGTCTGACTGTCGGAAGATATCTTGAAGCCATTCCCAAAGCTTGTTAGTCCAGTCACAACTGTTGAAGAGATGGTTGGTGGTTTCCTCCTGTTGCTCGCATAATGGGCATCGGGAGGGCCCTGTAAACCCTCTTTTGGTAAGATTTTCCCATGTTAGTACTTTCCTGTTTTGTATGAGCCATAAGAACATTTTAATTTTGGGCCATAGACTTCTGGCCCAGACATTTTCATACCAATCCACCTTGTCCCGATCCTCTCTGTTGTCCAAGTAGTGCCTGGCTTCTTTCAGGTTGAAAGAGCCTCCTGAGAGCGTGCCCCAGCGGAGTATGTCCGAATCGTTCATTTCCCTGATGACTCTTTTCCTGAGGGTGGCATTGAGAGTATTGTTTAGATTTTGCAGCAATTCATCAGAGGGAGGGGGAGTTGGATTCTAGCTCCTCCATTGTTGAGGTTCATTGCTTTGAGCCCAGTAATGATGGACTTTTATTTTCCCTTTTTCCTGATACCATTGCTGCAAAGGATGAAAATTAGGGCCTTCCAGTATCGGGAGCTGTTGCCAAGCGTCTTCCCAGAAGAGAGCCGACTGCCCGTTTCTTATTTCCCAAAAGCAGTGGTCCTGAATTATATGTCGACTGGCTCGAGCCAAGTTCCATATGGGGGAGCCCATCGGGACATCGTTTATTCGGATTAGCTCTTCTTGCTGCCAATGAACTGCATACCTAGCTTTCCATAATTTCGCCCACGGAGTATGCGGCTCTGTTAACCATCTCCACCATAGTTTGGCGCCACTGGCCTTGTTGGTAGTTCCAGGATCCTGCAGGCCTATTCCTCCGAAGATCTTGGGCCTGCATAGTTTGTCCCAAGCCGCAAGTGCCCATTTTTGCTTGCCGGAGTTGCCCGACCAGATGAAATTTCGCTGGATGGTTCTAATTTTCTGAAGGATTCCCTGCGGGGCTGGGAGAATCGATAACATGTAATGAGGGATCGCTTGGAGAACTGCTTTGGTCATTACCATACGCCCTGCTAGATTGAGGACCCGGTTGGTCCAGTGGTTGCATTTGTCAGCAAGCTTGGTGATGAGTTTCTCCCAGTGAGATTTATGCCAAGGCTTATCTGTGAGGGGTATCCCTAAATACTTGGAAGGGAGAGTGCTTCGCTTGAAATCGAGGACCTCAGTCAAATGTCTTTGAACCGCCAGATGTGTGTTGAAAAAGAAGACTGAGGATTTGTCAAAGTTGAAATCCATTCCTGAAGCCTGACTAAACAGAGTGAGAATTTTCTTGAAGCCTTTTTCTTCTTTTACAGTGGGCGTGCCATGGAGCATCGTGTCGTCCACGAACTGCTGGTGCGTGGTGGCCGGAAAGTTGATTAATGGCTGCAAGTCTTTTATCAAATTATTCTCCTGAGCTGACTTGATGAGACGGCTGAACCCTTCCATAAGAATAACAAAAAGGAAAGGGGATATAGGATCCCCCTGCCTTATACCCCTGGTTGGGTAGAAAGGTTGAGTGGGGGCTCCATTAATTAGAATCGAATGGTTAGGCGTTTTGATCAGAGCTGAGATCCAAGTTATCCATTTGGTGCTGAAGCCAAAAGCTTGGAGGACAGCCTCGAGATAGGCCCAACTCACTTTATCATATGCCTTTGAAAGGTCCAATTGAATTATCATACCTGGCTTTTTTAGTGTCTGAAGCGTGTGGATCATTTCGTGGGCTAGCAGAACGTTATCCATGATCTGTCGACCCTCCACGTAACCTGATTGCTCCTCTGAAATGATTTGAGGTAGAATAGGTTTGAGTCTGTTAGCTATGACTTTCGAAATGATCTTATAAACCACATTGCAGAGGGAAATGGGCCTAAATTTGGACGGAGTGAAGGCATATTTTTCCTTGGGGATTAAAGCAATGAACGTGGAGTTCAGTGACTTTAAGATGGAAGATGATATTCTTGAATCTTCTACCACTTCCCAAATGTCTTCTTTCACAATGTCCCAGCAGGCCTTGAAGAAATCTATAGTGAAGCCATCTGGCCCCGGGGCCTTCCCATTGGCCATTTCTCTGACTGCCATCTCCACCTCCTGGAGAGAAACCGGTCATTCCAAGGCACTGTTTTGCTCATCGGTGATGAGTTTGGGAATGGTAGAGGTTACCTTAGCAATAGCTTCCCTTCGATCGCAATCAGGTTCAGCGGCAATGAACTGAAAGTGTCTGCGGAGTTGATTGGCGATGTCCTGGTGTGAGCTAAGAACCTCTCCTTGTTCTCCTTGTAATCTAGTGATTCTATTGCTGCATCTATAGTCAATAGCAGACCTGTGGAAAAACTTGGTGTTCCTTTCTCCCTCCTTCAGCCATTGATTGCGCGACTTTTGCTTCCATAATATTTCTTCCTGCTCGCACCTTTCATTCCACTTCTTCATGAGCTGCTTTTCCATCTCGATGGATTCCTGTGATGTATTTCCTTGAATCCATTTGTTGTGGATCTCTTCCAGTTGCTGCTCCAGATGGCGTTTGTCTGCAAATATATCTCCAAAGACCTCTCGATTCCAATTCTTTAGTTGAGCTTTGATAAACTTGAGCCTTACTTGTAAATTGAACATTTTAGTTCCGTTTACAGGTAGAGGTGTCTTCCACCAAGTTTTTATATGGCTGAGAAAATCTTTGTGGGTGAGCCAAAATCTTTCGAAGCGGAAGGGCCTATTCTTAGGGGTGCCCGAAATCGACACTTGCAGAGAGATGGGCCAATGATCTGATCCCCCGGAAGGGAGGATTTCAGAACTCAATATGTTCCCTTCAAGGAGAACGCTTTCAGAGACTAGAAAGCGATCCAATCGGGAAGCTATAAGCCTGTCTCCTCCTTGTCTGTTGGTCCAAGTGAACAAACCATTGCTAGGTTTTATGTCTACCAAACTTATTTCTTGAATGAAGGCATTAAAGGCTCGGGCGTCATTGCTGAGAGCCCTGGTACCTCCCTTCTTCTCCTCGAGGGAGGTTATCATATTGAAGTCCCCACCATAAATGGCCTGAGAGGTATTGTGCCTGTGATATAGGCTGGTTAATTGACGGAGCAGCAGAATTTTATCTTCCAGATGTTGAGGGCTGTAAATGTTGACAAATAAGAAGGAACCTTTTTCCTCGATAATTTGCATTTGCAGGGCTAGGAAGTGCTTTGCAGCCTCAGCATTAGTGAGATGGTAGACATTTGGATTCCAGAGAATAGCTAAGCCTCCGCTCAAGCCTGTTCCTTCCACAGCTAGATGCTCGAGATGTTTGCCCAAACGCTTAGTTATCTCACCTTGTTTCTGAATTGTGCACTTGGTTTCCTGTAGGAAGACCATATCCGGTTTTTCTTGTGTTATTTTCTTTTTCAGGAGCCTCTATTTCTTGAGGCTTCCCAGTCCTCTTGCATTCCATGAGAGAACTTTCATATTTAACGAGGTTTAGGAGGAGAAGGAGAAAGCCTCAAGGGCTTTCATCTTTCCCGAGTTTATCAGCATTTGACCCAATTCAAGGAGAGCATCTTTGTCTGATCTTCTTCCTCGTTTCTTTTTGTACTGGCTGCTGGCTTGCGTGTGGTGTAGGGCTTGTGATTTGATGCCCAAGCCTTTAGTAGCGCCACGACCTCGTTTCATTCCTTTTGATACGGCATCCTGTCTGGTTAAGAACAGATGGTTGACCCTGTTAATTTCTTCTTCTGGTATTTTGTCTAGCCCTTTCTGTTTCCATTGTTCCACTATTGAATTTAGATCTAGCCCTTCTTTTTCCAAAATTTCATCCAATTCTAGGTCTTCCGTGCCCTGTTCACTGAGGGCCATGTCCTCATCCCCTTCCTGGTTTTTGTCTTCTGAGTTTGTTGTGTTGAGAGCCCCCGATCCGAAGGCTTCTTGAGTCTGATCAATTGTCTTCATTGTCGGCTTTGCTGCTGGAATTTGTTCTGCCTTATCCTTTTGAGAATCCTCGCCCAGTATCTCAAAGGGATTTGTTGTGCCAGTGTTTGGATCTGCTGTTTTAGGAGGATTCCTACGATTGGCTCTGTGTCTACCTGTGGGTCGAATGAATCCATCCGAGGTCGAGGAGGATTTCCCTTTGGGGTTTTCCTCCGTTTTGTTTTGAGGGCATTCTCTAATTAAATTCCCATGCTCATGGCATTTCCGACATCTGAATGGTATTTTCTCATAGTCAATAGTTTGAAAGTAGGTTTCATCTCTGTAGTATAACCAAAGACCTTCGTGCAAAGGTCCAGAGACATCCATTTCAACACAGATACGAGCATAAGTTGTATACCTTTTTTGAAGAGTGGCTTCAGAAGCACGGACAAAAGTGCCCAGAGTGTTACCGATTTTCTCCAGCGCTGCTGGCCTCTAGTGGTCAATTGGCAGGGAGAAGAGTCTAATCTAGATTGGCACTTGAGTGAAGGTCTCCTGCTCGGGTGCGAAGTTAGGTTTCCACGGCCGCATATAGAGGCCCGCAGAAGCATAAAAGTAGGGGCCTCCTTCAAAGATCCGGTCCTTATCGTCCAGATTGGTGAAAACAACGATGAAAAAACCCTTGGCTCCTAGGTGAAGTTGTACTTCCCCTCGCGGTTTCCAGACTTGCTTGATCCATTGACAGAGAGCTTTTTCACTGGGCCAGAACCCCATGAATTTGCATATTACCGCATAGACTGACATGTGATCCCGGTATTCTTGTAGATCTGGGTCAGTGATGTTGACCCTAAGGCTATCCAGAGCCTTTGGTTTGCATCGCCCTTGAAATTTTGGTTGTGCGCCATTTCCTCCAGGATCTCCAGATCGACCAAGATGAGCGCCTTGGTGTGCATTATCATTCAGATCTGCTTCTTTTCTTAGTGGATCTGCCTCTTGCGAGGGTTGATTGCCGCTGGTTTCCCCTTTTCTGGCTGATCCTTCCACCGTTTCTCCCGAAAGGCTACCTGAGAGCAGCTCATTATGGCCAGCATGATTTCGGGTTGCTGAGGAGCCCGAGATCTTCGAACCCTCAACCGTCTTCTTGCCTTTGTCTATAATGACTTGCTTGAAGGTGGGGGCTCCAGGGGCCCCCGGCCGTCCAACCTTTTGCGCTAGTCTGAAACCTTGTTGCCGCAGATCTTGGAGGCGATCTGGGCTTCCTGCCAGCTTTCTGGCTTTGGATCTGAGATCGATCCTTCAAACCCTAAACCTTTCGCATCATATTTACCCGTCGAGAAACCCCTTTCCTTCCTTCTATCATAGACATGATTAATTTTATAGATTTTGATAGATTTTCCTTGGCAGCACATGACTGAAACGAGCCTAGATCCATCTTACATCTTAAATTGATAGATTAATTTTATATATTTTGATATATTTTATAGATTTTAATTTTATTCTTGATTAATTTTATGATCAATCCATCTAGTGCGAGAAATATTCCTCCCTCTCTCCACCCTCCTCCATATATATATCCCCCTCCATCTATTCTTTTTTGTCTCTCTATCTCACCCCCCTAAACACACGTGCTCTCGTACTCCATATATATCAATCTCTTTTTCAATCACCCCCTCTCCCCATCTCTCTCTTCTTCCCTCTATTCACCTTCCATCTATATCTCTATCTTCCCTTTCTCTCCCTCTCCCCATTAATATCTCTCTTTCCTCCTTTTGTTCTCTCTTCCTCTCTCTCCATCTTCCTTATCACTCTCTCTCTCTCTCTCTCTAGAAACCAACATCTACACTGAAATCAATGCATTTACTCAAATAAATCAAATAGGATTAGAAATCGCCATCTACACTGAAATCAATGCATTTAGTGCAAACAATCAAATAAGATTAGAAATAATCTACATTGAAACCAATTCATCTAGTGCAAGTAATCAAATATAATTATAAATCGACATCTAAATTGAAAACAACAAATTCAGTGCAAGCAATCAAATTGTATTAGAAATCACCACCTACACTAAAATCAATGCATCTAGTGCAAGTAATCAAATATCATTAGAAATAAATATCTACACTAAAATCGATGCATATAGTGAAAATAATCAAATATAATTATAAATCACCATCTCCACTTATATCAATCCATCTAGTATGAGAAATATTCTTCCCTCTCTCCACCCTCCATCCATATCTATATCCCCCTCCATATCTTCTTTTTTGTCTCTCTATCTCACCCCCCTAAACACACACACTCTCGCAATCCATATATATCAATCTCTTTGTCAATCCCCTCCTCTCCCCATCTCTCTCTTCTTCCCTCTCTTCACCTTCCATCTATATCTTTGTCTTCCCCCTCTCTCCCTCTCTCTCCATCTTCCTTATCACTCACTCACTCTCTCTCTCTCCACCTTTCTCTCTCTATTTCTTTCTTCTTACCTCTCTCCCCCTCCCCCTCCAAGTCCATATCTCTTTCCCTCCCTCTCTCCACTCTCTCACATCCTCTCTCTTCCTTCCTCTCTTTCCCTTTCTCTCCCATCTCTCTCTCCCTATCTCTCTCTCTTCACCCACCAACTATGTTACTATATCCCTCCCTCTCTCCTTATATCTCCTTCTCCCCCCTTATCTCCATCTCTCCTTATTTGTCTCTTTATCTCAGCTCCAAACATACACACTCTCTCTCTGTCTCTCCCTTGTCACTCATCTCTCTCCACTTCTCACTCTCTATATTTTTTATTTCCTACATCTCTCCCCCTCCAACTCCATATCTCTTATCGATCCCTCTCTCCTCCTCTCTCTCAAGTCCTCTCTCTTGTCCTTCCTCTCTCTCTCTCTCCCCCCTAAATCCCTCTCTCTTCCCTGATCTCTCTCTCTCTCTCTCTCCAATACTCTCTCTTCCCCCATCACTCTCCTCCTCTCTCTCATCCTTCATCTCTCTCCCTTTCTCTCCCACCTCTCTCTCTCTCTTTTCCCTCCAATCCTCTCTCTTCCCCCATATCTCTCTCTCTCTCTCTCTCTCTAATCCTCTCTCTTCCCCCACCCCTTTCTTTCTCTCTCTCTTTCCACCCCTCTCTCTCTCCAACTACATTACTATATCCCTCCCTCTCTCCTTCTCACTTCTTCTCTCCCCCCTTCTTTCCATACATCTTACTTTGTCTCTTTATCTCACCCCGAAACATACACACTCTCTCTCCATCTCTCCCTTATCACTCTCTCTCTCTCTCTATTTCTTCTTAGTTATGTAAACTAATGAACATAAATATTCGTAAATATAAAGCAGATTATTGCGCCGAGAGGCGCATCTACAGTCCAATATGACCCCGATGTCAGGTGGGTCACGTACTCATACAAAATGTCGGCTTAAGTTTTAAATTGAAAAAAAAAAAAAATCGCATTGTGCTAGAACATATATCAATTTCTAATACAATTATGTATTATTTATATAATTCGAATGGATAGTAAATTATATACGTGAATTTGAATGGATCATAAATTTACCTTTAACAAAAAAAATTACCACATTGAATTTCCAAATTAAGTAAAATTTTAAACATCTTTACTCTTTACTAAAGTCAATACCATTTCCTAAATCAAAGGAAAAGAGTTAATTCAACAAAAACAATCAAATCCAAAATCTTTTAATATTTCTTTTAATTAAATATTTGTAAAATGAATTTATACTTACTCCAGAGCTAAGGTAAATAAATAAATAAATATATAAACTAGATGTATGGTAAATAGATAAAAATTATTTTTATATTTATTCCATAAACCTTTTTATATTTAAAAAAACTTTAAAAAGAGTTTTTATTTAGATGAAGCCTATGGGACGAATACCATGGGACAAATTAATATTGATACCATGGGCCAAATACCATGGGTAAATAAATAAATATAAAAGAGGTATAAACAAGTATGATAAATAAATAAATAAATATAAAATAGATATAAAGAGGAATATGGTAAATAAATAAATATAAAAGAATTATAAAGGAGTAAGGTAAATAAATAACAATATATCAAATAGGATTATAAATAAAAATCTAATTATATAACAAGCCTATGGGCCAAATACCATAGTAAATAAAAGAGGTATGGTAAATAAATAAAAATAAAAATAAACCAGAGGTATGATAAGTAAATAGAACCTCTTTTCAGATTTACTCCATAATCTGCTTTATATTTACGAATATTTATGTTCATTAGTTTATATAACTAAGAAGAAATAGAAAGAGAGAGAGAGAGAGAGAGAGTGATAAGGGAGAGATGGAGAGAGAGTGTGTAGGTTTAGGGGTGAGATAAAGAGACAAAGTAAGATGTATGGAAAGAAGGGGGGAGAGAAGAAGAGAGAAGGAGAGAGGGAGGGATATCGTAATGTAGTAGGAGAGAGAGAGAGGCGGAAAGAGAGAGAGAAAGAAAGGGGGAGAGAGAGAGGATTGGAGGAAAGATAGAGAGAGGTGGGAAAGAAAGGGAGAGAGAGATGAGAGAGAGGAGGAGAGTAAGGGAAGAGAGAGAGAGAGAGATTAGGGAAGAGAGAGGGAGTTAGGAGAGAGAGAGAGAGGAAGGACGAGAGAGGGGACTTGAGAGAGAGGAGGAGAGGGGGATCGATAGAGAGATGGAGTTGGAGGGGGAGAGATGTAGGAAATAAGAAATATAGAGAGTGAGAAGTGGAGAGAGAGAAGGAGTGACAAGGGAGAGACAAAGAGAGTGAGATCAAGAGACAAATAAGGAGAGATGGAGATAAGGGGGGAGAAGGAGATATAGGGAGAGAGGGAGGGATATAGTAACATAGTTGGTGGGTGAAGAGAGAGAGAGAGAGGGAGAGAGAGATGGGAGAGAAAGGGAAAGAGAGGAAGGAAGAGAGAGGACATGAGAGAGTGGAGAGAGGGAGGGAAAGAGAGATGGACTTGGAGGGGGAGGAGGAGAGAGGTAAGAAGAAAGAAATAGAGAGAGAAAGGTGGAGAGAGAGAGTGAGTGAGTGATAAGGAAGATGGAGAGAGAGGGAGAGAGAGGGAAGATAGAGATATAGATGGAAGGTGAAGAGAGGGAAGAAGAGAGAGATGGGGAGAGGAGGGGATTGACAAAGAGATTGATATATATGGATTGCGAGAGTGTGTGTGTTTAGGGGGGGTGAGATAGAGAGACAGAAAAGAAGAGATGGAGGGGGATATAGATATGGATGGAGGGTGGAGAGAGGGAAGAATATTTCTCACACTAGATGGATTGATATAAGTGGAGATGGTGATTTATAATCCTATTTGATTATTTGCACTATATGCATAGATTTTAGTGTAGATATTTATTTCTAATGATATTTGATTACTTGCAATAGATGCATTGATTTCAGTGTAGGTGGTGATTTCTAATACAATTTTGTTGCTTGCACTGAATTTGTTGATTTCAATTTAGATGTCGATTTATAATTATATTTGATTACTTGCACTAGATGAATTGGTTTCAATGTAGATGATTTCTAATCCTATTTGATTGTTTTCACTAAATGCATTGATTTCAGTGTAGATGGCAATTTCTAATCCTATCTGATTTATTTGAGTAAATGCATTGATTTCAGTGTAGATGTTGGTTTCTAGAAAGAGAGAGAGAGAGATTGATAAGGAAGATGGAGAGAGAGGGAGAGAGGAAAAAAGGATGAAAGAGAGATATTAATGGGGGAGAGGGAGAGAAGGGGAATATAGAGATATAGATGGAAGGTGAAGAGAGGGAAGAAGAGAGATATGGGGAGAGGGGGTGATTGAAAAAGAGATTGATATATATGGAGTACGAGAGTGCGTGTGTTTAGGGGTGTGATATAGATAGACAAAAAAGAATAGATGGAGGGGGATATAGATATGGATGGAGGGTGGAGAGAGGGAGGAATATTTCTCACACTAGATGGATTGATATAAGTGGAGATGGTGATTTCTAATCCTATTTGATTATTTGCACTAGATGCATCGATTTTAGTGTAGATATTTATTTCTAATGATATTTGATTACTTGCACTAGATGCATTGATTTCAGTGTAGGTGGTGATTTCTAATAAAACTTGATTGCTTGCACTAAATGTGTTGATTTCAATTTAGATGTCGATTTCTATTTATATTTGATTACTTGCACTAGATAACTTAATTTCAATGTAGATGATTTCTAATCCTATTTGATTGTTTGCACTAAATGGATTGATTTCAGTGTAGATGGTGATTTCTAATCCTATTTTATTTCTTTGAGTAAATGCATTGATTTTAGTGTAGATGTTGGTTCCTAGAGAGAGAGAGAGAGAGTGAGTGATAAGGAAGATGGAGAGAGAGAGAGAGAGGACAAAAAGAGGAAAGAGAGATATTAGCGGGGGAGAGGGAGAGAAGGGGAAGAGAGGGAAGAAGAGAGAGACGGGGAGAGAGGGTGATTGACAAATAGAATGATATATATGGAGTGCGAGAGCGTGTGTGTTTAGGGGGGTGAGATAGAGACAAAAAAAAAAGAGATGGATGGGGATATAGATATGGATGGAGGCTGGAGAGAGGGAAGAATATTTCTTGCACTAGATGGATTGATTTAAGTGGAGATGGTGATTTATAATCCTATTTGATTATTTGCACTAGATGCATCGATTTTAGTGTAGATATTTATTTCTAATGATATATGATTACTTACACTAGATGCATTGATTTCAGTGTAGGTGATGATTCCTAATACTATTTGATTGCTTGCACTGGATGTGTTGATTTCAATTTAGACGTCGATTTATAATTATATTTGATTTCTTGCACTATATGCATTGATTTCAATGTAGATTATTCCTAATACTATTTGATTGTTTGCGCTAAATGCATTGATTTCAGTGTAGATGGCGATTTCTAATCCTATTTGATTGCTTGGAGTAAATGCATTGATTTCAGTGTAGATGTTGGTTTCTAATCTTATTTGATTGATTGCATTAGGTGCATTGATTTCAATGTAGAAGTTATTTTCTAATCTTATTTGATTGCTTGCATTGAATGCATTGATTTCAATGTATATGTTGATTTATGATTTGATGTAATTGGATATATGACGGTACATTAATATTAAAGTGATTGGATTAACAATATGCATTGATTTTAGTGTAAGCACAAAAATTTATTAACAATGTAGATTGATTTTTGTGTTATAGTAATTTAAGCTATTAATATTGGAGAGCAAGAGAGACAAGGTATCATGCTTACTACAACAAATCGAGCTAAAGATTTAAATGGTTTACGATTTAAATTTTCTTTTTCATATAATAAATATGAAAAGATAACAAAACTAACAAGGGAGGAAATAAGAATAGTAGAAGAAAATAGTTTGAGATTGATTGTAACATGAGTACGTTCTTATTATTCATATTTTCTATCTTTCAACACTATTATTGTCACTTTGCATTTAAAAAAAATATTTCATCATTTTTCATCATTATAGTTATTAACAATAATTATCATCTCAATGAACTGAGGTAACTAAGAAAATTTAAAATTAAAATGACCAAGTTAATCTCAGAAATATTTAGCATAGTTAAACTGATTATATTAATATTTGATATATTTACATATTACTGATAAAATTAATCATATCTTTGATAGATTTTCCTTGGCAGCACACGACTGAAACGAGCCTAGATCCATCTTACATCTAAAAAATATACAAAATTTTTAATAATCTGAAAAATGTGACGTTGATGCCTCCGACTGGAACCAACCTAGATCCATCTAACTTTGGATCTATCATGCGCTGAGAGAGATCAAATCTCTCGAGGTGCAAACTTTTCCTCAAGTTTTGCACTCAAAATATAGGTTTGCACCTCGAGAGATTTGATCCCTCTCGACACATGATATATCTAGAGTTGGATGGATCTAGGTTGGTGGAATATATCTCTATTGTCCATCCATTTCATACTTGACAAGTTCGTCAATTGTTTGTGTTTTCTACATTACCAATCCATTTCAAACTTCATCTATGCGGTCATGCTCAAAGACCAGTCAAATTCAAAGTGAATGCGTAGAGGGTCACAGGTCGATCGTGGTGATTCGTTGGCCATTTAATGAAACTTATCATATTAGGGATTTCGTTGAAGTTAAAATTCTATTAAATTTAATGATATTTTTAATGTACATCAATTATAATTTTAATTTTACATTAATAATTAATTTTAATTTATTTAATTTTCAAAATTGTAATTTAAATCATTTAAGTTTTTGGAATTTTATTTAACAATTTTGTAAAAAAAATTAAAAAATAATATAAAATTTTATATTCAAATTTCAACCAACTGTGATTAGTTATTTTAAAAATGAAAAATGAAACAAATTCATTTTAAAATTATAATGATAATAATTGGTATTGATAAATTCATAACTAATTTATTTTAGATAAAAAATAATAATTTAAATACAAAATTTATCGTAAATAATATAACTAAACATTTTAATAAATTTTTATCCAACAAATATACAACAAGTTTAAATACCACTTAATACTTATCAAATGTCATTCCCATAATAAGAAAAAATAAAACATTTATCATGCCATCTAAAAAAACAAGTTTATTTGAAAAAAAACAACCTTTCACTCTTGAACTCATATATTTTAACAATTTTACAACCAAATTATGAGGCAATTTGATTGGCATGGTTTAACTATTATATTATGAGCCAATTTGATTGGCATGGTTTAACTATTATATTATGCGGCAATTTGATTGGCATGATTTAACTATTATAAATTTTAAAGTTTTTGATTGAAATGGACAAAAACAATTTTTAATAAATCTTAAATTTAAAATGTATTTTTGAACATATAACATTAAGAATAAATAGAGAAATTTAACCTCACAACGGTGATTAAGGAGAGCCATGGATGCTCACATGGTGGTAGCATCACTCAACAAATCAACTCAGAGATAACATTTCCAATCTAAGTGAACCTGCATTTCCTTTGTGTTTGCACTGCATGTCAAAGTATGGTTCGGGGTCGATCGAAGTCCTTTTGAGGAGGACTGGAAAAGATGGGAAACGAAGGCTCAAATTGGAAGATCTAAATGAATGGATCTACCTTGACAAGACCAGAGACTGTGACATTTATCTGTGTGCAAAGGGTTTCTTTGTGTTTCAGTTTGAAAAATAGGGAGAATTCGATCATGTCATAAACGAAGGACCATGGTTTTGGGGAAGGGTGGGGCTCTTTGTAACCCCATGGTTTCGAGGTTTTGATGCTGACAAAATGGTGGTAACAAAAATTCCTGTCTAGGTAAGACTACATAACCTTCCACTTCCTTATCGGCACCATCAAGTTCTTGAAGGAATCGGGAACACTTTGGTAAGGTTCCTAAAGATGGACCACAAAAGAATGGACAAAGGCCTCTTCACATTTGCTCGCATTTGTGTGGAGATGGATTTAAGAAAATGACTTCCTGATCATATTCATCTGAGGTATCAAGATTTCTGGTGGCCACAGTGGTTAGATTTCGAAAAAACCGCTTTTAGATGCAGGATATGCCATCAAACAGGGCACTTACAGAACACTAGCATCCAAGCAAAGAAAAGTTCAACTAAAAGTATGCCAAAGCAAAGAGGATGACAATTCCCAGTTCCTCCATATTCAGATGACTAGAATGAAGAAGTGGATGAGACCCAACAACAACCAGCAACACAAAGTTCTCAAAAGGAGGAAGAAAAGAGTGAGAAGGATCAGAATAATCAGGTAGACATTCCCAACAACTCATCAGTGATATCGACCAGTGAGACTCATCTCGAGGAAAAGAGAAACAATCAAGGACTAGGTGGAACTAAATGATCTCATGTCTCTAAGAGGTCAGATTTAGATACAGACTCCCAAAACCCTGCAAGAAATAATGAGTTGGAAATTGTTTCAACTACTCCATCTCTTGGGGTGTGGCGAAAAGTACAAAAGAAAAAATCCAAAAAAGGGAAAGTGAGTTTATCTAACTATTTGTAATTTTTATTTTTTATTCTTTTTGGATAGCTATGCTACTTAGAGTGCTTAAAACGCATCCCCAGAACCCTTGGGACAATACTTGAATACACTTTATACATCTATTACCATATAGCTTTTTATTTTTTTTAAATAGAAAATTGTTAATTTTTAGTTAAGGGAAAAACACTAAAAACAAAGACAATATAAAAAAATAGAATAAAAACACTTAATAACAAATAAATTTAAAACATATAACAAATAAAATACGACAATTTAACACGCCAAGCAATAAAAAAGGTAAGACATTCCAAACACCACGTTTATTTGCTTGCGTTAAGCTATCTAGTTTAATTCGATAATATTTTGTTACAACTGGTATTCTTATCAAGAGGAGAGATCCGACTCTTAAGATGCAAGACCAATAATGGATATCCACTATCAAATATATAATATCTAAATTTAAGCTAATATAATATTTAAATTTAAGTTATATATTATTATAATATTTAATGTATTTTGATTAATTAAATATATAATTCAAGATATAGTATTATTTTGTGTATCATTTATATATTATAAAGTAGTTAATAAATAACTGTTGTCTAAGTGTTTTAGGTTTTGTTTTTAATTTAAATTTGATAATATAAATTTTGGTGAAAATATATTTTATTATTATTTAAAATATATTTTTTAAATGTATATATAAATTTTTTAAGAGAATGGGTAGGTATTATATTAAAGTATATATATTGTATGGTCAGAATCATTTACAAGCTTTTCCATGACAATATTTTATTTTCTCTACAAGTATTTTGCACTAAAGTTTTATATTGAAATCTATTGTAAATTTTACAAAATTGTCTCAAAAAAAGTTTATATTTGCAATACATAAAACATATTACTTAGAATATCCAGATGGCCAACCTTTCATGCAATTTCCATTGCCTTCTTTCCATGAGATGAGCCTCCCTCAACTGTCACATCAACCACTTCTGCTAACTGAATATATTTTCTGAGGTTGGAAAGATTGTACTCGGCATCAGAGTCACCTATGTTCATTGAATATCCTATGATTTGTAGCTTCAGATGCAAGAATTCAGACTCTAGAACAACCATCTTCCTATCCGTTCGAGTCAACAACCAAGTCAACTTTCTTTTCCAACAAATTGAACCATGCCTCCCTCTTGTTCTCGACGAGCTCGAACCTTCTGGTTGTAATATCTGGCATGCCCATTAACACTTTAAATAATTTCTCAACCGAGTGCTTCCAATGATCCATTTCACGGTCAGGGACTCAACTCTCGAGAGAGACCATGACTAGACTTCCACACCACTAACTAGAAAAAAAATAGACAAAGCATAAAGTGAAGGATAAAGACACACAATTAGCCATGAGCCCCTACACATTTAATAGCTCTTCATCACTCCATCCAGGACAAAACATGAGGAGATGTGTTAATTCCAATTACGACTGGATAACAAAATATGCCATATAAAGAAACTCTGCCTTTCAAATTAATTCCAAGCCTGAAGAATGTTGTAGAGTGTTAAAATCTAACTTTGAGGAGAATTTTGGTTGGATTAATAACCACAAGAAAACCATCGAATCCACTCTAAAACTTGTCCTCACACATATACACTTGTTGATACAACAAATACAAAATGACAAGAAGGGGAACGTCGAGAACACTTCGCCTCCAGATGAAGCAGATATCAATCTGCCAGAGGCAGAAGTGGAGAGCACCAGGTGGCATATATCATTTAAAACAAAATCTCCAATAACCAAGGTCCTCCCACGAGACAACAGGCGAACGAGCTGCACCATATCCAAATGATATTGATTATGGAATTGGGGAGAAAATCCCTTACCCAAAGTTTATTTTTATAATTCCTTGCCCAATCTCAGACGTGACATGCTTGGAAAAATTTTTCGCCTCATCATTTAGATGTTTAGGAATGTGGAAGGAGGAGACCTCCTCAAAGTACTTTATTTGCAAGGTCATCCTATTCGCAATTATAGGGGTTTCAGATGTAGGGGTATCAGGGTTTCTTTCCAATATCACTTTGGAGATCTGCCTAGTGACAATCATAGAATCACCCAAGACCTATAATCTCTTTATGCCTTTACTTAGAGCAATCTCCAAAACTTTCTTCAATGCCAAGAATTCAGCTCAATTATTAGTAGTTGTGCCCAAACCCCATGCAAGGTTAAACACTTGTTGTTCCTCGAACTATATAACACCCCTCCCGCTCTTGTCACCCCAAATACATAAATAAATTTAGCGTCATCTAAAATCTATTAAAAATTCAAATTATTTAAATTTTACAACACAAATTTATAATTTTAATAAATTATTATTAAATTTTAAACAAAATTAATAAACCATTATTAAAAAATATTAAAAACAAATTAAAGTTTAACATTTAAATATTTAACATTAAGTGCATATTTCCTCTTTAAAAAAATCACATGTTCAAATTCGAAAGACTTTCGAAATTAAATCACACTTAATGGTGTACTTTATCTGCCATAGATACTCGTATATACGAAATTCGGTCCCTTGTCAGAGAGGATGAGTCATCCATATTTGAGAGAGAGGACATTCATGTGCAAGGCTCGGGAGTCGCGAATCTCCAATTCACTTAAAAAGAATTAAAGATTGAGAGCCAAGGTGTACTAGGGACTTGGTTAGAAATAAAGTACACGAAGGCAAGGCTGTTTGTCATTTATCATGACATTGATATTCTAAACTCAAATGGAATTAAAGATTGTGAGTTATGGAGGCATTGGAAAGTTTGTTATAAATAAAGAGGTGTTATCAAAATGGAAAGAAAGGGGGCAACTATTAATCTTCATCTCCATGGGCAACCAATATTTCTTATGCTATTCGCCTATTAATGTTGTTAAGAGTACCACTAAGCATGCCATGTCCATGCCTATGGCATCGATCATCAAGACGGGCAGAAGGATCTACTTGACTGTACCTACCGTGTACACTACTCCCACTATTTTAATTGCATTAATGCGAGCAGCCCACTCTATTTCAAATTCGCATAGTCGCGCCAAAAACAAAATTGAAATGAAAAGGACCAGTTTGTGAGAGATTTTATGTGATGGGAAAGGAGGACTAAGGAGAGGTTTACTGCAGAGGAATAAGCTGTTGCAAATAGGGAAGACCAAGACAAAATCATTGGTTAGCTCCCAAAAAATTTGATAGATTCTGGAATGATGTGGGCCAAAATTAAGGAACAACCCATCATCACTCGGAATGGCATATTCAGAAGTAGTGCAACCATCGCCAATGTAGAGGGCAAATGAAACCGATAGCTCAGTCTTTTTGTTGGAAGATCTTGTCAGACCTTCGTATTATTGAAGAAAAGCACCAAGCGCAAGAAGAAGCAGCCAATGATCAAGCAAATCGAAATACCAATGGTAGGATATTGGGTCAGAATTTTTTTTTGTTTCTTTGCTATTCTCTGATGCCAATTGTAGGATATTGGGTAGAATTTTTTGTTGCAATTGTTAATCATGGCAGGATGTCACTAGCATTTTGGTTATCATTTTGCTAAATTTCCGAAAATGAACAAGGTTTGGCCAATAAGGCCATATGAAGTAATAGTATAATGGCTAATATAATAAAGCCCACGAGGGCCTATGTTGTTAAAGTTTATCGACTATTCTTGCCAAGAAATTTAGAGAATTTAATAGAAGGTTATAGCCTCATCAAATTTCATGGAAAACCTGGATTGCTCATGGTAAAGGGAATGGTGACTACTTAGAGAATTGGAATACCATGTGCGAGTAGAGATGCATTTCCAAAAATAATTTATTGCCCCTATTTTTGAGAGAATCCAAATTTCCACTGGCAGGATCCAGTGAGTCCATGTCGCATTGTTTTAAAAAAATAGCATCCCTTAGCATATAGATTCAACAAACCACTCTAATTAAAACTCCAACAAATGGGGAGGGTTAAATTTAAGAAATTCACCTCATTGGACAACTACATTTCTTATAGAAAAGAAAACAAAATGTTTTCATTGCTGTCATGGCTTTCTCTGTTTATGTATGATAATATTTCTCATAACAAGTTTCACTTATCAAACCGAAAATATAGAAGAAAATAATGGTTGAATCACGTGAACGATGGAGAATGGGATGGTGTAGAAGTATAAAATCCCAATAGTATGCTTTGAAACAACAACAAATGGATGGAATGATAAGATACCTGGATTGTAGTCACCAAAAATAATCTTTGCAAGTGCCCGACCACCAGCCTGACCAGGGTAGCCTGCCCAAATAATGCTAGAGATTTGAGGATCATTTACTGCAAATGACACATCCACTGGACCACTAGATAGGATGACAAGCACCACAGGTCTTTTGGCATCACGGGAAACATGATACACTAATTTCTCTTGTTGGCCTCGTAGAGTCAATTGTATTCGGTCTCGTTCCTCATTTTCTTGGGTTTGGTCTAAACCAACGACTAGAACCACTTCATCCACCTTTTTTGCAGTCTCTACAGCTTCAACAAAAAAATTGTCAGAAATGCATGCCAGGTCCTCACACCTGGGGTGATATAGATTATTCCTGATATATCTCTATAGGCCTTGAAGCGGTGTTATGGCATTACAGGGAAGACCTGGACATTCACAAGCAGTAGGAGAGAGGATAAGTACTTGTAACTACCTACACATAGAGTCACACATGTGTAGATTGGAGAATGAAATAGCTATTTATGAATGATTCCTGTGTTTAGATTACAGAATGGAACAAGCATTTATAACGATTTTTTTGTCGAAGAAGACTAACCATAGTAGTTTCCTAGGAGATTAGTTGCATTGTAGTTGATCCGTGTTTTGGACACTCCAGCTGTAAACAACAAAATATTTTTCTCGCAGTTTCAGGTGTAACCAACAAAATCATTTTCTTGCAGTTTTGCAAATCAGAGTGTCGTCTATGGGAATCGATCCGTGTTTTGGACACTCCAGCTGCAACCAAAAAAATCTTTTTCTTGCAGTTTCAGGTGTAACGAAAAAAATTGTTTTCTTGCAATTTTTCAAATCAGAGTGTCATCTATGGGAATCGATTCGAGTTTTGGACACTCCAGTTGTAACCAACAAAATCTTTTCTGTGCTAGGAAATTTTTCTTGGAGTTTTCCAATCAGGGTGTCGTTTATAGGAATTGATATGTGTTCTAGACGCTCCAGCTGTAACAAACATAATCTTTTGTAATTATCTGAATTTATATTAAATTCATTGTGACAGATTCATTTACAGATGCATTCATTATTTTCTCAAATCTGGTTTTTCCACTACTCATCGGCATTCTTTTGAAACTGTGAAATTGTCCTGTGGTTTCATTAATCGATATGTATGAAGTAGCAGTATTACTAAAAAAAATTGAAAACCTAAACATAATCTCCATTTGGTGACCAAATGATTTTTCTTCAATTCTGGGAAATAGTTTTATACATATTTTGGTAAAAAAATGTCATAATTGGTCATGAGGATGTTTAGAAATTGAACAGTGTAATATTTTTTATGTAAATTGGCTTGACCGGTTAGATTTATTTAAATAAAGCAATAAAGGTTATTTATTGTTTTTTTGTTATTTTTATAAATAATTTTAATTGATAGATTTATTTAAATAAAGAAATAAAGGTTATTTATTGTTCTATTGTTACTTTTATAAATAATTTTAATTGATATTTTTTAGTTTTAGCAAATATTTTGAATTCAAAAAAATGTGATTGAAAAGAAAATCATAAATATGTATTTATATGAAAATGATGACATCATTTTTATAATTATAAGAATTGTATTGAGAAGAAAATCATAAATATGTATTTATATAAAAATGATGGCATCATTTTATAATTATAAGAATTGTATTTGTGAATCATTTTATAATTATAAGAATTGTATTTGTGAATTATTATTAATGGTGTGAGAGGATAAATTTTTTGCTTTGTTAATCTTCTAAATTTCTTTGTAAAAAATTGACATGTTGCAACAACTTAACCTATAAAAAATTGACATGTTGCAACAACTTAACCCAGAAACTATGTTCATCATAAGGTTTATGTTCATCATAAGGTTTGATTGACATGTTGCAACTTAACCCAGAAACTATGTTCATCATAAGGTTTGAAAGGTTTGAATAAGGTTCATCATAAGGTTTATTTATATTTATTTTTCCATATATAATTAATTTGGGGTAACATAATTTGTTTTTATAATTTATAAAAAAATAATAAAATGTTTTTATGATTTATAAAAAAAAATAGTAAAAAATAATAAAACATCGAAATATTCATTTAGATTTATTGAGATAAAGAAATAAAGGTTTTTTATTGTTTTATTGTTATTTTTATAAATAATTTTAATTGACATTAGATTTATTCAGATAAAGAAATAAAGGTTTTTTTATTGTTATTTTTATAAATAATTTCATTTGACATTTTGCAAGTTTTAGTAAATATTTTGAATTAAAAAAAATGTGATTGGAGTTGTCTACGTAGCTATTGAAATTCTGAATGCCTGCATTGCTGTCAGTGCCATAGTTTTTAAAATGATGATCAGGAATATTGGTATTAGATCCATAGTTGGAGAAATCACTAATGTCTGCACTAGCTCCGTTAGCATAGGTTGCAAAGCCCTGGTCTTCAACATTAGTCTGTGGGGCATAATTTGCAAAGAATTGAGATCACCCATTGCCATCTTGCCCATATCTCTTGAAGTTGTCCTTTACCACACCGTCTCCATCTGAATAATTTTTGAAAGTGTCGGTGCCAAATCTGCCTCCGGCCTTGTAGCCTTTTCCCTGATGATAACTCTGGAAATCCACGTCCCTTGCAACCATACTCAGCGCGCTTATAATTCAACTCATTCAAAAAATTAAGCCAAGTACGAATCTGAAAGAGATTAATTGATATAAACATACCTTAATTCAACTAATTGAAAAAATTAAGCCAGAAACGAATCAGAAAGACATTAATTGATATAACGACGGTGCCGTATCGGACCTTCAATGATCTTTTTCTGCATTCCAAATCTCAGCAGCCACCGAAAATCTTTGGTGGACAAGACAGGGCCTTTGTTTCATTAAATCTTGGCCATGCTCTTGGCGCCAAAAGATTTTTCCCCTCAAATACACTCTATAAAATTAGGCATTATCTTCCAATCCGTGTACCGCCTTCTGTTACCAGCTCTGGTTCGACTCTGCTACGAAGCTCTACAGTCGACATTATCTTCCAATTCGTGAACCACCTTCTGTTACCAGCTCTAGTTCGTCTCTGTGTATATTAGTATCAGTTTTATTGGAAGAAGTATGTAATGACGCTGGGGTTCCCTTCATAGTCACATTAACTCTATATTCTTTTGTTTTTTAAACTTACTTTCTTGTTTCTGTGTGAAGCTAATATGACACCTCATTAATTGTTAACAAATCTAAGTCTTTGCCCATCCAAAAGCAAACTTATAGCAAAATTTTTCCTTTCTGTGATATGTAGATTACTTTTTTCTAATGAATCAGTGGATCTCTTTGCCATTGTATCGTTTTGGTTTGAGAGTAAGTATTCAATGCACATTGATTTGAGCTTGTGCTTTCGTGGAATGTGAGAAAATGTGTAATCACACTCATTAAGGATAATTTTCGTGATAAAACAAAATAATATAAGTAAACAATATTCTTTTATGATAGTTAGTATGATAGAAGATGCACTAATTATCTTCCAATCCGTGAACAACCTTCTGTTACCAACTCTGGTTCTTCTCTGCTACGAAGCTCTACAGTCAACAGGATTATCTTTGGTATCAAGAAGCTGTCAGGTATGCTTCAGGGATAAGGATAAAACAATTACATTGCTTTCAGATTCTGTTACAGTTCACCATTATTGTTTAGCTGTGATTTCTTTTTTTAAACATAAATTAGAAAATATAATATTTTAGCTTCTTCACAATATAACAATTTACTTTTTATATTTCACCAGCCATCTTCATTATTTCTATTTCTATATCTGGAATGATTTCCATATAAACCCTTTAATTAAGTCTTTAATAGAATAAATAACTTTTCTGGAGTATTTTTTTTTCTCCTAATTGTTTCTCATAGATAAAACGATTTGTTTAATTATACAATTAATTATTCATGAGGTTCCAAATATTACATTTTCCTACTAGAATTTCATTGCATTTCTCGGTCTCCTAAGCATGGACCGTCTATCTCAATTTCTCTATATTTTTTGCAGTCATGAGAATTCGTAAACCGATTTTCTATTTCCAATAATGGGTGAATGAAGATTTCTACCACTTTTAAAAGATAGAAGATTTTTTATATTTTTTAAAATACTGAGAAAATATATCATCATTCATTTGGTTCCAGTTGCCCAGAATGGAAAAAAAATATAATTATAACACCGACATGCTATGATGAGATGAGAGTTGTTACCTATTTCAAAATGCAATATATGCTAGGAATTACAACATATTACTTTTCTAAAACAATTGTGTGCCTTTTAAACACGTGTTTATTTTAAATGAATAATTATGTAAAAAAAAAATTAATAACATCATTATTATTATCAATAACATCATTTTTATTTTAAAAGAATTAGAATTATTAATTAACATTAAATATGTTATTTTAAAAGAATTAGAATTATCACACACATAGGTTAATTAACAAAGAGTAAGTGGCCCAAGTCCACACATCTTTAGTTAGTTTTCAAATTCTTGCATTAAATCGAGTTTTAATTTTTGCATTAGAATTTCGGGACCAGGATTAAAATACCAAAAGAAAGCAAGTAATCTCTGCCGCCCTTGCACCTAACGGTGACCCTAGGTATGCATATGAATACTCTCTCTTGATACTTTACAATCTCCCTATAGAGAAAACATTTAGTTTAAACAGGACAAGTTGTAAGTGGCACACCATAAGCAAATATTTTCTTTTCATTTTCCTAGTTGAAAGTCATTAATATTAGTTCAATTTTTGCCTCTAGGATTCGGGACCAGGATCGAATTATCTTTAGAAGAGCAAGTAATCTCTACTACCTTTGCACCCATGGGTGATCCTAGGCAAGCATATGAACACTCTCTATTGATAATTCACCATCTCCCTATAGTTGATGAATTAGATTAACTAGGAAGCATTGTAAGCGGCCCACATCCACACATGTTTTACTTTTGGGCAAGGAAAAACCAAACCTAGTTTAAATAGGGTATTTTGAAAAGGATCACCGCATATCCACATGTTCAAACTGTTGAAAATGAAACAAGGTGATGGATCTTAGTGAAAAGAAGTCGCCTTCACTAAGTGGGCCCGCAGGCTATTTTTGGCGCAAAGTCTATTTTTAGACTATGTCTATTTTTAGACATATGGATCATGGTCTATGAGTTGCAAGATGCTATTTATGGATGATTGGTCGAGTTGGTAAAAATAGATGGACCTCTATTTTTAGACATTGGGCGGAATCTATTTTTAGACTGCCAGGCTAAAAATAGAACAGTTAAATATTATTAACCCTTAATAATATTTAGACTATAAACATTATCTTATCCTCTTGGAGCACTTCAGTTTGATGCTTGGATGTGGCACATGCAGCTGACAGAAGGAAATACGCTTTTTCTAAGGGTTAGTTGAGCTATTGCATGGTTGACTTCAGTTAGAACTCATGTGGCAGAGTTTGGTGGAGTTGATGAGACAGTTGGTGGAGTTGTGTTCGGTTTAACTTAGTTGAACTAGTTGTATTTAGTCTAACTCAAAAATACACTACTGATGAGTGGTGTGAATTAATTATTAATTAATTCACTAATTATTAACTCATAAATCAACTAAAGAATACATCAGTTAACTGCAATGCATGGACAGTTCAGTTGAGACCAGTGTTAGAGGTGGGTGAAAGGGTGAGTCTACTATCGGTTGTGACTATAGCTGTGCATGAGATTTGCACACACATTGATTGAGATTGCCAATGAGGATTGCGCAGTACAAGCCAGTGGGATTCGAACTTGGATCTCATCATTATTCATCTTGGATTGCGCAGTAGAGGCAGGCAGACTTGTGGAGGAGATTTGAACTTGTGACTTGTTCATCTCAGAGCTAGTTTGTGTGTAGCATATGAGATAGTGCTGAGAGCTATGAGGAGCTTTGTGCTATGTATTGTTACATGTTCTCTATCATTATAATATACAGATAGTTGGGGGTTTTCAGCTGTATGCTTTCCCCATTACATACTGTGTTGATATGTGTGCTTGATTATGTTTTAATGTGCGCATGCGACTGCTTCTATTTTCCGCAAATTGATGATCAATTGTAGAAGAGGTTATGTATTATGCATGAAGCTTAAATAGTGTGTAATCAGGATAATCTCGGTGAATAATTCAGCTATTATTCAAATTTCTACACAAACTATGCGCTTGTTCACCTCTTTCTCACACACATTCACACCTTAAGTGAATCAAAGCCACCTAAAACTCACTTAACTAAACGCATTAAACTCTCCCCACAGGGGCCATAAGAGAAATTATAGCTTAAGTTAGGACCAAGGGGGTAGGCATCCAATAAGCTGTCTTGGTCAGTTTATATCTTGAAACATATAATTTGACTGTTTAGGGAACTTTTAAATCTGTCTATTCGCCCACGGCAAAGAAAACCCAAGCGCGGTAGAGACCCAATTCAGAGGGGGTTAGGCTTAGGCCCAGTGCGTGCGGTATTATTCGGGGCTACCTGACCCGTCTAATACTCGGTACTGGAAGCTGAATTACCAAGAAGCCCAAGACTCAAACGCTCACGTGGGATGACGGTACCTAGCGACCAAAATTAGGGCATCCTTCCCTATAGGTGATGGTGCAGGAAAGCACTAGATCCTCTACCCTTACCTTGGTTGATTTTCTTCGGTTGACTGGAGGCGTCTCCAGCTTTTTCGGGACGTTGACCCAGCATTCGCAAGATATCTTCTCAAGGCCAAGTTACATTTGAGCGAGTAAGGACGATTTAGGTCTTCTATGATTTGAGTATCATACAAAAAAACAACAAAAAACCATATTTTTTTATTGACTGGTCACATAGGATTAATTTAAAGGGAAAATTTATCTTTTATTTTCGCGTTGTTTTATGTATATGATCGGATTTTTTCTTTGATTGTAATCTCTATCCTCTCAAAATTTTCCAAAAACATACCTAGATGATGCTAGAACGGATCCAACAGGACCTCATCGATCTAGACGCCTTTTGGACCTCCCCCCATTACCGGGAGGGGTTCCAAGTTTTTCGCCATTTAGGCATCAAAGACGGAGCATTGCCACCCTTATTGGTTCATCCTTTATTGGGGCATCATTAGTTGGGAACCCTCGTCGGTCACCCAACGCCGCACCGGTGAACACCCCCACAGGGTCACTACATACCACTCCTCCCACAATCCTTAGGGGACAAAGGAGTGCTACCCATTAGGGAAGTCAGGTGAACTCACAGTAGGGCATGTCACAGACAAACCCTATACCTAACCAGAACACTGTGTTTTCACAAGGGGCAATGGCTACAAACTCTCAATCACCTTTATTAGCTTTGTTAAATTTACCAGATTTAACTAAGTTGACAAATGATCCCATTGCACACAACCCTACATGGACTCCCATGCCCACGAAGCTCCCTTCGGACTTTCCACCTATGGTATTCGTTGAACAACATCGTTGACGATACTATTTGACTAAGACTATTTCAACGCACCCTAATTGGAACAGTCGCGAAATGGTATGTGGAGCAGCCATCTGCTACACATGAAACCTTTAGAGCCCTCACTACTGCATTCCTGACCTATTTTCAGTTACCCATCCACCGCGGTTTTGGAATGGAATTACTGACCCACTTTAGGCAAACACCCGCCGTCCATATCTCAGACCATCTCCAAGAATGGCGGAGGTGTCGTAGTTTGTGCAAATCCAAACTCGACAATCGAGTTCTGTTATACATGTTCTTGAAAAATCTCACCGCAGATATTTCGAAGGATGTGGCACAAAAAAAGACCATATCCGAAGAGGACGCTATCAGTAAGGCCCAACAACTCAAGCTAATATATACGCAGTCAGGATATATTTACAATATCCTGCCTAATGCCCCGCGCTTGCAAACTTACAAAGAATTTCTAGGCGCGTCGAACTCCGCAGACGGTTTGATTGGGTCATTGACCCAAAATCACCTAAGAAACAGTGTTCCATACCCCGATTACGCATATGATTCTACCCAGGACATATTGCAACCTGGCTATCAAAGTCATTATGCACCTTTGAAAAACGTGACTAATAGGGCGTCATTGTATCTCCATCAGTAGGGAGGTCCATATCCTCCGGCTCATGGGACCCAGTATGCAGCTAGACATGTTGATGGAAGAGCTTCCCCCCAACAACCATTTATAAACCAGGTACAAGAACCGTAATATGCCCAGTCCCCAGCACAAAACCCACCTATGCAGAATAATGCACAAGTGCGCCAACCATACAAACAGGAGAATCCAAATTATCCTCCCAACGCGACTAAGAAAAAAGAAAAAAACAAGCCTAAAGGAAATCCTGGACAGGGGGGCAACAATCAACTATGTCTCTAGATTCCGTGCAACGCTAGCTTGTATGTCATCGACCATAGTTTGCCTCTCCCAAGAAGATGGCTCGAACAACGAATCCATGAACAACTTGACAACTCAGGAAGATGTATCGAGTAGATCCATCCTCTTTTTTTTCAGCTGATAAACGACCAATCGGGGAACCCTTAGTCACCCCCAGCCATTCTCCACGGACAAGACCAACATGTGCGTTGTGTAAAATTCCTAATCATATGGTTTCCACTTTCCCTGACTTAGAAGCGCTACGTCGCTGGTACCCAATCACGCCATCTAGCAAGCAGGACGGGAACCCCATTTCTAGGATGTTTTTCCTATTGTTCCAGGGAAATCACCATGAGCAGCGTTGTACCTCTAAAAAAGGGTCTAACAAACCAACCATGGTCGTGAGTGTTAGTAATGTTGAGGAACCCTCCAACATGCAACACAACCCTAAATACCTTTGCAATCTTTGTAAGGGTGCTCACCTTCTTAAGGATTGTTCTAGTATACATAGAGTCTTAGAAGTGTGGTCTAAATATTCTCATCAACTTATGGTTGATCCATTGATTAGTGATTCTAAAGTTCTTGGGGAAAAGGGTAAAGTTAGGTTTCCATGTAGGTTATGTGAAGGGAGGCATCAAAATCACCTTTTCCCTCAACCACTCATCACAAGTCACCCCATGACACTAAGTTGGTGACACCACCTCCACAAAGACATCATATGTCATACATGGTTTGTCTAAATTTGAGAGAAATATCTAAGTTTATTAATGACCCAATTATTACTTTTTCCAAAGTGGTTTATCTGAAAAGCATAAAATATTTACCTAAAAATGTGATTTCCATGCTTAGTGATATGCATTAATCAAGACCATAATATTTAATCAAACCAAATTGTTTTTAATGGAATGTGTACAAATATTTGAACAATGTGTAAGTGGGAGAGGATTAATGGGTTGGAAGTTGAAGACCCAGAGGATATGATTGAATTTTTAGCAAAAGACTTAACATGGAAAAATATTGATGGGGACCAAGTTGCAGTTATTCCATATTGTCGACTTGATGATTTTGTAAGAGGAGAGGAATCAAGTGAATCTGCACCCACTCAATTTCATCTTTGTACTCATCGAAGTAAAAAAGTAGAGGATATCAAACAAACGTATTGTTCAACATATTTGGAGTACGCTATGTGAGTCTTTATATATTTATCAATATACGTATAATGTTTTACAGTATGCATATATGTTATATCTAATTTGTTGTAAAACATTTATATGCAGGTATTGGTGTGCATATGGTCTGGAGTGCAAAAACCAAATTATGAGTGCATCCTCAGATATATAAAAAAATGCAGTTGACAAGAAAGTATTAAAGTTGGTTGCCAATGTCACTTCATTGTACGACGACTTCAACTTAGACCAGACGATGCTGTAATAATATATACTGCATGTAGGCATATTGATAAATCCAATGTCGTTTGTCATGGAAAAGATGCAATCGACAGGCCTATGAGATTTAGTTATGAACCACATTTAACAAGGGATATGCGATCTATTGTCCAACATTTAACCCAAAGAGGTTTTAATGTTACAATGATATGGGACAAGTTCATCTCTGATGTGAAGGATGGATTTGGTGAGTTATACATAGGGACATCTCGAGATACATATATGACAAGACAAGATATATTAAACATTTAAAATGATACTATAAGGCTAGAGTATGTTAAAGATCAAAGTGATCCAAACAACGTAGAATGTTGGTATAAGGAACACCCTGAGAGCTTTTTCTTCTACCAGAAACAAGATCTTGTTGAAAACATCCCTTTTATTATGGGCATACAAACAAAGTGGATGCGCTCAATGATGCTAAAATATTCTCACAATAATATAATCTCAATGGATTCTCACAATAATATAGCCTTACACAGAAGACCCAAGTGGTGCGAAAGTAGGGCCTTAGCTAGAAAGAAGACCACGATATGTCTGGAAAAAAGGGTCACTGTACCTGTGCCAGAGAAACGAAAGAATTCCTGAGTGATGTAACATAAACCTTAGGACGAGAGAAACCATTTTGAGAAGCGGAACTCATACCTCGCCGAGATTGCAAGAAAGAACACAAGTCAAGAATTAGTGTTTGATAGGTTGAACCAATCCAAAGTGACAGAAAACCACAAGAGTAACTAGAGTTTACCTCTAGAGGCCGAGAGGGAGAAACCCTCACGTCATTCTGTCAATTTGTAGAACAAATTGAATACTTTGTGACAACCATAAAATTAAAGGTTGGAACCCGAAAGGAACATGGTAGGTATGCAATGTGTACCCGGATGATGAACTGTGAGCATAGTCAAGAGTCGTCGCAACATGAAATAATCCAATTCTGGAAATAACATCTAGGTGAGAACCCATAAAACTTATGGCTAAAAGAAGAAACAAGAAAACAATTCAACAAGTATTTTATGCGAGATTTAGTATACCTGTAACCGTGCAATGGAATAGCTGTGTTGACCTTATCTGGAGGGTACCTAGGGAGCATTGTGACATCAAACCACAGTGGAAACCCTCCCTCAAGCCCAGAGGCCATCACCTTAACCCTAGGTATCACTAGTTGCAGAGGGTTGAGCGTCAAAGTTCACCGGAGCAAATGATCTAGAAAGAATGTGCGAAAGGCAAGCGATTACAGAGGTAAAAACCTAGAATGGAATCTCCACCGTTCATTTACAACATGAGAGCAACATTGTGGATAAAACCCGGATCCCCAGGTGAGTCTGACAGGTGTAGGGTGAATGCTTTCACAATCCAGATCTGGAAGATTCATACAGTGGTGCATTGAGCAGCAAATCTGCTTTCCAACCCAGACATGTACCATAAGATAAGGTGTAGATAATGATAATCCCTTAGATATGAGTGATACGCTATAAAACAAACAACTCCCATAAGTTATCAATAAATGTTATACTCCTGCTTCCTATGAAGTAATTTGAAGGTTTAGACCTTCACATATGGATTATATGAAAAATTAAATATGTGATACGTAATCAAAAGTTTTTAATATAGTACCTACCCTTTATCTTATCAAGTTGTGTTATAGTTAATAATATTTTTTAAAATTTTGGTGATGATGCATGTTACAATAAAGTTTCAAATCAATGACTAGATTCATATGTAAGCACATGACTACAAGAAACTTTCAATAAAGGACATAAAGAAAGAAACATATAGATGATGAAACAACTTAATTGACATTTAAAACATGTTTAATTAATAATAAAAATTTAGAAACATTTTCTTTCAAAGTTAGAAAGTGACATGATTCTCATAGCCTCATATATATTCAAACTTGACACTTCTCAATTAATCTAAATTTTAAAAAACATCACACATATAATTAATGGATAATTTAGTGTACAATGCTATAAAGATATGTGATTTGGTCAAACTCTATTTAATTTTAATAACCAGTGTCTAAAAATGTTGTAACTTCGTCATCTATTCCACTTCGTACCAATCTTTGAATATATAGTAGTTATTGTTAAAGATGTTGCAAAATCAATGTTCCAAGAAAAATTTAACATGCATTGTATATTTATTTTTGTAAAACCCTTAAAAATGAAAATAGATCTAAATTTACTAAATAACATCTCAAGAATTATATTTTTATTTGTGTTTGCTATTACATGTGTCATATTATCTTACCCTTCATCGGCATTAAAATATCGATAAATTATAATGTCCTTGAGATATATAAATTAAATATAAACAATAAAAGTTAATTAATTCTAAAAAGTAATATAAATTCTAAAATTTGTACATTGTAATAACCATATATTATAAATCTGCTATATATTTTTTCACATTGCAGTATTATATACAAACCCTACCTAAAATAATTATAAAACAAGTGTAATATGCAACATTGTTGCTTACTACCCACACTCAAAACCCTAGACATGAGATGCCCCACAAACTAGTGAGCATAAGTCACGAGATGCCACCATTAGTGGAACCCTTAAAGTTATTTCCATTACATTGTTTTTCATGTAAACATTTGATTATTACTTCTAAATGTTTAAACATAGATGGTGGTATTAGTTGGGTGAGGTGCATATTGTGCCCAAATTTGAATATTTTGGTATCTCTATTTAGATATTTTATTATTTATATTCTTGATTGATAACTTATGAAGAATTATTCAAAAGTATGCAACCTAACCTTCTTCATACTCAATTAATTCATAAAACCTCTTTCATAAATGAAAATCTGCTATGTTTAGCATTTACTATTCTTTCATATGAGAAGTGATTTAATTTACTTACTATATATGATTGCTTATTTTCCGTTCAAAAATATTTAATCACATTTTTTACATTAATATTTTATAATTTTTTGTTAGGTATTGTGTGTCTTAGGAGCACTAGTAAGCCTATCCTATTACTTGAATAACCAATATTAAGGAAATTTTAAGCCTTTAAAATCCCCTTAGATCATAATTGGCTTGCACCACATGAACCCTTAACATGATTGTATTTTTTTCCATAGGGTTCAAACTAGTAACTTTTTCACCATAGAGTGTCTTAACTAGATACCTTGGCACTATCTATTCTACACCCATGAACATGTAAATGACCATTTTAACTAATGAAATATTCTATTTTTTAATATAATAATTTTATATTATACTAATCTATAATTATTTTTATGAAATTATTTTACTATAAATTTATTTTTACATATTACACTTATTTTATATTTGATAATTTATTTTAAAACTCCATAAAATAAAAAAACAACTTACATTCTTATTTTATTTATTTATTTATTTTATTTTTTTAAAATTTAAAAATATCTAATTTAATATGTATATTTTTCAAAATTTGAATAAACCTTATTTGAAAGTCATAAAGGTTTTTTTTTTTACCAAACAAAAATAATATAACCTACTCTCCGCCTATAGATCTCCAAGGATCTTCGCCTTCCGATTGTACGTCAGTGCCTCGAGACTTGAGAGCCATTCGTACTGAACAGCTGGAAGCTTTGGTTTGCATGGCATGGCGCATGACCATGGAGCATGGCATTGATGTGGAGCAAGCATTAATGGGCGAATAGCATAGAAAATAAGGTTTTCCATCTCCATGTAGTTTCAGCGTTTTCCAAAATGGAAAGTGGAAAGGAAGTGGCAAACATTTTTTTTGGGCATATATTTCAATTTTTTTTTTGGCGATACATATTTTTCGGGCTATAGTTTTTATATTTTTATTAATTAATGTGGTTGGGTAGTATATGCTCACACTTAAATTTAAATTTAAAACATATTTCTTAGGCTATAGTTTCTATGGTTTCATTAATTAATGCGGTTGGGTGGTATATGCCCATAATTAAATTTAAATTTATTTAAATTTAATGCTAGGTGTCCAACGACATTAATAAGACTATAGCCTGGGAAATAATGATCGTCTTTTTCTTTTACCATGAAATTATTTTTATCCAATAAATTTTGAGATGATATTTTAAGATATGATATCTTAAGAGTATAGTTGAGGTCGACAATTAAAAATATTTTTGCATTGCATGCATTACATTAAATTTGAATTGTTTTAAATTTAATTTTATGTAAAGTGGTTATTGATAGTTTATATATGTATGAGGGGTTTCCGCAGTGCATTATATTAGATATCATTTTTGGGATTCAACTGCGTTAATTTAGTCATTCATCTATGACCATTTCCATGAAAAGTAGTCGTAAGTTTATATATGGTTTAGTAAAAAACATTTGATAATTTATAATTTAAGCTTTTTCAATAATTTATTGAGAAACTATTATTATTAAAAATTTACATTATTAAATCAAGTTAAATTATTTTATTATCAATATTTTCTAAAACTACAATTTAATTATATATATATATATATATATATATATATATATATATATATATATATATATAATCATAATCTATTTTCTTAATATTTATAGAATAATAATATTTTCTTATTATTATTATTATTATTATTCTATAAATATTAAGAAAATAGATTATATATATATATATATATATATAACTTTAGTAGAATGTTATCTAGGAACGAGGGGAGGTGTTGGTGTTTTTTCACATGTAATCCTCCTAACCATAATGCAATATATCAATACATTGTATGGAAATTGACATAACACAACCTCTACACTAACTTTCCTTATTTACTCCAAGGCCATGTTGATACAATTTCCTGGGGGATATTACAAGGTTAAAATTGCTTGGAGGTTTAAGTCCATTATGAGAAAATTTGGAAGGCCTAAGTCCGATGTGTCAGGAATCATGTTTGTGTGTAGTAACATAGTTGTGGTTCTTAAGGAATACAACAACTGAGGATGATACATTTCATAATGATTGGTCTATTCACAACTTAATGGTTGCAGAGCATAATTGGTAGTGCTCATATGAGTTGTCGACGAATGTATGGGAAAAAAGCCACAACATGACTCATTTACAGGTCCATAGCGAAGAGGGATAGAGTAGTTGTTGCCATATCATATCACATCTCCACTTCATCAGAGAAACAACACTATGTCCAACATGTTAAGAAGTGCACTATGTTAATGAATAAGAATATAAAAAAGGGCCATATGGATGGAGAAATCATAGAATTTCTTAAGGATCTAGGAACTTCAAATGCATATGACATAAAATTCTAGTGCACATGAGAATTATACTAGCATAGATATGGTTTCATTGCATAGGTTGTCCTTGCAACAAGAGGAGTAACAATAAATTGTTGATAGGATGGATGATCTTGAGCAATACAACAGGTTCTTAATAACCCTAATCTCGTGGGTAGTGAGAAAATAAGGTGGAAATTTTTAGGTTTTAGGACTATGAACCTCTAAGGAGGCTCTCCCATCACCTGTATGAGGGAAAAGCACCCGGTGTAACTTGATTTTCTAGTCTCTTCTTGGTCATGTTGTATTTTTTGGTGTCTTCTTTGTTTTATAATAGCCTTTGGTTTATTATGTTACTTGATGATGATATATTTAAGGTCAGGTTTCCAATTGTGGGTGAGTCTAGTTTTGTTGCAATGACTACATCCTAGTTTCCCCTCTCATGATAGGATGCTTAGCTTGATTTTTGTTAGTGTCTTTATTAAGGTCATGGAGATGTTACATTGTGGTTTCCTCTCACATGGAATAATGCTTAGAATTTTGTTACATATTCTTATTCTTGCATGGCACTTATATCTCAAGCTCTCTAAATAACGAACAAATGGAATTTTGATCAAATAATAATAAGAGCCCAATAACTTAAAAAGAAAACAAATTAGTTATATATATATATATATAACAATTTAATTTTAAAATTAACTTTATTGCTATTTAAATAAATGATGAAGTAAAAATTTGTACATCTAACTTTTTATAGTTGGTGTATAGAGTTTTTTTGAAAGGTTTTGTGTAAAGTTTTTGAAATACTTCTCCACTCTACTCAAATATCAAGGTTTAAAAAACTCTAATTTATTATTTAAAAAAAAGAATTATTAATAAAATAATTATAATAAAATATAAATATAAATATAAATATATATATATATATATATATATATATATATATATATATATATATATATATATAACAAAAAGAACTGAGGATTGTTGTGCTTCTCTTTTATGATAATGTCACTCCCAAGCTTAAGATCAACGAAGGGGGGTCTGAAGACATTAAATACAATATCAGAGTTAAGCAAGGGTGTCCCCTATCCCCTGCCATTTTTGACATATACATCGATAAGCTAGAGGAATGTTTGGAAACTACAGGATGCAAGGGAACCGAGCTTGATGGTGTAATCATTACTCTTCTCCTTTATGTTGATGATATCGTTCTTCTTGCAAAAAGCCATGATGACCTAGACAAGCAACTTAAGACTCTTCATGTTTACTACTCCAAGATGGGTATGACAGTTAATATCGACAAGACTAAAGTCATGATCATTAAACCCAAAAATATCACCCATGGTAGTTTCGTTTATAATAACCAGTACTTAGAGCAGGTTTCTTCATATAAATATTTGTGTATTGACTTTCCTCATCAACTCAACTGGAATTATAGCATCGAGAAAAAGATTATTCAAGAGGTTGGAAAGCTTATTATGAGCTTGAAAACAATTGTAAGTCGGTCGATCTTTGCATTTGGAGTAATAATAGGTTCCTCTTTGAGACTCTTGTCACCCCTGTTGTCTTATACAGATGTGAATTTTGGGGTTGTAGTATATCCAGAGAGTCATGGAGGAAGATTGAGATGATTCAAAGGAAAGTCATAGCCTAAAACCTAAAGATCAAGGGAAACACTCCCAATCCTATACTCTTGATCGAAGCTTGTCTATCCCCCATTGAAAGTACGACTATGTTTAGATATCTGATGTATAAGAAGAAGCTTTACCGCATGGAATCCACAAGGCTCCCAAAAATTGCCTCTAACTTCGGTCAAAACCCCCACCTTTGCCTCAAGCGTGGGTGACATAAGGATGTCTAGTCTTGGCTCAACCATTGGGGAATTAAGGAGGAGATCAACGTGGGAAGAAAAGATAGTGTCAAAGATACAATTACTTCCAAGTTTAAGGAAAAGTTGTGGGAGGATAAAGAGCTGGAGGGTAAAAGGAAGCTAAGATACTATAAGGAGGTGATCAACCCCACCCTTGTTAACCAAAATTATCTCTCTATGTTGACTAGCACTAAGAAAAAAATAAACATCATTAGGATTAGAACTAATTCTCATGAACTTCCAAGTGAGACCAGACGGTGGTCTATTCCCAAGGCTCCCTAGAATGATAGAATATGTCAGATTTGCGATACTATGCAGGTGGTCGATTGAAAGCACTTCCTTTTAGACTGCTTGACTATTACTCACATCCACTCTCAATTCCCTAACATCTGCCACAATTCCAATCTTCTTGACTTATTAAGCTAGCCCATCTATTATAGCGATCTTGGAGCTCTTCTTTCCCTTCTCTTTGATCATAGTAATAATATTTTGAAGAATCACACTTAGATTCTTTTTCTTTTTCTTTTCTTAAGGTCGGATAGGTCGCATTGGTCTTAGTGAAAGTTAATCATCATCATCATCATAAATATATATATATATATATAATGAAATATACAAAACTATAATTTTTTTTTTTTTTTTAAAGAAACGGATAAAGTGATATATTAATTTCTGGCCTAAATGCCTCAAGTCTGCTTACATAATGCTAGGCAGTGCCCAGATTTCTCCCTGGCCAGGACCAAAGTGGCTTTTTCCTTGCTACGCCAGAGGTTTTTACATACTATTCTTTGATCAAACGCCTCTATCTTCCCCAATTTGAAAATGCAAACAAACTGCTCCAAAAAAAGGCAGTAGAACATGTTAAACAGACAGTTAAGGGATGGGATCCCAGCGTTCTTCTCCATCTCTGAGAAGGACTCCGATGGGGAGAAGAACAACTTTATTAGCTTCAGTGTCAACTTATTTGTTATTATCTCTCTTGACATGATAGAATTTCAAGATCCGAAAGGTTTTCGACAGGATTCTTATTCTGTTTATCAACCTGGACAGTCTTAAGTATGAAGGGGACGAGTTGTCTACAATGGATTTTATAATAGACTGAGAGTCGCCCATCACAATTGCATCGTTGATACCGAGAAATTTAAGTTGCTTGAGACCTTGGAGAAGGGCCAGGGCTTCAGCTTGGATGCTGGTATTGAAGCCCACTCCCCAGGCATATCTAAGATCAATTCTGCCCTCAGCATTTTTAACCACTCCTCCTGCTCCTGATCTGCCTGGATTACCTTTTGCTGCCCCGTCAAAGAATAGGATGTTCTGCACCTGCTTTGTGCAAAATGCCAAGAATTCAGATGCATTACATCAAATTTTCCAGTCTTTTAGAACTGTGGGAGGCCTGGCTATTTCACTGAAGTGGAGATCGAGAATAGAGCTCCAAGCAACATCTTGATCACTCAGATTTGCCCCATCGAGCTGACCTCCAACACAGTCATTTAAATGGCTTTTTATTTTTACCCAGACTATCTTGTAATTTCTCTTCTTATCTTTGACGATCCTTTGATTTCTTTCCAGCCATGTTTGCCAACAAATTAATTTGGGAAGGACGCACCAGGAAGCTTTGATATGAACGTTCTGAGGAGTGCCTCCAGGATACGAATTCATCCAATTCAAAAACAGATCTGTTATGTAATTGGGGAGAACGAAAACAGAACTCCATGGGCCTAAGGCCTCTTTCCAAATATCAGCAGCAAACTTGCAATTGAGCATCATGTGCGCAGCTGTTTCTGCATTTTCTCCACACAGCGTACATCGAGAGGGGCCAAGATAGCCTCTTTTCTGAAGTCTATCATCAATCAGGATTCTTTGGTGACATAGAAGCCAGCAAAAGGAGTCGATTTTAGGAGTCGAAGGTTGGGACCAAATCCATTTCCACGGTTTCGGATCAGGTGGAACATGAGGGTGCGAGAGGAGCTGCCAATAACCCTGCGAGACTGTATAACACCCAGGGGTCGACCCCCAGCCACGAATATCTAATTTCCTGTTGTTCAATGGAGCCTTGCCATTTAAGAATGCCAAGAAGATTGTGAACTCCTTGGAAAGAATCTGGGGCACCTCAATCTTTATCCAACTATGCCAATCTCCATTCTCCCAATTAGAAATATCCCACAATGTATTGAAACCTGCTCTGGACATCCAATCTTTCAACAAATCCAGGGAACGATCTTCAGCCAGGGGTTCGCAGCCCATAATACAATCCTCCCATATTCTAATCCGCTTGTCATTTCCAAGGATCCAATGCGCATGATGGCTGATTAAGGAGGAGGATTTTGCACAGAGCTTGTGGATCATTGAACCAGAGATTGCTATGGGATTGTCCAGACACCGTTTCCTTTGCCCACGAAAGTACTTTTTCCACAAGGCTAGCTGAGCCCAACCCAGATTTGGAGCAATTATCCTCCAGAGCAGTTTTGCGCCCAACGCTATGTTTTGTGTGCTAAAACTCTTGAAGCACAAACCACCTTCCAATCTGGGCATGGAGATTTGGTCCCAGCTAATTACGGGAATTTTCTTATCATTTGCTTTCCTGCCTTTCCAAAAGAATTTTCTTATGCGAGCCTCCATTTTCTTCATTATACCAAATGGGGCCAGCATAACAGCAAACTGGTAAATGGGAAGGTTGCTTAAGACTACTTTTATAAGCACTGACTTACCTGCCAGGTTAAGCCAGTTGAAACCCCAGGAATATATCTTAGATTTAAGCTTTTCCAGCAGGGGTAACCAGTCTTTGTTGACAGCACATTTTTGGAAGATAGGGAGGCCCAAATACTTGAAGGATGACCATGATGAGGAGGAAGCAAATCAAAGCAACAAGATATGGCATGGAGAGTGTTGGCAGGGGTATTCCAGCAGTAGATATGACATTTACTTTTATTGAGGCTGCTTCCTGATTCTTCACAATACTCATCAATCACAGCTTTAAATATTTGAGTAGAGGGCACAGAGGCAGCACCCAGCAAGAGGGAATCATCCACGAATAACACATTATTTATATTTTTAACCCCTCTTGCTATGCTCAGGCCCATTATCTCTTGATCCTGCTGCTTTTTATTCAAAAGGAAACTGAGGAATGAAGCTTGAATGAAAAAGAGAAATGGGGATAGAGGACATCCTTGCCTCAGACCACGAGATGATTTAAAGAAATCAGTGGCCCTCCCATTCACCAATGGGGCTATCCAAGGCTCACTGATACAAGCCTTAATCCAGTTGATAAATTTGGGGCCAAAACCAAAATTGCGCAGTACGTCCATCAGGAAACTATGTCTCACTCTGTCAAAGGCGTTTTCTAGATCTAACTTGACAACCATTCGTTTCTCTTTGTGAGCCAAACTTGAGTGTATCGCCTCTTGAACCAGAATAAAGTTATCCACAATCTGTCTTCCCTTAATGAAACCTCCCTATTTTTCTGGGATAATGTCTGGAAGAATGATTTTTAATCTGTTGGCAATCACTTTTGTAATCAGCTTGTAGCCTATATTACAAAGGGAGATAGGATGAAACCTGTTGAAGGTGTTGGCACCTTTCTCCTTGGGGATGAGGGCTAAAAATGTCGAATTGGTGCTTCCCCCGATTTTATGACTCTCTTGTGATTTCCATACCATTCTGCATAAGTCCTTCTCCACAATCTGCCAACAAGTCTGCAGGAATCTAGCTATAAAACCTTCAGGACCCAGGGCCTTGTCCAGATCCATTGCGAAGGGGGTGTTTTTTATTTCATTGTTAGTGATTTCTGCTTCCAAGAAATGATTCTTTCTGTCGGTAATCAGGGAGGGCACCTCGTTCACTAGGTTAGGAACATATCCCAAGGCCTCCTCTTCACTATAGAGATTTTTGAAGTGGATGTATGCAACATTTTTTATGCTGTTGATGTCTCTATGCTTGATAGTCTCAACTTTAATTTCTGAGATGGAGTTGAGGCATTTTCGTCTTGGGCTTGCTTGTGGAAGAAGGATGTGTTTCTGTCTCCCACCTTAAGCCAGAGACTGCGGGATTTCATTCTCCAATAGTCTTCCTCTGCCGAGCTAGCCTTAAGGAGCATATGTTGGAGGTCTGCCTCCTTGTCTAGTATTTCTTTATTGATCACTTCATTTTCCGTAACCAGATGATGCATCTCAAGGCATTCCTGAATCTTTTTTCTTCCACTACAGGATTAGGTAAGGTTTTTACCCAAGCTTTAAGCGCTGCTTTAACTCTCCTAAGTTTCTCCTCCCAAACAAAGAAGGCAGAGACTTTGACTGGG
This sequence comes from Pinus albicaulis, assembly GCA_034641835.2. Taxonomy (NCBI): domain Eukaryota; kingdom Viridiplantae; phylum Streptophyta; class Pinopsida; order Pinales; family Pinaceae; genus Pinus; species Pinus albicaulis. The sequence continues at coordinate 444,472,569 of CM076583.1, forward strand.
TGCTTCCAGCTTTATTTTATTAGATGCAAGAAGGGATGTTCCTTGATCCAATGAGGGCTGAATTTAAACGGAATGGGGCCTTGATCCAAATGGGCCAGCAGATCAAGTTTTATGGGTCGATGATCAGAAACACTGCAAGGCAGAATATGCATTATAGATTCTATACCAAGAAGAAGAAAGGAACTTTGAACAAAGAATCTGTCTAACCTTGCAGCGATATGACCCGTACCGAGCCTTTTTTTGGACCAAGTGTACTTACCAGAAGAAGGCTTGATGTCTATCATGTCCCAATCATGGAGCAGATCCTCAACCCATTCCCGTGCCGGATCCCTTACGATGCTTCCTCCACGCTTTTCTGCCAAAGATAAGGTGAGATTCAGATCCCCTGCAATGATGATATTTTCCAACTCTTCAGATTATGCCATACTTCTAATGGAGTCCCAGCAGGACTTTTTTTCTCCTACGCTTACAGGGGCGTACACGTTAAAGAGGGAGATAATCATTTTTTTTTCCACATGCTGAAGTTTTGTGTACAACCAATGGGTATTGTTAACTTCTTTGATCCTTGAAAACTTGTTAGCATTCCAAATAGTGCCCAAGCCTCCTGATGCACCTCGAGCTGAGACTGCTTGACCTTCGATTTTCTTCCACAGTTTCTTACCAATATGAAGGAAGGCAAAGTCTGAACCAAATTGGTTCATGAATCCATATTTGTAAATTGTGATTTATTTTAAGAGAAAAAGGGAAAAGTGATAGAGAGCTAGAGGTTAGAGAGTAGAGGAGCATGTGAGACATATATGATGAAGGCCATTTAATTTCATATCATGCCTGTGAATTGTGTAAATTGTGTGCATAAATTCCAAATCCTGAAGGCTTTAATTTCCATCGAAAATATTTCTGGGTTTGTTTGATTCTAGTTTGAATTCATTTTTAACTGATTTCTCTATGGATTAAATCACATCGAATTTAATATTATCTGGTTCATATACAACGTTAAAAATTATGTGTTAGATACCTTGCATCGAAATCCCAAAATATTTTGTTGGGAGTTTTGTTTTTTGCAATAAACAGAACTTGCTATTTCATTGGATCTGCTACTAGTATTAAATCCGATGGAATTAAGAATTGGGAATGCGGTAATGCGTATTGAGCCAATGCAAATCACCACCGTCCGATTGCAATCCAACAGAAGTCGCATATTAAGTTGTACAAAATTTAACTTTTAAAACGGACCCGATGCTTTATACATTAGATTTGATAATTTCAGTTGGTTGTCAGCAATTCATTTAATCTGACGGCATTCGCTTTAAATTTTTTGATCCAACAAATATTGCAAATTTAGATTCGGGTTGGTTAAGTGAAGTATTGGATGCGATATAGAATTATAGAAAAGATAATATATGGTTTGGGTTCCATCATTATCCCAAAGGAAAGAGATAATTCGATTATTAGTTAAATTAGTAGTTCCACCATTAATGTTGCCTCTCTTTTGATGTCTCTGTTTTTCTGGTTGCATATTTAAATTGAGGATTTGACTGCGAGGAATGATGAAAATGGAAGTTTTCCTAAACCTTTATATTCTGCCATCGTTAGTGGAGTTCTTCCATCTTGTTTAATGAAATGAACAACTTTGCTACGTCATAAGATATATAACGAGGAGAAAGCCAAAGTGGAATAATGGAATAGAACATGTTTTAATTAAAAAAATAAATTATGTGTAGACATTGGTTTGATTCCTCAATTTTGGTTAAGAGTATATTTGGGCAAATATTATAAGTTGTTTTGGAAATCTGACATCATTAGAGACTATAAGGTGCAACTTTGTTGCATCAGAGGGATTATGTGCAGCTGGGCTCGTCATTTAGCATGTCCTCATGAAGTTAGGGTTTGGTATCACCTTGAAACCTTAGCTTGCATATCTCTCAGATTCACATAAATATGTGCCTCTTTGGACATTTGATGCTTTGTTGTCTTTTATGGGTTTTCATCAATATAATATTTTTTTTGTGCCTTTTGTAGGTCACTATCCATTGAGAAACCTTCACCATAGAAGCTTCATTACAGAATGAAAATAAATGTGGAGAGTTAAATAGGTCAAGTGCCTTCCAACTAAGTCTAAGCTCTTTAATCAGTATCAAAATCTTCACCCACAAGAAGAGACCTACCAAACACATTATAAAAATAATTATTATCATACCATGCAAGTTCATTGTGAAAACAGTTAATAGATATTCTAATAACATGTGTATGTGCAATTGCAATTATTTAATGCTTTCTATAAGAAATAAAAAGATGATTTGTTTGTGAATTGAATGCATGATAAATAAAAGATTGCAAGTATTAGCCACAAGAGAGAATTTGAAAGAAACCTCCAAATGATTTGTAAATACAAGTAACAAAATATTCCTAATGTATTCTCTTGAAAGAAGCTTAATGTTAAATGTGAACTTGAAAATTTACTCCTAAACTCATGATAATATATATACAAACCCCCCAAGCAGATTTATAAGAATTTAAGTCTTGCATCATCATCAAATCCTTTGGAAAAAAATAATATCCAATAACTAACAATAAGGTGTTGGAATCTACACCAGTTTAGCAAACGAAGTTCAAGTTTGAAACAAATCCACTAGCTTGAAAAACCATCCAATATCAAAGTATATGAACCAACATAATAACTAAAAGACACCAAAGTAGAATGCAATCTCCAACAATGATGAGGCGACCATCGTGACTTAAAAATGCCATGAAGTGCTCATGAAGGTTGAGGCTTGAAGATGCCAATCAGAGAATGAAAATCAAATTGAAGAACAACCAGCAACACAATATGTTTGCCTACCATTTGCAATGCATACCATGGAGACCTAGGGCTTGAATGTGCATGAATAAAATAACCCCTACACAAAACATGATACATTCAATAGAATGATAATTACTATGAAGAAATAATTTCATGCTCTCTCATGCAATATAAATTTATGACTTGTGAATTGCAATGCATGTCATGGATACATAAAGCTTTAAAAGTACATCACTAAAAGAGTAATCTCCCAAACCCTGATGCATTCATGAAGAAGATAACGCAAAATAAATCAATTGTGTATATATACTGTATGAATCATGGAAGTATGAGCTCCCATAGGATTTTATGGTAGCTAGGTCACTGAAGAATTTGATCAAATTGACACACAGACATAACCATTGAAACCTCAAAAATCATAAGGAGGCCCAAAATTTAAGTGTTAGGTTAAACATTGTAGTTATTGTTGTAGTAGCTATAACACTAGGTCAACAAAATTCAAGTCATTGATTATATGGGGTAGTCACATTGTTTACATCTCTAAATGCATAAAGGTAAACACATGTTCGCTTAAGCCTTGATACCACATGACTGTGCATATATGCACATCTCTGTGGGCTCCAAAGATGATATAGTGAACTCTTGAAAAGGATAAGGAATAATACAAGTTTTGTGGTTGGATAACAATCATTAGTTATGAGTTCAGAGGTAGGGTACATTATATTGAATTTGTCAGCATTGTTCTAATTTTATAATTTATCTGCAACATGAAGTTAAGATTGTAGTCTGGTTATATATAGTAGAGGAAAAATTTAAATTTTGGTTATGATATAGCAAAAGTTGGAAGTCTGATAACAGAGGTTGAAGTATTTCTCTTATTTTTTATATGGCTACAGATAGTCGAGCTCAACCTTTATTATATATATATGTGTGTGTGTGTGTGTGTGTTACACCATTTTTTGGTCATCTAACCTATTATCATTAGATGGACCTAAGTACACCATGTAAGACCAATTTTACCCTAAGTAAAATTGCTTTCACTATGTGAAATAACTTAGTAAAACACCTTTATTAAGTTGTTTATGGTCTAAACAGGAAACCCCAAAAGGAAATAATAAACAAATCTATATTTGTTATATTTCCTCAAAGAATAATTAGTTAAACATCAATTTAATTATTATTCCTGGTCATATTTAACCCAAAACAAGGAAATCAATTAAATAAATCCTCATTTATTTGATTATTTCCTAGGAATAAGTTATTTAATCCTTATTTAAATAATATTCCTAGTTAAATTTGACTAAATCATTTATAAATAATTAAATAAATCATTATTTATTTAATTATATTTCCACCATTTCCTTAAAATAATAAATAAATTATTTATTTATTTATTATTTATAAATAAAGGAATTGACCCAAGTCAAAAATCATTTTCCCTCCAACAAATATAATAAAATATTCCTAAAAGGTGGTTCTAGAATTTGATTAATAATATTTTATTCATGTACCAAGTTCTAGACCGCCCTAATATTTTGTTATAAATAGAAGGGTTTTCCTATTCATTAGTCACCTTTCATTGATTTAGATCACTCCATATCTATACTCTTGGTCTGACTTTGAGCCATTATCATTGTCATATTTTCTATTGTTTGATTTGTGAGCTCCCTTTGAGTTCTATGTTTGTCTGGGTTTTCTACACCAACAAGAGAGAAATTTTAGATTTGAAATGCTGAGGACTTTCAAGAACCCATCCCATTGAGGAGAATTGGAAACACCTTTCTTGTTTTCCTCTCAGGTGCCCCTTTAATATAAAAATTCTTTCAAACATATTGTTCTTGTCTTGTCTATTGGATGCATGGAGCAACATTTCATTTTTACTGCTTAATGTCTTTTATGCATAGATCTGTATTTGTGCAGCTTTATTTGGATCAACTAACTGCAGATTTAAAGATATTGGCAGCCATAATCGATGTTAGGGCTATTTGTTATGCGTAGCTAAAGTGGTCTTTTTCGACGAAAGATTCATACTAACAATTGGCGACTCCGCATGGGTTTTCTTTTGCGACCGCTGTCGTTTTATATATTCCTGCATATCCAGCTATTTCAGACCCTAGGGTTTCTCTTCAGTTTTCTGTTTTTCCTATTTTTATGGTGCTTTTCACCTCTAAAACCCTCAAACATTAAAATTTTTAACTTCCGTGTGTTTTTGGCCCTATTGCACAGGTGACAGACATCAGCCGCAGCTGAGACGACAACTTTTTATGAAATCTGCCGCCGAGAGACCCGGATCTGCAGGTCGCACTTATTGGCCCAAAAACTGCGACCTGGACTGGAGGGCGCACTTTTCTGCCCCAAAACTGTGACCTGGACTGAAAATAGGTCAGAACCTGCGACCTGCACTTTTTTCTGCACTTTTCCAGCAATTTTTATGGGTTTGTCTGAAGCTTTTGTCAAGGTTTTCCAGCCTCTGTCTTTTCCCATTTAGACCTGTTTCTAATCTGTTTCACTCAACTAAGTGGGAATCTTTCCCCTTAGGGCTTTAGTACCCTCCACTTTTTGTGGGCGAGTTTTAGCCATTTCAGACGTTTGAATTTTCAGAGTTTCAGCCTTCTTCTTTTCAGATCTGATACCTCATTTTCAGATCCCTCCATATTAGCTCGTATCCCTTTCAAATCACCTCATCTAGTTTGTTTGGGTTTATCTCTAGGGTCACCTTCTTGTCCCTTCTACCTTTAGCTGATTCCCTCCTTTGTAGAAACAACCTTGCCTCTGCCTCTTTTCAATTCTCTGCACCTCTTTTCAGCAGATTTCTCCTTTAGATCCCTATCCCTCTCGACCTTAGATCTATTGGCCTCTTTTTAGCGTGTTTTGATTAGATTTTTTCCATCTTCTAGACTATTTTTGAGAGACCCGCCTTCTTGGGTTAGATTGATGCATTGTTAGCTGTTAATTTTCTGTTATTTCAGTCTTATTTATTGTTCTCTGCAGATTTATTTTCAGTTATGCAGCACACTTTTTTTTTTACTCTCAAAACGTCTGGGTTTAAAAATTAAAATTAACACACACCACACAATGACCCTAAGTGAAGAAGATCATGGTTAACACCGCCTGGCAAAGACTTTAAAATCAATTGACACTGCACCTCTCTACCCTTGTTTTGACATTGACCTCACTTGATTTTGCACCTCCCTGCCTTTGTCGGTTTTTCTTCTTCCCATCATCATTACGCCTCCATGGTGTTTATCCCGGAGACTTCTTGGCCTTCACCCTCAGTTTCTGGTTGGTCGACTTCCTCCTTCCTGTCATCATCGAGTTAGTCCTCCCCCGAGTCCGCACTCCAACTCTTCTTCTGATTGTTTAGGTTCTCCCCCTACTCTTGGTTCTCCCCCTGTTACCTTCACCATGTCTAGTTTAGGGCCTAGTGCTAGCGGAAACCCTAGTTCTACTTCTAGGTCCGTTTCCAGTGGAACCACTACGGGAACTACCTCGACTGTCCCTTTGCTCCCTTATATGGCCAGTCTCAGTCTCCCCGATTTCAATCAGCTGATGAATGATCCTATCCGCCACGATGTTAGTTGGCCTGCTATGCCAACCAAGCTCCCCTCCGACATTCCCAATTTCAAAGGCCTTGCTAGTGAAGATCCCTCCAACCATATACGATCTTTCCACATGTGGTGTTCATCCAATTCCATTACTGATGATTCCATCCGTCTTAGATTGTTCCAACACAAGCTTACCGAGGAAGCTTCTAAATGTTATGTTGATCAGACCGCCTCTTCCCATATCACCTTTGTGACCATTTCCCAAGCCTTTTTATCTTATTTCCAGCACCCTCTCCAATACGACACTGGTACAGAACTCTTGACTTCTTTCCATCAATCCTCTTCGACCCGCCTTTTCGCCCATGTCCAGGAATGGCGGAGAAGAAGGAGCCTCTGTCGAGCTCCCACCTTTGAAGATCGGGTTTATATGGACTGGTTCCTCCGCTCTCTCTTACCTGCCATCGACAAAGATGTCGCATCCCAGTTCCCTCAAACCAAAGAAGACGCCCTCCAAATAGCCTTTAAATATGACCTTATCTATGCTCAATCTGGTTATGTTTATACCGTCTTTCCTGACCTCCCCAAACCCAGTGGCGCTAACGCCCCGGGGGCATCTCACTCTACCGACGGTATCGTTGGAGCTCTTTCACATACCTATGCTCAACCTCTTATGGGCTATGGTTTCCCTCCAGGAGGGGCCAGCACCTTCAGCACTTTTCCCCCTCCAGGTAGCATGTATCCAGGATACGGCATGCCTCCTCCTTTTTCCCACCCTCCTGCTTACCTCAATGTTGCCCACCCTAACCCTTATCCTTACCCACAGCCTGGTGTCCCAACTCCTCCAGCATTTGGACCTCTCACTCCCTTTCCTTCTCAACCCCCGCAACCGCACTTACTACCCCCTCCAGGGCAATTATTTGCGCAGCAGGGCGCGACTAATTCTCTTCCTTCTCAAAGAAAGAGGAAAGGCAATCAATATGCCTCTGGTAATCATGGATCCAATCCTCCAAGTATTGATTCTAACACTGCTAACCAGCCACAGGGTTCTCAGCCCAATCCGGACAGGCCTCTTCACACCAATAAGCCTTGTTCGTGTTGCGGTTTTTATGGTAATTACACCCACGATTGTCCCCTATTACCACAGATGCGGAAGATGTGGGATTCCCAAGCCACCGTGCGGAGATAAAATTCCTCCCCTATTGTCCCTCCCAATACGGCTACTTCTCAACCTGCTATGTTTACCGATCCTTTCCCTCAACAAGGATTCGTGGCTACTCAACCACCTCATGCCCCGGTAACCACTCAACCTTCCCCTTCTGGTTCCTCCGATTACCAGATTCTCACGATGGCCTCTGACCAACCTCTCATCGTCGACCTTAACCTTCAAACTCGGTCTCGTCAGTACTCCACGCCTCCCGCTTCGCCTGTCCCCGAGTCCCCATCTTCAGGTCCTACAGAGCCTCTGTCGACACCCAATGGTCCCTTGCAAATCCCTCCGCCCAAAGCTGAGGTTCATACCAAGATTCCTAAGGGACCACTACGCCGAAATGCTGCCTTTGGTCGGGCTGCCCATTCATATAGCATAGTAGATGATCTGGCACAATCTCCTGTTGCCATTTCAACACTGGAACTCCTCCAGTCATGTCCTTCTCAAAAGAAGGCTCTACTATCTGCCATGGGTGTTGTAGATCCTGCTGATGACCAATTGATTGTTTTCGATGCCTATCAGTCAAACCATCCCCCCCTTCCTGCTTCTGTTGCTTTCCAAATCCCAATCAAAATCCGAAATGCCAATGTCGCTTGGTGTATTATTGATGAGGGGCCATCTACATGTGTGATGTCTGCTTCGGTTTGGAAACAACTCGGATCTTCTGAGATGGCCCCTTTCACAATCACCCTTCATGCATGGGATGGCCATGCCTCCCAGCCCATTGGCCTATTCCGTAACTGTCCTATCACCCTTGCAGGCAAGACTATTTGCGTTGACGTTGAAGTTATAGACGCCCCTCTTGACTATAACATTCTTTTGGGGCGTAGCTACACCTATGCCATGTCTGCCATCCCATCCATAGTCCACCGCAAGATGTTTTTCCCTCATAATGGAAATATTGTCACCATCGACCAGTTGACATATCATGAACCAAAATCTAGTACCTCCCCTGAGTCCCCCATCTCTGTTGTCACCAATAATAAAATTGTTGATTCTGTGACCAGTGTTTCCCCTGGCGTCTACAAAGACTCCTCCTTGCTTGGAACTTTCCTGGGTCCTCCCCCTTCTCCTGTCTCTGATCCCAACTTAGTGAATGTTTGCATGATGCAATCTTCTTGGGTTGACCTTACGTAGCCTGCTTCGGCTAGTCAGTAACCTCAATCTCGCCCGCCGCAACCGGCTCCTAGCCCTTCGCCTCAGCTGACCAAACCTCTTCCGCCTGGACCTTCCCATCCACCTAGCACTCAGGAGCCTCCCTATCCTCCTGAGTCGGTTCCCCCAGGTCTCCACCATATGGGAGTCGTCCCTCCTGGTCATTACCCCAATGGTCAGATACCTTTCCTTGCTCCCCCCCGGAGTCTATTCAGTTCCCATTATGGCAACCCTTTCCCTCCCTAATTTGACCCTGGGCATACCTGTCTGGTACCTTACTCCTCCAGCCGAGACCCCACCAAGCCACCCCAAACCATAGCTTGCTGTGACACCGGCTCAACCGATTCCCGTGCCCCTAGCCCCTTCGCAAGACCATCCTCATGCTGTGACAGCTACGGGAAAGAAAAGAAAAGCTCACAAGGGAGCATCCAAAGACAAAGCCACCACACTCGACCCTACCCCTCCTCCACCCACCAAGCCTTGTGCCTTGTGTGATGGTGTCGGTCATGCCACCCATACTTGTCCTGAGTTTCCCTGTATACAACCCATGGTTAAAGTCGCGTTCCCTGAATCTACGGTCCCTAAAACCTCTGTTTCTTCCTTGTCCGTAGCCAAGAACCCAAAGACTCTTCGCACCAACAAACCCTGTGTTCTGTGTGGTGTCCATGGCCATTATTCTCACCATTGTCCTCACCTCACGCATTACCGAGCCTCTTTAAAGGTCATTTGCGAGTACGAATTTGAACAAAATCAATCCGCCTCTCCCATCCTTGCTCAGTATGTGTCAGGATTACTCGAGGATCCCCCTGCTACCATTGAAATTCCTCCCCCTGATGTTGAGATGTCGGAACCTGCTGCCTCCCTCCTATACCTATCATCATCCGTACGACCCTCGGAGTACATTCCCTCTGAATCCACTCCATCTGTTTTGCTTGATTCCCCTTCAGCAACATTCTTGGGCTCTACATGCTTTGACCATATTTTTACTTGTTCTTTTGTCATCCCCCGTGACGATCCGTATGTGCGCCTTTCTTCCCATGCTGATGATTTCGGTAGCTTTGTAGCGTCATGTGGTTTCCTCGACCTTTCCCTTTCCACCCATAACCAGGACGATACCATCCGTATCTATGATGTCCTCCGCAGCATGAGCTCCCTCTTTTCCTCCCATAGCTCTCATACATCACCCTCTAGTCGATCTATGAGTCCTAGCCATCATACCCAGACTACTCCATCCCATAGTTGTTGTTTGATGTCTACCCTACACTCACGCTGCCATCATTATTCTCCTTCCTCCCATTTCTTGTCTTGTGACACTATTCCGCCGGACCTCTCGTCCACACATTATATTGGCTACGCTGATGGGGCAAGTCGCTATTCCCGGAATCTCGCCTTGGCCGCTTGGGCCATATTTACCCCCTTGCATACCCTCATTCTTTCTAATGGGGTCTGCATTGGTAATGCCACCAATAATCAGGTCGAATATGATGCAGTACGTGGTCTCTTAGCCGATGCCCTCTCTCATCGCATCCTCCATCTGCACGTTCATTTAGATTCCCTGCTTCTTGTCTTACAACTCAATGGTGTCTATCATGTGCATAACCCTATCCTGTTTAGACAATATTTACGAGTGAAACTTTTGATACGTGACTTTAGATTCATTACTTTCAACCATGTACCTAGAAGTAAAAATCACTACGTAGATAGAATTGCAAATCATGTTCTAGACTGGCATTTATCACACACAAGACAATAACATTTCAAATCATCAACACAATGCATCTACATAATATATATCATATAACATGTTTTTAGAGTCCATATACTCTGAAACATATGACATGCCCATAGCATGTTACAAAAAACAAAACTCAAAAACTGGGGGGCACCACTTGCCCTTACATACACACTGGGGGGCACCACCTGCCCTACATCCAATCACTCTTTGGAGGATCCTGAGCCAATGGCTCTGCTCCTGCAGCTCGTAGATCATGCACAGTTTGACCAGCCATCGCCATGCGTCGCATGATACCTCGCCATTTCGAGGGTAGCCCAATACATAGCTCTATGTATTGGTCGTCTAAGTCCTGCCAACCCCGCTTCGACACACCGGTCAGCAGCCCCTCACATCTATGACGAATTTCCTCCAAAAGAGCATTCATATCCTTGTTTTGTGTCGTTCTCGATCCACTAGCACCTGTAGTTCTGGCTACTGCAGGTCGTCCCATATATCCGGCCGGTTTCACCGGAGCTATATCTGCATACCAAAAGTATAAGGATCAGTACCATAAATACTATTCACAAACTTTAACATGCACATAACATATTAGTTACTTGTCACTTACCATCAGGCCCCCATACTCGACTAGGCGGAAGAGGCAAGTCTGGATCTCCCCAATAACTCATCCCACTATAGGGATAGTCGTCTATGCACAATGGCATCTGATCCTAATGGGCGAAGAACTCTGGTTGGAACACCCGTCCGACCGCCCCTCCTCCTCCTCTGCACAGTAGTCGCCCCCACCAATGCATCCTGGGTTCTCTCAGACCCCCATCAGGTAGTTGTACACGAGGTTGCAAGGTCAGGATCTTCTCAAAAAATGAGCACAATACAGTCCCATAAGCACAATCATGGTTCACTTGCCGCTTACACAGTGACAGTTGTTGTTTCAATGACACCAACATCATCTGGGCCCACCCATACTAGGTCCCACTCAACACACTTTCTACAATCATCATCTACCCTCTAGTGATGTGATGGAGCGCCTGGCTACCCAAGATCCGCAACACTGCTACCGCCACTGCACGGGTCTCCAACCTCTCTAGATCCCAAATAAATATCCGAGTCCCTTTGACTCAGACACCTAGTCGACAATGTCACTCGACGAACTCCATGATGTTACGTCCCCGCGGTAACACTGGCTGTGTATTTCCCACCATCCCTAATGATGGGAGACCAGTCAGGAAATACAGATCCTGGACTGTCAGTTCAATCCTGTGTCCCTGCACTATAAAAACCTCATGATCTGGATCCCAATAACTGACAATCCGGGCCAACAAGGGCTCCCCAGCTCTCATCAGAGGGTTCTCCACATATTTTAGAACCCCAAACCTGGCCAATGCATGATGGACACCCTGATCCGCTTGGATTTTCGTCCGTAATGTACCTAGGTCTCTCTCTCTCCACTTGATCTGTATATCTGCCATATCTGCACAAAACCATCATCTTTGTCAGTCTACAGATAGGTAAAACTGCATTCAATTACACAAACTGAATCTCAGCCCACAACAACACTAAAATCACCTCCCTCTGATAGGTCGCACTTCTTGGCCAAATCCTGGGACAGGTCACAGTTTTTTCCCCAAAAAGTGTGACCTGGCCGTAATGATGAGGTAGGGGTTGTTCCTGAGATTTGGGATCCTAATCTGAACTTTTAATACATCAAAAACAAAGAGTAGGATTAGGCCTCTTACCTGCAATTGACGGATCTCGATTCCAGCAGTCGGTTTGTCTGCTACAATCACCGCAAGATTTAGGGCCTCCTCTCCTCTCCACATTCACCACAGCTACACAAGCAAATGAATGTATTTGGAGGGAAAATGCCTTATTAGAAGAAAAACCCCTGCTTTTTCTTTCGCCCGCTATGACCAAACCGTAGCCCCGTTTGACACACCGTCTGCACCGTTGGAAAGCTATCACTGAGCACTCAAATGGGTATCTATTATTTTTTCATGTTTTGATACTTCACTAGGACACATTTTATCCACGAAGGGTCTATTCACCTCTCCTCCAAATCGAATTTCCTCACTTACAACACTTGTACTTGGGGCACCACTTTGCCTCCTTACTTGTCCTTGTTCGTGTTGATTTTCATCATGAGATACCCTATTGTACTCATGTTTTTATGGTCCCCCATTGGACCTTTACTGTGTGGCAGCACCATCGAGTCACCCTTGTTTAGAGCATCCGAGTTGAGTCATCATCGCATTCATGGATTCTATCTCGAGTCCCTTTGTATCCCACTATAGTCCTCCATCCTTCATTTCTTGGTCCCTCTCTCATGTTGCACATTATGGCCTTCAATCTCATTGTCCCCTATCCCTCATGATATTGTGTTAGTCGCTTCCAAGCCATTCATGCCCTTTATGCTCTAACAAGGGAAGTCGTCCATCTGCTACTCAGTATCCCCCATTTCATCATCATCATTAGTGTTCGCCTGTTAGTCGCTCTACTATTTTCTCTCATGCCTTAGTTGGGGATCCCTTCTTGCCTCACCTATGGCGGACCTCCTTCTATCGACATCAGCTCATTTACTCCAGAAGAAAGGTCTAGAGGGCAGTATACCTTGGTTCTAGCTCTTTTTAGCATGATCGTGATCCCTATACTTGATGGTCCAGTGATACAACAACAACTATTGGTGATTCCTGGGTATGTGTGAGACGTCTCAACCCTCATGAGGGGGTGGCCCTGCAGGTAGCCCCCCACATGCCCGGATGACCTCTTCATTTCAACCTTCGATGCAGCTCCTTATATTTGATGATTTCGGCCTTAGCCTTTTTGATTTGCATGTATCAGTCATATTTTGCGAGCCCTTCCCCATTTATAGGGGGCATTTGGGTTGTATTTGTATCTCATGTACTCAGATATTATTGTATAAGTCTTGGCTGTTATCCCAAGCACAACATGTATGTGGGATTCATCATTCTATTTTTCTGGCTCAGGTTTATGCTAGCATGTACTTTATCTTTCGGTTCCTTGTTTACTGGACATACTATTCTTTTGTAATTTGTCTCGGCGGGCATAGGGTATGCCTCCCCCGCCACCTTTAGCACAGGTACCATCTCATAAACTAGAGACTTGTTGCACCTGTAAGTCTCATCTCCTCAGGGTCTAGTCCTTTAGAACTTTAGACTACCTTACATTTCTCTCTCTGACTTCCCTCTTGTGGTCTAGTGATTGAGTTCTTACAACATACTTCGGTCATACGATTTGCTCCTAACACTCGTACGCTGGGGGGCAATCTGTTACACCATTTTTTGGTCATCTAACCTATTATCATTAGATGGACCTAAGTACACCATGTAAGACCAATTTTACCCTAAGTAAAATTTCTTTCACTATGTGAAATAACTTAGTAAAACACCTTTATTAAGTTGTTTATGGTCTAAACAAGAAACCCCAAAAGGAAATAATAAACAAATCTATATTTGTTTATATTTCTAAAGAATAATTAGTTAAACATCCTTGTAATTATTATTCGGTCATATTTAACCTAAAATAAAACTAATAACAACTTCAAGTTTATTGATTATTTTATAAAACATTTAACTTATTTAAATAATATTCCTAGTTAAATTTGATTAAATCATTTATAAATAATTAAATAAATCATTATTTATTTAATTATATTTCCACCATTTCCTTAAAATAATAAATAAATCATTTATTTATTTATTATTTATAAATAAAGGAATTGACCCAAGTCAAAAATCCGTTTCCCTCCAACAAATATAATAAAATATTCCTAAAAGGTGGTTCTAGAATTTGATTAATAATATTTTATTCATGCACCAAGTTCTAGACCGCCCTAATATTTTGTTATAAATAGAAGGGTTTTCCCATTCATTAGTCACCTTTCATTGAATTAGATCACTCCATATCTATACTCTTGGTCTGACTTTGAGCCATTTGTTGAGCCCCAAAGATGTCTTTCTCTTTCACCACGTTTCACTTCATTTCTTTGTCCCTTATCAATTACAAGCTTAAATGATAAATAGGATTGATTAAATTTACTTTAAGAATGTATATAATGACTAACTTGCTACAATTTTATGGTTTTGTTGTTGTAGTAATTTTTGACTAGACTTAGCTACAGAATGCAGCCATTCTGTAGCTAGTTGCCTGTTCCGCAGCTATCTTCATGTTCACACAGGTTCCAGGTGTCACCTCAAAGAAAAATGCATATGGTTGAATTCCGGACCTCATCCACATCATTCCTTGCTCTCTACGAAGTCTGAGCATAAATCTCCAAGTGGTTATACACGTGGGAAACCAAAACTAAGAGATAGACTTCTAACAGGACAAGGACTGTACAGATGTCTTTAATCACAGTACGAGGCCTCCACCAGAGTTATAATTTGATTTTAATTTGGAGAGACACTTATCCCTATTTCCTCTCAACGGCAGTTATGTAATTTTCTTATAAGAATGACTCGGGAGACCGAGAGACAATTAGCTAGATTTATGTTTTGTTGCTAGATCTCAAAAGACTGTAATACTATGTTTTTGAAGTATTTTTTCTTTAATGAAGAAGGTACCACTTTATTGCAAAATCTGAGGCAATCTTGAGGAGATTTGTATGCTAATCCGGTGGTAGAGGGCCCCTACTGCCCGAGAAGCTTTTTTCATATGGTTTAGATAAGTAACTTTAGCCTTGTTTCATTCCTAGTTTAAGAAATTTTCTGAACTTTGTGTTTTATACTCACTTGCAGTGGATGCTACAGCCAGTCTTATTCTTACGAATTATTGCAAAATATCACTAACATTGAATGATATATAACTGTAGTATTTTAGGAATTAGTTGCATTTCTCTGAACTTTATGTTTTATGCTCATTTACATTGAATGTTACAGCCAGTCCTGTTCTTACAAATTGTTCCAAAATATCACTAATAATGAACAAGATAGGGCTGTAGTATTTCAGAGATTAGTTGCATTTTAGTTCAGTTTTAATACTCCGGAGGTTAATGGCACTCTAGTTCAATTCCGTTCAATGTATTTCAAGTTTGATTGATTGCATTCTTTTTCAGTTTTGTTTAATGTATTTCAAGCTTCATTAGTTAGTTGTATGCTAGTTCTGTTCTATTAGACTTCAAGGCCTTCATTATTTACAAACTACTCTTGTTATCAATCTCTTCCAACACATCACCATATGGACAGGAATTAGTGATATCAGTTCAAGGCCTTGATTGTTCTGCAATCTCTTATAATTTAACCAATAGCCTTTTTCCCAAAACTATTCCAAAAGATTTCTAACTTTCGAATGAGGCTTAGTAGAGTTGCAGAATGGATTAATTTTAGTGTCATAAGTTAAATTAGGGTAGGATTCCTTACTATGCTACAAATAATATTTTCCAATTGTGTTCCAACAAATTTCTAACCATGGATGAGATTTTTGTGATATTGTAAGTTGTTGTTTACTTAGAAGAACCTCATTGCACTAAACTTATCCTTTTCTCAAGTTATTCCAACATATTTCTGATGAATGAATTGGACTGAGTTCATGTTATGAGTTATTGAGTTCATGTTATGAGTTATTTTCTTGCTATGAGTTATTTTTCTTGTTAAAGTTTTGCATTTTCTGTTCTCAAGTGCCATACATAGTTTAGGATAGGTTTTGCTCTGTTTTAGTGAGACAACAACTTCTCTTTACCAACACTTAGTTCTTTTCCTCTTAGAATAAAAACACAAAACCAAAAACATTGAAAAAACACTAAACACAACGTAGTGAGAAACAGATACCTAGGCACATATAGTGCACTTCACTTCAACAGTTTACTAGCCCTGGTTGACAATTTATGACATCAATTTAGGAACACTAAGTTGAGCAAACATTTTGGCGCCGTTGCCGGGGAAGTGTAACTAGGTAGCCTTGTTTCTTACCTCCCAAAAACAATTATATGCGTAGAGAAAGAGACTCAAGGGGTAGATTCATAAGCAGCTTAAGCTTGAGTCCTAGAACACCACTTATTTCACCAAGACCAAGAGGGCAAAGACACTCTAACCAAACCCACATTCCATCCTTTACCGATCCTAATTCCAGAGGACTTAAGATTAGAGATTTTGATGAAAGATCTTCTGATTATTCAATCATTTTAGAAGAAGATTCAAGGACCTTCATAGAGACACAAACTTGCTAACTCTGGCATGTAAAAATCAACTATGGCGAAGAAGGGGGAGGAGGAGTCTTAATGGAGAACACACACTATTTGGAGGGGGTAGAGGTAGAGGTAGAGGAGAAGGAGGTAGAGGTGCAGAAGGAGAAGGAGGCAGAGGAAGAGGTAGAAGAGAAATGGGAAGCTCTTTTGGGTTTCCTATAGTAGATGAAGAAAATGAAACTATGAAAAACATTTCACCCTTTGTCCTTCCAAAATTTTATGGACTCAAAAATGAATACCCTGAAACCTTCCTATTTGAATTTGAAGTCCTATGTAGAACCTATGACTACTTACAAGATGCTCAAAAACTTAAACTATTCCCTTCAACATTGAAAGGAGTAGCATTAAAATGGTTTATGTGTTTGATCAAAAGTTCTATTAGGACATGGGAAGACATGAAACAAGCATTTCGAGAGAGGTATTTGGATTACTGTATGCCAGTCAACCATAAGGAGGAAGTGTTTAAAATGCTACAAAAAGAAGATGAAAACTTGGAAGATTTGTTGGAGAGATTTAACTACAACATCAAAAGAGAAAAAATGGAAAACCTAGACCAAGACACCTTGAAAGCTCTCTTGTTGAAGACAATTAGGGATGAATGGCTAGATATCCTTAACATGATGTGAAAAGGGGATATATCTCAGCTCACATTACCGGAAATAGCTGAATTATGTATCAACCTTTCAAGAGGGAAATACAAAACTGTAAAAGGACCAAGAGACCCAAGGGCAAGTAACTGGCTCGGGGACAGTAAGTAGGGCAGAAATAGGACATATGCTCGATGAATTCAAATATGATATTTTAGGGAGTCTTAGTGAACAAATAGACACCCTAAAGTAACAAAACAAGCAAAAATCTGAATCTGATTCCCTAGCAATATTTTTTCCCAAATGTAGAAAGAAGCATGCCTTGAGAGAGTGCCCTTTGGATGCAAAAGTAGTAGAGACCTGTGTAATTTTTTCAGAAAAACATGAGATCAAGAGTTGTCCTTCACTTCCTGGTCTTAAAGTTGTCTTTCAAGAAGAAATCCCTACAAATTCCACAGAATCTCTCAATTTTGTCTCTAGGAGGCCTTGGAAAGGACCTCAAACACAAGGATTCCATGCTCAAATCTATAATCAACCCCAAAGTACTGAATGAAGATTTAACCTTGGCCCCAATTTCAAAATCAATCTCAAACTTGGACACGAGGAGCACAAAATCCTTATGGAAGATACTCTCAGTACTATCAATATCCACCATATCGACATTTCTCTCCTCAAAAAAATTCTCAACAAAATCCTCAACAAAATCTTCAAAATTCACAACATCAAAATCAATCACTTCCATTACCATTTCCTCAGAAAACAAATCAGTTACCTGCCCAACCCATACCAAACCCCAACAATAAAAATCCTCAGAACACATACATGATAGAAGGCCAACAATTTCCAACTTATTTTATTACTCCTTTAGACCTTAGTGATGTTCAACTCAGGTCTGGAAGAATACTTGAAAAGAGGAAACCTTCTGTAATCATACAAGAGCAAGACAATTCTGAGGAAGATTCTCTACAGATGAATAAAAGTCTTGAAGAGAACACACCTTTCCAAGACCCAAATACTGAAAAATCAAAACAAAAAGAACCAATAATCTCAACTCCTATATTAGAGCAGCCATCAACATCCACTTCTACACCTCCCTTTCTAGAAAGATTACAAATTTATAGGGGTGTAGAAAAACAAATTATGGTGCCTAATTATGATTTTCTAGATGAGCTGAGAAATGTTTGTATTAAGATCCCATTATTACAAGCTATCAAGGAAATTCCAATATTAGCAAAGACAATAAAAGAGTTGAGCATGAAAAAAATAGGAAAAAGAATCAAAGAGACAAAGAAAATTCAACTGGCAGGAAAAATGGCATATATCATGATGGGTAAGATTTCCATTCCAAAGTATCTAGACCCAAGAAATCCAGTTGTTAAAATTCACATCAATGGAACTGAGATCCAAAACACACTTATTGATTTAGGAGCAGCAATCAATATCATGAATAGACAAATCATGGATAAACTGAAACTTCCTAATCTTATTTTTACACCCACATTATTACAATTAGCAGGCAGATCTGTGATCAAACCTGATGGGGTAATAGAATACATTCCAGTGTCCCTAGATTCTTGGGAGTATCCTGTTGATTTTATGATCCTAACTCCTAAGAGTAATCTAGGAGGGCATCCTATTATATTAGGAAGACCTTGGTTAGCTACAGCTGATGCTTTCATTAGCTGTAGATCCGGTGATATGTACATCTCTGATGGTAGTTCAACCAAGAAATTTACCTTGTATCCTCCAGCAAAGACAATTACAGAATTAGATGATACTCAGTGGATTGAGGATGAAGAAGACTTACAACCTCTCTTCACAATTTCAGACATTTGTGAAGATAGCCAGATTATGAATACCTTAGAAAACTTTGAATCCTCTTCGGAATACAAAAATGAGCAATTTCAAGAAGAATCCAACATTGAGTTTTTATCATCAAGACCGATGTCTATTTATTCCATGGATAAATTTGGCAGCTCTACAATTGAGATATTTCCAGGCAAAACTTTAAACATAAATAAGAACCTAGAGAAATCTCAACAAGAAGAGATAGTCAAGATATTATAGAGACATTCTTCTGCATATGCATGGGAGTACACTTATATGAAAGGGATAAATCCTAAGACTTGCACTCATCACATCTACATAGAGGGAAAATTCAAACCAACTGCATAACCTCAGAGACCTGATGAATCCAAATCTTAGGGAAATTGTTAAATAAAATTGGCAAGGTTGTTGAATGTCAATTTTATCTATCCCATCAGATAGTCAAAGGGGTTTCTCTTTTGCAATTGTGCCAAAGAAAAATGGTAAATGGAGGTATGTATTGACTACCTAGAATTAAACAAAGCTACTCTTAAAGATCATTTTCCCTACCTTTCATAGATCATGTGCTAGATACATTAGTCAGCAAAAAGTACTTCTCATTTTTAGATGGGTTTAGTGGTTATAACCAAATTCAAGTAGCACTTGAAGATCAATAAAAAACCACATTTACCTGTCCTTGGGGTACCTATCCTTACCGAGTATTGCCATTTGGACTATGCAATGCACCTGCAACATTTCAAAGGGCAGTACTAGGAATATTTTCAAATCTAATACATGATTTTGTAGAGGTATATATAGATGATTTCACAGTCTATGGAAACACATTTGAAGAAGCCTGAGCAAACTTCGAATAAGTTTAAAAAAGATGTAAAGAAGAAAATATTTCACTAAGTCATGAGAAGTGTTTTATGATGTTTACCGAAGGAATTGTTTTGGGGCATCACATTTCAGTGGATGGGATTAGAGTTGATGAGTCAAAAGTTGAATTCATCTCTAACTTATCTGCTCCAAGTTGTCAAAAGGATGTTATGATTTTTCTAGGATTTACAGGATATTATCGAAGGTTTATAGAAAACTTCACCAAGATAGCATCTCCACTTTTCAAACTACTTACCAAGGAATGTGAATTCAAGTGGAATCTTGATTTCCAGTTAGCCTTTGAGACCCTGAAAACAAAAATATCTAAATCACATATTTTAAGGCGACCTAACTGGAAATTACCTTTTCATATTTCAACAGATGTCTCAGATACAGCTTTAGGAGCAGTATTGGGACAAAAAGACCTGATTCCTTATGCCATCTACTATACAAGTAAAAATTTGACTAAAAATTTGACTCCTTCGTAGTTAAACTATACCGTAACCGAAAAAGAGTTTTCCGTAACCGAAAAAAGAGTTTTTAGTCATGGTTCATGCCATAAACAACTAAGACACTATAGGAGGGCTATGAAACTTTTGTTCACACAGATCACTCTGCAATTAGATATTTAATGAACAAATCAATTACTAATGGCAGAGTCATAAGATGGTTATTGCTTTTACAGGAATTCAACATTACCATTCTAGATAGGCTTGGAAAACAAAACACAATAGCTGATTTTATATCTAGACTCCAAAACATCAAAGACAATACTCAAGTTGAAGATCAATTCCCTGATGAATATCTTTTTTCAATTTCTACCCAAACTCCTTGGTTTGCTGACATTGCTAATTATTTACTTTCAGAGAAATTTCCTTCAATAATGAATACAAGAAACAAAAGAAAGATCATTTATGATAGTGAAAAATATTCATGGGTTGCTAATGAGTTATACAAAACAGGTCCATATTTTATCATTAGGAGATGTGTTCGGGAAGATGAGATGCCTGAGATCCTCAAGGCATGTCATGATGAACCTTGTGGCGGACATTTTGCTGATAAAAGGACAACCTATAAGGTCCTTCATTTAGGATAATATTGGCCATCCCTTTTTAAAGTTGCTAAAGAGTATGTCAAAAGGTGTGACAGTTGCCAAAGGGTAGGGAAACCTTCTCCTTCAGGTGAGATGCCATCGTAGCCTCGGGTGCATATAGAACCTTTTGGAAAATGGGCTTTATATTTTGTAGGACCTATTAGTCCTCCATCTAGACAAAAGAAATATATATTAGTTTGCACGATTCTAGACGAAAATGGGTAGAGGCCAAGCCATTACTGCCATCGAAGCATATGTAGTTAATTTTCTTTTTGAGGATATTTTTACTCGTTTTGTGTCCCAAGGAAATTTTTGCTGCATCATGAGCTGACCACACATCAAGGCTAATGGAACAAATGATGGAGAGGTACAAAATGAGACATAGAAAATCTACTTATACTCCCCTATCATCCACAAGAAGAAGCCAAGTGAATCTACTAATAAGGTCATTGAAGGATCCGTAATAAGACTGCCACTACAAAGAGATTAAAAAGCTCTGTAAGAAAACAAATTATAAGAACTAACCAGAGAAAGCACAACAGGTCATACTCCTTATGAACTTGTTTATGGAAAGCAAGTTTTGTTTCCCATAGAGTTCCAGATTCAAACTTTCAAAATGGCAGTTCAGCTAGGACTTGATCTAACATAGGCACAAAAGCACAGATTGGAGCATATTAATGAATTGGATGAGATCAGACAAGATGCAGTTCAGAAAACAAGTATAGTCCAACAGCAAAGGACTAGATGGCATGATAAGTACATCAAGGAAAAGAAGTTCAAAGAAGGTGATTGAGCCCTCTTGTTTGATTCAAAGTTAAAATATTTTCAAGGTAAATTCCAAACACATTGGCTTGGGCCATATGAAATTATGAAATTTTTTGACAATGGAGCGATAAAAATCAG
The DNA here is from genome assembly GCA_034641835.2 of Pinus albicaulis. NCBI lineage: Eukaryota > Viridiplantae > Streptophyta > Pinopsida > Pinales > Pinaceae > Pinus > Pinus albicaulis. Next base: position 444,494,478 of record CM076583.1, read on the forward strand.
GACAATAGATGAAGAAGAGGTCACTTTTCTTGTGAATGGTCATAGATTGAAGCTGTATCATAAGCCACTCTCAAGAGAAGAATTTGTCAAGAAGTTCCAGGAAAACAGTGATGTGAAGTTAATGAAGAAGAATTTTTTCTTCTTCATCAACTTAATTGATTCTTCTCGAATTCAAATGAATAAAAAAATTATAAACATGAAAACTAATCGATTAGTTATTAAGGTTTATAATAAGATATTGAAACGTATCCCCGAAACTTTAGATTTTCCATTTTGTTCTTTTTCTACAAGCAACTATTACAAAATAATAAGTGCAAACCCATTTTACATATCATATTCCACTTATGATCCATTTCACTCCATTCATCCATACTCCATTTCACTCCATTCATCCATACTTCATTCATTTCATTCCATGGTCAACCTCATTTCCATCTTAGATCTTTAAATTTGATCTCTTTCTACAATTGAATAATACAAATCATAAGTTGCAGGCCACTTTTCATACTTCACTCCACTTTACATTTATGATCCATTTCATCCCATTACATTCCACCTCACTCAAACTCCATTACACCATATTCCATGATCCATTTTAACCCATTTCATACAAAATTCCATTCATGCTTCAAACCATTTCATTTCATGTTTCAAATATTCTACACGTATATTCTATAGTCAGACATTCTGCAGCCAATCATACATTTTGCAGCCAGAGATCCTAAAGGAAACTATCCAGTAATCATTTGATCAGCAGCAAATTGATCCTGCACATCTATGACAACAAGAAAAATCAAAGGGGTTATGAAGACTGAAGAATCGATGATTTTGAAAGGAGGACAGAGCATGTTAAAGACACAAAAATTAAAGGAAAGGCAAAGGTAAAGTTATGAAATTATTATAATGACAGATTATGAAAGTTTTAGTATATTTAAGTCATGTATGATTCAAAAATTTATTTTGGTTAGTCATGTTGATCATGCCTATTAAACTTATCATAAAATCTTTGGACAAAATTCCTTCCATATTGCCATATCTAGTCATCATTTAAAACTTAACGATTAAGTACTGAACTGACCTATTCGGTCACGTCACTAGCCCGAAGAACTTAGTGATGATTTTGAAATTAACACGAGAATTTTCCGCGGTCTTTTCTTCCATGATGGCCCTCAAACTCATTAATTCATGTGAATCATCCACACCATATTTCACTCATTCTACAACCGCTTCCTTTCATCCTTCCATAGCTAATTACTACTGCATAAACAAAGAACGCACCTCTGGGGTAAAAACAACTCTCCACAGTAATTTTCATCATGAATTGAAGTGAAAAAAACTGAAGGTTGAGAAAAGAAGCTATGGGTCTCATAGTAAGATCCGAACCATTCGGAACAAAATACTTAGAGGGTTACCCATAGATTAGAGAAATTCTATAGCAGGCTGAGTGGTTACATTTTTTGGAAAAATTCAATGGTGTCCATAAAGAGGTAACTAAGACATTTGCATGGTCCTTCAATGGAGCGGAAGTTGAATTAGGAGATGTCAAGTTCACTATTACAGAATTCTTCATTGTAGAGGCAACAAAATTACCAAGGCAAGGTGAACGTTGGTTCATAAATAAGGAATTTCACAATGAGGCATGGAGGCAAATGCTTAAGACACCAGGTATGGATATTTCAATTTTTAAGAAGGGCATTCCTAGCTCAGCACTGAAGAATAAATGGAGGAATTTGTTGCTCATTTTGAAAAAAATTATAACTTGTGAGGGAAGGTTTGGTACTCTATATATTTATCATATTCAGCTAATGATGCATTTCTTAGATGAAGAAATCAATTTACCCTTCTTCTTACTTCATAGCTTAAAGAGAACGGCCTCTAATGTTCAAAAGAGGGTTCAATTCTTGGAAACCACTTTGTATCACCATGGCCTAGTAAAAATCCTAATTGAACATCATTTGAGAAAAATGGGAGACAATTGGGATGAGTTCCTAGTGAGGAATCACTTTGAAAAACCCAAGGAATCTCCACCTGAAGGAAAACTTACAAGAAGAAGCAGGAGAGGGAAAACTTCCAAATATGTTGAGATTAAAACTGGTAAGTCTATACAAGAGGACAGTGAGGAGATGATTTTTGAAAAATTGGCTGAAATTAAGAAATAGCTTAAAAAGGAGAATATTATAAGAAAATATTCCAAGGAGAGAGGAGAAGGACCATCTAAACCAAGACAGAGCCATAGGCCTAAAGGTATATTGAAGAAAAAAGAGGTTAGACAAACAGAAATCATAAACATTGAGGATGAAGAAACACCAACTGCTAGATCACCTGAGTATCAGTATGAAGACGACCTTGATGAAGAAACTCCAGAGATGGACCCAGCACATCAAATCTACAATTATGTTGAAGCATTAGAGAAGAGAGCCTCAGAAAGTAGAGAAAGAACTCCTAGCCCACCAGAATCTACAATTGATGTACTAAGAAGAGACAAATATGAGTTAGAAGTACTCAATAGGCACATAAAGAATGAAAATGACATTTTAAAGGAGCAGGTTAAGATGAAAAGAGATATGAATACAACTCTCTCTCTACAAATGGATAAATTGTACAAGACTAATGAGAAATTGAAGAAGAAAAACAAAAAGTTGAGCAGGGCACTCATAAATTTGAGATTCAAGTTGGTCATAAGGAAGCCTATGAGGCCATTGAACATCAAAAAAAGTAGAAGGAGGAGGCTAGATATCCTAGTAGAGGTTTTAGAGTACATGGATTAATTGCATGAGGACATGCAAAAGTTTTGCAGTGGGGGTATGTTGAGCCCCAAAGATGTCCTTCTCTTTCACCACATTTCACTTCATTTCCTTTTTCCCTTATCAATTACATGCTTAAATGATCAATAGGATTGATTAAAGTCACTTTAGGAATGTATACAATGAATGACTTACTATATTTTCATGATTTTTTTGTTGTAGTAATTTTTTACTACACTCAGCTACAGAATGCAGTCATTCTGTAGCCAGTCGCCTATTCCGCAGCTATCTTCATGTTCTCACAGGTTCCAAGTGTCACCTCAAAGAAAAACACATATGGTTTAATTCCACAACACTCCCCCATCATTTCTTGCTCTCCACGAAGTCTGAGATAGAATCTACAGGTGGTTATGCACATGGAAGAGATCAAAACTAAGAAGCAGATTCCTACTAGGACAAGGACTGTACAAATGTCCTTAAGCACAGTACGAGGCTTCCACCAGAGTTCTAATTTGATTTAAATTAAAAAAGACACTTATCCCTCTATTTTCTCAAGGGAAATTATGTAATTTTATTATAAGTATGACTCGGGAGACCGAGAGACAGTTAGTTAGATTTTTTTTTGTTGCTAGATCTCAAAAGACCGTAATACTCTGTTTTTGAAGTATTTTTCCGTTAATGAAAGAAGCACCACTTTATTGCAAGATCTGAGGAAATATTGAGGATATTTGTATGCTAATCCGGTGGTAGAGGGCCCCTACTTCCCGAGAAGCTTTACGCATTTGGTTTAGATAAGTAACTTTAGCCTTGTTTCATTCCTAGTTTAAGCAATTTTCTAAACTCTGTGTTTTATACTCACTTGCAGTGGATGCTACAGTCAGTCTTATTCTTACGAATTGTTCCAAAATACCACTAACATTGGATGACATATAACTATAGTATTTTAGGAATTAGTTGCATTTTTCTGAACTTTATGTTTTTATGCTCATTTACATTGAATGTTACAGCCAGTGTCTTGTTCTTGCAAATTGTTCCAAAATATCACTAATACTGAACGAGATAGGGTTGTAGTATTTCAAAGATTAGTTGCATTTTAGGTCAGTTGTGATACTCCAGATGTAGATGGCACTCTAGTTAAATTCTTTTTACTGTATTTCAAGCTGGATTGATTGCATTCTTGTTCAGTTCTGTTTAATGTATTTCAAGTTTCATTAGTTAGTTGTATGCTAGTTCTGTTCTATTAGACTTCAAGGCCTTCATTATTTACAAACTACTCTTGTTATTAATCTCTTCCAACACATCATCATATAGATAGGAATAGGTGATATCAGTTCAAGGCCTTGACTATTCTGCAATCTCTTATAATTTTACAAATAGCATTTTTTTTCCAAAACTATTCCAAAAGATTTATAACTTTCGAATGAGGCTTATTAGTGACAATTTGAGTTGCAGAATGGATTAATTTTAGTGTCATAAGTTAATTTAGAGTAGGGTTCCTTACTACGCTACAAATAATCTTTTCCAATTGTGTTCCAACAAATTTATAACCATGGATGAGATTTTTGTGATATTGTAAGTTGTTGTTTACTTAGAAGAACCTCATTGCATTAAACTTATCCTTTTCTCAAGTTATTCCAACATATTTCTAATGAATTAATTGGACTCGAGTTCATGTTATGAGTTATTGAGTTCATGTTATGAGTTATTTTTCTTGTTAAAGTCTTTACTAAGCCTTTATGCCATACATAGTTTAGGATAGGTTTTGCTCTGTTTTAGTGAGACAACAACTTCTCTTTACCAACACTTAGTTCTTTTCCTCTTAGAATAAAAACACAAAACCAAAAACATTGAAAAAACACTAAACACAATGTAGTGAGAAATAGATACCTAGGCACATATAGTGCACTTCACTTCAACAGTTTACTAGCCCTGGTTGACAATTTATGACATCAATTTAGGAACACTAAGTTGAGTAGACACCATTATCATTGTCATATTTTCTATTGTTTGCTTTGTGAGCTCCCTTTGAGTTCTATGTTTGTCTGGGTTTTCTACACCAACAAGAGAGAGAAATTTTAGATCTGAAATGCTGAGGACTTTCAAGAACCCATCCCATTGAGGAGAATTGGAAACACCTTTCTTGTTTTCCTCTCAGGTGCCCCTTTTAATATAAAAATTCTTTCAAACATATTGTTCTTGTTTGTTCATTAATAAACATTTATTTACCGAACATCTTTTTTTGATCAGAATGTTATTGGATCAACTGCATTTAAATATATTGCGCCCATAATCGATGTTAGGGAAGCAGTTTGTTACGTAGCTAAAGTGAAGCTTCTTTTTTCGAAACCCCCCTCATACTAACAATATATTTATATATATATATATATATATATATATATATATATATATATATATATATATATATATATATATATATATATCAAATTTGTTTTATTTTTCCGGTTTTGTAGCCCTCGTTAATTGGTGATAATGGTTTGTCTAAAATTAGTGAACTCTAGTGTTTTTTCATTGTTCTAGTTCGTTTGTGATAGTTCATCGATAGTGGAGTTTTGTTGTTTGTGACATGGTTCCACTCGAATTAGAACCAGATCTATATCGCGTTGCAGATATGGTCCTCGAAAAAGGAGTAACCATGAGTGGACTTGGATGACAAGAACGGGTCCCACCCCCTTTTGGAGTCAAACCATTGGCACGATAACAAAAGGACTCTATTTACTGGGTATTATAAGAAGCAACTTGTAGCGCAATTGGTAATGTACTTGTATTATATAGCAAAGGTTGTGAGTTCACATTTATTTTCTCATGAGGTTTGTAATTTATTTTTTATTTTCTCACAAAAGTTTACATTTTGTGAAATAGTTAAGAGGTTAGAAGAGTTAATTTTTCTAGAATAATTACCAAAAAGGGGTTTTTCAGTAGAATGTTCCCTCAAAGACTCATTTTCTCGAACATTTAATTTTTTATATAGTTTTCTATCGTTTATGGGGTCATTGTGAAGCCAAATTGAATCCCAAAAAAGGGGAGATGGGTAGAATTTTGTTGTGATCGATCCAAGGGTTATGAAGAGTCATGAAGATGCATTTTTTATGTCATAAAGAAACGTTATGTTTTTTTGAATAATACACTTTGTAGGCTTATGAAAAAGTGTTGTATGCATGACCAAAACAGGGAAAGATAATATGTCAACATATTGATGAACATGTTGTTACATGATGATGTGTAAGTTATGATAGTGTTGGCGTGATCATATTTATGACATGACAATGATTTTGATAATTGTGGATCTAATCTGAAAATTTTGAAAATTTATCCACACTAGTTGAAGAAGGTTGGTGCATCAATCAAGTTAAATCTTGTAGCAAGTCTAAGCTAACATCACCAATAACAAGAGAAGGTAACTTCACCCTGACACGGGAATCATGAAAAAGCTTTCTGTATTACTGAAAATTTGTCCACTTGAACTTAGGGAAGAGCTTTACATTAGAATTTTATTTCTTCATACAAGTCCCAACCACTATTACTTCGAATTATGAAGTATTTATACAAAATTATCAAAAAATATCTTGAGTGAAACCTCAAGATATTTTAAAAATATCCTAAATTGTTTTTAAAAATAGAACAAAAATATAGGACATCTAAAATATTGAAGCTACCTGGAACTATCTTTGAGGATTGTTGGTTGTTAACACTCTGTAATTTCTTAATATTGTGAAAGAAGCCCAAAGATAACCACGAAACCACTTTGGAAGCTAGGATCTAGCCCTTCCAACTTCAGAGAGGGATACCTCTTTAAGATTTAGCTTGGTTGATTAAGTTTTAGGCTAGTTTTTAAGTCCTGATTTGGGTTTTTTTAATTTTTTGTTTGATAGTGTAAGAAGAAGCCATTGCGCAATGGAGTCAATTAAGTTTCAAGTTGATTAATGGCAGCAGTGACATATAATTTTAACAGGGCAAGGTAGGCATACTTATTAGATCTTAAGAGATTTGTAAGATGGTAAATATGGAAAGTTTAAGGATCCATTAAACAAAGAGAAATTACGAATCCTAGTGTTTAATTTTAGTTGAAAACATTAACTTTGTTCAGAAGCTATAATTCAGTGTACTTAAAAAAATTCATATTCTTATTTTTCTTTTAACAAAATAGATAAGAGAAACATATGAATTGACAGAGAAGAACACATTAATAAGAGAAGATAACTTCACCAATAAGTCTGACATAGGAATCCTGAAAAAGCTCTATATATCATTAAAAATTTGTCCACTTGAGCTTAGGGAAAAAATTTACATAAGAATTTTATTTATTCATACAAGTCCCAACCACTATTACTTTGAATTATGAAGTATTTATACAAAATTATCAAAAAAATATCTTGAGTGAAAACCTCAAGATCTTTTACAAAATATCCTAAATTGTTTGTAAAAATAAAACAAAATATAGGACATCTAAACTATTGAAGTTGTCTAGCACTATAATTGAGGATTGCTGGTGATAGATAAGATGATGCAGGACTAGCCTGCAAATAACCAGAATCTTCAGTAACTCTGTGCTATTAAACATGTATTGCAATCACTGCCCAATGTTGATTCAAATCTGGGCAAATTCGTACATTTCCCAATTGCGGAAGTTATCATATGGTTCACAACCAGAACCAACCATCTTCATACAAAAGGTTCCTCCATGAATTGAAACTTATCAAAACATAAGATTCAAACACAATTCATTCCAAAACCAAAGCTTGAATTTTACATGCACCTTTTTCATTCCCAATCCAATTAACATTCAACGGTCCCACCATCACAATTACATTCACATATGTTGGGTTCAATCAAAGAGTGCGCCCTTACTGTTATATTCAATCTGGCAACTTATATAATTTAAACCCCAATGCTTAATTCCCATACGTTTGCCAATTAAATTTAAACACATTACTTTTGGATTTAAATCTCAAACATCAAACTTCTCACTCAGTTTTCATTTCATTATTTCCCAACCTGCACACACGGAATTTCAACAAATCTCCATAAACAATGCACCCATCATCTTTATGCAAACACCAATATAACTTGCCTGTTCAAATTTCAGCAATATATCAACCTCTGGACCGCCTTCAATTTCTGGACTGCGCCTTCTTGGAATCGACCTTTTGAATTACACCTCCTCTGATGTTGTAGATTTCTTCCACGATTTTAATGACAGTTAGACTGGTCTAACACCATTTCCACACGCAGTTTCTTCGTTCTGCGTCCACGTTAACAACTAATTGAAACCGATACATATCTATTTAATTCAATAAACGTTCTTCACATACATGTATCTCTGCGCTCCGACTTCCACCATGATCACAATAAAACTGTATTTAATTCAATGACTAACAGCACAAAGGATGTGAATTCAAAATCGAATTTCATAACCGTTTTCGCTGGAAACACTGCCACCGTTTCATTTTAAACCATACGTTCTGATCTCATTTAAAACATCCCTCATATGATTATTAAGTCGACTTACCATTCCAGTTTTAAATCTGGTTCCTTGTCTCCACAGATCGATTTTAATACTGCGCTATGTTACTTATGCCATCCATCGATTTCTCAATACGCAATCTGCTATGGTGTTAACACACTCCCCTGCATACCACAATATACAAAACCACTCCAGCTTGCAATTAAGTTATGTTTCATTTCCATTTAAAGTGAACAGCGTTTCATTAACGCTCCAAACCATGTGTTCATTCCGAAATTGTGAAGATTATGCCTTTTAATGACAGCGTACTGCATTTTCAGAGACGGTAAAAAAAACATTCCAGACAGAACTCTTGGAAAAAATATACAATAGCGCCCTCTTTCAAACAGTAACTGACAATTTACTAATACAGGAATTTTTTCTCCTTGAAATCAATCCATTGTGATCGATTTTCGAATTCCATGATTTCAATTAAGATGCAGTCTCACATAATAAATCGACAATACTAAATGGACCTCTGCAGAAATTGAATTTCTTTCATAAAGACTAAACACCATTCCTTTGCACATAATAAACCCAGAGTTCAAAGAGGAACAAATTTCCTTTCATTCATTGAACACACAAACGCAAGCTTAATAATTGACATTCAGTCAAAAAAATCAATTTCTGTAATAACACACAACCCACTTACAATACAATTTCCTTCCTTGGCCTGTTTTCCAGTCAATTGGCCCTTTATAATTGCCTGAAGGCTTACAGCCTTGGCTGTTCAAGCCTATTCTCAATCACACTCTCACTCTCTCCAACTATCCCAATGTCTCATTTGCCTTTGAGGCCTTCTAATTTATACAAATTAAAAATGCACTAAATTGAGTTCTATCCCTTTAAAATCTCAACAATTCCCTAAATCTCTCAACATCCCTAAAAGATAGATTTTTATCCCTAAAACTTAGAAACTAATTCCAACTTAGGCTCCATCATTAATTCTAAATAATCTAGAAACTAATTTCTCTCATGTTTCCAGGAATTTGGAAACATTTACAAATTCTCACAAATAATATAATTAATCACTCAAAATATTAATATTTACATGAAATTTAATATTTCTTCAAAACATGAAACCCCCTAGCTTAAATAAAATACAAGGTGTTTTTCGGAGCTAATGCTCCTGCATCAGACTCCCCATGTAAGAAAATTCATGACCACTTGGTCATAAGTCTGGATAATTATTTCCTCCTGGATCCCAAATTTTATTTTGTAATCTTTCCTTGCTTGTCAATTGCTTTACTGTTGTTGTTATCTGCCGTTGTCCACCAGGTTTCCATATTTTGTGTTGTAATGCTCCACTTGCTCTGCCTTCAAGATCTGCTACTGTCTTCCTCTTGTTGTCACTCCTTTTCTTTCTTGCTACTATCTTTCTCTGAGACATTTTCATCATTAACCTCCTTATCAACTCAATTTCTCTGTCCAGTATATCCTCTGTCTGCTGATTGTTTCCATCTCTTGATTGCTGAATTCTCATTCTTGCTTGTTCTTCACTTGTTTTGATCGCTTCCTTTTCACCCTTACTGTTGTTTTGCACCTTTTCTGCTGCTTCTACTATAAATGTTGCCGCACATGTTGCTCTAGTTGTCACTACGGATGTTGCTACCTCCCAAACTTCCTATCCCTCTGCAACATTCCTTTGCTCATCACCTGCAATTTCATCTGCAACTTCTTTCTCTGGTTCAAATATCTCCAGCAAACATTTCAGCATTTCATCAACATGCTGCAAATTAACTCCAGCATAACCTCCATCTTCCCCTTCGACAATCTTCAGTAATTGTCCAACATCATCTTGATTGATTCTGGCAATCAAATCAAGTTCTTCAGACACTGTAGTCTCACCTTCTATCACTGTAGCAGCTTCAAAATTTTGTCCATCAGTATTTTCTTGGCTATACAAACAAGCCAACTCTTTCTTGTCATCCATGGAAACAAGCCTCTGCTTATGAGACTTTACGGTCTCATCTTCTTTCTGCAACTATTCACCTCCTTCCAAAACAATTCCAAGTGATGAACTGTCTTCTATATTACCTGTAAACACAATCACATTGTTAGCTTCAAAATCACAGGACCCAATGGTCTCACTTGTTGATTCAGTCACCAAGTTTCCTCTCTGTAGTTCCAAGTCTTCTTCAGGACTGAGACAATCTTCACTGGCTTTCTCCTCAGCTTTCTCTGGCAACACTTCAGTATGCTGCTCTGAGTTCCTTCCCAACTTCTCTGTCAGCACATCAGTATGCTGATTGACATTCACCATGAGACTGTCAGCTAGTCTCTCTTTCTTTCCAATCTTTGCTTCATGACTGTCATTCATGAAAACTTTCCTGCCTTTCTTCCTCAGCAAATTATCCTGCACATAAGTCCTCTGTCTCTCCAATTCTCTTCTCTGAAGATCTAGTTTCCTATACAATTCAACAATTTCATTAGAAGTAGAACTTGGAAACTTTACGCAATTTTCCATACCTTCACCAGCTCTTAGCCAATCACCAGCTGGTCCTTCTCTCTCTGCACCAATACTCTGATTAGACTCCTTCGTCTCCATTTCCATCTCATCATCGATCTGAACAACCTTCAGATTCAACTCTTTTTGAACAAACTCTAAAGCTTGCTCATCTCCCTGTATTGTACCTGCAAACATACACAACTCATTAGTTTTAAAACCACAAGAATTTTCAGTCTTGATTGCTTCCTCCAACACTTTTCTCTGAACAGATCTGTGTGTGGAATCTTCAAATTCCATCTCTGGCTCAAGAACTCTAAGTTCCATTTTCAATAAGGCAATCACAATTTGCCTCAACTTCATCTGCAATGGTCGCCAAATCACTCTCTTTCCCTTCAGTGGAAAGATCCATCCTCTATTCTGATCTTCCTGCTCTTGCAGCCATTCTTCTAGTACCTGCAATTGTACCTTCATTACTGCAATTTCTCTTTCTCGGACCTCATCAGTCAGCTCATCTCTGTGGCATTTCTCTGAACCTCTTCTCTGATCCTCCATGATCATTTCCTTCATGATTTGTTCACTCACCATGAGTTGCACTAGCCTCTACGACAGCAATCTCTTCTGCTGCCACTTACCTCACCCAGCTCTCCTCACTCAGTCTTTTGGTAAGTACTTGGTTCACTACTTCTGGAACCTCTTGAGCACTCTCCTCTGCTCTTTCTCTAGGTTATCTCTTCAACTCACTTTCTTCTTCAGGACACTGCAATTGTCCTCCCTATTCAGCCTTTCGCTGAATGTCAGGTTCACTGCCATTTTCCCTGCAACCATAAAATTCAATCACAAATTCCAAATCAGAAAATAATCTCACCTGTAAGATCGTGCATGATCTTGTCATCCCTTCACGTCTGCAATCCTGTTCACTGCATTTGTGTAACTTTCATATCAAATTTAAAAATCTGATCTTCCTTCCAATCATTCATCACACATTCAAAAATACATTTCAGTTCTCAACAAAACCTTCTGTCCTCATTCAGAAAAATAAGCATCTTCTATTTCAATAGAGCCAAGCTCTGATACCAAAAATGATGCAGGACTAGCTTGCAAATAACCAGAATCTTCAGTAACTCTGTGCTATTAAACATGTATTGCAATCACTGCCCAATGTTGATTCAAATCTGGGCAAATTCGTACATTTCCCAATTGCGGAAGTTATCATATGGTTCACAACCAGAACCAACCATCTTCATACAAAAGGTTCCTCCATGAATTGAAACTTATCAAAACATAAGATTCAAACACAATTCATTCCAAAACCAAAGCTTGAATTTTACATGCACCTTTTTCATTCCCAATCCAATTAACATTCAACGATCCCACCATCACAATTACATTCACATATGCTGGGTTCAATTAAAGAGTGTGCCCTTACTGTTATATTCAATCTGGCAACTTATATAATTTAAACCCCAATGCTTAATTCCCATACGTTTGCCAATTAACTTTAAACACACTAATTTTGGATTTAAATCTCAAACATCAAACTTCTCACTCAGTTTTCATTTCATTATTTCCCAACCTGCACACACGGAATTTCAACAAATCTCCATAAACAATGCGCCCATCATCTTTATGCAAACACCAATATAACTTACCTGTTCGAATTTCAGCAATATATCAACCTCTGGACCGCCTTCAATTTCTGGACTGCGCCACATTGGAATCGACCTTTTGAATTATGCCTCCTCTGATGTTGTAGATTTCTTCCACGATTTTAATGACAGTTAGACTGGTCTAACACCATTTCCACACGCAGTTTCTTCGTTCTGCGTCCACGTTAACAGCTAATTGAAACCGATACACATCTATTTAATTCAATAAACGTTCTTCTCATACCTGTATCTCTGCACTTCGACTTCCACCATGATCACAATAAAATTGTATTTAATTCAATGACTAACAGCACAAAGGATGTGAATTCAAAATCGAATTTCATAACCGTTTTCGCTGGAAACACTGCCACCGTTTCATTTTAAACCATACGTTCTGATCTCATTTAAAACATCCCTCATATAATTATTAAGTCGACTTACCATTCCAGTTTTAAATCTGGTTCCTTGCCTCCACAGATCGATTTTAATACTGCGCTATGTTACTTATGCGATCCATCGATTTCTCAATACGCAATCTGCTATGGTGTTAACACACTCCCCTGCATACCACAATATACAAAACCACTCCAGCCTGTAATTAAGTTATGTTTCATTTCCATTTAAAGTGAACAGCGTTTCATTAACGCTCCAAACCATGTGTTCATTCCGAAATTGTGAAGATTATGCCTTTTAATGACAGCGTACTGCATTTTCAGAGACGGTAAAAAAAACATTCCAGACAGAACTCTTGGCAAAAATATACAATAGCGCCCTCTTTCAAACAGTAACTGACAATTTACTAATACAGGAATTTTTTCTCCTTGAAATCGATCCATTGTGATCGATTTTCCAATTCCATGATTTCAATTAAGATGCGGTCTCTGTTGAGAATGCAGCAAGATGATGGAGCTTAGTGAAATGAAGTCGCCTTCACTAAGTGGGCCCGCAGGCAAATTCTGGCGCAAAGTCTATTTTTTAGACTATGTCTATTTTTAGACATACGGAGCATAATTTGGGAATTCTACTTGGAGATTCTTAAAGTATGCGACATGTCGGTAAAAATAGATGAGACCCTTATTTTTAGGACCCGGGCTATTTTTAGACTGATCTCCTAAAAATATGGAAGTCAAATACTATTTACCCTTAATAATATTTTGACTATAAACAGCAGTTTACTCTCTTGGCGCACTTCAGTTTGAGTCATGGAGGTGGCTCATGCAACTGACACAAGGAATCACGTGGTTCCTAGGGTTTGATGGCATCTTACATGGTTGGCTTCAGTTAGACTTCAGTGGCAGGAGTTTTGGAGGAGTTAACGGGACAGATAGTGGAGTTGTGTTCTGTTTGTTTTAGTTGAACTAGTTGGGATTAGTTAACTAACTAATCAACTATATATGAGTGGAGTAAATTAAATAATATTTAATTTACTAAATATTAACTCATTAGTCAACTCAAGAACACTTCAGTTCACTACAGTGCATGATCAGTTCGGTGGAGACCAGTGGAAGAGGTAGATGAAAGGGTGAGTAAAGCTATCAGTTGGTAGATTTGTTTTGCATGAGATTTGCATTACACTTGGAGGAATTGTCCATGACAATTGCGCAGTCAGGGCAAGGGGATTCGAACCTTGAACCTCTTCATATACAGGCCATGATTGCGCAATAGAGGCAAGGCAGTTAGTGGTGTGTTTTGAACCCGAGACTTGTTCAAAACCAAGCTAGAGTGTGAGTAACTTCATGAGAGAGTACTGAGTACTTGTGAGGAGTATTGTACTTGTTTGGTTACTTGATTTCTCCATTATAATATACACAATAGCTGCGGGGTTTTCAGCTATAGGCTTTCCCCATACATACTGAGTTAATGTGTGATTGATTTGATGTGTGATTGCTTCTGTTATTTCTGCATGTGACAATTAATTGTAGAAGAAGGTTATGTGTTATGTATGCAATTCGAAATTGATATATGACCGGGTTAATCTTCAGTGAATAAGTGATTTATTCAGCTAATTTCTACATGGTATCAGAGCAAGATTAATTGTCGAGATCTATTACGGTGATTGCAAACTTATTTCCTCGGACAGAGTCTGCATACGGGCCAGGAAGCCTCTGGATTCATCTTTCTTCGGAAAGTGAAAGGTCTGGTAAAAGCCCCTTGCAGTCAATCTCTGATTTGGAAATAATTTGTTTTCAAGTATAGATCGGAAGCGATAGAGCTTGGAGTTTGGAATTCGAATTTTGCAGAAGGTTGTTCTTCTTGGTGCCGGTGTTGAAAGATGTCTTCCTTCAATGGTTTGCGACTCGAATATGCTCTTGAAGGCAGTTCGAACTATGTTGCATGGAAAGATCGAATGGAAGCAGTGTTAGAAGATAATGGTCTGAAGGAGTTCATGGATGCGGATGTCCCAAAGCCCACTGATGCAGCTTTGGTCGATGCATGGCAAAAGAAGATCGTGAAATGTCGAAGGATCTTGTTGGAGGGCGTCAAGGATCATATTGTATCCAGCCTGCATGGAAAGGCTACTCCATATTTAATGTGGAAAGCTTTGACGGATCTATTCCAGAGTAAGAGTGACCAAAGGAAGCTGGCGCTCAAAGATAAGCTCGGGAACATCAAGATGGAGAAGGGCGACAGTATCGCCAAATACCTCACGAAGTTCACTCAATGCAGAGATGAGCTGGGAAGTGTGGGGGTGATTGTCGAAGATGAGAACATGGTCAACCTGGCTCTCCTTGGTCTTCCGAAGGCTTGGCACTCATATCAAGATAGTGTCAATGGTCGGGAGAAGCTGCCGGGATGGGAGCGCCTTTGGGCGGATCTCATGGAGGAGGAGATAAGGAGGACTACTCGAGATGGATCTTCATCAAAGGGAGCTGATGAAGAAAACTGCGCTTTGGTGTCCAAAGCTAAGAAAGGGAAGGGTAAGAAAACCTCTCATTATGGAGCTAAGGGCAAGAAGCAGGATATGGCGAAAGTGAAATGTTTTCACTGCCATGATCACGGACATTATGCTACCAATTGTCCAAAGAAGAAGAAGAACAAGCAAGCGGGAAGATCTGCAGATGGAGAAGCTTTGGCTTCACAGTTTGAGCTTGACTTTTCACTGATTGCATGCTTGGTTTCAAGTGTGATGGGATCGGTGTGGTTCTTGGACAACGGTGCGTCATTTCATATGACGGGAGATCGGGAGTTGTTCTCAGATCTGGAGGACAAGGATTTGGGTATGCACATCGAGATGGGCGATGACGGTAGATACGGTGCGACTGGTATCGGTACCGTATCCTTTCAGAGGGAGTCTGGTAAACCCTTTGTCTTAAAGGATGTCATGCATGTACCTGGATTGAAGAAGAACCTGATTTCAGTAGCGTTGTTGGAGGATAAGGGTTATGATGTGGTCTTCAGCGAAGGAAAAGCTTTCCTGCGCAGTAAGACTACTGGAGAGACCCGGAAGATAGGGGTTCGAACTCAGAACCTTTATCAGTTGCAAGTAGATGACTGCGCAGCTATGGCATGCAAGGCTGGAGATGTGGTGAGCCGGGATGATGAGGGCGAACTATGGCACAGGAGATTGGGCCATCTTCACCATGGAGCTTTGAAGATTCTGCAGCAGATTTCTACTGGACATCCTAAGGGCACCCTTGCGCAGTCAGATCAGTGCAAGGGGTGTACTTTAGGGAAGTATGTGAAAGCCACCTTTCACGAGAAGGATAGTCGCGCCACGACGATCCTTGAGAGTTCACACAGACGTGTGTGGTCCTTTCTCTGTTGCTTCGACAGCAAAGCACAGGTATTATGTGATCTTTGTTGATGATTTCTCTCGAAAGTGCTAGATCTTCTTCATGCAGAAGAAGAGCGATACATTCGCGAAGTTCTGTGAGTTTAAAGCACTGGTCGAGAAGGAGTCGGGGAAGAAGGTGATTTCTCTAAGGAGTGATAATGGTGGTGAATTCATCTCAGCTGAATTCAAGGAGTTCTGCAGCGTAGAAGGGATTCGGAGAGAGCTCATCGCACCCCATAACCCACAGCAGAACGGGGTGGCTGAGCGGAAGAACAGAACGATCGTGGGTGTTGCGCGGGCGATGTTGCATGATCAGGGCCTACCCCTTCACTTGTGGGCTGAGGCATGCAATACAGCAGTGTATGTGCAGAACCGTTGTCCTCACAAGGTTCTTGGCATGAGTACACCAGAGGAGGCTTATTCTGGCAAGAGGCCTGATATTTCCCATTTGCGGATTTTCGGATCTCTTGTCTACATGCATGTGACGAAGGATGCGAGAAGGAAGCTGGATCCAACTGCTGAAGTTGGAATATTTGTGGGGTACACTGATACACCTCACAACTATCGGGTGTATGTGCCAGACAGTCGCAAGACTGTTGTGCGACGGGATATAAAATTCGAGGAGGAGAAAGCCATGCAGTGTTCGCTTGAGAGGGAGCTACACTTGCATGCAGATGAGGAGCTGTTAGTTCCTAAGGAGGAGCTTCCGGATGTGGATCAACCACAAGAGGAGGTTCAGGAGGTGGAAGAAACCACCCAGGCAGCGCCAACCATCAGAGGGCACATGCGCACTACAGAAGCTGAGCGACTGGCTCGGGATGCAGAGAAGGTTGTAGGACCACCTACAGCACAGCGCAGACAGAGACAGTCACCGGATCGGTACGCTGGATACATGGCTCTTATGAGTCAATGTGTTGTGACAGAGCCATCCTCTTTTGAGGAAGCTGTGGAGGAACCCGCATGGGTTGATGCCATGATCGAAGAATATGATTCGATCATCGGGAACAGTGCATGGGAGATTGTCCCAAGACCGGTTGGGAAATCAGTTGTAGGTTCGCGATGGATCTACAAGGTGAAGCAGGCGGCTGACGGGAGTGTGGAGAAGTACAAGGCGAGATTTGTCGCCCGTGGCTTCTCACAGATCGAGGGGATTGACTATGAGGAGACTTTTGCACCTGTCGCAAGGTACTCTTCCATACGGACGATCATTGCTCTCTCAGCGCAGATGGGGTGGCACATTCATCAGATGGATGTGAAGACTGCGTTCCTCAATGGAGTTATTGAGGAAGAGGTGTACATAGAGCAGCATGAAGGTTTTGAGATCTTCAGCAGTGAGTCGCATGTGTGCCGACTCAAGAGAGCACTGTACGGGCTGAAGCAAGCACCTCGTGCTTGGTACACTCGGATAGACAACTACTTCACTGGGCTTGGATTCTCCAAGAGTGAGGCGGATCCAAACCTATACCAGATTGTGGTGGAGGGGAAGCTGTTGATCATCGTACTGTATGTAGATGATCTGATTTTGACTGGCGACGAGCAGTTGATACTTTCATACAAGGATGATCTTGCACGAGAGTTTGAGATGAAGGACCTGGGCATCCTTCATTATTTCCTGGGATTGGAGATTTGGCAGCGCAGTGGAGGACTGTTTGTTTCTCAGGGCAAGTATGCCCGGGAGATTATGGAGAGGTTCAACATGCAAGGCTGCAAGCCTGTTGATACCCCTCTTCCTGGAGGTTGGAGGAAGGGAGATGCTACTTCGGAGGAGGTAGTGGATGCCACTGTCTATCGACGGTTGGTGGGGTCGTTGATGTATCTGGTCAATACTCGACCCGATATATGCTATGCAGTTAACCAGCTTTCGCAAGCTATGGTTAAGCCTACCAAGCTCTTTTGGAAGGCGGGCAAGCATGTATTGCGCTATATCAGAGGCACATCGGGATATGGTCTATGGTACGGACAGGAGGATGGAGTGAAGCTTTCTGGTTTCACTGATGCAGATTGGGCAGGGAGCCCAACAGACCGGAAGAGCACTTCTGGAGGAGTTTTCAGCATTGGGTCGTCAGCAGTTTCCTGGTACAGCAGGAAGCAGAGATCCGTGGCACTCAGTTCAGCAGAGGCCGAGTACATGGCAGCAAGCTTGGCTGCATGTGAGGCTATTTGGATGAGGAAGATCCTCGCAGGTTTGTTCAGGTTGCATTTGGAGCCTACGGTGATCTACTGTGATAACCAGAGCTGCATCAAGCTCTCGGCTAATCCAGTATTTCATGATAGGTCCAAACATATCGACATCAGGTACCATCACATCAGAGATTGTGTTCAGCGGAGGATCATGATGCTTTCATATGTTCCCACGGAGGATCAGGATGCCGACATCCTGACGAAGGCGCTCACCGGGAGCAAGTTCGAATTCCACAGAGGCAGGATAGGGATTGCAGATAATCCATATCTTGCTGAGAGGGAGTGTTGAGAATGCAGCAAGATGATGGAGCTTAGTGAAATGAAGTCGCCTTCACTAAGTGGGCCCGCAGGCAAATTCTGGCGCAAAGTCTATTTTTAGACTATGTCTATTTTTAGACGTACGGAGCATAATTTGGGAATTCTACTTGGAGATTCTTGATGGATGCGACATGTCGGTAAAAATAGATGAGACCCTATTTTTTAGGACCCAGGCTATTTTTAGACTGATCTCCTAAAAATATGGAAGTCAAATATTATTTACCCTTAATAATATTTTGACTATAAACAGCAGTTTACTCTCTTGGCGCACTTCTGTTTGAGTCATGGAGGTGACTCATGCAACTGACACAAGGAATCACGTGGTTCCTAGGGTTTGATGGCATCTTGCATGGTTGGCTTCAGTTAGACTTCAGTGGCAGGAGTTTTGGAGGAGTTAACGGGAAAAGTAGTGGAGTTGTGTTCTGTTTGTTTTAGTTGAACTAGTTGGGATTAGTTAACTAACTAATCAACTAGATATGAGTGGAGTAAATTAAATAATATTTAATTTACTAAATATTAACTCATTAGTCAACTCAAGAACACTTCAGTTCACTACAGTGCATGATCGGTTCAGTGGAGACCAGTGGAAGAGGTAGATGAAAGGGTGAGTAAAGCTATCAGTTGGTAGATTGGTTTTGCATGAGATTTGCATTACACTTGGAGGAATTGTCCATGACAATTACGCAATCAAGGGAAGGGGATTCGAACCTTGAACCTCTTCATATACAGGCCATGATTGCGCAATAGAGGCAAGGCAATTGGCGGGGAGTTTTGAACCTCGGACTTGTTCAAAACTGAGTCAGATTGTGAGTAACTTCATGAGAGAGTAATGAGTACTTGTGAGGAGTATTGTACTTGTTTGGTTACTTGATTTCTCCATTATAATATACCTAGCAATAAATGCAGGGTTTCAGTACAAGCACCATATGCGGAGTTAATGTGTAGTTGATTTGATGTGAGATTGCTTCTGTTATTTCCGCATGTGACAATTAATTGTAGAAGAAGGTTATGTGTTATGTATGCAATTCGAAATTGATATATGACCAGGATAATCTTCAGTGAATAAGTGATTTATTCAGCTAATTTCTACAGTCTCACATAATAAATCGACAATACTAAATGGACCTCTGCAGAAATTGAATTTCTTTCATAAAGACTAAACACCATTCCTTTGCACATAATAAACCCAGAGTTCAAAGAGGAACGAATTTCCTTTCATTCATTGAACACACAAATCCAATCTCACGCAAAATCAATAATGAACATACATTAAAATCAAATGCTGTATTGACACACAAACACTTACAATACAATTTCTTTCCTTGGCCTGATTTCCAATTATTTGGCCCTTTACAATTGTCGAAGGCTCCTAAGCAGAAACCCTCTCACTGCTCACACTCTCACTTTCACTATTCCAATCTACCTCTCTATTTGCCTTTGAGGCCTTCTAATTTATACAAATTAAAAATGCACTAAATTGAGTTCTATCCCTTTAAAATCTCAACCAATCCCTAAATCTCTCAACATCCCTAAAAGATAGATTTTTATCCCTAAAAATTTGAAACTAATTCCAACTTAGGCTCCATCATTAATTCTAAACTATCTTGAAACTAATTTCTCTCATGTTTCCAGTTGTTTGGAAACATTTACAAATTCTCACAAATAATTAATTAAAATATAATTAATCACTCAAAATAATATTAATATTTACATGAAATTTAATATTTCTTCAAAACATGAAACCCCCTAGCTTAAATAAAATACAAGGTGTTTTTCGGAGCTAATGCTCCTGCATCATAAGAGCAAGTCGAATTTTATAGCAAGTCTAATTTTATGAGGTGGCATCCAAGTCATTAACTATCCATGATCTTTTTCCTCACGAAATTCTGAAACATAGCTCCAATGATCCCATTAAATATCTAAGTCCATGATAGATGTGAAAAAAATGAGAGAGGTTTTTGTATATGAGTATGTTACCAACACAAACCTCTTTCATATTTTTAAAATTCATTTCCACCTGTTCAGAAACCACATTTTAAAATAGTGTCTAAAACATAAAATTTCTGGAAAATATGCCTTAAAAGATTCATTCAAATATTCCAAACCATAATAGTTGTA
This sequence comes from Pinus albicaulis, assembly GCA_034641835.2. Lineage (NCBI taxonomy): Eukaryota > Viridiplantae > Streptophyta > Pinopsida > Pinales > Pinaceae > Pinus > Pinus albicaulis. Next base: position 444,515,230 of record CM076583.1, read on the forward strand.
AGAAAAATGAGAGAGGTTTTTTTAAATAGGCCCGTTCCACAAAAAATAACTTTTTATTTTGATAAATTCATTCTCATTTTTTTGTAAACCATGCTCGAAATTACTTTGTTGTACAGGAAAAAAACATAGTTTTAACTGGCCATTTTCCAACTTAGTGCTAACTTTAATTGCCAATGTTCACCATTGATTTAGAGGGAGTGGGATGAAACAGATATATGATATGGAGGCAAGAGGTGACATGGAGGCAGGGAATGATTTGGATGCACATGGTTGTCAGAAATAATTGACGTGTGAGCACGGAAATGGAGCGGTAAGCGGGAGCGGGAAACCAGGGTTTGGAGGGGGTGGGGTTGTAACTAGTTTTATGTGAGGGGGTTGTGAAGTGATGATAAGTCGCCACATAGATGATTGATTCCATATTTTCGGACTAACCCCCCCAGGGTGATTAAACAATGTAGGGGCTTGGGGGGCCGAAGATGATCCTCCATCGTTGATCCGGGTGAGTTGAATTGTGATCGTTCCTTAACGCGCATTTTTTATTACATAGCGATAAAATGGCATGTCCAAAACAATTTATTACAACTTTAAATAATTGAGAAATAGATGTGATTAATTAAACTAAACACTATTAATTAATCTATAATGGTGGATTTTATTTGCAAGTCTTTTTTTTTTCTTGGAAATAATTTGCATAATAAAACATTATTTACGATAACATCGTATGAAAATCAATAGACAATCATCAATTGATCCTATGAATCATAGAACCTTAAGATAGGCTCCAATGGGGATGGCATCCTCCTTGTGAGGTGCGAAGAACACCGTAGACTAGTAGCTTGATCCATTGGGTTGATCCCAAGCCTGCAAGATGCTATGCAATGACACCAATGCAACGAAAACCAATTGATTATTTTTTTTAAGCCTAAAACTAAATCAAATCCATTCTTCAAACTAAAATATGAGTTATATACATGAAAAATAGAAACTCTGTTGCAAACTGAAACTGAATATGTTGGAAATATTTTCAGAGTACTAAGCTTATTGGCACATAGAAACCTACCCTACACTGCTGAGAAGCTACTGAATTAAATGACACAAAAATTCCAATGAAGCCAATCAAGTAGCTGTTGAAATAATTGGACTTCTTGACTGCACATCAACAAAATCAAATCTGGAAAATATTGTAACAATGGAAACTGACGATGGATCTGGTTCTTACATTGAAAACATGGCTAAAAACTCAAACTAAAAAAACCCTCCATGTAGTTTGCTACAGGATCAATAAAGACATAATTTATTAGTTTACCCTCTAGGTATTCGACGATCAATTTAACATGGATGAGTTTCCAGTTTTTTTCTCAATATTAAACCATTATTTAAATTGTATAGTGGCAGTCTTGTGTTAAAAAAAGATAACATTCATCAATCTGAAAATCAAAAGGCAGTACAATCTCCTCTTTTTTTGGCGAAGAAAGATTTTCAAAGAACTGTTTCGGATCTTGGAAATTGTAGGATTGAATCTCAGTATCTAAAAGTTAAATATCCTTTTCAAGTCTTTCAACAAATGACTCAAGAAAACAAACTTTAATTTCGGACGAAAATTTACACGATATCAAACAATAAAACATAGTCGTTGAAAAAAACTTCATCAATTTGATAATCCACAAAATCATCCCATAATTATTTTAAGGTTTCAATCGAAAGAGAAACTTTTACATACCCTAACATCGTGACTAATGCACCAACCAGCTATGCAATTTAAGCTCTGGATTCTTCGATCAGTGGAGTCGCCATGATTGTTTTATAATCTAGATTCTTTAACAATGGAATCGCCATGAAAGCTTTGAGCTCTGGATTTTTGAACATGGAGTTTCCAAGTAAAAAATTCATCCTTATTGTGTCTTACTGTTGTCCACCATCAGCAATTAGGTCTAAAACTTTATACTCTTTTCTGAGGAATAGTAAACCTTTTGTCCCCAGTATGGTCGCCAGAATGTTATCACACTGTAATTTCTTAAAGTCGTGAAAGAAACCCAGAGGTAACCGTAGAATCGCTTTTAAGTTTAGAATCTAGCCCTTCTAAACTCAGAGAGGGATCTCTCTGTCTGATTTAACTTTGTTGATTTTAGAATTTTTGGCTAGATGTGAAGTTCGGGGTTTGGTTGAAAATGCAAAGAAATTCCATTGGGAAATGGAGTCAAAAGAGTTTTGGAGTGATCAAGTGAAGAAATATCATATCAGAATTAACAAGGAAAGGTAGGAAATCCATTGGATATTCAGATATTTGTGGTGTGAAAGAGAATAAAATATTGGAATAAATTTAAATATAGAGCATTGTAACTTGAATTCTATATTTAAACTTCAGTGGAAAACATTAATATTTTTTTAAGCCAGAACAGATTGTATTGAAACAAATTTTGAACTTAATCTTCTTAAGAACAATAAAGAACAGAAATACATGTGGAAAATAGAGCAATTAGAAAGTTACACGTAGAATGAACATCACAAATTAATCCTGACACAGGAATCATGGAACACTGTCTATATTAATGGAAGTTGATCACTTTCAGCTCAGAGCACAACTTTACCTCAAAGGTATGATTTCTTCATATAGTTCCCACCCTTTGTTTATTACAAATGAAACAATATATAGAATAAAAAATCTCCTAAACTATTACAATATTCTGGAATAAAATCATGAATAATAACTAAAAATAAAATAATATCTCCAAATTATGTGCTAGAAACATTGAACTGTTCATTAAACCATGGAATTGCTTTTCAAAATGCTGTAAATATGCAAAATGATCCTCAATTTGTTGATCTATTGCTTCTACGTGTTTTAAACTGATCTTCATGCCCTCGAAATCTCGAAAAAGGTTGAAATTTTCTTCACAAAATTAGCTAACTACCCTCTTAAATCTGATTGCTCTGCCTTTGAGTTCTATTTCTGTCCATTTTTCTTTTCCTCATCTTTTGAGTACTTTATTTTGTCACAAAATATTTGGGAAAAGAAAAATAATCTATTTTAAATAATATTTCCAAATATTTTGATGAAATTCATAATTCAAATTTCAAAGTATTTATTTGAATGATTTATTAAACCATCATGTTTTAAAATCAATGTGTTGTTTCCAAAATACATGGCTTCTTTTCTAAATCCATGGCTTGTTTTCTCTTCCCATGTATTTTGAAACCTATGTGTTGTTTTCAAAAACCATGTCATGTTTCTCCTTTTATCTTCCTTTATAAATTCATTCCATACTTGTAAATTTCCTTCACCCCTATAAAATATTTGAATGGATTTCCAAAACCATGTGTTTTTTTTTACTTCTCATGGATTACCAAAACCATGTGTTGTTTTTACTGGCCTTCCTTTTTCTTTCACCTGCAACTGTAAATTCAAATTCACATGTACCTGTAAACTTTATTTCCCTTGTATCTATAAATTCTTCTTACACATATAAGTCTTCTTTTACTTGGCCTCTTATCCATAAAACTCATTTACATGAGTATCATTTTCGCTCATCCTCGTATCCATAAATATATTTCATAAATACTTCCCTGCCACAATTCAAATTATTTCCGTCATAATTTAAATGTATAGGAAAAATGGTTTTCGAAAGGGGGGCAATAGGTAGTAGATGGTTTAGGAGGGGGGTGTTGAGTGAAAGGGAATATGACACCTGTAAAACCCGGTAAGAGTGAAAGGGACTGGGTCTGAAACATACTCATGACCATTGATATATTCACTCACACTTTGGGAAATTTAATAGTTAAGTGCAGGGTGGGCCATAGGATTTAACTTTTGGATTTTGTGATTTTGGCTGACGAATGATAAAACGATGTGATCCCTATAATTTATAAATTGAATTTTTTTTTTATTTTTTAATTAATTTTGATAATTCATATAAATAATTTTATACAGACATTTTTGTTTGTTTTTTGGTTTTGAGGAGCAGACTTAAACTTGCTCTATCTATTAATGTGGAAGTTGATTTGAAGCACCAGATATATCGTTGATATCATTGAAAAACTTCTTCTGAGCACTTTACCATGAAAAAACCTTCCATATGATCTGACCCAGAATTTATATGAAAAAAATATCCTAAACATCCATACTTTGTTTTGGCCACTAGACTTTAAGAACTAAATGACTCCTTGGAAAAGAAAACCTTTAGGCTATGACACCTAGTGATTCATAGGCTAAACTTTACCAAGATATTCCCAAAATTAAATATCTAAACAAAAATATTACCTATATTATAGGACCCTAATAGTGGCTCCAATGGGGATGGAATTCTCCCAGTGAGGTGCCAAAGAACATCGTAGACTAGTAGCCTGATCCCAAGCCTGTAAAATCCTCTACCATGAAACCACTGCAACTGAAAACCAATTGATAATTTGTTCTAATCCTCAAACTAAATCAAATCCATTCTTTAAACTAAAAACTGAAAGTTATGTTTCAAACTGGAATTGAAAAGAATGCTCAAAATGTAGAGCTTATTCATCATACATACTCACTATAATCATCTAGAATGATTTCAATATCAAGTAATAACAAATTCTCAATGCGACCAGTCAAACAAATGGATACTTAACTGAATTATGCTCAAGCTTCTCATGAGAAGGAAAAAAAGATATGATACTGAAAACCCAAATTGCCACTGAAATTGTTGATCATAATACACAAACATAAGAACAACCATTTTCCTTGATGACGTCAATAGATTGGCCAAAGGATCTTGAAAAACATCGAAAGTTACAAGTTGATGATTTGCAAAAGGATTTATTTCTAAGGGAAAGGGATTAATTTGTTCATCAATCTTACCATCCTCATTTGAAACAACTAATTCATCTAAAACAATAACATCCATAGGTTTTGGGACAACATGTTCTTCTTCAGCAAAATCTTCATTATCTGAAACTGGAAGCAGATTTTCAATTAAGGTAGCCACATCTTGAATAATTTTTTTTTTACACCCACGAGGTCTAAAATAATCTTCTCTTCAAAAATTTCTACATTAAGTTTAAAGGAACAAACTTGTTGCATATTATTGCTGAAAATAGTGGATGGATCATGGATTTCTTGAGTTTCTATGGTATAAAACTCAGAATTCTGATTTTCAGAAATTTTGTCCTGAGTTAAAAACTCAGGAAAAGGAGGGAATGCAAGGCAACTAAAATGATCATTTGTATTTATGAAAATCTGAGTAGATTGTTGCAAACTATCATCTGTAAGCTTTGTTTCTTCATTACAACTAGGTTGATTGTTCTCTCGTTCTTCTGAAATGTATAGAAGATGTGAAATTTCATCAACAAGTTCATGTAAAATTAAGTCATTGAAATGTAGATTTGCTTCATTTTCAATCATGGGAGAAATAACCTATTTGCTGAAAAGAAAAATTTAGTCATAGCAGTCAGCTTCTTCAACTTCTTCACGATTGAAAGGTCTCTCATGAATAGCCTTTATAATCTCATCATCCATAAATTTATCATCTTCATAGTAACCTACCAAGTATTGAATAAAACTTTCAAAATGATCAGAACAGTTTTGAACCAGCAACAAAGATGGATAATCTTCTTTGTATTTCTAAAAAATTACAGTATGAAAATTCTTTAAAGAAAAAATACTAGTAGTTGGAAAATATTCATACCAAGACCCAGTATTTCCTTCTGTTATTGCCTAAATCTACCTCAGGCTGAAAGAAGGCAGAATTCAGGGTAACATCAAACCACGCTCAGTCTGGTAGCTAGCCCTACCAGAACAGGAGAGGGCTCTCTCCGGGTCAATCTCAGCGAAAAGTAATCAATAGGGCTTGAGATGACTGAAATGAAAAATAATTTTAGGCTAGGTATATAAGTGAAGGAGTTTTATTATGTTTTTGGGGTTTTTTTTGTTCGATCAAAGGGAAAGGCAGTTTTGGGTGCGGGGATTAGGCCTAGTTTTTGCAGAATTCTGATTGGGGCAAGGAAGGCAATAGTTTTGATGCTTTAGATTGAGTAAATGGGTGGATCATACCGGTGAGGAGCTAAAGAGGGCAAGAGGGTCTCAAGATTCCTCCTCAAACAGATGAAAACATGAAAAACTAAACAAAAATGAAGGCAGAGAAAAGCAAACCAATGAATTCTACCTTTATAACTTGTTTGTTCAGTTTAAGAAGAAAGGAGAATGAAAATGGTACACATAAACATCAATGAAATTATAGAAACATAGAAAAAAACACCATCAAAACACAGAGCCACAAGGATCCCAAAGAGGGCTGCAAACCCTGGTCTATTCCTTTGACAAAATTGCAGAATGAAATGTACAATGAAGTGCTAGCAATCCCAAAATGTCCAACCCTTCAAAATGACTAAAGAACTACATGATATAGACAAGCCTAACCCATTCCCATGCCTCTAGGGGTCGAGCTCATCATTCTAGGAGCTGTTTCAACCATATCTAAACTAGGAACTAGAAAATAGGCGATGAAACAACTTGCCTCTATATGCAAGGAAACTGATCCATTCACTCACATTTCACCTTTTGGTGAATGAATCTTCTAGAACAAGTAAAAATGTGCCAAAATTACATCATGAACATGAAATAACATCAAGGTACATCACAAATTACATGAAAAAGTGAAACTGGCCAAAACTAGGCGAAATTCTAAGCTGCTGAGTGAAAAATAGGCCAAAATTCTCTATGCGTCGCACCCAAAATCTCTATGCGTAACACAAGTTTGGAGCTGATTTTGAGGCCCTTCCCGAAGTCCAAATTGAGCTCATGATAGCTCGTTGGAAATCCCTGCCTGACTACTTTCCAACCCAAGTGGAATTTCTAGATTTGGTTGCCATTTGCCCCTCCAAAAGTTCAATCTCCCAACACTGCTTCCTGTGGGTGCATAAGGTGGCAGAGAGGCCATTTTCAAGGTGTTTTTGACCCTTTAGGAAACCCAGAACTTGATGAAATCCTTAGGTAATCCATGAGCATGCATAACTTTCCATAAAAAACTCATAAATGTAAATTTTTCCTTTTGAAGAGCTGCTAATCATAAGCGCGCGCAAGGTGGCGCTACGCGTCAGGCAGAAAAACCTGTTTTGTGACCAAAAAATTCAAAAATGACAAAATTTTCTCCAAACTCCTTGAAATTTGGACTAAAGGTTCCTCATCAAGTACTATGCTCAGCCAAAGAAGCTTCGGCCAAGATTTGGAGCCTATCATGTCTCCTCGATGCCCTTTTCATCTATGTTGCCTGAGGTGAATATGAAGAGTTTGGTGTCTTTGTCTTGATTGCAAAATGTGTCAAAGTCAATAAGGGACTGTGGGAAATAAGTGATTTTTCACGTGAAATTGAAGTGTAATAACAGTCACTTGACTATGTTTGGGAATCTGGGGTTTGGGGATTTTATAAGTGAAATGAGAGAGGGAGAGTGATTGGGAATGGTAGGGTTTAGGGATAGGGAAAATAGGACTTGGGAATAAGTAATTTGGGATGTAAGGGGGAAGGGAACCACAGGTGGATAATGGTTTTTGAAGTACTTGACACCAAAATCAAACTTTAACAATCAAACTCAAACCCTAAGAGAGCAATTTTTAACACAATGATAGGGTTTAAACTTTTGGCATAAAAACTCTTATAATTAAACTCATATTTAACACCAAACATGGTTAATGAAAATTACAAAGTCTCAAAAACCAACTTAGAGCAAAGGAGGTCGAATCGATTTGAATTTGAGAGAGAAGGCAAGAAATTTTATGCTTTCAGCCCTGTGCGTCGCGCGCCTAACCCAACGCGCCGCAACCTCTGTGTGTACCGCGCACGTGTAATTTTACATTGTAGAAGCAGGCCCAATGGGCCGCGCTCCTTATATGCGTCGCACACTTTACCCAATGCGCCGCGCAGCTGAAACTTGCCACAATTTCCTTCCAAAGACTGTTTTGTTCCTCCACGGTTTGACTCAGCTTCACTCTTGTCTCTTGGCATATAAATGGATTGTAGAAACCATGAAAATATCTTATATGCCCACTGACCTTTATTTTTAATTTGAAAAAACCACTGTTTGAAAACTTTGGCACTTTTACAAAAGAACTATGTTTTTGTTTCCTTTGATTTTTTAATTTGATGATGAATCTTGTCTATCTTTTGCAGGGATAGATGGCATGGAATTTAGAACAGGCGACCAGGGCTGCGCCTGAAAACTTTACAACTAAAAAACTTTGGAAAATTACATGATATTTATTACAAAGGATGAAATTGACGATTTTTCTTCAAAACAGAGTTTTGAAGAAAAGTCATGATCAAAGATTGCGATGATGAAATTTGCGATGAAAACTTATTTTGAGCCTCCCTCATGTGCCTGCTGGCATTATTGGACACTTTGAAGACAAAATTTGTGAAACCCTAGACCTAATGACTGAAAGGACTCTTTGCTGACCAAGAGACCAAACCGGACTGTAAATGACTTTAAAATTGATTTTGATGAATAGACACGGACCAATAGGTACATGACATGAGGGACATGAGTGAAAAAACCCTTTCGTCAGAAGACCGATGCTCCTAATGGAATGCAGATGATCGAACTGAATGAGACACCTAAAATTGAAATGCAACAAAAGAGATTTTGATCTCTGACGGAGGGATGAAGAGACCGACTCTAACATTGGCTCCAATGGGGATGGTAGCTCCTTGGAGGTGCCAAGAACTACAGATCTTGGGAAGTGCAGACAGTGCCTTTATCCATTGGGCAATGGAGTCAAAACACGAAAACTGACATTATGCAGACTGACTCTGACTCAAGGCTAAAACTGAAAACCATAATAAAATAAAACATGATTAAAACATAACTAACAAACTGGAAAGATACTCATAATTGAACTTATTCATCAAACCTACTCTAATTTTTCGTTTCACCATCCGATCAAGTGAAATGGAACAGCCAATGCAACTGTTGGAACACCTAATCCTACATGGGTAGGTGTGGAATGCGAAAAGTCACAATGGATTCCAAGTGACCTTGGAATATGAAACCAAGAGTCACACCATTGTACTATAAATGTACATCTTTGTATAATGGAAAATAAGAAAGCCTCACGCTTATCCTTCATTGTGTTGAGTCTCTTGTGTGTGTGTTCATCTTCCTCATACACCATGTGTGTGCTTCAACATGGTGTTTAACATGGTATCAGAGCAGGCGATTGCTGGCCCTGCTCCAAATTGAGTGAGCCATTTGTGTTTATGGCCTGTGCATATCTGCAAAATTCTTGACATTTTTTGCAGCATTTAGAGACTTTCTGCAGCATGTTTTTGTCGCCATTCAGAAGTGTTTTGGAGAAGGAGCATCATTCAGAAAATTGGCAGCATTTAGGCATTGGCTTTGAAGAAAGGCAGCACTGCCCATCTGAAGGTTTTCACTCTAATTTTTCCCTGCAATCTCTGCATTTTAAATTCTGCACCATTTTGGAGAGCTGCTGGAAAATAGTTTAAAGAGGGTTTTTGAAGAAATTTCTGGATTTTTACTGGAAATATTTCTGAGTTTTCATTGGAAAATTTCTGAGATTTCTGAGTTTTCTGCAAATTTCTAACTCTGCAAATTCTCCAATTTTATGCTGCTATATGGCCCTCTGCAATTTTTTGAAGAAAAGTTCTGAGTTTTTGAAGGAAAATTTTTGAGTTTTCTCTGCAATTTCTGAAGTTCTACTACTGTACATTTGTAAAATTCCTGCAAGAAGAAAAAATTTATGCTCCTGCTCTCTACTGTTATATAAAAATAAAAATAAAAATAAAAAAATAATTCTGAATTTTTGGCCTTTCGGCCCCCCTCTCGACCTGCATCTATCCTAACCTTACCCACACATCTGCTATAGCGCTCTACACCTATCGCTCACCTCACTCTCCCTAACCCCCTACTCTTTCCCTCGAACGCTCCCTAATCCCACTCCCATCGCTCCTCCCCCTCCTGCTAGAGCCGCCCCCTTCCACGCTCTCCCCAATCTGCATCTACACGGCCTCAACTCCACTCCCTGCGCAAACCCCTCCAAGTGCCGACTCCCATCCACGGCTCTCCACTCTCCACTCCCCATACCACCGTCTGCCCTCCCTGCTCGCACACGACCTCCCCCAACTCCTGTTCCACACCCCCGGTCACTCCACCTATCCACCTACTCTACCCGCAACGCAACCTCCACTCAAATGCTCACTACCCCACTACCCTGCAAATTCCACTCTACCTGCGCTACCACCTACGGCTCACCCTGCTATAATCCCTCACCGCCGCACTGCAACTCCTTACAACTCTACGCAATACACTCCCCACCCGCTTTACAACGCCATCTCCTCACACACTCTCTCACACACGTGTTACCCACACCACCCCTCACCAAATATCCCACACCCTCACTCTGCTTACGGCCCTCACCTATGGCCCTGCGTTACCTATCCAGCCATCTACCTCCCCCTTACGACTTCCTCATATTTCATTTTTAATTTTTTTTTAATTAAAACCCTCCCACCATATAGTTACCCCCCCTCCTTATTCCCATACGCTCCCCATCCTTCATTTTTTAATTTTAAAATTTTTAAATCCGTCCCTCCTCTCCCTTTTTAATTAATTTTCTTCCCTTTTTAATTATTAATTCCCTTCCCTTTTTTAAATTTATTTTAAACCCTTCCCTTTTTTAATTTATTAAATTCCCATAGTTTCATTTCCCTTTTTTAATCCCATTTTAATATCTCCCTTTCCCACCCTTTTTAAAATTCCCTCTCTTTTAATTAAACCCTTCTTATAGCTAAATCCCCCCCATTTTTAATTATTCCCATTTTTTTAATTAATTTTTAATTAATTAAAAAAAAAAACAGCAGAGAGAGAGGAAGAAAAGAGAGAGTATGAACATCAGAAATAAAAGGAAATGACACGTGAGCAGATGGATTAAATACATAGAGAAAATTTCAGATTTGACACTTTATGATTTGTGGCATATATGAGGGTGATTTTATGAAGAATTTTACATGAGAATACAAGTTTGAAACAACTATTTGAAGAAGAGAATTCAGCTACCTCAAAGGCTTCTTGCACATTGTTTTTGCTGCACTTTTTTGCTTAAATATTGTATTGAACTGACATTGATTTGCATCTTCATTCAAGACTTGAAGTGTATTTGAGTTGAAAAATTGTTGATTTCCCTCCATCATTTGAGGAGCACACTTTGTACTTTGAGATTTCCATAGTTGGAAATTCTCTTGAGTCATTTGTATTTCTTGAAAGCAAGTTTCATCACATTGTAAACGGGTGCATTTTCGGTTGAAGCCGACACCCTTTCATTTATTTTGGGCCTAAGTTGTTGAAAATGGCTAAAATCAATGAGGCATTAGTGTTGTTGAATAACCTCATTCATTCCAATGTTGATGACATGATAAAAATGAGCAAGAATGCTCTTTGTAACATTCAAAATTGCTTACAAGATGCACAAGAGAAGATTGAGTTTTTGCAGTTGGAATCTCAGCTCCAACAAGAAGAACTTCAGCAAAAGAGTCACCATTCTGAAACTGTTTCTGTTCAGAAGATTGTGAAGGACTCTCATCAGCAGCAAGTCAGTAAAGTTTCAGTTGATTCCCATTCAGCAGATGTACATGCAGATGCAGCAGTTCAACCTGCACTTCTCAAGCCCATCATCAGACCTTGGGAAGAGCTTGTCCACAACAAGCACAAAACTAGTCTTGGATATGACAAGGATGTGTCCTTTCATATTCCAGACTACACCAAGCCCATCATATTTCAGAGTGCCGGATTCCTACATGACATTTCACCTGCAGCTGTTCCAAATCCTATTCCGCTTCCACAACAACAGATTGAAAAATGCCAACACTGTGATCGAGTTGGCCATATGAAAGATCACTATTTTGATCTTCATCCATGCAAGAACTGTGGTCGGCACACTCATTCTTCAAACAGATGCTTCAGACACAAGCCTCCTACAAGAACAAATATTCATCTTGGATGGATCGCTTCTTGGCAGTGGGCATCAGCAGCCAAGAAGATGTTTACGACACATGTTAGAACTTGTTCACGGATATTGAGAAAACTTGCAGTTGAGTTTTCGCCATCATCTCACCTTGTCCCTGACAGGGGGGGAAATGGTGGTCATGTACAAGCTTCGAAGACAGATCAAGCGAGCCTGAGCCACAATCTCTCATTCCATGTTCAGAGTTGTAGCCAGCAGTTCAAGTGAGCATGAGCCACAATTCGTCATTCCAGATTCAGAGATGTAGCCAGAGACACGGATGCCCATGAGCATGCCTTCGATTGGTGGATAACCTAAAACCATCATCTTTGGTTGGTGGATAACCTAAAACCATCACAGGTAGTAGACCTCCCTTATTTAGGTCGAAGGTCTCCCTTTCATATGAGGAACACTTCCTCTAGCAGAAGCCTTCAGCTTAGCAGCCTTCAGCTTCTTGCCAGCATTGGTTGAGTTCCAGGAAATTCTTCAAAGCATTCCAGAGTTGTTGGTAATCCTAAAACCATCACAGGTAGTAGAACTCCGTTCTTTTAGGTTGAAGGTCTCCCTTTTTTATGAGGGACAATTCCTCTAGCAGAAGCCTTCAGCTTCTTGCCAGTTTTGGAAGAGTTCCGGGAACTGCAACAAGTTTTGTGTTCCAGTGTTTGTGGTCATCCTAAAACCACCTCTTTTTCCAACATTTCAGAGAGTTGATTCAGCCAAGTGCTGCCATGCATACTTTGCAGATTTGTATTACAACTCTTTTCTTGGACTCACACATACCCCTTCGGATTAAGGGGGGATGTTGGAACACCTAATCCTACATGGGTAGGTGTGGAATGCGAAAAGTCACAATGGAGTCCAAGTGACCTTGGAATATGAAGCCAAGAGTCACACCATTGTACTATAAATGTACATCTTTGTATAATGGAAAATAAGAAAGCCTCACACTTATCCTTCATTGTGTTGAGTCTCTTGTGTGTGTGTTCATCTTCCTCATACACCATGTGTGTGCTTCAACATGGTGTTTAACAGCAACCATGTAAGCATCCTGGCTGCTATTTGATTTCTTCCCAAATTCTTTCTGATACGCAGGAAAATGGAAGAATCGAAAGGCAACTCCCATGGAAACTTGGAATCAAGTTGACTGCTGATAAACTTGTAAAGCATGAGTTGACTGAATGACTTCAAGAACACTGCGAAAGGATCTTCATAAACATAGCTATTGATTTCCATTAACACATCACTGCTCTGATCCAGGTAATCTTCATAGCTGGATATTAAGATTTTCCTCACATCTGTGCTATCTTTCTTTGGGGACAGCAGCAAACTGTCAAAAGGATCCTGAACTTCGTGAATAGCCAAACTCTGGAGCTGATTCCAAACAGAACAAAAGTCTCCTTTATCAATCTCCTCATATGACTGCAAACCTTGATATGGGCTTTGTAATGAAAAATCTGTTAAACAAGACAATGAAGTAGACTTTTGAATAAGATTATTATCAACATTCTTTTCTGGCACATGGTTAGCCAATGGAGAAGAAATTTTACAGCAAACATCATCCAACACACGAGCAATAAGATCATCAAAAACTTAAGAAGACTGTTGCGATGTATCCATTGAAACTGTATGACATCCTAATGGTTGTTCATCTTTTTCTTTAGAGATATTATGAAGATTCTGCCTTATAAACTGAAATGCTTCAAAACAAAAGGGAACAGAATCCTCTTGCATCATTAAATCATGTATTTCGACTTCCATGCCTTCATCTGTAATCTGACCTTCCATTGCGTTTGGTGGCTGCAAATCTAGAGCTAGGGAGGGTTTTGTATCAGGAATGATTTCACCAGTTGTTTCAAGGGAATATTTCTCATTAAAAACTTGCTCAAGAGTTTTGCTATCTGTCTCATCCTCAACATTAAAACTGAGAGATTGTTGATTTCCTACAGGTCGCTCATTTGAATATTTACTATGCAATTTACCCTTCAAAAACTGGAATGATTCAAAACAAAATGGTACGGAGTCATCTTCTATCATTTGATCATATGTGCCAGCTTCCATGTCTTCATCTGCAACTTGACAATTAATGACTTTCAGGGGCTGCGAATCTGAATATGAGAAGTCTTGAACAAGGTTTTCATTGCCCTCAAGATGGTCCAAATCAAGACTTGTTGACAGTCAATTTCTGATTGCATGGAAATTTTCTCTGATGAACTGAAACGAATCAAAACAAAAAGGCAAAGATCCTTCACTTACTTCAAAATTTGCTGCACTTTCCTCGTCATTGTCATAGCTTATATGTATCGGTTGATCACTGTACTCGAGCTGCTGAAAGTGAACTTCCTCCTTCCATAAACTAGCTGCTTATTTGTTTGCAAGATTAGCTTCTGTTTGGAGAACATAATCATCATCATACTGATCAAACTGAGGCAAATCATCAGTATAAAACACATCATCAATCATACATGTCAAATCAATAGATATATCTTCTCCAAGATGATCTATAAAACAATCATTATCAGATCTATGACAACTGGGATAAGAAACAAAATGTTTTGGATCAGCAACTTGTTCTTCTTCAATCAGCAAGCCATGGGCTTGAACATTATACTCATTCCTTATGGTGATCTTTTGCATCATCTCTTCCACTACACTTACCAAAAGGTCAAGCTTTTCCTCTGAAGGCGTCAGGTGCTCTACAACATTCTTCTTTTCTTCTTCCTTTAGCCTTGCCCTTCGGATCAGCAAATGAGCCTCTACATTTACTGCACTATTCTGTATCTCTACAAGTGTTGCAATATTCCTTTCTCTCAACTGAAACTCCATTTCCGGATCAAAGGCACCTGGGTAGTGCAAGAGAGCAGATCTAGGAGAAGGTCTTATATCAGCTAGCATCGAATAATAAATTTGGTTAAATCTGCCAGAAAACTATTGTACTGTCTCCCCTGGCAGTCTTTTCAGCTGGTTATACTCTTCTATAATCAAGAAAAGTTTTTGTCTAATCACCCACCTGTCGAGGAAAACTTCGACGAACTGCTGGAAATCTTAGATGCTCGCATCAGGCAGGGCTTTGAACCAACTCTTGAATTTTCCTTGCAAAGAAAGAGCAAAAATTCTAATACTAACATCTTCTTCATCAACTTCAAAAAGGTCTAGAAAAGTCTCAACATTCTGCACATGTTTCTCAGCGTTGACATTGTTACATTCACCTTCAAATCTCGGCAAATATAGGTAATAATTTGTAGGGAAAGCATGGAGAACAGAAGGTAAAACAAGAGGTTTATACCTATCTGGGACTATAAAATACAAGAGCTATGGGATCAGTTTTGTTTTCTTTAGGCTCATCACTCTGAAGAGAGTCATCATAAGATGTGGGAAAATTAAGGAGGCCATGATCAAAGGGAAACTCAGTATTTACACTTTTTGAATGGGTCGAGTGGAGATTTTGATCACCTTTATCATACAAAAAATTCTGAAAAACTTTCAGGACAGCTTCAAGAACAACAAAGAAGTAATTTACAAGAAAGCAGACTAGACCCTGAATACCATTCCACTTTGGATACCTGAACTTTGTGTAAGATCCTTTCATTTTCTCAGAGAAAGAGTTAGTCCTCCAGTGGAGTCTCTACATTGAGTTGGAGTCACCAGGTGAATGATTTCAGCCTTCTTATGTCTGATCGTTGTCCACCATCAACCATCATATCTAACTTGATACATGTACTGGGGAAATTTACAAGTTAGATGTTACGTTTACAAGCTAGACTGGAGATTGACTGAAGCAGCGTTTATCTACTTTCGTTGATGCAAAGAAAGAGTGTTTCGAAGACTATCTGGCATAACTTCAGGCTCCGTCTGTAGCTTATAAAACAAATAACACCAACAAGAAAACCATTTTCTTCCCTAGTATGGTTTCCACTATGTTATTGCCTAAATCTACCTCAGGCTGAAAGAAGGCAGAATTCGAGGTAACATCAAACCACGCTCAGTTTGGTATCTAGCCCTACCAGAAAAGGAGAGGGCTCTCTCCGGGTCAATCTCAGTGAAAAGTAATCAATAGGGCTTGAGATGACTGAAATGAAAACTAATTTTAGGTTAGGTATATAAGTGAAGGAGTTTGATTATGTTTTTGGGGTTTTTTTTGTTGGATCAAAGGGAAAGGCAGTTTTGGGTGCGGGGATTAGGCCTAGTTTTTGCAGAATTCTGATTGGGGAAAGGAAGGCAATATTTTGTATGCTTTAGATTGAGAAAATGGGTGGATCAGACCGGTGAGGAGCTGAAGAGGGAAAGAGGGTCTCAAGAGTCCTCCTCAAACAGATGAAAACATGAAAAACTAAACAAAAATGAAGGCAGAGCAAAGCAAACCAATGAATTCTACCTTTATAACTTGTTTGTTCAGTTTAAGAAGAAAGGAGAATGAAAATGGTACACATAAACATCAGTGAACTTATAGAAACATGGAGGAAAACACCATCAAAACACAGAGCCACAAGGATCCCAAAGAGGGCTGCAAACCCTGGTCTATTCCTTTGCCAAAATTGCAGAATGAAATGTACAATGAAGTGCTAGCAATCCCAAAATGTCCAACCCTTCAAAATGACTGAAGAACTACATGATATAGACAAGTATAACCAATTCCCATGCCTCTAGGGGTCGAGCTCATCATTCTAGGAGCTGTTTCAACCATATCTAAACTAGGAACTAGAAAATAGGCGATGAAACAACTTGCCTCTATATGCTAGGTAACTGATCCATTCACTCACATTTCACCTTTTGGTGAATGAATCTTCTAGAACAAGTAAAAATGTGCCAAAATTACATCATGAACATGAAATTACATCAAGGTACATCAAAAATTACATGAAAAAGTGAAACTGGCCAAAACTAGGCGAAATTCTGAGCTGCTGAGTGAAAAATAGGCCAAAATTCTCTATGCGCCGCGCCCAAAATCTCTATGTGTAGCACAAGTTTGGAGCTGATTTTGAGGCCCTTTCCGAAGTCCAAATTGAGCTCATGATAGCTCGTTGGAAAGCCCTGCCTGTTGAATTTCCAACCTAAGTGGAATTTCTGGATTTGGTTGCCATTTTCCCCTCCAAAAGTTCAATCTCCCAACATTGCTTCCTGTGGGTGCATAAGGTGGCAGAAAGACCATTTTCAAGGTGTTTTTGACCCTTTAGGAAACCTAGAACTTGATGAAATCCTTAGGTAATCCATGAGCATGCATAAATTTCCATAAAAAAATCAGAAATGCAAAGTTTTCCCTTTGAAGAGCTGCCAATCATAAGCGCGTGCAAGGTGGCGCTACGCGTCGGGCATAAAAACCTGTTTTGTGACCAAAAAATTAAAAAATGACAAAATTTTCTCCAAACTCCTTGAAATTTGGACTGAAGGTTCCTCATCAAGTACTATGCTCAACCAAAGAAGCTTCAACCAAGATTTGGAGCCTATCATGTCTCCTCGATGCCCTTTTCATCTATGTTGCCTGAGGTGAATATGAAGAGTTTGGTGTCTTTGTCTTGATTGCCAAATGTGTCAAAGTTAATAAGGGACTGTGGGAAATAAGTGATTTTTCATGTGAAATTAAAGTGTAATAACAGTCACTTGACTATGTTTGGGAATCTGGGGTTTGGGGATTTTATAAGTGAAATGAGAGAGGGAGAGTGATTGGGAATGGTAGGGTTTAGGGATAGGGAAAATAGGACTTGGGAATAAGTAATTTGGGATGTAAGGGGGAAGGGAACCACAGGTGGAGAATGGTTTTCGAAGTACTTGACACCAAAATCAAACTTTAACAATCAAACTCAAACCCTAAGAGAGCAATTTTTAACACAATGATAGGGTTTAAACTTTTGGCATACAAACTCTTATAATTAAACTCATATTTAACACCAAACATGGTTAATGAAAATTACAAAGTCTCACAAACCAACTTAGAGCAAAGGAGGTCGAATCGATTTGAATTTGAGAGAGAAGGCAAGAAATTTTATGCTTTCATCCCTGTGCGTCGCGCGCCTAACCCAACGCACCGCAACCTCTGTGTGCACTGCGCACGTGTAATTTTACGTTGTAGAAGCAGGCCCAATGCGCCGCGCTCCTTATATGCGCCGCGCACTTTACCCAATGCGTTGTGCAGCTGAAACTCACCACAATTTCCTTCCAAAGACTGTTTTGTTCCTCCACGGTTTGACTCAGCTTCACTCTTGTCTCTTGGCATATAAATGGATTGTAGAAACCATGAAAATATCTTATATGCCCACCGACCTTTATTTTTAATTTGAAAAAACCACTGTTTGAAAACTTTGGCACTTTTACAAAAGAACTCTGTTTTTGTTTCCTTTGATTTTTTGAGCTGATGATGAATCTTGTCTATCTTTTGCAGGGATAGATGGCATGGAATTTAGCACAGGCGACCAGGGTTGCGCCTGAAAACCTTACAACTAAAAAACTTTGGAAAATTACATGATATTTATTACAAAGGATGAAATTGACGATTTTTCTTCAAAACAGAGTTTTGAAGAAAAGTCATGATCAAAGATTGCGATGATGAAATTTGCGATGAAAACTTATTTTGAGCCTCCCTCATGTGCCTACTGGAATTATTGGACACTTTGAAGACAAAATTTGCGAAACCCTAGACCTAATGACTGAAATGACTCTTTGCTGACCAAGAGACCAAACCGGACTGTAAATGACTTTAAAATTGATTTTGATGAATAGACACGGACCAGCAGGTACATGACATGAGGGACATGAGTGAAAAAACCCTTCCGTCAGAAGACCGATGCTCCTAATGGAATGCAGATGATCGAACTGAATGAGACACCTAAAAATGAAATGCAACAAAAGAGATTTTGATCTCTGACAGAGGGATGAAGAGACCGACTCTAACACCTTCCAAAGTAAGCATGAACATATTCATAGGACAATATTCATGCCATTCAACCTGAAGCATTCATAAATGCATATGGAATTTGATAAGATGTAGAGCAGCTTTATTACATTTCTCATCTTTGAACTCTAACAAATGTGATTTCCAATCTATGCAAGGCATGCGATGCAGAAATAAATGGATACTATACCTATAAATAGTGTAGGTTTTAATCATGTATAGAAATTATCTGCAAACGAATTGTTAAAAACAGAAAATAAACAATAGCGAGAGCATAAAACATAAAAGATATATACACATTAATTTTCCCTTGAATCCCAAACCGAGACTCTGAGCATAATTTTTCATTATATTCATTTTAGTGTTACAACACATATATACATGACAAAGCATTCATAAACCCCAATCCATTAACCCTAGATTAGAACATAATCGTAGTTCCCTTGACCAGATCTACAAAATACTAGGAGCAGAAAACCATCATGCCCAAAACCATGTGCAAACCCATGTACAAAACCATAGGCGGGTTTTCCCACCTAATACAGGGTCAAAAAAAAATCTGGGACGTTTCCCTGGACCCTGTGCAAGGGTGCTATCGCCCTCCTGCAAACCCCCCCTGTTGCTCCCAGTGCAATCGAAGGGGGGCTAACACCCCCGCTTTATGCCTGCTTCTAATCATGGAAAGAATATAACACACACCCAACATTATCCCACTTGTTTTTTTATTTCCATAGGAGAGCTTAGTCATTAGTTCAGCCCTGCAACACCCATTATTTCTCTACACTAAGAGAAATTCTCAGTGCTCACAGACTTCGTCAATGCATCCGTAACATTCTTCAAAGTGTCCACATTTACTAGAAACACCTTTTTATCCTCAACCATATCTCTCACAAAGTGATACTAAACATCAATGTGCTTTGTTTTTTAATGATAAGCAGGGTTCTTAGCCAAGAAATTTTCACTTTGGCTATCACACTCTATCATTATAGCTCGTTGCACCAACCCCATACTTGAACATAATCTCTGCAACTAAACTGCTTCCTTGCTTGCATGAGTGGCTGCCATGTATTCTGCGTTTGTAGTTGAAAGAGCCACTACAGAATGTCTTTTACTTATCCAACTGGCTTCACTTCCAAATAGGTTAAACACATACCCACTTGTAGATCTTCTTTGATCCAGATCTCCAACCCAATCTGCATCAAAAAACCCACGAATGTCCAAAAATTTATCCAATCCTGGTCTTCCTTGGTAGCACAAGCCCTAATCACTAGTGCCACGCAAATATCTGAAAACCCACTTCATTGTTTTCCAATGTTCCTTCCCTGGTTTTGACATATACCTGCTCAATACTCCCACTTCATGTCCAATGTTTGGTCTAGTACATATCATTGCATGCATTAGGCTACCCACTTCACTTGCATATGGAACATGGGACATATCCTCCTCTTCTTTTTGTGTCTTAGGACACTATTAAGTAGATAGATTTACACCTACAGGAATAGGAACCTTCATTGGTTTACTATCCTACATATTAAACCTCTACAATATTGTATTGACATACTTCCTTTTGTTTAACCAGAGCTTCCTCTTTGCCCAACCTCTCTTAATTTCCATGCCCAAAATATAGTTTGCAGCACCAAGTTCCTTCATGTCGAATTTGGAGAACAATTGGGTCTTCAAATCTTGGATAATTTCTTTGTAATTTCCAACCAGCAACATATCATCCACATACAAGACCAAATAAATAACACGGTCACTAATAAATTTAAAATACACACAATGATCCTCTTTTCTTTTGGTTAAGCCAAGTCCCCGTATATAAGTATCGAAATTTTGATAGCACATCCTTGGTGATTGTTTTAACCCATATAGAGACTTTTCTAAACTGCATACCAGTTGTTTCTTACCCTTCACTGAAAAACCTTCAGGTTACTTCATGTAGATCTCCTCTTCCATATACCCATGAAGAAATGTTGTCTTCACATCCATCTATTTGTTGGGTGTCATTTTTGCACTTATTTCCTACATTTATTTCCCCTATTTTACCTCATGACTATAACCATTGGGACTATCTTTGCCTCTTTTTCTACCGTTGTATCTCAACTTGTGTTATTTCACCTTATTTTCATTACTCTGACATTTCATCAATTATTATGATGTATCGTGTCTTTTTTCTGACTAACTGAGGATGAATGTTTGGAGAAGATCTATGGTCTTTTTTTGTCTTTCCATATGCTATTTATAGCACAAAAGATCTCGAGCACGAGGCATACATGAGCAGTTAAAGGTGTGTTGTTATAGTGAGTTGTTACACCATGTCACTGTTACACCATGTTGTTACAGACCCGCTGACGAACCGTTGTTACACCTGTACCACTGATTGGATCTCATCAACTTCTGATGTTGACCTATCCTCTAGTTGTTATGCTATAGTTTTGATTTATCACGATAGCTGTAGAAGTTATTAAGTATTGTAGTTTTGGATAACAGCCTCTAGGCATTTTTTATTGTAATCTATAAACTTTCCAATCAATATTTTATTAAGAAGTGGTTGTAACCATATGTATTCTATTTTGATCAGCATGAGAATCATAAGATTCTCATGACTGATCCACCCCTTGTTTTTCTGATATGTAACCACTATATAGTTCTCGACCCTTAAGTTCGAAAGGTAAGCGGAGAACAGCATTACTTTGGCTCTGTAATTTTGCTCATATTAATACAATTTATCCTATTGTTGCTGTTACATGCATCATCTGATTTAGTTTTCTTTAAATTTCTTTCTCTACTTGCGCCCTGCTAGGGAGGAACGACCCTCCTCTTTAGCAGGGATTGCAGCGGTTAAGGTAGTTCTGTATACGTATTTCTATTTTATTTATGTATCAGTGGAAGTGTTGTTGTTGTTGTTTTAGCTGTGAATAGATCTGCTTCAATTCAAATGTTTTATATGTTGCTACACATATGATATCATAGATACCAGCTGGGTAATTGTTGTGTGGCACGCTAGGACAGATTAATTGAGGTATGATTACAATATTGTAGATCATTTTATTTCTCCATGAGTGATTTAGTTCCAGCATTTACTTCAGTAACAATTTCCTTTAATTGGAATTTCTTCTGGTTGGATGTATCGAAACAGAAATTGCAGCTATCATTGAAATAAAATAAGTCGTTGCATTGATAATTTGTGTATTTTTTAGTCATTTAACCGTGATTAATACAACCCAACATTTTGGCGTCTTTTTCGGGGATGGCTGTGACGATCCAATCAATTAGAGTTGTTTGTTAGAATATAGAGTGTACCCAGTCTGCAATTGCCAGGCAGTAAGACGATAGGTAAGAACCTGCGCATCGCTATAACATACCTGAGCGGGCTCACCAATGCTACACTGGGGAACTTAGAGGTGAAATTTCTATGTGTTTTTTAGCGTGTCTCCAGCGACACAATTTCTGGGCGGTAAGACGAGAGGTAAGAACCTGTGCATCGCTCTAACATACCTGAGCGGGCTCACCAATGTCTTGCTGGGACACTTAGAAGTGTGATTTTTTGGGTTTTTTCTTTAGGGTCTTCAGCTATACAGTCATTGGGCAGTAAGAAGAGAGGTAAGAACTTGTGCATCACTCTAACGAACTTGAGTGGGCTCACTGTTGTAGAAGCTGAAGCACTTGTAGGATAAATTGATACACATAGGGTCCATGTGTGCCAGTAGGATGATAGAAACATCCACAAACACCCCCCACTCTAACTACAGGAAATATGGGTCGTAAGAAGGAAAAGCAGAGTACAGAATTGGGAAGAAAGACATTCTTTGGAGATCTGATCTCAAGGGAAGAAAAGGAACAATCTACTTCATACAAAGATAATAGGAAGACATGACCACAGAAAGTGGATACTATATCAAAGCCTGAGGAATCGGTGCCTTCCGTGTCTAGACCTCACCACCCTTCGAACAACATATCCACTCCTGATATCAAGAATCCAGATTTAAAACAATAGTGGAAGATCATTGATCAGGATTTGAGAATTGAAGGACACGGGGAGACCAGTGGGGAGCATCAGGGACCTAAGGTACAACATTTAATTGATCATCATTTCGACGTTGGTAGTGCAGTAAAACAGCTGGTCCTGGAACAACCTAATCCTTCTATTTATCAATCTCTAGCACACTCTGAGGTCAGTTCATCCCCTCAGGAAGATCAGCCATGGGGGACGAGAATGTCAATATATATAGCTCTGCTATTTTTGAATTCCCGATAGCAATGACACGGGATGAGGCTCCTATGAAAAATATTCCTTTGTCATCCCTACCATCCTTTCAAGGGAAGGTTGTTGAAGATCCTGATACCTTTTTGTTCGAATTCGATGTGCTGTGTAGAGGATATGGCTACGCTTCGGATGCCCAGAAGCTGAAATTGTTTCCTGCTACTTTGAAAGGTGGTTCATGAGACTGGGTGTTGGCACGATTCGAACCTCGAATGACATGAGGGAGGCCTTTCTCTTTAAGTATCAGAATTACTATCGAACCAAGGATTTTAAGGAAGAGATCTTTAGAATTGCATAGAAGGAGGAGGAGAGCTTGGAAGACTATATGGAGCGATTCCATTACAATTTACGAAGGTCTAAGTTTAGCAACCTAGCCCTAGGAATTATGAAGCTAATATTCTTAAGAGGTATAAGAGATAATTTTCTAGAGCATTTGAATCTGTTGGGAAAAGGAGACATATCGCAAGAACCGCTTGAAGAAATAATGAAGCTTTTCCTATGTAGTTCAAGAGGATCAGTCAAGGGGAGAAGTTCAGTTTGAGACCCTTCAATCCGAATACAAAAGTCCACAAGCGGAGGAGTAACTAGAGCAGAGATCGGAAACCTATTTGAGGATTTTAAAACTGACCTCCTTAGCACTCTCTGCCTAGATCACTACGATGCAAGTTAAGAAAGCACAAGCAGAAGCTAAAGCAGCCTTAGCAATATTCTGTCCCTGATGCGAAAAAGAAAAATTTGGAAAGATAATGTGGACTGAATAGCATCATCCTGTGCAATATCTGTGAATTGACACATTCTACGAATCAATGTCCTGAATTTCCCAGAATAAAGGTTGTACTTTAAGAATCAAGCGAGGATGTCCAGTCTTCTTATTTCATTAGATCAAAGAGACCATGGTAGCCACGACCTATAGGTATGCCTCCATATTTTTCCTCTTTTTATCCTTGGAATAATGTTTATAATAGTTAGCAATATCCATGGTAGTATCCTACTCCTTCCTCAACACAATTTCCTTCACCATGGAACCAGTGGCCTTCCCCTCCACCAATGCAATATCCTCCGTCGCAACCCAATCCTTGGAGCCAGAATTGGAGAGGTAACGACCAAGGTCCAATACCCCCTGCATTACCAATGCAACAGTAGTTACAACTGCCTTCTCTTAAAAATCCTACACCTTATGTCCGACCCCAATTACCTATGCAACCTAACCCCAATCCAAATAATAAGGTAGCTCAGAGCATAGATGCTTCGGTTACCTTCCAGACCTATATTATTACTCCTATTGGACTCAACGAGGTTCAGCTTCGATCGAGAAAAGTAATCATACCTTAACATACTCCCATTATTACC
Source organism: Pinus albicaulis (assembly GCA_034641835.2). Classification (NCBI taxonomy): domain Eukaryota; kingdom Viridiplantae; phylum Streptophyta; class Pinopsida; order Pinales; family Pinaceae; genus Pinus; species Pinus albicaulis. The sequence continues at coordinate 444,539,710 of CM076583.1, forward strand.
GAAGAAGTCTGTGAGTCACCTAGAAAGGATAAGGGCGATTCTAAGGTAGTTGTTACACATGTAACAGCTAATACAACACTTGTTGCTACACCTATAGAAACCAGATTGGGACAGTCTGTTGTTTCTAAAATAGCCAACCTGAGCAAGGTTGGTGCATTTGTGATAGTTGATTCAGCTGTTAACATCCAGAATCCTCCATACCCTCAACAATTAATTGAAACTAGGCCAGCCTCACAACCTGAATCTGAATTCCTTAAGGAACTGGAAAATTTGCATGTGTGGATTCCGTTGTTACAGGCTCTTAAGGAAGTACCTATCTATGCTAAAACAATGAGGGATCTATGTGTCAAAAATCCTAAAAGAAAAACAAAAGACCCTGCTACTATCCGTGTCATGGGGAAACTGTCTAATCTCATGATTGATCAGCCTTTGTTGACTAAATATAATGACCCAGGGAATCCCACAGTGACTGTCCATATTGATGACCAACCCATAACCAACATTTTGATTGATTTAGGGGCAGCCATTAATGTCATGAATAAATACCTCTTTATCTCCCTAGGACTTCATGGACTTATACCTATACCCCAGTGCTTGAATTAGCAGATAGGTCTCGTGTCAAGCCCTAGGGAATGATAGAATACGTGGTTATCACGGTGGCTTATTGGAATTATCTGGCTGATTTTCTCATTTTACAAACCAAATCCAACCTGGGGGGTCATCTTTTAATCTTGGGAAGACCATGGCTAGCCACTGCAGATGCATATATCGGATGTAGGACCGGATCTATGGTGATCTAAGATGGGTAGGCCACCCAGAACCTAAACCTTTACCCCCCATAAATACCTCACGTGGATTTGAGTAGTCCCTGGTGGGACGAATTTGAACCTGAATCTGATCTTTCCCTATCTCTCCCCACCCTTGGAAAAGCGCAATACTTTAAGGATGCAACAGAGGATGATATCATTAATGGTTTTATTAGAAATTCACTCTCTGTTGCATCCATTAGAGATTTGGGGGAAGAATATGAGGTAGATGATGTAATTATTGAACATTTGAAAACCACTCCGCATACTATCAGTAGTCCCGTTGAAATTGAACTTGGGAAATGTTTAAACATCAATCCTAACCTAACTGCTAAACAAAGTAGATTGTTGATACAACTATTACAGAAATATAAAAAGGCATTTGCATGGGACTATACTGATATGAAAGGAATTCATCCTGGCCTATGCACTCACCGCATTTATCTTAAAGAGGGTTGCAAACCATTTAGACAACCACATCATCGAATGAACCCTATACTCAAGGAAATAATGAAAGAAGAATTGCAGAAACTCCTTAATGCTAATTTCATATACCCCATTTCTGACAGCCAGTGGGTATCTCCACTTGTCATGGTTCTGAAAAAGAACGAAAAGTGGAGAGTTTGTGTAGACTATAAAGAGCTTAACAAGGCCACTTAAAAGGACCATTTTCCTTTACCATTCATTGATCAGGTCCCGGATACTCTCTCTAGGAAAAAAAAAATCATTCCTAGATGGTTTCAATGGCTATAATCAAAAATCATTCCTATATGGTTTCAATGGTTATAATCAAATATAGATTTCCCCGGAAGACCAAGACAAGACAACCTTCACTTGCCCTTGATGTACTTTTTCATACAGAGTCCTTCCTTTTGGCCTCTGTAATGCACTAGTAACTTTTCAGAGGGAAATATTGGGTATTTTTTCTGATCTCTTGAATCACTGTCTTGAAATCTTTATGGATGATTTTACACCCTACGGGGATGCCTTTGAGACAACATTAGTAAATTTGGAAATGGTTTTGGAACGTTGTGAACAAACTAATGTTTCTCTGAGCACGGAGAAATGCCACATGATGATGACCGAGGGAATTGTGCTAGGAAATTTCATTTCGGCAGATGGAATCAAGGTAGAACCTGCAAAAATTTAGGTAATCCCGAAAATCCCAACCCCTAAGACTCCAAAATAGGTACGTATTTTTTTAGGACATGCAGGATACTATAGGAGATTTATAGAAAAAACTTCAAAGATTGCATCTCCTCTGTTTTCCTTGCTCATGAAGGATACAGAATTTGTGTGGATAGGAAAATGTAAGTAGGCCTTTCTGAAGTTAAAGAACTATGTAACAACAATGCCTATTTTACGAGGACCAAATTGGAGATTTCCATTCCATATCGCTATGGATGCATCTGACATAGTTGTGGGTGTTGTTTTGGGGCAATTGGAGGAGAAGAAACCTTATGCCATTTATTACGTCAGCAAGAATCTAAACCTAGCAAAACTCAACTACACAGTGACTGAAAAGGAATTCCTAGTAGTAGTGCATGCTATCAAAAATTTTCGGAACTACATCACCGGGTATCAAGTATTTGTACAGACTGACCATGATGCCATTCAATTTTTAATGAACAATACTATTACTAATGGTAGAGTTACACAATGGTTATTGTTGTTACAAGAATTTGATATCACTATTTTAGATAAACCCAGAAAGGATAATGTAGTTGCCGATTTTATTTCTAGATTAACTGTAAGTGATGACTGCACTTCCACTGAGGATTCTTTTCCAGATGAATATCTTTTTTCCATCTCTACTCACTAACCATGGTATGCAGATATAGCCAATTATCTTGTCGTAGGAAAATTTTCACACCATTTATCTTCCAAATAAAAGAGGAATATTATACAACAAAGTGCTACCTACTCTTGGATAGAGGGAAATCTCTATTACACTGGGCCAAACTTTCAGACTAGGAGATGTATCAGAGAATATGAGGTGTTTGGGATCTTGAAATCTTGTCATGAGGAACCCTGTGGAGGGCACTTTGCTGACAAAAGGACGGGATACAAAGTACTCTCAATAGGGTAATACTGGCGAACTATATTCCAAGATGCAAAGAAGTTTGTGAAGGGATGTGATAGCTGCCAAAGGATGGGCCAACCTATGAAATTATATGAGATGTTGTTACAGTCTCAGATAGTAATAGAACCATTTGAGAAACGGGCCCTGGACTTTGTGGGGCCAATTAATCCTTCATCATAGAAAAAGTCATACATATTGGTCTGCACTGACTATGTCACGAAGTGGGTTGAAGAAAAGGCACTAATTAGAGCTACAGAGAAAGTTCTTTCAGACTTCTTGTTTGAATATATCTTTATTCTCTTCGGGATACCCAGGGAGATAGTGACAGATGGAGGGCCTCAGTTCACATCTCATTTTATCAAGAAGCTGGTTGAGAAGTATGGAATTCATCATAGAATCACTTCACCTTATCATCCACAAGCAAATGGTCAAGTAGAAAGTACCAATAAAGTGATTAAGGGAATCTTAACAAAGACTGTAGCCAGCCACCGAAGAAATTGGACCGAGAAACTTCCAGAGGTATTGTGGGCTTACAGAACAACATGGAGTAACACTACAGGCTTCTCACCATATGAATTTGTGTATGGTAATAATCCTTTATTCCCCATAGATTTCGAGATAAAGACATTAAGAACAACATTGCAGGTCAATCTGGACTTAAGCACAACACAGACACAAATATTGAATCAACTCAATGAGTTGGAAGAGAAATGAATGGCTGCTATTCAACAGAAAGAAATCATTCAGCAGCAGAGAGCTAGATGCCATGATGGGTTTATTAAGAAAAATAAGTTCCATAAGGGAGATTGGTCTCTTTTGTATGATTCAAGATTCAAGGATTTCAAAGGCAAGCTCTGCACCAGATGGCTAGGTCCTTACGAAGTAGACACGGTCATTGAAAATGGGACTGTACAATTGGTCACCATCGATAGTGCTAAGACACCTTTACTGGTTAATGGGCACCGTCTAAGGTTATATCATCAACCCGCTTCAAAAGAATCATTTGTTAACATTGTTGCAGACTCTGATCATCATGTTATAGCAGCAGGGGAACATTCCCTCGTGCAGTCTGAAATTTGAAATTACCATAAGTGCAGCAGCTGAAAACCACCCTTGTGGCAAGCGTTACACCTATTTATAAAAAATAAAAAATAAAACAAAATTAACAAATCTGACTGTGAAAACCTATTTCCGGGGCATAGTCAGATAATTTTGTAACAGCTGAAAACCACTCCTGTGGCGGCTATTACACCCATTTTTTTTCCCTTCCTAAAACATCATCCCTCCTTCCTAATACATTTTAAAAGATGATGTTATTCATTTGATTTTATTTCTGTACCTATTTCTCCTAATCATTATGTTTTTTTGAAAAATAAATCTGAAGGCTATCTTGGTTGTTACACATGTAACAATTGACAGCCACGAACACAGTTTCTCATGTTTTGTCACATAACAACAATAATTGTGCCAGCCAAGCGTGACCGCCACGATCACTGCAAGCAGTGCACCGCCAATTATAAATCCTCCTCCACGTCACTTCAGGTACGTCATTCAAAAGGTAGTGTCATCATTTATGATTTGGTGATTAATGGAAAAAGTAATGATATTCCCGTGACGGCCGTGGGCGGCCGTCACCATTAAAACAGGGTGGGATATATCTTGTAATCATTGAAAAATCCGTATTCATAAACCATTATCAACTCCGCATGCACCCAATTAATAGCACAATTTTCAATGATGACTAAATCTGACCAGAAAGAGCGTGCGTACTTAGAACCCATTACTTTCCATAACGGGACATTTATGAAGAGTTGTATGAGGTATGATTCAGTAATTCGTAAATCCTGTCAGCTTCCATCACCCTCCTCGACTGAAGACTTGTATCCTCATTTCAAACTCATCATCTCATTTCAAACTCTTCATCGGGGATAAGTAGAGTAAGACACCAAGAGGAAGTAAGCAATGCAGTGACATTACAGTGGGTTGAGCAATAAGGAGAGGAATATTAAGCCAACAACACAGCAACACATTCGGAATCATGTGTGACCAATCACGGACTCATAAAATTGATCGTGTTGGATGCCCTAAGCTAGCAAGGAAGGACTTGGGAGGAATTCAAGTGAAAGAGGCCAAGGACAAGCCGTGGAAAACAAGCTGCGAATTCGGGAGGAAGTCAGGAAAAAGCTGAAACCCGGACTCGGCCTGCCAATGTCAAAATTGGGAAGGAACCCACTGATGAACCAATTGGGGATAGACAGCCAAAATGGAGGTAAAAATTAACTTTCCCACAAAATGTTCACCCATAGCCGAAAAGCAGACAGAAGCAAAAGTACCAGAAGAAGAAAGAGAACCTTCCTCATTAGGTAAGGACAAAAATCATGTCCTTCTTTTAGAACTTGAAAATATAAGAAAGGAAAATGAAGAATTGAAACAAATATTATCTAAGGGGGAGGAAATCTTGGTATCTGTATGCACGCCATGTTTTCAAGAACTAACAGCAACAGGGTATAAGGTCTGTGGGGCAAACACCAGCCCAATTGAAACTAAAACAAAACTGCAGGAGGTTGTTACATAAGAACCTGCTAAGGATATTGTTGTTACATAAGAACCAATAGTTAAAGAAGAGCCTCATGTAGTAATTGACCTAGAGGCTGAAACACAAGAACCTATGGAGGCCACTGTTGTTATAGAAGAAACAACAATGGACACAAAGGCTGCTCTAGGTAGAAACGAAGGGGTTGATACACAAAAACCCACTGATGAAGCTATTGTTAGACAAGAACCAGCAGCTGAGGTGGAGCAGACCCATTCAGCAGAGGCTGTTACACCCATTATTTATGTTGATATTGAATGCAGAATAACATTAGGTCCCATCTCAGGATGGAGTTCTGAGAAAATCTTGTTAATTTCCAAATTGCACAAATGCAAGCAGGAATCAATCTCCCTTTTGGAGGGGATGATTTCGCTGAAAGAAAATCAGAGGGAGATAGCCACCCTACATGAAAATTGGATGAAAGAAGAGTCGAAGAAAGTATGGGAGAATTATAAGAGGAAGGAAGCTATGAAGAAGCAAGAGGAACAGTTGTTGTTGTTACAGCAATAGCTGCAGGATCTAACCATGGATAAGCAAAATCTTCATGACCTTGCCCTCAATCTACTGGGGTGTAGGCGGCCTTCCCCATCCTACCCCATTTTTCAATGGGAATGCTACTTCTTGTTCCAGATGAAAGCTGTTATGGAGGACAGACCCTATCTATGTTCTTCCATTCGCACATTCTTAAAAAAAATTCGCGCCTCTGATTTTGACGAGCAAAGCTTTTTGTGTGAGTTATTATTACACAATATCATTTGCGAACACGTGAGCATGAAAATGGTGGTGACGATATTTTCCTGTATGGGGGATCTACAGTTGCGAGCTTTTGTGTCCTTCATGAAGAATCAGATTGAGTGGCATTTGTCCACCAAATCCATGGATGCTAATAAAGATAATATGGAATTATGGATCCGGGCAGAACCAAGATGGGCCACCAAGTTAAGGCAGGAATTTAGAAGAATTTTGAGTACTCCTGGGATAAGAGAACCTATTGCCACCTACAAGAGAAGGATTGTGAACTTCTGTCTCAATCAGTTCTCAGTGATGAAGAGTCAAGCCTTGATTGGGTTCTTGAAACTCACAGAAGCCAACAACGTTGAGTTGTTGAAGGGAGACCCATTTGCATTCCATAATTTTGTGGTGTTTGTTACACATGTACCAGCATATGCATAGATAGTACAACCCTTGGTGCTTCCTGGCTCGGGTTACAGTTAAATTTCCCTTTCATCTGGCTTCCAATTGAGGACTATCAGAGTAATTATGAATTGAACACGTATGAATCAGAATCATGAATACGGCAGCTAATGGCTAATCAAGGGTACAGGTTTGCAGATGAAGATACAGTTGGTGCTTATGATCTTACTGACCTGCACCGGAGGTATTCCCATGAGAGATGAGATTTTGCATGAGGACATACAAGTGCTTCAGTTGGGGGGAGATGTTGGGTGCCAGTTTTTCACTTATTTCCTACATTTATTTCCCCTATTTTACCTCATGACTATAACCAATGGGACTATATTTGCCTCTTTTTCCTACCATTTTATCTCAACTTGTGTTGTTTCACCTTATTTTCATTACTCTGCCATTTCATCAATTATTATGATGTATCGTGTCTTTTTTGTGACTAACTAAGGATGAATGTTTGGAGAAGATATATGGTATTTTATTTTCTTTCTATATGCTATTTATAGTGCAAAAGATCTCGAGCACGAGGCGTACAGGAGCAGTTAAAGGTGTGTTGTTATAGTGAGTTGTTACACCACGACGATGTTACACCATGTTGTTACAAACCCACTGAAGAATTGTTGTTACAGTTGTATCGCTGACTGGATCTCGTCAAATCCTGATGCTGAACTGTCCTCTAGTTGTTACGCTATAGTTGTGATTTATCATGATAGATGTAGAGGTTATTAAGTATTGTATTTTTGGATAACAACCTCTAGGTGATTTTGATTGTAATCTATAAACTCTTCAGTCAAGCTTTTATTAAGAAGTGGTTGTAACCATATGTATTTTATTTTGATCAGCATGAGAATCATAAGATTCTCATAACTGATCCACTCCTTTTTTTTTGGAGATGTAACCACTATATATTTCTCATCCCTTGAGGTCATAAGGTAAGCGAAGAACAACATTACTTTGGCTCTGTAATTTTTCTCATATTAATACAAGTTATCTTGTTGTTGTTGTTACATGCATCATCTGATTTAGATTCTGTTAAAGTTCTTTCTCTACTTGTGCCCTGCTAGGGAGGAAGGGCCCTCCTCTTTAGCAGGGATTGCAGCAGTTAAAGTAGTTATGTATACGTATTTCTATTTTGTTTATGTATCAGTGGAAGTGTTTTTGCTGTTGTTTTAGCATTGAATAGATCTACTTCAATTCCAATGTTTTATATGTTGTTACATATATGAGATCATAGATACCAGCTGGGTAATTGTTGTGTGGCGTGCTAGGACAGATTAATTGAGGTGTGATTATAGTCTTGTAGATAATTTTGTTTATGCATGAGTGATTTCCTTCCAGCATTTACTTCAGGGACAATTTCATTTATTTGGATTAGCTTATGGTTGGATGTATCGACATAGACAATGTAGCTGTCATTGAAATAAAAGACGTCCCTGGATTGATAATTTATGTGTACTGTTTAGTAATTTAACCATGATTAATACAGTCCAACACTATTCTACCTCAAAATAAAATGTAGCAGTAATAGATAAAAGTAATCTAATAGAAGTAACCTTGGGAACAAGAGAAAACATATCACCAAAATCAATTCCCGACACCTGGGAATATTTTTTTTCTACCAACCGAGATTTGTATTTCTCCACATTGCCTTCTGCATTATTTTTCTTATTAAATACCCATTTTCTCCCAATGGTCTTCCTTCCAGCAGGCAACTCCACCAGATCCCATGCCTCATTTTTGTGCAAGGATGCCATTTCATCAACCATGGCCTCCTTCCAGAGTTTTCCATCCTTGGAATCCAATGCCTCCCTCACAGTTATGGGATCATCATCAATTATAGTTAAAGTAAAATTTGAACAGAAAGCAGATGGACTATACCTTTCTGGTTGCCTTCTTTCTCGAACTGATCTTCTCACAGTTGGAGTTTGTGGCTCTTCCTCTTCTGAATATTGTTCTGTTGTAAAGTTTGATTCTTCCTCTTTTAGCTCAAACTCTATCTTCTCAGGTTCCTTTGGTAGGAATTCATGTTTAACAACATCTTTCACCTCTCTAAACACCACATGTTTGTCATCCACAACCTTCCTTGTTTTTGGGTTCCAAATCTTGTAACCTTTTAAACCATCCTTATACCCAACAAAGATGCACCTTTCAGATTTATTATCCAACCTGGTCCTTTTATCCTTTGGAACATGTACATATGCATCACATCCAAATACCCTCAGATGTGAAAGAGATGGTTTCTTACCAGTGCATACCTCATGTGGAGTCTTATCTTCCAACGTTGATGAAGGTGATTGGTTAACCAAGTAACATGTAGTCTCCACTGCCTCTGCCCAGAATTCATGTCCTAACTTGATACCATTGAGCATGCTTCTTGCTTTTTCCATCAATGTTAAATTCATTCCTTCCACAACTTCATTTTTATAAGGTGTGTATGGAGTAGTATTATATGTTGCTATACCACACTTCTTACATAACTCTTCAAACTCCTCCTTGCAGAACTCTCCACCATTATATGTGCTCAGCACACTTTTTTTCTTCTCTATCTGGTTTTCTACCAGAGCCTTAAATTCTTTAAATTTGTCAAAGACTTCAGATTTCTTCCTCAAGAAATATATCCATGTATTCCTTGAGAAGTCATCTATAAATGAAACATGGTACACAAAATTACCCAGTGATGGAATTGACACGGGTCCAAACACATCCATGTTCACAAGCTCTAATATCGTGTTCCCCTCTTAGCACCAGAAGGAAACCTCACCCGATTTTGCTTCGCATATACAAAATGTTCACAGAAATATAAATCCAGAGATAAATTAGACATACCTTCTACCACACCATTACCATGCAATATCCGAAGGCCCTTCTCTCCAATATGTCCAAGCCTTTGAAGCCATAGCATGGTCTTTTCTCCATCCTTCATCCCCAAGTTATATAATTTTTTCTGCAGGAATAATTTATTCACCAAAGACTTAGATTGGTACAAAGCCCCTAACTTGACCCACAAAGTCTTCTTTGTAGCTTCCCTAGATAAATTCAACAATACTGAATCTGATATACACAACCGTATTGTGCTTTTTGCCTTCTGATCCAACTTCACCCAGCCTTCATCTGACATTTTCTTTGGTTTAGTACTCGGATCTACTGCGATCCACTGATATTTACCCACCAACAGATCCTCCATCTTGAGCTTCCACAACTCAAAACTATGGCCATTAAATTTCTCGATCACTATCTTTCCACTGTTCGCCATATTTCACTGCAAGAATTGATCTCGCAGATCTCCCTCTGAACAAGGTCTACCACAGGCCTAAAAAAAAACCCTCAGCAGCAAAGGCATCCCCTTGAAGTCAAAATATCTCCGATACCAAATGTATGTTTTAACCCTGTATATAAACTATTTGCAAATGGATTCTTCAAAACAGAAAATAAAAAATAGCAAGAGCATAAAACATAAAACATATATACATAGAGATTTTCCCCTGGATCCCAAACCGGGACTACCAGCTTGATTTTTCATTATATTCCTTTTAGTGTTACAACACATATATACACATACCGAAGCATTCATAAACCCTAATCTTAACCCTATATTAGAAGATAACCTTAGTTCCCTTCACCGGATCTACAAAATATCAGGAATAGAAAACCATCATGCCCAAAACCATGTGCAAACTCATGCACAAAACCATAGGCGGGTCTGCCCAACTAATACAGGGTCCAAAAAAAAATTCTACAAACCCCTCGACAAGGGGGGTTGCTACCCCCCCATGACCCCCCTGATGTGCCTGGCGCAAGTGAAGGGGGCTACCACCCCCCTCACACCCCCCGCTTCATGCCTAATTCTAATCGTAGAAAGAATATAACACACACCCTTCAAATAGGAGCATACGTGTGTTCTATTATTGAAATCATATTGAAAACATTAAACAATAATTCATGAAATTACCTACCTTTTCATAGTGGAGTCACCATGAGTGTTCTACAATCTAGATTCTTTGACAAATTATGGAGTCACCATGAAAGCTTTGAGCTCTAGATTCTTTGAAAATGGAGTCACCATGAAAGCTTTGAGATCTGGATTCTTGAACATGGAATCGCCAGGTGAAAGATTCATCCTCTCTATGTCTAACTATTTTCCACCATCAACAGTTAAATCTGAACTTAAGAGTTTTTTTATGGGGGAAATGAAACCTTTCATCTCCAATATGGTCGCCGTAATGTTAGCACTTCGTAATTCCTTAAGGCTATGAAAGAAACCCAGAGGTAATCATAGAACCACTTTGGAAGCTAGGATCTAGCCCTTCTAGCTTCAGAGAGGGATATCTCTTTAAGATTTAGCTTGGTTGATTAAGTTTTAGGCTAGTTCTTAAGTCCTGATTTGGGTTTTTTTAATTGTTTGGTTGATAGTGTAAGAAGAAGCCATTAAGAAATGGAGTCAATTAATTTTCAAGTTTATTAATGGCAGCAGTGACAGATAAGTTTAAGAGGGCAAGGTAGGCAGACTTATTTGATCTTAAGAGCTTTGCGATATGGTAAAGATGGAAATTTTAAGGATATATTAAACATAGATCAATTAAGAATTCTAGTGTTTAATTTCACTTGAAAACATTAACTTATTTCAGAAACCAGAATTGAGTGTACTTAAACAAATTTACATTCTTATTTTTCTTTGAACAAAATAGATAACAGAAACATATGAACTGACAGAGAAAAAAACATTAACAAGAGAAGATAACTTCACCAATAAGTCTGACATGGTAATCCTGAAAAATGTTTATGTATTACTGAAAATTTGTCCACTTGAGCTTAAGGAACATATTTACATCAAAAGTATATTTCTTCATATAAGTCCCAACCACTATTACTTCAAATTATGAAGTATTTATACTAACATATCAAAAATATCTTGAGTGAAAACCTCAAGATCTTTTACAAAATATCCTAATTTTTTTGTAGAAATAGAACAAAAATATAGGACATCTAAACTATTGAAGCTGCCTAGCACTATCTTTGAGAATTGCTAGTTGTTAACACTCTGTAATTTCTTAAGGTTGTGAAAGAAACCCAAAGGTAACCATAGAACCACTTTGAAAGTTGGGATCTATCCCTTCCAGCTTCAAAGAGGGATCTCTCTTTAATATTTAGCTTGGTTGATTAAGTTTTAGGCTAGTTATTAAGTCTTAATTTGGGTTTTTTTAATTGTTTTGTTGATAGTGTAAGAAGAAGACATTGGGAAATGGAGTCAATTAAGTTTCAAGTTGATTAATGACAGCAATGACAAATAAGTTTAACAGGGAAAGTTAGGCAGACTTATTAGATTTAAAGAGCTTTGTGAGATGGTAAATATGGAAAGTTTAAGGATCCATTAAACATAGAGCAATTAAGAATTTTATTGTTTAATTTCAATTGAAAACATTAAATTTGTTCAGAAGCCAGAATTGAGTGTACTTAAACAATTTCAGATTCTTATTTTTCTTTGAACAAAATAGATAAGAGAAACATATGAATTGACAGAGAAGAACACATTAACAAGAGAAGATAAGTTCACCAATAAGTCTGACACAAAATCCTGAAAAAAGCTTTATGTATTACTGAAAATTTGTCCACTTTAGCTTAGGGAACAACTTTACATCAGAATTCTTTTTCTTCATATAAGTCATAATCACTATTGCTTCGAATTATGAAGTATTTATACAAAATTATCAAAAATTATCTTGAGTGAAAACCTCAAGATCTTTTACAAAATATCCTAAATTGTTGGTAAAAATAGAACAAAAATATAGGACATTTAAATTTTTAAAGCTGCCTGGCACTATCTTTGAGGATTTATGGTGATAAGGAAGAGCAAGTTGAATTTGGTAGCAAGTCTAATTTGATGAGGTGGCATCTAAGTCACTAATTGTCCATGAGCTTTTTCCTCACAAAATTTTGAAAATAGGGTCCAGTGATCCCATTACATATCTCAATCCATGATAGTGTGAAAAATCTAAAAGAGGTTTTTGTAGATGAGTATATTACCAAAAAAATATTTTTAAGTTTTTTAAAATTCATTTCCACCTGTTCGGAAACTGCATTTTAAAATAGTGGCTAAACCATAATAGTTGTTAGAAAAAAGACATAGGTTTTTGTTAAATGGGTCTGTTCCAGACAAAAACCTCTTACAGTTTTGCGAAATTCGTTCTCATTTGTTTGTAAACCATGCTCGAAATTATTGTGTTGTATAGGAAAAAAACATAGTTTTAACTGACCATTTTCCAACTCGGTGTTGACTTCAATTTCCAATGTTCACTGTTTATTTCGCAGGAGTGGGATGAAATGGATATATGACGTGGAGGTGGGAGGTGACATGGAGGTGGGGAATGATGTGAAGGCACATGGTTGGAGAAAATAATTAACGTGTGAGCGCAGGAGGAAGGCGCGGGAATGGAGTGGTAAGCAGGAGCAAGAAAAGATTGGATTCGGGGTAGGCGAGGTTTTCAAGGTGATGTGGGGGTTATGAACACAGGAAGTTGCCACATAGTTGATTGATTCCATGTTTTCGGACCCCCCCCCCCCCCCCCTGGCGATTAAACAATGGAGGGGCTTGGGGGGAGGGGCGAAGATGATTATCCATCGTTGATCCGGGCAGGTTGGGTCCTAACCATTCCTTAACACACATTTTTTATTACATAGCGACAAAATTTGTGTCTAAAAAAAATTATTACAACTTTAACTAATCGCGAAAAATATGTGATTAATTAATCTAAACACTATTAATTAATCTATAATGACACATTTTGATTTGCAAGCCTATTTTTTTATTTCTTGGAAATAATTTGCAGAATAAGACATTATTTACAATATCATCATATGAAAATGAACAGGAAATCATCAATTTATCCTATGAATTATACGACCCTAACATAAGCTCCAATGGGGATGGCATCCTCCTTGTGAGGTGCGAAGAACATCGTAGACTAGTAGCTTGATCCATTGGATTGATCCCAAGCCTACAACATGCTCTACAATGACACCACTACAACTGAAAACCAATTGATTATATGTTTTAATCCTCAAACTAAATCAAACCCATTCTTCAAACTAAAATCTGAGTTGTATACTTGAAAGCTAGAAACTCTGTTGCAAATTGAAACTAAAGATGTTGAAAATATGCTCAGAGTACTAAGCTTATTGGCACATAGCAACCTACACTACACTGCTAATAAGTTGTTGAATTAAATGACACAAAAATTCCAATCAAGCCAGTCAAGTAGCTGTTGAAATAAGTGGATTGCTTGACTGTGTGTCAACAAAATCAAACCTAAAAAATGTGTAACAATGGAAACTTACGATGGATCTGGTTCTTACAGTTAAAACATGGCTAAAAACTCAAACTAAAAAATCCCTCCATGTATTTTGTTACGAGATCAATAAAGACATGATTTATTAGTTCACCCTCTAGGTATTCACTGATCAATTTAACATGGCTGGGTTTTCCAGTTGTTTCCTCAATATTAAACCACAATTTAAATTGTATAGTGTTAGTCTTGTGTTCAAAAACATAACATTCATAAAACTGAAAATCAAAGGGTAGTACAATATCCTCTCATTTTGGTGAAGAAATATTTTCAAATAACTGTTTCGGATCGTGGAAATTGTAGGAATGAATCTGAGTATCTAATATTTCAATATCCTTCTCAAGTCTTTCAAAAAATGACTCAAGAAAAAAAAAAAAAAATTCGAACGAAATTTTACATGATATCAAACAATAAAACAGGGTCGTTGAAAAAACTTCATCAATTTGATAATTTGCAAACTCGTCCTAGAATTCTTTTAAAGTTTCAATCGGAAGAGAAACTTTTACATACCCTGACATCATGACTAATGCAGCAACCAGTTGTGAAATTTAAGCTCTGGATTCTTCTATTAATGGAGTCACCGTGAGTGTTTTACAATATGGATTCTTTAATAATGGAATCGCCATGAAAACTTTGAGCTTCAAATTCTTGAACATGCAGTCGGTAGATGAAAAATTCAGCCTTAATGTTTCTGACTGTTTTCCACCATCATAAATTAGGTCTGAAACTTGATACTCTTTTATGAGGAAGATTAAACCTTTCGTCCCCATAATGGTAGCCAGTATGTTAGCACTCCATAATTTCTTAAGGCTCTTAAATAAACCTAGAGGTAACCACAGAACCACTTTGGAAGCAAGGATCTATCCCTTCTAGCTTCAGAGAGGGATCTCTCTTTAATATTTAGCTTGTTTGATTAATTTTTGGACTAGTTCTTAAGTCCTAATTTGGGTTTTTTTTAATTTTTTGGTTGATATTGTAAGAAGAAGCCATTGGGCAATGGATTCAATTAAGTTTCAAGTTGATTAATGGAAGCAATGACAGATAAGTTTAACAGGGCAAGGTAGACAGACTTATTAGATCTTAAGAGCTTTGTGAGATGGTAAATATGGAAAGTTTAAGGATCCATTAAACATATAAAAATTAGGAATTCTAGTGTTTAACTTAAGTTGAAAACATTAACTTTGTTCAGAAACCATAATTAAGTGTACTTAAAAAAATTTAGATTGTTATTTTAGCCTATGAATCACTAGGTGTCATAGCCTAAAGGTTTTCTAGTCCAAGAAACCATTTAGTTCTTAAAGTCTAGTGGCCAAGAGAAAGTATGGATGTTTGGGATATTTTTTGCATATAAATTATGGCTTAGATCATATGGTAGGTGTTTTCATGGTAAATTTCTCAAAAGAATATTTCCAACGGTATATCTGGTGCTTCAAATCAACTTTCAAATTAATAAAAAGAGCAAGTTGAAGTCTGCCCACAAAACAAGTAAAAATGTCTCTATGAAATTATTTATATGGATTATTGAAAATAATTCAAAAATAATAAACAATTTAAATTTATAAACTATAGGGACCACATACGAAAGTCACAAAATCCAAAAGTCAAAGCCTATGACCCTCCCCGCACTTAACTATTAAATTTCCCAAAGTGTAAAATCCTTGATATCTGTGAGTAAATACATCAACGGTCCTGCACTTAACTATTAAATTTCCCAAAGTGTAAAATCCTTGAGATCTGTGAGTAAATACATCAACAGTAATGAGTATGTTTCGAACCCCCAATCCCTCCTACATTCAAATTAAATTATGGCGGAAATACATTTAAATTGTGGTGGAGAGTATATTAAGGTAAATTTCATATGTTTACGAATGAAAGAGGATGAGTCAAATGTGACAAAGGTGAAAGGAAATTTAAAAGGAGAAACAAGACATGGTTTTTGAAAATAATAGATGGGTTTCAAAATCCATGGAAAGAGAAAACAAACCATGGATTTAGAAAACAAGCCATGGATTTGGAAACAAAACATTGATTTGAAAACAAGATGCTTTTATAAATCTTTCAAATAAATACTTTGAAATTTGAATTATGAATTTCATCCAAATATTTGGAAATATTATTCAAAATATATTATTTTTCCTTACTCAAATATTTTGTGACAAAATAAAGTATTCAATAGATGATGAAAAGAAAAAACGACAAAAATAGAACTCAAAGGCAGAGAGAATAGATTTAAGAGGGCAATTAGTTGATTTTATGAACATGGTTTCAACCTTTTTTCAGATTTCAAGGTCATGAATATCAGTCTAAGACACCTAGCAGTGGAAGATCAATAGATTGAGGATCATTTTGCAGATTTCCAGCATTCAGAAAACTAATTCCAGAGTTGAATGAACAATTCAATGTTTCCAACAGATAATTTGCAGATATTATTTTATTTTTAGTTATTATTCAGGATTTTATTCCAGAATTATTGTAACAGTTTAGGAGAGTTTTTATTCTATATATTTTTTCATTTGTAATAAGAAAAGGGTGGAAATTGCATGAAGAAAGCAAACCTTTGAAGTAAAGTTGTGCTTGAGATGAAAGT
This sequence comes from Pinus albicaulis, assembly GCA_034641835.2. Classification (NCBI taxonomy): domain Eukaryota; kingdom Viridiplantae; phylum Streptophyta; class Pinopsida; order Pinales; family Pinaceae; genus Pinus; species Pinus albicaulis. The sequence continues at coordinate 444,556,304 of CM076583.1, forward strand.
GATCAATTTCCATTAATACAGAGAGTGTTCAAGATTCATGTATCAGGCTTAATTGGTGATGTCATTCTACTTGTAACTTTGTAATTTCTCTTTTTTCCATATGTACTTATGTTCTTTATTGTTCTTAAGAAGATTAAGTTCAGAATTTGTTTCAATATACTCTGTTCCGGATTAAAACAATATTAATGTTTTTTAGTGAAGTTTAAATATGGAATTTAGGTTACAATTCTCTATATTTAAATTGATCCCAATATTTTCTTCTCTTTCACACCACAAATCTCTGAAGATCCAATGGCTTACCTAGCTTGCCCTGTTACTTCTGATCTAATATTTCTGCACTTGATCACTCCAAAACTCTTCTGACTCCATTTCCTGATGGCCTTTCTTTTCAGTTTCAACCAAACCATTTAAAAAACCAAACCTTGAACTTCACATCTAGGCTAACATTCTAAAATCAACAAAGTTAAATATGAGAGAGAGATCCCTCTCTGAGTTTACAAGGGCTAGCTTATAAGCTCAAAATCGATTATGTGGTTACCTCTTGGTTTTTTTCAAAACCTTAAGAAATTACGGAGTGATAAAATCCTGGCGACCATACTGGGGATGAAAGGTTTCATTTTCCCCAAAAAATACTATTAAGTTCATATTTTACTGTTGATGGTGGACAGAATTCAGACAAAGAAAGATTGAATCTTTCACCTAGAAACTCCACGTCATCTAGAGCTCAAAGCTTTCATGGCGACTCCATTGTCAAAGAATCCAAATTTCAAAACACTCATGGTGACTCCACTATGCGAGGGTATCCTATTGAAATATTTAGTATCCCTGGCTTTCTAGATCGCATGCCTTGCATAGATTGGAAATCATATTTTCCAGAGTTCAAAGATGAGAAAATCCATATGCATTTACGGAGGCTTCAATTTTAATGGCATGAATATTGTCTTATGAAGATGTTCATGCTTACTTTGGAAGGAAATTCTAGGTCTTGGTATGAAAATTTTCCAGCTGCTAGTATATGTTCTTTAAAGCATTTTCATACTGTATTTTTAAAAAAATTCAAATAAGATTATCCATATTTGTTGTTGGTTCAAAATTGTTGTGATCATTTTGAAAGTTTTATTCAATACCATGTAGGTTACTATGAATATGATCAATTTATGGATGATGAGATTATAGAGGCTATTCATGAGAGACCTTTCAACCATGAAGAAGTTGAAGAAGCTGGCTGCTATGACACTCAAGAAAATTTTCAACAAGTTATTTCTCCCATGATTGAAAATAAAGAAAATCTTCATTTCAATGACTTAATTTCACATGAACCTGTTGATGAAATTTCACAGCCTCTATACATTTCAGAAGAACGAGAGAACAAGTAGCTCATCGTAATTAAGAAATAAATCTTACAGTTGATAGTTTGCAACAATCTTCTCATATTTTCATAAATACAAATGATCATTTTAGTTGTGTTGCATTCCCTTCTTTTCCTGAGTTCTTAATTAAAAAAAAAAAAAAAATCTAAAAACCAGAATTCTAAGCTTACTAGCTTAGAAACTCAAGAAAGACATGATTTTTCCATTATTTTCAGCGATATTATGCAATGAGTTTGTTCCTTTAAACTTAATGAATAAATTTTTGAAGAGCATATTGTTTTAGACCTTGTGGGTGTAGACCTTTTTGTTATTCAAGATGTGGCTACCTTAATTGAAAATCTGGCTCCAGTTTCAGATAATGAAGATTTTGTTGAACAAGAACAGGTTGTTCTAAAACCTATGGATGTTATTGTTGTGGATGAAATGGTTGTTTCAAATGAAGATTGTAATATTGATGAACAAATCAATCCATTTCCCTTAGAAAGTAGTCCTTTTGCAGATCATCAACATGTAACTTTCCATGTTTTTCAAGATCATTTGGCCAATCTATTGCAGTGATCAAGGAAAATGATTGTTCTTATGTTTGTGGATTATGGTCAAAAATTTCAGTGGCAATTTGGGTTTGTATAAATTTGCTGAATAAAGAATATTTATCCACCGAGATTATCCTGATCACATATCAATTCGAATTCATATGCAACACATAATCTCTTCCACTCAAATCATCACACATGCGGAAATAAAACAAGCGGTATGCGATCAAAAGATCATCAAAACATCACACACATTACACAGTATGTATGGGGAAAGCTTATAGCTGAAAACCCCCAGCTATAGTATATTATAATGGAGAGAACATGTAACAATCTCAGTACAATACTCATCACAAGTACTCAGTACTGTCTCCAATAGTTACACACAAACTAGCTTGGTTTTGAACAAGTCACAGGTTCAAAACACATCCATTAATTTTCCTGCCTCTATTGCACAATCAAGGCTGGTCTAATAAGAGATCCAAGGTTCGAATCTCCTTGGATTGACAGCGCAATCATCATGGGCAATTCCTCCAAGTGTGGTGCAAATCTCATGCACAATTGATGTCACAACTGATAGCTATCTCAACCCTTTCATCTACCTCTTTCACTGGTCTCCACTGAACTGTCCATGCACTGTAGTGAACTGATGTGTTCTTGAGTTGAATAATGAGTTAATAAGTAGTGAATTAAATAATATTTAATTCACTCCACTCATTACTAGTTGATTAGCTAGTTAAACTAATCTCAACTAGTTCAACTAAGTTAAACCGAACACAACTCCACCAACTGTCTCATCAACTCCACCAAACTTCTGCCACTGAAGTCCTAACTGAAGTCAACCATGCATGAGCTCACCAAGCCCCTAGGAATAGCGTAATTCCTCTGTCAGATGCATGAGCCACTTCTGTAGCTCGAACTGAAGTGCTCCAAGAGAGTAAACTGAAGTTTAGAGTCCAAATATTATTAAGGGTAAATAATATTTGACTTCCCTATTTTTAGGATAGGCGGTCTAAAAATAGACTTCGACCTATAGGTCCAAAAATAGAGGTCCATCTATTTTTACCAACATGACCAATACTCCAAGAATAACATACTGCAACTCCTGGACCATGCTCCATATGTCTAAAAATAGACATAGTCTAAAAATAGACTTTGCGCCAGAATTTGCCTGCGGGCCCACTTAGTGAAGGCGACTTCATTCCACTAAGCTCCATCATCTTGCTGCATTCTCAACACTCCCTCTCAGCAAGATATGGATTATCTGCAACCCCTATCCTGCCTCTGTGGAATTCGAACTTGCTCCTGGTGAGCGCCTTCGTCAGGATGTCGGCATCCTGATCCTCCGTAGGAACATATGAAAGCATCATGATTCTCCGCTGAACACAATCTCTGATATGATGGTACCTGATGTCGATGTGTTTGGACCTATCATGAAATACTGGATTAGCCGAGAGTTTAATGCAACTCTGGTTATCACAGTAGATCACTGTAGGCTCCAAATGCAACCTGAACAATCCTGCGAGGATCTTCCTCATCCAAATAACCTCGCATGCAGCCAAACTAGCTGCCATGTACTCGGCCTCTGCTGAACTGAGTGCCACGGATCTCTGCTTCCTGCTGTACCAGGAAACTGCTGTCGACCCAATGCTGAAAACTCCTCCATATGTGCTCTTCCGGTCCGTTGGGCTCCCTGCCCAATCTGCATCAGTGAAGCCAGAAAGCTTCGCTCCATCCTCCTGTCTGTACCATAGACCATATCCCGATGTGCCTCTAATATAGCGCAATACATGCTTGCATGCCTTCCAAAAGAGCTTGGTAGGCTTAACCATAGCTTGTGAAAGCTGGTTAACTGCATAGCATATATCGGGTCGTGTATTGACCAGATACATAAGCGACCCCACCAACTGTCGATAGACAGTGGCATCCACTACCTCCGCTGAAGTAGCATCCTCCTTCCTCCAACCACTAGGAAGAGGAGTGTCAAAAGGCTTGCAGCCTTGCATGTTGAACCTCTCCAGAATCTCCCGGGCATACTTGCCCTGAGAAACAAACAGTCCTCCGCTGCGCTGCCAAATCTCCAATCCCAGGAAATAATGAAGGATGCCCAAGTCCTTCATCTCAAACTCTCGTGCAAGATACTCCTTGCATGAAAGTATCAACTGCTCATCGCCAGTCAAAATCAGATCATCTACATACAGTACGATGATCAACAGCTTCCCCTCCACCACAATCTGGTACAGGTTAGGATCCGCCTCACTCTTGGAGAATCCAAGCCCGGTGAAGTAGCTGTCAATCCGTGTGTACCAAGCACGAGGTGCTTGCTTCAGCCCGTACAGTGCTCTCTTGAGTCGGCACACATGTGACTCACTGCTGAAGATCTCGAAACCTTCAGGCTGCTCTATGTACACCTCCTCCTCAATGACTCCTTTGAGGAACGCAGTCTTCACATCCATCTGATGGATGTGCCATCCCATCTGCGCTGAGAGAGCAAGGATCGTCTGTATGGAAGAGTACCTTGCGACAGGTGCAAAGGTCTCCTCATAATCAATCCCCTCGATCTGTGAGAAGCCACGGGCGACAAATCTTGCCTTGTACTTCTCCACACTCCCATCAGCCGCCTACTTCACTTTTTAGATCCATCGCGAACCCACCACTGATTTCCCCTCCGGTCTTGGGACAATCTCCCATGCACTGTTTTTGACGATCGAATCATATTCTTCGATCATGGCATCTACCCATGCGGGTTCCTCCATAGCTTCCTCAAAAAAGGATGGCTCCGTCACGACACATTGACTCACAAGAGCCATGTATCCAGTGTACCGATCCGGTGACTGCCTCTGTCTGCGCTGTGTTGTAGGTGGTCCTACAACCTTCTCTGCATCTCGAGCCAGTCGCTCAGCTTCTGTAGTGCGCTTGCACCCTCTGATGGTTGGCGCTGCATGGGTGGTTTCTTCCACCTCCTGAACTTCCTCTTGTGGCTGATCCACATCCGGAAGCTCCTCCTTAGGAACTAACAGCTCCTCATCCGCATGCAAGTGTAGCTCCCTCTCAAGCGAACACTGCATGGCTTTCTCCTCCTGAAATTTTATATCCCGTCGCACAACAGTCTTGCGACTGTCTGGCACATACACCCGATAGTTGTGAGGTGCATCAGTGTACCCCACAAATATTCCAACTTCAGCAGTTGGATCCAGCTTCCTTCTTGCATCCTTCGTCACATGCATGTAGACAGGAGATCCGAAAATCCGCAAATGGGAAATATCATGCCTCTTGCCAGAATAAGCCTCCTCTGGTGTACTCATGCCAAGAACCTTGTGAGGACAACGGTTCTGCACATACACTGCTGTATTGCATGCCTCAGCCCACAAGTGAAGGGGTAGGCCCCGATCATGCAACATCGCCCGTGCAGCACCCACGATCGTTCTGTTCTTCCGCTCAGCCACCCCGTTCTGCTGTGGGTTATGGGGTGCGATGAGCTCTCTCCGAATCCCTTCTGCGCTGCAAAAGTCTTTGAATTCAGCCGAGATGAATTCACCACCATTTTCGCTCCTAAAAGCCTTCACATGCTTCCCCAATTCCTTCTCAACCAGCGCCTTGAATTCACAGAACTTAGAAAATGTCTCGCTCTTCTTCTGCATGAAGAAGATCCAGCACTTCCGAGAGAAATCATTAACAAAGATCACATAGTACTTGTGCTTTGCTGTCGAAGCTACAGAGAAAGGACCACACACGTCTCTGTGAACTCTCTCAAGGATCGTCGTGGCACGACTATCCTTCTTGTGAAAGGTGGCTTTCACATACTTCCCCAAGGTACACCCCTTGCACTGATCTGACTGCGCAAGAGTGCCCTTAGGAAGCCCAGTAGAAATCTGCTGCAGTATCTTCAAAGCTCCATGGTGAAGGTGGCCTAATCTCCTGTGCCACAGCTCACCATCATCATCCCGGCTCACCACTTCTCCCGCCTTGCATGCCATTGCTACGCAGCCATCTACTTGCAACTGATAAAGGTTCTTGACTCGAACCCCTATCTTCTGGGTCTCACCAGTAGTCTTACTGCGCAGGAAGGCTTTTCCTTCGCTGAAGACCACATCATACCCTTTGTCTTCCAACATCGCCACAGAGATCAGGTTCTTCATCAATCCTAGAACATGCAAAACTTCCTTCAATATGAAAGGTTTACCAGACTCCCTCTCAAAGGAAATGGTACCGATACCATTCGCACTGTATCTACCATCATCGCCCATCTCGATGTGCACTCCAAGATATTTTTCCTCCAGATCTGAAAACAGATCTCGATCTCCGGTCATGTGAAATGACGCACCACTGTCCAAGAACCAAACTGATCCCGCCACACTTGAAACCAAGCATGTGATCAGTGAAAAATCCAGTTCGAATTGAGAAGCCAATGCCTCTCCCGCTGCAGATCCCGCAACCTTCTTATTTTTTTTCTTCTGCGGACAATTTGTGGCATAGTGTCCGTGCTGGTGACAGTGAAAACACTTCACCTTGGACATGTCTTGCTTCTTGCCTTTCGCACCAGACTGAGAAGCCTTCTTGCTCTTCCCCTTCTTTGCTTTGGCAGCCAAAGCGCAATTTTCTTCATCAGATACCTTGGATGAAGATCCATCCCTAGTAGTCCTCCTTATCTCCTCCTGCATGAGATCCGCCCAAAGGCACTCCCATCCCGGCAACTTCTCCCGACCATTGACACTATCTTGATATGAATGCCAAGCCTTCGGAAGACCAAGGAGAGCTAGGTCCACCATATCCTCTTCTTCGACAGTCACCCCCACACTTCCCAGCTCATCTCTGCATTGAGTGAACTTCGTGAGGTATTTGGCGATACTGTCGCCTTTCTCCATCTTAATGTTTCTGAGCTTATCCTTGAGCGCCAGCTTCCTTTGGTCGCTCTTACTCTGGAATAGATCTGTCAACGCTTTCCACATCAAATATGGAGAAGCTTTTCCATGCAGGCTAGATACAATGTGATCCTTCACGCCCTCCAATAGAATCCTTCGACATTTCGCCATCTTCTTTTGCCAAGCTTCGACTTCAGCAGGATCAGTGGGCTTTTGGACATCCGTATCTACAAACTCCTTCAGTCCATTATCTTCTAATACTGCCTCCATGCGATCCTTCCATGTAACATAATTCGAACTGCCTTCAAGAGAATATTCGAGTCGCAAACCGTTGAAAGACATTTTCAACTCCGGCACCAAGAAAACAAACAGCTGCAAAATTTGAATTCCAAGCTCAAAGCTCAACCGCTCTTGATCTGTGAGAACAAATTATTTATAGCACAGAGATCGACTGCAGGGGCATTTACTAGATGTATCACCTTTCAAAGGAAAGGATGGATCCAGAGGCTACCTGGCCCGCATGCAGACTCTGTCTACCGAAATAAGTTTGTAATCACTGTGATGATCAATCTCTGCTCCGATAGCTCCGATACCATGTAGAAATTTGTTGAATAAAGAATATTTATCCACCGAGATTATCGTGATCACATATCAATTCGAATTCATATGCAACACATAATCTCTTCCACTCAGATCATCACACATGCGGAAATAAAACAAGCGGTATGCAATCAAAAGATCATCAAAACATCACACACATTACATAGTATGTATGGGGAAAGCTTATAGCTGAAAAACCCCAGCTATAGTATATTATAATGGAGAGAACATTTAACAATCTCAGTACAATACTCCTCACAAGTACTCAGTACTGTCTCCAATAGTTACACACAAACTAGCTTGGTTTTGAACAAGTCACAGGTTCAAAACACATCCACTAATTTTCCTGCCTCTATTGCGCAATCAAGGCTGGTCTAATAAGAGATCCAAGGTTCGAATCTCCTTGGCTTGACAGCACAATCGTCATGGGCAATTCCTCCAAGTGTGGTGCAAATCTCATGCACAACTGATGTCACAACTGATAGCTATCTCAACCCTTTCATCTACCTCTTTCACTGGTCTCCACTGAACTGTCCATGCACTGTAGTGAACTGATGTGTTCTTGAGTTGAATAACGAGTTAATAATTAGTGAATTAAATAATATTTAATTCACTCCACTCATTACTAGTTGATTAGCTAGTTAAACTAATCTCAACTAGTTCAACTAAATTAAACCGAACACAACTCCACCAACTGTCTCATCAACTCCACCAAACTTCTGCCACTGAAGTCCTAACTGAAGTCAACCATGCATGAGCTCACCAAACCCTCAGGAATAGCGTAATTCCTCTGTCAGATGCATGAGCCACTTTTGTAGCTCGAACTGAAGTGCTCCAAGAGAGTAAACTGAAGTTTAGAGTCCAAATATTATTAAGGGTAAATAATATTTGACTTCCCTATTTTTAGGATAGGCAGTCTAAAAATAGACTTCGACCTAAATGTCCAAAAATAGAGGTCCATCTATTTTTACCAACATGACCAATACTCCAAGAATAGCATACTGCAACTCCCAGACCATGCTCCATATGTCTAAAAATAGACTTTGCGCCAAAAATAGCCTGCGGGCCCACTTAGTGAAGGCGACTTCATTTCACTAAGCTCCATCATCTTGCTACATTTTCAACAAGGTTGTCAGTATCATATCTTTTCTGCCTTCTCATGACAAGTATGAGCAGAATTCAGTTAAGTATCCATTTGTTTGACTAATTGCATTGGGAATTTTTTATTATTTGATATTGCAATCATTCTAGAAGATTACAGTGAGTAGGTATGATGAATAAACTTTATATTTTGAGCTTTATTTTCAATTTCAGTTTGCAACATAGCTTTTAGATTTTAGTGTACAGTTTAGTTTTTAGTTTAAAGAATGGATTTGATTCAGTTTGAGGATTAGAACAGATTATAAATCGGTTTTCAGTTGCAATGGTTTCATGGCAGATCATGTTGCAGGCTTGGTATCAGCCCAATGGATCAAGCTACTAATCTACATTGTTATTTGGCACCTCACTGGGAGGATGTCATCCCCATTGGAGCCATTGTTAGGATCCTATAATATAAGTAATATTTTTTTCAGTTATCTATTTTTGGAATCTATTGGTAAAGTTTAGCCTATGAATCACTAATTTTCATAGCCTAAAGGTTTGCTTGTCCAAGGAGCCATTTAGTTCTTAAACTCTGGTGGCCAAGACAAAGTATGGATTTTTGGGAGATTTTTTGCATATAAATTCTGGGTCAAATCATATTGCAGGTGTTTTCATGGTAAATTTCTGAGAAGTATCTTTCCAACAGTATATATTGTGCTTCAAATCGACTTCCAGATTAAGAGATAGAGCAATTTGAAGTCTGCTCCTCAAAACCACAAAACAAACAAAAATGCCTGCGTGAAATTATTACAGAATTATTGTAATAGTTTAGGAGAGTTTTTATTTTATATATTGTTTTATTTGTAATAAAAAAAGGGTGGAAATTGTATGAAGAAAGCATACCTTTGAAGTAAAGTTGTTCTTAAAGCTGAAAGTGATCAATTTCCATTAATATAGACAGTGTTCCACGATTCTTGTGTCAGGCTTAATTGGTGATGTTCATTATACTTGTAACTTTGTAATTTCTTTGTTTTCCACATGTATTTATGTTCTTTATTTTTCTTAAGAAGATTAAGTTCAGAATTTGTTTCAATACACTTTGCTCTCGCTTAAAACAATATTAATGCTTTCCACTAAAGTTTCAATATAGAATTCAGGTTACAATGCTCTATATTTAAATTGGTCCCAATCTTTTCTTCTCTTTCACACCATAAAGCTTCGAATATCCAATGTCCTGCCTACCTTTCCCTGTTGCTTCTGAACTGATATTTTTGCACTTGATCACTCCAAAACTCTTTTGACTCCATTGTCCAATGACCTTTCTTTGCAGTTTCAACCAAACCATTCAAAAAAATAAACCTTTAACTTCACATCTATCCTAACATTCTAAAATCAACCAAGATAAATTTGACAGAGAGATCCCTCTCTAAGTTTACAAGGGCTAGATTCTAAGCTTAAAAGCAGTTATGTGGTTACCTTTGGGTCACTTTCACAACCTTAATAGATTACGAAGTGATAACATTCTTGTGACCATACTGGGGATGAAAGGTTTCATTTTCCTTGGAAAAGACTATTAAGTTCAGATTTGGTTGTTGATGGTGGATAGAAGTTGGATATAGAAAGGTTGAATCTTTCAGCTAACGACTCCACTATGCGAAGGTTTTTTAATTTAATCAATAATTGTTGATTGTTTTCAAGATGAGTTCAAGAATAGAACACGGGTATGCTCCTTTTGGAAGATCTAGTATCGTTGGCTTTCTGTTTTACATGCCTTGTAGAGATTGGAAATCATATTTGTCAGAGTTCAAAGATGAGAAAGGTAATAATGTGTCTTTACATATTATCAAATTCCATATGCATTTACAGAGGCTTCGGGTTGAATGGCATGAATATTTTCCAACTGCTAGTATATGTTCTTTAAAGCATTTTCATACTGTATTTTTTAAGAAATACAAAGAAGATTATCCATGTTTGTTCACTGGTTCAAAAATGATGTGATCATTTTGAATGTTTTATTCAATACTTGGTAGGTTACTATGAATATGATAAATTTATGGATGATGAGGTTATAGAGGCTATTTATGAGAGACATTTCAACCATGAAGAAGTTGAAGAATCTATCTTCTATAACACTCGAGAAAAGTTCCAGCAAGTAGTTATTTCTCCCGTGATTGAAAATGAAGCAAATCTGCATTTCAATGACTTAATTTCACATGAACTTGTTGATGACATTTCACAACCTCTATATGTTTTAGAAGAATGAGAGAACAAGCAACCCATTTGTAATGAAGAAACGAAGCTTACAAATGATAGTTTGCAGCAATCTTCTCAAATTTTCAGAAATACAAATGATCATTTTAGTTGCCTTGCATTCCCTTTTTCTTCTGAGTTTTTAATTCAGGAAAAATTTTCTGAAAATCAGAATTATGAGTTTGCTAGCACAAAAACTCAAGAAATCCATGATCCATCCAATATTTTCAGCAATAATATGCAACAAGTTTGTTCCTTTAAACATAATGCATAAATTTTTGAACATATTGTTTTACTCCGCACCCCATCGCTCCTTAACCAAACCATTTTTCCTATACATTTAAATTATGGCAGAAATATACAAGGGAAATAAAGCTTACAGGTACATTTGAATTTGAATTTACAGTTGCAGGTGAAAGAAAAAGTTATGCCAGTAAAAACAACACATGGTTTTGGTAATCCATGAGAAGTAAAAACAACATTTGGTTTTGGAAATCCATCCAAATATTCTACATGGGTAAAAGGCTCCAAAGGCTCCTTCGCTCGATGATGTCCACCTAATATGCAAATGTCCAAAGGCTCTTCGCTCGATGATGTCTCCTTACCTGACACTGGGATAGACCTGAGATATGCTTTTGCTCAATCTGATACCAAAAGCGAATACAAACAGGGACGGGAACATAGACCATTACAGGCGGTTAACGCTTCATATTTTTCTACAGGTGTCCGGAATTCTAGGGCCGCTGTATCCAACACTGTAGCTGTATTGGACCCTCCTCCTTACGAGTCTTCACACTTTTTTATTGGTGAATCGTCCGGCACTCTTTTGTCAAAAATTTTACCTGTTCCTTCTGACCCGTGTCCGTCCCCCCTTTCTTCTGAGATCCCTATCGACCACCCCGATTCCCCACATAACTCGGTAGGGAGCGACTTAGATACGCTGATTGGTAACCCGCAACTTGATCTGGCTGCCCTCACTGTGTTCGACAAAGCTGTTATCTCTCCCAGCGTACCCAAATCCACTTCTGCTTTTTCGAATGTCACTATCCGGAGGAAAAAGAAAAGCGGCCCTAAATTGTCCAAAGAAAATCACAGATCCTTGTCTTTTCTTTCTACAGAGTATAATAACTTCACCGATGTCCCCATAGCCTCTGTTAACGATGTTTCTACCAATCCCCAGGCACTTAGAGCTAGAAGGCCCGCTGATGGGCTAAGATGATACACTTCCTATCCATGAACATCAGGGGGATTGGCGATGCTTCCAAAAGTCATTGCCTACATGATTTATTTTGTACAGAAAATCCTTGTGTAATTTTATGTCAAGAGACACTGTGCGCGTGGGAAAAAGCCATCAACTTTTTCTTGGGTATTTGTAAAGGTTGGAAAGCTGTGGCGATTGATTCGGTTGGACACTCGGGTGGAATGATTGCGCTCTGGAATCCTTTCTGGACCAAATTCAAGGCATATAGATTCTTCGGGGGGATATTGCTATCCGGTCAAATCTGTGGTATCGAAGGTACTTTCAATATTATAAATCTCTATTCTCTATACCATAACAGATATGCTTTCTGGAACAGGTTCCAACTATCTGGTATTCTCTCTCTCAGAAATCTGGTGATTATGGGGGATTACAATTCCATTTTACAAGTAGATGAGGCATGGGGTTTAAAGGCTAGATCGGATAACTTAGCGAACTATTTGAATGATCTTTTTGCTAAGAATCATATGGTCGACATCCAACCCAACCCTATAGCTCCCACTTGGTCCAATAGTAGAGTGGAGGAGGATTATATTGGAAAGCCCCTCGACCGCGCCCTGGTGAAGGTAGGTTTGATCAGTGCTTTAGGCATGCCCAGATCTTCTGTGGTGACATCCAATATCTCAGATCACATGCCCATCCTACTTTCTTGGAGACTGGACGATCTTTCCAAGGGTGTGCCATTCAAGTTCAACAGAGCTTGGTTAGAAGAACATGAATTTATGGAACTGGTCAGGGAGTCTTGGAAAACTGCTGTTGAGGCCCAGGAACTGTCGGGATGGAATCTTTTCCATTACAAACTGCAGAGGATGAAGAAGGCAGTCAAAAATTGGGAAACCAATAAAAAAGTCGCTCTAAAAACATAGATTATAGACATTAAGACAGAGATGAGACAGATTCATATGGATTTCAAGAGGAATCCACCGGATGCTCAAACATACACAAGACTGAAGACATTGGAAGAGAGATTGAAACAGATCCTCCTCCTAGAAGAAATAACATGGAAACTCAAAAGTAGGAACAGATGGATAAGGGAAGGAAACCAAAATACGAAATAATTCCACAAATGTGCAAATGACCGCAGATGCAGAAATGCGATATGGAGTATTAAAAAGGGGGGTGGAAGTAGTGCTATTACGACCAAGGACATACAGGAGGAGGCCTTCCGGCATTTCTCATCCTTCTATAGACAAAATTATGACATTGAAGTGGAAAGTCAAAGATGGTTCTTGGAACGGGTTGAAAGAATATTTAATGAAGAAGACATCTCTCGTCTTGATGAACACATCACTACGACGGAGGTAGAAGCTGTCCTGAAGTCATTTCCAAATGACAAATGTCCTGGGCCAGATGGTTGGATGTCAGAATTTTTCATTTGTTTCTTTGATATTATGGGAGATGAGATTGCCGAAATCAGTGAGTCCTTCAGGAAAGCTGGAAACATTCCATCCAATCTCAATACTACGTTTATAGCCCTTATTTCGAAGAAGGATAAACCTGACTCTTTTGGAGACTTCAGACCGATTGCCCTTTGCAATCTGCTATACAAAATCACCTCCAAGATTATTGCGAACAGGTTAAAACGCACTCTCTCTGAGCATATTTCTCCGGAGCAATATGGCTTTCTTAGTGGCAGATCAATCCATGACGTTATTGCCATCGCACAGGAGATTCTGCACACCATGCACGTGGAAAAGAGGAAGGCCTTAGTGATGAAGGTGGATTTGTACAAAGCTTATGATACGCTGGATTGGTCTTACATTCGCCTTGTACTGTTAAAAATTGGACTACCTATCAGAATTATTCGTTGGATTATGTCATGTATAACTTCAGTACAATACGCTGTATTGATAAATGGCATTCCGACTAATTTTTTTGCAGCAGGCAGAGGATTACGCCAAGGTTGCGCATTATCTCCTTTGATATTCATCTTAATTATGAATGGCTTCTCTAATATGATGCGCTATGCTGAACAGCAGGGGTATACATCGGGATTCTCATTTTCGGAATCTGTCTCTACTTCTCATTCATTGTTCGTTGATGATATGCTGCTCTTTGGTGGACTTAACAGGGACCACTGGCTCTACAACCATCACATTTTGACCAGATTTGGAGAAGCAACCGGTTTATGTATAAATAAAACTAAGTCCTTTATCTTATATGAATTTGGCAATTTAAATGACATATCCTTCATTGCTGAGAATGCAGGGATCAACTATATGCTGGCCAAGGACGGTTTTCAATACCTGGGCTTTAATATCAAACCCTGCGGTTACAAGGGCAGGGACTGGCTCTAGATGCTAGATCGTTTCAGGATGAGAATCAACAAATGGACTCACAAGTGGCTGTCTATGGGAGGCAGACTTGTCATGGTGCAGGCAGTGCTCTCACAGCTAATGGTATATTAGGGGCATTTGTTCTATGTTCCTGAAATGATAGTGGACAATATTAACATGATTATATCTCAGTTCATATGGAGAGGTACTAGATCGGACCGCAAATATCATCTGGTCAAGCTGGATCATATAAGTCAGCCCAAAACACACGATGGATGGGGCATATTGAATACGAGAACCTTCAACAAAGCATTGCTAATAAAATCATTTTGGCGCGCCATCAATGGATCCGGCATATGGAAAAATATTATTAAATGTAAATATTTAGAAGGAGATCCGTTACTATAGCTTATATGTCGGGGAATCACAATGTCCTCTAAATACTCGGCCATATGGGGTAGTTTCCGGAAAATTTTGGAACATGTTGTGGACAGAATAGCTTGGTTATTTAGAAACGGAGAAAGTATTCCGATTGGGGCGACTTGCATTCAGGGGTTAAATCAAGCCGCGGTACCTTCTCCTCACCTTGTCCATAAATTGGCACACAAAGGTTTGGTCTTTATGTCACAAACCATTCTCACTTGGTCAAATTATGCACATGTTTTCAAAAACGCTAGCCAATTGGGATTGATGGGGGAGGATGCAATTGAATGGGAAATGTTATGTAAAGAATTACGGGCTGCAGGATTCTCTCAATCGACAGGCAGGGACTCGATCACGTGGAACGGTCCGACTAAAGACAAAGGTCCCATAGTCAAGGATATATATCATTTCATTGCATCACAAACACAGGATACATACCGGACAGGAATATTTACAAAATACTGGTCTCGAAAGATCCCCAAGAAGATCACCATTTTCGGATGGCTCACCTGGAAAAACAAGATTCTTACATGGGACAACATTGTTAAAAGAGGACAACAGGGAACGAGGAGATGCGCGATATGTGGCAAGATGGAGGAGACGGTGCATCACATGTTTTTTCATTGTCCTGTTGTTTTACAGTGGTGGAATCTTTTTAGCGCTCGCCTACTCCACTCAAATTGGGTTCCACAAGACTTCATATCAGCTGCACTCGAATGGGACAAGCTTAAGAATCGATTCAGATCACAACCCTTCTTCCTGATATGGGAAGTATGGCTGGCGAGAAATAGAATGATATTTGAAGAAAAGGTTTTCTCCTTTTCTTCGGTACACACAGCCATTCTGAGACGGATTCCTCTCCTGCCCCAGTCTCCAATCTCATGCTCTGACAGGTCTCACAAAACACGACCACATGAGATCTCTATCCCAACTATTTTCTTTCATGGAGCATGCAAAAACGGAAACACAGGATGTGGTGCATGGATCAAATTTTCTGAAAGGGACAGGATTCATGTGTTATGGAACGGAGGTCCAGGGACCAATAACAAAGTAGAGTTTATGGCCTTATGGGGAGCTCTTTCTGTAGCTAATAAATTACAGCTGACAGGTATGCATATATATGGCGATTCCAATCTTGTTGTTGAATGTATCACAGGTCACCAACACTTGAATACTCCGGAACTATAGGGATGGTATACTCGGGCTCAGAGTTTATGGGACAGTATGGGAAAACCTCCCATGACACACATTTACAGGGACAATAACACTAGAGTGGGTGGGCTTTCCAAAAGAGGACTCCGAGAATCTTTTGGTCTAATGCAGATGGAACAATACAGAGACCGGAACCTCATCTGAAAGACCACGGACCCCATACTATAATAGCTAATCTGTTTCTCCAAAATGTCATATTTATCTTTTTGTTATATCTTAAATGCCTTTTCCTTCCTACAACTAGCGTTACTATAGTCTTTTTGTACAAGCGAGCCTGACCGATGTCTACAAGCGAGCCTGACAAACATCTTCAAGCGAGCCTGATGAAATTTCCTTACAAGCGAGCCAGATAAAATTACCCTCAAGAATATCGGATAACAGATTTTCAAAAAATAGGATCGTCAACTATAGAAATTCTTTTTGGATTTTGGTAAAAAGCATCCATCCGATCGGCTACACAGCTCTGCATAAGAGCTCACACAGGCGCATAGTCCACCACATCGCTCCTGTTCATACAAGTCTGCACATTAAACCTGGCAGATGATATGCGTTGTCTATACACTATCTCTTTTAAGCCCACACTTTCAAGGCTATCAATCTATGCAAACATAGGCAGTATGAGTGAACCTTTCATGTTATAGATTCTTCCTTTATGTTGTCTGTAAGTTATGTTTATCTGTATTATCTTATATTGTATCCAGGTGGACTTTTCAAGATTAAAACTATGTAAATCATGTAAGGAGTGAGCTCTTACTCCTCCGTAATGGGTCTTTTTATGATTATAAGGTTTTACTTCAACTATACAAGGAGTGAATTTTAGACCTCCGTAATGGATGACCCTTCCTGGAGATTATATGGGCTAACTTCTTTCTTAGAAGTTGCTCTTCGATATCTTCATGACCGGATCTCTATTATTTCCAGCAGTCTGTAGCTGTGATTGTAATGATTGATACATATACTGTTTTAATACAGCAATTTTTTTCTTCTGAAAAAAAAAGGAAATTTATAGGTATGAAATGAAAACAACACATGGGTTTCGAAATCCATGGGAAGAGAAAACAAGCCATGGATTTTGGAAGCAGCACATTGATTTGAAAACATGATGGTTTTATAAATCATTCAAATAAATACTTTGAAATTTGAATTATGAATTTCATCAAAATATTTGCAAATATTATTCAAAATATATTATTTTTCTTTTCCCAAATATTTTGTGACAAAATAAAGTATTCAAAAGATGATGAAAAGCAAAAACGACATAAATAGAACTCAAAGGTATAGCAATCAAATTTAAGAGCGCAGTGAAATGATTTTGTGAAGACAGTTTCAACCTTTTTCCACATTTCAAGGGCATGAATATCAATCTAAGACACCTAGCAACAAAAGATCAACAAATTGAAGATCTTTGCAAATTTCCAACATTCGGAAAACCAATTCCAGTGTTTAATGAACAGTTCAACATTTCCAGCAAATAATTTGGAGATGTTGTTTTATTTTTAATTATTATTCAGGATTTTATTACAGAATTATTTTAATAGTTTAGGAGAGTTTTTATTCTATATATTGTTTCATATGTAATAAAAAAAGGGTGGAAATTGTTTCAATACACTTCGTTCTAGCTTAAAACAATATTAATGTTTTCCATTGAAGTTTAAATATAGAATTAAGGTTACAATGCCCTATATTTAAATTGATCCCAATCTTTTCTTCTCTTTCACACCAAAAAGCTTTGTAGATCCAATGGCCTGCCTACCTTGCCCTGTTACTTCTCATCTGATACTTTTGCACGTGATCACTCCAAAAAAGTTTTGACTCCATTGCACAATGGCCTTTCTTTGCAATTTCAACCAAACCCTGAACTTCACATCTAACCTAAAATTCTAAAATCAACGAAGTTAAATTTGACAAAGAGATCCCTCTCTGAGTTTAGAAGGGTTAGCTTCTAAGCTTAACAACGATTTTGTGGTTACCTCTAGGTTTCTTTCACAGCATTAAGAATTACAGAGTGATAACATTGGAAGAATATAAATAAATGAGTATGCCTTGGTGAAATAGTTGGAAGAAAAAATGCAAGACTTTGAAGAGAAGAATCACAAACTAGTCAAAGTGGAAGAGGAAGTTAGCCAGTTACAAAATGAGGTGAAATAAGCAAGAAAAAGGGAAGAGATTTTGGTAAGTCATCTTAAGGATAGATCTAAGGACTTGAACAAACTTGCAGTGGAGTTTGATCAACAAGAAATAAAATTTGAAGAAGAAATCATCTCCTTGAAATCCCAACTTAATGAAGCAAAAAGAATGGAAGAAGTAATGAAGATCAAAATGATGAAAAAAAGAAGAATGTGAGGAGCTTGAAGAATAAGTTATTTCCTTAAGGGTTGAAGTTGACAAGCTCAACAAGAAATTGAAAAGTTCGCAAGTATTGGATGACATTCTTAGCTATTAGAGATCACCATGTGACAAAACAGATCTTGGTTATATAGGTACGTCTGCATGTAAATAAGACTCAAGCTCCAAGTCTCAAATGATAGAAATTGTAGAAAAGTTTGAAGCCAAATCACATTGAAATTTAGAAGATGATTGGAAGTGTTACTACTCCAAGAAGTTATGTTGATGTTCTCAAGAAGCCTCATCAGAAAAAAGACAAAAATGTAATGAAGGACAAGCATGAGCAAAGGATCGAACCTCCTCCAAAGCAGAATATCTTCAGAAGATATTCAAGGGGAACTTTTTCATCCATGTGTCAAAGCATTTCTCTTGGTTATTGCTTTTCATGCACAATTTCACACATAAAGCTAGGGATTGCAAAGAATATAATAGAAATGATTATGTAAGGAGAAAATTGCACTAGCATTTGCAGAAGAAAACATGTTGAGCCAGAAAGTGAACATCATGAACATGCGTAGAGTGCTCAAGGCATTGATATGAGTTGTTGATCAAGTTATGTGACCTAAGGTTAAATCCATGATTCTACTATTTGAATTTCTTTTCTGATGAATATGTTTAAAGATTATTCTATCAAAGGTTGCATCCATGATAATAATAGGATTTGAATACATAAGAAGGACTAGAATGCTCCCTCCAAAAAGAGATCAACCCTAAGAAGCATGAGGATGCTCTGGATATGGATGATGTGAAACTTGAATTTGATTAGTAAAAGGGATGAAAAATTGTGACACATGGCACCTAACAATGATTGCCGTTTGGTAGCATGATGTCATGCTCACATCATCAATCTGATAGCTTAGGACGCCTAAGGTTTGGGTCTCATGGCATGGTCGTATGGGCTAAATCTTATTGTTGTTTGGTCAACAAAGGCTAGCCCATTGGTTATATGGGGCAGTCACATGGTTTTAATCTCCAGATGTGAAAGGGTAAACATCAGCTCATGGTCAACCTACTTAAGCCCCAAGACCACATGACTTTGCATATATACACATATTTGTGGGTTCCATAGATGATATAGTAAACCTCCAAAAGGATGAGTAATACAATCATGGAAAATTTTAGGGGCTAATATTCGAAGGTGGGCTAATTTTCCATGTTTTTTTCCAAAGGAGGATTCACTAATTTCCATTTTTTTCAAAAAATGATTCGTCCACATTTTAGTATAAAATTATTTTACCTTAAAAATTGCCAAAATTTTATATAAACTAATATAAAATTATTATAAATATAAATATTTTTACAAAAATATTGCTAAACATTTTACAATTTACATATTAGGGACTAGAAAGAGTCACCAAGGCTTCTAAACCTTAAGGTAGACTTCCATCCTTGAAAATTTCCTTGAATACAAGCTCTATGGTTGGATAAAAATCATTTGCTCGAAGTTCAAAGGTGGGATAGGTTAGTTTGAGTTTGTCAGCATTGTTCTTAATTTCTTTTAAATATGACGAGCCATGTTAACCCTTAATTTATCTGCAACATGAATTTCAGATCGTTTTCTAGCTATATATAATGGAGGCGTAGTTTAACTTTTAGATATGATATAGCAGATCATTGGTGTGATAAAAACATTGACTCTATTTAATGGGTATTACACAAAGCAACTTACAATGCAACTGGTAATGCACTTGTAGTTTGGTTTTAATTTTTCCCCGCAAGTTTACATTTTTTCGAATAATTAAGAGGTTAGAAGTGTACATTTTGTAGAAACGTTACCAAAAAGGAGTTATTCTATAAAACACACCCTGAAAGGGCCATTTTGTGGAACATTTAATTTTTTTATATAGTTTTCTATGGTTTTTGGGGTCATTCTAAAGCCAAATTGAATTATGAAATAGGGGAGATGGGCATAATCCTATTGTGATCAATTCATGGGTTATGAAAAGTCATGAAAATCCATTTTTTATACCATAAAGCAACACTATGTTTTTTGCAATGCTTCAACAATTTATGAAAAAGTTGCATGCTTATGAGTAAGTGGTGTACACATGACCTAAACAAGTTTCGAGAAAAACGATATGTGAACAAATTGATGCACAAGTTGTTGCAAGATGATGTGCATATAACATTTAAAAAATATATCACTTTAATCATAATATTTAATTAACATATCGCTGTAAATTCATCTTACAATCTATCCAACTCAGAGAAATCAACTCTGTCCAGGTCAGAGAAAAATGAAAAAAACGTAGGATGTCATACTTACCACGTTGCACTCCTAAGATAAATTAAGTGTTTGGTATAAAATATGTGTAATTTTTGAAGATGTCTATCCAGCGTGTGCTTGGACGGTAAGAAATTGCTGGAATCTGGTTAATTAAAATTTGAAAAATCATGTGCTTGGAGTGTTTAGAATTTATTTTTGATGCTGGAAATGGATTCAGCATTATCAAAAACTCTTAAGACACTCAAAATATTAAAGTTTAACAACTGTAAACAAGATTCTAGGTAAATCTTTACCGAATTTTCTAAAAATCATTGCCAAATTCTGAGTGAAAACACGTGCTTTTTAGACTACGCGGTAATTTTCTTCCCATCTGAAGTCTTAACATCTGAAAGAAAAGTTAGATTATCGTGTCATTGACTAGTTCAGCCCCGTAGTATGCTTTTAAAAATGCATCTTTAACGGCTGGTCAACAAATTCCCTATAGCGTTGTGATCAAATCCAGATATCCCGAACCTTTGAACTGTAAGAACTGTTCCACCAAAACAGGAAGCCTAATCCTCTTACCAGGCAGAAATCACAGATATGGTGAAAATTTAAAAATTAGTAGATAACAAGCATCTTTGCTACTATTACATAATATCTTTGTATAACACAACCCTTCACCAGCGACTCGTGAAATCTAACCAAATGTTACTACAAAACTTGGCCCTAGCAAATCAGAATATACTACCAGCATAACTAAGTAGATATGTGCCTTTTTTACAACCCTCAGATCACTAAGGTACTGACAACAATCACGCTAGATGTAGAAAAACCTCATTCATAGTAGAAAATCCAAATATACAAAACACTCTAGAAGCACTTCCTGTGCACAATTGATGGACCAGATTCATCGTACTCTGATTTTGCAATCCACATCTGCAAGACAATCAAATATACAGTGATAGATGAGAAAAGGAAACAATTTTCAAAATTTATCTAACTAAATTGAAAATATGGATAAGGAAGATTATGTGCTCTCAATTATAGGATTAGTATATATACCTGCTGAAATGTACTCAATGAGGCCAAAATAGACCCTCCTATCCAAACGCTGTACTTCCTTTCAGGGGGTGCTACAACCTTAATCTTCATGCTGCTGGGAGCAAGTGCAGTGATTTCCTTGCTCATTCGATCAGCGATTCCAGGGAACATTGTTGAACCACCACTGAGGACAATATTTCCATACAAATCTTTACGAATGTCCACATCACACTTCATAATAGAGTTGTAGGTGGTCTCATGGATGCCAGCCGCTTCCATTCCTATTAACGCTGGCTGGAAGAGCACTTCTGCACATCTGAACCTCTCAGCTCCAATGGTGATTACCTGACCATCGGGAAGCTCATAGCTCTTCTCCAAAGAAGAGCTGGTTTTTGCAGTCTCAAGCTCCCGTTCGAAGTCCAAGGCAACGTAAGCTAGCTTCTCCTTCAAGTCTCGAACAATCTCCCGCTCTGCTGTTGTGGTAAAAGAGTAGCCGCGCTCCGTCAGAATTTTCATCAGTGCATCTGTTAGATCACGCCCTGCAAGATCCAGCCTCAAGATGGCATGAGGTAAAGCATAACCCTCATAAATTGGAACAGTGTGTGTAACACCATCCCCAGAGTCCAGTACAATCCCTGAAACATAAAGGAGAAAAATATGAATAAACAGTACTGTGCACCAATTATAAAATAAAAATCGGCATAAAAAACGTTAAAATTTTCACCGTACAAACAGAGTGACCAAAATACACACCAGTTGTGCGCCCACTTGCATATAAAGAAAGCACTGCCTGAATTGCAACATACATGGCAGGCACATTAAATGTTTCAAACATTATCTGTGTCATCTTTTCTCGGTTTGCCTTGGGATTAAGGGGAGCCTCAGTGAGAAGAACAGGATGCTCCTCTGGGGCAACTCGGAGTTCATTGTAAAATGTATGATGCCATATCTTCTCCATGTCATCCCAATTGGTCACAATACCATGTTCAATCGGATATTTAAGAGTTAGAATGCCTCGTTTGGACTGAGCTTCATCTCCAACATAAGCATCCTTCTGCCCCATGCCAACCATAACACCAGTGTGCCTCGGTCTACCAACAATGCTAGGAAAAACTGCACGAGGGGCATCATCCCCGGCAAATCCAGCCTGATAAACAGTAGATACTTTTTCAGTTTTAGAAAACAAGAGTATCCAAAAGAGATAATCTGAAAAGAAAACGAAGTTAGCCATGCCATATCCATAGCATGGATCTGTTACTTACCTTAACCATACCAGATCCATTGTCGCATACAAGAGGCTGGATATCCTCTTCGGCCATTTTTCCACTAAATGAAAAGTAAACTACACAAAATTAAGCATCAAATAAGATTAAACTGTACATAAAAGGTCTTCTTCAGCACTAATACGAAGCTAGACTATTGTTGCCATTTAACAATAAACCATTGCAAGACTCTAGACTACTCTAAGGCGGACTATAAAGAGTTCCCCCCCGTTTTTTAATATAGATGTATAGTATAAAGATCCATCCGATAGGCTATTACTGATGATCAGATTGATATGCAGGGAATCAATTTTTAGCCAATGATACAAAATTCTGACTGCCAGATATTTGAAGAACTTCACTCTTGCAGCAAACCTTCAGGCTGAAAATCATTGACCCTGAAGCAGATACAAAACAGAAACAAGAAAGGCTGTGCACCCACGGAGAAAAAATGAAAAATGCAAAAGGGGAAAGAGTTCGCAAGCATTCTGCTAGGTCACGCCATTGAAGCAACTCCAACATTTTGGTATAATGACCTGGTAAGAGAAACACAAGGTCGGCATACCCTAGTGGAAGGCCACTGGATCAGATGCCTTAAAGATCGATCATCAAGTGCCCTGCTTGTAGCAGATGTTATAATGTATGAACGGCTAGAATTTCTTAAATGTAAGCTGGATAGGAAACACAAAGATGAAGCTAAGTAAACGTGCGACTCTCACTAGAGGATGGCAGAGATGATTAATTCCCAACCATGAATAAGAACGCTAAAGAAACAGCACATTTGGTTGATCATAGAGGTTCCAATAACTGATCAATTTTAATAAGCTATAAATCTTTAATAGCAAATTAATAAAACTTCAACAAAGAAGAAAAATGCGTATCTGAAACAAACCACTAGTTCCACAGAAAAACAACAAAAACAAAGAATATTCAGATTTTGGCGGGCGTCACAATCAGAGGCACCAGAAGGAAAACAGGGACAACAATCGATATTTACAACGAATGAAATAAACCTGAAAATCCCCACCAAAATAAACCAATATTGAGTAACAGCCTGCGAAGGAACTTCGAACTTCAGAAGGCTTCGCAAGCAGACAAATTCCAAGAGAAATGGGAAAAGTAATCAATCTTTACAAAAATAAAAATAAAACGGCCGAATCTCGCCAAAATAAAAAAAAAAATACGGAAAAACCGTTCCCTGTGGATAAGAAAAAAATGTTCAACCTGAGATGAAAATTCTCGGCATAAGCAATTCTCCAAACAATGCCATTAGAGCAATCAGCAGCTTACACAAAACATCTTCAGAAACTTCAATCGCAGCCCAGTGTTGTTCATATCAAGATCGCTAAATCCAAAAGAATAATATTAAACCCAACGATTCCCACCAAATTCAGGGCATAGAGACCTCTAAATATAAAGAACAAAATGTCTATACAATACTCACGCATTCTGGCATAAACGCTGCAGAGGGAAAAACTAAAAACAAGAATATGAAGAATATTTTGCCTTAATAAATAATCAAAATTTTATGTTCTCCAAATGAGCTCTCACTGTAGAGAATAAATCACTTATCCAGAAACGCTTCGCATTCCAATACAAAGTCACAGGGAAACAATTTCAAAATTTTAAATGGAAGACAAACAAAATCTGCAGAAATTTTTGCAGAAGTACTATTTACTATTTTAGATGAATAATAAAAATTGAATAGTTTCACCAAATACATGAAAACAAAAATCTCAAAAAAAGTAATAATAATAATAAGCATGAAACAAAAGTAATTATAACTCTGAAGCAAATGCCGCCACGAAAAAAAAGCAAAATACGAAAAAACTGAAGAATTCTTAGCAACGGTGCCTTACTTGTGCAGAGAATATCGAAAGCCGCGCTGAATCAAACAAAACGAGCCTTATAAATTCGACTCCTGCCGAAATGGCAAGAGAGCAGAAATAGAAATAGAAGTCTGAAATTGGATACTTGACTTCTAGGATGTAGCCATGGCCCGCCGATGGTCTGGATCCCTATGCGATGCCAACCGCGGCCAGCAAGATATCCAATGCAGAGAACAACAATGGAAAATGGGCCCGAAGAATGATAGCTGCTAGGTTTTGTAGGGTTTGTACCGATCGCTCTCTTGACTCACAGTACCTAACTTCACCACGGATTCTGTACTTATTGCAGAGGAGAGATTTAAACGTGGAGGTGCTTTTATAGGTACGAAAAAACGCGGTAAACTTAGAGGCATTGATAAATGGGTGTCGGCATTGTCAAGGGTGTTTCGTTGTCGGTTAAAGGGCAGTGCATTATGCCACGCATGACATTAGGTTTGGATTGCTCCATGGAGGTGAAGTACTCTTTGCAACCATAGAAGTGGGGTGCTGGTGAGTTAATTAAGAAATATTTAGGGTGTATAGATTATTTTTTAGTTTTGTGGATGTTACAATTTAATTTTATATTATAAAAGTAATTTTTTTCGTTAAAATGGAATTCTATTTACTAGGTATGATATTAATTTTTTAATTGTCTCACAGAGGTGAGGTGTTCTTTACATTTGAAAAAAAGTGAGATGATGTTTTAACAAAAATGCATAGGAAAATGGTTTGCATTCTGTATATAAATATTTAAATATATATTTATAATTAAAAATAATCAAAAATTAAATTAGTTTATAAAAATAAGCGGTATGGTGCTTATATCTTGATCTATTGACTCATTAATGCGGGGTGGCAAATATGCCACCAAATATATTTATAATTAAAAATAATCAAAATTAAATTAGGGTATAGTAATCAATAATTAAATTAGTGTATTAAAAGTAGCATGATTGTTTACTTTGGACAAGGTTTATCTCATGGGCCATTGACAGTGTATGCTACTTGTTGGATTATCGCAAGTATATAATCTAGCAGAACTATCATTATGTATTAATGGGTCAATGGGTTAGGATATATTGGTTGTTGTTTAGTTGTTATTTACTTTGTATTGGACATTTTGAATAGACCAATACATGGATACAAGAAAAGTCACAATACACATACATGTTAAGTTTTTGTTGTATTATTTTTTTGTTTTGATCATTTTTTAAGTAAAGAAAAAAAAACTAAAATGCCCAAGAAAAAAAATAAACTAGGAAAGTTGGCCAAAATTAGAGTTTGATGAGGAAAATCAATTTCAATCATTTAAAAAAATAAAACATATTTTATTAATGTAAAACATCATAATAAAAACAAAAAAAACAAAAAAAAATTTAAATTTAATTAATGTCAAATCCATAAATCAATTACTATAATCATATCATAAATGTCAGTAAAAAAACTAATAAAAATAAAACTTTTATTTATATATATATATTATATGATATCACCATATAATAATAAAAAACCATAAAACATTGAACACTATATATAGTATCATAAATGTCAATTATTTTAATTTAAATTTATGTTAGTGATTAACCTTAATTCACTTTCAAAAGTGCTTTTATCTTGCACCATCCAAAACATGAGTTTGGATAAAAACAAAAGTGTTTAATTGAATAAATAGATTAAACCAAAGTAACATTTAATGTTGATATTTTAAAAATATATATTTAAAAACATATTATTAATTAATATATCAATGTAGTTTTATGCTTATTTTAGATTTAAGAGAAATTTAAAAAATAAAATAAAATAAATAAAAACACTATAAAATATATTTGTTTGATTGGGAATATTTCAATGTGATACGGATATGGGAGAACAAAAGATATAAGAAACATGAAAGGTATGCATAGAATTTGCAAGAACATTAATTCTTCACATTTTGAGAACAATATGAATGTTTTTGAATCTAGGGTTTATCATGTTGAAGTACCTTGTCATTCAACTTTTTTTGATGACACTTATATTTTTCGGAGTTTACCTTTCTCCCTAACTGGATCGGCCACATGTTTTGAGGGTCCTTTGTTTTTGTTTGGAGGTTTGTATTGGGTGAAGACTTGTTTTGTATGGCTACAGTTTTTGCCTTGCTCAAATCGTCATTGCCAAGATCGTACTCATGTGTGGGGTGACAAGGGAGTGAATACATTTGCATGGAACTCTTTAGGTTGGGACAACCAGATCAAGGTTTTGTGGTGCTTTTACGGATCATTTCCCCCCACCTTCTCGCATGCATTATTGGTTATAAGTCTAAGGGTGCAACTCCTTCGATCTCGGTTTCTTGGTTATCTTTTGTAGATATTCAAGTTTTTTCCACCCTCTATGAGTTTGGTCTCCGCATATTGAATTGTTCCATGGAGATAGGAGCAGATCTAAAGGAGAGCGCCCCTCTTTTTCCTTCGTTGGGGACAGTGGATAGACTAGATGATCTAGGTGGATATTGGTGGCCACCCGCCTATTCCACCTAGTTAGTTTCATCAGTTTTCATATTTACTATTTTTAGCAGTTTTTCGGGTCCTAAACTTCCGGAGCTTTTTTGAGGTCCTAAACAAAATTTTTTGGGCATGATTGTTTTAATTTGAAACAATCATGACAACAATTTTAGTCCTCGGAGAGATCTTTCCAACGAGGTATCATACGCACCAAAACAGAGATAATATGACCAAGTTATGACCCCGGGAAGTTGGCTGCCCAACTAACCCCGACGAGGCCCATAAACTCTTAGTGTCACATATCATTGGGTTAGGGTTTGTCTATTTAGGGTTTTCTCTTATTGTTGAATAATAAAAAGGCCCTTGAGCCTCATTGTAACAAAGTTCAGAGGCATGTAGCCACCACATCTCTTCTCAAAGATAAGCTACCATCGCCCAAGCTAGTTTGTTTTCCATTTTGTTTGTAAGAATTTTTCAATATCTGGTATTAATGAAATTAAGTGTTATTCATGTTGCACCTATGCATTTATGTTTATTTCTGTGTTTTATTATGTTCCTGCATAATTCTGGATCATTGGTATCAGAGTTGTCTACTCTTTCTCGATCGTTCTTTGCATGTCCCCAATGAGGTCGAGATATAAGGAGTTAGCGCTTGATCTGGCTGAACCTTTGCAAGATCATCCTCGCAAAACCTGACAGCCTCCCATGGCGAAAGAAAATAAAGACGAGGGAGTAGGAGATCCTATCAAAATATAGCTCAAGGAGGCCCTTGAGAAACAAAGGAACACGATGATGGATAACTTTGCCCATATCCTTCAACAACTACCCACTGGCGACGCATCTTCATCTAGCAGCCACTCTGGAGGCACCACTCCTTTCAAGGTACAAGTAAACTTTGACATTCATATATTTGAGGGCCAAATAGATGCAGACGTCATAGATAGATGGTTGAATTTGTTGGAAGTGTATTTTTCGGTCCATGATTTCTTCTATCGAGAAAATATTTCCTTTATGCTCCTCAAAGTCGTCCCCCATGTGGGAAAGCTACTGTGAATAGAGCGATGAGGAATAACCCTCACTTTTTTCAGCCGCACCCACTTGGAATTCATTCCGAGATAGCATCAATGAAAATATTACCCTGTGGAGAGCTATGAGGACAAGTACATATAATGGACCACGTTGCGACAGCAAAGGGATCAAGATGTGCACGAGTTGACGAATTTTTTCCATACCCTGCGCACAAAGTTGTGTATTAAAGATTCAGAGAAACACTTGGTGCTCAAGTAACACAATTTTTTGCACAGATACATTCAATATGAAATGGAGTTCCTTGGCATTACCTCGCTTGGCACGGCATATTAATATGCCGCTAAGATCGAGCATAAATTTAAGTGGAAGAAGCAAGAATTTGGATCCACAAATCCAAAGCCAGGGAAAGGCACCCCCAAACTGCAGAACAAGGGGAAAATCCAAAGCGGGGCCACTAAGGACAACCTGCCAAAGCAGCAAGCGAAGAACAACACCACAAAACCAAAGAAGGACACGGAGAAGTGTGAATTCCATAAAAGCTCCACTCATAACACAAGTGAGTGTCGAGCCATACAATCGTTGGTGGTCGAGCTTAAGGCATCTGAATCAGATGCATGTTTTGATTCTAAGTCAGAACCGGACAAGGGGAATGAAAAAGGGAAGCAAATTAGTGATGTGGAACCCATTTCCATCATTTCCACCACCAAGATCCAGAAGGAGGAACCCAAAGATACATAGGAGGGGGAGTGCCTCCTCCATTCCCAGATTTGGGTGAAGGGTTCTCCACTACCATTCATTGTCGATGGTAGAAGCCAAAAGAACCTAATTTCAGCAGAGGTCGTGAAGCGACTCGACCTACCGAACACAACACACCCGTAGTCGTAAACCATCAGGTGGCTTTACCAAGGAAGAGATCTCTATGTCATCCAACAGTGTTGCCTTCCCTACAGCATCAAGCCCTTCACGGATGAGATATTGTGTGATATTACTCATGTTGAAGTTTATGATGTATTATTAAGCCAACCATACTTATGGAAGAGACGTGTTGTGTATGATTCTAGGCCTCGTTCTGTTATTATTACTTTGGGAAATAAGTTGTACAGGATACCAAAGGTAGTATCGCCTTCCGCCATCTCTTTGATTACTACAAAATAATCCAGTAAGATTATTTCCCAAAAAAGGAAATTTGTTTTCATTATGATTCACCCACAGGGCAAGAAGAATATTGTGACTGCAACCTCCAAACAAAGCTCCCCTACGCAGTAGCAGTAGATGGACAAAGTCGTGGAGGAATACAAGAACATTTTCTTCTCACCCACAGGGGTTCATCTACATTGCCTGGTCAAACACTCCATTGATCTAACCTCAGGCATGTCTCTGCCTAATGGGCTAACCTATCGACTCTTTGTTCTGGAAAATGACAAAATCAAGAGACATATCCAAGAGT
Organism: Pinus albicaulis; assembly: GCA_034641835.2. Lineage (NCBI taxonomy): Eukaryota > Viridiplantae > Streptophyta > Pinopsida > Pinales > Pinaceae > Pinus > Pinus albicaulis. The sequence goes on from CM076583.1 coordinate 444,585,892, forward strand.
TGTTGCAGAAAAGGCACATCAAGCCAAGCTCCTCACCCTGTGGGAGCTCGATCGTGTTGGTATAGAATAAGGATGGCATCTGGAGGCTTTGTATTGACTATCGGGCACTAAACAAGATCACAGTCTAGAATATGTATCCAATCCCACGGATCTATGACCTCCTGGACCAGCTCAGGGGGGCCAAATATTTTAGCAAGATCGAATTGAAGTCTGGGTATCACCAGATACCAATCAAACCCTTTGATGTGTGGAAGACTGCCTTCAAAGCCAAGAAGGGCCTCTTTGAATGGATATTCATGCCTTTTGGTTTGACGAATGCTCCCGCAACCTTCATGCGGCTAATGGACGACATCTTGTGGCCATTCACCAACTCATTTGTGGTGGTGTACTTGGATGAAATCTTGATCTTCAACCATACTTGGGAAGAGCACCTCCACCACATTCAACAGGTCCTCCAAACACCGTGGCAACACAATTGTGTGCCAATTTGGAGAAGTGCACTTTTGACATGACCCAGGTTTATTATCTGGGATACAATATTGATGAGAAGGGGGTGCATGTGGATTCAACCAAGATCCAAGGCATTTAGGATTGGCCAGCCCCAACCACTCTAACAGAGATCCGCAGATTTCTAGGTCTTGACAATTTCTACCGTAGGTTCATGTTGGGATTCTCTCATATCACTTGACTCTTGAGTCAAGTCACCAAGGGAGGAGCACAAGAAAATTTATTTTGGTCTTAATCTCAATAGAAGGCATTTGTAGAGTTGAAACATTGCCTTTGCTCTATACCAGTGCTCACATTTAGAGACTTGCAACAACCATTTGAGATCGAGACAGATGCCTCCAACTATGCTATTGGGGCAGTCCTTACTCAACAGGGGCATCTAGTGGCATATCACAGTGAGACACTTTCCGACACAATCTGGAAGTACCCCAATTATGACAAAGAGATGTATTCCATTGTGCAGGCTTACCGACATTGGAAGCATTACATTTTGGGGAAGGAAATGGTCATCCTCATAGACCACCGACCCCTGCAATTCATACAGACACAAGGGAAGTTGCAGAATGATCGCCATTAGAAGTGGTCCACATACCTGCAAAAATTTCATTTGAACATCAAGTACAAGAAGGGAAGCACCAATAATGTTGCAATCTGCCTTAGTCGACCACCAATCGTGGCGCTAACCACTGTTCTCAACTCTTGTGGGCACGAGACTTTCGATTGGCCGCTTCTCTACAGAAGCGATCTAGAATTAGGCCACACATACAAGACGCTCTTGGAAGGTAAGAAAGTCCCAAATTTTCACCTCCAAGATGCATTGTTATGTCACCTGGGACACCTTTATGTTCCTTCAAGCGAGCGTGACAAGATGGTTTTGGAATCGCACTACAGTCAATTCGTTGGGCATTTCAGGGTCGAGAAAATAGTGGCAGTACTACAGAAGTATTTCTATTGGCTTAAACTTTGACAGGATGTTGGGAAGTAAATGAGATCCTACACTGCTAGCACCATTTCCAAACTGACCATCAAGAAGAAAGGTCTTTATACTCCACTGCCTATCCTTAGTCGACCTTGGGAATCCATCTCCATGGATTACATGTCGGGCCTTCCTTCTACTAAGCATGGCAACGACTGTGTTTTTGTGATCGTCGATAGATTCTCGAAGATGGCCAGTATGACAGCCTGCAAGAAGAATATCACATAAGAAGCCACTGCTAAACTCTTCTTTGAACGATTGTGGGTACACTTTGGGATCCCACAGTCTATCATCTCATATCGGGACAACAAGTTCCTTAGTACATTTGGTTCCAATATCTAGTCGATGCTGGACACCAAGCTCACCAAGTCCACAACTTTCCATCCCTAAACCGATGGACAGACAAAGGTCGTCAATAGGATGATCGTACATATTAGGTGCATGTACAACTCAAAGCATCCACGCACATGGGATGAGAGCCTCCCTTATGTACATCAAAACTATAATTGGGCTCTCCACATCTCAACCGGCCATAACCCCTTTTAGGTGGGCTTGGGATTCCATCCATTATGTCACATTGACGTAGCCATTCCATTTGCGACTACTCAGGAAAATCCATCTCATGTCCAATCTGAAGCTGACAAGGTGAATAGCTTCATTGAGCACATTCAACACATCTTCCAACAAGTTCATGACATATTGGAGAGAGCTAATGCTAAGCACAAGCAGTGGCATGATCAACATCGATTTCCACACAGCTTCCAGGTGGGCGACAAAGTTTGGTTACATTTGCAGAAGGAGCGCCTCTTTGGACCCCACTGCAAGCTACGCCCACTTCGATATGGTCCATATACCATCACCAAGGTCATGGGAGACAATGCTTTTAAACTTAGCATTCCCCTATTCCTTGGCTTGCACCCAATATTCAACGTGGATCACCTTCGGCCATACTTTTCGTCACTACTGGACACATCCAACATTGTAGAACAACTCACCCCAACAGAGTTAAATCCAGACTGAATGGAACAGGCTACAATCGATCGGATCATGGACACACAACTTAAAATCACACACCAGCAGAAGATACAATTATATCAGGTTGTCAAAGCTGGCCAAATCCTTCACCAGGGAAAGTGGTTCACCAGGGACCAAGCTCAACAGAAATTTCCCCACCTCATAGAGGTTCTACACGCAATTGGGACCATTGCTTTCTCAGGGGGGAGGAATGACTTGGGTGTATATTGGTGGCCACTCGCTTATTCCACCTAGTAATTTTCATTAGTTTTCCTATTTACTATTTTTAGCAGTTTTTCGGGCCCTGAACTTCCGGAGCCATTATGAGGCCCTAAACGACATTTTTTGGGCATGATTCCTACAATGATTTGAGACAAATCACAACATCAATTGTATTCCTTGAAGAGATATTTCCAATGAGGTATCATATGCGCCAAACATAGATAATATGACCAAGTTACGACCCTAGGAAGTTTGCTGCCCAACTAATCCCAACGGGGCCCATAAATTCTTGGTGTTACATCTCCTTGGGTTAGGCTTTTGGTTGTTTAGGGTTTCTCTTATTGTTCAATAATAAAAAGGCCCTTGAGCCTCATTGTAACACAGTTCAGTGGCATGTAACCACCACATCTCTTCTCAGAGATAAGCTACCATCGCCCGAGCTAGTTTGTTTTCCATTCTGCCTGTAAGCTTTTTTTTCAGTATTTTATATTAATGAAATGAAGCGTTATTCCTGTTGCATCTCTGCATTTATGTTTATTTCTGTATTTTATTGCGTTCTTGCATAAGTCCGGATCACTAGGAAATCAAAACCACACATAATGGTTTCAGGTTTTCGTTAAGATCGTCAAATGAAACTCGATCCAGATCTATGTCATTAGGCTTGATAAAGTGGTGACTCTAAAGTGGAGAAGCACTTAGGGATTCCTGTAGCCCTGCAACACCATATATTCGAAGGGAAACATATGCGGTATTTGTTACCGTTGAAAGACTATAGTATATCCCAGAAGTATTCCATCATCTTGTTGCTTAGGATGTGTGGGGGTGAAATGGGTTCTAGAGAGCCACCTTCTTCATCTTCATACAAGGGTGCAAGGAGTGGAAAGGGGGCCATTTCAATGGACCAAATTCCATCCATTCGAGAACCTTTTATTGTTGAAAAATCAAATCAAATGCCAACATTGGAAGTAAACATTAAAGAGGTAAATCATATCTTCTATTTTCTTCCATCAAGGGTCAACATTTACGGACTTAATGGGATTTGGCTGAGGTCAAAGGAACTACATCAGTGGATTTTTACAACATAGAACCAAAAATTGTGACTTTTATCATTGTTCCAAATGATTTTGTGTGGTACAATTTGATTCCCAAAAAGATCTAGAGAGAGTCTTGCAAGAAGTGCCTTCATTTTGGGGAAGAGTAGGACTCTTCATCGTGACTCCACGATTTTTGGAGTTTGATTCTTCAAAAATGGTGATAACAAAGATGCCAATCTAGGTAAGGTTTCCAATCCTTCCTCGTCCTCTTCCATTTTGGCATCACAAGGTACTAGAGGATATTGGAAATACTTTGGGTGCTTTTAGAAGATTGGGCAATGAAAAAATGAAGCAAGAAATATTTACCTTTGTTTGTATATGTGTAGAAATAGAGTTAAGAAAAGTTCTACTCAACCACATTTTGTTAATACATAGATCCTTTCAATGGATCTAAAATTTGGATTATTAAAATACAATTTTTAGATGATGTATGTGCTTTCAAATAGGACATTTACAAGATTCTTGTCCATAGGCTATAAAAACCCCCCCAAAAAAAATGGAGCAGGTCTGGACAACAAAAGGTTGGCAACCTTTTGATCCCACTTTTTTGAAGGATGAAGAATAGGAAATCAAGGAGGACCCTCCAATACAATGTTTTATGAAGATTGGGAATCTCGATGAACGTGCACAACCCATGTAAATTTTACAAGAAATAGAATCGATCTATGCATTTGAACATGTTGGAATTGTGGCACGCAAAGATGATGGGTTTCTAGGAACAAAGAGAGTCCAAGTATCATAAATTTCAAATTCTAAAAAAGAACACCCCCCTGTGGTAACTGTTTCTGAGTTTGGATTTGTTCTTGTTGACTCATATATAGGGGTCTGGAAAAAGGTCCAAAGAAAAAAGGAAAAGAAAGAGAATCTAAATGACTATTATAACACAAAATTTCTCTTCTATATTATTTTAGTTTTAGATTCAAAAGGTTGTTATCTGCTCTCACAAGACTTCAATTTTTTTTTCTTTTTTCTTTTTTTTTCTTTTTTTTTTTTATCAGAATGAAATTTTGTTCCCTCTTTAAGTTGCAATGAAATTGTGGTTTTTTCCAAGGAAAAAAAAATTTATTTGATTTGGAGATGCTTTCATCTCAATATGTTAATTGTTCATGATTTTCTACATTTCTTCTATGGACACTAATATTCTTCTGTACACAAAATGAAATCTACAATCAAACTTAGTATCATAATTTTTTATAGAATATTAATATGAAAATATATTATACCATTCATTGATATGGGCAGTATGTCCCATATTACACCATCAATCTCATGTTGGGCTTCTGAAAAGAAATTACAGCGATATTGATAAATACTAATTTAACAAACCTATTGTTTAGGTCCAAAATATTTGAAAGGAATTAAAATCCACATCGGAAAATTAATAGGTGTAATTATAATTGTCATGAAAGAGTAAAATACAAACAAGAAACCGAACGATGAATTTCTCAACTTTAAATAGATTTGATCCATATGAAAAGTGTAGTTCCCCCAAATTACTATAAGTTGACCTACTTCACCTAATGCATACTTGAACGATCTACTTGATAATCCTCCTCCTAATATTGTAGGAATATTTTGATTTGAGTTAGCTTCTTCAATTACAATTCTTTAGCATCTCATTTGATCACTTATCAAACATATTTTTTCGATCTAATTGCAACCCACTTGTCGGTTATTCATATTAATCGAAAGTGGGATGCCCAATTTTACGTCATATCTCAAATTTAGATGGTACTCACTCTCGATGGCCTAAAGATGGCTAGATTGGTTAGTTGGACATGTGATTATTGGTTAACTAATTTGGGAGCATGAGATGAAATTATGTTGCACACATAGCCTATAGGTATTCTTCTCATGATGCATTCACGTGTAATCTTCCAGGATATCGCATCCCAACAACTCATGATCATGACTGGTATAAACTCTTGGCTCGAGGAGCTAAGAAAAATCAGGTGCATTTGAATAAAAATGACTAGTGCTTCATCCACTTATTCTAGAACATGACCAATTCTTAGGTCTGGAATCCTATTGCAACAACTAGTATTAATTCTTCTAACTGATAAAATAATTATTCAGTTTATTACTACGGTGACATCGAATTAAACACACTGCAATCTTCACTATATAAACTGTAGAAAAAATACAAGTGCAGAAACAAAATTGAAAGAGTAAATCATAGAAACATCTAACAAAGTTATTTTTGGATTAATGTCCTCAGAAACACCCAATGCAAGAAAACCGGTGCAATAGCTGAGGGTTTATTTATTATGCAATAGTAATTTCTGAATACAATCTTTGGATGCCTTTCCCGGCAATCCAGTTACAGGTAATATCACTAATGGAGAGATTAGTAAGGTTACCTCACACTATCACTGTAAATCCCAGCTGATCCGACCACTAAATGAGTTTCCCCTGACAGCCTTTGCGTTGCCTCTGCACAGTCACTTCGCAATCCCAGCATTAACCCTCCTGGGTACAACTTCAACCCTTCTTTGGAACGATTTGTTGCCCAAGAACTTCTATTTTTTCCTCTCGGTCTCACACCCCGACTCCTGGCTTCTATAATCGATTCCTTTAACAAATTTCTAGATTCCCTCTTGGCCTCTATGTATCCATGTGTGGCTCTTCATCAACCTCTCTAGCTCTATGCTGGCTCTGATGGATCTCTCTCTGCCTTCTCTGCAGATGATTCATCGACCGAGAAATATTTCTCTCTGGATACTATTTGTTAGCCATCTATAAATTTTTCATATACTATGATGGCTAAAACAAGTCTATTAGTCTTCAAGAAACAAATTTGGAGCAAATCTGTGACTTCTTGAAGCCTTGTTGTGTCCATTTTTCCAAAGGGTCCATCTCACTAATGTCTTCACAAAGCCCTGCTATTGTCTTGAAGAAAACTGCTTTGAGCCCCTCTCCCATTCATATTTTCCTGTTAAAAATCCCTCCACTTCCATCAAAATTCCCTTTAAAACCATATGAGTCCCTTTTCATTGGTTTTAATCTCCTCTTTATATCTATCGGAACCTTTAAAAACCTTCAATAAACCCCATTTCAACCTATTTCCCAACCTTTTGAATTCAAGCCTTAAGCCCCTTTTGCTTAAGCCCTAGCCCCCTTTCCCTCCATGCGATCGGCTCCGCGACCGAGCACTAAAGCCCATCGGCGATCGCACTTCGACGATTCCAAGTTCCTGCTTCCGTTTTTTTTTTTTTTTTTTATCGATGGTCAATCTTCCGATGAGATCGGGACCGTCCATTCCCCAAGATCTGACGCCCATCGCACTCCGTGCTCCATCGCATCGTTCCATCGCATCGGCTCATCGCATCACGCTTCGCCTTTTCCTTGTCGCTTTCCTTTCTCCACCGATATGCAAAGCCCCGATTGCATCTCCACCGTTGATCTCAATCCCAAACCGATGATCCTCCATCCATCGCACTTCATTTTCCCATCGGCCATCAGCTATCACATTTGCTCCTCCCATCGGCCATTGGCCCATTGCAATTCCGAATTCCTCTTTCCCAGATCCTCTTCTTCGCCGATTGCCGATCCCTCGATTCAATTGCCACCGTCATTTCCCGATCCAACGTCTTGCATCGATTCCCCTTTTCTTCCACCTGCAGGGGCACCTGACCAAAGTGGCCCGTACGCCCCAGTGCCCCCGTAGTTGACTCATTTGACTGTGGAGGATATTCATCCAATGGTCCATATTCACTGCAGAGGCACCCGGCCCGCAAACCCGTCTGTACCCTCCATCCCCCCGCGCTTGATCTCCACCGTCGATCTAATCCAGATCCGATGACCATCGCTCAATATCCTATATCATCCTACCGGTCCCACCTGACCGTGCAAAGGCTTTTCATCGTGTTTTCTTTCAATCTCCATCGTTGATCCTCACGATCCAACGACCCACATTCGTTCTCGCGCCCATTTCACCCAACCCCTCCGTCATGCGTTTTCAACGCGAAATGGGCAGTTTTAGTGGGACACATGTTGACCTCTCGACCGTATCACGTTCATTTGACATAATACCACTTACCGTCTTTACCCCGCGTGAAAACCACTCGCGGTTTTCTACAAAACCACTTATCGCCATTGATGCGCCACTATTGAAGATCTCCCGGGTTTCTTCCTGGTTTCAAGAATAGAACCCTTCCCCGTTGCATCCACCTTCTTCTGCACTGCTCCATAACCCCTCGTTGAGCCTTCTGAAGCAGTCAAACCACAAAAAACAGGATTTTCGTAATGTTTTATTGTTGTGTGCAGGTTTAATGGTGCCCTTAATTTGCAGGCCCTCCCACAGTCAAATATCAGTGGCAGAGGTCAAAGGTGATGATCTTCGGGCCATAATAAATTGCAATGGGATATTCGGGGTTTATTATTATTGTTTATCAGTGTCTCATGAACATTGGTGAATAGAAAAAACCTCCAGCGCCAGTTAAAGCCACCTGTACACAGCAATCAGACAAAGACCGAAGATGATCCAAGAAGGTCTAATGAAGCCTAATTCACAAATCAAAGCCTAAATCAGTGATTAAAGTGTTTAAGAGAGAAAAATCAGCGAAAGAAAGCCTCCAAAGGACACATCAGCGAGGCTATTTCCTTCTCAATAACCCGTAAGGACACCTGTAGTCTACTTTACCTTTCAAAGACACCGTGATAGCCATCCTGATGACAGAACCTTATAAAAATTGTTAGAGCAGTTATTGCACAGTCATGGGAGGCCTCAGAACCGAAATACGACAGTTACTTGTCTCAGAGGTCAAACAGAGTACTTCGGCCACAGTTATATTCAAAGAACACACTTCAGAGTTATTACCAGCCTACCAGATAGGCCTCAAAGACAGGAAAAAATAATAAAATGGTACAATCAGTTAATGCAATGGTCATTAAGCAGAATGGGCATTCGAATACCTCTCCCCCTCTGTCTTAACTGATATTTATGATATTTCCTTCAACACTCTTCCTCTCTCACCTATATGTATTCACAAGAAACTCATTGTAAAGCGTTGGGAAATTGTTAATTGTGAACTGTTATTGAGTAAGAGTTGCTGAGTAGTTGTAATATAGTAGGCTGGGAAGAGAAGTATCAGACTGTAAAAGCTATTGGACTCAAAGTATGTAATTGGTTTTGGACATCAAATAGACAAGAAGATTCACTGGATCCTGATCTAAATCATTGGTGATGTTATTCTTACAGTAATTGTTATTCTCCTTATGTTTCCACTTTGTTCATATTCTCTAATAAAGAACAAAAAATATAGTTTAGGATTTACTTCCAAAAGTACCCTAATTTTGACTGATAAGCTTTATCTTTATGTTTTCTTCTAAATGTGTGTTTGAGAATGAATCAATAGAGTATAACCAGTCAAGGAACGTTGGTGAGCCCATGTCTGGCTGAGTAGAACTTGAGATGTTGTTCTTGAACGATATTTTCACTGCATGCTAAGTAGAGTCCTAATCAAGGAAGTTTATGGTTAGCCTTGTCCCTTGTTTAGTCTTAAACAACTATTTTAGAGGTTTCCCTTAAGAGTATGCCGAAAGAAAGATAGGTTAAAAGTCCTTACTTGATATTAGGCTACTTTTTATGTTTATCTTAAATGTTTTTCCCTTGAGAGTATGCCGAAAGCAGGATAGGTTAAAAGTCCTTACCTCATCTTAGGCTGCCCTTTGTTTTCTTATATGTTTGCTTCTTTCACCACACTTCTTAATGTTCCATACCACCAACTCAACTTAAAGAGATCTTTTGATATAAATGACTTGCCCTATGGAAACCCTTGAATAGTTGTTGTGCAAGTAAACCCTTTTATGACTCCATAGTCCAATGGATTAGCATTGTTTCTTGACCTATCTTCCCATGCCGAAACATCCTTCCACTTATTTCCTCCTTCACTTCGCATGATCTTCTCATTTAATGATTCCAACCAAAAACAAACAAATCCCTTGTGCTTCATAACTAGCCTAATATCATATCATAAGCTTTAAAAGCATATCATTCCAACACACATATGGAGAGATCCCTCTTTGAATCCAGGAGGGCTAGATCCTAGGATTCCAAAGTGGTTCTGATGTTGCCTTGTCATTTGGTATGCCAACCTGCCAAATCAAGGACCCCAACACTATCCCTTCCCCTCTCTGCAAATAATCTCTTGATCGAATTTTCTCCCTAAGCACTGCTCACTAAAGAAATCAATCTCTTGATACTTTCAGTGTTTGTGTGTTTTTTAAATGACGATTCAAGCCCTTATTATATGTATATGTATTTCTATATGTATATGTATATGTATATTTATATGTATATGTATATGATATGTATATGTATGTATGTATGCACACACAGTTGACATGTATTGGCAGTTGAAGTTCCTTATTGGTTGAGTCTTACTAAGTTGACAAAAATGAGGCCAAATAAGAAATTGTGCTTATGAAGGATGAATTGTGTCTCTCCATGAGAAGTCTGGATATACTTAGGGACATATTGAATATTCTCTTGAACTCCTACCAAACCTTGGATTCTCTCCTAATAGTAGCAAGAAGGTAGTTCCTGTGGATGCTTCAAACTCCTCCAAATCTAAATGGTGGGTTAATATGTTTAAATTATTTTTTACAATTATCTCTATCAAGTTTTTTTTTTTTTTGAATAATTGATAAACCCTAGTGTTTAAGCCCTCAGTATAACCTTTATGTTTTTTGTTGAATTGTCACAAATTCTATGTTTGGATGCTAAAACAACTATGATTATACCAATGATCTAGTTTCCCTAATGGCAGACCAAGGAAAACCAAAGCTTGCTATGATATTTTTATTTAAAGATTAAATAGAAATTTCACTTTACAAAACAAAAAACAAAAAACAAATCTTATTTACTTATGTGAATGTGATAAATTCTAGTAATAACCCATTCCAAGATAAAAAAATTTCTTTAATGTATTATGTATATGTGAATATATGTATGCATTTAATCACTTACATTTAGGAATTTCTCATATGAGAAGGAGAAGTGAACTCTAGGCTAGAAACTTTACCCAATCAATGACCATTTGAGCTCAATGTAAATAATTTTGATCATAAGCTTCAAAAATTTCTTCACTAGAGATAATCATCTTCAATGTCTAACATAAGTTCTCTTAGATTTTTTGCAGAGATTGTAAAATTCTACTCCGTCAACAATCAAGAGAATTTTTGGGGCTTTTACAAGGTAAACATGTTAAGTTTTCCAGTGGTAAATAATACCATTGAGGGTAATAAAGTTTCTAATAGCTACATGTTAAATATTGCCAACAGTGGATAATACCATCATTGACAACTAATCATACCATCTAAGGTTTAAAATATTTGATGAAGTTTCTAAAAGTGACACGTCGGCCAATAATACCATTAGGGTTTTGGTGGATTTGATAAGTATTTTAAAAATTCCATGTTAAATTTTACTGATGGTCGATGAGCTTGTTTGGGGTCAACAAAAGATCAGAAGTTTGACTCCATTAGCAATCTACAAAATGTTTTGGGTTTTACATTTCTAAATTTTGAATTTCACCAATGACTAGTGAAATATTCAGTATTTAAGAGTTGTGCATACGAATAAATTGTTAGTCTAATAATGATTTTTAATTAAATATATTTTTATTAGTGTTATATTAATAAATTTATATGAACTTAAATACATAAAGTCATTAAGTAAATATTAACTTAATTTAAACATAAGATAATCAATTCTTGGGCTAGTGGATGACATGGCAGGGTCAAGTGGCTCTAGTGTTGACATGGCACTAGCCCCATGTGGACCTGGGGTGTCACAACACCCACCACATGGAAGTGGAATAATAACGTTGACATGGTTCCAATGGTGAAAATCTTCAAATGATCATATCTTGATAATATAAGCAAAATTTTAAATAAAGTTTATATTTTCAAAAATATCTCAAGGAGTAGCAAGTGGTGGAAATTTTAGAAAAGAGTTTTGAGTCGAATTAGAAAATAAAAGAAAAATAGTACTTTGTATCCTTAATCGATAAAAAGGGACTGGGTAGGTGTATTATAAGTGGTATCATAGTGGAGTTACAACATTGGCATCTTACGAGCTAAAATTATCCTTAAAGGTTAAGAGGTGTTATTAATTTTTTTATGGTGATAAACTATAACTAACAATTGAATCACTTTCTTTATAGCATTGAAGAGAAGATATAATTATGTGCCAAGAGTGTAGGCAAATTTGTACTAATTTTAAGATGGTATAGTGCCCTATGGAAAAAACCCTTATGCATCAAAGGTGAGGAATATAAGAAAGGAGGAATGTTGAAACACCTCCAAATCTAGCATAAATGATGAGAATCCTAAAGTTGAGCTCCAAAGATACAAGGTAGATAATGAAAGATTAATCAGGGAACAAAAAAACAAGCAAAATGAATGTTGTGTTGTTTCGAAGTATGTCTTAAATACAAAAGAAATTGTAGCAAGGACCAGCTGCCAACAACGTATAGATGAATCCCTCTAGAAAACTACAAATCTCATAAGATATCCAAAATTTAGGCCACTTATTAGTAATAAATGGGGAACAACTTTTAGAAGAAGGCTTAGAAACAAAAATTCAGGTCTATCTAATGATACATCATCCATGGATTCTTCTAGTGATGGGATAATTAGCTTGGATGAATTGCCAAGTACTACTTCTAAGTCTACCTCACATAAGAAAAAGAAGAGAAAACATTCAAAGAATATGTTTTATGAAAGATTCAAGAAGGCAAACCCACCTTATCCATAAAATATCTTGGATATTTCACTGTAAAGTCCATCACAATAGATCTGATACATTATATTTAGAAATACAAAATCAACACTATGAGGGTTTATTTCTCTTTATATTTTTGGATATGTAAATTATTGTTTACTATATGTGAATGCTAATTATAATTATGCAGAAAATAGAGAACAACAAAATAAAACATTACAAACCACAACTGACACAAGATATATCCTAGGACACCCTTTCCGGAGAAAACCCAACTACAAAGTGAGCTCACTATACTCTCTTCACTACAATAGAACACGGAAATATTGCCTAAAATAATGTCAGAATTTAGTGTTTTTCAGTTCACAAATTGGACACCTTTCCCGGTGCAAAAATGGGTGAGTCCAGGTATTTTTATCCTAGCACCATATTTGGCTTTGTAAATTGCTCTAGAAATAACATCATAAATTTTGCCTAGAATAGCGTCGGAAAAGTAGCGCCCAAAATCTTGCCTGTAGTTGAACTAGAAATAACATCGTACGTAGCACCAAGAATAATAACGTAAATAAAGTCTGGAATAGTGTCATAAAGAGCGCCAAAAACTTGCTTGGAGTTGCACCATAAATAACGTCATAAGTAGTACTAGGAATAATACTACAAATAGCGCCATCAACATTGGGATTTGCTTCCAATTTGGCTCCTAGTTTGGATTCCAAATTAATGTCCAATTTTTCTTATCTTTTTGCTTCCAGTTTTTCTTCTAGTGTGGATTCCAATTTTGCTTCCATTTTTTATTCTAGTGTGGCCTCTAATTTTGCTTCCAGTTTTTCTTCTAGTGTGGCTTGCAATTTTCTTCCAGTTTTACTTCTAGTGTGGCTTCCAACTTTGCATCCAATTTTGCTTCTAGTGTGGCTTCCAATTTTGCCTCCAATTTTGCTTCTAATGTGGCTTCCAATTTGGATTCCATTGTTGCTTTTTTTTTTTCTTTCTTCCAAGCATTGTAAATAGGTCCAGGTTTAGCACCAAGATATATGTCCATTTTGGCTTCTGATTTGGCTTCCAGTTTTGCTTCTAGTGTCGCTTCCAATTTTTCTTCCATTGTTGCTTTTTTTTTCCAAAAAATGGTTATTGTTTTGCATACAGTTAAATTAATATGATTTATTTCAATTTAATTAGTTAAATATATCATGTATCTTAAATAAGTTATATAATTATACATCATATGAATGCATTTGAAATATTTTATAGGATAGCATTTATAAATAATTTTTAGGGAAACATACATCGATACAAATTAACATCATTATACTTATTAAATCTCCATCAAAATAGAATCTACAACATACAATATATATAAAATAACAATATAATTATTGTAACATGTTCATCAACTATAAGTAAAAAAAGTGAGTCAAATATCTATAATTCAAGTGAATTCGACAACATGCATCATGAGCATTAAATAAAAACCATCATACGTAATAAATATGCATCCAAATCATCAACTACTTTCAAAATATAAAAATTGATGACTCAATACTGACAATAACATCATCATATGTGTCTTTGGAGACTTTCTCATTACAATTCAAAAATGTATCAAATCGAATCATTGCAAGGACCCAAATACAAGACTAACTCTACAATGAATAAAATTGATCATGGATAAATTTTAAATTTTGGAGTTCTATCATACTAGGAGATAGAACAACACTTTAGCGAATGATCAAGACAATAAAGTCATCAAGTTGGTTCAAAGCGAGTTGATGGAGGAGGGTGGCATAACAACTATATGTCACATACCATGATTTCTCAAAAATCAAGGATATTGAGATGCTTAAGGGTAATTAAGGAGGATAATTTGACTGACAGTTGCATAAATTTGGTAGTCATTTCACAGTACAAAAGATTGTTGGTGATTTCTCCAGCAGAATAATAGGCCATTCATCCAACATATGGTTAAACACAAGGATTAATGCTAAGTGTGTGGCGAGGTGCGATGTCGTAAACAAAGAATTAAGGATTAAAAATGAATTATTTGATATTTATGTGGCCAAGGAAGAACGTCTCAGTTCGATCGTGGGTGTTTATGGTCCAGACCAAGAAGAAATTAATTCACAATTACTTGCAGGGTGTGCAATGAATGAGAACAACATTAAAATCAAATGGAATCCCCATGCCATAATTTTGGAGTTAAGTCTAGCTATAAGAGGAGTGTTATGTAGAATTCATGCACAATGGATCTGCATACATTATTTATGAGCCGAAGAGATGGACTTCTCGTCACGCAATGATGTTGGTGGCTCCCCAAATGATATTGATTGGGTTTTCTAGCAAAAAATCAAGGAGATGATCTCTAGGATAGGTGGGAAAGTAATTTCTTAGGATCTCTTTCATTTCACCCTAGTAACGGGTCAGTTGTAAGGTATGAAAAAATATGTTAAAATTGTGTAAGTGGCGGTGGAGGTAATCATATCCAAGATAGAAAATATTGATTACAAGGTGGAGAACTATGAGGTCAATGTGGATACTACAGTTGTTTTAGTGTTAAAATAAACATTTGACCTCAGTGATAGCAACAAACATGATATGGTGATTGGTGAGGGAGGGGCTCTCCCTCCGGTGTTTCCGGATCAACAAGAGTTGTAGCAAGAAGCAGCAAAACCATTCCAGCAGGAGGAAGCAGACAAGGTTGCTACGAAGGAACTCAGCCATAACAATGTGGAGGGAACCGAGTATTTAATTTCATAGTGATAGGTAGATTATTTTATGTAGTTATGTAAGTATTAATGTCATATTTTGGAGAAATTACAAGAAGAATGATGTAGTATTTCTGGAAAAAAACATTACTACATACCCAAAGATACTGGTCATAGAAATTTTGGAGGACTCTAGAAATTTTTATGCTTTTGAATGTAATGGCACTATCTAGATTCAAATTTGATTAATATAAATATACATGTTCCTTTAAAAAAAATAATATGTGAAAATGAAGCATGTCTGACATTCGACATAAGTCAAAATGATACATCATGTACAAATGATATAAATAAAAATTATGAATTATGTAAGACAAATGATATAAGTCAATATGATACATCGTGTCCAAATGATATAAGTCAAAATGATTCATGTCAAAAAGATACAACTCAATAATATGGTACAAGAGACTGTGAAAATGATACATATGTTAGTAACCATGAAAATCGACAACATAAAAATATATCAAAAATGATCCATGATGCAGTCTATATGATCATGGATGTCACTAGTTGCTACCAACAACTACCTCATTATCAACATCACCATTGTGATCATCATCATGATCATATTATGTATCGGCATCGTCCTCGTTGTCATTTGTATTTTTTTCATCATGAGTATCATCATACATCTCAGCATTGTACCCAACGTGATCTGGATCTATGTGATGAGGATCATTCAAATCTTTTGGAAGATCCTTGTTCTGCAAAAAAGCATTTAGAATGTAAAGTTATTATTTGTTTCATGCAATAATTAATTTCTCTATTATATATCTAATATTACAACATATGAAATGAAACAATAATCATATTACATCATATCAAAATGCACATACGATAATAAAATTTCAAGTAAGTTACAACTAACATGCTCTAACAGTGGATACTATCACAGCAAATGTTGTAACAACAAGCCATTTCATCTTGCTTGTCAGAGCTTGAAAGTGGGCAACCAAAGAGGTGTTTATGTCCCCAAACACTACACCATCACTTGGGGGATCAAGAAAACAAATTGAGAAGCACAAACATAGGTAAAAATGGATTGAGAAGAATATGTTGTAAGAAAGGATGTTGTAATAGTATATGTTTTAACAACAGATGCCATAACAACATGTCAATGTTAAATCTGCTGAAAATGTTGTAACACCCATTACTATTGAAAATGTTGAAATTGTTGTAAAATTTTATGTTATAACAATTTCTACTATTGAAACTACTGAAATAGTGACCATTACAGCGGATGTTGTAATAGCAGATGTTGTTACAACGAATGTTTTAATAATAGAGGGGGTAGAAAGCCATTTCATATTTATTTGCAAAGCTTTAAAGTGGGCAACCAAAGAGGTGTTTCTTCCAACCAACACTACACCAGCACTTGGGGGATAAAGAAAACAAACTGAGAAGCACAAACATAGGTAACAACAGATTGAGAAGTAAATGGTGTAACATCGGGTGTTGTATTAGCATATGTTGTAACAACATATGTCATAACAGATGTTGTAACAACATGCCATTTCATCTTGTTTCTCAAAACTTGAAAGTGGGCAACCAAAGAGGTGGGTTTGCCACCCAACACTACACCAACACTTGGGAGATCAAGAAAATAAATTAAGAAGCACAAACATAGGTAACAATGGATTAAGAAGAAGATGTTATAATAGAAGATGTTGTAAGAACAGATGCCATAACAACATGTCAATGTTAAACATGCTAAAAATGTTGTAGCAGTTGATATTTTAACAACCCATCACTGTTGAAAATGTTGAAATTGTTGTTAAATTTGATGTTATAACAACTTCTACTATTGAAACTACTGAAAAAGTGGCCATTACATTGGATGTTGTAACAATTGAGGGGGTAGAAAGCCATTTCATTTTTCTTATTAAAGCTTGAAAGTGGGCGGCCAAAGGGGTGCTTTTTCCACCCAACACTACACCAAAACTTGGGGGGATCAAGAAAACAAATTTCGAAGAAAATGTTGTAACAACGAATGTGTAACATCACCCAACCCCTCATATTATTAAAGGAATGGGGTAAGACATATTTATTTATTTATTTCCTCATAACTCTACTTGACTTCCCAACTCGTCATAAGGGCCTCACAATTAGAGTTTTTACTCTATATGTTTATATATATATATATATATATATATATATATATATATATATATATATATTAGGCCATTCTGAATGAAATGACCTTCGCTCACCGCATCAGCCCGTCGTCGACTTTTCAAGAGGATCCACCTCTAACCAATTGCAAGACTTCCTTAGTCAACTCATCCTAGCTAACATCATCTCGCCCAATCATATAGCTAGGCCACACAATCCTTTAGGGTAATATTTTGGGTTTGTACCTCTGGGCCACATCACCACTTCCTCATCCAATTGCGTTAAAGGAAAAATTAGGTCGCGCCAATGAAGAGTCTCCATAACTAGGGTTTGGATCGGTGCAAGGTTTTGCCAAATTTTCATTATAAGTTTAAGTATTTCCCTCCTACACCGCATCGAGCTTTCCTTTAATCTTTGTCATGGCTCAACTAAGGTATCTTGACCCTACCTTAATAAATCCATTATACGAGAATATTTATGACCGTCTTAAGATGAATTCTTGACCCGACCATAATTCCATGAGTTGGTTACTTTAACGATGGCTCTGTCTCAAAGGTCATGTAGACCTCCAGATCAACACAAATACTTGGTGCTAACATTGATGGCTTATTAAGTTGCCCTATGGTGCTACCCCTCCTAAGATTGAACCAATCCAACTCCAAGAAGTTCTCGGCCCTTATGCATTCCTCGTTCTCGGACAAGGAATCCCACGCATGTTGGCATAAGTGTTCCTACATCCCTTACCTACCATTAGTTGCATGTGAACTCTTGAAAGGTATCCACCTCACCTACCAAAAGCCAAAGGTTTTAGGCTTCAAAGCAAGTTTATAAGCAGCTCCATGGTGATATACATATACTTTTGGGGATATTCAGGTTGCTTATAATGCAAGGTTGGCAAAGCCTGCCTGCATGGGTTTTGGATATTTCTACACTTAAAGGGAGGATAACCCTTCCAACATTGACTCAACACATTTTTCACAGGTTCAAGGGCTTATAGCCCGGTGAATGAACATCCATGTATATGTACATACCCTACCTGGCAGGAAATCTCTTATGTGCTTATTTTATGTTAATAAAAAGGGTCTATGTGCCCAATGTTCTAAGTTTTTATTCCAGATCCTTATGGATCCTTTTACAGTCTGTGGTGTTTCGTGACATCTATGTATCAATTACATATGAATTTGTAATCAGTATGAATGAGAATTTAGCTCAAGACAGGATTCTAGTTTAGGAACATGACTCAAATTAGTTTATTGTATACAACATTACAGATTATGCTATAGAGTATATGTTATGAATTACAGTAATGAGAATTTAACACAACACTTCATTCCATTGCAGAGGCATACACTAGTTCAACTTGTTTATCAACATTTTTCATTTCGAAGGTGTGATATATGTGTTTATGTATGCATTTATTATCATAATATCTTCATAGAGAGGCATCCACATGCTCATCACATTAACAACATTGTTACAGTCCAAAAAGAATCCAAACCCTTTCAACTATAAATGCATCATAAGTTCATTAATATTTAAGAAACAAAAACAGATACTTATCTTTAAATTTGCATGGAAACTAAGTCTGGGATAAGGACTCTCCACCCAACCATATAAAGTTGTAGCCACACTTACTTGCAATTGTCACCCTCCATCCAGATTCCATATTCTGAGGGGGGTGATTACTTAAGGTATTAGAACACGAACTGCCAACGGAAACAAGTAATTTAGAGGGTCACTTCCTCAATTCCACCAGTTGACACTGCCATATTCTCAGCACAAGGATTCCATAGGTTCTTTCCTCACCCCAAGGGCATACATAATGATTCACTCCCTTCCAGGGAGTCTAGGATCCATTGTAGCAATAATGCAGTAACCAAGGTATTTAATCAAGTCTTCTTTTGACGTTGTTATAGGATTAGCCTCTTCCCAATTTTTCTATGGCTCCAAAGCCTACTATCTCAACCCACAGCCTCCAGGGACCCAAGATATTACAGGGTTCCATATATTACATCCCAACCCACAGCCTCCAGGGACCCAAGATATTACAGGGTTCCATATATTACATCCCAACCCACAGCCTCCAAGAACCCAAATTATTACAGGGCTCTAGAAACTATGTCTCACCCCACATCCCCCAGGGACCCAAGATAATATAGGGCTCCAAGGATCTTATCTCAACCCACAACCTCTAGGGAACCCCAAACTGTTACATAGCTTCAGAGACTAGCAAATCAACCCACGACCTTTAGGGAAACTGAGAGCTAATCCCCTCCTCTTCTCTCATGTTCTATGCTACTTGCAGATTGAACTAGATTTCTTTGTTTTTCTATTACTCAAATTGTGTATCCTCTCTCCTTTAGCATGAATTTGAATGCCATGCCTTGCCTTCTTCTCTTGACCCACATTTACTGCTTTGGCCTCGATTTCCTGCATTTTTCAGTTCCCCTCTCGATTTCTTGTCCCTTTTTCTTGAGAAGGTTTCCAAGTGCATGGGCTTGTGTACCTTCCTTGCAGTACATTCAATTTTAAGAACTAGTTCATTAATTCATGCACCAACCAACTTTTAATGGTTGTCCCAAGAATTTCAAATTTTCTCCACAAGAAAACCTCAAACTCTCAAGCAAGTAATCCTCCTCGCTAACTTTGGAATCTGTGTCCCTTTGACTCAGTCCCTTTTTCTTAATTTCACATATTTGTAAAAAATATTTACAATGCATTTTATGATAGAACCATGGGTGGGGTTGTCACGGGATGTTGTCACAAAAAATTCCATAACAATTGTCAATGTCAAATCTATTGAAAATGTTGAAATTTTTGTAAAATTTGATGCTATAACAATTGATACTATTGAAAATATTGAAACAATGACAATCACAGTGGATTTTGTAACCGTAGATGTTGTAACAATAGATTCCATAACAAATTTCAATGTTAAATCTATTGAGAATGTTGTAACAGCTGATGTTGTAACACCCATTTAGATCCCTTCAACTTGGTAGTATCACCACTTTTCTGCAATTTGAAGATGTATTTCTTAAAATATGGTGTTGTAGCTATTTTATCATTGCCTTTAAAAGAAAAATCACACACACACACATACAAAAAAGGGGAGATATAGGGACTCTTTGAGCCAAGCTTTTGTAAAATTTTGTGCTATAGATACACTGCATTTCTACACTCAATTGAAGGTATGGTCAATGTTTCCTTTCAATTTTGAGTAGTTAGATGTAGTAAAGGTATTGAAGATGAAATGGTTATGGGGAATGAGACTAGAGTCAACTCTAGGTGGAGTAGAAGGATCAACAAGAATGGCACAAGTGTAATTGCAATTGGTAGCACTGACTCTCTAGCTACAAGAAGTGGTGAAAGGGAGCTTCTCTTTTTCTATGTCACTTCATAGAGAAATGGTTGTTTTTTAAGTTCACATGTAGAATAGCTAGGGGATAGAGGGATCGTTCAACCCTAGGATTAGGCTTAGAGATCAAAACAAGTCAACGACTTGTGGGATGATGAAATAAATTGAATTTAGTCTAAGAATGAAGGCAAGGAAGGTGACTTAGAGGTGACCTAGGGTTTTCCTAAAGGGTTGCTACAGGTTTGCACTAAAACTATAAGTTGATTGTTTGTTGCGACTTCTACAGGGTAAACACCTTTCATATATGTGATTCTTGAAAATTATTTGTGCTTGCCTAATAATTTGAGAAAATATTCAAGGTAGAGTTTGCTAGGGATAGTAATTAGGGAAAGTCAAAATCAATATAATCCATGGAATCCATGAATTAACATCAGCCACTTCACAGAATGGGTATGATGAACCGTTATTCACTAGCGACCCTATGGATTTTAGATGTTGCAACAATTTTCAACTAAATAAATTGAACTTCCTTATGAAATAGCCTCTTACTGATGAATTGTAATGTTGGAATCCATTTGGAATTAGACTTGATACCTAATGCAAACATAGTTTATTATTCCCTTTGTTGATCAAGAGCAATTATCCCAACAAATGTTTATTTTGATCAATTGTATACAAGTTGAAGGTTGAGCATTGGTTATGTGAATTACAACAATGCATCATGGGTAGGATCCTTTAACTTGCTTGGAATAACAAAGGATCCTTGAACTTGACTTGACAAATTTTTAGTTTTGTAAATGAATTTCATTAACAACTGATTAATGAATTGCATTGAATCATTGAGTTTTAGAGACATCATTGTTTCCTTTTATATTTTTTTTCACAGTGATACACGTTGATGAGATAAGCGGGCCATAGGCCCACTATTTATGGATCATATGTTATCAAAGCAGCTAAATTCGTAGCCTTGAAGGGGATGTAGCACCTTAAGGAGAAAATTGAGGTTGTAGAAAACCATTTCAACTTGCTTTTCAAAGCTTGAAAGTGGGAATCCAAAGAGGTGTTTCTTCCACCCAACACTACACCAACACTTGGGGGATTAAGAAAACAAATTGAGAAGAAAAAACATAGGTAATAACATATTGAGAAGCAGATGTTGTAATAGCGGATGTTGTAACAAAAATTCCTTTCATATTGCTTGTCATAACTTCCAAGTGGGCAGCCAAAGAGGTGTTTCTTCCACCAAACACTACACCATCACTCAGGGGATCAATAAAAAAAATTAAGAAGCACAAACATAGTTAACAACGGATTGAAAAACAAATGATGTAGCAACAGATGTTGTAACAACAAATGTCATAACAACATGTCAATGTTAAATAGGCTAGAAATGTTGTAGCAGTTGATGGTGTTACACCCATTACTGTTGTAAAATTTGATGCTATAAAAGCTGCTACTATTGAAACTAATGAAACAATGACCATTATAGTGGATGTTGTAAGAACAAATGTTGTAACAACAGATGTTGTAAAAATTAAGGGGACAGAAATCCATTTCATCTTGCTTATCAAAGCTTGAAAGTGGGCATCCAAATAGGTGTTTTTTCCACCTAACACTACACCAACACTTGTGGTGTGGTAACATTTTCTTGTTACATTTAAAATTTCAAAAAAAATTGTTTTTATTACACTTTGTAATAGTTTGCATGCAAATAGATAATGTCACAATATATTACTTTGTTTTATTTTAATAATTAAAATTTCAAATCGTCGCACACTAACTATCATGCATTTTCTATTGGCGATGATTGATGTTATAGTGATCACAGACTCTTGTTATATTGCACGACCCCCCCTTCTTGCTTAACATTTAACAAAAGGGGGAAGGGGGGTGTGCAAAAAGTTGTTTTTCCAAAACAGTTTTTGCAACATGATAGAGACATATGAATTGTGCACCCCCACCCGCTCAAAAACTATTCCAAGTTTTTGACAATGAATATCTTCTGCTACCATTATTAACCATTTGTCATTTAATTTTGAGTACCATTTTCCATTTAATTCTAAATATTCCCCTTATCTGAACGTTAATTCCACTGTGTTCTCACTCCCATTCATAATTTAATCACTCCCACCTTTGTCTGTTCCCTCTCACCTTTCCTTCAATCGTCAGACACAAAGAATCAAAGTGCGGATTTACAGAAGGCCCTCAATGAAAACTCAGAAATACATCACGCAATACATTTTTTAGTTAATTCTGGTCCTTGCTACAAGTTGATAGTTCAAAATGAGTTCAACTAAAGGAAATTAGTCTCATGTTCAGTCTGAAACCCTCCCAAAAATTGATGAATTGCCCTTAGTTGATAGGGAAAGAATAATGGAAGATACTAAGTTAGAGTTTGACCTATATGAATTGCATAATTGGGCTTCTCAAAAGTTTCAAGATAATAGTGAAGAATTTTCTCTATGGGGGTCTTTTTAACCCCAGTATATATTTCCTCAAACTCATCCTTTTCCGGATTTGTAGTATGGTGTGAAAACAGGTACTTACCCAGTGAGAAAACCATAATTGCTCAAAACGGTGAAACCTTGTTTTCTGTAACTTATGAATACATTTTAAAATCCATGTGCATATATTTTCCCACCTATTTGCACCCATTCTCTAGTGAAATTCTCTTGGAAATATATCAGAAGTTAAATTTTGAAAAAAGAGAGGTTGTATTTTAATTATTCTTGCCTGAAGGGAATAGTATTCCCACTCACTGTCTGCCTTACCCTTCATCAATGTTTCCAGAATTTTCAAGACAAATCATATTCATTTTATGTTGTATTTTAGGGTATCAAAGTGATGAGAAATTGGATGAAGTAGTTCTAGATTTTTTGTCAACTTTTTGTCCAGATAAGAAACCAAAAATCTTATTCAATTTCAACCAATTTTTATATGCGGCCATTCATGAGCAATTTCTTCAATTTGGAGTTGAAATTTTTTTTAAATATTAATTAGCCTTGGTGTATTTGTTTTTGCATTATCAATCACACAGATTCCCAATACAATTGCAAAATCATGATCTTCAAAGGAATCAATGGTCTCTTATTAATTGGATGTCCTTGGTCAGAAGGATTTCTGAGGAATTTTCCTTCACTGATTTTGTGAACAAATTTCTTCACATATGCTACATTTTATTGATTAGTGATAGTCCTCCCAGAATTTCACCTGAAATTAAAAAGGAATATGCAACTTTGTGATAAAACAAGGCATGGTGATTGGTATTTGTACTAACATTTTACATAAATTAAATTGTATGGGTGTGAACTTCCACCTTATCAATTGCCAATTTTTTTTTCCTATGTGTAAATTTGCACATGAATTTATCAAAAAAATCCTCAATATAGATCAAGTGAATTTTTAACCTGGAAGGAAACAAACCTTGTTTAAATTGAAGGCACATGTAGGGCCATTTGTAGTTAATAAGGAGTCATCAGACAAAGAGGTGGAGCAATTATTGACACAAATGAAGTTTAAATTGGGGGTTACTTGGCCACATGACCCCATTGGGAGAATTTCAGCCATCAGAGTTCAACAAAAATAACAGATGTTGTAACAGATGTTGTAGCAGCAATCCATAACATATGTTGTAACAGTGGATGTTGTAGCAACAAGCCATTTCATATTGCTTGTAAAATCTTGAAAGTGGGCAGCTAAAGAGGTGTTTCTTAGTAATTTTTCATTTTTGTTATTCTTCTTCTGAGACATGTGTAATAAAGATGTTGGTTTCATTCATTAACAAACTTATCATTGTGTGAATAGTTGAGATATCTATGACTTTTATCTTAGAAACCTTAATGAAGCACTCTGTAATCTTTGCATCTTATTTTCTTTCATTTCATAATCTCTATTGTAGATCTAATGCATAGTATTTTGTTTAGCCCTATGCTTTAAACCTCAAATTTCTTTATGTTCTTCTCTCCATACCACAACGTCAATTTTAAAGGCTATAATAACATATAAGTAGGCCAATTGCATTTATTCATTAATTTCTCCAAAAACTAGTTCACATTGCATCTATAGGTCTATCGCCACCTACCCCACTTGTCTGGTTGTTTTAGGAATAATAAGGGTCTGATAGAGCTGAAATAGTGAGCAGACTTGTGTTGCAGTATAGAATGTAGGAAGAATTATATTTTGAAACATCACCAAGTTGTGTGTTAACTGTTACTCCCCATAGGAATGGAAAGGGAAGTGTCGTATAGAGTTTTAGGTCCTTTCTTTCAAACCAGGCCTTCAAAGTTTAAACAGGCTCCAACACAGGGCTACATTATATATATATATATATATATATATATATATATATATATATATATATATATATATATATATATATCACTACAAAACAAATGTTTTAGACCTCAATACACCCTTCTTCTAACCATATGCCAAATAATTGCTAAGACAAGTGCTAAGACTCAAGATCATCCATAGTGCTAATATTCATCTCCATTCCTTCTCTAGGGTTTACGTAAAAAACTCTAGGTATTCTTCTATTTCATCACACAAGCACTAATAACTCTCCATGATAATTATATAGATGGAATAATGCGTATAGTGTAGAAAGATACATTTTATTCCCTTTATACAGAGTAGGTGAGGGAGGCCAACATTGGTAAAGTGGAATGATTACACAAGAAATTTAATTTAATGCACAAGATAAGGTTTCCAAGTGAAGATCTCTCTCTCCAAGGTATACACGTCAAGAGACCAATCCTTAGGTGGTGCACTCTCTAAGCATGGGTAGCAAGTGGAAATTTCTCTTCATCACAAGGCTTCTTGTTTTTTGATACAATCATCCCATGCTCATCAACACATGTATATTGGGTCTATAATCAATCCCATGTAATGTACCCTTAGCCCAAGCATCTATAATCAATCCCATGCAATCTGTTTTGTTTTCTATGGGTTATGTATTACATGGTCCTGCATCCCTTCTTTGTCCTAGGGTTTTTGGCAAAGGAATTGATAAAGCCATGATTGGATATTAATTTCTAAGGACTTGATATAGTGAAAGGTTGATGATTTATAAGGCTATTGTGACCGATGGGAGTATAAAATAATTCAAGCTACATATAAATAAACAACTCAACACAAGAAATTCAAATTGACATATTAACATAACAATATCAAAGTAAATTATTGAAAGTCAATTAATGATACCTTATTCTCTGTTAGGTCCCTATAATGCTAGTGTATCCACCTTATTGTTATTGTTAGTGTATCCCCCTATCATTATTTTTGTGCCCATGTATCTCCCATATTGTTATTTTTGTGCCCTTACATTATTAATATTTTTATGTAGGCTTTGTTTATATTAAGACACCTTTGACTCATATATATACCAAAGAGGTATTATCATATGTATCATCCAAGAATTTTTCATTTATGTAACGCAAAGGAGGTTTCCCCCTCAAAGAGGATATTTTGTAAGTCGTTGATCTATATTTTCTTCTGATTTGTGAGATGGTTTCATAAAATTTGGTATCAGAGCTTTGGATTCTATGGTTTTGTTGCTTCAAATAGGTAATCGTGGAATTTTCGCTATAATTTTTTTCTATGAAGCTTCAAAAGTTGAAATTTAGACCACATGGAGCCTAAACCTTGATGACCTTCATATAGAAATTTCAAATATTGGTTCGCTCCATTTTTCAGATATACGATTCGAGGAAGTAAGGGTTTCTGCATGCTCCAGAATTCAGTCTCAAACATGAGACCTAGGTAAAATCATCATAAATTTATCTATATGTGTTGTGGCTAATTTGCAATATCCTTTATTTTTAATTTTCAAAAATACAAAAAAACAGAAAATTATGAAAATATATGTTAAAGTATAAAGTTCCATATACTTTAGCATAAAAAATGTAATATTTGTTACATAACGTCTAAGGTTTAATACTTTAAACTTTTGTGAAAGCGGGTCCTAGTACATAGCTAAACAACAAGTAGATTATGAAGTGGGATCCGATGATTCATAAGGCAAGGAATAAAAGTGTCAACCCGCGGGCACATTCAGTGCGTCGGTTAACGAGGAGGGTGCCTCCACAGTTGACCTTGTTGACTGCGGGGCCGATCCAAATCTGCGGTTGAGATTCACTGCGGGGGCATGAACGCGATGAGCTCTCCGTACCTTGAGACCTCCCGCAGTGATGTGAGTAGCTAGTTGGCGATAGCTATCAGCCACGTCAGGGTACTTTTAACGATATTTTAGCGCGTCAACTCAACATTTAATTCATATGCCCGCGCCACCTATTTAAGATTGATTCTCATTTTTATAAGGTCATTGCTGTTAGTTTGTATTTCAAGATTTATCTTCCCTGTATCTTTCCTTGTTGTCTGCCACCTTGTTGATTGTTTTCCAACCCAAGCTGAATTATGGCTAAGCGTCCATCCCTTTTGGGTTCTTCCAGTCATATTCCTCTCATGGACACTGAGAGGGATATTCAAGACATAGTCTACTCCTTAGACCATCTCCAGTTCTATCAACAGGTCTGTCTAAATGACAAAGCTTCTCCAATTTTCACCGCCATGGTCAAAACAGGTGTATTGTTTGCATGCATTCCAAGAATTCACCTTTTCCCCAAGTTTGTGTATTGGCTAGTGTCTTTCATGTACCCAGGAAAGTGTTTTGTAATGAATTGTCAAGTAGAAAATGTCTTGTAAATCTCAACCCAATTAATTCGTCAAGCTCTGTGTTACCCTGAGTCAGATTCGTATGTCCAATTCACTGATGATTCATTGATAGCACATTATGATAGTCTTGCAGGTCAAGAGTTCAATCAATTTATCTCTTTTTCTGAAGCTAGATATGAAGCATTTTGTGCCTGACAGTAAAGAATTCTCCATGGAGGTTTTTGACGAGGACGTCCGACCTGTGCTGAGGTGCATTTCGAAGATATTGGGGAAGGAAGATGACATCATCATAGACAAATCAGTTCTGGGGATGTTTTATTTGATGATGAAGCCAAAGGTAGTGTTGGATATCCCTTCATACTGGTAAGAAGTTGTTAATACTCATCTCATGAGCCTATCATTGACTGGGTCATTCAGGTTCCCTTCTCTCATCATTTATCTACTTTTATATCAAAATGTAGAATAATTCTTGCATCTAGGGTTAAATATCATGGACACAAACAAAAAGAGGCAGTCAGTAGTGTTTTGGACTGACCTAGTAAGAAGAGAAAAAAATGAGGAGGGTTTATTTTATTTTGTAAACCATTTTATGTCTACTACATACAAAATTCTGAATGGGGTTCCTCCCCCATGCTTCTTGCCAAAAGCTCAAGAATTCTTACAGATGGGAGCAAATTATAAGATTGGTGATTGGTATGTTTTTGAAGACCATTCAGAGATTAGACTTTATGGGGCGGGGGTAGAACCATACATACTTCCTATTTTTATACCTATGAGGTTCTACGCTTTGGAGTTCATTAGGTAGAGTTTAAATGTTGATCAAGTACACTTCGTGCCTATGAAAAAGGGTCATATGTTTAAGCTACCTATGTCTGTGGGTCCCTTTATAGTAAATATGAGACAGGATGCTGATGAAGTCACCATGATGTTAGATAAAATGCATTTACTGTTAGGAGATAAATGGGCTTATGATCCCCATAAAGTGATTTCAAAAAGGAGAATTGAAAATGGATATTCAACATTTATTCATGAAAGCAGACTTGATATAAAGAAGCTAGCAAATAAGAGTTTTTCAGGTTCTGTGGGATCAATTATACAAACTCCTATCATATCAGAGAAGTCTAACAAGAGGAGTAAAGAAGCAGTGATTGACTCAGAAGATGATGAAGGGATATCCAGCACTACCTTTGGCTTCCAGCACTCAACCTGGTTTCTCACTACAATTGGGAGATGAGAAAAATGTACCATCCTCACCAAGAAGACAAGAAGATACTCAGGAGCAGGTACCCTTGATTAAACAAGTATTTTCTCATATTGTTGAAAGAAACCAGAAAATGAAGGCTAGCATGGAAACATGGGCTGAGTATCAGATAACTCTAGATCAAACAAGGTTACTGATAGCTATGGATCTTGAAAAAGATCAGTTTAAGATTGCTCTTTCTCATCCTTCTGATATGACTATAGGCTCATCTAATAGTTTCAATACTGTAAATTTGACTGATGATGTAAGAAAAATCCCTCTAATTGATAAAGTAAATTTACATGTGCAAATTGGTCAATTGATTATGAATGATTTGACCAAAACTAATGCAATGTCTCTTAAAGATGAGAACATGCTAGGGAAGGTTGTCAAGCAGTTGAAGTTAGAGAAAGCCAATTCCAGGGCTCTAACAACACAAAATGAAGAACTCAAGAAGATTATTGTGAAGATTGGGGTAGATGCAAAGACAGGTCTACTGTAAAAAAGCTGCTGCAAAGTGCAAAATAAAAAATCTCTGTGCTGAAGAAAAACTTGAAGTTGCCTACATGAGAACACTCTATGGCAGCAGAGGTTGCAGAAGTAGAAAATAAGAAAGAGAACCTTCTTCAGAAGCTCTTGCAAAAGGAAGAATAAATCACCAAATTGAAGCAAACTGCATTGTCATTGCATAATCACATTGAATCTCATACTTGTACTTTCATTTTAACATTTGGCAATGAAGATCCAGCAAATATCTCAAGTGACCACTAAACTGAAGATGGAAGAGAGAGATCGTAAAAAGGTACAGACTGATCTAGAGACAGCAATGAAAATAATGCAAGCTAAGGATAGATAAATCAGTAAATATAGAACAGATTGACAAACCTCTGATGCTAAGATTAAGAATCTAAAGGAGAAGTTGAAAGGAAATATATCTATGATACAAGCTAAGGACGTCATTTGGAATGATATCATTGAAGAGATGAGAGAAGCTTGGAGATATCTGACTATCATATCAAAAGAAAGAAATATTATTAGAGATTTTGAGGAGCAGGTTATGGCAGATAAACAGAAGACAATTCACAGAGCCATCTGGGCAAAGAAATTTATTGATTTTATTGATTCCAAGACTGAACAAGAGTTGGAAGAGAATGACATTAAAGACAGGAATTCATGTGCTGTAGAGATTAACAAATTGATTGTCAAGAATAATTGCAGGAAGACTAGTGAGAAAAAGTTGACAGACATTAAGGAATCAGTCAGTAAGTTTGACAATTTATATGACAAAAGAGCCAGGGCAATTTTGCCATCATGTTGGGGCCTTGGAGGCAGTCTTTAATCATGGGAGTCTTATGAACCACTACTGATATTGACAAAGAGAAAAGTGGACAATAATCATGAAAATAATCAAATTTTAAAAGGAGCAACAGTGATTAATTTTCTTCAGAGGCACTTTCAGCTTTTATGGTTGGTGAAGACCCTGTTTACAGAAAGACCATCATTCAACAGGATTATTTCTTTTATATTGGAGTATCATAGGTTGATCAATTCACCCAAAACAAACATTAAGGTGTGGAATAAATGTAGAGCCTGGATGACTGATCTCCCTAAAGATCCTTCATCTTCAAAGAAGAACAAGACAACAAATCAAGAGAATACAGCAGCAACATCATTAGTTCATATTCAACAAATAGATTAGGATTTAAGTTTTATTTTATTTTTCTATTTTAAGAGAATGTGATTGTAATAAGACATTTTGATGACATGTAATAGGTATTTTATGAATTCCTAAGTAGTTGAAGCAGTTAGGAGTAGTTTCAGCAGTTACAAACTGATTTTCATTGTATTTAAAGAGATAGACAAGAAAGAAAAGGGTTCCGAGTTTTGGACCTTTAGACTGCAAATTTTGTACTCAATTTTCAAATGATTAATGAAAGAAAAGCAAGATTCTGACATTTGTTGATATTGATATGTTTTCCAGTTTACATTGTGTATTTTCTGTCCTTGAATAAAATGAAGTAATGAAGCTGTAGGTCTCTTTTTACATATGTGAACAAGAGTTAAAATCCTTAATGGGCGCTCCTTCATTTTAACTAATTTTCTGTCATAAAATTCTTCTAAAGTTTAAAGTGATAGATATTGTTTATCAGCCTATCAATTTGGACTTCCTTCCTTCATATTCTTCTCATCATTCCATTTAATATCAGCAGATTATGGCATTGCAAAGCAATTATTGCATTTGATTCTTGAGGGTTTAATAAAAATATATCTGAAGGTGATTAAGCAAAGACCCTTTGATATTAAAATTCTGTGACATACATGTATAAATGTATTAAGCATTGATTCCTTAATATAGCCAAGGGATTGTCTCTTAAGGTACAACAATATGCATCATATTTGAATTTCGTAAAAAGTGAATGAAATTACATGGATTGTAGTTTTTCGTATATCGTTTTCAGTGCCGAAGGTTGAAAGAGTAAAATGTGGCATTCTTTAAAAGTTCGCTATAGTGAACATGTCCATAATCAAGTTATCGTGGGATATTGGGCATAAATTTATCTTGAAGAATCCAATATTGGTCTGACTTATGGCGTTGGAAAGAAGGTTCAAAGGGATACCATAGGATAAAATTTTAGACCTTGAAGATATGAAATTACAAAGATACAATAGTTCCAAAATAGAGCTCCTAAAAGCAAGAAAAAAGGCGTGTATTTAAAAATATATATATTGCATAACTTTTGTTTGAAAAACCATTTTGAAGTGATCCAAAGGGCATAGTGAAGCATAGATATCATTTTTCGATTCCATAATTCCTTAAAAAAAATGGAAACTCCTAGTAAGAAAATAGAAATCTCTACTATGACACATGATGAAAAGGAAGAAATGCAACATGATATATCAAAATTACAAGAACAAATGCAACAAATTTCAATCTCGCAAAAAGTAAAAAAAAAAAAGAATTGGAAGTCATGATGAATGTTAATATAGATGGTATAAAAATGGGCATGGGAATTTTTAATGATGGTTTGAAAGCAGACATGGAAGAAATGATGAATGTCAAGATAGAAGTGTTGAATGAAGGTTTGGAAAAGTTGCTAGAAGGAAGGCTTCCCAGTGGTGAAAAGGTAATCCATGATTATCATGATGAGGAAAAAATGAATATGAATTATGATTTTAGAGACTTCAATTTTTGGTTTAAGATCCATCATATTCCAAATATCGATATGAGGAAGTTTGATGGCAAGAATCTAGTAACATGGATACTACAAATGGAGCAATATTTTGACCTTTGTGATGTGTAACACACAAAAGGTACACATTGTTGTTTTATATTTATAACCACATCAATTTGTATGGTATCGATGGCTTTTTCTCGTAAACCACTTGTCACAAGGTCAATTTTTATGGAGGAAATGATAGAACATTATGAATATACAAAGAGCAACACATTATTTAGTCAATTGATAATGTCAAACAAAAGGGTTCAATGGTGGAGCACATTGAGGACTTCCAAAAATTCCATGTAGAGGTTTGTCGTTACACCAAAACTCGCAAGTGTTGGTAAACTTCCAAACCGGTAACTAAGATCTCTAGGGTGGAAATTATGGATTCCATAGAGGTGCGGTGATTACTCCAACACAGGGTAAATAATATTCTAGAGGAGCATAGGATTTATGTCTTCATAGGGACTTAAAGGATAACATCCAAGATGAGGTTTGCCTTTGGGAACATGATTCATTAGAGAATACATTCAGGGTGGCAAGAAAAGTTGAAAGAAAAATTATGGCAACAAGGAAATTTACCACTCACAACTATAAAGATGGAAGTGTTGTTGCTCCTAGCCTTCCACAACCTACAAGGTTGACACCACAAAAATTGGAGGAAGAAAGAGAAAAAGGGATTTGTTACAGTTGTGATATAAATTACACTAAAGTTCATAAGTGTGCTGAGAAGAAATTATTCCACATAGATTTTAAAGAGGAGAAAGAAAAGGAACAAGAAACATTAAAAGATGAGGATATACACCAAGAACCAACCCTTGAGAAAGAAGAAATGAATCTGACCATATCTTATAATGCATTGGAAATAATTACCACTCCTAAAACTCTCAATATAGAAGGATATATCAAGAAGAAAAAGGTAATAATGTTGATTGATTCGGGTAGTATCCATAATTTTATTCATTGTAAGATAGTCAAGGAATTAAATTTCTTCATGTATTCAACACTAAAGTGTCAATTCATAGTTGTGAATGGAGGGATTATAAATTGCACTAGAAAGTGCCATAATATCAAGCTAACCATGGGGGAATGTGTATTGAATAGTCCAATGGTTTCCTTTCCAATGTGTGGTGTTGATGTTGTACTAGGAGTCCAATGGTTACAATATCTGGGGACGATAGCTTTTAATTTTCAAGAACTTTTCTTGAATTTTTTTTGGGAAGGAAAGGAAGTTGAATTAAGAGATATTGCAGGGAAACCAAGAAATATAAATGGCATGACAAAGTTTCTGAAGAAATAATGAGGCTTAATTGCACAATTATGCTCACTAGAGGTTCAAACATCAAAATCATATATTTCTCCAGATCTCCAAAAATTATTGGACAATCATTCCATGGTATTTGAGACTCCCAAAGTCCTCCCACCTATTTGTGATCATGATCATGTTATTCATTTGATTATAGGAAGTGTTCCTCCAAACATCAGGTCTTACAGATATCCCTATGCCTAAGTGAGTGAAATTGAATGTATGGTTGCAGAAATGCTAGAGGTCAATATAATTAAACCTTGTCAAATTTATTTCTCTTCTCCAGTATTATTGGTGCACAAGAATGAGGGATCATGGCGTATGTGTCTGGATTATAGGGAGATCAAAAATTTCACTATTAAAGATAAACTTTCCATTCATGTCATTGATGAATTGTTGGATGAATTACATGGAGCAATTTACTTCACCAAGTTGGATCTTCGCTCAGGATATCATCAAGTTAGAATGAAGAATGAAGACATTATGAAAACAAAATTCATAACTCATGAGGGTCATTATGAATTTTTGGTCATGCCTTTTGGCCTTATTAATGCACCTTCCACATTTCAAGGTTTGATGAATCCATTTTCAAACCCTTCGAGAATTTGTGTTAGTATTTTTTTTATTATGTACTAATTTATATCAAGTCTTGGAAGAATCATTTTCAACATGTTGACATGGTGCTCAAACTATTTGAGGAGAAACAATTATATGCAAAAACCTCCAAATTTTTCTTTGGAGTTCAGGAGGTGGAGTATTTGGGTCATATTGTATCTCATGATGGTGTTAAGGTATTGTTGATGGTCTAAAATGAGCTCATCAACATCTAAGGGAGACCACCCAGTCAGAGCCCAAACTAAGATCTTATATGTTTGATGTAGTGGTTCCAACTAATTCAATTGGGTCTAGTTACCCTCTTGCTGATCCAGGTGGATATTTATGGCCACCCACCTATTCCATTCGGACACCCACCATCAGTTCTTTTAGTTTTTCACTTTCAGTACAACTTACTATTTTTAGCAGGTTTTCGAGTCCTGAACTTCCGGAGCCGTTTTGAGGCCCTAATGATCCAGGTGGATATTGGTGGCCACCCACCTATTCCATTTGAACCCCCACCTTCATTTCTCTCAGTTTTTTAGTTTCAACACAACTTACTATTTTTAGCAGTTTTTCGGGTCTTGAACTTCCGGAGCCGTTTTGAGGCCCTGAACAACATTTTTTGGGAAAAATAGGAGCAACATGGGTCCACAGACTGATGTTTCTTACTCAAAATTTATATTCCTCGAATATATATTTCTAACGAGGTATTGAGCGTGTCAAACAGAGATAATATGCCAAAGTTATGTCCCCGGGAAGATTGATGTACCAATTTACCCAAACGGGGCCCATAATTTTGGTGCTTCATCTCCTAGGGTTAGATTTTTGGATGTTTAGGGTTTTTTATTGTTTCTCAACAATAAATAGGCCTTCGAGCCTCATTATAACACATTTTAGAGGCCTATAGCTGCCACATCTCTTTTCAGAAATACGCTACGAGCGTCCTACCTAGTTTATTTCCATTATGTATGTAAGCTTATTTCTATTATTTGATATTAATGAAATGAAATATTATTTTCACTGCATCTCTGTGATTATGTTTATTTCTGTGTATTATTGTGTTCCTACATAAATCCGGATTAGTGGCATTAGAGCGGTTTTCTCTTTCTCTATTTTTATTTGCATGTCCCTAACAAGGTTAGGGTATAAGGAGTCAAGGCTCGATCTGGTTGAACCCTTAAAAGATCAGCTTCACAAACCTCGACGACCTCCCATGGTGGAAGAAAAGAGAGATGAGGGAACATGAGATCCTATTAAAATATTGCTCGAGGAGGCCCTCGAGAAACGAAGGAACGCGATGATGGATAAATTTTCCCAGATCCTTCTACGGTTGGCCACCGACGACACATCTACATCCAGCAGCCACTCTAGAGGCGCCTCTCCTTTCAATGTACAAGTCAACTTTGAAATTCCTGTATTTGAAGGCCAAATAGATGTAGACACTGTAGATAGATGGTTGAATTTGCTGGAAGGGTATTTCTTGGTCCATGATTTCTCCGACCGAGAAAATATTAATTTTGCACTCCTAAAAGCCACCCCCTATGTCAAAGACTGGTGGGAAACCTATTGTGAGAAAAAGTATGAGAGGGAACCCTCTCTGTTCTCGGTCGCACCCACTTGGAATTCGTTCTGAGACAGCATCAAGGAAAAATGTTACCCTTTGGTGAGTTATGAGGACAAGTACATCCAATGGACCATGCTGCGGCAGCAAAGGGATCAAGATGTGCACGAAATGACGAATCTTTTCCATACCCAATGCACAAAGATTCAAAGAGACATTTGGTGCTCAAGTACCATAGTTGTTTGAATAGTTACATTCAAGAGGAAATGGATTTCCTCAACATTACCTCACTATGCTGCCAAGATCGAGCAGAAATTTATGCAAAAGAAGCGATACTTTGGATTCATGAATCCGAAGCCAAGGAAAGGCACCCCCGAACCACAGAACAAGGGGCAAGGCAAAAGCAGGGTGACTCAGAACAACCCCACAAATCCAAAGAAGGACACAGGGAAGTGGTGTATTTCATAACAGCTCCACTCACAACACAAACGAGTTTCGGGCCAAACAGTCATTGGTGGCCGAACTAAAAGCACCCGAATCAGATGCATGTTATGATCCTGAGTTATAACCAAAGAAGGGAAATGACAAAGGGAAGCAGATCATTGATGCGGATCCCAGTGCCATTATTGCCACCACCAAGATCCAGGGGGAGGATCTCGAGGATCCAGAGGAGAGAGAGCACCTCTTCCATTCACAGATGTGGGTGAAGGGTTCTCCACTACAATTCCTTATCGATAGCGGAAGCCAAAAAAATATCATTTCAGTAGAGGTCGTGAAGCGGCTCGACCTGCCGACCATAGCACAGCCGCAACCATATACCAATGGGTGGCTTCACGAAGGAATAGATCTCCATGTCTGCCAGCAGTGCCACCTTTCGTACACCATCAAGCCATTCACAGATGAGGTACTGTGTGACGGTCCTCCTCTTGATGTGTCTAAAGTATTATTGGGCCAACCATAATTGTGGAGACGACATGATGTGTATGAGTCTAAGCCTCATGTTGTTATTATTACTTTGGGAAATAACTTGTACCGGATAACTGAGGTAGTACCGCCTCCTATCATCTCTTTGACTACTGCAAAACAACGCAGTAAGGTTGTTTCCCAAACAAGGAAATTTATTTTTATTACCATTCACCCACAAGGAAAGAAGAATATTGTGGCCACAGCCTCGAAATAGGGCTCCCCTTCACGGAAACATTAGATGGACAAAGGCATGGAGGAATACGAGGACATTTTCTCCTCACCCACAGAGGTTTCTTTACATTGTCGGGTCAAGCACTCCATTAATCTGACCCTAGGTGTACCGTTGCCTAATATTTACATG
This sequence comes from Pinus albicaulis, assembly GCA_034641835.2. Lineage (NCBI taxonomy): Eukaryota > Viridiplantae > Streptophyta > Pinopsida > Pinales > Pinaceae > Pinus > Pinus albicaulis. The sequence continues at coordinate 444,622,592 of CM076583.1, forward strand.
CTTCATGAGACCACACAGAGAGAATCCACACATGTATTTTCTGAGGCTGATAAAGAAACCAAATTTACTGAACACATCCAGCATGTCCGCCCGCGGGTCCATGACATCTTCGACAAATCCAATACCCAGTTGAACAAAATTTGCCTCATCTCATGGAGGATCTCAACACAATGGGGACCATTACTTCCTAACTGGGGAGGAATGATCTAGGTGGATATTTGTGGTGACCCACTTATTCCATTTGGACCCCCACCATCAGTTCTTTCAGTTTTTCACTCTCAGCACAACTTACTATTTTTAGCAGGTTTTCGGGTCCTGAACTTCCAAAGCCGTTTTAAGGCCCTAATGATCTAGGTGGATATTGGTGCCCACCCACCTATTCCATTTGAACCCCCGCCATCAGTTCTTTCAGTTTTTTCATTTTCAGCACAACTTACTATTTTTAGTAGTTTTTCAGGCCCTGAACTTCCGAAGTTGTTTTGAGGCCCTAAACGATGTTTTTGGGGAAAATCGGGAGCAACATTAGTCTATACAGCCTCAGATAGATATTTATAATGTGGTATTGAGCGCGTCAATAAAAGATAGTATGTCAAAGTTACGTCCCTATGAAGATTGATGTACCAATTTACTCAAATGGGGCCCACAATTTTGGCGCTTGATCTCTTAGGGTTAGGTTTTTCATTATTTCTCAACAATAAATAGTCCTTTGGGCCTCATTGTAACACAGTTCAAAGGTTTATAGCCACCACATCTCTTCTCAGAGTACGCTACCAGCGCCCTAGCTAGTTTATTTACATTATGTCTGTAAGCATTTTTCTGTTATTTGATATTAATGAAATGAAATATTATTTCCATTGCATCTTTGTGATTATGTTTATTTCTGTGTATTATTGTGTTCCTGCATAAATCCGGATCACTTTCCCTCTTTGTTGGCTTATAATATATCTATTACTTTCTAATAGAAAAAAGATAAATCAAATATGCCCACTTGTAGAGCTCATGCAAGAAAGTGATCCTTAATCTAACTCTATGAATTAGCCAAACCTCAACTGAGTTCTGCCCCTATATGAGGGCACTTCTAGAATGCAAAATTGAATCTAAATGCAGATTTATGCTAAGATACAAATAAAACTAATCTTATCTTAAATTAGGAAAATGATAGCCCTCTCTTAATTTGAGAGAAGATGGACTAACTAACCATGGGAAAATTATTGTTTATATGATTTTCATTAATTAAAGAAGTAGTTCATTCAGTTAATGAAAAAGAAAACAAAATAGAAATGTATTTAAACAATAAATAGTTACTGCACTCTACATTCTTTTCTCAATTAATTGATATTAATTCTAATTCTATTTTGTTCCTCAGAGATAACTCTTACAAAACCTCAATAGCATAAAACAATCAATATGACAATATTGCTCAATATCATAATGCTAGAACAAGAATTAAAATCAATTGCATAAATTCTGATAACAAAATGATTAATTTACATGTCAGACAATAGTGCACATAATTTTTTTTTTATTAAATTCATACCAGAAATTCAATACAAGTTATGCATTTTTTGAGCAGCTTCAGCTCCTTGGAGAAATTGCTAATAGTAGTGCCAAACAAGCTTCTCTTTTAGAACTAAAAATACTCTAGCTCTCCACAAGTCAACTCACAATACATTACAATAATGAAAATGCACAAGAAGAAAAATCAAAGAGTTTTCCTAAACCTCAAATCTGCAGTTTTCCCCTTACCTACAACTATATTCTCTTATTACAATAGTGATTTTAGAGCCTCTAGTTGCAGAGAAGAGGAACCCCATATTCATTCTCTAAACTGCTATCTAATATTTTACAAAAATCCAAAAAAGGAGAGTTGTCAGGAATGATTCTCCATATCTTCAATTAGAGATCTAAATTATTCATGTTGGTCTATTTTCATTGCTCCAAACTGCCTTTGATCTAAAATTCTCTAACTGATCTCTTGCCACAAACCAATCAAAACCATAATAAATTAAATTAAATTTCATATTAGAAATCAGAAATACAGACTCTCATGAAATTGTTAAATTAGAATAAATGAAATCTAAATAAATTTCAATATGTGATTGCTTCTAATGGATCTGATTAGCCTTTGAATCAATACTGGAGAATGAATTAGTGACAGTGGTTTTCCCAAGCCAATGAAATTTACCCAAATCAATTTTGAAAAAACCAATTGTTGTTGCAAATTTGTCACTTTGTCTTCTGCTAAATATTTGGGTCATTAAATGATGAAATATCTAAAATTAATCTTCCCATATTATTTTTCGTTGTCTTATTTTTCCAACAAGCTATTGTGAGCTTCATTTGAGTAAGTAAATCTCCAAATTTAAAGTGTCAAAATTATAATTCTGAATATATACACACATATATATACCTAAATCAAAATTAAGAAATTTAAACAAAAATCCTAATCTTAATTAACTCTGCCATTAAAATTAAATTAATTTCAAATCAATTATATACCTAATCAAACAAAATTTAATTAAATTTTTAATTAAATTAAAAATAATTAAAACTACGTTAATTATTATTTACAAATTATAAAATTAAAATCAAATTAAATATTATTTAAAATTAATTAAAATTCTAACCAAAATATATTAATATTATTTAATATATATTAAAACATTAATAAAACCATTGAGTGGATTTAGTTTCCGTTAAATGGGCCATACGCAATACATCCAAGGGGGGCTTAAGGTGTCATATATATAAGAAATGGAGTGGAGAGATAAGGTATTGGATGGGAGGCATAAGGTGTTTCGAAAGATAAAATTTGGAGGTTTTTTAAAATATGATACAAAATCTAATAATTCTCAAGCCTCGACATACTATGTCTCCGAAATGCCGAGGAAGATGGAGTTGTAAGGGATTTCAGAAAGAGTATTTTCGGAGGGGAATTAAAATGATGTTCCGAAAAGTAAAGTTCTGAAATGGGAGTGAGGTGGAGTGATAAGAGGGAGGAGTGAGGAGGGTCAGGTGAAGTGGGTCTCTCCTTAATAAAATAAAATTATAATTAATTGATAATTAAGGTCTTGAAAAAATTAAAACAACTATAGTCACTTGATAATCAAGGGATTTTGGATTTTATAATTTATTTTAAATTGGGATTTGAAATAAATTTTCAAAATCGGAAAATACGTAATTTTAATTGTTCTATAATTTGATTGTGGTGATTTTGTAAGATCGTTAAAGAAAAATGAATTAATTAATAATTTTTTTTTTTTCTAAGTAAAACTGATCTATTAACAAGGGGATAATATTACAATGAGACCGGAGTCAGAGACTACTGCCTTAGAGGCAGGATTTTTAGGAAGAAGAAGAGATAGAGACTGCCATAACCCACGCAGGGGTGCAGAGTGAGATTTTTCCATTATATGCTTTGAACCAGAAGGAACAAAAAGGTGCCCAAAAAGCTCCATAACTAACAGTACTGAAAAAGACCCAATAGGTTGGGCTACAGAAACAGAGAAAACGACCAAACAACAAACCCACTAATCATCGGGAGTCTCCTCCACAATCCGGCACCAGCCTGAGGCGCGCATGTCACGAGCGAGCGCCTCTTCAGAAGCCGAGGGTCCAGGTTCAGCAGGGAGCATGTCTTCATCCAGAACAGAGCTTGCAGGGAACGACGGAGGCTGCAACGGATCTCTGCTGCTTCCCAAATTGATATTCGAGAACTGGGCAGTGTTCGTATCAGGAACAGCAAGCTGCGAGCTGGACTCCCCATGCAGGCTTTCCTCAAGAAAAACCACCGAGAAAATAGCTATAATCCGAGGGCGGGTGAGGGAACTGTTGAAGATAAAACGTGCAGAGCCTGTAGTGGGAACAGAGGAGGCAGGAGGTCGAGGCGTATGGGAACCCCAAAACTGGCGGAAATCTTGAGTGCGCCCCCTTCCATTACGTGTCCGGGGGTAATGACCCGAGCCCCCGCCATAGGAGGGGGAATCCGAAGAGGGGCTGGAATGCTCACGAGATGGGCGACCCCTGGAGCTCCCTCTTCGGCTCCGCATACGGTGGCGCAGCCGCGACATTGTAAGAAAAAGCAGAGACTAGAGTGCAACAAAGACAACGGAGAAAGCCAACAGAGGATGGCCCGAGATCTGAAGGAAACACAGCACCAACGTAGCACTTTGTGGAGGGCGAGCCTCACTCTGCACTGAGCGCAGTATCCATTGACAGACCCTCTCCCATCGATGCATAAAACAACCAACGACGTCGATGCAAATCTGAATGTAAGCCGAGACCAAGTGATATTTAACCCGATGCATTTGGTACCAATCCCCTGAGAGATGAGCGCTAACTCGCACCAAATCCATCCTTCTCACACATAGCAGATTTGTCTCCATAACTGCACCCTTGATGTGAATCGAGCCAGAGCATGCGGAGGCAGGATTCGTCTCAGTGGAATTCGAGCGAATGCTAATGTTTTTTGAGCCCATGGCTTTGGTAGGAGTGGAGAATAAATGTTGCATGCCATTGCGCAGATGGCGTTTTAACTCAGCGTACTGGGTGGGCAGGTGTCGGCAGGTCTTGCCGCTCCTCTGTCCCATGTCATTAACGATCCATTGGAGCACCCGCATCCGGGGATTAATTAATAAAAATTAACTAAAAAACAAAATTTACAATTAATTTTACAAAAGTTAAAATAATATAAATTTTGTACATTTTTAGTTTTGGTGGTAAAAATTATCGAAATTCGGATAAGCACAATTTGCAAATCGTGTATCCAAATGAGATAAAACGAGAATCGATGGAGAGCTATAAAAATTTTGAATGCAATAAAGCAATCAAAAGAAAAATATGAAGAAATAAAAATTCTCCCCAAATTGTCAGACACTTAACCAAATGAAAAATATTAAGAAGACGATTTAGCCAAAATTTATGAAAAGGGTCCCCATTATTATTATGAAATAATAAGTTAAAAATGGGGGTGTTGTGATTTCACCACAACAGGTACACCCTAACAAAATTAAATCCATTAAGGAATGGAAAATCTCCACAACCATAAAGCATTTTCGAAGATTTCTCGAGTTGACAGGGTATTGTTGCAAGTTTGTTAAGAATTATGGGAGAATAACAAAACCTCTAACAACATTGTTGAAGAAAGATGCATTTTCTTAGACTCCTGAAGCAACTAAGGCCTTTGAACATCTTAAAGAAGCAATGTGCCAAACATCAGTCTTAGCTATGCCAGACTTCAAAAAAACCTTTATTGTTGAATGTTATGCCTCAGGAAATGGAATTGGTGTTGTTTTAATGCAAGAAGGAAGACCCATTGCTTTTGAAAGTCGTCTAATCAAAATAAAGTATTTGCACAAACCTATTTATGAGAAGGAAATGTTAGAAATACTACACGCACTAAATCAAAGACGATCTTACCTAAAGGGAAGACACTTCAAGGTAAAAACAGATCATGCAAGTCTTAAATATTTTTTGGACCAAAGATTATCTTCAGAAGAGAAACAAAAATGGGTCACAAAGATGTTGGGTTATGATTTTGAAATCATATACAAAAAATAGAAGCAAAATGTTGTTTCAGATGCACTCTCAAGAAATGATGAGGATGTGGAAACATTGCTTTGTGCCATTTCTATTATCCAACTTGATTGGATAACTGAAGCAAGAGATGAATGAAAGAATGAAAAAGAGGTGTGGACACTCATCAAAATTTGTAGCAAGATCCTAGTACATATGATACATTTAGCTGGAAAAATGATTTTCGTTATATTACAAAGATCTACAAAGATCGTCTATATTTTTTTGGAAAAATGATTTTCATTAGGTTATGAAGATCTACAAAGATCGTTTATATCTTTTTGGAAAAATGATTTTCATTATGTTACGAAGATCTACACAGATCGTTTATATCTTTGTAATAATTCTGAAATCAAACAAAATATTATTTTGGAATTTCACACCTCCCCCTTAGGAGGGCACTCAGGATTTTTAAATAATTACAACAGGGTTAAGAAGGATTTTTTTTGGGATGGCCTTAAAAATGATATTCAGAAGTTTGTTGCGGAATGTTTGGTTTGCAAACAAAATAAAGTTGACACAATCAATATCTTGATTCTGTTACAACCTTTAACCGTTCCAAGTTGGGAGGAGGTCTCAATAGATTTTATCACAGGTTTACCCAAGTTTGAAGGAAATAGTGTCATCATGGTGGTAGTTGATAGACTTACCAAGTATGTGCACTTTTGTGCATTATCTCATCATTTTAAAGCTAGTACAGTTGCTACTGCATTTATGGAAACAATTCAAAAGCTACATGGAAACCCAAAGATTATTGTAAGTGAAAGAGATCCCATTTTCACTGGAAATTTTTGGACGAAATTATTTTTTTGTCTTGGTACTCAATAAGCTCATAGCTCATCTTAGCATCTTCAATCTGATGGGAAAATTGAGATAGTGAACAAATGTTTTGAAGAATACCTTAGTTGATTTGTATATGATAAACAAACATAATGGTGAAATGGTTACCTCTAACTAAATGGTGATATAACACTTCCTTCCATATTGCAACAAAAATGACCCCATTTATGGCACTTTATGGATATCATCCACCCTCCATCATATCATCTTTAAGATAAAATTCTAAGGTTCAAGCAGTGTAAGATCGCATCGAGCATCAAAAACAAGCTCTCCAACTCTTAAAGGGTAAAATCACTTTGGCACATAATCGAATGAAACAATAGGCATATCAACATCGCACTGAAAGAATTTTTGATATAGGTGACTAGGTATTTTTACGGCTACAACCATACAAAAAAATGTCCCTCAAGAAAGCTAAGAAGGATAATAAATTATCAACAAATGATCTAGGAGGATCTTGTATCATTTCAAATTGATAGGGAAGTCCAGTTCAGTCTTTAGTTTAATCAGTGATCCGATGAGAGTCTTCAGTCATGGTGCAAGTAAAATGTGGTTCATGGTGCAAGTTACTTCATTTTTATGTCATTATGTGTTTAAATGTCATGGTGTAGACCTATGGCTCATAAGTCCTAAGTCTAAGTGGTAAATCCTAAGGTGGAAAACCCTATGGTCAAAACCTATGCTAAGTGGCAAGACTACATGGTGGTAACCTAAAGTCCTAATCCTAAAATATAAACCTAGCACAAATGTTATAAAACCTATGTAATGGTGTTTTCAGACTATGTTAAAAACTATGATATAAACCTTTTCGGAACATATGTAAGTAAAATAATTGTAAGTGGTCTTAATCTTTGGGCAGAGTTGATCGCAGGTGCAAACTAACATGTGAACAATCAAATATCAGGTTAAATATGGCGTAACCGCCGGGAAGACCGCAAACAATAGGGGTTTAAAAAAATTGTCCCAAGGACAGTCAATCGCTAGCGAGGTCCGAATTGCCAGACCTAACATACAAGGTGGCAATCAGAGTGTTGACTGCAGAAACCAGTCACATGCAGTCAGTCTGCTCTCTGCCGATTAGCCAGATCGTCAGGGTTTAATGTTATCAAAAGTTTAAATTTGGGTTTTGTTATTATGTGCGTTATGTTTAATTTATCACCATGTAACCTAATCCCTAAGATGTAACATCACCATTGCACCAAGAGCTCATGCTCATTTAATGTAAAATTGATTTTCCATGAATAGGCCCAAGAGGCCCGAGATGAACCTTGGCCCAATGTCATTTAAATTTAACCATTGCTCATGATGGAGGAGAGAGTGCTTTTGAAGGCTTGTATTCATAATTCTGTAAGAGAGAGGCAGTTTTATTTCAGGTGTATCTTGGTCGTTCAGAGGCAGGCTTGGGCACTGAGATAGGCGTTGGAAAGATAGGAGGGAGAGATTTTTGTTGACAGAGAGCACGTTTAGTCTGGTGAATCTCTGTGTAAATAATTCCTTGGATCATTCCTTAATAAAAATAATTCCCATATTTAAAGCGGACCCGGAGACGTAGTTCACCAACGAAGAACTCTGTAATCAATGTTTATTGTTTTCTATCTCTGTTCTTTGCTAAAAATTCATGTTTAATTCTGCTTCTTAAGTTCTGGATTATGTCGTAAAATCATTTTCTTTCCTTCAGTATTCCACACTAAGCGATCATGTTAACAATCAATTCACTTTGGAAAATATTTATTCTACTTCAGTATTATTTCAGATCATATATTTTGGTATCGGAACCAGGTTGCATTTTGTAGGAATTTTTCTAGTGAATGTTAACCAGGTCCAGGTTGTGACATGGAGAAGGAACGCTAGAGGAGATCAACTCAAAAGTTGGAAAGCGGAAAGTCACTCAACGATCGATAATGAGAGGATCCAATGCAAGTGAAACTCTTGAAATGAAGGTCATGGGTGATGAACAAATTCATCAAATGTTTTTCAACATGCAACAGATGTTGGGAGAGCTCTATGAAAATAAGAAGGCAAGAGATGCAGCTTATTCTTCGAAAGCAACAAAGAAGGAAAAAGGAAAATGAAAAGTTGATAAACCTCCTTCTCCTCCATCATCTTCATCATCTTCTTCTTCTTATTCTTCTAGTTTAGATTCTGAAACAGAAAAGAAACCTCGGAAATCATATCTTTTGAAACTTGATGTAAAATTTTAACTACCTATTTATGATGGTGAAATGAATCCTGAAAATTTAGATAATTGGATTAAACAGTTAGAAGTGTATTGTAGAATTCAAAACATTTCTGATGAAAGAACACAAATTTAGCTAGCTACACTTAGAATGGGGGGAACAACTTTAATCTGGTGGGAAATTAAAACTTAAGTAGATTTAAAGTGGTAAGGTAAACTCATCTCTTCATGGTTTAAGTTTTTAAAAGCTCTAATAAAACAATTATATCCTTTGGGATACAAGCAAAAAACTGTTATTGATTGGCAGAACTTGAGGCAAGGTAAAGGGCAGAATGTTCAGGAGTTTACTCAGAAGTTCAGGAAGAAAGCTTTAGTGCTTGGTATTCCATTGGATACATGTGAAACTTTATTAAAGTACATTGGCAGTTTACATTCTTATTTACAACATACATTATTGATTTTTAATCCCACTAACTTTGATGAAGTGTGTGCTCAAGCCATACATATTGAATCAGGTGGCAGATCATTCAAGTTTTCATAGAAAGTATCCAAACAATTGGAAATCAAGGATTCTAAAGACAGCAAGAGGAAGGGTAGTTCGAACGGAAAGAAAACAACAACAGCTCAGAAGGAAGGTGAAAGACCTACTTGTTCTCATTGCCAGAGGATCGGACATGATGAAGCCAGATGTTGGAAAATTCACCTAGAACTCAGACCAAAGAAGTTCCAGAAAAAGAAAGGTGAAAATAATGCTAATACAACAATCCAACAAGATTTTAGCTCTGACTCGGGTGATGAAAGGAAAATAACCGCAATGGTTTTGACAGGTTAAAGTTCTGACACTAGTTCAAGTTCTAGTACTTTTGCATCTTCTTCAAACATAAATCATATGGATGAGGATAAAAGAGTTGAATTTTTTCACATAAGGATAACTTATAACCACGCAAAAATAGATACATTATTTGACAGTGGATCATAGGAAATTTAATATCTGAATAATTAGTTAAGAAATTGGATTGGGAGACGCAAAGTCATCCAAGACCATACCCATTAGGTTGGCTAAAAGAAAATACTTAGATTAATGTCACAAAGAAGTGTCTTTTAAAATTTTCCATCACAGCTAATTACATTTATGAAGTGGATTTAGATGTGATTCCATTAGACATATGTGGAGTATTGCTAGGAAGTCCTTATCTCTATGATCGTGATGTTGTTTTTCATAGGAAAGAGCATAAATATCACCTTAAGAAAGATGAGATTGAATGCATTGTCAGGGCACATAAAATCAAAATACACTTGTATTTAGTTGCTGTTAATCAGATGAAGAGGCTAATAAGTTCAAGTAAAAGATATGTAATCATGGTTGTAAAAGAACAACATAAGGATCAACATGATGCTTTTTCAGGTTGTGAATCTTAGTTTAAAGATAATTTGGTTAAAGTGATAGATTATTTTCAAAGTCTATTTAAAGAACCAAAACATCTGCCTCCTAAATGGGAAATACAACATGAGATACAATTGATGTCCGATGCCCCTCTTCCTAATGTCAGAATGTATTGCATGCGAGTCATAGAGAACGAAGAAATAAAGAAACAAATCCAAGATCTGGTTGAAAAAGGCTTCATTCGACCTAGTTCATCTCCATGTGGTTCACCCATAATTTTGGTTCCTAAGAAAGACGAGACATGGAGAATGTGTGTTGAATTTAGGGCCTTAAACAAAATCACAATCAACAATAGGTTTCCTCTTCCCAGGATAGATGATTTACTTGACTAGTTGAAAAATGTTTTTTATTTCACTAAGTTGGATTTGCGTAGTGGGTATCATCAAATTCGCATTGCATAAAATGACATCTGGAAAACTGCATTTAAAACTAGGCAGGGGCTATTTGAATGGTTAGTGATGCCTTTTGGTTCGTGTAATGCTCCAACAACTTTCATGTAGATTATGAATGATGTATTTCATCCATACATTGATAAATTTGTCATAATCTACTCAGATGATATTATTTAGTTCTAGTATGGAAGAGCATGTTAGGCATGTTAACCAGGTCTTTGAACTGTTGCAAAGGGAAAAATTGTACCTTAAAATGTCCAAATGTGAGTTTGGAAAAACTTCATTGGTTTATCTTGGTGACATATTAGTTGGAGGTGGTCATTTGAAAATAGATCTAACTAAAATCGATGTGATTGTTAAGTGGCCAATACCATACAATGTGACTGAAGTTAGGAGTTTCTTAGGTGTAGCTCAATAATGGAGAAAATTAATTTCTCGGTTTTCTTTGATTGCATCACTTCTACATGCTTTAATAGGTTCTAAAGTTTCCTATCAATGGGGAGGGAAACAACAATTTTTTTTTTGATACACTTAAGTAGAAAATTATCACAAAACCAATCTTAGCTTTACCAGATCTTCAACAGCCATTTGAAATTGAAACAGATGCTAGTGGTTAAGAAATGGGTGCAGTCTTACTTCAAAAAGGGAAACCTATTTGTTTTCATTCAGAAACTTTTTCTAAGGTAGTTGCAAATTATCCAACATATGATAAAGAACTGTTTTCTTTGGTTGAAAGTGTTAAGAAATGGAAACACTACTTAATGGGTAAGGAAATAGTGATTCACACAAATCATCAGTCGCTTAAGTACATTCAGTCTCAGACTAAGTTACAACAATCTCGCCATTATAGATGGATGGGATTTATTTAGCAATTTCACTTAGTAATTAAGTACAAGAAAGGTGTAACAAACAAAGTAGATGATATGTTGTCTAGACCATCTTTGAATGCTTCAGTAGTGCTGCAGAATAGTTCTTTAAAAAAATGAAAGTTATTTAGAACAATATAGTACAGATGTTGATTTCAAAGATATTTATGAATCACTAACTCATGGTAATAAGGTAGAATAACTCAATTTTCATGTTCATGACAGGTTGTTATATCATATGGGTAAGTCATGCATACCACAGACAGAAAGGGCACATGTTATTCGGGAAAGCACATTATTCTTGCATTTCAGGACATTTTTGTGTAAGCAAGACAATGGCGCAAATTCAAAGGTATTTCTACTGTACTCGTATGTATCAAAAACTTGTTAAGTACATTAAAGGTTGTGTTATGTGTTCGACAAGCAAGCCAAGCAATCGAAAGATTGGTTTGTATATGCAACTTCTAGTTCCTTCGCGACCGTGGGACAACATTTCCATGGAATTTGTTGGAGGACTTCCTATGTCCAGGAGAGTGCATGATTACATGTATGTCTTGGTTGATCATTTCAGCAAGATGTGCATTCTTGTTCCATGCAAAAAGCAAGTGACTGTTGAACAAACTGCACAGATGTTCTTTCAACATGTATGGGTTCATTTTGGGTTACCTACTTCCATAATTTCCGATCGAGACACTCGCTTTATAGGAGATTTTTGGTCCACTTTGTGGGGACTCATGGACACAAAGCTGAAGAAGATCACATCTTTTCATCCATAGACTGACGTGCAGAAAAAAGTGGTGAACATGATAGTGATACATATTCTCCGAGGTTACTGCAACAAACATCCTAAGTTGTGGGACGAATCTTTACCTTATGTGCAAAATGCTTACAATCGAGCCTTGCATTCTTCAACTAAGAAATTTCCATTAGAAATATGTTTTAGGTATCTACCAAAGTCACCAATAGATTTCATGTTTGGTGAAGAAGATAAAGTGGATGGACACGATGATTCAAATAAAGAAGTTAAGTTCATTCAACGAATACAAGAGATACACGAAGCAGTGCAGGATTAGTTAGAGAAGAGTCAGGCCAAGTACAAAATGCGCCATGACAAGCATAGAGTGGATCATAATTTTTAGGTCGGTGATCAGGTATGGCTGTATATCAATAAAGACAGGTTGAAAGGTGAAGGTAAGAAACTAAAACCCATCAGGTATGGTCCTTTCAAGAGTGTGGAAAAGATTGGAAATAATGCATTCCGGTTAGATTTACCTCCTTACATGCGTATTTATTCAGTTCTAAATGTAGAAAATCTGAAGTTGTATGAACCTCCGATGATCATTGATCCAGAGGAAGATACACAAGTTCCTACAGTTGATGATTTTTCACTTCTTGAGTATATGAATGAGTTGTAGGAAGATACCATATTGGACAAGAAGGTTTTCACTTCAAGGCATGGAGATGTTGAATACCTTCGAGTTGGACTTAAGGGCATGAATCCTAGAAAGGCGAGGTGAATGGAGATCAGAAAAGTGAGGGAGTTGTACCCTCACATGATATCTGCTTAAATCAAAAAAAATTTGGTCCAAAAGCTTTCAAGTGGAGAGGATTGATCCAGGAGGATCTTGCATCAGTTTAAATCTACAGGGAAGTCCAGTTCAGTCTTCAGTTTCTTCAGTGATGCGATGAGAGTCTTCAGTCATGGTGCAAGTAAAATGTGGTTCATGGTGCAAGTTACTTCATGGTTATGTCATTATGTGGTTAAATGGTGTGGTGTAAACCTATGGTTCACAAGTCCTAAGTATAAGTGGTAAATTATACGGTGGAAAACCCTATGGTCAAAACCTATGCTAAGTGGCAAGACTACATGGTGGTAACCTAAAGCCATAATACTAAAGTCTAAATCTAGCGCAAATGTTATAAAACCTATGTAATGGTGTTTTCGGACTATGTTAAAACCTATGATATAAACCATTTCTGAACATATGTAATAAAACATATTGTAAGCAGTCTTAACCGTCGGGTAGAGTTGACTGCAGGCGCAAACTGACATGTGAACAGTCAGATATCAGGTGGAATGCAACATAACCGCTAGGAAACTACAATCGCCAGGGATTTAAAACAGTTGTCACATGGACAGTCGACCGCCAGCGTGACTGCAACCTCTGGACCTAAGCTACAAGGTGGCAGTCAGAGTTTTGACCGCAAAAGCAGTCACATGCAGTCAGTTTGTTCTCTGCCGATTTTCCATACCGTCAGGGTTTAATGTTATCCAAAGTTTAAATTTGGGTTCTGCTATTATGCGTGCTATGTTTAATTTATCACCATGTAACCTAATCCCTAAGGTGTAACATCACCATTGCACTGAGAGCTCATGCTCATTTAATGTAAAAATAATTTTCCATGAATAGGCCCAAGAGGCTCGAGATGAAATTTGTCCCAATGTTATTTAAAATAACCATTGCTCATGATGGAGGAGAGAGTGCTTTTGAAGGCTTGTACTTAGAATTCTGTAAGAGAGAGGCATTTTTCTTTCTGGTGTATCTTGGTCGTCCGGAGGCGGAATTGGGCACCGAGATAGGCATTGGAAAGCTAGGAGGAAGATATTTCTGTTGACAGAGACTAGAGGTGCATACGAGCATGTTCAATCTAGTGAATTTATGTGTAAATACTTTCTTGGATCATTCCTTAATAAAACAGATGCCCATCTTGAAAGCGGACCCGGAGACGTAGTCCATGATGGACGAACTCCGTAATCAATGTTTGTTTCTTCTATCTCTATTTTTTGCTGCAAATTCATGTTTAATTGTGCTTATTAAGTTATGGATCTAGTCATAAAATCATTTTCTTTCCTTCAGTATTCCACACTAAGCGATCAAGTTAACAATCAATTCACTTTGTCAAATATTCAGTTCTACTTTAGTATTATTTCAAAACTATTTCAGATCACCCAAGTATTATGGTCCTTACAAGGTGTTGCAAATGATTGGTACTATGGCATACAAATTGGAGCTGCCTACATATTCTCGAGTACACCCAATTTTCCATGTTTCATGCTTAAAGAAGGTTATTGGTGACAAGCTCCCAGTTCAAACATTGTTTACAGAAATTTACGAAGAAGAAAAAATTGCATCTCAGCCTGAAGCAGTCACGGAAACAAGAACTCAACAGCTACAAGATCAATTAATTTCAGAGTATCTCATTAAGTGGAAGAACTTACAAGTTGAATATTTCACATGGGAGGATGAGAATTTTACACACAAGAATTTGGAACTACTCAATCATTGAGTACAATTTTTTTTTTTAAGGAGAGGGGCACGTTAGGCCCCTATAATACTAGTGTATCCCCCTTATTGTTATTGTTAGTGTAGACCCCTATTATTATTGTTGTGCCCATGTATCCCCCATATTGTTATTGTTGTGCTCCATAGAAGCCCACTATTGTTATTATTGTGCCCTTACATTATTATTGTTATGTAGGCTCTGATTATATTTTGACCCCTTAGACTCATATTTATACCAAGGAGGTCTTATCATCTATATCATCCAAGAATTTTTCATTCATGTAATGTAAAGGAGGTTTTCCCTTTGAAGAGGATAATTTTTAAGTCGTTGATATATCTTTTCTTATGTTTTGTGAGCTAGGTGTATAACATTCTCCATCCAGATAACAGAATCGAACCATTATTTGTCTTGTATCATATCAAATTCCAATTGTGATGGATAATGGCCATATTGTTTCCCCTGTCAAAAGATGGAAAATGGATAAGTTGAAGTAACTAATATCCAATCATTTATTTTTTTGTACAAAATTAAAAATATATATAATTCCATATATTAAATATACTTACAAATTTGCATGCTAAGGTTTCTGAACTTGTTTGGCCACTCCAATGTGTGCCACAGTATTTTTCAAGCCTAGCCTTAAAGGAATTGTCCTAAAACATACACTAATTCAATTTAATTATGCACCAATAAAATATAAAAACCATTTAATGAATTTGAAATAATCTTATGAGCAAATTCAAATACTAATATGCTATCCTCGTTGGACTTCCTTCGTGCATCTGCTTTATCATATGATTTGACGAGCTCTTTCCATACTTTTACACTTACATCAATTGGCCTTCTTTTGGTCCTTAGCTTGGGGGAACTTTGTTCTATATTTTTCATTTGGTTGAAACGAAATATCTTGTAGTTTTGAGTCATTTATTTTTTTACTTGTTTTACTGACCAACCTGTCCCAAATTTAATCTGCATGTCATGGATGAATTCCTTTTGAAAGTGCATGGGTATCTTCGATCATGGAAGTTGTATATTCTCTTTTAAGTGTTGAAACAATTATTCCTTCAACCAATGATTGAACACTTTCCTGCCATCTGTAATTTTGATTTCCCCATAGAAAACATTATATTCTACCTCAGTTTCGTATGTACCAATGCAAGATGCATAAGTACCTGTACTAGTGGTGGAATAAATTTGTGTCCCAGGAGTGGGTGGGACATTGGATGTCTTTGTTCCTTGTTCCACCACATTCTTAGAGGTTATTATGATTGATTTTTTCTTAGATATTTTTATGATAAATGGGGAATAAATCTATTCCGTTTTAAAGGGTTGCTTTGGTTGGTCTATTTCACTTGTAGAGCTCATGCAAGAAAGTGATCCTTAATCTAACTCTATGAATTAGCCAAACCGCAACTAAGTTCTGCCCCTATATGAGGGCACTTCTAGAATGCAAAATTGGATCTAAATGTAGATTTATGCTAAGATACAAATAAAACTAATCCTATCTTAAATTAGGAAAATGATAGCCCTCTCTCAATTTGAGAGAAGATGGACTAACTACCCAGGGGAAAATTATTGTTTATATGATTTAATTCATTATATGATTTTCATTAATTAAAGAAGTAGTTCATTCAGTTAATGAAAAAGAAAACAAAATAGAAATGTATTTAAACAATAAATAGTTACTGCACTCTACATTCTTATCTCAATTAATTGATATTAATTCTAATTCTATTTTGTTCCTCAGAGATAACTCTTACAAAACCTCAATAGCATAAAACAATCGATATGACAATATTGCTCAATATCATAATGCAATACACAATTTAGAACAATAATTAAAATCAATTGCATAAATTCTGATAACAAAATGATTAATTTACATGTCAGACAATAGTGCACATAAAATAAAAAATTATTAAAATCATACCAGAAATTCAATACAAGTTATGCATTTTTTGAGCAGCTTCAGCTCCTCGGAGAAATTGCTAACAGTAGTGCCAAACAAACTTCTCTTTTAGAACTAAAAATACTCTAGCTCTCCACAATTCAACTCACAGTACATTACAATAATGGAAATGCACAACAAGAAAAATCAAAGAGTTTTCCTAAACCTCAAATTTGCAGTTTTCCCCTTACCTACAACTATAATCTCTTATTACAATAGTGATTTTAGAGCCTCTAGTTGCAGAGAAGAGGAACCCCATGTTCATTCTCTAAACTGCTATCTAATAATTTACAAAAATCCAAAAAAGGAGAGTTGTCAAGAATGATTCTCCATATCTTCAATTAGAGATCTAAATTATTCATGTTGGTCTATTTTCATTGCTCCAAAGTGCCTCTGATCTGAAATTCTCTAACTCATCTCTTGCCACAAACCAATCAAAACCATAATAAGTTAAATTAAATTTCAAATTAGAAATCAAAAATACAAACTCTCATGAAATTGTTAAATTAAAATAAATGAAATCTAAATAAATTTCAATATGTGATTGCTTCTAATGGATCTAATTAGCCTTTGAATCAATACTAGAGAATGAATTAGTGACAGTAGTTTTCCCAAGCCAATGAAATTTACCCAAATCCCTAAATCAAAATTAAGAAATTTAAACAAAAATCCTAATCTTAATTAACTCTGCAATTAAAATTAAATTAATTTCAAATCAATTATATACCTAATCAAACAAAATTTAATTAAATTAAAAATAATTAAAACTAAGTTAATTATTATTTACAAATTATAAAAGTAAAATCAAATTAAATATTATTTAAAATTAATTAAAATTCTAACCAAAATATATTAATATTATTTAATATATATTAAAACATTAATAAAACCATTGAGTGGATTTAGTTTCCATTAAATGGGCCATACGCAATACACCCAAGGGGGGCTTAAGGTGTCTTATATATAAGAAATGGAGTGGAGAGATAAGGTATTGGATGGAGAATTAATTTCTCGGTTTTCTTTGATTGCATCGCTTCTACATGCTTTAATAGGTTCTAAAGTTTCCTATCAATGGGGAGGGAAACAACAATTTTTTTTTGATAACCAATCTTAGCTTTACCAGATCTTCAACAACCACTTGAAATTGAAACAGATGCTAGTGGTTATGCAATGGGTGCAGTCTTACTTCAAAAAGGGAAACCTATTTGTTTTCATTCAGAAAATTTTTCTAAGGTAGTTGCAAATTATCCGACATATGATAAAGAACTGCTTGCTTTGGTTGAAAGTGTTAAGAAATGGAAACACTACTTAATGGGTGAGGAAATAGTGATTCACACAAATCATTAGTCGCTTAAGTACCTTCAGTCTCAGACTAAGTTACAACAATATCACCATTATAGATGGATGGGATTTCTTTAGCAATTTGACTTAGTAATTAAGTACAATAAAGGTGTAACAAACAAAGTAGATGATATGTTGTCTAGACCATCTTTGAATGCTTCAGTAGTGCTGCAGAATAGTTCTTTAAAAAAATGAAAGTTATTTAGAACAATATAGTACAGATGTTGATTTCAAAGATATTTATGAATCACTAACTCATGGTAATAAGGTGGAATAAGTCAATTTTCATGTTCATGATAGGTTTTTATATCATATGGGTAAGTCATGCATACCACAGAAAGAAAGGGCACATGTTATTCGGGAAGCACATTATTCTCGCATTTCAGGACATTTTTGTGTAAGCAAGACAATGGCGCAAATTCAAAGGTATTTCTACTGTACTCATATGTATCAAAAAATTGTTAAGTACATTAAAGGTTGTGTTATGTGTTCGACAAGCAAGCCAAGCAATCGAAAGATTAGTTTGTATATGCCACTTCTAGTTCCTTCGCGACCGCGGGACAACATTTCCATGGACTTTGTTGGAGGACTTCTTATGTCCAGGAGAGTGCATGATTACATGTATGTCATGGTTGATCATTTAAGCAAGATGTGCATTCTTGTTCCATGCAAAAATCAAGTGACTGCTAAACATACTACACATATGTTCTTTCAACATGTATGGGTTCATTTTGGGTTACCTACTTTCATAATTTCCGATCGAGACACTCGCGTTATAGGAGATTTTTGGTCCACTTTGTGGGGACTCATGGACACAAATCTGAAGAAGATCACATCTTTTCATCCATAGATTGACGGACGGACAAAAGTGGTGAACATGACAATGATACATATTCTCCGAGGTTACTGCAGCAAACATCCTAAGTTGTGGGAGGAATCTTTACCTTATGTGCAACATGCTTACAATCAAGCCTTACATTCTTCAACTAAGCAATTTCCATTAGAAATATGTTTTAGGTATCTACCAAAGTCACCAATAGATTTCATGTTTGGTGAAGAAGATAAAGTGGATGGACATGATGATTCAAATAAAGCAGTTAAGTTCATTCAACGAATACAACAGATACACGAAGCAGTGCAGGATTAGTTAGAGAAGAGTCAGGCCAAGTACAAAATGCGCCATGAAAAGCATAGAGTGGATCATCATTTTTAGGTTGGTGATCAGGTATGGCTGTATATCAATAAAGACAGGTTGAAAGGTGAAGGTAAGAACTGAAACCCATCAGGTATGGTCCTTTCAAGAGTGTGGAAAAGATTGGAAATAATGCATTCTGGTTAGATTTACCTCCTTACATGCGTATTTATTCAATTCTAAATGTAGAAAATCTAAAGTTGTATGAACCTCCGATGATCATTGATCCAGAGGAAGATACACAAGTTCCTACAGTTGATGATTTTTCACTTCTTGAGTATATGAATGAGTTGTAGGAAGATACCATATTGGACAAGAAGGTTTTCACTTCAAGGCATGGAGATGTTGAATACCTTCGAGTTGGACTTAAGGGCATGAATCCTAGAAAGGCGAGGTGAATGGAGATCAGAAAAGTGAGGGAGTTGTACCCTCACATGATATCTGCTTAAATCAAAAAAAATTTGGTCCAAAAGCTTTCAAGTGGAGAGGATTGATCCAGGAGGATCTTGCATCAGTTTAAATCTACAGGGAAGTCCAGTTCAGTCTTCAGTTTCTTCAGTGATGCGATGAGAGTCTTCAGTCATGGTGCAAGTAAAATGTGGTTCATGGTGCAAGTTACTTCATGGTTATGTCATTATGTGGTTAAATGGTGTGGTGTAAACCTATGGTTCATAAGTCCTAAGTCTAAGTGGTAAATTCTACGGTGGAAAACCCTATGGTCAAAACCTATGCTAAGTGGCAAGACTACATGGTGGTAACCTAAAGTCCTAATAATAAAGTCTAAATCCAACGCAAATGTTATAAAACCTATGTAATGGTTTTTTCGGACTATGTTAAAACCTATGATATAAACCATTTCAGAACATATGTAATAAAACATATTGTAAGCAGTCTTAAACGTCGGGCGGAGTTGACCGCAGGCGCAAACTGACATGTGAATAATCGGATATCAGGTTGAATGCAGCATAACCGCTAGGAAACCACAATTTCCAGGGATTTAAAACAGTTGTCACATGGACAGTCGACTGCAACATCTGGACCTAACCTGCAGGGTGGCAGTCAGAGTTTTGACCGCAAAATCAGTCACATGCAGTTAGTTTGTTCTCTGCCGATTAGCCATACCTTCAGGGTTTAATGTTATCCAAAGTTTAAATTTGGGTTTTGTTATTATGCATGCTATGTTTAATTTATCACCATGTAACCTAATCCCTAAGGTGTAACATCACCATTGCACTGAGAGCTCATGCTCATTTAATGTAAAACTAATTTGCCATGAATAGGCCCAAGAGGCCTGAGAAGAACTTTGGCCCAATGTTATTTAAACTAACGATTGCTCATGATGGAGGAGAGAGTGTTTTTGAAGGCTTGTACTCAGAATTCTGTAAGAGAGGAATTTTTCTTTCTGGTGTATCTTGGTCGTCCGGAGGCGAAATTCGGCACCGAGATAGGCATTGGAAAGCTAGGAGGGAGATATTTATGTTGAAAGAGACTAGAGGTGCCTACGAGCATGTTCAATCTAGTGAATTTATGTGTAAATACTTCCTTGGATCATTCCTTAAAAAAACAGATGCCCATCTTGAAATCGGACCCGGAGACGTAGTCCATGAGGGATGAACTCCGTAATCAATGTTTGTTGTCTTCTATCTCTATTATTTGCTGCAAATTCGTGTTTAATTGTGCTTATTAAGTTATGGATTTAGTCATAAAATCATTTTCTTTCCTTCAGTATTCGACACTAAGCGATCAAGTTAACAATCAATTCACTTTGGAAAATATTCAGTTCTACTTTAGTATTATTTGAAACCTATTTCAGATCACCCAAGTATTATGGTCCTTACAAGGTGTTGCAAACGATTGGTACTATGGCATACAAATTGGAGCTGCCTACATATTCCCGAGTACACCCAATTTTCCATGTTTCATGCTTAAAGAAGGTTATTGGTGACAAGCTCCCAGTTCAAACATTGTTTACAGAACTTTACGAAGAAGGAAAAATTGTATCTGAGTCTGAAGCAGTCAAGGAAACAAGAACTCGACAGCTACGAAATCAATTAATTTCAGAGTATCTCATTAAGTGGAAGAACTTACCCGTTGAATATTTCACATGGGAGGATGAGAATTTTATACATAAGCATTTGGAACCACTCAAGCATTGAGTACAATACCTTTTTTTTAAGGAGAGGGGCACGTTAGGCCCCTATAATACTAGTGTATCCCCCTTATTGTTATTGTTAGTGTAGACCCCTATTATTATTGTTATGCCCATGTATTGTTATTGTTGTGCTCCATAGAAGCCCACTATTGTTATTATTGTGCCCTTACATTATTATTGTTATTTAGGCTTTGATTTTATTTTGACCCCTTAGACTCATATATATACCAAGGAGGTCTTATCATCTATATCATCCAAGAATTTTTCATTCATGTAATGTAAAGGAGGTTTTCCCTTTGAAGAGGATAATTTTTAAGTCGTTGATATATATTTTCTTATGTTTTGTGAGCTAGGTGTATAACATTCTCCATCCAGATAATAGAATCGAACCATTATTTGTCTTGTATCATATCAAATTCCAATTGTGATGGATAATGGCCATATTGTTTCCCCTGTCAAAAGATGGAAAATGGATAAGTTGAAGTAACTAATTCCAATCATTTATTTTTTTGTACAAAATTAAAAATATATATAATTCCATATATTAAATATACTTACAAATTTGCATGCTAAGGTTTCTGAACTTGTTTGGCCACTCCAATGTGTGCCACAGTATTTTTCAAGCCTAGCCTTAAAGGAATTGTCCTAAAACATACACTAATTCAATTTAATTATGCACCAATAAAATATAAAAACCGTTTAATGAATTTGAAATAATCTTATGAGGAAATTCAAATACTTATATGCTCTCCTTGTTGGACTTCCTTCGTGCATCTGCTTTATCATATGATTTGACGAGCTCTTTCCATACTTTTACACTTACATCAATTGGCCTTCTTTTGGTCCTTGGCTTGGGGGAACTTTGTTCTATATTTTTAATTTGGTTGAAATGAAATATCTTGTAGTTTTGAGTCATTTGTTTTTTTACTTGTTTTACTGACCAACCTGTCCCAAATTTAATCTGCATGTCATGGATGACTTCCTTTTGAAGGTGCATGGGTATCTTCGATCATGGAAGTTGTAGATTATCTTTTAAGTGTTGAAACAATTATTCCTTCAACCAATGATTGAACACTTTCCTGCCATCTGTCATTCGGATTTCCCCATAGAAAACATTATATTCTACCTCAGTTTCGTATGTACCAATGCAAGATGCATAAGTACCTGTACTAGTGGTGGAATAAATTTGTGTCCCAGGAGTGGGTGGGACATTGGATGTCTTTTTTCCTTGTTCCACCACATTCTTAGAGATTATTATGATTGATTTTTTCTTAGATATTTTTATGATAAATGGGGAGTAAATCTATTCCCTTTTAAAGGGTTGCTTTGGTTGGTCTATTTCAGTTCCTTTAGTACATTCTTCCACATATTTGGAAAGCATGGAAAAGTCCATACCTTCTACTTTATTCACTGCATCTACCCACAATATAAAAGCCATTTCCTCTTGAATTTTCTCACTGTCCTGTCCCTATATATGTACAATAAAAAAATTATTTAAAAAAAATAAAAAAAAAATAAACCCTAATTTCTTATTTTATGGTTTTGAAACTAAAAATTAAAAAATAAAATCCAAACAAGCAACGTAAAAATGTGAAAATATATAAAATGAGTATGAAATACCTCATTCTCGCAAGAATCAGATCCATTTTCTTGTTTCCCTCTGCTGCTACTTGACATTTTTTGGTGTCCTAGGGTGATTTTTTTACTCCACATTGTGGAAAATCCCTTGATATCTTTCTCCCTGCATTTTTTTCCCTTCCCTCTAACTGTTTTAAAAAGTAGTAATGCAAAACGGGTGGACATGGGTTTGATCTTTTGTCTATGGTAAGGGGTGAATGAGATGCACAAATTGATTTCGTGACTGTTAGAGGTCAAATCACACCCACAAATAATTTTTTTTTTAATGGAAATCCACAACAAGGGAGTATAGGTTCCTCAATATATCTTCCCACCATCAATAGAGATACAATCGATTAGTTATTTGCTTTCATACCTTCAAAGCATTGCTCCATTAATCGTGGTATGCGCCAACTTCACACAGAACTTCCAAGCTCCCTCGATTTGCAATTGATGAGTATGATAATGGATATATGGTGGATGTATTACATTATTTTGGTTAAGTACTAGCCGGGATACATAATAGATTTATCCATTGTGCATGCCAATTATAAATTGACGGGGTTTAAAAAATAATAATTTGGGCTAATTTGTATTCATTGTCGTCTTTTCACTTTGCAATGTCAATGTGGGAGGCTTCCATGTTATTGTCATTTTTTATGATATTTTATTGAATACTAATATTGGATGTGCAATGTGCATATGAACGTGGGATAAAATGAAATGTTGTTCGATGTAAAGCCCTATAAATGGTGTTTTGACCCTGCAATGAAGGGTGTTTTATGTCATATTTTCCTAGCTCACTAATGAATTTGGTGTGATTTCAAACTTTCTAATTTTATTTTAATAGTCAATGACTCATAATGTAAAGATCCATTAGTTATAGTTACATACACACATTTTCACCTTTAAAGGTTGTGTTTCTTAGTGATTATGTATACATGTGACACAAAAATTTTCAATCCCGCCACTCACTCTTTACTCCTTTTTAGGGTGAATGGTGGCACTAAAAATATATCTCATCCACAAGTTAACTTATACTAATTATTATATTATATATTGAGTTCATTTAGAAGACTTAAAAACCAGATTTTGAAAAATAGTATATTCTCTAACATATAGGGTTAAAGGATTTTTTTTAAATATACAAAAATATAGATATTTGGTAGTTTAAAATTATGGATGAAGGGTTTGAATTAAGTTAAATGAAAATATGAAAACACGAAAAAGCAGTCCATTAGTTTTCATAATCCTCATCTAATATTTATAAGAGTTGTGTCATGTCACCATATTGGGAGTAGAAAATAACAAAAATAGTATATATTGAAAATAGCGGCATTTTAGTTAGAAAGGTTGAAAACCAAGTGAGCTTAAATTGATTGTGCATTTAGAAAATTGGATGGGAAAAAAACGAATTGCATATATTTTAAGTGAATAATTTGTTTTTTATGTATTACAAGATCTAGAGGAGGCCATGGAAAGAGGACGTGGATAATGTAGACCTACTAAATCACCGAGAGGAAAGTGGGTAGCCATAGAATCAAATACGAAATTTGCATATACAATAAGGGTAAGTATACAAAGAAACCTCAACCAAAGGAGGATGGTGTTTATGAATTCACATATGCTACAACATAGATGAGATAAAGTTATATAAAATATGTTGTTGTTTTTTTCAAATCCAAAACATGATATTGATATGTCAAATATATGAGTAAAGTGAGGTTTGTGTTGGATAGCATATTGTTTGAAATGATATAATTGGTGTAATGAACATCGTTGGTTATGTTATGTATTATAGGGGAAATACGAGTCCATGGAATAAAATTGTGCCATATTAAATAAGGACACAATGGATGTCGGAGGACATTAGGTAATTATCAAAGTTTGACTTAACTTAGGAAGCATTTTGTTATACGTCCATCCTTTTTCAAAATATTATTAGAATTTATAGTGTATTATCCAATCTTTAAAAAAAATAATGCACGTTGTTGATATTTCAAATGGATATTGGAACAAGTGCACAAACTAAGCGTTCAACTAGAAAAATAAAAACAACATATGTATGTGGGTGTGGACCTAAAATTGTTAACGAAGAACACATTGGGTAGAAGAGGATATGACAATGGATATTTTAGACACAACAAATAATTTCACTGAATAAGAAGTTGGTCAAGACTATAGTACATGGGATGGGATTTGTTAAGAGATACTTGATTGTATTTCTTTGAAATTGATACATTTATGATTTATCCAATTATTGCCAAACATTAAATAATGGTTGTGTTTGTCAATAGGTACAATATGATGGTGAAATAACGACTACTAATACCCAAGCTACTCCAGCTAGGCTATTAATATTTGGACAGAATGGCCCAAACCATCCTTTAAACCATACCAGGGAGAAAAGAGCACATTTAAAGAGAACTGTACCACCACCTAAGAAATTTGAATAGCTTATGAGATTTGCATACATTGATGACTACATGCTACCTGGTAGCCTTAATGATGATGATCGTGACAGTGAAAATGTAGTGCATGAGGAAGGATTTAATGAAATGCTTACAGGTTTCTTTGGGGATGTAAATAATCATGTCAATAATGATCATATGTTTGATAGAAAAAATGAAAACATGGGTAATTATCACCAACATAATGTTGATGATAACGACCCACTGAAAGACGTCATCAAACAAGAGGCAAAGACACATGTTTCAAATTGGGTGCAAGTAGAACCTCAAAGATGGCATGCACATTAATATTATTAGAAATAAAGTCTCTATTTGGTTGGTCAGACAAAGTATTCACCACCCTATTGAAGTGAGTTGAAACATATTTCTTACAATACATTGTCAATTGGTCTACATAATTCGTAAACATTCATCAACTTTGATTATATTTCCTTAAGGAAATTTTAAAACCATATATTGTATATGAATATTTATAATATATATTGACATATCAAACATGTTCATCATAAGTCAAACATTCAATTGATCTAATCTTTGGCAATCTTACTAGGCACTAAAAAATAAAATATTTCCTGAAGAGAATGTGTTTCCATCAACTTGCAGAGAGGCGTGTCAGTTGTTGGTTGAGTTTGGGATTTAATATAAGAAAATTAATTCATGTAAAAATGATTTCATTTTATACATATATGAATATAAATACAAGGTAGAATGCCCTGTATGCAAAGAAAATAGATATCGTACAAATGTACAAGTTCCTACAGTTCCAAAGAAGATTTTACGTCACACGCCAATTATACCTAGACTTCAATGAATGTTTCATTGCAAGTCACTTGAACAATTTATGAATTGACATCCAAAGAATGGGAGTAAAGATGGATTCTTGCGAATTTCGACCGACTCCAAGGTATTAAAACACAGAGGAAAATTGGCCAACAAAATTCAAAGATGAACCCCATAGTATGAGGTTTGGTCTTGCAATTAATGGAGTGTTCCAATTCTCTTTCATGAGCTCAAATTATAGTGTTTAACCAATCGTATTGATAGTATACAATATTCTCCTTGGATGAATGTTAGAAAGGAGCACCTTATGCTATTTCTCATTGTTCCAGGAAAACATCAAGTTAAAAACATGGATGTTTATCTTGCACCTTTTATTGATGAGATGCAACTGTTATGGAAAGGCATAAGAATGTATGAAAAATCACGTCCTCCATCAAATAGGTCCTTCATGTTGTATGGTGTGCTATGTTGGACTATTCATGATTTCCTAGGACTTGATTTCTGTTTCAGTAAGATAAAAAATTACCTATTTACACTCATAATTTATTGTCATCCCAAATTTCATACTTAGTTTTATAATATTATTTTCTTGTTGTTTTTTTTTTTACGAGTGGTTCATGAATCCATGTGCCCGCACACATGAACCTAGTTACATCCACGGTCTGAAAATATCGATAGACCCTCCTGAGGGGATCTAAATTGTCAGCCTTACACACGAGGCCTAACCCTGTGGGAATTAAGGAGATTCGATCCTGTGACCTCCCAACCGGAAAAGTACTTAACAACAAGGACTCAAATGATTGAGCTAACCCTTGGGGCTAATATTATTTTGTTTTTATTCAAACAAAGGGGATTTTTTCATGTCCAAGATGTGTAGAACAATTTCAAGGGCAGTATTCTAAAGATATTCATAAATTTATTTATGAAAACGAACATGATTTTTCTACCACCAGATCATAAGTTTAGAAACCACCATAAGAATAAATTTGATGGAAAAGTTGAAAATAGAGGCCCTTCCATGATTATGGGTCCAAATAATTGTATTAAGAAGTATGAAGATGTTGAATTAAAAGCTTGGCAGTATTTTTTTGGCGGGGGTGATTCTATTGAAGAACCAAAACAAGTTGTAATTAAGATGCCAAAAGGGATGAAAAGGAAATCCATATTTTATAAGCTCCCATATTGGAAGGATCTATTAATACCTCACCTATTAGATCCCATGAACATATTCAAAATTTTCCCATATTCAAATTTTCAACATATAGCAGGAAAAGAGAAGGACACCTTGTCTTTGAGGAGATATATTTCTCTTTCCCGTACCAAATTTTATAGAAAACATTTGTGGCCAAATAGGGAAAATGAAAAATATGCAGAGGCTCCATGTATTTTGAAAAAGAAAGAGCTAGACCAACTAAAAAATTCCATACGTTCAATAAGGACACCTACTGGCTATGGGTCATCATTAAATAATTTTTTTACAATTGATGGACACATCACATGATTTAAAACACATGATTTTCATACATTTATGAAGGTATTATATGTCATCATTTAACATTTATTGGTAAAATTCATTAGGTACTAAATTTATTCTTATATTCTATTGTGTGACAAAAATAACTAATGATGATATTTGATAAATGTGTTTGAAAACATATAATGCCATTGGTAATTAGGGGGGATCCATGTCTTATTGTTGACTTGAGTAATGCCATAAGTAAATTTTTAGTGTTTGCAAGGTATGTGGTATGGAATGTTCCTATGTGAGAGACATAGAGATATGGTGTTGCATTTTAACGTTTGCCTAAAGGTTCATACTAATGTAGTATTTTTATATTAGGTGGGTGACATCCAAGGAGATCCACGAGTGTGAAGTTCCTAAATGGAAGAAGGAAATTGAAGAATTTGTACATGTATTTGAGAAGGATCTCCCTACAAGTTTCATGGACCTACAAGTCCATTTAATTATACTCCTAGTCAATGACATTGAATTGGCGGGTGTCGTATTGATGAGGTGGTTGTTTTTCTTTGAGAGGTATATGAAAAATCTAAAGAGATATGTCCAACAAAAGGAACATCTAGAGGGTTGCATAGTTGAAGGGTATGTAATTAATGAAGCATTATGCTTCATATGGGCATTCCTTGGTAAGGATTTTGAAGATGGACCACGCTTCTGAGACGAAGAATGAGCATTAGATATTATGGGTGGAGAAAAAACATAATCTAATGGTGTTCAAGTATAAATTAGTAAGTAAAATCATGATCATTATGGTTCTTTTTATTGTGATAATTAATTTACTCTGTAATTTGTTTGTCAAATTAACAACATGGTTGTTGGATATTGAAATAAGCATGTTGACATGTAATAGGTGTAGACAAAAGCACCATACTCGACAAGTTAATTCTGTACCACATGGACTTTATGAACAAATGGATCGATTTATATGATAAAAATAGAGAAGAAGTTTTAGAAGCAAGGGAAAAATCAAAGAGATTGAGCCTAAGGAATACCCCATTTCGTATTGATTTGCAAGCGGAATGGGCCAAATATTGCACACTAGAATGGGTTATTGAACAAATTCAAAACCAAATAGAAGATGCAGTTATAGACTCAAACATAACATAAGATGAAATAAAGGTATAGTTAGAATTTTACATAATTTTGTTTCCTTACAGTTTTGACACTATTAACTATTTTAATATTCGTCATTATATTTGTTTTAATGGAAATAATTGGTCTTTCATAGGCAAGGAAATATCCAGCAATGTGGGCATATGGTCGACATTATCGTGTAGAACGTGTAGATGTAAAGAGACAATCCTTCGATTGTGGCACCATGGTTGACATCAAGAAATCCAGTCGATCAAGCTCAAAAGATAAGAATATTATTGAAGGGAATCTACAATATGTTGGGAAAATATATGAAATTATTGAGTTGGATTACCACTCTTTTAAATGCTCTATTTTTAAGTGTAAACAATATGAAGCATTTGAGAGGACACGAAGACATAATACCCATAGTGGATTGTTTTCTATAGATTCCTCAAAGTTCCTATTGGAGGATAAGAAGCCTTATGTTCTACCAATTCATTGTGAGCAGGTATTTCTTTAACTCAAATAATTAGAAGCAATAGTGATCAATAATATATTAATACATTGTTTATTGTGAATATATACATGTATTTATTAATCAATAAAATTGTTATAACAAACATCTAGTATATATATGTACTCCTTCATGTGCATGTATTTTTCTATGAAGATATTCTGGACCTGAAATGGATATTTTTCATACATTATGATCCAAGATTAAGGCATGTATTTGATGATGTATTTGTGGATACTAAGAAAAACAATGATCACCAACAAAATGAGAGAGAGGGATTAGAGAAAATCAAAGAAATTAACATCCATGATGATGTTGAAGATGGTTATGCTCAGGCACAAGAAGGCAACAATATAGAGTTACATGATGTAAAGGAAGACAACAATATGGATGGTATAGAAAATGATGATCCAAATATATTTGGTAACAATATGGACGGTTACAGTCATATTTCAATGATGATGAAAATGATGCAAGTCAAGATGAGGATGATGATAATATTAAATACATGAAATATCATATGAACATTGAAAATGATACACTGGATGGCATTGTTGTAGACAATGATGTTGATGACCAAGACTTCTAAGTTTTTAGAATTACTTGTAATCTATGCTTAAAAAATGATTATTCTTATAGCATGAACTTTGAAATGCTTCAATATTATTTGTGTCAATACAAAATACCTATTGCAATACCATTAAAGTGGTCAAGATATGGTACACTACTACATTTGGGGGAAATTCTGACACTTGGTTCCGACGCTTTTGACCAAATGTCGGAAATTTCCCCAAATTTTTTCAATCCCGCCCGAAACTGTCGCTATACTGACGTTTATAGAAAAGTGTCGCAATACCGACACTTATACAAAGTGTCGCAATTGCGACGTTTGGAGGAAGACGTCGCAATTGCGACACTATGCCCCAAAGCATCGCTATTGCGACGACTGCTTCCAAACGTCGCAAGTGCGACATAATGTCTAAGTGTCGCAATTGCGACGTTTGGAGGCATCCGTTGCAATAATGAAGCTTTTTCCGCCGTCGGTATAACGACACTTATATGCGCACTACATAAAAATACGAAACTTATATGCGCGCTACATAAAAATGATTTTATTAAAAATATGAAACTTATATCTGTCGCAATAGCTACATTAACGTCTGATATCACGCGCGCATTCGCCCTCCGCTCTTGCAGAATAGAATTCGCCCTCAGTATTCGTCCTCAGCTCTTGCTGGAAAATTTTTTTCCCTCAGCATTCGCCCTCAGCTCTTGTAGAACAGCATTCGCCCTCAGCATTCGCCCTCAGCTCTTGCAGAACAGAATTCGCCCTCAGCTCTTACAGAACAAAATTTTCCCTCAGCATTCGCCCTCAGCTCTTGCAGAATAGGATTCACCCTCAGCATTCGCCCTCAGCATTCGCCCTGAGCTCTTCTAGAACAGCATTCGCCCTGAGCTCTTGCAGAAAAATATTCACCCTCAACATTCACCCTGAGCTCTTGCAGAACAACATTCACCCCGCATTCGCCCTCAGCGTTTGCCCTAAGCTCTTGCAGAACAACAATCGCCCTTAGCTCTTGCAAAATGGTAAGTTCTTACTGCAGGCCCTTCCTCCTATAATAGGGTTGACTCTATTTGGTTTTTTTTGGTCAATTCCATTGGATTGTGTTAGGCTGTAGGGTTCTCTCTAGATGTCAAGAATCAAGATTCAATACCCTCTATCATCTTCATCACCCAATACAAGATTTAAATTTTTCCCAAAGAAATGCTTATTAATTTGGCAGCCATTATTTCTCCCTGCTTTAAAAACCCTACATTTAAATGAAAACAAACATTGCATTTCAACTACAAAAATATATTAGTGTTCAAATGTACATGTGTGCATCACTTGTGTAGGGTATTCCTTTTCCACTTTCACATTATCCAAGAATGTGTGCAGTATAGTTCATATTTTTTGTGGTTTAGATTATCTTGAAAAAGGAAAGGTAAATTATTTCCCATGGAAAAAGAAGGTTTTCCCTTTTTACTACTGGAAATGGTACAACAAAGTTCCATTTCTACTCGAAACTCCTATGAAACAGGAACCAAATAAAGGCCATGTCCTCAATGGACATCATTTGGCTTCGAAAATGGCCATTGCACCATGTTGTTTCTTATATTACATCACGATAGTTTCTTAGGTCATTTCTTGTTTCTTGAGATGAAAAACAACCAAATAAATTGTGAAGATCCTTTCAAGAAATAAATGACCATTTCTCAATCATATCTCAACTATTTTTTATTTTATTCAATGGTTGCTTACTTTGAGAGAAATTTGACACTTTTATAAGGAATATAACATAAAAACACAAAATGGGAAGGAATTGATGAGGTAGATGACCTTTGGTTGTTGTCAATTAAGAATTGATAATACACGATGCATGTTCTGTACTACAAACTAGATTCCTTCCTGGAGTTAGGACACAGAGTATTGAATCAAATTTGTAGTTTCTAACTTCTTGTATTGGTTCATCAATCTTGAAATTCGGACATTGCATGTCTTCATTGCTTCATGTTTGAATAATTTTCATCATATCGTACAATAGGAAATTAGGAATTATGATTATTATTACTTTATGGATCTGTTAAGTTACTTTTAAGTTTGCATGGTTTAGTGTGAAATTATTCTAGTGTGCCCCTAGGCCGAGGTGAAGGAATGCCAAGGACTAAGAACCCTAGTTTTTAAATGGTACTGTTTCTTATACCAGGCACTCAGCATACTTCTTATTGAACAACTGCTCATGGTGGCATGTGAAGGTTAGCCAGCCTGTATGTCGCCCAAGATGGTCTCAGCTAGTGTGATGACAGCATGGTCAATAGCTGCAACTGCCTCACCCAAGCCTCTTTTCATGTTAAGGGCTAGCTCTCCTCCAACTCAAGGGGGGTTCTCCCTAGTAGATTTTAGGGATCTAATGGCCCAACCAAACCAAGTCAAGAGCCCCCTAACTCTCTATGTTTACTACTATCAATCAAAATATTGAACAATAAGGTTAGACATGCATCCTGAAGATAAAATTGCCAGGGTATTTTTGGGTAATTTCAAAGGGAAAGTCCCCAAACACATATAATCAAGGAATTATAACGTGATTTCAAACATTAAATATCAACAAAATCATTTAAAGGATATTGAAAGGAAAAAAGGTGATGGAAGATAGAAAGTGCCTTACTTAAATGCTCTAAGGATTTTTCAATAGTTGCTCCAAAAGCTTCACTTCAAGGCCCTTCAAGATCGTCTCCAACAATGCTATACCATCAGCTTCAACAATGTTGCTCCAAAAATGTCCTCAAGGTCTTCACAACAAGTTTACTAGAATTTTCTCCAACAATATTTTCAATAAGGTCTTCATTGTCAACTCGTCTCTTGTTTGGGTGCCTTAATGTGCAATGACATGTTTCCAGGACTGAATTCAATGCAAGGCATATTTGAAACTCTAACTATGTCTTCTGGTGTCCTATTAGAAATTATTTCAGTTTTCATTTTGTGTTTTCAAGTTAGATATTGTTTTCAATTTTTTACATTTATAATTTTATTGCAATGTGGCAGACTGATGAGAGCAGTGCAGGAACAACCCAGAGACGGGATGATCGCGGAAAGAGGCCAGCGGAAGAACATGTAAAGTGCCAGCATTGCTCTATCTTCAGGTATTTTAGTTATTTACATAATTAAAATAATATTAATTTTGTTCAAATATGCAGACACCTAGCCATGGTACGCCTGATGATTCCCTCTTTGAGGAAGAGCTTTCTTCATCCCTATCTCCAGTGTTGTTGTTGCAAAAAAAGGCACGAGATGCAAGGTCGAAATTTAATGCTTTGATAGACGCGCCTCAAACACTTGAAATAGAAGAGAGGATACAACATCTTATGAGGCAGCTAAATAGATATTAGGTAATAATAAAAATTCAAAAGGATATTTTTTTTGTTCTGCATGAGATGAATTGTGATAGTTTGATTTTTAATTTTTACATTGACTAAACTAACAAAAAGTTCTTTTATATGTAGCATTTTTTGGTACTTGCTGAACCCGGTGTTAGTGGTAGTGGGACACAAGGGCAAGATATTTCCCAACAAACCTCTCGTACACCTTCTACTCCTTTAGGTGCCATCCAAGAAACACACCCTGCCCAAGCAGACACCCAGCCAACCGCTGAACGTGTTGGCAATGATGAGGCTGATATGGCCAACTACATTATTGCGTTTCCTGGAGCTACACATGTCAGCTCCACAGGGACCATTAATGGCACGTTGTTGGTGAACGATGAAGGTGTCCGTATAAAGCA
This sequence comes from Pinus albicaulis, assembly GCA_034641835.2. Taxonomy (NCBI): domain Eukaryota; kingdom Viridiplantae; phylum Streptophyta; class Pinopsida; order Pinales; family Pinaceae; genus Pinus; species Pinus albicaulis. The sequence goes on from CM076583.1 coordinate 444,656,096, forward strand.
CGTATAACTCCCAGGTAAATTTTAATATTTTAAATATTTCATGTACTTTATCTAAAACATATTTATCATGATTTTTATTTTTAAATTAATGATAATATCTTCTTCTTCTTTTGGTTTTATTCTGTGTAGGAAACAATGAGTTCTACAGGATTCTGGAGAGCCATGCGTTGGTAATTTTTGGCCCAACCATACGTACAGGGTGGAATTCCCGGAATTCCAACCTGAAAAAAGAACTTCTAGATTATCTAGAAGCCCTTTTTGGGGTCGGCACATTTGACAGAAAAGCGGTGGCTCAGGTAGCCGGCAAATATTTGAAATATACCAGGGACACCTATAGGACACAATTGCAATTTAACCCTAGATATGAGCGTCCTCTCGCAGTTTTAGAGAGTGAGTGGAGAGCACTCATCCATGACGGAAAAGAGAAAAGGGCAAAGAAAGAAGGAAAAATGCCAACTGGACCCGCAAGGTATATTACAACTTTAATTCAATAGCTTTAATTTTCTCTATGTCTAAAATAAAAGTGTGCTACGTCATATCTGACTTCAATCTTTTGATGCTAGGTTGCTTGACACCTCAAAGGCAACCAAAGCTAGGATTGAAAAAAAGGACCATCACAAGCTAGGCCAAGGCGGCTACTTGAAATTAGCTGCAAGAATTGTAATTAAGTAGCTAAACATCTTATAATTGATTGTATCACCTTCCAATGTTTCTGTAATCCTATCAAATATGATTAAAAATACACAATCATATGTAATGTAGGGTGATGACTTCGAAACATAAACTACAGAGGAAGATAAAAATATCGCTTTCCATTTCGGCTATCAAGCCGTGGTTGAACGTTGCAGAAGCTTGGGGCAAGTCCCAAGATTCAGAATGCCTGATAAGGTAAAACATTAACCTTTCAATATGTTTGTTTTCCTCCATAAATTTAATGTCTAACAACTTTGTTTAAATCAGGGGAGCAGCACTACCGACGAGGCAAATAACCCAGTTTTAGAGCCAGATGTAGACGATCCTCACGTGCAACCTGATCATTGTAGTGGGGACCAGGCCGACAATGCTACTATCAGTGAGGGCCGTGACGGTAATTAATTTCCACTTATATTTTTTTCTAATTATACCTTGATGGTTGTCCTTATAACGTTTTTTGTTTAAATGACAGAGAATGTTTCCCTTGAGGATCTTACCACCAGAGAGGAAGACAGGGCAACAGTCCCAACGGCGAAAATTGGTGCACCAGGTAAATAATCTCATTGCAATTTTTTTTATTAATATTACCGAAATAGTTCAATGATATTTAAAAACTGACAATTAAAATTTAATATTATCTGTTTTTGTAGGTGATGCCCCGTCACTGGATGAGACTAGACATCGTGACTACGCAACTAGGTCAGCGGCGACAACTGGTGCACCAGGTAAATAATCTCATTGCAATTTTTTTTATTAATATTACCAAACTAGTTCAATGATATTTAAAAACTGACAATTAAAATTTAATATTATTTGTTTTTATAGGCGATGCCCCGTCACTGGATGAGACCAGACATCGTGACTACGCAACTAGGTCAGCGGCGACAACTGGTGCACCAGGTAAATAATCTCATTGCAATTTTTTATTAATATTACCGAACTAGTTCAATGATATTTAAAAACTGACAATTAAAATTTAATATTATCTGTTTTTGTAGGCGATGCCCCGTCACTGGATGAGACCAGACATCGTGACTACGTAACTAGGTCAGCGCCGACAACTGGTGCACCAGGTAAATAATCTCATTGCAATTTTTTTTATTAATATTACCGAACTAGTTCAATGATATTTAAAAACTGACAATTAAAATTTAATATTATCTATTTTTGTAGGCGATGCCCCGTCACTGGATGAGACCAGACATCGTGACTACGCAACTAGGTCAACGACAACAACTGGTGCACCAGGTAAATAATCTCATTGCAATTTTTTTTAATTAATATTACCGAACTAGTTTAATGATATTTAAAAAATGACAATTAAAATTTAATATTATCTGTTTTTGTAGGCGATGCCCCGTCACTGGATGAAACCAGACGTCGTGACTACGCAACTAGGTTAGCGGCGACAATTGGTGCACCAGGTAAATAATCTCATTACAATTTTTTTTATTAATATTACCGAACTAGTTCATTGATATTTAAAAACTGACAATTAAAATTTAATATTATCTGTTTTTGTAGGCGATGCCCCATCACTGGATGAGACCAGACATCGTGAATACGCAACTAGGTTAGTGGCAACAACTGGTGCACCAGGTAAATAATCTCATTGCAATTTTTTTTATTAATATTATCGAACTAGTTCAATGATATTTAAAAACTGACAATTAAAATTTAATATTATTTGTTTTTGTAGGCGATGCCCCGTCACTGGATGAGACTAGACATCGTGACTACGCAACTAGGTCAGCAGTGCGGGTCAAAAGGCACGAAACAGGAGCAGAGCACGATGATATTGATGATGTAGTTAGGAGCTTTAGAAATAGGAAGAAGAAAAAGAAAATTTGATAATGTAAAATATTGTATTATTATAAGACAAACGTTACCATACTTGGAACGTTTTTTGCGTTATATAAAAAACTCATTTATCATACTATTTTTATGTTAAGCATTAATTGCAATGTTTCCTTGTGTACTTTTTGTTGAATTATTTTTTTATTAGTTATTGAATATTTTTTTTTATGCTCATGAAAGTAAAAAATGAAATATAGATTGGGTATTGGGGAATTGAGAGTGATGTGAGGGGGTGGGGGAGGGGCCATAAGAGCTTCCACCTTCACGTGGTTGGCCCTGTTTAGTAGAGAATAATTTATTGGAGCGATTTAATCTTGGAGCAAACCTCCCTCGATCCAGCGTAGCAACAAAAAAGTCACTGTTGACTTAGTTTCTACTCTTTCAGATCGTGGGAGGCTTGTTCCAAGTTCATGCGAATTCAAATTTTTTTTCTTGAAATGAAGAGGAGCTTATTTAGTTATGTTTTGACATTTTCAACATATGTTCTAACATTATCATAAGAATGCATCTTAGAGTAAAAAATACTACATCAATTACTTGTATTTATTGTATAGATAATGATGGATTTTGATTGACTTGGTAGTGTAGGTACAAATCCTCTTGCATCATGAGCAATACAACTTGTCAACCAGGGTCATGTCCAGGATATTTTTTCTTGTGTGCTTGACCAGGTTCGCAATGTCACATTTTTTAAGTTCCTTTACAGTTCATAATTCAATATTAAGCTTGTTCATGATTATTATCTAGGTTTTTTGTATGTGTTTTTTCATCTATTTGATTGTAAGCAACTCTGCATGTTTCCTGTTGTTCACTATGATTTCTCCCATTACCACTCCCGGGATGAATCCGAATTTATTGTTACATAGGTTACTTTATTGTTACTATGATTTCTCCATTTACGATTTCATAGGTTACATCATGTAAAGTTGTCAATCTCAGGTTGGTGATGAGCTTTAGTTCTCCAGATTTGGGGCTTTTCTGATATTTCTCCCTCATGTCATTCCTACATCACCTCGTTGTTTGAGCATGCCAATTGTCTACCAATTTTACCAATTGGCACATGTCAATATCTGAGTGGTGCCACATTTCACTTATTTTCAGTGAGAGTTTAGGGTTTCTCTAACATAGCTTTAGAAATCCGATTCAATGCTTGCTTGAATATCGCACATAATACTCATGGTTTGGATAGATGAGCATGTTCTGAATGGTTGGTTGATTCATAAGAACCACCCATATAGTCATCTTGAGATATTTCAGAAGTTTTCTCGAGTTTCCTTTTTCACCGTTTCTAGTGGGTGGGATGGTGTGGGGTGATCCATCAATACTGGTGTTCTTGTAGTAGGGAATTTGTTTTTGGGGATATAAAGGAGAATTTGATGTAGATATCCCATTGGATGCATTCATAGATGGGCATGAGAGGTCAAGAATTTAAATTAAAAATATGCAACCTCTAGCATGGCAACCTGAAGACCGCGAGAGACACTGGTTAAAGATTGTTTTGTGCTGGCCTTAATATAGTCGTGATTTCTTTCTATTATCTTAATGCAAATATATAGTCCGGTCTCATTAAAATGAGGATTGTGGTTGTATTTCTCTTTGGTGTTTCTCTCTTAATGCTCCAGAAGTTGCCAAAAGTTGCGATAGTTGTTTAGTTTGCCTGTTACAACTTAAAAGTGGTTTTTAGCAATGGGAGTCATGTTTTTAAGGTTCATACTAATATGAAGATCTTGTAATTCTATATTCAGCATAAGAGAAGATGGCCTCTGCTTTGGGCAGTATGACAACAATTGCCACATCTACCTCATTGGGTAACAATGGAAAGGGGAAGAAGTTGGGTGCAATGTTTGATAATTATGGCAGACAATTGTCTTCTCTTTCAGTTTTTTCACCCATTTCCTTTAATCACTCAAGCAAAAGAGGGACTCTGAGATTACGCGACAGAGAGAAGGTAGTTAATACAAGAGCTATGGAAAAGGAGTTGTACTTCAACAAGGATGGCTCAGTGACAAAAAAATTGCAGGTTAGAGAAAAAATTATGTTTAAAGGAAGGTCACCTGCACGTGAAACTTCACTGCGGTGGATCTTTTCTTGTCCACTTATATTCGATTTTAATGTGTTGTTTTAATTTTACATGGAGGGTTGTTTTGGCATATGGTCTGGCATTCAATTGCACACTTACTGAAAGCATTGTTAATTTGTCTTGCAGGCGGTGTGAACAAACTTGTTGATCTTGTTGGAGTCACCCTTGGGGCGAGGGGAAAAATGTTGTCTTGGAGAGCAAGCATGGTTCTCCGAAAATAGTTAATGATGGTGTGAAAGTAGCTAAGGAGGTAATTTGTAGATGTGTGCTCTGGTTTTCTTTTTAATGTTGTATTAGTTCCCCCTCTTAAATGTCTTTGATTTGGTAGGCATAATTTGAAAACTCAAAGGTGAAAGGAAACATATTTGTTACCCAGTGGTCTACTTGGCCTATGGACTAGCCACATTAGAGTAATGCATAAATCTTTTCACAACAATAAAAGGAAAGGGTTATGGCCGAGTCAAATTTTATTGTTATTGACAGTGTAATGAAATGTATCTCAATGCTATGGTTTTGGCCTTTTTATTGGTTGAATTAGAGGACCCAATTGAAAATATTGGGGCCAAGTTGGTAAGGCAAGCTGCGGCAAAGACAAATGATTTAGCTGGGGATGGAACCACAACATCTGTTGTTCTTGCACATGTTGGAATATTGAAAAATTCCATAACAATGAATGGAGAATAAATCTCCCTTCCTCTAACACAGAGAAAATAAAAATTTCTTTGATAGGAGACAGAGTTTCAATACTTTGAAAACAAACTTCTATTCCCTTCAATAACTCAAAAAAAAACTATTACACTTCTTCCTCAATGAGAGGGATTACAAAATTATGACTGCTACAAAACGCAGTGCATAAAACCAATTCACTGTCTGTTCAAAACAAACATGCTCTGTCTCTAAAACACTTTGCTGTGTTTTTCACTTTCGCACTGTTGTGCATACACACTTAAAAAGTTACACTCAGTCTTTCACTTTTTACACACTGCTGTGTAATAAAAAATTTACGTACTGTCTATAAAAAAAACTACCAAGATTTTTTGTCCTTTTTATTTTTATATGTCGTAACATATAAAACATATTATAATAAACCCTCTTTTTAAAAAATAAAATTAAAACTAAATTCTATGGCCCACCTTTCATTTCGCATATGATATATATATAACATATGTTTAAAACATATGTATATATTAAAGCATACATAAAATTAAACTATCAAAACATTAAAGAACCCTTTCCGTCGGACTACAAAAGTCTGAATAGATTGAATTTCAAACCAAATTCGTGTTCCAAAATGGGATGCTGACATCTGCCTAATTTGTAATGCGAATTCTCAATCCAATGTACCTTATAAAAAATTTGGGTCCGGTTTTCAGGTTTTTAGATTCCCTTCAATTTCATGCGATCCAATATTAATTCTCCACGTGTCCTCCTTTTGAATTTACAAAACTGGGGGGTAAATTTCTGTTTGTTTAATTTCTGGTTGGTGAATTGCGTTAATGCTGGTTGTTGTGTTTAAATACAATCCTGAATAGAAATATGGCTGCGGTCGTCTACAAAAAAAACTTGCAAGAATTTTAAATGCTGAATTAAATTTCTGGATGGCGTGCAAGCAACCTCCAAAAAAAAATGTTGCTGCTGCATCCGTCCTTCTTCTGCTGCAGTTGAAGTTAAAATTCAACAACACAGGGTTTAATAAGTGAGGGTGTAAAGGTAACTTTTTGTCGATAGTACTGGATTAAGATCATCTATTAATTTTTGTAGGGTCTTATGGTGTTTGGTTTTTTAGTTTTGAGTTGGGCTTATTGAGTCTAAGATAGTTTTTGAGTGAAAAAATTGCTATCAGGTATTAAAAAAATTTGGTTCTTTTGTCAAAATTTATGAGCTTGTTAGGAAATACAAAACTGACAATGGTTGTATCTTAAATTTGTGAAAAATAATTTGAAATGAAACCTTTTTGTTTAGGTTGTTGTAGCAGGTGCAAAACCCGTTCAAATTACTAGGGGCATTGAAAAGACAATAAAGGCCCTTGTTTCGGAACTCAAAATTTTGTCAAAGGAGGTAAACGCTTGCCTTTTGAGTAGGCTGGTTTTCCTTTTTGCTGATGGTTTGGTGTATCTAATTGAATTAGTTGCCTAATGTATTTTTGGTTGCAAACTCCTTTTCATTTTTCATACAGTATTGGCCTTGTGGAATACATTTGATTGTGTGGTCTTGTTAGATCTACAACATTTGTAGTTGTTTAGTCTTATGGCCGAGGTGCACTTTTATTATGGAAATAGTTGATGCAATATTGTCATTTAATCCTTACTGCAGGGTAGCATGTTGAGAGGTTTCTTGTGAAACATTTGGTATTCAAAATGACACTTGATCCTATACAGCATCATGCACTTGACTTCAAAATTCATATTCAAAGTGTGCCAGACAATTCTTGCAAAATTTCAAATATTTATGTTGTTTTAAACCATTATATTTTTCATGTATTGGATGCTGAAAATGTGAAAAAGACTTTGGTATGAAACCAACTGGTGAATAATTTCCAGAAAAACAACCACTTCCAAGACATGATTTAGAAGTAGAACATATGTACTTATGAAGCATATAAAGATATCCTTGATGCATTGTCAATGTTTGGCTAGGGTTATTTTTGGAGAAAATAACTCCTTATTCCTAGAATAGTGATCTTCAATAGAAGTAAATGCCAGAGAAGAGAGATCATCGTGTGACATAAACCTATTAACAAACGTGAACAGGGAATGATTATTAATTATGACATACTAAGTTGTTAGTGATTTTGACTATTTGTCTTTAACATGTAAAAATGTTAAATTCCACACTTACATCATCATGGTTTGGCATCATGAGCTTGACTAATTGTCCACCATGCTCATAATTTCATTGTTGTCTTCATATATATAAACAACATTTCAAATAATAATAAAAAAGTTCTATAAGAAAAATCCAGACCTCCATGCTGCTGCTCCTTGTGAGACAAAGTCAAAATTGCATTACACAATCTGACACATAAGAATCTCCTATATCCTGGTGGTATGTATCCAAAATCTTATAATAGTGTCTTCAAGACTTATGTTGACATTGCCAATGAGATATTTAAGCAATGAAAGATGGAGCCTTCTTCATTTTTGTATATGTAACAATCTTTTATTAATATAAAGATTGATGGTTTTGTCTTTCTGAAAATGAAATGTAAAAATAATTTATTGTGGTCAATTGAAAAGTTTTTTTTTTAAAGATTTTCATTATGGAAGGGCGACATAGATATATGCCCTTCTAATTGAAATTCGGACCTACCTTTCAAATTTGATCACTGTGTGGGACCTTAACAAACAATAAAACTATTCCGCCGCGCGTTATATAAAACATATAACAAAACCTTTGTCAAAACTTCAAACGAACCCTTTAGCCGTGGGTATTTCATCACGAATTGATCATTTTACCATGTACCTTCTTCTAGAGGAATATTATTCCACTTTATTAGGTACTTCATAATGGTTATATGTCAAAGAGATACAAAACGTTTATCTATAACTTTTTGTGGTTCAAGAATCAACTTTCATTCTTCATCTAATTTTGGAAGTTCTATTTACATTGGCATATTTTTTCCCAAAACCTTTTTTAGGCAAGATACATGAAAAACCTTATGAATGCAAGAAGAAGGAAAATATAACTTCTATAACACTTGTGCAATCCTATTAATAATTATTTAGGGCCATAACATTTTTGAGCTAATTCTTTATTCTTCTTTTTCTTGAATGAAGATTGCTTATAATGCTATAATCTAAAAAATACCCAATTACCCTCCTCAAACTATCTTTCACTTCAATGTTGTTCCCCTTGTTTTTTTATCATGTTTCATGTCATTTGAAGGTTTTCCATAATAATTTTCAAAGTTTCTTTAGTATTTTCCATATGTGACTCTGTTTCCTATACTTTGGACTTATCTTGCGAAAAGTATGAGATACTAGGATTTGGATATCCATAAAGGGCCTTAAATGGGGAAATTTTAGTAGATGTGTGATAGGTAGTATCATATTACCATTCTTCCTTGACGAACCCACTTCATCCATTAAGATTGCTTTTCTAAAGAGTAACATTGTAGATAACCTTAAAAACATTTGTTAACTATTTTTGTTTGACCATTTTATTGTGTTTGATATGTAGAACTCATGGTAGCTAGTGTTCTCCACTCATATTAAATAATTATTTCCAAAATTTTCTTGTTACTATTACTTTAGGAAAACCATGAAGACTATGAATTTCTTTCACGGACACTTCTGCCACTTGGCTTGTTGTTTATGTACTTTGAGCTCTACACAAAAAATCTACAAAATTTGTCTATATAAATGACCACAAAAATGTAATACTTACCTTTATATTTCAGTAACCCTGTAATAAAGTCTATTGATATATCTTCTAGTCTTTGAATATGTATGTGGAATGGTTGAAGTAACCCTAGAGATTTTACTATCTCTCTTTTATTTATTATGCAAACTCGACCTTCTCTTACAAAATTTTGAATATCTTTCTTCATTCCTTCCAAAAATATATTTTTTGATCCTTTGAGATGTTTTAAGGAACCCTGCGTCCTACCATCAGAGAGACATGGGACTCCCTTAATATTTTTTATTCAAATATGCTTGCATGCATAAAAATATTCTACATTTGCACCAAAGTATATCTCTCTTTCACTCCCAATGCTCCATAGAGTTCATCCCATCCTTTATAAATTTTAGTTTTTGTTTAGTACTATTGTCAATTTTCCATTATGGCAAGCTTCTTCTAGCCACCTAGGAATAGAAAATGTAATTGGACATAAATTTGAGGCCTATTCTATTTTAGAAAGAGCATCATGTACTAAATTTTCCTTACCCTTTTTGCAGATTATCTCAAAATTAAAATTTTGCATTTTTTCTCCTCATTTTTGTTAATCTTCTAATGAAAATCATAGCTTCAAAAAATAATTTATGCTATCATGGTATATCTTGACTTTAAAGTACCTCCCGATGATATGCTATCCCCATTTTTTATTGCATGTAATATTGCTTCCATTTATTTTTCATACGTAGATTTCACCAAATATTTTCTTTGAATTCCTTGCTTTTAAAAGCCAATGATATCCCTTATTGTGTTAATGTTACGTAAATTCCTTGTCCTAGTGCCTCACACTCTACTATGAATGTTTTACCAAAAGTAGGTGCAACCGATGTTGGTGTAGAAGACATGGCATCCATTAAAAGAGAGAATGCCAAAGTAGCCTCATCATTCCATATAAATGATATTTTCTTCAAGAGATATGTGAGTGGACTTGAAATGCATGCATAATTCTTAACAAATTATCAATAATATCATGTAAGTCTAAAAAAATCTTCTAAGAACCTTGATTTTTTAGGAATAGGTCATTTTTTAATAGCTTGCATCTTTTGAGGCTCCAACTTCACTCCTTCCTTTAAAACAATATGAACCAAATACTCGAATTCTTATTTCCCAAAAGCACATTTGGATTTTTACATAAAAATGATTGTTCTCAATAATTTATATAACTTTTTCACATGTTTACTAGTGTGGTATTCCCATGATTTATTATAAATATGTGTATTATCAAAGAAAACCAACACAAATTTTATAAGATGGGATCAAACAAAATTGTTCTTAAGTCGAGCCCGCCGGACTTCAAACGGCGATAAACCATAATTCAAACCAAATTCGCGTTCCAAAATAGCTTGCTGACGTCGGCCAATTTTTTGATGCGAAAACCAATTGAATTCCGCCCTAATATTTTTCAGGTCCGAAGTTGGGCTAACGTACGGAGGGAGACTTGTGACGCGGATTTCTTATCAAATTCGCCCTAATCTTTTTCGGGTTCAGATTTCCACTGCGCGAGTGGCCCAAACAAAGATCCGCTTCAATCAATTTTCGCCATGTGTCCTCAATCAAATGTTGCCCTGTTCCTGGATGCGGGTGAATTCGATGGTGTTTAAGGCGATGGGACATGGATGTGGTGATTTCAGATCAATCGCATTAAGTTTTAACACTGTTCAATTAAGTTCCAAGGTTTTCACATCTAATCGCATTAAGTTTTAACACTGTTCAAGATCGGACCTCCACTCCTGTTAGCGATTCTGCATGCTCCAATATGATCCAGCCTTCGACTCTCATTAATGATCAGAGATTAATTATGATGGGCGTCCTTCAATTGCATTGCAGTCGGGTCGATAAAATGGCATTTCGCTATGGTTTTTCAGACGAGCCGATTGCTGGATTACACTGCCTGCTCACTGTGACGAGAAGGAGAAGTGGCCAGCTGAACTGCTGCTTAGACCTTGTTGCATATCTGAATTTCTCTTGGTCTGGTCCTTGTCTGTCTTCCTCTGTTTCTTGGAATTCTTCATCTCCGTCTCCTCTTGTGCCCACTGCTGAGACTGCACCCATGCCTCACCTGCGTCAAAGGATGTGTTGCCGTAGGGGGAGCACTAGAGGTCAACCCCTGCACGCTCCCTCTAGCCCCTCAACTGAGTCGTCTTCCCAGTCCAGTGATTATCACGCAGGTCGCTATCCAGATACTAGAAGTGGGCGGGGTCGGGTTCTAGGTTCTGGCCACCGTATGGGCTCCCCTGTTCCTCATTTCCCCACCGCTTCACCTTCTCCCACGACACGCACTGCGATTTTTTCCTTTAATTGCTCTCTGATCTACCCACAAATCACAGCTTCAATTACTGTGGTTTTCCGTGAGGAGGCCCAAATGGAAGAACAATGCACCCGTCCGGCGGGTCTGAGCTCAGAAAAAGTCGGCCAGCATTCGGGCCTTCAGGAGGGGAGCAGTGGCATGACTATGGAGGTAGCACCTAGCGATCCTGGACCTTCCAAAGGATGGTGCCGAATCGTCGAGGAGCTGGAGGAGTAGTTCGGTTAATTTGTTTTTCTTGCTTTGCGGCCCACTTAATTGGGTTGCTTTTAGATTATTTTATTGTGCTGGACCTCTGTAATATTTTTGAATTCTGTAAACGTTCAAGACTGGTTTCCCCGTATGAGGGCAGTCTTGTTAATTTTTTGATTTTTTGATGACAAATTTTCCATGAGTCTGGGCAATGTTTTTGACTTCGGTGTAATTTTATTCCCACTGTTGATAGATTAACTTTACTTAGAAAAAAAAAATGTTGCCCTGTTTCTATTTTAAACCTGTTTTTTGAAATACAGAGCCATGTTCATATGATTGTTTATAGTCGAAGCACTGCGGGGTGGTTTATTATATTAATATTTCACGGTCGAATTATGTTCATAACAATTGGAAAAAAAAAATGTTGCCCTGTTTCTATTTTAAACCTGTTTTTTTAAATACAGAGCCATGTTTATATGGTCTACGTATTATACTCTTTCTCTGTATATCTACAGGAACCTTTTTGATATGAACAGGGTGAATGCTGTAGCGGGCTACTAATGGAAACAAGTGAGCCTAAACCTTACACTTGGATGCAACAGATGGTTACCAATTTTGGAATCAAGCGAGCTTGATCTTACAAGCGAGCCTGGGTTTCTGCAAATGGTTTTTATTTCCGGGAACAAGCGAGCCAGAACATACAATTGACCTTGGGTTTATACATATTTTTTCTCTATCATGGAAGCTTTTTGTGTGAGGCATATATCAACAGTACATGTCTCTGCACATTTCCTGTATCCGCTTTATGATACTATTTTATGTGTTGAAAGGTTATCACTCTGCCTTCAAAACTAGTGATGTTGGCTTATTGATATGGTCTGATGGTCTTTTTATATTTTGGACATATCACACTCCTCACATGATTAGCGTTTTTCTCTGTTCAAGGATTTTGGGTACTTTAATTTGTATTTGGAACAATGGACGTCGGTACTCTATCTGTTGCTTTACTATTCTACATGCTGCTATTTCACTTTCTTATAGATGCCTCGGGCATATTTGGATGCTTTCTCAGATTGTCGATAATCTCCATGTGGACCGTTACTGGGTTTTATATCATGTCCTTGTATGTGACATGGGGTATTTTTCTATCACTGTCTGGGGTGGGACTTCCACTTTTCTGGATGGATATTTGGGTTCCAATCTTCAGATGTGAAAATGTAATGACTTCATGGACTGTTTTACTTCATATAATATATTCAAAACAACGTTTTTCTCTTGTGAAAAAAAAATGATTAATGTTTATCACTCTCCCTTCAAAACTAGCGATGCTGGTCTATGTTGCTGGTTTATTGATATGGTCTGATGGTCTTTTTATATTTTGGACATATCACACTCCTCACATGATTAGCGTTTTTCTCTGTTCAAGGATTTTGGGTACTTTAATTTGTATTTGGAAAAATGGACGTCAGTACTCTATTTGTTGCTTTACTATTCTACATACTGCTATTTCACTTTCTTATAGATGCCTCGAACATATTTGGATGCTTTCTCAGATTTTCGATAATCTCCATGTGGACCGTTACTGGGTTTTATATCATGTCCCTGTATGTGACATGGGGTATTTTTCTATCATTGTCTGGGGTGGGACTTCCACTTTTCTGGATGGATATTTGGGTTCCAATCTTCGGATGTGAAAATGTAATGACTTCATGGACTATTTTACTTCATATAATATATTCAAAACAACGTTTTTTCTCTTGTGAAAAAAAAATGATTAATGTTTATCACTCTGCCTTCAAAACTAGCGATGCTAGTCTATGTTGTTGGTTTATTGATATGGTATGATGGTATTTTTATATTTTGGACATATCACACTCCTCACATGATTAGCGTTTTTCTCTGTTCAAGGATTTTTGGTACTTTAATTTGTATTTGGAACAATGGACGTCGGTACTCTATCTGTTGCTTTACTATTCTACATATTGCTATTTCACTTTATTATAGATGCCTCGAGCATATTTGGATGCTTTTTCAGATTGTTGATAATCTCCATGTGGACCGTTACTGGGTTTTATATCATGTCCCTGTATGTGACATGAGGTATTTTTCTATCATTGTCTGGGGTGGGACTTCCACTTTTCTGGATGGATATTTGGGTTCCAATCTTCAGATGTGAAAATGTAATGACTTCATGGACTATTTTACTTCATATAATATATTCAAAACATCATTTTTTCTCTTGCGAAAAAAAAATGATTTTTTATAGTCGAAGCGCTGCGGGGTAGTTTATTATATTAATATTTCACAGTCATTGGAACACCCACAATTCATAACAAATATTGGAGATTTACTGTCCTGTTTTAAAGTTTCATTTTTTTTTTTTTTAAAATTGATTCCACCGTCGGTATACCGACGCCTTGTAAGCGTCGGAATTGCGACAACTTAAAAACTTCGGAAGAGCGACAATATAAAAACGTCGGACCACATTTCGTCGAAATTGCAACAGTTTACAAACGTCGAACCACATTTCGTCGGAATTGTGAAATTTTACAAATGTCGGAAGAGCGACGTCCAAAACGTCGGACCACATTGCATCGGAATTGTGACAGTTTACAAACGTCGGAAGAGCGACGCTCAAAACGTCGGACCAAATTTCGTCGGAATTGCGACAGTTTACAAACGTCGGAAGAGCGACGTTCAAAACGTCGGACCACATTTCGTCGAAAGTGTGACAGTTTACAAAAGTCAGAAGCGCGACGGTTTGGGAAACGTCGGAAGAGCGATGCCTGTTTGGAAGTGATGGAAAAAGTGTCGGTAGTTTGACACTTTTTAAGTGCGTCAGAATTGCGACGGGATGGCAAACCACGTTTTGCCCATCCTCGAACTTTTGCTCTTGCGACGACTATGTGTCGGAATAGTGACGCATTAGCGTCGGAAATTCCGCCAAATTTTCTAGTGGTATGAATTGGTGGTAGAAAAAAATAGGATTACTTGAATGCTTCTTTCATTCATTTTGTATCAACATATGTTTGTGAAGACATAAAGTTAATAAAATATTAATTCCTATATCTCATAATGATTTGAATAAGCAACTTTGTTAACTTCATTATTTTTAGATTATTTGCATTTTAATGTTGGTTGAAGCACCCTTAAATTTAATTATCGATCCAGGTAGGCTTTAATTTTTACAAGGCTGTCACACAAAGTCTATGCTAAGGCAGATAATGACTAGTATAAAATAATATCAAGCCAAAGTCATTGCACACACACTCTTAGCAATAAACAAAGTTGTTACACACTCCACACAGATTCAATGTGAAGAAACATTGCAGAATAAGCTACTTTGTCATTCAACCACTCTCACAACACTCCTAAAAACCATCACTCATTCAATCTGCACACATAAAAGGAAGTGCAGTCCAAACTATAACAATAAAGAAAATAATTCCTTGCCACACTAAACTGAGGGACTGTTCCAATACTTAAGTTTTCACACCATCCAAAGCTGACTAAAATTAATTAAATTACACATAATTTACTATAACAACAACAGTTCCCTAGCTCCAGGTGACCTAAGGGTTATCACCCTGGAAAACTAACGGTTGCATGCACGTGCAAGGCATGCTTTAGCTCATGGAAAAAACCTAGCCTCATTAATCCACTTGTCATGTCTCCTCGAAATACATGGACCACCCTATCAATCGAGGCTCTTTATCCGCAATGTTCTGGCCTCCCAGATATTCTTCCTCTGTTTTCCTACCCCCGTGATCCTCACCGCTCCCTCTAGCCTAATCCCTATGCCTCGCTTCCCCTGCATCACATTAATGAGAAGTGAAAAAGTGAGAGGTCTTTGCCCAGGTTAGGGCAAGGCTCGTGGATAACCCCCAACCACCCTGGATGACACCTCCATAGCCATTTTTTTTACCACAACATACATGATTGTATTTGCAGAAAGGTGGCAACCATGGAAGAAGAGGAGACCTTCCATGGATGTTCATCCTTTTGGGCCCTCCACAACCTCTTGGCAAAACATCTTAAGGAAAAGGAAGAAGCTAAAACCATAGTTACCAACCGAAATGTTGAGATCCTTTTGTTATTAATCCACTCATCCTCTTCTCTTAAGCATTTAACCAAAGAACTAGATATTGACTACCCTCCTAACATCCCTTCCCCTATTGTGTCTCCTACGTACTTGCTTCCAGACAGTTTTTCCCCTCCCCCCTCTTGAAAATTTCCTCTGCTTCCCTCTGTGCCCCTCGCTCCCCCACTGACAACTAAATCTCCTCCCTTCTCCCCTTCGGCCCAACCCATATGGGGGTTTGTTGTGGAGGAGCTTCCAGAGGTTGTAAGTTTTGTGCAGGCCCGTGGTAATTCTCATGCATGTGGCGGATCCAGTTCAACATCAGTTTGGATTCACAATGAAACACATTATCTACCAACCACTTGATCAACACAAGGTTGGTTATCTCTCCTTTTTGTTTGATGTCTTGCATAACGGTCATGTTTTGGCTCAGTGGTCGTCAGTGTGATAACACCCCTCAAGATCAGCCCATAAGTGCCAAGCTTGCGATTGAGGCACCCCCAGTTTTGTTTCAATTCACATTTTTTACCACCCCTCATGTTACTATCCATACGTCGCGAGGCTCAGCCCTCTTGTGTAATTTGTATGGCCACACATTTTTAGAAACAATTTGGAAGTTGTAAACTTTGTTTCCCCCCTTCACGGGCATATAAATTTTTGTTTTTCTCTTTGGTTTCCTCGTTCTAAGTTAGAGATAAACCTCATGGCTGTAAATATTGTATCTTTTTTTTGTTAATATAATTTAAATCTACTTACCTACAATATATATATATATATATATATATATATATATATATATATATAACAACAATCACATAAATGAGAAATATTTATGCAATCTATCATTTAACCACTCTCATAACACTCTAGAGAACCATCACTCATTCAATATGCACACATAAAAGGAAGTGTAATCCAAAGTATAACAACAAATAAAATAATTCACTTCCACACTAAACTGAGAGACTGGTCCATGACTTAATTTGTCACACCATCCAAATCTTATTGCAATGAATTAAATTACACACAAAATTAATTGTAACAACATCATTAAGAACACTCACATAACTGAGAAATTTTTATGCAATACTTCATTCAACCACTATCACAACACTCTTGAAAACCATCACTCATTCAATATGCGCACATAAAAGGAAGTGCAATCTAAATTGTAACAACAGAGAAAATAATTCACTACCACACTAAATTGAGGGACTGGTTTAGGACTTAAGTTGTCACACCATCCAAAGCTTACTGTAATTAATATTTGTTATTCGTCAGGCTCCTCCATTAGGCTTGCATGGATAGTGGGGAGAATTTCGACCAATGGTGGATCATTCCGGTTGACATACCCACCATAAGACTGCACCTACGTCACCCCACCCATTTCATCCCGACACTTTCCTTAGGCACCCCTCTAACACCCCAAAGTGGGGACCACTAGGTGGAACTAACGAGTAATTCCTCCTCTAAACAAATAGAATATTTTTTTGGCTCACGTGGCATCTAACATCATCCCACCTGTCATTAGCATTTCAAAACAAGGATTTACAGGATGCACGATTCAATGGGAACCACCCCGGACAATGGCATAACTACCAGGATGATTTTTCAACCCACTCATCCCGGCCAACATCATCCCTTGAATCCTTTTGCGATGAAAGCTAACTGTTTTTAGATAGAGGCTTTGGGCCACATCATCCTCCTTCACCAAATCACTTGAAGGGAAATACAGGTATGCCAATCACAAGCTTCTATGACTAGGGTTCTACCTGGATGAAAGATAAGGTTGATCATCTCCCTATATAAATATAAACCTCCTCCTCCAACGTTGCAACACTTGCTTGCATTCGATTTCTTCCATGGCCAATCATGATAGATCTCTTCATACCATGTATTTTCTACTTGGCCTTAGTCTCAATGATTGTCAAATGAACTCGCCCCATCTCTGCATTTACATACTTCCATTGAGCCCTTCCACCATAGCTCAATTTCGATGGTTGCACCGACCTATGGATCTGCGCTAACAATTTTCCTAGCCTGCAGGGGTTTGATAAGGCACAAACGATTGCTAATCCTCCTGATATTACACTGGAGTTAATTGTCCCAACTCCACGGGATTCCTGAGGCTCCAAAAGGGCCACATAAATATTAGGATTTAGATGGAAAATTTCAGGCATGTATACATTAGTGACCCTTTGGCCACCCTCTGCTAAGAGTTCATGGACTCCTTAAGGGAATCCAACTCTCCTGCCACCTGCCAAGGTGCCTCCTATGGGTTACAACGACCCTGCAGTTAACGTTTTAGTGCTTATTAAGAGTTTCGAGGGCATTCAACTATTAACAGGATGTGGTCATCGCCCCTTATGGAAATGATACTAACACTTTAAATTCCCTAACTGCTACAAACCTTTAAATCAAGGTGATTCCAGAACATCTCAGTGTTGCGGTACCACACCAATGGTATATTCCATCCTGCGAAGTTTCAACCACCATAAAATGCAAATGAATTCCTCCCATGAAGACATGCCCCGCTCAATAATGTTCGCAAATATTTTAGAATAATCTAGGCAAGTGAACAATATAGAACCAACACTTCAACACAGTGTGTATAGAATTGTCAAAACAGGTTGTCTTCTATGTGACCATTAAACTTGTGATAAAAGAAGTTTGTATGACAATTGTTGACATGAGTTAGCTTAAGTCTTTATAGATCCTTTCAATGCTTTCGAATGTGCACAATATGTTATTTATTTGTATGTTATCAATAACACAACCAACCATTTCAAGAGAGAAATGAAACACACTTTTTGATAGTCATAACATATGTCAATATGTATTCTAATATGTCTAATGTATGTATGTACTCATTCAGGTGTTGGTATTTTTATATGAATATAGTCTGGACCCGAAATGGATATTTTTCATACATTATCATCCAATATTAAGGAATTTATTTGATGATGCATTAGCGGATACTAATCAAAACAATGATTGCCAAAAAAATGAGAGAGAGGGATTAGAGAACATCAAAGAAATTGACGTCCATGATGATGTTGAATATGGTTATGTTCAGGCACAATACAAAGTTACATGATGTTACAAAATACAACAATATGGATGGTATAGAAAATGATGATCCAAATACATCTGGTAACAATATGGATGTCCTACAGTTATATTTCAATGATGATGAGGATGATGTAAGTCGATATGAGGATGATGATAATATTAACCACTTGAAAAATCATATGAACATTGACAATGATACACTGGATGACATTGTTGCAGACAATGATGTTAATGAACAAGACTTCAAATTTTTCAGAATTATTTGTAATCCATGTTTAAAAAATGATGATTCTTATAGCCTAAACTTTGGAATGCTTCAATATTATTTGTGTCAATACAAATTAACTATTGAAATATCATTAAAGTGTTCAATATATGGTATGAATTGTTGGAAGAAAAAATTAGGATTACTTGAATGCTTATTCCATTCATTTTGTATCAACATATGTTCGTGAAGACATAAAAATT
Source organism: Pinus albicaulis (assembly GCA_034641835.2). NCBI lineage: Eukaryota > Viridiplantae > Streptophyta > Pinopsida > Pinales > Pinaceae > Pinus > Pinus albicaulis. The sequence goes on from CM076583.1 coordinate 444,675,239, forward strand.
AATAAAATATTAATTCCCATATCTCACAATGATTTGAATAAGAAACTTTATTAACTTCATTATTTTTATATTGTTTTCGTTTTAATGTTGGTCGACATGATCTTACATTTAATTATCGATCCAGGTAGGATTTAATTTTTAAACGACTGACGCACAAGGTCTATACTAAGTCATTGCACACACACTCTCAACAATAAAAATGGTTGTTACACACTCCACACAAATCCAATGGGAATAAATATGGCAGAATAAGCTACTTTTTCATTCAACCACTCTCACAACACTCTTGAAAACCATCATTCATTCAATTTTCACATGTAAAAGGAAGTGCTATCCAAACTATAACAACAAAGCAAATAATTTACTACCGCACTAAACTGAGGTACCAGTCCAGTGCTTAAGTTGTCACACCATCCAAATATTACTATAATTAATTAAATTACACACAAAATTAACTATAATAGTATCAGTAACAACAATCACATAAATGATAAATATCTATGAAATTTTTCATTCAATCACTCTCATAGCACTCCTGAAAACCATCACTCATTCAATCTGCACACATAAAAGGAAGTGCAATCCAAACTTTAACAACAAAGAAAATAATTCACTCCCACACTAAACTGGGAGAATGGTCCACAACTTAAGCTATCACAACATCAAAATATTATTTCATTTAATTAAATTACACACAAAATTAATTGTAACAACAACAATAACAAAAATCACATAAATAACAAATATTTATGCAATTTGTCATTCAACCACTCTCACAACACTCATCAAAACCATCACTCATTCAATCTGCACACGTAAAATGAATTGCAATCCAAATTATAACAACAATCAAATAATTCACTACCACACTACACTGAGGAACCATTGTAGGAATTAAGTTGTCACACCATCCAAATGTTTCTGCAATTAATTAAATTACAAACAAAATTAACTATAACAGTAGCAGTAACAACAATCACATAACTGAGAAATATTTATGTAATTTTTCATTCAACCACTCTCACAGCATTCCTGAATACCATCACTAATTCAATATGTATACATAAAAGGAAGTGCAATCCAAATTGTAACAAGAAAACAAATAATTCACTACCACACTAAACTGAGGGACTGTTCTACGACTTAAGTTGTCAAAAAATTCAAAGCTTACTGCAATTAATTAAATTACACACAGAATTAAGGGTAACGACAACGATAACAACGATCACATAACTGAGAAATATGTATGCAATTTGTCATTCAACCACTCTCACAACACTTTTGGAAACCATCACTCATTCAATATACACACATAAAAGGAAGTGTAATCCAAATTGTAACATCAAAGCAAATAATTCAATACCACACTAAATTGAGGGACCAGTCGAGGAATTAAGATATCACACCATCCAAAGCTTACTACAATTAATTAAATTACACATTGAATTAATTGTAACAGTAGTAGTAACAACAATCACATAACTATAAATATTTATCCAATCTGTCATTCAACTAGTGTCACTACACTCATTCAATTTGCACACATAAAAGGAAGTGCAATCCAAATTGTAACAACAAAGCAAATAATTCACTGCCACACTAAACTGAGGGATCGATCCAATACTTAAGTTGTCACACCATCCAAAGATTACTGCAATTAATTAAAATACACATAGAATTAACTATAACAACAACCACATAACTGAGAAATATCAATGCAATTATGTATTCCACTCTAACTAACCAAATATCCCTACTAAGAAGGAGGGCCCTTCCTCCTCAGCAGAAGTTGGTGCACTAAAAAGCACACAAACTAGTTAGAGGAAATTATTGAACCACAAAGTTGAGATTTTCATTAATAAAAAGTATCAGGATTACAAAGCTACAGTGTTTCCCCTTTCCAGTCCTATTCTCCAATTCTTCGCTCTAGCCCTCATGGGAAAACAATATTCTATTTTATAGATCTTAATTACAATGAGAATATCATCATGATAACCTTTCGATTCTCATGTGATCTCAAAATAAAACAATATCTTCACAATTATACAATGATTTCCATGGAAGGGGTAAAACTATAAAAGTTTCCTTTAATTACAAATTGAGTTACAAAATATCTAAACAAATGATCTGGATGCTCCATAAATATCTCCAAGTGATGAGTTATTTCTTTTCACTTTGACACACTCCTAGATCCATTCTAATTAGTAAAGGTAGCACGTGCTTAATTAATTATTTGTGTAACAACAACAACTCTCGGAACCTTAGTTAATCCAATTCGGTAAAGAAAATGAAATGTAATCCTGTAACAACAAGCTTCGACAGACCATCCAAATCTAAAACAACCCATACATTAGTTTTGTGATAAAAAGTTGCCTAAGAAAGTAGTTCTAATGTCAAATTATAAGTAGAATTGGACTAAAAAGAGACAAGTGAAAAAGGACATACCTAGGTGAATAAGGGTTGTTATAGTAATAAGATATGGTCCTATTGGTCAAAAAGGGATAAAATAAATAGAAAAATAAGTAGGAAAAAAATGACAAATCTGTGACCCAATATCTCCCCCCAGCTTAAGCTTCTGCATGTCCTCATGCAGACTCATGTCACTGATTCCTGACATACCGAGAGTGAAATTGTGTGAGGTTGTATTTTCCTACCATTTCTTCACCTCTGGCCCTTTATCCTCGATAAATAACCAATTATCCCTCCCAACAGTTATCAGTAATACTATATGGATGTTGATACCGATAAGTGGGTAACCAAACAAGAGTGAAATTGAATCTAAGTCCTATCCAACTTGCAACACTCTTCCTAATACAGTCAACATACCGATGAACTCTAGAAAGTGCTTGCTCAAAATTATGATAACAATAGGGGTCTCCCTTCTTCAATTCTTGTCAGGAAATATTGAATCTCAACTTGCTTCCATCTAAGGCACCAATTCTCATTCCTTGTATATTTCTCTGGCAGCTTTGTAGAACTGATTCTCGATCGTCCATCAACAATGTCTTAGTGGCTAGAAACCACCATATTTTATTGTATTTGTGTGCAATAGCTTCAACTAAACGATGTTCTCCTCTAATAAAAAGTTCTACCCATTCTTCATTAGTAGATATAGTATCATGGGTAGCTTTCCAGCCTAGTTGATTTTGCATAAAAGAAACAAAAACCCTGAGTTGTACATCTCCCACATAGGGTGACATATTGAAAGATTCGTCCCCAAATAAAGCGAGATCATGTAGGTACATCTCACAACAAATTTCATTATGATAAATTAGCACTTTGAAATGTCTCCAGGAAGTCGTGTATCTCTTGTGTCTTATATGGTCACTTTTCCTTCATGGTTATTAATTGGAAGAGGTGATGTTTTTCTTGCAAATATAAAGGATAAGAAGGAGAAGGAAGCTTTTTGTGCAAAAATACATTAATGATCTCATAAATGAGCTTGTTTTCATGTTGTAACAACTTAACCTCTCCTTGCAATTCCTTCACCTTTTTCATTGATCGATTCATCTCCTTCTGAATTTTCACAAATTCTACAATTCTTAATTTTTCAGCCCACTCCTTAAGCTTATTAACTTGATTTAGGAAGATGACTTCATCTTTGGGAAAGAGAACTAATTTCTCCCACTTCTCTAGTACCCTCATCAATTAAAATTTAATGTGAGTTGTTTCATATGTTGTTTCAGCATCCTCCTTTTGATCCCTTTTCCCCTCCTGCTGCTCTATCTCAACTGTTGTCTCTTCTGTAACAATAGCATCATTGATAAGTTCTTATGGTAATTTTATTTTTATTTTTATTTTTAGTCTTATTTATTTCAACTGATGGTTCTTGTGTAACAACAACATCATAAACATGTTCTTGTGGATTAGTAGACTGTTTTTCTTCTTCTTGGTTTTCTTTGACTGTTGGTTCTTGTGTAATAGCAGCGTCATCAACAGGTTCTTGTGGAATAGTAGGTCAAAATTCTTCCTCATGTTCCCCCACTTGTACTCCAACAGAAAAATTAATAGTCTCCATGATTTTAGCCTCCTCAAGGATTTGTTGGTAGCCTTTGCAATGTTTTTCTAAGACAATAGATCATGCCATTTCTACTACCTCTGCCAACATTTCCAATCCAGTTTCATTCTTAAAATGAAGTTGTTCTTTAACCAATGAAATTTTTTTATTTAACTCCTCATTTTTCTTTCTTAGATTTTCAAATTGAACAAGAGGGTCAATTTTCGTCTTACCCAGTGAAGTAACAACCTCTTGTTCTTTTATCTACTCGTTTATTACTGGTCCTTCTGTCTCATGTTGTTTCTTTGGTTCTTGTTCAGGATCCAGTGTAACCACCAAGATTTTAGATGTAGAGGGCCTTCCTCTGCAGACTTCTCCTATTTTTCTTTGTCATGTTGCTCCTCAAACCCATCAAGTCCAGTTGTATCATCACATTCCCCCTCAGTTGTAGTAGTAGGTTTTTGAGTCTCTTCTAGTATAATAGCTACTCACACCCTTTTCCCATAGGTTCTTCCACCAATTGGCCTTTTCACTTTCCTTTTTTGCACTATTACCTTTATTGAAACTCTCATCATCCCTTTAGGGGTGTTCACTTCCTCAGCTCCAGTTTCATGCACAACTATTTTTGTAGTACTTTCTTCCTCCAACACTTCCTCTACAATTGGGCACCCACCTCATATTTACTCTGATGAGCCACAATTTCTTCTATCTACATATAATTTCCCTGTGAGGATGAACTAGGGGTCATTCTAATGAAACTCCACACCTTAAGGTTTCGTCAACTAGTCATAAGAGGTGTATCATCCTTACTCCACTTAAGCCTGCGATTGTCTTTCTCTTGGAGGATGTAGCAGTTTGAGTAAAAATTATTGTTTCAGCATTGGGTGTTGCTTCAGTATTTGGTGTTGTTTTACTGCTAGGGTTGCTTCAGCACTGGGTGCTACTTCAACACTCCCTTCATGCTCCTCATTCACACCAGCACAAGGTCTCACTATCAAAGCATGCCACGAGATCCCTTGTCTCTGTAATAAATGCATGATGAATGTTACACCAATTTTTGGTCATCTAACCTGTTACTATTAGATGGACAAAAGTACACCATGTAAGACCAATTTTACCATAGTAAAATTGCTTTCACTATGAGAAATAATTTAATAACTCATAGTTTATTACGTTATTTATGGTCTAAACGGGAAACACAATGAGGAATATTTAAATAAATCCTTATTTGTTTGATTTTCCTCTAGGGATAATTAAGTAAACCACTATTTAATTAATATTCCTGGTCATATTTAACCCAAAATAGGAAAATTAATTAGATAAATAATTATTTATCTATTTATTTTCTAGGAATAATTATTTAATAATCTTCCTTGCTAAAATTGACTTCATTTATAAATGATTGAATAAATCATTATTTATTTAATTATTCCTTAACCACATTCTTGAAATAGTAAATAAATCATTTATTTTTTTATTATTTGTAAATAAAGGGATTTCACCAAATTTAAATTCCTTTTCCCTCCACTAAAATAATCTAATATTCCATGTAAGCTGGATCTAGATTTGGTTAATAATAATTTAATTATGCACCAATATCTAGAGTAGCTCAATATTTTGTTATAAATAGAAGGGTTGTCCATTCACACACTTCCTTTTGTTACCTTGAGATCACCTTTTGATCTATACTTTTGGTCTGAATTTGATCCTCCATCATTATCATATTTTTGTTTACTTTTAATTGTGAGCTCCCTTTGAGTTCCATTTTGTCTGGGTTTTTTGCACCATCAAGAGAGAGAGATCTTGGATTCGAAGCACTGAGGACATACAAGAACCCATCCCATTGAGGGGGTCTGGTAACATATTTCTGTGTTCCCTTCCCAAGTTTCATAATACAAAAAAATCTTTATAAATTCTTGTCTTGTCTATTGGATGTATGGAGAAAATCTTATTTATTTTTTCTGTTTAATGTCTTTAACTGCATAGATCTGGATTTTTGTAGCATTTATTCTGATCACCTACTGTAGATCTAAGGAAATTGACAACGACATTTTATGTTAGGGCTGTTTTTATGCACATATAAAGTGAGTTTTTTTCATACGCTTGTGATTAGAATTCACACTAACAACTGGCAACTCCCCACGGGTTTTTAATTACGAGCATTGTCGTTTTTCAGATCCCTCCATGACCAGCTGCTTCAGCCCCTAGGGTTTTTCTTCAGCTTCTTATTTGTCATTCCTTGATGTTTTTTTAACCTTTTTTAACCTAAAACAATAAAAATTCTAACTTCTGTGTGTTTCTGGGCCTTTTGCGCAGGTAACAGGTATCAGCCGCAATAGAGACGTCACTTTTTTTTTGAAACCTACCCCCGAGATAGTTAGAAGTGTAGGTCACACTTTTTGGCCCAAAACCTACGACCTCAACTCTCAGGTAGCGGATAACTACCCATAAACTGCGACCTCAGTAGAAAACAAGTTAGAACCTCCGACTTGTACTTTTTTGCAGGATTTTTTCTGAAACTGTCAAGGTTTTTCGAGGGCACTGTTCAGGGTTTTCTAACCTCTGTATTTACCCTTATTGGACCTGTACTTTCTTATTTTTACTCGTTGAATTAGGAACCAATCCCCTTAGGGCTCTAGTACGCTTCCACATTTTTAGGAGGAGTTTAGCTGAAGCAGGTCTTCTGAGATTTCAGTGTTTTTCAGCCATTTTTCAAATCTAAACCTGCATTTTCAGATCCATTTTAGATTGGTTATTTTTCCATCCAAAACACCTCTTTTCATTTTTTTTTGGTCCTCCTTTAGGGTCCACTCTGTTTCTATTTAGGTTGTAGCCTTTGGCCACCTATTTTTCATCATTTTCCCCTCTAGTTTCTTGTTGTTTTATGCACCTCTTTTAAACAGATCTGACCTTTAGATCCCTGCCCCTCTTAACCTTAGATCTATTGTCCATATTGTGTGTTTTGGGTAGATTTCTCCCACCCTTAGACTAGTTGTTGGGAAGCTCTCATTTTTGGGTTTAAATTTATGCATCTTTAGCTGTTTATTTTACTGTTGCTTTCATTTTTATTTACAATTATACAACATATTTTTTCTTTTTTCTCTACACACTTCTGGGATTAATTAAAATTAACACAGTTACCACACACACACACACCTAAAGTGAAGAATGCTTGGTTTACACAGCCAGGCCAAGACTTAAACATTGTAATTAATTTATCTGCTTCTCCATGCCCTTGTTTACCTCTCTTCCTTATTGGGTTCTGTGTATCTTTTACATCATTGCGTCCCCAAGGCGTTTATCCTAGAGACTCCAAGGCCTTCATCCTCAGTTTCTGTTGGGAAGACTTACCCCACTGCGTAGGGTCTGAGTTAGTCCTCTGTTGAGGCCCCATTCCGACTCTGATTTTGGTTCATCAAGTTCCCCTTTTGTTCCTATCCCCGGTTCTCCACCCCCTTTCACCTTCATCATGTTTGGTTCAAGACCTACCTCTGTTGGTGGCCCCAGCTCTAATGCTGGAACCACTACTAGTGGAGCTGCAACAGGAACGATTCTGGCTACTCCCTTGCTTCCTTATATGGCAGGCCTAAGCCTTCCTGATTTCAGCCAGTTGATTAATGACCCCATACACCATGATCCTGGTTGGCCTGCTATGCCAACCAAGCTTCCTTCAGACATCCCCCAGTTTGAAGGGTAATTCTGGAGAGGATCCTACCAACCATGTTCATTCTTTCCACATGTGGTGTTCGTCCAAATCTATCACTAATGACTCTGCCTGTCTTCGGTTATTCCAGCGCATGCTTACTAGAGAAGCTTCCAAGTGGTATGTTGACCAGGCTTCTACCTCTCATGCTACTTTTGCGACTCTTGCAAAGGCATTTCTATCCTACTTCCAGCTTCCCCTTCTCTATGACTTCGGTACTGAAATTTTGACCGCTTTTTATCAAACTTCTGCCACCCGCCTATCTGACCATGTTCAAGAATGGTGCAGAAGGAAGAGCCTATGTCGAGCCCCTATTTTCGAAGACCTTGTCTACATGGACTGGTTTCTCAAATCCCTTTTTCCCTTTATTGGTAAATATGTTGCATCTGACTTTCCTCAGACTGAGGAAGAAGCCCTCCAAATTGTGTTGAAATATGACCTGAACTACGCGCAATCTGATTATGGTTATATCGTCTTACTTGATCTCCCTAGACCTAGTGGTGCCAACGCACTGGGGGCATCTCATAACACTGATGGTATCATTGGATCCCTTTGACATCCATACACTCATCCTCCTTATGGTTTCCCTTGGGGGGGGGGGGGGGGGGGGGCGAGCTCCTCTAGCACTTTTCCCCCTCCCAGCAGCATGTATCTAGGACACGGCATGCCTCACGCCTTTTCCCAACTGCATCCTCTGATGCCAGGGCCTTCTTTTTCCCAACCTATTTACCCCAATGTTTCTCAACCTCCTTACTATATGTATATGCATCTAGGTGCTCCAACTCCTTCAGAAAAAGCACCTCTACCTCCCATGCCTTCTCAAGCTCCGCAGCAGTAGCCACCCCCCCTCAGGGTCAGGTGTATCCTTTGTAGAGTGCGACTAATCATCCCACTTCCAAAAAGAAGAGGAAAGGCAACCAGAACCAACCCAATCTAGGTAATCCAGGAAACAATCCCCAAGCGAATACATCTAACACTACAACCCAACAACAGGGCGATCAACCCAGGTAGAACAGGCTTATTTTCACGAATAAGCCTTGTTCTTGTTGCGGTGTCCTTGGTCACTATACCCATGGTTGTCCCATTTTACCTCAAATGTGTCAATTGTGGGAAGGTCAAGAAGCATCTCGAGGACAACAAGCCTCTTATTCGCTTCCTCCTAGTGTTGCGCCTATTGAACTAGTTATGTTTACCAATCCTTTCCCCCAGCAAGGATATGTGGCTTCCCAACCCCTTGAAGGTCAGGTGGGCTCTCAACCTCCTCCATATGGTACCTCTAATTATTAGATCCTCATGATGAACTTTGAACAACCCAATACCACCGATCTCAACCTTCAGACTCGGTCGTTCCAGTATACCAAGCCTCTTGCTCCGTCCGCAACCGAGCCCCTGTCTTTAGGTCTCACAGAGCCAAATTTGACAGCCAATGGTCCTTTATAGATCCCTCAGCCTACTCAGAGGTACATACCAAGATCCCCAAGGGACCGTTACGCCAAACCGCTGCTTCTAGTAAAGCCGTTCACACCTACAGTATAGTAGATGACTTGGAGCAATCCCCTGCCGCCATTTCAACACTAGAAGTCATCCAGTCATGCCCTTCACAACGAAAAGCTATAATAACTGCTATGGGAATTGTGGATCCTTCAGATGATTGTTTGATTGTCTTTGATGTTGACAAGTCAGAGCATCCACCCCTTCCTGCATCCGTCGCCTTCCAAATACCTGTCAAGATCCGAAATGCCAACGTCTTTCGATGTATCATTGACAAGGGGGAATCCAGCTACGTGATGTTCACTTCTGTTTGGAAACAACTCAGATCACCTAAGTTAGCCCCTTCAACTATCACCCTCCATGCGTGGTGTTAGGGTCCTATAATAATGGGGTTCATAAATTTTGAATTAAATTTGATAGTCTTGTAAATATTTACATAACTTGCTTTCTGCAAGTTGTTTTCCCATATTTTGAAAAAATGAAAATATAATAAAAAGCCAAAAAGAGGGTAAAAAGTCCTAAAGGAAAATTCAAAGGACTCAGAAAAATATAGACCCCAAAAGAAAAAAGAGAAAAAATAAGACCTGAAAGTGATCAAATCCAAATGCCACTACTTTTACTTTTACTGCAAGAATAATTATTATGTGCAGAGTGTCAATAAATTCCGTAATCCATGATCAGTTAAACAGTATAATCTTAAATTTTCATGTTTTAGATAGAGAATAAATATTTGTCAAACAGTTTAAACTTGACAAATTAGTAGATAGGTAGAGAATAATGAGGAGCTCAACAGTTTAATCTGAGCCCTCGGATGAAATAAGGTAGATGTTGAGCCCTAAAAATGTCCTTTCCTTTCATCAAATTTCACTTCATTCCATTTGTCCTTTATTAGCTATAGGCTTAAAAGATCAATAGGAATGATTAAAATCACTTTAAGAATGCATGCAATATGACTTATTATACTTTTGTGGTTTTTGTTGTCATAGTGATTTTTGAGCAGACCTAGCTACAGAATGCAGTCATTCTGTAGCTAGTCGCATATTCCGTAGCCATATTTTTGTTTACACAGTTTACAGGTGGCATTTGAGGGAAATATGCATATGGTTAAATTCCAGAACTCTCCTACATCATTCCTTGTCCTCCACGAAGGCTGAGAAAAAATCTGAAAGTGGTTATGCACGTGGACAAAGCCAAAACCAAGAAGAGACTTCTACAAGGATAAGGACTCTGCAGGTGTCTTTAGCAAAATACGAGTCCTCAACAGGAGTTCTAGTTCGATTTTGATTATAAAATACACCTATGCCTATTTCTACTCAATGACAGTTATGTATTTGCTTATAAAAATAACTCGGTGAACCGAGAAACAGTTAGTTGATTTTTTGTTGTTAGTTCTCAAAGACTGTGATACTCTGTTTCTGAGCGTTTTTCCTTTAATGAAAGAAGTATAACTTTGATGCATGATTTGAAGCAACTTTAAGGAGTTAAGGATTCGTGTGCTAATCTGATGGTAGAGGGCCCCTACTGTCCGAAAGGCTTTGTGCATATTTTCTAGATAAGTGACCTTTAACTCTGTTTTGTTCTTAAGTTAGGCAGTTTTCTGAGTTTATCCTCTTGCATCATACTTATATCATTTACTTACATCGAATATTACAGTCAATCTTGTTCTCATGAGCTGTTCCACTATATCACTAATGCGTGAATGAGATATAGCTGTAGTACTCTTGAGTTAATTGCATTTTAGTTCAGTTTTGTTCATTGCATTTCAGTTCTATTAGTTAATTGCATTTCAGCCCTATTAATTAGACTTAAAAGACCCTCATTATTTTATAAGATGCTCTTGTTCTAAACTTCTTCTAACACATCATTATCATATGAACAAGAATTAGTTACATCATTTTGAGCTCTTGAATGTTCTGCAATTTCTCATAATTTTACAAACAACCTTTTTCCCAAGTTGTTCCAAGAGATCTCTAACCTTTGAATGAGGCTTAATAGTAACATTTTGAGTTGCAGAATGAGTTAATTCTAGTGTCATAAGTTATTTTAGCATAGGGTTCCTTACTATGTTGCAGATAATATTTTCTCAAAATGTTCCAACAAATTTCTAACAACGGATGAGATTTTCTCTGTGATATTTTAAGTTGTTGTTTACTAATGAGAACCTCATTGCATCAAACTAATCCTTTTCTCAGTTTGTTCCAACATACCTCTAATGAAATGAATTGGACTGAGTTTAATGTTATGAGTTACTTTTCTTATCAACTTTACAATCTGTGGAATAGCATTTTCTGTTCTTAGGTGCCATTCATAGTTTAGAGTAGATTTTATTTTGTTTTAGTGTGATCAGTAACTTCTCTTTTCTAGAAATTCAGTTCTTTTCCCCTTATTATAAAAACACAAAACCAAAAACACTAGAAAAACACTAAGCACAACGAAGTAGGAAGAAGATACCTAGGCACATATGGTGCACTTCACTTCAACAGTTTACTAGCCCTGGTTGACAATTTATGACATCAATTTAGGAACACTAAGTTGATTAGACAGTAGACTTAGATAGTTTTGTGCTTTGAAAGAATTTTTTTTTAGGGTTGCAAGCCTAAATGTACCCATGAAAATAAAGTAAAAATGTTAGAAATAAAGACGGGTAGGTAGAAAGCAGTTGAGCAATCAAATAATAAAGCATCATCGGGCAAAAATCACTAATTTCCCCTCCCCTACAATTATTCAGTATTCTAAATTATCAATAAAAAAGGCTCAGAGAATTTATCTGACTTTTGTTGGGACCGGACCCAAGGCTCTATGACTGGCTAGCTAAAAATATTGAATTCCAACACTAGACCCACATTCATCAAAATTTACCCTTCATTCATAAATCATGATCCCTTGTTCCTAAGTAAAAACCCATTTTTACTTAGTAAAATCTAAACCCTAAATAGATAATCTCATTCCCATTCAAAAAATTATTCATAAACCCTAAAATACATTTGTCCTAAGTTAAAGTGTGAAATATTAAAAAGACAACAATGCTTTACTTTGTCTATCATTTACACTTTAAAATTGGAGTTAACATGTATTTTATGCCCATTACACTATCTCTTTTTTCATATTAACACCTAACTTATTGTATTAAATCCCTAACTTCAACATCCCATGTAATATTAAAACCTTTTATTTTAAATAACCCTCTAAACCCACTATTTTAAGTTTAAACCAATGTTTAATATCCCATGTGAGCAAATATAAAACCCCGCCCAACTATCCCATTGGTCTAAACATATCTTTATGCAAATATCTCGCCCCTATAGTTTTAAAACTATCAAAAGGTTGAAAACTATGTAATAAAATAAAGCCCGCACCCATATGCATTGATTGAAACATTGTATAAATGTTTTAATAAACCTTAAACCCCTGCCACATATTACATAAAGCCTAAGGTTTAAAAACTTTGTTTAAATTCCTTTTCATAAAGTTTAAAACCATCCCCGCATATAAAATACCCCGGCCCCACTCCCATTTCAACGCATCTCTCCAACTAATCTGGGTCGTTCGTAAACAAAACTCAGATCCAACGACGGAAGCTCAATATCGCGTAGAAAAGTTACGTGGTTACCCCCATGAAAAATCTGCGCAAAATGGGTTGTTTTACAATTTTATCTTGCCTCCACGTGGTCGATTCCTGTTGGATCACGTGGGTTAAGCCCGATACCATTTACTGCCAAAAACATGTGGATAACCACTTATGGTTTTGATCCTCCGATTCTAAAACCACCGCTCCCGCCCGATGTGATCAGCATTCAATGAAAAGTTAAATGTAACCAATATGATTAATAAACCTACAAAAATGCATACATTTCATTATTCTGCACGTTAACCCTGCACAAAACCTCCCGACTGTAAAAACAATTTGTTTCCGCCATTTTCTTGTCGAAAAGTCTTCAAAATCTACCATGTGACTAGTGAAGACCGCCAAGGAGTATTTACATTGTTGTAGAAAACCTACAGAAGTTATCAACTCATTCAAAAACCTCAGAAGCTGTTCCGAAGTCCAAATACCTGCATACAATAGGTATTTTTCTGAAATTTGAACCAACAATCGATTTAAAAGGCCTTAAAAAAAAAAAATTCATTTAGAAATCCATAAATATCAAAAGAATTCCATCAAAGTAGTCCAAAAACAGGCCGAACCCTGCCAATTTTTTTCCAAAAACCCTGTTTCAAACTACTGCACACAATTTTTGAGGAAATTTGTGAGTTTTCACAGTTTGATGAACTATTTTAAGCCCTAAATTAAACCAGAAAACCTATGAAGGTATCCTAAAACTCTTTGCCCAATTTCAAAAGACTTTTTAACCTAATTTATCATTAAAAGACTCAGGAAACCCTTGTTTCTTGTTTTAAACTAGTTCAAAAGCCTGAAAACCTCTTTGACAGACCAAATTTGAAAGAAAGCCCTAAGAAAGACTATACTTTTCCAAATTTATTCAAGAAATCCTTTGCTAAAGTAAATTACTTCTGCAAACTATCTAAACTTGTAGGAGTAGCCCAAAATGCCTAAAAAGAAGAGCTCTAGCAAACCCGAAGCTTCCAAAGTGCCTAAACCAACCCCTGCCATGACTTCAAATACTGCTATTGTTGTCAATCCTTTACGACCCCCAGTCATAGACATTGAACATATCCAATTAGCTGATATTGATTACAAGATAACAAATCCCATTGTTGAATTTAACCTGCTAGATATCCATAACTGGTGCTATGAAAAGTCATTAGATAATGAAGAAGAAGTCCATATTTGAGAATCCCACTTGCCCAAGTATGTTGTCCCTATAACTCACCCATTCCAGGAAGTCATTAGGTTATGTCAACAACGTTATGTACCTGAGAAAAGAGCCATTGTAAATGCCAATAAAGAAGTGCTTTTTAACATTACTACAGAATTAATTAACCAGATGCTATAGCTTCATCCTAACCCCCAAGCAGTCCCTTTATCTATAGAGGCCCTCACCAAGTTATATATTGGCCTATATTTTCCCAAGAGATTCATGATTTTTCAGACATTTATGCCTTTGCATGTAGAAATTCTTAAGCTAAATCCCCCATATTTTACTGCTAAATTTCTTGAAGGTTCAATACATGTGATTTCCATGCCTTCCTTTATCCTTGGATATTTTACTGATGAACACACAGATGAGTCCATCTTGGGGTTCTTATCCAATTTCTCCCTAGGTCAACTCCCATCAGTAATCTTTGATTATGATGATTTCATTGTAGATAACATTCATTATCAATTGAATAATTTGCAAATTGAGGGAGTGTTGAGATATACTTCCTTCCTTTTCCATATGTTTTTATACTTTCAATCAGATAATTTTCCAGTTACTCTCAAAAAGCTTGACATAGAGGGAAATCCTCTATCTATCATTTTCTGGACATCCTTGCTCAGGAAAGAATGTACAGATTTCACATATTCAAAATTTTCAGAGTTATTTTTACATCTAGTGATCACAATGTTAACCAAAGAAGAGCAGCCAAGAATAAATGAAGAAATGAAAAAGATATTGCAGTTATCAGAACATAGTAAGGTTGGTGATTGGTATTTATATGGAAAATATATTGAGATCAGAGTCTTGGGGTAAAATTTGTTACCTTAAAAATTACCCAAACATCCTTCAATGAGGATCTTTGACTTGGAGTATATCAGGCAGATCCTAAACTCTGATTCCATAATTTTCATGGCAGCTAAGAAGAAAACTCAATTCAAACTAAAGAATCAGATAGAGCCATTCATCTGCAATCACAGGGATGCAGAGAAAAAGAAGCAGAGCAATTATTGGAATTCAAATTGGAAGAAAGTTTTCCTTGGAATTATGATCCACAAGGGATCTTGAGTAAGCTAAGGGTTAAATGCAAGTTAACACCTTTCATCCATGAAGCAAAACTAGAAATAGAAAAATTTTCAAATCAGATTGAATGGACTGAAAATACCTTAACAGATGCAGTAAACAAAGGTAATACTAGTCATACTTTAGAGTGAAAATCAGCCAGAAAAGTCCACTAAAAAGGTAAGGGAAGAAGGAGCCTATGTGGCAAAAACTACAATTGAATCTAAGTTCAAGATCATATATAACAAAAGGCTCAAGTTAGATTTAGCAGGTAAAGGAAAAGTAACAATTGATGCGGAAGAAACAGAGCTTTTAAATACCAATACATATTTTCCAGAGACAAATGCTGCTACTGTGATTATCAATGAGCCAACTACTAAAAATCAGAATGAATAACAAATCAACAATGAAGATGCACAATTAATAGAAAGACAACAAAGCATGGAAGCCTCTTCCTCACAGGCAGTTGAGGAAAAAGATTTGGTTATCAAAGAAAAATATAAGCAGATTAAATTGAAGAATGTAGAGATAAAAAATAATAATGATTCTGAATATCTCAAACAGATTCCAAGTGTGCAAAACAGGCTCCTTTCTGCATTTGATTATTCTAATTAAAATCTAATCATGTCAGTATTGCAGCCCACAGTCAAAACTCTAAAGATAGTGGCATATTATAAGAAAGTTGATTTGGAAGTCCAGACAGATAATATCCATGCTCTTGATCAAATTGAGTTCCATAGACAGACCTTAGAAATTTTATATTCTACTGTCACAAATAAAGCCATGAGTGCTCAGAAGCTCCAAAACACCATCTCCAACATGCAAGATCAGATGAAGATAAACAAAGCCTTATTGTATGCCAAGGATCTAAGGATAAAAGCATTAGAAGAACTAGTTTTGCAGGTGGGATATGACCCTGCTAATATCAAAGTAGCATAATTATTGGTGAAGAAGAAAAATGAAGATATAGCAGCTTTGAGGAAACAACTCAAACTTCCTCAAAGTGAACATCCTCAAACAAAAGAAATCATATAGGAACAGAATGAAAAAAATTACATGATGAATTTAATTTTTCAGTTGACGACCCAAGTTAAGGAGATGGAGATTCAGATGGACAAACTTGTCCAGGAGAAGGAAACAGTGAAAATACCAGAGATTCCTACAGTTATTCCAGTAATCACTACATCAGTGCCTTCAATTTTAGCTGAAAAGTTGGCACCCAAAGAACCACTAGCTACTGCAGTGCTAGTAACTTCTTCCACAACCTCAGCTACTGAATCATCTACAACAGCAATTCAACATACAGATGAAGCCAAAAAAATAGTAAAAGCTATGGAGGAGATGTCTCTTAAGACAAATGAAATCAGTAGATTGAAACATGTGACAGAGAATCTTGAGAAGTCAAATGAATTATCTCAGATAAATGCAAAGACACATGAACAAAATGCCATCAGACTAAATGAAGAGTTGAAGAAATTGCAGAAGGAATTGACATTAAAGGAGAAAATATCATACATCAAAAATCACCTTTGGAACTATGTCATTGAAGCCATCCATGATGTATGGCCTTCAATTCAGGTAATTTTTTAATAGAGAGAGTTATTACTAAAAGCCCAAGAAGAAATTCAATAGACTCAAGGTGAGCTGGCTGACAAACCAGAACAAGCTTTAAAGCTAATCACATTCCTCAATAGTAAAAATAGACAAGAGTTAGAAGAACTCAAGATTACTTATAGGATTGGAACAATCCTAGAAATTAGGAAAGTTACTACAAAGAAGAATCTGATGAGGCAACTGGAAGAAAAGTGTGAGAGTATGAATACTGCCATAACCAGGTTTATGGTCAAGTTTACAAATTTTAGGCAAAAAGGATTGCCTCACATTATGGTCATTAATGATAAACTGATGCCTCAAATTACTATGATAAGAAGATTAGAGAGTTTGCAAAATAATAGGTAAATAAACCATCAAGACAAGGCATTCCAACTGGAAAAGTGTCACTCAAGAGTTTTGAAGACTTATTCTATTCGCAACATGAGATACAACACTTGTTTATCATCAAGCCAACCTTTTCTAGATATACTGAAGCTGATGAAAACTTCAGGAAATTAAAAAAGATACAAATTCCTAAAGATGAGGATTGACAGTCACTCACATATTTATTATGAAGGATGAAAGAAAGACAGGTGAAAGGAGAAAAAACTGTTTGATGATTTATAGTCAAAACATATTTTTACAGCAGTAAACAGTTTTAACTATGGTTAAAGAGTATCAGAGTTTAGAGAGTATCAGTGAATAAAGATAATCAAAGAAAGAGTATCAGACAAGGTAGATCATATTCCAAAAACAAATTTAAATATCTAAAGCCAGCAAGGAGGAGACCAAGGCAGCTAGCTGCATCTTATCCTCAAAGAAGTTTGTATTTCTTTTGGATAAATAGGACAATTTGTTGATTTGTTAAGCAATTGTCCCTATTATTGGTGTAAAGATATTTTATTTTCCCTTAGATAATTCCTAGAAACATTCTAGTATATTTGTAAAGAACTATGTATAAATACTTCATCTTTAGAAGTATTTTCATCTTTAGAAGTATTTTGGGTGGAATAAAATTGCTGGAGATTGTTATAGTCATTTCTTGTTGGACTTCAAAGCTTTTTTGTGTGTCAAAATTCGAGTAGTAGGCTGGATCAAACCAATTGGCATCATACTTTAGGATTCTTGTGATGAGCTATTTGGAGTGAACTATTTCTTTACTTTTCATTGTTATCTTTCTTTGTTACATGCATCCATCTATGTTTTTTCTAGATCTGAATGAATAACTAGGAGTATTACTACAAGATTTGTTAAGAGCACCCTGTTTTTAACTAGTTATCATTTATATGTTTTCCTTTGATTTCCAGTGTAGGGAACCCTTAATTTCTCCCTCTCTAGTTTGACCTCTTCCTACTACTTCCTTTTCCGAATCAAAGGATTCTTAAGTGCCCTTTATCCCGATCATAACACCTCATAAAAACAACTTTCCAAGATCTTCAAGGGTTATCTGTCTTGCCTTGAAAAAATTTGACCTTTTGGCCTTGATCCCAGTTCTGTTTACTTGATTTTGATTCCTTAGCCTAATGGACAAATAGATTTCCCACTATCCTTCCTTTCAAGTGATTTTCCCACTAAATCTAACAAAACCAAACCAAAGTTGTACATTCATAACTAGCCTAATATTTACAAATTGAAACAAAGTTAAATTTTAAAGAGAGAGCCCTCTTTGAACCCTAGGAAGGCTAGATCCTAGAGTTTGAAGTTGGTTTGTGGTTACCTCTATTATTCTTTGACTAAAAACCAAAATCTCACAAATTTAGAATTACTAGAGTGATAACATTACTGGCGACCATACTGGGGAACTAACCAATCCTCAGTCATAAAACTAGTCTTAAAGGAAATATTTGTATTCATCCTTTTAATTTAAGATTGATTTTATAAGTTGTGGGTATTAAAAGCTGTAATTCTGGCTTCTAGGAAAATTTACTATACCAGATCTAACCCGGATCCTAAACCTACTTTTATAGTGGACAACCCAGACCGAATTGGCAAAAAGAAAAATTAGTTAGAAGATTTAGAAGCTAAAGTATCATTAAAAAGAGTCGATTCATTACCACAAGAATTAGTAAGTTTGAAAGATATAGATTTTGATTTGAAATTTGAGCATTCTTTGTTTAGAAGTCAATCTGAAAGTGATCTTTATACTGTTGTTATAGAACCTGTTTTTATTTCATTCTTGGAAACAAAATAGAAATATATTACAGTAGAATCTAAATCAAAGAAAGTTGAATATCAGACTAAAATTGAAGAACTTAATACTACTATTCTCAAATATATTGATGAAGCTATTGAATTAGCTCAATTATTAGCCTATAACACTAAGCTTTCAGTTTCACAATTACATACCACCATAATAATAGCTTTAGAATCATCTCTATATGCTGCTACATCATATATAGCTTCCAATACCACCACATCTACAAATCCATTTATCCCTAAATTACCTTTACAGCCTAGAGTACTATTTCCACCTTCATTTCATCCACTATATCCACTAGCTCACCTTTTGATTTTTCAAACACATCATTCTATTTCCCTAGTAGTTACACATATATTCCAATTTCATTTCCCATCACCTCAACTATAACTTTTAGTTCATCATCTATCACTTCCAGTTCAGCCCCAAGCACTTCTATTTTACCTCCTAGCCAAGCTAAACTTCAAGCTATGGCTGCTAGGTTTGCTCCCCTAGTCTTACCACAACAGCTTCATGACATGCCTCAAGACTATCGGAGTAAGATACCACAATTTGATGCCACTACCTATTATACATCTCAACAAACATAAGTAAAATGACATATTTCTTTGAACTCCATGAGATTGATGATTCAGATGTTCAAATGAGGTTATTTTCACAAACATTAACATGAGAAGTTAAGAAGTGGTTTAGAGGTCTTGCTGCTGGTAGTGTAGTTGATTTAGTTGTGTTTCATAGACTATTTTTAAATAAATGGGAAAAGAAAAAGTATCCACTACATATATTGTTTGAATTTGATGCCATGAGAAGAGCTCCAAATGAGTCAGTCCAAGACTACTGCACTAGATATAAAAATGTTTACAATTCCATTCCTGCAAATATTAAACCCTCTTATGACTCTGTCCTATTCAAATTCTCTTATGGATTTGACACAGACATGGCTTATCAGTTGAGGGAAAGAAATGTAGAAACCTTAGAAAGAATGCAAATAGATGTTGTTAGTGTAGAAGTAAACATTTTAGGTAGAAAAACTAGACTAAGAAATGAGAGAAGAGTGACCATTAAAGAAGAAAATTCCAATTCAGACTAAAAAATAGACATGTTAGCTAAAACTTTAGACAAGATGATGGACAGAATATAAAATATAGAGAGAAGACCTCAATGGGATAATCAACAGCAGATCAGAAATCCCAATTTTAGGAAAAAAACAAATTCAGGAAAAGCAAAAGAAACAACCCCAGACCAAACAATAAGACCCCCCTTCCAAGAGAACTATGCTGAAATTTCTCAGAATAATGATGAGGATGAGGATGGAATAAATCTAATGGGAATAGATGATAATAATACTATTTTTATCACTCAAGGTGATCATGAATTATTTGAACTCCAACAACTCAAATTAGATTCAAGTGAATCCTTTGATTATAAACAAAGTTATGATTATGCTATAAATGAAATACACAGTCAATATAACCTTAGAAATAAGAAAAAAAATGAGTTTTCTACCAAGAAAACTTCGCAAACTCAGAATGAGAAAATAGTAGAAGCTCCTAAAACAAAAGTTCTGCAAATTCTCCCAAGGGAAAATAAGCAAAACTCTAGTTCTTCCCAAAACATTTCTAGTCCTAAAAATGCATCAAGCCCTAAAATTGTTGATATTACTGATGAAGTTGCTTAAACTACAAAATATTCACATAAATTTACTGCTGGAAAAGCTTCTAACTCTGTTAAAACAACAAATTTAGATCCTAAAATACCCTCTACTGATCATAAATCAGTGGATCCAAAAACTGCTACTTCAAAAACACCTGCTGATAATTCTAAGTCTGAAATAACATCTACTGCCTTACAAACAATCCATAAAAATAAAGTTAGGAGCAGTAAAACACAAGAGACTCGAACATAGAATGTCAAACCAATTGAAAATGAAAACGTAACTGTAGAAAAACAATACAAACCAACACAAGCTACAGTTATCAAAGAAGAATTGATTCAAATCAGTAAATTTCAACCTACATTCAACATACAATCTAAAATTGCAAAATTAAAAATACCAATTTCTCTGACAGAATTGGTAAAACATGACTTGTGTAAATCAACCATAACTGAAACATTAAACATGAATGATGGAGAAGATTCCATAAATCTAAATCATGATCAGCCAGAGTTGATTTTTGGCCTAGATGTTAATGGAAAACATGCAGATGGAGCAATTCCTCCATTTTATATCAGTCTTACCATTCATGATCAAATTTTACACAATGACATGCTAGATTCAAGAGCTTCCCATAATCTAATGCCTAAAGCCATAATGGAAACTCTCAATCTGGAAATTACAAGGCCTTACAAAGATTTGTTTTCATTTGATTCAAGTAAAGTTAAATGCCTAGGTTTAATCAAATATTTGTGTGTAACAATAGTTCAATATCCTGGTAAGAATATATTAATGGACATTGTAGTAGCTGATATCCCACCTAAATATGGAATGTTACTATCTCGCTCATGGGGAGCAAAGTTACAGGGATCTCTACAATTGGATATGTCTTATGCTACTATATCAGTTTTTGGTCAGCCTAAGAAGTTATATAGGGAAATATTGATGAAGTTCATGGTCAGTAGTGCAGAAAGATATATAAATTACCCAATTTACGCTACACCAAATGACCTTGATTATTTTATCTTATGTAACTCTGAAACTAATGAAATCCAAATTGAACTAATAGATAAAAATAAAACACCAAACAATGATAATATTTTTCATGAATCTGTTGTGAAACCATCTCCAAAAAGAGAAGAAAAGAGATATCAACACCTTAGAAATAAGCCACTTCGAGGGGGCAACCTCCAATACATTACATGAATGAATAATTCTTGGATGATTTAAATTACATAACTTTCTTTCTATATATAGGAGTCCATGGGGCCACAATGTAATCCTAGTGGGGCCACAATGTAATCCTAGCCGACCTAACAATAATAATTTAAGGGCACAATAATAACAATATGGGGGTTACAAGGGTACAATAATAACAATAGGGGGGTTACACTAACAACAATAAGGGACTATACTAGTAATATAGGGACCTAACATGCCCCTCTCCTTCAAAAAAGTGTTGTCCTCAACGCTTGAGTAGCTCTGAGTGCTTTTGTATAAAATTCTCATCCTCCCATGTAGAATCTTCAGTGGGTAAGTTCTTCCACTTGATGAGATACTCTAAAATTGATCGATTCCGTAGCTGTCGAGTTCTTGTTTCCATGACCGCTTTAGGTTCCAATAAGATTTTTCCTTCCTCATCAAGTTCTGGAAATATTGTTTGAACTGGAAGATTTTCACCTATAACCTTCTTTAAGCATGAAACATGGAAAATTGGATGCATTCGTGAAGAAGCAGGAAGCTCCAATTTGTATGCCATAGTACCAATCTTTTGCAACACCTTGTAAGGACCATAGTACTTTGGCGATAATTTATTATCCTTCTTAGCTTGCTTGAGGGACATTTGTTTGTATGGTTGTAGTCATAAAAATACCCAATCTCCTACATCAAAACTTCTCTCGCTGCGATGTTGATCTGCCTGTTGTTTCATTCGATTTTGTGCCAAATTCAGGTTATCCTTTAAGAGTTGGATAACTTCTTGTTGATGCTCGATGTGATCTTCCACTGCTTGAACCTTCGAATTTTCTCTTAAATATGATGTGATGGATGGTGGATGATATCCATAAAGTGCCATAAATGGGGTCATTTTTGCTGCAGTATGGAAGGAAGTGTTATACCACCATTCAACAAGAGGTAACCACTTGACCCATTGTGTTTGTTTATCAGATATAAAACAACGAAGATATCCTTCCAAACATTTATTTACTATCTCAGTTTGACCATCAGATTGAGGATGATAAGATGAGCTATGAGCTAATTGAGTACCCAAACAAGAAAATAACTCTGTCCAAAAATTTCCGGTAAAAATGGGATCTCTGTCGCTCACAATAACCCTTGGGCTTCCATGTAGTTTTTGAATTCTATCCATAAATGTAGTAGCAACTGTACTTGCTTTAAATGGATGAGATAATGCACAAAAGTGTGCATACTTGGTAAGTCTATCAACTACCACCATGATGACACTCTTTCCTTCGGACTTAGGTAAACCTTTGATAAAATCCATTGAAATCTCCTCCCAACGTTGACTTGGAATGGATAAAGGTTGTAGAAGTCCCGGGGTCTTAATTGTTTCCACTTTATTCTGCTGGAAAACCAAACATTCCTCCACAAACTTTTGAATATCAGATTTAAGGCCATCCCAAAAAAATTCTTTCTTCACCCTGTGGTAAGTTTTTAAAAATCCTGAGTGTCCTCCTAAAGGAGAAGTGTGCAATTCCAGAAGAATCTTTGTTTTAGTTGGGAATTCTTACAAAGATATAAGCGATCTTTGTACCATAAGGAATCATTTTTCCAACTAAATGTATCAGATGTACTAGGATCTTGCTGCAACTTTGAATGAGTGTCCATACATCTTTGTCCTTCTTCCATTCATCTCTTGCTTTGGTTATCCAATCTGGTTGGATAATATAAATGGCACAAAGCAATGCTTCCACCTCTTCATTCTTTAAGATGTTCAAAGGCCTTAGTTGCTTTAAGAGTCGATGAAAATGCATCTTTCTTCAATAATGTTGTTAGAGGTGCTGCTATTCTCCCATAATTCTTAATAGAATTTTTATAATACCCTGTTAACCTGAGAAATCCTTGCAACTGCTTTATGGTTGTGGGGACTTTCCATTCCTTAATGGCTTTAATTTTGTTAGGGTCTATTTTAACACCCTCGTGAGATACAATATGACCCAGATATTCCACCTCTTGTACTCCAAAGAAACATTTGGATGTTTTTGCATATAATTGTTTCTCCTGCAATAGTTTGAGCACCCTGTCAACATGTTGAACATGATCCTTCCAAGACCTGCTGTAAATTAGTATATCATCAAAAAATACTAGCACAAATTTTCTAAGGAAGGGTTTGAAAATGGAATTCATCAACCCTTGAAATGTAGAAGGTGCATTGGTAAGGCCAAAAGGCATGACCAAAAATTCATAATGACCCTCATGAGTTTGAAATGTTGTTTTCGTAATATCTTTAGTCTTCATTCTAATTTGATGGTACCCTGAACGAAGATCCAATTTGGTAAAATAAATTGCTCCATGTAATTCATCCAATAATTCATCAATCATAGGAATGGGAAATTTATCTTTAATGGTGAGCTTATTGAGCTCCCTATAATCTGGACACATGTGTCATGATCCATCCTTCTTGTGTACCAATACTACAGGATCAGAGAAAGAACTTTGACTAGGTTGAATTATACCCGCCTCTAACATTTGTGCAATCATACATTCAATTTCGCTCTTTTGGACATAAGGATATCTATAAGGCATAATTTTTGGAGGAACACTTCCTGGAATCAAATTAATAGAATGATCATGATCACGAATAGGTGGGAGTCCTTTTGGAGTTTCAAAAACCTTGGAATGATTGTCCAAGACTTTTTGGAGATTTGCAGAAATAGATGATTTTGATGTTGGAACTTCTAGTGAGCATAATTGTGCAATTATGCCTCGTTTTTATTTCTTTAGAAGCTTTGTCATGACATTAGAGCTTATTATCTTTCTCGACTTCCTGCAATACCCCGTAATTTGACTTCCTTTCCTTCTGAAAAAAATTTCAAGAAAAGTTCTTGAAAATTAAAAGCTACCGTCCCCAAATATTGTAACCATTGTACTCCTAGTACAACATTAGCACCTACCATAGGAATGGAAAGCATTGAACTATTCAATACATATTCCCCCATGGTTAGCTTGATATTATGGCATTTTCCAGAGCAATTTATAGTTCCTCCATTTGCAACCATCACTTGACATTCTGGTGCTGGGTATAGGAAACAATTCAATTCCTTGGCTACCTTACAATGAATAAAATTATGGGTACTACCTGAATCAATCAATAATATTACCTTTTTCTTCTTGATATGTCCTTCTATCTTGAGAGTTTGAGGAGTGGTAATTCCTGCCAATGCATTACACGATATGGTCGGACTCATTTCTTCCTCTTCTTGGGTTGGTTCTTGGTGTATATCCTCTTCTTGTTCATTTTCTTCTTCCTCTTCACAATCTATGTAAAATAATTTCTTCTCAGCACACTTATGACCTTTAGTGTATTTTCTATCATAACTGTAGCAAAGCCCTTTTTCTCTTTTTTCTTCCAATTGTTGTGGTGTCAACCTTGTAGGTTGTGGAAATCTAGGCGTAGCAACACTTCCTTCTTTATAGAATTGAGTGGTAGGCTTCCTTGTCGCCATAATTTTACATTCAACTTTTCTTGCCAACCTAAATACCTTCTCCAATGAATCAGGTTCCAAAACGCGAACTTCATGTTGGATGTTATCCTTTAAAGTGCCTAGGAAGAGATCAATCCTGTGTTCCTCTGGAATATCAGTTACCCTTATATTCAATTTTTTGAAGTCCTCAATGTTCTCCCCCATTAAACCCTTTTGTTTGAGATTTATCAATTGGCTAAAGAAGGTGTTGCTCTTTGTATCGTCATAATGTGCTATCATTTCCTCAGTAAAAAATGACCAAGTGACAATTTTTTTACGGGAGCAATGTAGAAATTATATGCATTAAGCATGCATAACTCCTAGATTCCCCTGATCTCACAATATTTAACTTCTTTCAAAATACAGAATCATTCCACTGTTAATATTTTGCGGAAAATTAATTGCACAAACATGTAAAGCATAAATAAAAACAATCACACATAACACAATTGTTTAACGGGAAAGCCTGAATCTGAAAACCCCAACTATCATATATTATGTATCATGGAGATCATATGAAAATCTCATACAAAGCTTAGTACATTAAGCTCTCAGTACAATACAATCGTCACACACTAATAAGGAAAAATCTGCAAATCCATGCACCGATCTTTGCCCCCTGCTAGCTTGCCTCCACTGTGCAATCCCTACTGAAGAATAGCTCTGAATGAATTAGAATTACCCTTGCCTTGACCGCGCAATCCTCATTGGCAACTCCAATGTGTGTGTGATGCAATCAATGCATCACTATAGTCACAACAAATAGTCCATCTTTCCCTTTCACCTATCTCTCCACTGGGTCTCCACTGGAACTGACATGCACTGTAGTTAACTGCTGTATTGTTCAATTGATTAATGAGTTATTATTTGTGAATTAATTAACTAATTAATTAACTCCACTCTCACTAGTGTATCATTCAGTTAGACTAGATACAACTAGCTCAACTGAGTCTAACTGAGTTAAACTAAATACAACTCCATAAACTACTCTTCCAACTCTTTCATAACTTTGCCACTTCAGTTCTAACTGAATCCTCCATGCATGATCTCCGGTAAACCCTTGGGAGCGCAATTCCCTCGGTCAACGATGTGCCACATCTGTGCACTGAAACAAAGTGCTCCAAGAGAATAAGTTGTTGTTTAGAGTCTGATTATTATTAAGAGCTAATAATAATTGACATGCATCTATTTTTAGATCAGTGATCTATAAATAGACTTTGCCCAATATTCTAAAAATGTAATTTCATCTATTTTTCCAACTTGATCAACCATCCAGAAATAACATCCTGAAACTTCTGAAATATGATCACCATGTCTAAAAATAGACATAGTCTAAAAATAGACTTGCGCCAAAAATAGCCTATGGGCCCACTTAGTGAAGGCGACTCTTTTCACTAAGCTCATCATCTTGTTGAATCTCAACAAGAAAATCCATCGATACCATACAAATGTAATTTGTTCTAAATGTAAAGTTTCAATGCGTACCTTTTGTGTGTTTTGCACATCATGGAGATCAAAATATTGCTCCATCTGTAGTATCCATGTTACAGGATCCTTTCCATCAAACTTCCTCATATCCATTTTTGGAATATGGTGGTTCTTCCTGCCAACATTAGATTTTATGAAATCATGATTAAAATTTATTTTGTTCTCATCATGAGTTTCCTCTACTATCTTTTCACCATTAGGAAACATTTCTTGTATCAACTTTGTCAAACCTTCCATGTTTGATTTTAGATCATTCTTCATGTTTTCCATTTTCTCATCGATTTTAGCTTCCATGCCATCTATCTTAGATTCCATGCCATTCTTCAAACCATCCATCTTAGATTCCACGCCTTTCTTCAAACCATCCATCTTAGTTTCCATGCCTTTCTTCAAAACTTCCATGTTATTTTTTGTTGCTCTTTGCGAGAGTGAAATTTTGTTGCACTTGCTCTTGTAATTTTGATATGTCATGTTGCCATTATTCATCTTCATGAGTAATAGTAGAGCTTTCTAAAGGCTTAATGGGTGTTGAATTCTTTTTAGGATCCATTTTAGAATCCAATACTGATATCTATTCTACAATATGCCCTTGGAATCGATTCAACTTGATTCTTCAAACAAGACTTATGCAATTCAGGAAAAAAAATACACACCTTTTACTTGCTTTTGAGGAGCTCGATATTGAAATTGAATTATCTCTATAATTGCGGAACCTAAATATCTGAAATTCAACCATGTAGTAGCCCTCTGAAGCTTCTTTCAAGTGCCATAGGTCTGATCTGATTTGGATTCTTCAAGGCAAAGATATATCCAATCTCCCATAATGACCCAAATTTGGACCGGTTCAATAGAGCAAAATTGTACGACTTTTCACGTGTCAATGTTTCCTCCTTTGGCTCTAAAATTGATAGACCGAAAACTACAGTCCGTTTTCTTGTGGCCACTTTTTACAGCATTCCAATCTGATGCTCAGAGAGAGAGCTATGAAGATTTTCCCACGATCACCTCTTTGAGATGAAATTCAGAAGCCTCAAAAAGCCCTAACTTCCACAAATCATATCTCCGAAAATATTCCAAACCAATGTATGAAATTTTGTGATGATGTTCCTAAGGATTGAGGCTTCGCACTCTAAAAATTTTAGCTTCTGAACCTTCGTAGAAAAAAATTTATTACGAAAATACCACGATGACCTGTTTAGGTTAAATTCAGGAGCCTGCAAAAAGACCTAACTTGCACAGAGCATATCTCCGAAAACATTGCGAACCAAGCTCTAAAATTTTGCGATGATTTTCCTCGGGATTTTTTCTTCCCACTCTAAAAATTTCAGATTCTGAACCTTCGTAGAAAAAAGTTATAGCGAAAATGCCACGATGACCTGTTTGGAGCAGCGAAACCCTAGAATCTCAAAGCTTTGATACCAAATGTTGTGAAACCAGCTCCAAAAAGAGAAGAAAAAAGATATCAATGCCTTAGAAATAAGCCACTTCGAGCGGGCAACCTCCAATACATTACATGAATGAACAATTATTGGATGATTCAAATTACAAAACCTCCTTTCTATATATAGGAGTCCATGGGGCCACAATGTAATCCTAGTGGGGCCACAATGTAATCCTAGCTGACCTAACAATAATAATTTAAGGGCACAATAATAACAATATGGGGGTTACAAAGGTACAATAATAACAATAAGAGGGTTACACTAACTACAATAAGGGACTATACTAGTAATATAGGGACCTAACAGAATCTTTATGGCATTTAGAATTTGATGGTTCAGTAAATAAGTTAGGAGAAGGGGCAGGATTTTGGATAACCAACATAGAGACTAATCACTCAGAAGGCCATGCTTTCAGACTCAATTTCAAATGTACCAATAATAAGGTTGAGTATGAAGCCCTCATTCTAAGACTCCAAATTATTAGCAACTCGGGAGGCAAAAGAATATTAATCATGGGAGATTCAGAATTGATCATAAAGAAAATAAATGGAGTATCTTCTGTTTATAATCCTAGATTAAGCAGATACAGAGATACTGTGCTAGATTTAACCAATGATTTATTGGAATGTAAATTTGTTGCTATACCTAGAAAATAAAATATGCAGACTCACTTTCTAGCAACCTTTGCTAGTACATGCAATTTACCATTCCAACCTAATCACAGATATACTGCTGAAGTCAAGCATAGACCAATAATTCCAGACAACCTTAAGTATTGACAAATTTTTTCTCAAGATGAACAGATTTACAAGTTTATGAACAATGAAGGTGAGTTACATAACTGTAAGATTGACACAGATTGTACTATAAACCAAGATTTAGATTGTGAAATAGATTTGAATAACTTAGATGTAAATAAAGTAAAGTTTGCTAAACCAACTAGATTTAGTCAATCATATATTGATAACTTAGAGAAAGTAGAGATTGAAGAAATTCTTGATGTTGAATCTAACATATTGAATCTTAAGGATAATTTCTTACGCAACGGTTTAATTCCTTTAGAAGATATTTTTGACTCAAATGATGTAGCTAGAAAACCCAAAATGGAGCTAGTTATATCTGAGATAGAAGAATGCAATATTACTACAAAGTTAAAACCCAAAATAATCAAACTTTCCAAAAGCTTACCTTAACAAGAAAAGGAAAAATATATTAATATTTTAAAGGAATATCGAGATGTTTTTTCCTGGAGTTATGAGGATCTCAAATCCTAGGATACCAGCATAATCCAACATAAAATTCCAATAAAAGAAGATCAAAAGCCCTTTAAACAAAATTTGAGAAGAATTAACCCTATTTTATTGCCTTTGATAGAAAAGGAAGTGAAAAGAATGTATGATCAACAAATAATTGCACCAATCAGATATTCTAATTGGGTTTCCAACCTAGTTCCAACAAGAAAGAAAACAAGAGAGATAACATTATGTGTTGACTTTAGGAATCTAAACAAAGTATCCTTAAAAGATAATTACCCTTTACCTAAAATGGATCATATATTCCAAAGGGTATTTGGCTCTTCAAGGATGTTACTTTTAGATGGTTTTTCAGGATACAACCATATTTTAGTCCAAAAAGAAGATCAAGCAAAAATAACATTTACTACTCCTTGGGGCACTTTTATGTATGTAAAAATGCCTTTTGGTTTAATGAATGCAGGGGAAACCTTTCAAAGGGCTATGGATATAGCCTTTGCAAAGGAAATACATGATTTATTAGTATTTTACTTAGATGACGTTACTGTGTTTTCCAAAATTGATAATGAACACTTGGATCATCTGAGACAAGTTTTTATTAAATGCAGGAAATTTGGCATCTCTTTAAACCCTAAGAAAAGTTTATTTGGATTAGAAGAAGGCAAGTTACTTGCACACATAATTTCTAAATAAGGAATCAGAATATATCCTGCTAGGATAGAATAAATTCTTAACATCAGTCCACCAAGAAACATCAAAGAGGTACAAGCCTTTCTAGGTAAGATTAATTTTTTAAGAAGATTCATATCCAATTTAGCTGAGATAATTAGAGAACTAAATAACATGCTTAAAAATGATTCAGTTCTTAAATGGACTATGGAGGTCAAACAGTAATTTGACTCCATCAAACAAGCCTTAACTAAAACTCCAGTCCTAATAAGTCTTGACTTTAAGAAAGATTTCATAATTTTTTCATTTGCTTTAGAACACACCATTGCTGCAGTTTTACTGCAGAAAAATGACCAGGGATTTGAAAAACCCATAGATTTCTTCAGTAATACCCTTAGAGATTCCATTTTGAAGTACAACATCATGGAGAAACAAGCCTTAGCAATGGTAAAGGCCATTAAAGACTTCAGAGTTTATATTCTCTACTCTCATATCATTGCCTATGTCCCAAATTCTATAGTAAAAGACATTTTTACTCAGGATGGTCTTGATGGAAGAAGGGGTAAGTGGATTGCCACTATCGTAGAATATGACATAGAGATAAAACCCACAAAGCTCATCAAAGGTCAAGGATTAGCCAAACTTATGGTTAAATCTAATTGTAATGCACTTGACATAAATTTTATTGCCCAAGTAGATGATCAGAAAGAGATGGTGACTCCAATGATCAGTGAAGCCTTCTCAGACTCACCTTGGTATACATATACCATATTTTTACTCCTAAACTTACAAGCTCCTCCTGGATTTTCAAGAACCAAATCTAGATTCTTAAAACTAAAGGCAGTAAGATTTTGTATTTTAGACAATGTACATTTTTGGAGAGATCATAGTGGGGTTTTATTAAATTATCTATTAAAGGAAGAAGCTGAAAAAATACTTGAATAATTTCATTCAGGTGACTGTGGAGGACACCTATATTGGAAAACTACTGTAGAAAAGATCCTAAGAGCTGGTTTTTACTACCTACTTTTTTTGTTGATGTCAAAAAGTACGTAACTTCCTGTCATAAGTGCCAAAATTTTTAGGGTAAGAAGAAATTATTACCTCTCCCTTTAAAGCCTATTTCAACTGAAATGTCATTTCAACAATGGGGTTTAGACTTCATTAGTGAAATTCACCCTCATTCTTTAGGCCAACATAAGTGGATTTTTACAGCCACTGATTATTTTACCAAGTGGATTGAAGCCATACCCTCCAGACAAGCCGCAGATACTGTCATTATCTCCTTCCTAGAAAATAACATTCTTTCAAGATTTGGATGTCCCCAAAAGATAATTACTGACAATGCAACAATATTCAAATCCAAGAAAATGATTGAATTTTGCCACAAATCCCATATCACCTTAGGTCATTTTACTATATATTACCCCCAAGGTAATGGCCTAGCTGAATCCTCGAACAAGAGCCTTGTAAACATTATCAAAAATTTACTTGAAGACAATAAAAAGACTTGGAATAAGAAGTTAGTCAATTCCTTATAGGAAGATAGACTTACTACTAAAAAATCCATTAGTATTTCCCATTACCAACTTGTTTATGGAATGGATGTTGTTTTTCCGTCCTCCCTAGGTGTTCCAGTGATGAAAATTATCCAAGAGTTACAAGTTGAAATAAATGACATTCAAAGAAGGATCAATCAAAATATTCACTTGCAACAAACAAGGGAAGAAGTTTATATCAAATCTCAAGTCATTCAGGATAAAATCAAGATTTTTTTTGATAAAAAGAGTAAAGAGGACGATTTCTACATTGGAGATAAAGTGTTAAAGTGGGATTCCAGAAGAGAAGACAAAGGAAAACATGGAAAATTTGATTTTCTGTGGAAAGGACCTTATGTGATTTATGGATATCGAAGTAATAATTCTTTCTTTTTGAAAGAAATAGATGGAATAGATCTACAAGAAGGACCAGTAAATGGTAGAATGTTGAAGCACTACTACTCTCCTGAGTTAACAAATAGTTAGTTTTTATTCACTTTGATCATTGTACATATACATTGTAGATTTTAGATTGGATTGGATGTTTCCCTAATAAAGTTGAAGCCCGGAGAGAAGGCCCTAAGCTTTGAGAGGTAAATATCATAAGTATGAATAATTGTAGAAATCAGAAGACTCTTACAGGATCATCACAGTCAAAGGTCAAAGGCTACTAGTCTTAAAGTTCTTAACATTTCACCAGAAAATGCCATCCCCATGTGGAGCCACTGTTAGGGTCCTATAATAATAGGGTTCATAAATTTTGAATTGACTTTGATAGTCTTGTAAATATGTACATACCTTGCTTTCTGCAAGTTGTTTTCCCATATTTTGAAAAAATGAAAAAATAATAAAAAGCCAAAAAGAGGGTAAAAATTCCTAAAGGAAAATAAAAGGACTCAGAAAAATATAGACCCCAAAAGAAAAAA
This sequence comes from Pinus albicaulis, assembly GCA_034641835.2. Classification (NCBI taxonomy): domain Eukaryota; kingdom Viridiplantae; phylum Streptophyta; class Pinopsida; order Pinales; family Pinaceae; genus Pinus; species Pinus albicaulis. The sequence continues at coordinate 444,707,772 of CM076583.1, forward strand.
GAGATAAAATAAGACCTGAAAGTGAGAAAATCCAAATTCCACTAATTTTACTTTTACTGCAAGAATAATTATTATGTGTAGAGTGTCAATAAATGCCATAATCCATGATTAGTTAAACGGTTTAATCTTAAATTTTCATGTTTTCAATTTCATGTTTTATATAGAGAATAAAGAATTGTCAAACAGTATCCCGGATGCGGGTGCATTCCAGTGAGGTGATGGCATTCAAAGAGCAGGACGGTGTGTGGCAAGGCCACATGGCCGCCTGCAACCAAAATTTATGGTGCCTCGATCGTCTTAATTCTTCAGGCCACCAACCTCAGAGGCATTTACGCCGGTGGGGAAGATGAGGCCGTGAGTTTTTCATAATTCCATCCTTCGACTTCAGTCTCTCGCTCATCACCCCTGCGCATGAGTTCTCGGCTCTATTACAGTTCAGTTCGACAGTTTCCATGAAGAATTTCCCTCCACCGATTAGCTCTGGTTGCCCTACTGAAGCGGAGCTTCCCAGCTCTTGTACCGCGCTGGGAAAACGAAGTCTTCTAAGTTGTTGTCTAGAGCTCCTTCCTGGCTATCACTATTCCCATATTCCTTTTTTCCCTTTGCATTTTGGCCTCTCATCTCAGCCCAATTTTCCTGCTTCCTAGCGTCTTTCTTCCCCCTCTCAGCGCAATTCTCCCCACTTGCATAGTTCTAGTGGGACAATGCCCAGACTCAGGCACAGACTCAGGTGTCGCAGAGGTAGCACCCGAGCTCAGCCCTCCAACCGTCGCTGCTCTCCCTCCACCAATTCTTCGACCTCTGCTTCTGATAGCTCGCATGGCAGGTATCCTGACACGCGTAGCGAGCGTGGGCATGGGCATGGGCAAGGACGCAGTCTTCCCTCCCATTCGCGTGGTGCTTCGGTCCCTCTGTCTTCCCCCGGTCTCCGCATTGCTGACTTTGCTTATCTGGCCAACCCTTCCACGGCTCTTTTTCACTTCCAATGTGAAACCATTCGGCCTCTAGTTGTCGCGACCGTCTCTGTCACCTTTAAGGAAATTCCGCAAGCTGGCCCTGATCCTCTCTCTCTTGCGCACCCTTCCAACCAGCAGGGCCCCTCTGAAATTGCACAGGTCACTCAAATTGGCGAAAAAGGAATTTCTCCGAAAGCGAGCGCTAGCAGCTCTTGTCCCCACAGGATAAAGACAAGCAGGAGGACTGTGGTGAGACGGGAAAAGAGGCAACTCCAAAAGAAACGGCAGCAAGAAATTGTCCCATTCCGGATGAAGATAACGGCTACTGGTGCAGAATTAAAGAAGAGCCCCCCTCTGATGACTATGGTCTCTAGTGCAGCCAACCTCACTCAAGTAATTTTGTTCAGATTTTATGCCATGTTGTTGCTTTCAGAAGTGTTAGTCATTTGGTATGTCAAACTACAGTCACAGTTATATGGTTATGTTAAAGCTGGTTTCCTCATTCGAGGCAGCTCACACACCTTTTTCAGGCTGGTTTCCCCTTGTGGGCAGCCCATTTTTGCTATTTTGCTGAACTCATGACGCCTTTGAAGGCCCTACGCTGTATGTACTATATGTTTCAGTAATAGATTTTAGACTTACTTAGAAAAAAAAAGAAAGAATTGTCAAACAGTTTAAACTTAACAAATCAGTAGGTAGGTAGAGAATAATGAGGAGCTCAACAGTGTAATCTGAGCCCTCGTATGAAATAAGGTAGACTTAGATAGTTTTGTCCCTTGAAAGAAAATTGTTTTAAGGTTGCAAGCCTAAATTCACCCATGAAAATGAAGTAAAAATTTTAGAAATAAAGACGGGTAGGTAGAAAGCAATTGAGCAATCATATAATAAAGCATCATCGGGCAAAAATCACTAATTTTTCCTCCCTTACAAGTATTCAGTATTCTAAATTATCAGTAAAAAAGGCTCAGAGCATTTCTCTGACTTTTTTTGGGACTGTAACCAAGGCTTGATGACTGGTTAGCTAAAAATATTGAATTCCCACACTAGACCCACATTCATCAACATTTACCCTTCATTCATAAATCATGATCCATTGTTCCTAAGTAAAAACTCATTTTTACTTAGGAAAATCTAAACCCTAAATAGCTAATCTCATTCTCATTCAAAAAATCATTCATAGACCCTAAAATACATTTGTCCCTAAGTTAAAGTGTGAAATATTAAAAAGACAACAATGCTTTACTTTGTCTATCATTTACACTTTAAAATTGGAGTTAACATGTATTTTATGCCCATTACACTATCAATTTTTTCATATTAACACCTAAATTATTGTATTAAATCCCTAACTTCAACATCCATATAATATTAAAACCTTTTATTTTAAATAACCCTATAAAGCCACTATTTTAAATTTAAACCAATGTTTAATATCTCATGTGAGCAAACATAAAACCCCACCCAACTATCCCATTGGTCTAAACATATCTTTATGCAAATATTCCCCCCCTATAGTTTTAAAATTGTCAAAAGGTTGAAAACTATATAATAAAATAAAGCCCACACCCATATGCATTGATTGAAACATTGTATAAATGTTTTAATAAAACTTAAACCCCCGCCACATATTACATCAAGCCTAAGGTTTACAAAGTTTGTTTAAATGCCTTTTCATAAAGTTTAAAACCATCCCCGCATATAAAATACCCCGACCCCACTCCCATTCCGATGCATCTCTCGAACTAATCTAGGTCGTTCGCAAACGAACCTCAGATCCAACGACGGAAGCTCGATATCGCTTAGAAAAATTACGCGGTTACCCCCATGCCAAATCTGCGTGAAATGGGTTGTTTTAGAATTTTATCTCTCCCCCACGTGTTTGATTCCTATTGGATCACGTGGGTTAAGCCCGATACGACTTACCGCCAAAAACATGAGCGATAACCATTTATGGTTTTGATCCTTCGATTCTAAAACCACCACTCCCGCCCGATGTGACCAACATTAAATGCAGAGTTAAATGTAACCAATATGTTTAATAAACCTACAAAAATGCATACATTTCTCATTATTCTGCACGTTAACCTTGCACGAAACCTTCCGACTGTAAAAACAATATGTTTCCGCCATTTTATTGTCCAAAAGCCTTCAAAATTTGCCCTGTGATTATTTAAGACCACCAAGGAGTTTTTAATTTCTCCAGAAAACCTACAGAAGTTATCAACTCATTCAAAAACCTCAGAAGCTGTTCCGAAGTCCAAATACCTGCATACAATAGGTATTTTTCTGAAATTAGAACCAGCAATCGATTTAAAAGGCCTTTAAAAAAAAAATTCATTCAGAAATCCATAAATATCAAAATAATTCCATCAAAATAGTCCAAAAACAGGCCGAGCCCTACCAGTTTTTTTCCAAAAACCCTGTTTCAGACTGCTGCGAATAATTTTTGAGGAAATTTGTGAGTTTTCCTAGTTTGATGAACTATTTTAAGCCCTAAAATAAACTAGAAAACCTCTGAAGGTATACCAAAATTCTTTGCCCAATTTCAATAGACTTTTTAACCCAATTTCTCATTAAAAGACTCAGGAAACCCTTGTTTCTTGTTTTAAACTAGTTCAAAAGCATGTAAACCTCTTTGACAGACTTAATTTGAAGGAAATCCCTAAGAAAAGACTATACTTTGCCAAATTTATCCAAGAAATCCTCTGCTAAAGTAAATTACTTCTGCAAACTATCTAAACTTGTAGGAGTAGCCCAAAATGCCTAAAAAGCAGAGCTCTAGCAAAATTGAAGCTTCCAAAGTGCCTAAACCAACCACTGCCATGATTTCAAATACTGCTATTGTTGTCAATCATTTACAACCCCCAATCATAGACATTGAACATATCCCATTAGATGATATTGATTACAAGATAGCAGATCCCATTGTTGAATTTAACCTCCTAGATATCCATAACTGGTGCTATGAAAAGTCATTAGATAATGAAGAAGAAGTCCATATTTGGGAATCCCACTTGCCCAACTATGTTGTCCCTATAACTCACCCATTCCAGGAAGTCATTAGGTTATGTCAACAACATTATGTACCTAAGAAAAGAGCCATTGTAAATGCCAATAAAGAAGTGTTTTTTACCATTACTGCAGAATCAATTAACCAGATGCTACAACTTCAGCCTGACCCCCAAGCAGTCCCTTTATCTATAGAGGCCCTCACCAAGTTCTATATTGGCCTAGATTTTCCCAAGAGATTCATGAATTTTCAGACATTTATGCCTTTGCATGTAGAAATTCCTAAGTTAAATCCCCCATATTCTACTGCTAAATTTTCGGAAGGTTCAAGACATTTGATTTCCATGCTTTCCTTCATCCTTGGATATTTTACTGATGAACACATAGATGATTCCATCTTGGGGTTCTTATCCACTTTATCCCCAGGTCAACCCCCATCAGTAATCTTTGATTATGCTAATTTTATTGCAGATAATATTCGTCATCAATTGAATAATTTGCAAATTGAGGGAGTGTTTAGATATACTTTCTTCCTTTTCCATATTTTTTTATACTTTCAATCAGATAATTTTCTAGTTACTCTCCAAAAGCTTGACATAGATGGAAATCCTCTATCTGTCATTTTCTGGACATCATTTCTCAGGAAAGAATGTATAGATTTCACATATTCAGAATTTTTAAAGTTATTTTTACATCCAGTGATCACGATGTTAACCAAAGCAAAGCAGCCAAGAATAAATGAAGAAATTAAAAAGATATTGCAGTTATTAGAACATAGTAAGGTTGGTGACTGGTATTTATATGAAAAATATACTGAGATCGGAGTCTTTGGGTCAAATTTGTTACCTTACAAATTACCCAAACATCCTTCAATGAGGATCATTTCCTTGGAGTATATCAGGCAAATCCTAAACTCTGATTCCATAAATTTCATGGCAGCTAAGAAGAAAACTCAATTCAAACTAAAGAATCAGATAGGGCCATTCATTTGCAATCACAAGGATGCAGAGAAAGAAGCAACAAAGCAGTTATTAGAATTTAAATTGGAAGAAAGTTTTCCTTGGAATTATGATCCACAAGGGATCTTGAGTAAACTAAGGGTTAAATGAAAGTTAGCACCTTTCATCCATGAAGCAAAACCAGAAAAAGAAAATTTTTCAAATCATATTGAGTGGATTGAAAATACCTTAACAGGTGCAGTAAACAAAGGTAATACTTGTCATACTTTAGAGGCTGCAAATCAGCCAGAAAATTCCACTAAAAGAGTAAGGGAAGAAGGAGCCTATGTGGTAGAAAATACAACTGAAACTAAGTTCAAGCTCATATATAACAAAATTCCCAACTTGGATTCAACAGGTAAAGGAAAAGTAACAATTGATGTGGAAGAAATGGAGCTTTTAAATACCAATACAGATTTGCTAGAGACAAATGTTGCTACTGTGAATATCAATGAGCCAACTACTAAAAATCAGAATGAAGAACAAATCAACAATGAAGATGCACAATTAATAGAAAGACAACATAGCATGGAAGCCTCTTCCTCACAGGCAGCTGAGGAAAAATATTTGGATATCAAAGAAAAATATAAGCAAATTAAGTTGAAGAATGAAGAGGTAAAAAATAATATTTATTCTCAATATCTCAAACAGACTCCAAGTTTTCAAAACATGCTACTTTCTGCATTTGATTGTTCTAATCAAAAGCTAATAATGTCAGTATTGCAGCCCACAGTTAAAACTCCAAAGACAGTGGCAGATTATAAGAAAGTTGATTTGGAAGTCCAGATAGATATGATCCATGCTCTTGATCAAATTGAGTTCCATAGACAGGCCTCAGAAATTTTATATTCTACTGTCATAAATAAATCCATGAGTTCTCAGAAGCTCCAAAACAACATCTCCAACATGCAAGATCAGATGAAGATGGAAAAAGCCTCATTGTATTCCAAGGATCTAAGGATAAAAGCATTATAAGAACTAGTTTTGCAGGTGGGATATGACCCTGCTAATATCAAAGCAACATAATTATTGGTGAAGAAGAAAAATGAAGATATAGCAGCTTTGAGGAAACAACTCAAACTTCATCAAAGTGAACATCCTCAAACAAAAGAAATCATACAAGAACAGAATGAAAACGATGAAATGATGAATTTAATTTTTCAGTTGATAACCCAAGTTAAGGAGATGGAGATTCAGATGGACAAACTTGTCCAGGAGAAGGAAACAATGAAAATACTAGAGATTCCTACAGTTATTCTAGTAATCACTACAACAATGCCTTCAACTTTAGCTGAAAATTTGGCACCCAAAGAACCACTGGCTACTGCAGTGATAGTAACTTTTTCCACAACCTCAGCTACTGAATCATCTACAACAGTAATTCAACATACAAATGAAGCCAAAAAAATAGTAAAAGCTATGGATGAGATGTGTCTTAAGACAAATGAGATCAGTAGATTGAAACAGGTGATAGATAATCTTGAGAAGTCAAATAAATTGGCTCAGATAAATGCAAAGACACATGAAAAAAATGCCATCAGACTGAATGAAGAGTTGAAGAAATTGCAGAAGGAATTGACATTAAAGGAGCAAATATCATACATCAAAAATCACCTTTGGAACAATGTCATTGAAGCCATCTATGATGTATGGCCTTCAATTCAGGTAATTTTTTAACAGAGAGAGTTATCACTAAAATCCGAAGCAGAAATTCAAAAGACTTAAGGTGAGCTGGCTGACAATCTAGAACAAGCTTTAAAGCTAATCACATTCCTCAACAGTAAAAATAGACAAGAGTTAGAAGAACTCAAGATTACTGATAGAACTGAAACTATCCTAGAAATTAGGAAAGTTATTACAAAGAAGAATCTGATTAGGCAACTGGAAGAAAAGTGTGAGAGTATGAATACTGCCATAACCAGGTTTATGGTCAAGTTTACAAATTTGAGGCAAAAAGGACTTCCTGACATTATGGTCATTAATGATAAAATGATGGCTCATAATGACTATGATAAGAATATTAGAGAGTTTGCAAAAGAATAGGTAAAAAAACCATCAGGACAAGGCATTCCAACTGGAAAAGTGTTACTCAAGATTTTTGAAGACTTATTCTATTTGTAACATGAGATAAAACACTTGTTTGTCATCAAGCCAACCTTTGCTAGATATATTGAAGCTGATGAAAACTTCAGGAAATTAAAAAAGATACAAATTCCTAAAGATGAGGATTGACAGTCACTCACAGATTTATTATGAAGGATGAAAGATAGACAGCTGAAAGGAGAAAAAACTGTTTGTTGATTTACATTCAAAACATATTTTTACAGCAGTAAACAATTTGGACTATGGTTAAAGAGTATCAGAGTTTAAAGAGTATCAGTGAATAAAGAGAATTAGAGAAAGAGTATCTGACAAGGCAGATCATATTCCAAAAACAAATTTAAATATCTAAAGCCAGCAAGGAGGACACCAAGGCAGCCAGCTGCATCTTATCCTCAAAGAAATTTCTATTTCTTTTGGATAAATAGGACAACTTGCTGATTTGTTAAGCAGTTGTCCCTATTATTATTGTAAAGATATTTTATTTTCCCTTAGATAATTCCTAGAAACATTCTAGGATATTTTTTAAAGAACTATGTATAAATACTTCATCTTTAGAAGTATTTTGGGTGGAATAAAATTGTTGGACATTGTTATAGTCATTTCTTGTTGTACCTCAAAGCTTTTTTGTGTGTCAAAATTCGAGTAGCAGGATGGATCAAACCAATTGGCATCATACTTCAGGATTCCTGTGATGAGCTATTTGGAGTGAAGTATTTCATTACTTGTCATTGTTATCTTTCTTTGTTACATGCATCCATCTATGTTTTTTTTAATTTGAATGAATAACGAGGAGTATTATTGCAGGATTTGTTAAGAGCACCCTGTTTTTAACTAGTTATCATTTATATGTTTTCCTCTGATTTCCAATGTAGGGAACCCTTAATTGCTCCCTCTCTCGTTTGACCTCTTCCTACTACTTCCTTTTCCGGATCAAATGATTCTTAAGTGCCCTTTATCCCGATCATAACACCTCATAAAAACAACTTTCCAAGATCTTCAAGGGTTATCTATCTTGCCCTGAAAACATTTGACCTTTTGGCCTTGATCCTAGTTCTGTTTACTTGATTTTGACTCCTAGTCCAATGGAAAAAAAGATTTCCCACTATCCTTCCTTTCAAGTGATTTTCCCACCAAATCTACCAAAACCAAACCAAAGCTGCACATTCATAACTAGCCTAATATTTACAAATTGAAGAAAAGTTAAATTTTAAAGAGAGAGCCCTCTCTGAACCCTAGGAAGGCTAGATCCTAGAGTTTGAAGTTGGTTTGTGGTTACCTCTAGTTTTCTTTGACTAAAAATGAAAATCTCATAACTTTAGAATTACTAGAGTGATAACATTACTGGAAACCATACTGGGGAACTAACCAATATTAAAATATTTCTATTCATCCTTTTACTTTAAGATTGATTTTATAAGTTGTGGGTATTAAAAATTGTAATTTTAGCTTCTAGGAAAATTTACTATACTAGGTCTAACTCGGATCCTAAACCTGCTGTTATAGTGGACAACCTTGACCGAATTGGCAAAAAGAAAAAACAGTTAGAAGATTTAGAAGCTGATGTATCATTAAAAAGAGTCCATTCATTACCACAAGAATTAGTAAGTTTGCAAGATATAGATTTTGATTTGAAATTTGAGCATTCTTTGTTTAGAAGTCAATCTGAAAGTGATCTTTATACCACTGTTATAGACCCTGTTTTTATTTCATTCTTGGAAACAAAACATAAATATGTTACACTAGAATCTAAATCAAAGAAAGTTGAATATCAGACTAAAATTGAATAACTTAATACTACTATTCTCAAATATATTGATGAAGCTATTGAATTAGCTCAATTATTATCCTATACCACTAAGCCTTCAGTTTCAAAATTACATACCACCATAATACCAGCTTTAGAATCATCTCTATATGTTGTTACATCATATATAGCTTCCAATACCACCACATCTATAGATCAATTTATCCCTAAATTACCTTTACAGCCTAGAGTACTATTTCCACCACTCATTTCATCCACTATATCCATTAGCTCACCTTTTGATTTTTCAAACATATCATTCTCTTTCCATAGTAGTTCCACTTATATTCCAATTTCATTTCCCATTACCTCAACTACAGCTTTTATTTCATCAGCTATCACTTCCAGTTCAGCCCCAAGCACTTCTATTTTACCTCCTAGCAAAGCTAAACTTCAAGCTATGACTGCTAGGTATGCTCCCCTAGTCTTACCACTACAGCTTCATGACATGCCTCAAGACTATTAGATTAATATACCATAGTTTGATGCCACTACCCATTATAAAACTCAACAACACATAACTAAAATGACAGATTTCTTTGAACTCTATGAGATTGATGATTCAGATGTTCAAATGAGGTTATTTGCACAAACATTAACAAGGGAAGTTAAGAAGTGGTTTAAAGGTCTTGTTGATGGTAGTGTAATTGATTTAGTTGTGTTTCATAGATTGTTTTTAAATAAATGGGAAAAGAAAAAGAATCCACTACAGATATTGTCTGAATTTGATGCCATGAGAAGAGCTCCAAATGAGTCAGTGCAAGACTACTGCACTAGATATAACAGTGTTTACAATTCCATTCCTGCAAATATTAAACCCACTCCTGATTCTGTCCTACTCAAATTCCCTTATGGATTTGACACAAACATGGCTTATCAGTTGAGGGAAAAAAAATGCAGAAACCTTAGAAATAATGCAAACAGATGTTGTTAGTGTAGAAGTAAACATTTTAGCTAGAAAATCTAGACTAAGAAATGAGAAAAGAGTGACCATGAAAGAAAAAACTTCCAATTCAGACTAAAAAATAGACATATTAGCTAAAAATTTAGACAATATGATGGATAGAATAGACAACATAGAGAGAATACCTTAGTGGGATAATCAACAGCAAATTAGAAATCCCAATTTTAGGAAAAACAAAAACTCAGGAAAAGTAAAAGAAACAACCCCAGACCAAACAATAAGACCCCCCTTCCAAGAGAACTATGCTGAAAGTTCTCAGAATAATGATGATGATGAGGATGCAATAAATCTAATGGGAATAGATGATAATAATGCTATTTTTCTCACTAACGAAGATCAGGAATTATTTGAACTCCAACAACTCAAATTAGATTCAGGTGAATCCTTTGATTATAAAAAAGGTTATGATTATGCTATAAATGAAATAAACAGTTAATATAACCTTAGAAATAAGAAAAAAATGAGTCTTGTACCAAGAAAAATTCTCAAACTCAGAATAAGAAAACAATTGAAGCTCCTAAAACAAAAGTTCTGCAAATTCTCCTAAGGGAAAATAAGAAAAACTCTTGTTCTTCCCATAACATTTATAGTCCTATAAATGCATCAAGCCCTAAAATTGTTGATATTATTGATGAATTTTCTCAAACTACAAAAGATTCACGAAAATCTACTGCTGAAAAAGCTTCTAACTCTGTTAAAACAACAAATTAAGGTCCTAAAATACCCTCTGTTGATCCTAAATCAGTGGATCCAAAAACTGCTATTTCAAAAACACCTACTGATAATTCTAAGTTTGAAAGAACATCTACTGCTTCATAAACAATCCCTGAAGAGAAAGTTAGGAGCAGTAAAACACAAGAGAATCAAACAGAGAATGTCAAACCAATAGAAAATGAAAACATAACTCTAGAAAAACAAGACAAACCAACACAAACTATAGTTACCAAAGAAGAATTGATTCCAATCAGTAAATCTCAACCTACATTCAACATACAATCTGAAATTTAAAAGTTAAAAATACCAATTCCTCTGACAGAATTGGTAAAACATGACTTGTCTAAATCAACCATAACTGAAACATTAAACATGAATGATGGAGAAGATTCCATAAATCTAAATCATGATCAGCCAGAGTTGATTTTTGGCCCATATGTGAATGGAAAACATGCAGGTGGAGCAGTTCCTCCATTTTATATCAGTCTTACCATTCATGATCAAATTTTACACAATGCCATGCTAGATTGAAGAGCTTCCCATAATCTAATGCTTAAACCCATAATGGAAACTCTCAATCTAGAAATTACAATGCCTTACAAAGATTTGTTTTCATTTGATTCAAGTAAAGTTAAATGCCTAGGTTTAATCAAAGATTTGTGTGCAACACTAGTTCAATATCCTGGTAAGAGTATATTAGTAGACATTGTAGTAGTTGATATCCCACCTAAATATGGAATGTTACTATCTCACTCATGGGGAGAAAAGTTACAGGGATCTCTACAATTGGACATGTCTTATGCTACTATATCAGTTTTTGGTCAGTCTAAGGATTTATATAGGTAAACATTGATGAAGTTCATGGTCAGTAGTGTAGATAGATCTATAAATTACCCAATTTAATCTACACCAAATGACATTTATTATTTTATCTTATGTAACTCTGAAACTAATGAAATCCAAACTGAACTAATAGATAAAAAGAAAACACCAAACAATGATAATATTTTTCATGAATCTTTATGGCATTTAGACTATGATGGTTCAGTAAATAAGTTAGGAGCAGGAGAAAGAGTTTGGATAACCAACATAGAGACTAATCACTTAGAAGGTCATGCTTTCAGACTCAATTTCAAATGTACCAATAATATGGCTAAGTATGAAGCCCTTGTAGTGCTCAACTTAGTGTTCCTAAATTGAGGTCATTAATTGTCAACCAGGGCTAGTAAACCGCTGAAGTGAGGTGCACCATATGTGCCTAGGTATCTGTTTCTCACTACGTTGTGTTTAGTGTTTTTCTGATGTTTTTGGTTTTATGGTTTTATGTTAAAAAGAAAGCACTAAATGTTGATGAAGGACAGTTGTTGGACATACTAAAAACAGAGCAAAACCTATTCTAAACTGTGCATGGTACTAAAGAACAGAAAATGCAAAGTTTGATAAGGACTCATAGCAAGGAACTAAACCACAACATGAACTCAATAACTCATAACATAAACCCATCCAATTCATTCATTAGAAGTATGTTGGAATAGCTTGAGAAAAGGACAAGTTTAGTGTAAATGAAGTTCTCCTAAATAAACAATCATCTTATAATATTACAAAGAATCTCATCCATGATTAGAAGTTTATTAGAACATAGTTGAAAGAGATTATTTGTAGCACAAATAAGATTTCCACTCTACATTAACTTATAATGCTAAGATTAATTCATTCTGCAGCTCAACTTGTCACTACTAAGCCTCATCAAAGATTTTCTATAATAGTTTTGAGAAAAGGCTTATTTGTGAAATTGCAAAAGACTACAGAAAAATAAAGGCCTTAAACTAATATCACTAATTCTTGTCCAGATGATGATGTATTAATAGAAAGTCAAAACAAGATTAGTTTGTAAATAATGAAGGCCGTGAAATCTAATGTTGACAGTTAATACTACTTAAAGAACAATGGATAACACTGAACTAGAATGCAATTGATCAAACTTGAAACACAGTGACCACAACTAAACTAAAATGCTTTTAGCCTAACTTTGAAATACAGTGAACTGGAACTGAACTAGAATGTCACCAATCTAACTTAAAGTATAGTGGACAGATTTATACTAGAGTGCCATTATCAAACTTGAAATATAGTGACAGAATTAAACTAGAATGACATCTACCTCCGGAGTACTACAACTAGACTAAAGATGCAACTAATCACTGGAATGTTTCAGCTCTGTCTTATTCGGAATTAGTGGTATTTTGGAATAGTTTGTAGAACAAGACTGGCTGCAACATTTTATGTAAGTGAGCATCAAAGCATAAAATTCAACAAAACACAACAAAGCTCTAAAACACCACAGCCATGTCTCATCCGAAATTAGTGATATTTTGGAAGAGTTTATAGGATCATGACTAGCTGTAACAACTGATGTAATTGAGCATAAGAACGTAAAAATTAACTCCTAAAATACTACAGTCACACCTCATTCGACATTAGTGATATTTTGGAAGAGTACGTAAGAACGAGACTAAACTGTAGCATCCAATACAAGTGAATATAAAACACAAAATTCAGAAATTCAATTGAACTAGGAATGAAATGAGACTAAGTTACTTATCTAAATCATATGAAAAAAGCTTCTCAGGTAGCAGGGGCCCTCCGCCACCGGAGTAGCACGCAAATCTACTCAAGATTGACTCAGCTCGTGCAATAAAGTGATGCTTCTTTCATTAAAGGAGAAATATTTCAAAATAGAGTATTTACGGTTCTCTGAGATCTAGGCAAAAAATAAAATCTAACCAACAGTTTCTCGGTCTCCCGAGTCATAATTATAATGAAGTTACATAACTACTCTTGAGAAAAATATGGATAAGTGTCTTTCCCACTTCTAATCAAATTAAAACTCTTATTAACAGTCTTGTGCTTTACTGCAGACATCTGTAGAGTCCGTGTTTTGATAGGAAATTGCTTCTCTTCTACGTGCATAACCGCTTGGAGACTTTAACTCAAACTTCGTGGGGAGAAAGAGATGATGGGGAAGTGTTGTGGATTTCACCCATATGCCTTTTTCTTTGCAGTGACACCTGAAACCTACATAAACATGAGGATAGCTGCAGAATAGACGACTGGCTATGGAATGCCTGTATTCTGTAGCCGAGTCTTAGCCAAAAATTACTACACCAACAAAATCATGAAAATATAACAAGTTAGTCATTATATAAATTCTTAAAGCAAATTTAATTAATCTTATTGACCATTTAAGCCTGTAATTGATGAGGGATGAAGAGAAGATGAAGTAGAATGTGGTGAAAGAGAAGAACATCTTTGGTGCTCAACATACCCCCACTGCAAGGTTTTTGCATGTCCTCATGCAATTACTCCATGTACTCTGAGACCTCTGCTAGGACATCCAACCCTCTTCTTCTGCTTTGTCTGAGAGTCAATGGTCTTCTGGGCCCTTATGACTAACTTGAATTTTAAATTTGTAAGTGCCCTAATTAACTTTTTGTTTTTCTTCTTCAATTTTTCACTGGCCTTGTACAATTTCTCCATTTGTAAATATAGAGTTGAATTCATATCACTTTTTAGTTTCACCTACTCCCTCAAAATGTCATTCTCATTCTTGATATGCCTATTGAGTACTTCTAACTCATACCTATATCTTCTTAGCACATCAATTTCAGATTTTGGTGGGCTAGGAGTTCTGTCTCTACTTTTTGAAGCTCTCCTCTCTAACGACTCAATATAATTGTAAATTTGTTGTTGTGCTGGGTCAATTTCTGGAGTTTCTTCATCCTCAATGTTTATGATCCCTGTTTGTCTAACCTCTATTTTCTTTAGTATACCTCTAATTCTGTGGCTCCGTCTTGGTTGAGATGGCCCTTCTCCTCTGTCTTTGGCATATTTTTTTATTATTCTCTCCTTCTTAAGCTTCTTCTTTATTTGAGCCAATTTCTCAGAAATCATCTCTTCACTGTCCTCTTGAATTGATTTACCAGTTTCAACTTCAATAGTTTTGGAAATTTCCCTTCTCCTGCTTCTTCTTGTAGGTTTGCTTTCAGGTGGAGATTCTTTGGGTTCCTCAAAATGGTTCCTCACTAGAAACTCTTCCCAATTATCTCCCATTTTCCTCAAATGATGTTCAATTAAGATTTTGACTAAACCATGGTGATACAAAGTTGTTTCTAGAAATTGAACCCTTTTTTGAACGTTTGAGGCCATTCTTTTCAGACTATGAAGTAGGAAAAAGGGAAAATTAATTTCCTCATCTAAGAAATGCATCAATAACCAAATATGGTAGACATAGAGAGTACCAAATCTACCTTCACAGGTGATAAATTTTTGCAAAATGAGTAACATGTTCCTCCACTTATTCTTTAATGCCGAGCTAGGAATACCCTTTTTAAAAATGGAAACATCCATACTTGGAGTCTTAAGCATTTGCCTCCATGCTTCGTTATGGAATTCTCTATTTTTGAACCACTTTTATCCTTGTCTAGGTAATTCCGTTGCCTCTGCAATGAAAGCCTCTGTAACAGTGAATTTAATGTCTCCTATTTCAACCTCGGCTCCATTGAAGGACCGTGCGAATGTTTTAGTCACCTCTTTGTGAAAACCACTGAATTTTTCCAAGAATTGCAACCACCCTGCTTGCTGTAACATTTCTCTGATTTGTGGATAACCCTCCAAGTACTTGGTTCCAACCAGTTCAGTCCTCACTATGAGACCCATAGCTTTTCTTCCAACCTTCAGTTTACTGCTCGTCTGCTCATGGTGAAAATGGTTGTCAAAGAGATGTTTCTACCCCAAAGATGTTTCTCTGTTTTACAGAGCGAAATGGCTAAGTATTGGCTGCGGAAAGGAATGATATGGAGTGGTTATGAAACAAGTGTAATGCGGTGAGGATAATTCACATGGATTAATGAGTTGAAAGCTATCACGGAAGAAAAGACCATGGAGATATTTCGTTAAGCAATTCAAAATCATCATTAAATACTTTGGCCTAGTGACGTGACTGATCAAATCATTTCAGTACTTTAACCGTTAAGTTTTTAAATGATGACCGAATATGGTAAGATGGAAGGGTTTTTGTTCAAATTTTTTATGATATGGTTGATAGGCATGATCAACACGACTAATTAAAATAACATTTTTGAATCATATATGACTTAACTATGCTAAAATTTTCATGATTTGTCACCATAATAATTTCATACCTTTGCCTTTCCTTTGATTTTCTTTGTGGTTCTGATATTCCTTGTCCTCAATCATTGATCTTCATTTCCTCATAACTTCTTTGATTTTTCTTGTTGTTTTGAATATGCAAGATCAATTTTCTGCTAAATCAAATGTTTACTGGATAGTGCCTTCAGGGTCTCTGGCTGCAGAATGTCTGTCTGGCTGCAGAATGTCTTCCTAGCTGCAGAATGTCTGACTGATTGCAGAATGTACCTGTAGAAGTCTTGAAACATGAAATGGAATGGTTTGAAGCATGAATGAAATGATAGAATATTGTATGAAAATGAGTTAAAAATGGATCATGGAATATGGTGTGATGGAGTATGAGTGGAGTGAGTAATGGAATGAAACAGATCACAATTATGAAGTGGAGTGAAAAAGTGACCTGCAGCTTCTGGTCTGTATTATTCAATTGCAGAAAGAAATCAATCTTGAAACTCTGAGATGGAAATGAGGTGGACCATGGAATGAAATGAATGAAGTATGGATGAAATGAAATGGAGTATGAAATGAAATGGAGTATGGATGAACGGAGTGAAATGGATCATAAGTGGGATGTGAATCACTTATGATTTTATGATAGCTGCTTGCAGAGAGAAAAAAAAAACAAACTTTGAAAAGCTAAAGTGTCAGAAAGATTCTGATTTTCACTCTATCTTTTCTGTATAAACATGCTAATCAGAGATTAGTTTTCATGTTTATACTTTTTTTTTTTTCAAATATCTGTTTGGTCAATTTAGTGTGTCCTAAATTGCTAACATAAATTATCAACCAGGGATTTGTAAGCTGACGAAGTGTGGCGCACTATATGTGCAAGATAACCTATCTCTTACCTTTTGTCGTTTTTGGATTTTTATGAAATTCTAAAAGACAAGTATGGAGACAAATATTCAAGACAATGATGTCCTTCTAATGGTTTTCCAAACTTCAAAAGAATTTTAAAACACACAATGACAAAATTAATTCCTAAAAGGAAATGAAAATTGCATCACTATTCTAATCAAGCAAACAATGAACTATTTATCATGAAACTCATTATCCTTGCTGCTGTCTAAACACAAAAGAAACTGTACTCAAAGAAAAGATTGCAAGTAAAGTAAAACTAAAATAAAATTACATCAACTCATATTCTGACCCCTCACAATTAGTCTAGCTATGGCTTTCGGAAGTAATCATAAACAACTTGAGCAATCTAATATCTAATTTGCAGAAAAAGAAACTAATATCAAACTACACACTCATACTTCAATCCCTCACCATTAGTCCAGCTATGGCTTTCGGAGGTAACTGAAAATGACATGAGCAATTTAATATGTCTAACTTTCAGAAAAGTAAACTAATATCAAACTACACACTCATACTTCAATCCCTCACCATTAGTCCAGCTATGGATTTTGGAGGTAACTGAAAATGACATGAGCAATTTAATATATCTAACTTGCAGAAAAGTAAATTAATATCAAACTAAACACTCATACTTCAATCCCTCACCATTATTCTAGCTATGGCTTTCGAAGGTAACTGAAAATGACATGAACAGTTTAATATCTAACTAACTACTAAAGAAAATGTGCAAGACTGAAATAAACAAAACAGTGCTGGAATTAAAAGCTAAGAAAAATAAATCAACAGAAGGAAAAGACTGATTCCATGTCATTAGTCATTGTAAAACTATGTGCAAATGCCCGGGTTGCAATGAAAAATTATGCTAAAAGCTATGATTTCATAAAGCAATCTAAGTAAGGAAATATCACAAAACAGAATTGAAAGCAACTTATCTAGAAAACATGCAAAAGCCTCCTAAATTGCTAAAAGCAACGGCGCCAAAATGTTTGGTCAATTTAGTGTGTCCTAAATTGCTAACATAAATTATCAACCAGGGATTCGTAAGCTGACGAAGTGTGGCACACTATATGTGAAAGATAACCTATCTCTTACTTTTTGTCGTTTTTGGATTTTTATTAAATTCTAAAAGACAAGTATGGAGACAAATATTTAAGACAATGATGTCCTTCTAATGGTTTTCCAAACTTCAAAAGAATTTTAAAACACACAATGACAAAATTAATTCCTAAAAGGAAATGAAAATTGCATCACTATTCTAATCAAGCAAACAGTGAACTATTGATCATGAAACTCATTATCCTTGCTGCTGTCTAAACACAAAAGAAACTGTACTCGCAGAAAAGATTGCAAGTAAAGTAAAACTAAAATCAAATTACATCAACTCATATTCTGACCCCTCACCATTAGTCTAACTATGGCTTTCGGAGGTAATCATAAACAACTTGAGCAATCTGATATCTAATTTGCAGAAAAAGAAACTAATATCAAACTACACACTCATACTTCAATCCCTCACCATTAGTCCAGCTATGGCTTTCGGAGGTAACTGAAAATGACATGAGCAATTTAATATGTCTAACTTGCAGAAAAGTCAACTAATATCAAACTACACACTCATATTTCAATCCCTCACCATTAGTCCAGCTATGGCTTTCGGAGGTAACTGAAAATGACATGAGCAATTTAATATATCTAACTTGCAGAAAAGTAAATTAATATCAAACTACACACTCATACTTCAATCCCTCACCATTAGTCTAGCTATGGCTTTCGAAGGTAACTGAAAATGACATGAACAATTTAATATCTAACTAACTACTAAAGCAAATGTGCAAGAATGAAATAAACAAAACAGTGCTGGAATTAAAAGCTAAGAAAAATAAATCAGCAGAAGGACAAGACTGATTCCATGTCATTAGTCATTGTAAAACTATATGAAAATGCCCGGGCTGCAATGAAAAATTATGCTAAAAGCTATGATTTCAGAAAGCAATCTAAGTAAGGAAATATGACAAAACAGAATTGAAAGCAACTTATCTAGAAAACATGCAAAAGCCTCCTAAATTGCTAAAAGCAACGACGCCAAAATGTTTGGTCAATTTAGTGTGTCCTAAATTGCTAACATAAATTATCAACCAAGGATTCGTAAGCTGACGAAGTGTGGCACACTATATGTGCAAGATAACCTATCTCTTATTTTTTGTCGTTTTTGGATTTTTATGAAATTCTAAAAGACAAGTACGGAGACAAATATTCAAGACAACGATGTCCTTCTAATGGTTTTCCAAACTTCAAAAGAATTTTAAAAGACACAATGACAAAATTAATTCCTAAAAAGAAATGAAAATTGCATCACTATTCTAATCAAGCAAACAATGAACTATTGATCATGAAACTCATTATCCTTGCTGCTGTCTAAACACAAAAGAAACTGTACTCAAAGAAAAGATTGCAAGTAAAGTAAAACTAAAATCAAATTACATCAGCTCATATTCTGACCCCTCACCATTAGTCTAGCTATGGCTTTCGGAGGTAATCATAAACAACTTGAGCAATCTGATATCTAATTTGCAGAAAAAGAAACTAATATCAAACTACACACTCATACTTCAATCCCTCACCATTAGTCCAGCTATGGCTTTCGGAGGTAACTGAAAATGACATGAGCAATTTAATATGTTTAACTTGTAGAAAAGTAAACTAATATCAAACTACACACTCATACTTCAATCCCTCACCATTAGTCCAGCTATGGCTTTCGGAGGTAACTGAAAATGACATGAGCAATTTAATATATCTAACTTGCAGAAAAGTAAATTAATATCAAACTACACACTCATACTTCAATCCCTCACCATTAGTCTAGCTATGGCTTTCGAAGGTAACTGAAAATGACATGAACAGTTTAATATCTAACTAACTACTAAAGAAAATGTGCAAGACTGAAATAAACAAAACAGTGCTGGAATTAAAAGCTAAGAAAAATAAATCAGCAGAAGGACAAGACTGATTCCATGTCATTAGTCATTGTAAAACTATGTGCAAATGCCCGGGCTGCAATGAAAAATTATGCTAAAAGCTATGATTTCAGAAAGCAATCTAAGTAAAGAAATATGACAAAACAGAATTGAAAGCAACTTATCTAGAAAACATGCAAAAGCCTCCTAAATTGCTAAAAGCAACGACGCCAAAATGTTTGGTCAATTTAGTGTGTCCTAAATTGCTAACATAAATTATCAACCAGGGATTCGTAAGCTGACGAAGTGTGGCGCACTATATGTGCAAGATAACTTATCTCTTACTTTTTGTCATTTTTGGATTTTTATGAAATTCTAAAAGACAAGTATGGAGACAAATATTCAAGACAATGATGTCCTTCTAATGGTTTTCCAAACTTCAAAAGAATTTTAAAACACACAATGACAAAATTAATTCCTAAAAGGAAATGAAAATTGCATCACTATTCTAATCAAGCAAGCAGTGAACTATTGATCATGAAACTCATTATACTTGCTGCTGTCTAAACACAAAAGAAAATGTACTCAAAGAAAAGATTGCAAGTAAAGTAAAACTAAAATCAAATTACATCAACTCATATTCTGACCCCTCACCATTAGTCTAGCTATGGCTTTCGGAGGTAATCATAAACAACTTGAGCAATCTGATATCTAATTTGCAGAAAAAAGAAACTAATATCAAACTACACACTCATACTTCAATCCCTCACCATTAGTCCAGCTATGGCTTTCGGAGGTAACTGAAAATGACATGAGAAATTTAATATATCTAACTTGCAGAAAAGTAAAATAATATCAAACTACACACTCATACTTCAATCCCTCACCATTATTCCAGCTATGGCTTTCGGAGGTAACTGAAAATGACATGAGCAATTTAATATATCTAACTTGCAGAAAAGTAAACTAATATCAAACTACACACTCATACTTCAATCCCTCTCCATTAGTCCAGCTATGGCTTTCGGAGGTAACTGAAAATGACATGAGCAGCTTAATATCTAAATCTAACTACTAAAGAAAATGTGCAAGACTGAAATAAACAAATACTGCTGGAATTAAACAAAAACTAAGAAAAGTAAATTAGCAGAAGGACAAGATGGATTCCATGTCATCAGTCATTATAAAATTATATGCAAATGCCCAGGCTGCCATGAAAAATTATGCTAAAAGATATGATTTCAGAAAGCAATCTAAGTAAGGAAATATGACAAAACAAAATTGAAAGCAACTTATCTAGAAAACATGCAAAACCTCCTTGAATAGCAGGGGCCCTCTACTACCAATTTGGTGTAATCCTTCTTCAGCTCCTTAAAATTGTAATCAAAACACCATCAAGGAACTTCTTTATTGAAAAACTTCACAAATCTACATCCCAGTCCATCTTAAGCTTTGTTACAAATCTACTTCCTCATTACTTCCTCATTACCTATGATAGGAGAAAGCTTCTCCTATTTATACAAAATATGAGGAGTCATCTCATTAATGGGAGTCCATGAATCTCTCCCTCCATCTCTAGAGTTAAAATCAAAATAGGAAATGATAAGACACATGTCTTTCTAGAGTTTCAACACAACTTGAGGAATGAGACACATATCCTCTTAGAGTTTCAATACAACAAGGAAGTGAGACACATATCCTCTTAGAGTTTCAATACAACAAGGAAGTGAGACACATATCCTCTTGATCCCATAATCTTCTCCAACCAAATTCGAATTTGGCCTTAAAGTGCCACATAAGGGTTTTCTAGAAGTCTCTTTTTGACCTACACATGTCACAAAACTCATAACACATATATAGATATATGAAACTATGTTAATTTTCTAGTTTCTAATCATAAATTCACTTAAAATACATAAAATAAATAACTTTGGAAAACAAGGATTCTAACCCATATATTTATGAAAATGGTTACTTGATGTAGGGTTTTAGGTCAAATGGCTATGAAATAAGAGCTAAATGGTTATGACATAATGGAAATATGTACGAATATGGAGAACACTTTTGAGACTCAACAATATCTGACTTCAGAAAATTCAATTAAGTTGATGAAGAAGAAAAATTCTTCTTCATTAACTTCATATCACTGTTTTCCTGGAATCTCTTGAAAAATTCTTCTCTTGAAAGTGGCTTGTGATACAACTTCAATCTATGACCATTTACAAGAAAAGTGACCTTCTCTTCATCTATTGCCCTGATTTTTATTGCTCCATTATCAAAAATTCTTATAATTTCGTATGGCCCAAGCCAATGTGTTTGGAATTTACCTTGAAAATCCTTGAACTTTGAATCAAACAAGAGAGCCCAGTCACCTTCTTTGAATCTCTTTTCCTTGATATATTTATCATGCCATCTAGTCCTTTGCTGTTGCACTATACTTGTTTTCTGAACTGCATCTTGTCTGATCTCATCCAATTCATTAACCTACTCCAATCTCTGCTTTTGTGCCTCTGTTAGATCAAGTCCTAGCTGAACTGCCATTTTGAAAGTTTGAATCTGGAACTCTATGGGAAACAAAACTTGCTTTCCATAAACAAGGTCATAAGGAGTATGGCCTGTTGTGCTTCTCCATGTATTTCTATAGGCCTACAAGGCTTCAGGAAGCCTATCTGCCCAATCTCTTCTATGCAAATGAACAATCTTCGTTAGGATCCCTTCAATGACCTTATTAGTAGATTCCACTTGACCATTTTCTTGTGGATGATAGGGAGTAGATTTTCTGTGTCTGACTTTGTACCTCTCCATCATTTGTTCCACTAGTTTTGATGTAAATTGAGCTCCTTGATCTGTAACAATTTCCCTTGGGACACCGAAAAAAGTAAAAATATCCTCAAAAAGAAAATTAACTACAGATGCTTCAGTAGCATAAAGTAATGGTTTGGCCTCTACCTATTTAGTAACATAATCAGTGCAGACTAATATATATTTCTTTTGTCTTGATGGAGGACTAATAGGTCCTACAAAATCCAAAGCCCATTTTTCAAAAGTTTCAATATGTACTTGAGGCTGCAATGGCATCTCACCTGAAGGAGAAGGTTTCCCTACCCTTTGGCAACTGTCACACCTTTTGAAATATTCTTTAGCATCTTTAAATAGGGATGGCCAATAATATCCTAAATGAGGGATCTTATAGGTTTTCCTTTTATCAGCAAAGTGTCCGCCACAAGGTTCATCATGACATGCCTTGAGAATCTCAGGCATCTCATCTTCCCGAACACATCTCCTAATGATAAAATCTGGACCTGTCTTGTATAACTCATTAGCAACCCATGAATATTTTGCACTATCATAAATGATCTTTCTTTTGTCTCTTGCATTCATTATTGAAGGAAATTTCCTTGAAACTAAATAATTAGCAATGTCAGCAAACCAAGGAGTTTGAGTAGAAATTGCAAAAAGATATTCATCAAGGAATTGATCTTCAACTGGGTATTGTCTTGGATGTTTTGGAGTCTAGATAGGAAATCAGCTACTGTGTTTTTTTTTCCAGGCCTATCTAGAATGGTAATGTTGAATTCTTGTAAAAGAAATAACCATCTTATGAATCTGCCATTAGTAATTGATTTGTTCATTAAATATCTAATTGCAGAGTGATCTGTGTGAACAAAAGTTTCATAGCTTGTTATATAGTGTCTGAATTTGTTTATGGCATGAACAACAGCTAAAAACTTTTTTTTCAGTTACAGTATAGTTTAATTTTGAAGGAGTCAAATTTTTACTGGTATAGTAGATGGCATAAGGAATCAGGTCTTTTTGTCCCAATACTGCTCCTAGAGCTGTATCTGAGGCATCTGTTGAAATATGAAAAGGTAACTTCCAGTTAGGTCCCTTTAAAATAGGCGCTTCAGAGATTTTTGTTTTCAGGGTCTCCAAGGCTAACTGGCAATCAGGATTCCACTTGAATTCACAGTCTTTGGTAAGTAATTTGAAAAGTGGAGATGCTATCTTGGTGAAGTTTTCTATAAACCTTCGATAATATCCTGTAAATCCTAGAAAACTCCTAACATCTTTTTGACAACTTGGAATAGATAAGTTAGAGATGAATTTAACTTTTGACTCATCAACTCTAATCCCATCCCCTAAAATGTGATGTCCCAAAACAATTCCTTCAGTAAACATCATAAAACACTTTTCATGACTTAGTGAAAGATTTGTTTTTTTACATCTTTTTAAGACTTTTTCCAAGTTTGCTAAGGCTTCTTCAAATGTGTTTCCATAAACTGTGAAATCATCCATATATACCTCTACACAATCATGTATTAGATTTGAAAAAATTTCTAGTACTACCCTTTGAAATGTTACGGGTGCATTGCATAGTCAAAATGGCAATACTCGGTAAGCATAGGTACCCCAAGGACAGGTAAATGTGGTTTTGTCTTGATCTTCCAGTGCTACTTGGATTTGATTATAACCACTAAACCCATCTAAAAATGAGAAGTACTTTTTGCCAGCTAATGTATCTAACGCCTGATCTATGAAAGGTAGGGGAAAATGATCTTTAATTGTAGCTTTGTTTAATTCCCGGTAGTCAATACATACCCTCCATTTACCATTTTTCTTTGGAACAATTACCAAAGGAGAAACCCACTGAATATCTGAAATGGGATAGATAAAGTTGACATTTAATAATTTCTGCAATTCTTCTTTAACAATCTCCCTAAGATTTGGATTCATCCTTCTCTGAGGTTGTCTGATTGGTTTACAATTTTCCTCTATATAGATGTGATGAGTGCAAGTCTTGGGGCTTATCCCTTTCATATCAGTGTACTCCCATGCATATGCAAAAGAATGTCTCTGTAATATCTTGACTAGCTCTTCTTGTTGAGATTTCTCAAGGTTCTTGTTTATGTTTAAAGTTTTGCCTGGAAATATCTCAATTGTAGAGCTGCCAAATTTATCCATGGAATAGAGAGACATATGCCTTGATGACAAAAACTCAATGTTGGATTCTTCTTGAAATTGTTCGTGCTTATATTCCGAAGAGGATTCAAAGTTTTCCAAGGTATTCAAAATCTGGCTATCTTCACTAATTTCTGAAATTGTGAAGAGAGGTTGTAAGTCTTCTTGATCCTCTAACCATTGAGTATCATCTAGTTCTATAATTGTTCTTGCTGGAGGATACAAGGTAAATTTCTTACTTGAACTACCATCAAAGATGTACATATCACCGGATCTATAGCTAATGAAAGCATCAACTGTAGCTAACCAAGGTCTTCCTAATATAATAGGGTGTCCTCCTAGATTATTCTTAGGAGTTAGGATCATAAAGTCCACAAGATACTCCCAAGAATCTAGGGACACTGGAATGTCTTCTATTACCCCATCAGGTTTAATCACATATCTGTCTGCTAATTTTAATAATGTGGGTGTAAAGAGAATATTAGGAAGTTTCAGTTTATCCATGATTTGTCTACTCATAATATTGATTGCTGCTCCTAAATCAACGAGTGTGTTTTGGATTTCAATTCCATTGATGTGAATTTTGACAACTGGATTTCCTAGGTCTAGATACTTTGGAATAGCAATCTTACCCATCATGATATCTGCTATTTTTCCTGCCAGTTGAATTTTCTTTGTCTCTCTTATTCTTTTTCTTGTTTTCTTCATGCTCAACTCTTTTATTGTTTTTGCTAAGATTGGAATTTCCTTGATGTCTTGCAATAATGGGATCTTAATACAAACATTTCTCAGCTCATCTAGGAAATCATAATTAGGCACCATAATTTGTTTTTCTACACCCCTATCAATTTGTAATTTTTCTGGGAAGGGAGGTGTAGAAGTGGATGTTGATGGATGCTCTAATATAGGAGTTGAAATTATTGGTTCCTTTTGTTTTTATTTTTCAATGTTTGGGTCTTGGAAAGTTGTGTTCTCTTCAAGACTTTTATTTACCCGTAGAGAATCTTCCTCAGAATTGTCTTGCTCTTGTATGATTACAAAAGGTTTCCTATTTTCAAGTATCCTTCCAAACCTAAGTTGAAAATCACTAAGGTCTAAAGGAGTGATCAAATAAGTTGGAAACTGTTGGCCTTCTATCATGTATGTGTTCTGAGGATTTTTATTATTGGGGTTTGGTATTGGTTGGGCAGGCAACTGATTTGTTTTCTGAGGAAATGGTAATGGAAGTGGTTGATTTTGATGTTGTGGGTTTTTAGGATTTTTTTGAAAATTTTGTTGAGGAGGGAAATGTGGATATGGTGGATAGGATGGTGGATATTGATAATACTAAGAGTATCTTCCATAGGGATTTTGTGCTCCTTGCACCCAAGTTTGTGATTGATTTTGAAATTGGGGCCAAGGTTGCTGCCAAGGATTCCAGTTTGGTGGGGGTTGATTATACATCTGATCATGAAATCCTTGTGTTTGAGGTCCTTGCCAAGGCCTCCTAGAGACAAAATTGAGAGATTTTGTGGAACTTGTAGGAGTATCTTCTTGAAAGACAGCTTTAAGACCAGGAAGTGAAGGACAACTCTTGGTCTCATGTTTTTCTGAACAAATTACACAAGTCTCCACAACTTTGGTATCCAAAGGGCACTCTCTCAAGGCATGTTTCTTTCTACATTTGGGACAAAATATTGCTAAGGCATCAGATTCAGCTTTTTTCTTGTTTTGTAACTTAAGGGTGTCTATTTGTTCACTATGACTCCCCAAGATATCAGATTTAAACTCATCAAGCATATGTCCTATTTCTGCCCTACTTACTGTCCCAGAAGCAGACTTACTTGCCCTTGCAGGAGCAGGGTCTCTTGGTCCTTTCATAGTTTTAGATTTCCCTCTTGAAAGGTTGATACATAATTCAGCTATCTCAGGTAATGTGAGCTGAGATATATCCCCTTTTCCCATCATGTTAAGGATATCTAACCATTCATCCCTAATTGTTTTCAACAAGAGAGCTTTCAAGGTGTCTTGGTCTAAGTTTTCCATTTTTGCTCTTTTGATGTTGTAGTTAAATCTCTATAACAAATCTTCCAGATTTTCATCTTCTTTTTGTAGAATTTTAAATACTTCCTCCTTATGGTTGGCTGGCATACAGTAGTCCAAATACCTCTCTAGAAATGCTTGTTTCATGTCTTCCCATGTCCTAATAGAAATGTTGATCAAACTCATAAACCACTTCAATGATGCTCCTTTCAATGTTGAAGGAAATAATTTAAGTTTTTGAGCATCTTGTAAGTAGTCATAGGTTCTACATAGGACTTCAAATTGAAATAGGAAGGTTTCAGGATCTTCAGTTTTAAGTCCATAAAAGTTTGGAAGGACAGAGGGTGAAATTTTTTTCATAGTTGTATTGGTTTCTTCATCTACTATAGGAAACCCAAAAGAGCTTCCCATTTCTCTTCTACCTCTTCCTCTGCCTCCTTCTCCTTCTGCACCTCTACCTCTACCTCTACCCCCTCCAAATAGTGTGTGTTATCCATTAAAAACTCCTCCACCCCCTTCTTCTGCCATAGTTGATTCTTCTGTAGAAGTTGAAAAGTTTATGTCCCTAGCAGGGGTTCCTGAATCTTCTTCTAAGACAAGTTTAGTAGGTAAAGTGGAAGGTATTTCTAATGGAATATTTCATCTTAAGTTCTCTGGAAGTCTAGGATCAGTAAAGGATGGAATGTGGGTTTGATTTGGAGGTGTGCTGGCTCTAGGTCTTGATGAAACAAGTCGTGTTCTAGGAATCAAGCTTCTGCTTTTTATGAATCTACCCCTTGAGTCTCTTTCTCTACGCATATCATTGTTTTTCGATGGTAAGAAACAAGGCTACCTAGTTACACTTCCCCGAAAATGGTGCCAAAATGTTGTGCTCAACTTAGTGTTCCTAAATTGAGGTCATTAATTGTCAACTAGGGCTAGTAAACTGCTGAAGTGAGGTGCACCATATGTGCCTAGGTATCTGTTTCCCACTACGTTGTGTTTAGTGTTTTTCTGATGTTTTTGGTTTTATGGTTTTATGTTAAAAAGGGAAGCACTAAATGTTGATGAAGGACAGTTGTTGGACATACTAAAAACAGAGCAAAACCTATTCTAAATTGTGCATGGTACTAAAGAACAGAAAATGCAAAATTTGATAAGGACTCATAGCAAGGAACTAAACCACAACATGAACTCAATAACTCATAGCATAAACCAATCCAATAAATTCATTAGAAATATGTTGGAATAGCTTGAGAAAAGGACAAGTTTCGTGAAAATGAAGTTCTCCTAAATAAACAATCATCTTATAATATTACATAGAATCTCATCCATGACTAGAAGTTTATTGGAACACAGTTGGAAAAGATTATTTGTAGCACAATAAGATTTTCACTCTACATTAAATTATAATGATAATATTAATTCATTCTGCAGCTCAACTTGTCACTACTAAGCCTCATCCAAAAGTTAGAGATTTTCTATAATAATTTTGGGAAAAGGCTTATTTGTGAAATTGCAAAAGACTGCAGAAAAATCAAGGCCTTAAACTAATATCACTAATTCCTGTCCAAATGATGATGTATTAATAAAAAGTCAAAACAAGATTAGTTTGTAAATAATGAAGGTCGTGAAATATAATGTTGACAGTTAATACTACTTAAAGAACAATGGATAACACTGAACTAGAATGCAATTGATCAAACTTGAAACACAGTGACCACAACTAAACTAAAATGCTTTTAGCCTAACTTTGAAATAAAGTGAACTGGAACTGAACTAGAATGTCACCAATCTAACTTAAAGTAAAATGGACAGGGTTATACTAGAGTGCCATTATCAAACTTGAAATATAGTGACAAAATTAAACTAGAATGACATCTACCTCCGGAGTACTACAACTAGACTAAAGATGCAACTAATCACTGGAATGTTTCAGGTCTGTCTTATTCAGAATTAGTGGTATTTTGGAATATTTTGTAGAACAGGACTGGCTACAAAATTTTATGTAAATGAGCATGAAAGCATAAAATTCAACAAAACACAACAAAGCTCTAAAACACCACAGCTATGTCTCATCCGAAATTAGTGATATTTTGGAAGAGTTCATAGGATCATGACTAGCTGTAACAACTGATGTAATTGAGCATAAGAACGTAAAAATTAACTCCTAAAATACTACAGTCACACCTCATTCGACATTAGTGATATTTTGGAAGAGTACGTAAGAACGAGACTAAACTGTAGCATCCAATACAAGTGAATATAAAACACAAAATTCAGAAATTCAATTGAACTAGTAATGAAACGAGACTAAGTTACTTATCTAAATCATATGAACAAAGCTTCTCAGGTAGCAAGGGCCCTCTACCACCGGAGTAGCACACAAATCTACTCAATATTGACTCAGCTCGTGCAATAAAGTGATGCTTCTTTCACTAAAGGAGAAATATTTCAAAACAGAGTATTTACGGTTCTCTGAGATCTAGGCAACAAAACAAAATCTAACCAACAGTTTCTCGGTCTCCCGAGTCATACTTATAATGAAATTACATAAATACTCTTGAGAAAAACAGGGATAAGTGTCTTTCCCACTTCTAATCAAATTAAAACTCTTATTAACAGTCTTGTGCTTTACTGTGGACAACTGTAGAGTCCGTGTTTTGATAGGAAACTGCTTCTCTTCTACGTGCATAACCGCTTGGAGACTTTAACTCAAACTTCGTGGGGAGCAAAAGATGACAGGGAAGTGTTGTGGATTTCACCCATATGCCTTTTTCTTTGCAGTGACACCTGGAACCTACATTAACATGAGGATAGCTGCAAAAAAGACGTCTGGCTACAGAATGTATGTATTCTGTAGCCGAGTCTTAGCCAAAAATTACTACACCAAAAAAATCATGAAAATATAACAAGTTAGTCATTATATAAATTCTTAAAGAAAATTTAATTAATCTTATTGATCATTTAAGCCTGTAATTGATGAGGGACAAAGAGAAGATGAAGTAGAATGTGGTGAAAGAGAAGAACATATTTGGGGCTCAATAGCCCTCATTCTAGGACTCCAAATTATTAGGAACTAGGGAGGCAAAAGAATATTAATCATGGAAGATTCAGAGTTGATCATAAAGCTAATAAATGGAGTATATTCTGTTTACAATCCTAGATTAAGCAGATACAGAGATATTATGCTAGATTTAACCAATCATTTATTGAAATATAAATTTGTTGCTATACCTAGAAAACAAAATATACAGGCTCACTCTCTAACAACCTTTGCAAGTACATGCAATAAACCATTCCAACCTAATCACAGAATTACTGCTGAAGTCAAGCATAGACCAATAATTCTAGACAACCTAAAGTATTGGCAAATTTTTTCTCAAGATGAACAAATTTACAAGTTTATGAACAATGAAGGTGAGTTACAAAACTGTAAGATAGAGACACATTGTACTATAGATCAAGATTTAGATTGTAAAATAGATTTGAATAACTTAGATCTAAATAAAGTAAAGTTTGGTAAACCAACTAGATTTAGTCAATCAGATATTGATAACTTAGAGAAAGTATAGATTGAAGAAATTCTTGATGATGAATCTGACATATTGAATCTTAAGGATAATTTCTTACCCAAAGGTTTAATTCCTTTAGAAGATCTTTTTGACTCAAATGATGTAGCTAGAAAACCCAAAATGGAGCCAATTAGATCTGATATAGAAGAATGCAATATTGGTACAAAGTTAAAACCCAAAATTATCAAACTTTCCAAAAGCTTACCTCAACAAGAAAATGAAAAATATATTACTCTTTTAAAGGAATATCAAGATTTTTTTGCCTGGAGTTATGAGCATCTCAAATCCTAGGATACCAACATAATCCAACATAAAATTCCAATAAAAGAAGATCAAAATCCCTTTAAACAAAAGTTGAGAAGAATTAACCATGTTTTATTGCCTTTGATAGAAAAGGAAGTGAAAGGAATGTATGATGACAGATAATTGCACCAATCAGATATTCTGATTGGGTTTCCAACCTAGTTCCAACAAGAAAGAAAACATGAGAGATAAGATTATGTGTTGAATTTAGGAATCTAAACAAATTATCCTTAAAAGATAATTACCCTTTACCTAAAATGGATCATATATTAGAAAGGGTAGTTGGCTCTTCAAGGATGTCACTTTTAGATGGTTTTTCAGGATACAACCAGATTTTAGTCCAAAAAGAAGATCAAGCCAAAACAACATTTACTACTCCTTTGGGCACTTTTATGTATGTAAAAATTCCTTTTGGTTTAATGAATGCAGGGGCAACCTTTCAAAGGGCTATGGATATAGCCTTTGCAAAGGAAATACATGATTTCTTAGTAATTTACTTAGATTACATTACTGTTTTTTCCAAAACTGATAATGAACACTTGGATCATCTGAGACAAGTTTTTATTAAATGCAAGAAATTTGGAATCTCTTTAAACCCTAAGAAAATTTTATTTGGATTAGAAGAAGAAAAGTTGTGTGGACACATAATTTCTAAAGAAGAAATCAGAATATATCCTGCTAGGATAGAAGAAATTCTTAACATCAATCCACCAAGAAATATCAAAGAGTTACAAGCCTTTCTAGGTAAGATTAATTTTTTAAGAAGATTCATATCCAATTTAGCTGATATAATTAGAGAACTAAATAACATGCTTAAAAAATATTCAGTTCTTAAGTGGACTATGGAGGCCAAACAACCATTTGACTCCATCAAACAAGCCTTAACTAAAACTCCAGTCCTAATAAGTCCTGACTTTAAGAAAGATTTCATAATTTTTTCATTTGTTTCAGAACACACCATTGCTACAGTTTTACTGCCGGAAAATGACCAGGGATTTGAATAGCCCATAGCTTTCTTCAGTAAGACCCTTAAATATTCCCCTTTAAAGTACAACTTCATGGAGAAACAAGCCTTAACATTGGTAAAGGCCATTAAAGACTTCAGAGTTTATATTATCTATTCTCATATCATTGCCTATGTTCCAAATTTTGTAGTAAAAGACATTCTTACTCAGGATGGTCCTGATGGAAGAAGAGGTAAGTGGATTGCCACTATATTAGAATATGACATAGAGATAAAACCCAAGGATTAGCCAGACTTATGGCTGAATCTAATTGTAGTGCACTAGACATAAATTTTATTGTGCAAGTAGATGATGAGAAAGAGATGGTGACTCCAACGATCAGTGAAGCCTTCTTAGACTCACCTTGGTATAAAAATATCATATTTGTACTCCTAAACTTACAAGCTCCTCCTGGATTTTCAAGAACCAAAACTAGATTATTAAAACTAAAGGCAGTAAGATTTTGTATTTTAGACGATGTACTTTTTTAGAGAGATCATAGTGGGATTTTATTAAAATGTTTATTAAAGGAAGAAGCTGACAAAATACTTGAATAATTTCATGCAGTTGACTGTGGAGGACACTATATTGGAAAACTACTGCAGACAAGATCCTGAGAGCTACTTTTTACTGGCCTACTTTGTTTAATGATGTCAAAAAGTATGTAACTTCTTGTCATAAGTGAAAAATTTTTTAGGGTAAGAAGAAATTATTACCCCTCCCCTTAAAGCCTATTTCAACTGAAATTCCGTTTCAACAATGGGGTTCAGACTTCATTAGTGAAATTCACCCTCCTTCTTCAGGCCAACACAAGTGGATTTTGACAGCCACTGATTATTTTACCAAGTGGATTGAAGCCATACCCTCCAGACAAGCCGCAGATACTATCATTATCTCCTTCCTAGAAAGTAACATTCTTTCAAGATTTGGATGTCCCCAAAAGATAATTACTGACAATGCAGCAGCATTCAAATCCAAGAAAATGAATGACTTTTGCCACAAATACCATATCACCTTAGGTCATTCTACTGTATATTACCCCCTAGGTAATGGCCTAGATGAATCCTCGAACAATAGCCTTGTAAACATTATCAAAAAGTTACTATAAGATAATAAAAAGACTTGGAATAAGAAGTTAGTCAATGCCTTATAGGCAGATAGACTTACTACTAAAAAATCCAATGGTACTTCCCCTTTCCAACTTGTTTATGGAATGGATCTTATTTTTCTGTCCTCCCTAGGTGTTCCAGTGATGAAAATTATCCAAGAGTTACAAGTTGAAACAAATAACATTCAAAGAAGGATCAATCAAACTATTCACTTGCAACAAACAAGGGAAGAATTTTATATCGAATCTCAAGTCATTCAGGATAAAATGAAGAAATATTTTGATAAAAAGAGTAAAGAGGATGATTTCTACATTGGAGATAAAGTGTTAAAGTGGGATTCCAGAAGAGAAGACAAAGGAAAACATGGAAAA
The DNA here is from genome assembly GCA_034641835.2 of Pinus albicaulis. Classification (NCBI taxonomy): domain Eukaryota; kingdom Viridiplantae; phylum Streptophyta; class Pinopsida; order Pinales; family Pinaceae; genus Pinus; species Pinus albicaulis. Next base: position 444,740,668 of record CM076583.1, read on the forward strand.
ATTGATTTTCTGTGGAAAGGAACTTATGTGATTTATGGATATCGAGGTAATAATGTTTTCTTTTTTAAAGAAACGGATGGAACAGTTCTGCAAGAAGGACCAATAAATGGCAAAATGTTGAAGCACTACTACTCTCCTGAGTTAACAAATATTTAGTTTTTATTCACTTTGATCATTGTACATATACATTGCAGATTTTAGATTGGATTAGATGTTTCCCTAACAAAGTTGAAGCCTGGAGAGAAGGCCCTAAGCTTTGAGAGGTAAATATCATAAGTATGAATAATTGCAGAAATCATAAGACTCTTATAGGATCATCACAGTCAAAGGTCAAAGGCTACTAGTCTTAAAGTTCTTGACATTTTACGAGGAAATTCCATCCCCATGTGGAGCCACTGTTAGGGTCCTATAATAATAGGGTTCATACATTTTAAATTGACTTTGATAGTCTTGTAAATATGTACATACCTTTCTTTCTGCAAGTTGTTTTCCCATATTTTGAAAAAATGAAAAAATAATAAAAAGCCAAAAAGAGGGTAGAAATTCCTAAAGGAAAAATCAAAGGACTCAGAAAAATATAGACCCCAAAAGAAAAAAGAGATAAAATAAGACCTGACAGTGAGAAAATCCAAATGCCACTACTTTTACTTTTACTGCAAGAATAATGATTATGTGCAGAGTGTCAATAAATGCCATAATCCATGATCAATTAAACAATTTAATCTTAACTTTTCATGTTTTAGATAGAGAATAAAGATTTGTCAAACAATTTAAACTTAACAAATCAGTAGATAGGTAGAGAATAACGAGGAGCTCAATAGTGTAATCTGAGCCCTAGGATGAAATAAGGTAGACTTAGATAGTTTTGTGCTTTGAAAGAAAAATGTTTTAGGGTTGCAAGCCTAAATGCACCCATGAAAATGAAGTGAAAATGTTAGAAATAAAGATGGGTAGGTAGAAAGAAGTTGAGAAATCATATAATAAAGCATCATTGGGCAAAAATCGCTAATTTCCCCTCCCCTACAAGTATTCAGTATTCTAAATTATTAGTAAAAAAGGCTCAGAGCATTTATCTAGCTTTTTTTGGGACCATACCCAAGGCTTGATGACTAGTTAGCTAAAAATATTGAATTCCCACACTAGACCCACATTCATCAACATTTACCCTTCATTCATAAATCATGATCCCTTGTTCCTAAGTAAAAACCCATTTTTACTTAGTAAAAGCTAAAATCTAAATAGCTAATCTCATTCCCATTCAAAAAATCATTCATAAACCCTAAAATGCATTTGTCCTAAGTTAAAGTGTGAAATATTAAAAAGACAACAATGCTTTACTTTTTCTATCATTTACACTTTAAAATTGGAGTTAACATGTATTTTATGCCCATTACACTTTTCCTTTTTTCATATTAACACCTAACTTATTGTATTAAATCTCTAACTTCACCATCCCATATAATATTAAAACCTTTTATTTTAAATAACCCTCTAAACCCACTATTTTAAGTTTAAATCAATGTTTAATATCCCATGTGAGCAAATATAAAACCTCGCCCAACTATCCCATTGGTCTAAACATATCTTTATGCAAATATGTCGCCCCTATAGTTTTAAAACTGTCAAAACGTTGAAAACTATATAATAAAATAAAACCCGCACCCATATGCATTGATTGAAACATTGTATAAATGTTTTAATAAACATTAAACCCTCGCCACATATTACATAGGCTTAAAAAATTTGTTTAAATTCCTTTTCATAAAGTTTAAAACCATCCTCGCATATAAAATACCTCGGCCCCACTCCCATTTCGACGCATCTCTCCAACTAATCTGGGCCATTCACAAACAAACCTCAGATCGAATGGTGGAAGCTCGATATCACGTAGAAAAGTTGCGCATTTACCCCCATGCCGAATTTGTGTGAAATGGGTTGTTTTATAATTTTATCTCTCCTCCACATGGTCGATTCCTGTTGGACCGCATGGGTTAAGCTCGATACCACTTAACGCAAAAAACATGTGCGATAACCACTTATGGTTTTGATCCTTCGATTTTGAAACCACCGCTCCTGCCCGATGTGACCAGCATTCAATGCAAAGTTAAATGTAACCAATATGTTTTATAAACCTACAAAAATGCATACATTTCTTAGTATTCTGCACGAAACCTCCCAAATATAAAAACAATCTTTTTCTGCCATTGTCTTGTCAAAAAGCCTTCAAAATATACCTTGTGACTATTGAAGACCGCTAAGGAGTATTTACATTGCTCCAGAAAACCTACATAAGTTGTCAACTCATTAAAAAACCTTAGAAGCTGTTTCGAAGTCCAAATACTTGCATACAACAAGTATTTTTCTGAAATTCGAACCAACAATCGATTTAAAAGGCCTTTTAAAAAACAAATTTCATTCAGAAATCCATAAATATCAAAAGAATTCCGTCAAAATAGTCCAAAAACAGGTCGAACCCTGCTAATTTTTTTCCAGAAACCCTGTTTCAAACTGTTGCGCACAATTTTTGAGGAAATTTGTGAGTTTTCACAGTTTGATGTACTATTTTAAGCCCTAAATTAAACCAGAAAACCTCTGAAGGTATCCCAAAACTCTTTTCCCAATTTCAACAGACTTTTTAACCCAATTTCTGATTAAAAGACTTAGGAAACCCTTGTTTCTTGTTTTAAACCAGTTCAAAAGTCTGTAAACTTCTTTGACAGACCTAATTTTAAAGAAAGCCCTAAGAAAATTCTATACTTTGCCAAATTTATCCAAGAAATCCTCTGTTAAAGTAAATTACTTCTGCAAACTGTCTAAACTTCAAGACATGTGATTTCCATGCCTTCCTTTATCCTTGGATATTTTACTGATGAACACACAAATGAGTCCATCTTGGGGTTTTTATCCACTTTCTCCCCAGGACAACCCCCATCAGTAATATTTGATTATGTTGATTTCATTGAAGATAATATTCATTATCAATTTATCTAATTTTCAAATTAAGGGAGTGTTTAGATATACTTCCTTCCTTTTCCATATGTTTTTAGACTTTCAATCAGATAATTTTCTAGTTACTCTCCAAAATCTTGACATAGAGGGAAATCCTCTATCTGTCATTTTCTGGACATCCTTGCTCAGTAAAGAATGTACAGATTTCACATATTCAGAATTTTCAAAGTTATTTTTACGTCTAGTGATCACAATGTTAACCAAAGCAGAGCAGCCAAGAATAAATGAAGAAATGAAAAAGATATTGCAGTTATCAGAACAGAGTAAGGTTGGTGACTGGTATTTATATGAAAAATATACTGAGATCAGAGTCTTTAGGTCAAATTTGTTACCTTACAAATTACCCAAACATCCTTCAATGAGGATCTTTGCCTTGGAGTATATCAGGCATATCCTAAACTCTGATTCCATAAATTTCATGGCAGCTTGACGCAGGCAGGGCCTGCAATGCCCAGGATCTCCATAACTCATTAGATAAAAACATGCGCCTCAAACAAACTCTAAATCAACCTCAATACACAGAAATTTCATCTTCTTTTGGAAGCTTATTTGTTACAAAACAACAATGGTTATGAAACCATGATTAATACACATCATCCCAAACTTTCAACATAACTTCCATTCAAACTCACATACTTTCATCATACCTCATTCTCCATTTCATAGGGCTTTTATAAAACCCAAATCTCAAATCTTAAAACATAACTTTATACAAAAGTTCAACTCCAATCCATGTGTATACGCTTTCATACCCACCATTCAATGACAAAGCCAAATCTTGTACATACACTCTTTTAAGATTGGATTTCATAATAAAAAACAAATGCGCCCTTGGGTTTTTCTTAACATTATTTATTTAAACCCCCAATTTGTATGGAATTATACATTCCATTGTCAAACCCAATTTGAATGTCAATTAATGTTTAGTTTCACACACAATTTATGTCCATTCAACCAAGGATTCAATAAAACCCAATAATTCAAATTCTCAACCAATCTGAAGTCTCATTCAAGTCACACAAACTCAAACCAGATTTAAATCTCGAACCTGGCAATCTTAACTTACCTCTGTTCAAACTTTCCACGATTCCGCTCTGCACTTTTCATCGCTGTAGATCGATTCTGCTCATGTCATGTTCAAGTCAACTTCTTGTTGGTTCTTCTGCGCTACATCTTAGCGCCACAATTTCACTGTATCCGCATACCAAGTTAAATCATTCATTTCTTCTGCTGTGACATCAATTCAAATAAAAACATTTCCATCCGACCCAACTCCAAAATCCATATGCTTCTGCTGCGTACATTCCTGGATGCAAATGTCGCTTACACATATTCTACGTGTCAGCTACTTCTTTTTGAAGCCAAAACTTGGTTCATCAAACCAGATCCATAACGCTGATCGATCTGCTCTGACACTGCACGTAGACTTGGAAAAGTATCACAATTCTGTTTCAATTTGCAGCAATTACACAAAGAACGTACCTTGAATCGATTGGTAAACAACTAATTTAAACAGCCACTGCTTCGATCAGCGGTTTTTCTCCATTTCTTTCAATGCCATCGATATATAATGCAGTTACCATTTAAAAGCTGCGGGTCCACAATTTAAAATACAACTGCTGGATATAATCCAATGGATTCAACAACATGTCATCTTCTAGCCGATCGATTTCTGCAATATCAATCCACAGAACAGCACATCCAAAATATGCAGCGCTTCAATGATTTACAACGTATTTAACAATCCACAGAACAACACATCCAAACTATGCATTCATCCTGGAATTATGAAGATAATACATTCTATTTTGCTCAACGCTGCAAATCGACCACATCTATGCCTGCAGCATAATTTCAACACTACATATCACAGCAAACACCCAAATGCTCAAATCGATTCCTATATGCATCGATTTTTTTTTCCACAGCAACAATCAATCCAAATCTAATCAATTACTACTGCAATATTCAACATTCAACAGTGCCATTCACCAATACCACGACTTGTAACTTCAGGGAAAACCGTTGTTCTATTTCCATTCCGGCGATGGCTACAAACTACAGATCGATATAAAATAACCATTCATTTGACATAAATAAGCTCACACATGGATTTATCAACACAGTAACAATTGTTATATTAATATCAATCCTTACAACTTAGGAGCATAAATCAATCTGTTCATTTCACACTTCCTTCAGTTGATCTTTCCAACGATCAATACCTCAAATCATATATATACATTTAGCCAGAAACACATACAACTTTCACAACCAATCAACGATTTATATACAAATCTGAAACATTGTTTTCATATAAACAAAAGGAGATCACTTACAGCCTTTTCTTTGGCTGGATATCCAACGTTCATGGCCCTTACAATTTTCCAGAGGCTTACAGCCTTGGCTGTTAAAGCCTACTCTCAATCACACACTCTCTCACAATCTCAATGTGTTTTTCTCTCAAAACCCCCTCTTATTTATACAATTTTAAAAATAATCTAATTTAATGCTCAATCCCCTAAAATATCTCAACAAATCCCTAAATCTCTCAACATCCCTAAAAGATAGATTCTTATCCCTTAAACTTAGAAACTAATTCCAACTTAGGCTCCCTCATTAATTCTAAATAATCTAGAAACTAATTTCTCTCACATTTACAATTTCTCACAAATAATTAATTAATCACTCAAAATAATATTAATATTTACATGAAATTTAATATTTCTTCAAAACATGAAACCCCTAGCTTAGATAAAATACAAGGTGTTTTTCGGAGCTAATGCTCTTGCATCAGACTCCCCATGTAAGAAAATTCATGACCACCTGGTCATAAGTCTGGATAATTATTTCCTCCTGGATCCCATATTTTATTTTGTAATCTTTCCTTGCTTTTCAATTTCTTTACTGCTGTTGTTATCTGCTGTTGTCCTCCAGGTTTCCATATTTTGTGTTGTAATGCTCCACTTGCTCTGCTCTTGCAATCTTTCGCTGTCTTTCTCTTGTTGTCTTTCCTTTTCTTTCTTGCTGCTGTCTTTCTCTGGGATGTTTTTATCATTAACCTCCTTATCAACTCAATTTATCTGTCCAGTATATCCTCTGTCTGCTGATTGTTTCTAGCATCTTCAATAAAACATGTTGCTCTAGCTGTCACTATGGATGTTGCTCCACATGTTGCGGCCTCCCAAACTTCCTGTCCCTCTGCAACATTCCTTTGCTCATCATCTGTAATTTCATCTGCAACTTTTTTCTCTGGTTCAAATGTCTCCAGCAAACATTTCAGCATTTCATCAACATGCTGCAAATTAACTCCAACATAATCTCCATCTTCCCCTTCGACAATCTTCAGAAATTGTCCATCATCATCAAGTTTTGCAAACACTGTAGCTTCACCCTCTGTCACTGTAGCAGCTCCAAAATTTCGTACACCGGTCTTCTCTTGGCTATACAGACAAGCCAACTCTTTCTTGTCACCTATGGTAACAAGCCTCTGCTTATGAGACATAATTGTCTCATCTTCTTTCTGCAACTGTTCTCCTCCTTCCAAGAAAATTCCAAATGATGGACTGTCTTCTACATAACCTGTAAACACAATCAAATCGTTAGCTTCAAAATCACAAGACCCAATGGTCTCACTTGTTGATTCAGTCATCCGCAGCTCCAAGTCTTCTTCAGGACTCAGAAAATCTTTACTGGATTTCTCCTCAGCTTTCTCTGGCAACACTTCAGTATGCTGCTCTGAGTTCATTTCTAACTTCTCTGTCAGCACATCAGTATGCTGCTTTACATTCACCATGAGTCTATCAGCTAGTCTCGCTTTCTTACCATTCTCTGTTTCAAAATTGTCATTCATGGAAACTTTCCTGCCTTGTTTCCTCAACAAATTATCCTGCACATAAGTCCTCTGCCTCTCCAATTCTCTTCTTTGAAGATCTAGTTTCCTGTACAATTCAATAACTTCATTAGGAGTAGAACTTGGAAACTTCACACAACTTTCCATACCTTCACCAGTGCTTGACCAATCATCAGCTGGTCCTTCTCTTTCTGCACCAACATCCTGATTAGACTCCTTCGTCTTTATCTCCTTCTGAGATCTTGCTATCTCATCATTGATCTGAATAGCCTTCAGATTCACCTCTTCTTGAACAAACTCTAAAGCTTGTTCATCTCCCTGTAATGTACCTACAAACATACATAACTTGTTAGTTTTAAAACCACAAGAATTTTCAGTCTTGACTGCTGCCTCCAACACATCCTTCTGAATAAATCTGCGTGTGGAATCTTCAAATTCCATCTCTGGTTCAAGAACTCTAAGTTCCTTTTTCAACAAGGCAATCACAATTTGCCTCAACTTCACCTACAATTGTCGCCAAATCACTCTCTTTCCCTTCAGTGGAAAGATCCATTTTCTATTCTGATCTTCCTGCTCTTGCAGCCATTCTTCTAGTACCTACAATTGTACCTTCATTACTGCAATCTCTCTTTCTCGAACTTCTGCAGTCATCTCATCTCTGTGGCATTCTTCTGAACCTCTTCTCTGATCCTCCATGATCACCTTCTCCATGAGTTTCTCACTCACCATGAGTTTTACTAGCCTCTACGACAACAATCTCTTCTGCTGTCACTTACCTCACCAAGCCCTCCTCACTCGGTCTTTTGGTAAGTACTTGGTTCACTGCCTCTGGAACCTTTTGAGCACTTTCCTCTGCTCTCACTCTGGGCTATCTCTTCAACTCACCTTCTTCTTCAGGACACTGCAATTGTCCTCCTTATTCAGCGTTTAGCTGAATGCCAGGTTCACTGCCATCATCTTATCTGCAACCATAAACTTTCCATCACAAAATTCAAATCAGGAAATCATCTCACCTTTAAGATCTTGCAGGATCTTGTCTCCATTTACTTCTGCCATCCTGTTTACTTGCAATTGTGTATGTTGCATATCAGATTTAAAATCTGATCTTCATCATTCATCACACATTCAAAAATACATTTCAGTTCAACAAACCTTCTTGTCCTCATTCAGAAAATAAACATTTTTCAATTCAACAGAGCCAAGCTCTGATACCAAAAATGACGCAGGCAGGGCCTGCAATGCTCAAGATCTCCATAACTCATTAGATAAAAACATGCGCCTCAAACAAACTCTAAATCAACCTCAATACACGGAAATTTCATCTTCTTTTGGAAGCTTCTTTGTTACAAAACAACAATGGTTATGAAACCATGATTAATACACATCATCCCAAACTTTCAACATAACTTCCATTCAAACTCACATACTTTCATCATACCTCATTCTCCATTTCATAGGGCTTTTATAAAACCCAAATCTCAAATCTTAAAACATAACTTTATACAAAAGTTCAACTCCAATCCATGTGTATACGCTTTCATACCCACCATTCAATTACAAAGCCAAATATTGTACATACACTCTTTTAAGATCGGATTTCATAATAAAAAACAAATGCGCCCTTGGGTTTTTCTTAACATTATTTATTTAAACCCCCAATTTGTATGGAATTATACATTTCATTGTCAAACCCAATTTGAATGTCAATTAATGTTTAGTTTCACACACAATTTATGTCCATTCAACCAAGGATTCAATAAAACCCAATAATTCAAATTCTCAACCAATCTGAAGTCTCATTCAGGTCACACAAACTCAAACCATATTTAAATCTCGAACCTGGCAATCTTAACTTACCTCTGTTCAGACTTTCCACGATTCCGCTCTGCACTTTTCATCGCTGTAGATCGATTCTGCTCATGTCATGTTCAAGTCAACTTCTTTTTGGTTCTTCTGCGCTACATCTTAGCGCCACAATTTCACTGTATCCGCATACCAAGTTAACTCATTCATTTCTTCTGTTGTGACATCAATTCAAATACAAACATTTCCATCCGACCCAGCTCCAAAATCCATATGCTTCTGCTGCGTACATTCCTGGATGCAAATGCCGCTTACACATATTCTACGTGTCAGCTACTTCCTTTTGAAGCCAAAACTTGGTTCATCAAACCAGATCCATAACGCTGATCGATCTGCTCTGACACTGCACGTAGACTTGGAAAAGTATCACAATTCTGTTTCAATTTGCAGCAATTACACAAAGAACGTACCTTGAATCAATTGGTAAACAACTAATTTAAACAGCCACTGCTTCGATCAGTGGTTTTTCTCCATTTCTTTCAATGCCATCGATATATAATGCAGTTACCATTTAAAAGCTGCGGTTCCACAATTTAAAATACAACTGCTGGATATAATCCAATGGATTCAACAACATGTCATCTTCTAGCCGATCGATTTCTACAATATCGATCCACAGAACAGCACATCCAAACTATGCAGCGCTTCAATGATTTACAACGTATTTAACAATCCACAGAACAACACATCCAAACTATGCATTCATCCTGGAATTATGAAGATAATACATTCTATTTTGTTCAACGCTGCAAATCGACCACATCTATGCCTGCAGCATAATTTCAACACTACATATCACAACAAACACCCAAATGCTCAAATCGATTCCTATATGCATCGATTTTTTTTCCACAGCAACAATCAATCCAACTCTAATCAATTACTACTGAAATATTCAACATTCAACAGTGCCATTCACCAATACCATGACTTGTAACTTCAGGGAAAACCGTTGTTCTATTTCCATTCCGACGCTGGCTACAAACTACAGATCGATATAAAATAACCATTCATTTGACAGAAATAAGCTCACACATGGATTTATCAACACAGTAACAATTGCTATATTAATATCAATCCTTACAACTTAGGAGCATAAATTGATCTGTTCATTTCACACTTCCTTCAATTGATCTTTCCAACGATCAATACCTCAAATCATATATATACATTTAGCCAGAAACACATACAACTTTCACAACCAATCAACGATTTATATACAAATCTGAAACATTTTTTTCATATAAACAAAAGGAGATCACTTACAGCCTTTTCTTTGGCCGGATATCCAATGTTCATGGCCCTTACAATTTTCCAGAGGCTTACAGCCTTGGCTGTTAAAGCCTGCTCTCAATTACACACTCTCTCACAATCTCAATGTGTTTTTCTCTCAAAACCCCCTCTTATTTATACAATTTTAAAAATAATCTAATTTAATGCTCAATCCCCTAAAATATCTCAACAAATCCCTAAATCTCTCAACATCCCTAAAAGATAGATTCTTATCCTTAAAACTTAGAAAATAATTCCAACTTAGGCTCCCTCATTAATTCTAAATAATCTAGAAACTAATTTCTCTCACATTTACAATTTCTCACAAATAATTAATTAATCACTCAAAATAATATTAATATTTACATGAAATTTAATATTTCTTCAAAACATGAAACCCCTAGCTTAGATAAAATACAATGTGTTTTTCGGAGCTAATGCTCCTGCATCACAACTAAGAAGAAAACTCAATTCAAACTAAAGAATCAGATAGGGCCATTCATCTGCAATTATAGGGATGCAAAGAAAGAAGCAGCAAAGCAGTTATTGTAATTCAAATTGGAAGAAATTTTTCCTTGGCATTATGATCCACAAGGGATCTTGAGTAAGCTAAGGGTTAAATGCAAGTTAACACCTCTCATACATGAAGAAAAACCAAAAATACAAAAATTTGCAAATCAGATTGAGTGGATTGAAAATACCTTAACAGATGTAGTAAACAAATGTAATACTAGTCATACTTTAGAGATTGCAAATCAACCAGAAAATTCCACTAAAAGAGTAAGGGAAGAAGGAGCCTATGTGGTAGAAACTACAACTGAAACTAAGTTCAAGCTCATATATAACGAAAGGCCCAAGTTAGATTCAATAGGTAAAGGAAAAGTAACAATTGATGTGGAAGAAACATAGCTTTTAAATACCAATACAGATTTTCCAGAGACAAATGTTGCTGCTGTGATTATCAATGAGCCAACTACTAAAATTCAGAATGAAGAAAAAATCAACAATGAAGATGCACAATTAATAGAAAGACAACAAAGCATGGAAGCCTCTTCCTCACAGGCAGCTGAGGAAAAAGATTTGGATATCAAAGAAAAATATAAGTAGATTAAACTGAAGAATGAAGAGATAAAAAATAATATTTATTCTCAATATATTAAACAGACTCCAAGTGTTCAAAACAGGCTCCTTCTGCATTTGATTATTCTAATCAAAAGCTAATCATGTCAGTATTGCAGCCCACAATCAAAACTCCAAAGACAGTGGCAGATTATAAAAATTTTATTTGGAAGTCCAGACAGATAAGATCCATGCTCTTGATCAAATTGATTTCCATAGACAGACCTTAGAAATGTTATATTCTACTGTCACAAATAAAGCCATGAGTGCTCAGAAGCTCCAAAACAACATCTCCAACATGCAAGATCAGATGAATATGGAGAAAGCCTCATTGTATACCATGAATCTAAGGATAAAAGCATTAGAAGAACTATTTTTGCAGGTGGGAAATGACCCCGCTAATATCAAAGCAACAAAATTATTGTTGAAGAAGAAAAATGAAGATATAGCAGCTTTGAGGAAACAACTCAAACTTCATCAAAGTGAACATCCTCAAACAAAAGAAATCATACAGGAACAAAATGAAAAAGATGACATGATGAATTTAATTTTTAAGTTGACAACCCAAGTTAAGGAGATGGAGATTCAGATGGACAAACTTTTCCAGGAGAAGGAAATAGTGAAAATACCAAAGATTCCTACACTTATTCCAGTAATCACTACAGTAGTGCCTTCAACTTTAACTGAAAAGTTGAAACCCAAAGAACCACTAGCTACTGCAGTGCCAGTAACTTCTTCCACAACCTCAGCTACTGAATTATCTACAACATCAATTCAACATACATATGAAGCCAAAAAAATAGTAAAAGCTATGGAAGAGATGTCTCTTAAGACAAATGAGATTAGTAGATTGAAACAGGTGATAGAGAATCTTGAGAAGTCAAATAAATTGGATCAGATAAATGCAAAGACACATGAACAAAATGCCATCAGACTGAATGAAGAGTTGAATAAATTGCAGAAGGAATTTACATTAAAGGAGAAAATATCATACATCAAAAATCACCTTTGGAACAATTTCATTGAAGCCATCCATGATGTATGGCCTTCAATTCAGGTAATTTTTGAACAGAGAGAGTTATTACTAAAAGCCCAAGTAGAAATTCAAAAGACTCAAGGTGAGCTGGTTGAAAAACCAGAACAAGCTTTAAAGCTAATCACATTCCTCAAAAGTAAAAACATACAAGAGTTAGAAGAACTCAAGATTATTGATAGACTGAAACTATCCTAGAAATTAGAAAAGTTACTACAAAGAAGAATATGGTGAGGCAACTGGAAGAAAAGTGTGAGAGTATGAATACTTCCATAACCAGGTTTATGGTCAAGTTTAAAAATTTGAGGCAAAAAGGAATACCTGAAATTATGGTCATTAATGATAAACTGATGCCTCAGAATGACTATGATAATAAGATTAGAGTGTTTGCAAAAGAATAGGTAAATAAACCATCAGGACAAGGCATCCCCACTGGAAAAGTGTTACTCAAGAGTTTTGAAGACTTATTCTATTTGCAACATGAGATAAAACACTTGTTTGTCATCAAGCCAACCTTTGCTAGATATACTGAAGCTGATGAGAACTACAGGAAATTAAAAAAGATACAAATTCCTAAAGATGAAGATTGACAATCAATCACAGATTTATTATGAAGGATGAAAGACAAACAGGTGAAATGAGAAAAATTGTTTGTTGATTTATAGTCAAAACACATTTTTATAGCAGTAAACAGTTTTGACTATGGTTAAAGAGTATCAGTGAATAAAGAGAATCAGAGAAAGAGTATCAGATAAGGCAGATCATATTCCAAAAACAAATTTAAATATCTAAAGCCAACAAGGAGGACACCAAGGAAACCACCTGCATCTTATCCTCAAAGCAATTTCTATTTCTTTTGGATAAATAAGATAGCTTGTTGATTTGTTAAGCAACTGTCCCTATTATTATTGTAAAGATATTTTATTTTCCCTTAGATAATTCCTAGAAAAATTCTAGGATATTTTGTAAATAACTATGTATAAATACTTCATCTTTAGAAGTATTTTGGGTGGAATAAAATTGCTAGAGATTGTTATAGTCATTTCTTGTTGGACTCTATTTTTGTAATAATAAAGAATTGATAGCGACAGGTCAACTTAATTGGCATGTACTTCAGTTCTTGTTGTTGACTATTTGGAGTAAATTATTTCCTTTGCTCATTTGTATCTCTTTATTGCTATGTCATCTATGTTTTTTCTAAATTAGAATGAATAACTAGGAGTATTACTACAGGATTTGTTAAGAGCACCCGGTTTTTAACTAGTTATCATTTATATGTTTTCCTCTTATTTCTAGTGTAGGAAACCCTTAATTTCTCCCTCTGTCGTTTGACCTCTTCCTACTACTTCCTTTTCCGGATCAAAGGATTCTTAATTTCCCTTTATCCCAATCATACCACCTCATAAAAACAACTTTCCAAGATATTCAAGGGTTATCTATCTTGCCCTGAAAAAAATTGACCTTTTGGCCTTGATCCCAGTTCTATTTGCTTGATTTTGACTCCTTAGCCCAATGGAAAAATACATTTCCCACTATCCATCCTTTCAAGTTATTTTTCCCACCAAATATACCAAAACCAAACCAAATCTGCACATTCATAACTAGCCTAATATTTTAGAATTGAAGTAAAGTTAAATTACAAGAAGAAGCCTCTTTTGAGCCCTAGGAAACAGATCAGAGTTTGGGGGTTGGTTTGTGGTTACCTCTAGTGTTATTTGACTAAAAACCAAAATCTCACAACTTTAGAATTACTAGAGTGATAATATTACTGGCGACCGTACTGGGGAACTAACCAATATTCAGTCATAAAACTTGTCTTAAAGGAAATCTTTTTATTCATCCTTTTACTTTAAGATTGATTTTATAAGTTGTGGGTATTAAAAATTGTAATTTTGGCTTCTAGGAAAATTTACTATAGGTCTAACCTGGATCCTAAACCTCCTGTTATAGTGGACAACCCTGACCGAATTGGCAAAAAGAAAAAACAATTAGAAGATTTAGAAGCTGATGTATCATTAAAAATAGTCCATTCATTACCACAAGAATTAGTAAGTTTGCAAGATATAGATTTTGATTTGAAATTTGAGCATTCTTTGTTTAGAAGTCAATCTGAAAGTGATCTTTATACTGCTGTTATAGACCCTGTTTTTATTTCATTTTTGGAAACAAAATAGAAATATATTACATTAGAATCTAAATCAAAGAAGGTTGAATATTAGACTAAAATTGAAGAACTTTATACTACTATTCTCAAAAATATTGATGAAGCTATTGAATTAGCTCAATTATTAGCCTATACCACTAAGCCTTCAGTTTCACAATTACATACCACTACATCTATAAATCCATTTATCCCTAAATTACCTTTACAGCCTAGAGTACTATTTCCACCACTCATTTCATCCAATATATCCACTAGCTTACCTTTTGATTTTTCAAACACATCATTCTCTTTCCCTAGTAGTTCCACATATATTCAGATTTCATTTCCCATCACCTCAACTACAACTTTTAGTTCATCAGCTATCACTTCCAGTTCAGCCCCAAACACTTTTATTTTACCTCCTAGCCAAGCTAAAATTTAAGCTATGGCTGCTAGGTATGCTCCCCTAGTCTTACCACAACAACTTCATGACATGCCTCAAGACTATCATAGTAAGATATCACAGTTTGATGCCACTACCCATTATACAGCTCAGTAACACATAACTAAAATGACAGATTTCTTTGAACTCCATGAGATTGATGATTCAGATGTTCAAATGAGGTTATTTGCACAAATATTAACAGGAGAAGTTAAGAAGTGGTTTAGAGGTCTTGTTGCTGGTAGTGTAACTGATTTAGTAGTGTTTCATATATATTTTTTTTAATAAATGGGAAAAGAAAAAGAATCCACTCCAGATTTTTTCTGAATTTGATGCTACGAGAAGAGCTCCAAATGAGTTAGTCCAAGACTACTGCACTAGATATAACAATGTTTACAATTCCATTCTTGAAAATATTAAACCCACTCTTGATTCTGTCCTACTCAAATTCCCTTATGGATTTGACACAGACATGGCTTATCAGTTGAGGGAAAGAAATGCAAAAACCTTAGAAATAATGCAAACAAATGCTGTTAGTGTAGAAGTAAACATTTTAGCCAGAAAAACTAGACTAAAAAATGAGAGAAGAGTGACCATTAAAGAAGATACTTCCAATTCAGACTAAAAAATAGACATGTTAACTAAAACATTAGACAATATGATGGATATAATAGAAAACATAGACAGAATACCTCAAAGGGATAATCAACAGTAGATCAGAAATCCCAATTTTAGGAAAAACACAAATTCAGTTTAAGCAAAAGAAACAGCCACAAAAAAAACAATAAGACCCCCCTTCCAAGAGAACTATGCTGAAATTTTCAGAATAATGATGATGATGAGGATGAAATAAATCTAATGGTAATAGATGATAATAATATTATTTTTCTCACTCAGGAAGATCAGGAATTATTTGAACTCCAACAACTCAAATTAGATTCAAGTGAATCCTTTGATTATAAACAAGGTTATGATTTTACTATAAATCAAATACACAGTCAATATAACCTTAGCAATAAGAAAAAAAATGAGTCTTCTACCAAGAAAACTTCCCAAACAAAATTTCTCCAAATTCTCCCAAGGGAAAATAAGCAAAACTCTAGTTCTTCCAAAAACATTTCTAGTCCTAAAAATGCATCAAGCCCTAAAATTGTTGATATTACTAATGAAGTTGCTCAAGATACAAAAGATTCACAGAAATCCACTACTGTAAAAGCTTCTAACTCTGTTAAAACAACAAATTTAGATCCTAAATTACCCTCTGCTGATCCTAAATCAGTGGATCCAAAAACTGCTATTTCAAAAACACCCACTGATAATTCTAAGTTTGAAAGAACATCTACTGCTTCACAAAAAATCCCTGAAAAGAAAGTTAAGAGCAGTAAAACACAAGAGACTCAAACAGAGAATGTCAAACCAATTGAAAATGAAAACATAACTGTAGAAAAACAAGACAAACCAACACAAACTACAGTTACCAAAGAAGAATTGATTCAAATCAGTAAATCTCAACCTACATTCAACATACAATCTGAAATTGCAAAGTTAAAAATACCAATTCCTCTGACAGAATTGGTAAAACATGACTTGTATAAATCAAACATAACTGAAACATTAAATATGAATGATGGAGAAGATTCCATAAATCTGAATGATGATCAACCATAGTTGATTTTTGGCCCAGATGTGAATGGAAAACATGCAGATGGAGAAGTTCCTCCATTTTATATCAACCTTACCATTCATGATCAAATTTTACACAATGCCATGCTAGATTTAGGAGCTTCCCATAATCTAATGCCTAAAGCCATAATGGAAACTCTCAATCTAGAAATTACAAGGCCTTACAAATATTTGTTTTCATTTGATTCAAGTAAAGTTAAATGCCTAGGTTTAATCAAAGATTTGTGTGTAACACTAGTTCAATATCCCAGTAAGAGTATGTTAATGGACATTGTAGTATCTGATATCCCACCTAGATATGGAATGTTACTATCTCGCTCACGGTGAGCGAAGCTACAGAAATCTCTACAATTGGACATGTCTTATGCTACTATATCAGTTTTTGGTCAGCCTAAGAAGTTATATAGGGAAACATTGATGAAGTTCATGGTCAATATTGCAGAAAGATCTATAAAGTACCCAATTTACTCTACACCAACTGACCTTGATTCTTTTATCTTATGTAACTTTGAAACTAATGAAATCCAAACTGAACTAATAGATAAAAATAAAACACCAAACAATGATAATAGTTTTCATGAATCTTTATGGCATTTAGACTTTGATGGTTCAGTAAATAAGTTAGGAGGAGTAGGAGTTTGGATAACCAACATAGAAACTAATCACTCAGAAGGCCATGCTTTCAGACTCAATTTCAAATGTACCAATAATATGGTTGAGTATGAAGCCCTTGTTCTAGGACTCCAAATTATTAGGAACTCGGTAGGCAAAAGAATATTAATCATGGGAGATTCAGAGTTGATCATAAAGCAAATAAATGGAGTATATTCTGTTTACAATCCTAGATTAAGCAGATACAAAGATACTATGCTAGATTTAACCAATCATTTATTGGAATGTAAATTTGTTTCTATACCTAGAAAACAAAATATACAGGCTCACTGTCTAGAAACCTTTGCTAGTACATGAAATTTACCATTCCAACCTAATGATAGATATACTGTTGAAGTCAAGTATAGACCAATAATTCCAGACAACCTAAAGTATTGGATTTTTTTTTTCTCAAGATGAACAGATTTACAAGTTTATGAACAATGATGGTGAGTTTCAGAACTGTAAGATAGACATAGATTGTACTATAGATCAAGATTTAGATTGTGAAATAGATTTGAATAAATTAGATGTAAATAAGGTAAAGTTTGCTAAACCAACTAGATTTAGTCAATCAGATATTGATAACTTAGAGAAAGTAGAGATTGAAGAAATTAATGATTATGAATCTGACATATTGAATCTTAAGGATAATTTCTTACCCAAAGGTTTAATTCCTTTAGAAGATCTTGTTGACTCAAATGATGTAGCTAGAAAACCCAAAATGGAGCCAGTTAGATCTGATATAGAAGAATGCAATATTGGTACAGAGTTAAAACCCAAAATAATCAAACTTTTCAAAAGCTTACCTCAACAAAAAAGGAAAAATATATTAATATTTTAAAGGAATATCAAGATGTTTTTGCCTGAAGTTATGAGGATCTCAAATCCTATGATACCAAAATAATCCAACATAAAATTCCAATAAAAGAATATCAAAAGCCCTTTAAACAAAAGTTGAGAATAATTAACCCTGTTTTATTGCCTTTGATAGAAAAGGAAGTAAAAAGAATGTATGATGCACAGATAATTACATCAATCAGATATTCTGATTGGGTTTCCAACCTAGTTCCAACAAGAAAGAAAACATGAGAGATAAGATTATGTGTTGACTTTAGGAATCTAAACAAAGTATCCTTAAAAGATAATTACCCTTTACCTAAAATGGATCATATATTAGAAAGGGTAGTTGGATTTTTAAGGATGTCACTTTTAGATGGTTTTTCAGGATACAACCAAATTTTAGTCCAAAAAGAAGATCAAGCCAAAACAACATTTACTACTCCTTGGGGCACTTTTATGTATTTAAAAATGCCTTTTGGTTTAATGAATGCAGGGGAAACCTTTCAAAGGGATATGGATATAGACTTTGCAAAGGAAATACACGATTTCTTAGTAATTTACTTAGATGACATTACTGTGTTTTCCAAAACTGATAATGAACACTTGGATCATTTGAGACAAGTTTTTATTAAATGCAAGAAATTTGGCATCTCTTTAAACCCTAAGAGAAGTTTATTTGGATTAGAAGAAGGCAAGTTAATTGGACACATAATTTCTAAAGAAGGAATCAAAATAGATCCTGCTAGGATAGAAGCAACTCTTAACATCATTCCACCAAGAAAAATCAAAGAGATACAAGCCTTTCTAGTTAAGATTAATTTTTTAAGAATATTCATATCCAATTTAGCTAAGATAATTAGAGAACTAAATAACATGCTTAAAAAAGATTCAGTTCTTAAATGGAATACGGAGGCCAAAAATTCATTTGAATCAATCAAACAAGCCTTAACTAAAACTCTAGTCCTAATAAGTCCTGACTTTAAGAAAGATTTCATAATTTTTTCATTTGCTTCAGAACACACCATTGCTTCAGTTTTACTACAGAAAAATGACCAGGGATTTGAGCAGCCCATAGCTTTCTTCAGTAAGACCCTTAGAGATGCCCCTTTTAAGTATAAAATCATGGAGAAACAAGCCTTAACATTGGCAAAGGTCATTAAATACTTTAGAGTTTATATTCTCTACTCTCATATCATTATCAATGCCCCAAATTTTGTAGTAAAAGACATTCTTAATTAGGATGGTCCTAATGGAAGAAGAGGTAAGTGGATTGCCACTATCTTAGAATATGACATAGAGATAAAACCCACAAATCTCATCAAAGGTCAAGGATTAGCCAGACTTATGGCTGAATCTAATTGTAATGTACTAGACATAAATTTTATTTCCCAAGTAGATGATCAGAAAGAGATGGCGACTCCAACGATTAGTGAAGCCTTCTCAGACTCACCTTGGTATACATATATCATATTTTTACTCCTAAACTTACAAGCTCCTCCTGGATTGTCAAAACCAAAGCTAGATTCTTAAAACTAAACACAATAAGATTTTGTATTTTAGACAATGTACTTTTTTGGAGAGATCACAGTGGGATTTTATTAAATTGTTTATTAAAGGAATAAGCTGACAAAATACTTGAATAATTTCATGCAGGTGACTGTGGAGGACACCTATATTGGAAAACTACTACTGAAAAGGTCCTGAGAGTTGGTTTTTACTGGCCTACTTTGTTTGTTGATGTCGAAAAGTATGTAACTTCCTGTCATAAGTGCTAAATTTTTTAGGGTAAGAAGAAATTATTACCCCTCCCCTTAAAGCCTATTTCAACTGAAATGCCATTTAAACAATGGGGTTTACACTTCATCAGTGAAATTCACCCTCCTTCTTTAGGCCAACATAAGTGGATTTTAACAGCCACTGATTATTTTACCAAGTGGATTGAAGCCATATCCTCCAGACAAGCCATAGATACTGTCATTATGTCCTTCCTAGAAAGTAACATTCTTTCAAGATTTGGATGTCCCTAAAATATAATTACTGACAATGCAACAACATTCAAATCCAAGAAAATGATTGAATTTTGCCACAAATACCATATCACCTTAGGTCATTCTACTGTATATTACCCCCAAGGTAATGGCCTAGCTGAATCCTCGAACAAGAGCCTTGTAAAGATTATCAAAAAGTAACTTGAAGACAATAAAAAGACTTGGAATAAGACGTTATTCAATGCCTTATGGGAAGATAGACTTACTACTAAAAAATCCATTGGTACTTCCCCTTACCAACTTGTTTATGGAATGGATGCTATTTTTCCATCCTCCCTAGGTGTTTCGGTGATGAAAATTATCCAAGAGTTACAAGTTGAAAAAAATGACATTCAAAGAAGGATTAATCAAATTATTCACTTGCTACAAACAAGAGGAGAAGTTTATATCAAATCTCAAGTCATTCAGGATAAAATCAAGAATTTTTTTGATAAAAAGAGTAAAGAGGACGATTTCTACATTGGAGATAAATTGTTAAAGTGGGATTCCAGAAGAGAAGACAAAGGAAAACATTGAAAATTTGATTTTCTGTGGAAAGGACATTATGTGTTTTATGGATATCGAGGTAATAATGCTTTTTTTTTCTAAAGAAATGGAAGTAACAGATCTGCAAAAAGGACTAGTAAATGGCAAAATGTTGAAGCACTACTACTCTCTTGAGTTAAAAAATAGTTAGTTTTTATTCACTTTGATCATTGTACATATACATTGCAAATTTTAGATTGGATTGGATGTTTCCCTAACAAATTTGAAGCCCGGAGAGAAGGCCCTAAGCTTTGAGAGGTAAATATCATAAGTATGAATAATTGCAGAAATCAAAAGACTCTTACAGGATCATCACAGTCAAAGGTCAAAGCCTACTAGTCTTAAAGTTCTTGACATATCACCAGGAAATGCCATCCCCATGTGGAGCCACTGTTAGGGTCCTATAATAATAGGGTTCATAAATTTTGAAATGACTTTGATAGTCTTGTAAATATGTACATACCTTTCTTTCTGCAAGTTGTTTTCCCATATTTTGAAAAAATGAAAAAATAATAAAAAGCCAAAAAGAGGGTAAAAAGTCTTAAAGGAAAAATCAAAGGACTCAAAAAAATATAGACCACAAAAGAAAAAAGAGATAAAATAAGAACTGAAAGTGAGCAAATCCAAATGCCACTACTTTTAATTTTACTGCAATAATAATGATTATGTGCAGAGTGTCAATAAATTCCATAATCCATTATCAGTTAAACAGTTTAATCTTAAATTTTCATGTTTTCAATTTCATGTTTTAGATAGAGAATAAAGATTTGTCAAACAGTTTAAACATAATAAATCAATAGATAGGTAGAGAATAATGAGGAGTTCAACAATTTAATCTGGACTCTCGGATGAAATAAGGTAGACTTAGATAGTTTTGTGCTTTGAAAGAAAAATGTTTTGGGGTTGCAAGCCTAAATGCACCCATGAAAATGAAGTAAAAATTTTCGAAATAAAAATTGGTAGGTAGAAAGCAGTTGAGAAATCATATAATAAAGCATCATCGGGAAAAAATCACTAATTTCCCCTCCCCTACAAGTATTCAGTATTCTAAATTATCAGTAAAAAAGGCTCAGAGCATTTCTCTGACTTTTGTTGGGACCAGACCCAAGGCTCGATGACTGGTTAGCTAAAAATATTGAATTCCCACACTAGACCCATATTCATCAACATTTACCCTTCATTCATAAATCATGATCCCTTGTTCCTAAGTAAAAACCCATTTTTACTTAGTAAAAGCTAAACCCTAAATAGCTAATCTCATTCCCATTCAAAAAATTATTCATAAACCCTAAAATACATTTGTCCTAATTTAAAGTGTGAAATATTAAAAAGACAACAATGCTTTACTTTGTCTATCATTTATACTTTAAAATTGGAGTTAACATGTATTTTATGCCCATTACACTATCCCTTTTTTCATATTAACACCTAACTTATTGTATTAAATCCCTAACTTCACCATCCCATATGATATTAAAACTTTTATTTCAAATAACCCTCTAAACCCACTATTTTAAGTTTAAAACAATGTTTAATATCCCATGTGAGCAAATATAAAACCTCACCCAACTATCCCATTGGTGTAAGCATATCTTTATGCAAATATCCCACCCCTATAGTTTTAAAAATGTCAAAAGGTTGAAAACTATACAATAAAATAAAGCCGCACCCATATGCATTGATTGAAACATTGTATAAATGTTTTAATAAACCTTAAACCACCGCCACATTTTACATAAAGCCTAAGATTTAAAAACTTTGTTTAAATTCCTTTTCATAAAGTTTAAAACCATCCCCGCATATAAAATACGTCGGCCCCACTTCCATTCCGACACATCTCTCCAACTAATCTGGGCCGTTCGTAAACGAACCTTAGATCCAATGGCAGAAGCTCGATATCGCGTAGAAAAGTTGCGCATTTACCGCCATGCAAAATCTGTGTGAAATGGGCTATTTTAAAATTTTATCTCTCCTCCATCTGGTCGATTCCTGTTGAATCACGTGGGTTAAGCCTGATACCACTTACCGCCAAAAACATGTGTGATAACCACTTATGGTTTTGATCCTCCGATTCTGAAACCACCGCTCCTGCCCGATGTGACCAACATTCAATGCAGAGTTAAATGTAACCAATATGTTTTATAAACCTACAAAAATGCATACATTTCTCATTATTCTGCACGTTAACCCTGCACGAAACCTCCCGACTATAAAAACAATCTGTTTCTGCCATTTTCTTGTCAAAAAGCCTTCAAAATCTACCCTGTGACTATTGAAGACCACCAAGGAGTATTTAGATTGCTTCAGAAAACCTACATAAGTTATCAACTCATTCAAAAACCTTAGAAGTTGTTCTGAAGTCCAAATACCTGAATACAATAGGTATTTTTCTGAAATTCGAACCAACAATCGATTTAAAAGGCCTTTTAAAAAACAAATTTCATTCAGAAATCCATAAATATCAAAAGAAGCCCATCAAAATAGTCCAAAAACAGGTCGAACCCTATCAAAATTTTTTGAGAAACCCTGTTTCAAACTGCTGCGCACAATTTTTGAGGAAATTTGCATGTTTTCACAGTTTGATGAACTATTTTAAGCCCTAAATTAAACCAGAAAACCTCTGAAGGTATCCCAAAAATATTTTCCCAATTTCAACATACTTTTTAACCCAATTTCTCATTAAAAGACTCAGGAAACCCTTGTTTCTTGTTTTAAACCGGTTCAAAAGCCTGTAAACTTTTTTGACAGACCTAATTTGAAAGAAAACCCTAAGAAAAGACTATACTTTTCCAAATTTATCCAAGAAATCCTCTGCCAAACTAAATTACTTTTGCAAACTGTCTAAACTTACAGGAGTAGCCCAAAATGCCTAAAAAGTAGAGCTCTAGCAAACCTGAAGCTTCCAAAGTGCCTAAACCAACCCCTTCCATGACTTCAGATACTACTATTGTTGTTAATCATTTACAACCCCCAGTCATAGACATTGAACATATCCCATTAGTTAATATTGATTACAAGATAGCAGATCCCATTGTTGAATTTAACCTGCTAGATATCCATAACTAGTGCTATGAAAATTCATTAGAGAATGAAGAAAAAGTCCATATTTGGGAATCCCACTTGCCCAAGTATGTTGTCCCTATAACTCACCCATGCCAGGAATTCATTAGGTTATGTCAACAACATTATGTACCTGAGCAAAGAGCCATTGTAAATGCCAATAAATAAGTGCTTTTTACCATTACTGCGGAATCAATTAACCAAATGTTACAGCTTCAGCCTGACCCCCAAGCACTCCCTTTATTTATAGAGGCCCTCACCAAGTTATATGTTGGCCTATATTTTCCCAACAGATTCATGATTTTTCAGACATTTATGCCTTTGCATGTAGAAATTCCTAAGCTAAATCCCCCATATTCTACTGCTAAATTTCCTGAATGTTCAAGACATGTGATTTCCATGCTTTCCTTCATCCTTGGATATTTTACTGATGAACACACAAATGAGTCCATCGTGGGGTTATTATCCACTTTCTCCCCAGGTTAACTCCCATCAGTAATATTTGATTATGCTGGTTTCATTGCAGATTTTATTCATTATCAATTGACTAATTTTCAAATTGAGGGAGTGTTCAGATATACTTCCTTCCTTTTCCATATGTTTTTATACTTTCAATCAGATAATTTTCCAGTTACTCTCCAAAAGCTTGACATAGAGGGAAATCCTCTATCTGTCATTTTCTGGACATCCTTGCTTAGGAAAGAATGTACAGATTTCACATATTCAGAATTTTCAGAGTTATTTTTATATCTAGTGATCACAATGTTAACCAAAGCAGAGCAGCCAAGAATAAATGAAGAAATGAAAAATATATTGCAGTTATCATAATATATTAAGGTTGGTGATTGGTATATATATGAAAAATATACTAAGATTAGAGTCTTTGGGTCAAATTTGTTACCTTACAAACTACCCAAACATCCTTCAATGAGGATCTTCGCCTTGGAGTATATCAGGCAAACCCTAAACTCTGATTCCATAAATTTCATGGCAGCTAAGAAGAAAACTCAATTCAAACTAAAGAATCAGATAGGGCCATTCATCTGTAATCACAGGGATGTAGAGAAAGAAGCAGCAAAGCAGTGATTGGAATTCAAATTGGAAGAAAGTTTTCCTTGGATTTATGATCCACAAGGGATCTTGAGTAAGCTAAGGGTTAAATGCAAGTTAACACCTTTCATCCATGAAGAAAAACCAGAAATAGAAAATTTTTCAAATCAGATTGAGTGGATTGAAAATACCTTAACGGATGTAGTAAATAAAGGTAATACTAGTCATACTTTAGAGACTCCAAATCAACCAGAAAAGTCCACTAAAAGAGTAAGGGAATAAGGAGCCTATGTGGCAGAAACTACAACTGAAACTAAGTTCAAGCTCATATATAACAAAAGGCCCAAGTTAGAATCAATAGGTAAAGGAAAAGTAACAATTGATGTGGAAGAAACAGAGCTTTTAAATACCAATATAGATTCTCCAGAGACAAATGTTGCTATTGTGATTATCAATGAGCCAACTACTAAAAATCAGAATGAAGAACAAATCAACAATGAAGATGCGCAATTAATAGAAAGACAACAAAGCATGGAAGCCTCTTCCTCACAGGCAGCTGAGGAAAAATATTTGGATATAAAAGAAAAATATAAGTAGATTAAACTGAAGAATGAAGAGATAAAAAATAATATTTATTCTCAAAATCTCAAACAGACTCCAAGTGTGCAAAACATGCTCCTTTCTGCATTTGATTATTCTAATCGAAAGCTAATCATGTCAGTATTGCAGCCCACAGTCAACTCCAAAGACAATGGCAGATTACAAGAAAGTTGATTTGGAAGTCCAGACAGATAAGATCCATGCTCTTGATCAAATTGAGTTCCATAGAAAGACCTTAAAAATGTTATATTCTACTGTCACAAATAAAACCATGAGTGCTCAGAAGCTCCAAAACACCACTCCAAAATGCAAGATCAGATCAATATGGAAAAATCCTCATTGTATGCCAAGGATCTAAGGATAAAAGCATTAGAAGAACTAGTTTTGCAGGTGGGATATGACCCTGCTAATATCAAAGCAGCATAATTATTGGTGAATAAGAGAAATGAAGATATAAAAGCTTTGAGGAAACAACTCAAACTTCCTCGAAGTGAACATCCTCAAACAAAAGAAATCATACAAGAACATAATGAAAAAGATGACATGATGAATTTAATTTTTCAGTTGACAGCCCAAGTTAAGGAGATGGAGATTCAAATGGAAAAACTTGTCCAGGATAAGGAAACAGTGAAAATACCAGAGATTCCTACAGTTATTCCAGTAACCACTACTGCAGTGCCAGTAACTTCTTCCACAACCTCAGCTACTAAATCATCTACAACAACAATTCAACATACAAATGAAGCCAACAAAATAGTAAAAGCTATGGAGGAGATGCCTCTTAAGAAAAATGAGATTAGTAGATTGAAATAGGTGATAGAGAATCTTGAGAAGTCAAATAATTTGGCTCAGATAAATGCAAAGACACATGAAAAAAATGCCATCAAACTGAATGAAGAGTTGAAGAAATTGCAGAAAGAATTGACATTAAAGGAGAAAATATCATACACCAAAAATCACCTTTGGAACAATGTCATTGAAGCCATACATGATGTATGGCCTTCAATTCAGGTAATTTTTGAACAGAGAGAGTTATTACGAAAAGCCCAAGCAGAAATTCAAAATGCTCAAGGTGAGCTGGCTAACAAACCAGAACAAGCTTTAAAGCTAATCACATTCCTCAACAGTAAAAACAGACAAGAGTTAGAAGAACTCAAGATTACTGATAAGACTGAAACTATCCTAGAAATTAGGAAATTTACTACGAATAAGAATCTGATGAGGCAACTGGAAGAAAAGTGTGAGAGTATGAATACTGCCATAACCGGGTTTATGGTCAAGTTTACAAATTTGAGGCAAAAAATACTTCCTGACATTATGGTCATTAATGATAAATTGATGCCTCAGAATGACTATGATAAGAAGATTAGAGAGTTTGCAAAAGAACAAGTAAATAAACCATCACGACAAGGCATTCCAATTGGAAAAGTGTTACTCAAGAGTTTTGAAGACTTATTCTATTTGCAACATGAGATAAAACACTTGTTTGTCATCAAGCCAACATTTGCTAGATATACTGAAGCTGATGAAAAATTCAAGAAATTAAAAAAGATACAAATTCCTAAAGATGAGAATTGGTAGTCACTCACAGATTTATTATGAAGGATGAAAGACAGACAAGTGAAAGGAGAAAAATCGTTTGTTGATTTACAGTCAAAACATATTTTTATAGCAGTAAACAGTTTTGACTATGGTTAAAGAGTATCAGGGTTTAGAGAGTATCATTGAATAAAGAGAATCAGACAAAGAGTATCAGACAAGGCAGATCAGATTCCAAAAACAAATTTAAATATCTAAAGCCAGCAAGGAGGACACCAAGGCAGCCAGCTGCATCTTATCCTCAAAACAGTTTCTATTTCTTTTGGATAAATAGGACAGCTTGCTAATTTGTTAAGCAATTGTCCCTATTATTGTTCTAAAGATATTTTATTTTCCCTTAGATAATTCCTAGAACCATTCTAGGATATTTTGTAAAGAACTATGTATAAATACTTCATCTTTAGAAGTATTTTGGGTGGAATAAAATTGTTGGAGATTGTTATAGTCATTTCTTGTTGGACTTCAAAGATTTTTTGTGTGTCAAAATTCAAGTAGCAGGTTGGATCAAACCAATTGGAATCATACTTCAGGATTCCTGTGATGAGCTATTTGGAGTGAAGTATTTCCTTACTTGTCATTGTTATCTTTCTTTTTAACATGCATCCATATATGCTTTTCTAAATCTGAATGAATAACTAGGAGTATTACTACAAGATTTGTTAAGAGCACCCTATTTTTAACTAGTTATCATTTATATGTTTTCCTCTGATTTCCAGTGTAGGGAACCCTTAATTGCTCCCTCTCTCATTTGACCTCTTCCTACTACTTCCTTTTCTGGATCAAATGATTCTTACGTGCCTTTTATCCCTATCATACCACCTCATAAAAACAACTTTCCAAGATCTTCAAGGGTTATCTATCTTACCCTGAAAACATTTGACCTTTTGGCCTTGATCCTAGTTCTGTTTACTTGGTTTTGACTCCTTAGCCTAATGGACAAATAGATTTCCCACTATCCTTCCTTTCAAGTGATTTTCCCACCAAATATACCAAAACCAAACCAAAGCTGCACATTCATAACTAGCATAATATTTACAATTTGAAACAAAGTTAAATTTTAAGGAGAGAGCCCTCTCTGAACCCTAGGAAGGCTAGATCCTAGAGTTTGAAGTTGGTTTGTGGTTACCTCTTGTGTTATTTGACTAAAAACCAAAATCTCACAACTTTAGAATTACTAGAGTTATAACACGTGGGATGGCCACTCTTCCTAGCCCCTTGCCATGTTCCGCAATTGTCCTATTAATCTTGTGGGAAAAACTGTTTGTGTTGTCGTCAAAGTAATTGATACCCCCTTAGACTACAAAATTATATTGGGTCGTAGCTACACTTATGTGATGTCTTCTGTCCCATTTGTGGTTCACCGTAAGATGTTCTTTCCTCACAACGGAAAAATCATCACTATCGATCAACTGACATATTACGAACCGAAGTTTCAGACCTCTTCAAAGTCCATTATTTCTTTGGTGGCCAATAAAAAAATGGTTGAATCTTTGATCAGTGTCTCACCCGAAGCCTATAAATATTCCTCTTTGCTTGGTTCATTCCCTTGTCTCCCCTCCCTTATCTCTGACCCTAGCTCGTCGAATGTCTGCATGATGCATTCGTCTCGGTCTGACCTCAAACGGTCCGGTTCGACTAGTCAGCAGCCTCGCCCTTTGCAACCTCCTCCTAGTACTTCGACTTAGCCTTTGGTACCTCCTCCCCAAGGCCCTTCATGTGTAGCTGGTGTCCCTGATCCTCTCTTTCCTCCTGGAATGGTTCCCCCTAGCCTTAACCATCTGGGATTTGTTCTGCCTGGCCATTACCCCTCCGGTCAGATACCATTTCTTGCTCCCCCTCCTGGAGTATTTTTGGTACCTGTTATGGCTACCTTAATGCTTCCCAACATGACCCTGAGGATCCTAGTCTAGTACATTGATCCTCCAGCCAATACTCCGCCTGGTCAGCTCAAACCTTACACTGCTTTGACCCCGGTCCAACCAGTCGCCATGACCCCTCCCTTTGCTTATGTGCCTCAACCACCTCAACAATAACCTACTCCTATTGCAAAAGCCTCGAGTGAGGGTGGAAAAGCCCGCAAAAAGGCACCTAAAGATAAGGTTTTCCAGATAACACCTGCTCCTCCTAAGCCTCCAAAGTGTACACCTCTGCGTGCTTTATGTGATGTTGTCGGTCATGCCACCCATAATTGTCCTGCATTGTCTCATATCAAACCCATGGTCAACGAAGCATTTCCTGAGTATGATATCCCAAAATTCCATGTTACTTTACCAGATTCAGCCAAGAAACTCAAGAATTTTCATACAAATCACCCTTATGATTTGTGTGATCTCCATGGCCACTATACTCACCTTTGTTCCCACCTCACAGATTACCACACCTCCTTGGAAGTGGTTCACCAATACGAGGCCGAGCAAAATGACTCTGCCTCTCCCTTACTTGCACATTATGCTTTGGAAAAACCAGAAGACACATCTACTCCATTGAAATCCCCCCTTCTGATGTTGATATGATGGAGAGTTAGGCCACTATCCTCTACCTGTCATCATCTATGAGATCCACGGTAGAATACCCCTCTGGGGCATCCCCTTCTGTTTCGCCTTACCTCCCTTCAGCGATCACCTTGGGCTCAAAATCAGTGGATTCTTCATCTACTTGTTCTTTTGTCACCCTCTGTGGCGATGCGCATGTGAACCCCTCTTCTCATGATGATGAGTCGGGTAGCTTCGCCGTGTCATGTGGTCATCCTTCCACCAGTCACCCCATCTTCTATTGTGATGACGACATTATGGAATCATTTACCACCCCTGAATTTATCTATCCCACCCATAAGAAAAATGGCACCATCTATGTCTATGGTTACTTTTGCGACTTGAACACAAGTTGTTCCCAAGACAGTTCCCCCACACCATCCACTATTCAGTGTGCGGGGGGTAGAAATTCTACCCATAGCATTCCCCATAGCAGTGCTTGTTTTATTTTTTCCTTGCATTCAAGTTGCCAGCATTATTCATCATCCTCTCATATGTTGTCTTTTGGCACCTTTCATATGGATCCCCCATCCACATCGTATATCAGCTATGCCAATGGTGCATGTCGCTACTCACAGAATCTAGCCTCGGCAGGGCCATTTTCACCCCCTGGCATTTGCTTGTCCTCTCTAATGGCATATGCGTTGGTGCTGCCACAAATAACCAGGCTGAATATGATGCAGTGATAGGTTTGTTAGCCGATGCCCTTGACTGCTGCATCCTTCACCTTCATGTTCGTTTAGATTCCTTGCTGCTTGTCATGCAATTGAATGGTGTCTATCATGTGCATAATCATGTCCTTTTTAGAAGATATTTATGAGTGAAGCTCTTGATGTGTGAATTTGAAATCATTACATTCAACCATGTACCTAGAGCCCAAAATCACTATGTAGATAGCATTGCAAACAATATTCTAGATTGGCAATTATCACACGCATTTAACACAAGACAATAACCACAAACCATAAAACGATGCATATCCATCATATGTGTCATCCAAATATACAATGTTTTGGAGTCCATTAAATCTAATACATATGAAATTCCCATAGCATGTTAAAAAAACCAAAACTGGGAGCACCTCATGCCCCTACATCTAATCACTATCTGGAGGGTCCTGGGCCAATGGCTCGGCTCCTACAGCCTGTAGATCATGCATCCCCTATCTGGCCATCGTCATGCTCCACATGAATCCTCGCCACTCCAAGGGTAGAAAAATACATGGCTCTATGTATTGGTCGTCAAGGTCCTACCATCTACGTTCAGAAACTTCGGTCAGCAGCTTCTCACATCTACAACATATATCCTCTAGAAGGGCCACTACATCCTCATTTTGTGTTCCCCTCGATCCACTAGGTTCTGCAACTTTTCAAATCTAGGACGGATATCCTCCAGAAGGGCCACTGCATCCTCATTTTGTGTTCCCCTCAATCCACTAGGTTCTACAACTCCTGACACTACAGGTCGTCCCATATACCCAGTCGATTTCACCGATGCTATATCTGCATACCAAAAGTAAATGAATCAGTACCATATACAATATTCTGAAACTTTAACATGCACCATAAAAGATAAGTAACTTTTCACTTATCTTCTGGCCCCCATGCTTGACCTGGAGGAAGTGGCAAGTCTGGGTCCCCATGATAGTTCTTCCCACTATAGGGATAGTCATCTATGTATAATGGAATCTGATCCCAATGCGCAAAATACTTGAGTTAGAACACATGTCCGACTACCCCACATCCTCCTCTACACAGTAGCTGCCCCCAGTGGTGTAGCCTAGGCTCTCCCGGGCCCCCATCCTTGATTTGTATAGAAGAACGAAGTGTTAGGATCTTCTCAAAGAAGAGTGAGCAAAGCACTGTGCCATATGCACAGTCATGGTTCACCTACCGCTTGCACAACGACAATTGTCATTTCACTGATGATAGCATCATCTGGGCCCACCCATAGTAGGTCCAACTCAATACACCCTCAACCAACATCATCTGCCCTCCAGTGATGTGGTGGAGCGCGTGGTTCCCCAGGATCCGCAACACCGCTGCGGCCACATCATGAGTCTCTAGCCTCTCTAGATCTCTGATCGATATCTGCGTGCCTTTCACATGGACACCCAGTCGATAATGGAAATCTACAAATTCCATAATGTTCCGGCCTCGCGGTAACACTGGCTGTGTGATTCCCACCATCACTAATGGTGGGAGACCGGTTAGGAAATATAAATCCTTAATTGTTAGCTCGATCTGGTGCCTCTGCACTATAAATATCTCATGATTCGGGTCCCAATAGTTGACTGTCCGAGCTAGGAAGGGCTCTCTTGCCCTCATCAATGGGTTCTTCACAAATTTAAGGACCCCAAACCTGGCCAATGTGGCACGGACTACATGATCCTCTCGAATCTCAGAACATAATGTATCCATGTCTCTTTCTCTCCAGTTGATCCTCAATTCTTCCATACCTGCACAAAACCATCATGTTTGTCAGCATAGAGAAAGGAAAGATTGCATCAAAACTATAAAATCCTAGCTCTTAGCCAAAAAATAGCGTGAAACCCCTTTCTATGACAGGTCGCACTTTTTAGGCCATTTCCTGCGATAGGTCGTAGTTTTCTGCACAATAACTGCTACCTAGGTCACAGAAAAGACCCCAAAAAGTGCGACCCGGCCATGAGGAGGAGTAGGGGTCTATTCTTGAGCTCTGGGTGCCTAATATGAAACTTTAATCCACTAAATTGAAAGAGTATGGTTAGGCCTCTTACTTGCAACTGACGGATCTCAATTCCAACGGTCGGTTTGTCCGCTACGATTGCTGCAATATTTAAGGCATTTTCTCCTCTCTACATTCACCACAGCTACACTTGCAAATGAATCAAATTGGAGTGAAATTTCCTTATTAAAAGAAAAACCTCATATTTCTCTTTCGCCAATTATGACCAAACCATAGCTTGGTTTGAAAAACCATTAGCACCTTTGGAAAGCTCTCACCGGGCACTCAAATGGGTATCCTTTTGTTTTTGGTGATTTGATACTTCACCCTGAAGCCTTTTTTCCAAGAAGGCTCACTTCGCCACTCCTCAAAATCAAATTTCTTCACTTGCAACACTTGTACTTGGGGTACCACTTTTCCTTCATACTTTTTGATGCTCGTGTTGATTTTCGTCATGAGTAACTATCTTGTACTCATGTTTTTATGGTCCCCACCGGGCCTCTTCTGTGTGGCTGCATCATCGAGTTGCCCTTGTTTACAGAATCCAATTCGAGTCATCATCGCATCCATGGAGTCTATCCTGAGTCCCTTTTGTCTCCCGCCACAGTCTTCCATTCTTCATCACTTTGTACCTCTCTCGTGTCACACATTTTTTCCTTCATTTATACTGTCCCCTATCCCCTCCGGAGTCAAGTCGGTAGCTACCAGTTCATCCATGCCCTTTATGCTCTAACAAGGGAAGTAGTCTGCCTGCTACTCAGTACCCCCCATTCCACCATCATCCCTGGTTTCAGGCTATCAGTCGCTCTACGAATATCCCTCGTGTCTTAGTTGAGGATTCCTTATTGCCTCACCAATGGCATACCTCCTATCGACATCAACTTATTCATTCCAGAAGATAGGTCTAGAGGGTGGTGTACCTTGGTTCCAGCTTCCACTCTTGTTTGGTGCCTCGGATTAGGCAAAGGGACCCTTTATTTCCATTTGACTTTATTATTTCTCAGTTCCAACTCCTTATGGCATGATCAAGATCCGTATACTTGATGGTTCAATGATGTAACATATTGTACCAGTGATTCCCAGGTGTGTGTGAGATGTTTCAAACCTCATTAGGGGGTGGCCCTTCTAGTATTCCCCCACATACCCGGATGACCTCTTTAGAGCCTTGGATGCAACTCTACATATTTTATGGGTCCGGCCTTAGCCACTTGCAACACCTTTTTAGTTTGCATGTATCATTCAGATTTTAAGAGCCCTTTCCTTTTTTACAGGGCCTCTTTGGTTGTTCTCATATCTCATGTACTCAGATATTATTGTATAAGTCCTAGCCATTTTCCCAAGTACAGTATGTATGTGGGATCCATTATGTTTTTTTATCTCGCCCAGGTTTATGCCAGCATGTACTATATATCTCACTCCCATGTTTGTTGGGTGCACCATAATTATTTGTATTTTGTCATCTCGACGGGCATAGGTATGCCTCCCCCGCTTCATTCAGATGAGGTACTCACTCATAAAAGAGACTTGCCACACCTTTAAGTCTCGCCTCCTCATGTTCTTTTCCTCTCTCGCTTCAATCCGTCTTACATTTCTCTCTCTCTGACTCCCCTTCGATGTCTAGTGATTGTGTTCTTACAACGTACTTCGGTCATACGATTAGCTCCTAACGCTTGCACGTTGGGAG
This sequence comes from Pinus albicaulis, assembly GCA_034641835.2. Taxonomy (NCBI): domain Eukaryota; kingdom Viridiplantae; phylum Streptophyta; class Pinopsida; order Pinales; family Pinaceae; genus Pinus; species Pinus albicaulis. Next base: position 444,774,382 of record CM076583.1, read on the forward strand.
GAAATCTGTTACACCAATTTTTGGTCATCTAACCTATTACTATTAGATGGACTAAAGTACACCATGTAAGACCAATTTTACCATAGTATAATTTCTTTCACTATGAGAAATAATTTAAAAACCCATAGTTTATTAAGTTATTTCTGGTCTAAACAGAAAACACCATGAGGAATAATTAAATAAATCCTTATTTATTTGATTATCCTCTAGGGATAATTAACTAAAACACTATTTAATTAATATTCGTGGTCATATTTAACCCAAAACAGGAAAATTAATTAGATAAATCATTATTTATCTTATTATTTTCTAGGAATAATTATTTAAATAATTATTTAATAATATTCCTTGTTAAAATTGACTAAAACATTTATAAATAATTGAATAAATTGTTATTTATTTAATTATTTTGTAACCGCATTCTTGAAATAATAAATAAATCATTTATTCATTTATTATTTCTAAATAAAGGGATTTGACCAAATTTAAATTCCATTTCCCTCCACCAAAAATAATAAAATATTCCATGTAAGTTGGATCTAGATTTGGTTAATAATATTTTAACTATGCACCAATATATAGACTAATTCAATATTTTGTTATAAATAGAAGGGTTTTCCATTTAATCACTACCTTTTGTTGCCTTGAGATCACCTTTTGATCTATACTTTTGGTCTGACTTTTATCCTCCATCATTGTCATATTTTTTCTACTTTTGCTTGTGAGCTCCCTTGGAGGTCCATTTTGTCTGGGTTTTTTGCACCATCAAGAGAGAGATATCTTGGATTTGAAGCACTGAGGACATACAAGGACCAATCCCATTGAGGGGGACTAGTAACATATTTCTGTGTTCCCTTCCTAGGTGCCATAATACAAAAATTCTTTATAAAGTCTTGTCTTGTCTATTGGATATATGAAGCAACTCTTGTTTATTTTTGTTGTTTAATGTCTTTAACTGCATAGATCTAGATTTTTGTAGCATTTAGTCTGATTACCTACTGCAGATCTAAGGAAATTTACAGCCACATTTGATGTTAGGGATGTTTGTTATGCACAGCTAAAGTGAGCTTTTTTCATACACTCGCGATTAAAATTCACACTAACAATGATTAATTTAATGAGTGCATGGTTAGTGATGCAATTTTATATATGTTTTTCTCCTTCCATGGCCTCTGGCATGTGTTGTAATGACTTCACCGAGTAGTATGGTAAATTAATCAACCGCCTTGCCCTTAGGTGTGCCGACAATTGAAAGTGATAATTGAAAATAATCTTAAAATGACACTCATAGGTAATGAATTTTTAGATGAAGAGGACTACATCTTCCCAAGGGTAAGGAAGATATGTTCTTTCAAAACCCCTATGCTTGCACATCAATTCTGTGTTAGTGTGTTTGGTGCACGCATATATGAAATCACACCAAGTTAAGGGGTGTGGTTTACCCACTTAAGTTATTGGTCACAAGCAGAAAAAGAAGTGGAGTCAAGCAAGTTAGTGGAACAAGCTATAATCATAAACATACTAGATAGAGAAATAATCCAAATGGTGGCTCTTCGGCCCCTCTTATTGAGTGCTGGTAGGAAACGAGAATGAAACTTTAACCCTCTTGCCAAAGGGCCCTTAGAACATGGGTTCCAAGTCTCGATGCAAGGATGTTTTTACTTCCAAGCTTGCCTCAGTGCAAAGTCTCCCTCTCTCTACTGTGGTGGACTGAAATTTCTAAATGGCCAACAATTGAGTCCCCTCTATCTTCAGCTTCGGATCACACACTGCTGGTATTGCTTGGGAAATTCTGGCCAACATAACAATGTGCTCTCTAGTTCTTCATCTCTTGGTGGTATTATATAGGAGAATTCAAATCCTCCTTCCCTCTCTTGGTACATTGTGGATGGTGAGCCAAGGGAGGGGGATGATTCCATTGTGTGCTCCCTTGATGTTTAAGGAGGCTTTGGTGGTTGTCCTTAGGCAGCTTCAAGTGTGAAATCATTTTCCTAGAGTGTACTTTTTGTGGTCCCGAAAAGTGACTTTCGCCACTCCAAGATTGCGTGCATTTCGGGTCAAAAGGTGCACAAAGGTGCTCTTCACGAAGGATTATGCGCGCAAAACCATTTATGACTTGCTCAAATTTGATTTTTCCCCAGACCTTAGAGATTTTTAAATACTTTCCAGATTCTCTAATGTCTTTCAACCCTCTAAATCCTTCTGCCTGACATTAATTATTTTCATCTTCTGCTTGTACAATTTTCCGGTGTTAACAGTTGCGCCATAATGTGTGAGGTCTAGGAAGAACTGTATAGCCGAAATATATTATAGTTTCTTTTCTATATATTGTGTGTAGAGAGAGAGAGACCTGCATGAAGCTCGGAATTGGAAACACCCTGCACCGGTTCGAAGAATTACCATGTCCTATGGGACCCCTGTAAGCAAATATAATACAATACATATACAAATTTTCTACGAGGCGGGTATGTCCCATGCTCGTGATGCTGTGGCTAGTTAAACAAATATTCTTTGACAGATACATGTTCTGTCTATGTCACTAATATGGTAGTGATATGGTGGTTGCTGATGACGACTGCTGACACCCTCCGGGGCATTTTTTTCTTTGACAATAGGTGGAATGTGGTACCCATATGCGTACACTTGGTATGGCATATAGCTGCGCATTGTATGCATAGGTGATGACTGGGACCTTTCCGTGTAAGCATTGTTGAAAGAGATGCTTATAAAGGAACGGGTCTTCGACGAATTTGATCAAAGTGAAATGGTTGTAAGGTACGATACCATCTTGACTTGAAAGCCTTTTTTGTAGTCAAATTTCAGGAGGATCGATGACATCTGTGGACAATGATGTTTCCCACAGTGCCACCAGAGGATGCCCCTTTTATAGAGAGGGGTAATCCAAGGTACCGATTCCTTTTTGGAAAATAAGTGTTGAAGTTGACAAAAAGGAAGCCTCAACCGAACAAGGGGACACTGACATGAGGGGTCAGGGACCTGGATGTGATGGGTTTAACATAGGCATGTTGGTGAGGGGTGACTGAAAACTAATAATGGAGATTCAGTGGCCCAAGGTCGGAGTGTACTAAGCAGCTTGGAGGCAATCATAGTTATTTCTTATGGGGAAATCCTTGGAGTCGGTAGGACTTCCATGGTGGGTAAGAACTGGCTATGAATGTCATGGTGGCTTGTCCATGGGGATGTGATACTCTGACCAAGGGTGTTTTGGGACTGTTGCCATGGGAGAAAATATGAATGATAGGGTGGGGGACGTAGTGTACCATTTGCGGTCTTTGTACACTTACCAAAAGAATAAAATAATGGGGTTTTGTTTGTATAAAACACAGAGACAAGTGCCCCAAAACATGAAAGTGTTCACTCTCTGATGTTGTGAGGAAGGTGTTTTGCTGAGGGTGGGGGACCCATTGGTTGGTCTCATTGTTGGGTGTAGGAATTACACTTAAGCAAACTCCTCAACACTTAATTTGTCAACCCGGGGGATTCGTAAACTTAGAGACAAAGCACAGGCAATGCCAGAGATGGTATGAATCTTCCTAATATAAATCCCTACTTTCTTTAAAGGAAACATTGTAGAATCAAATTAAAAAGAGAAAAAGGCAACTTGAACCATCAAAATAATATAAGATTGGAACAAGGAAGAATGCATTTACAAGAGGGAATTAAAGATAAAAGGCAATCACTCTAGCTAATTATTGTTTAACTACTGAGTGTGTGTTTTTCTTTAGTAGAGACACTTAGCAGTCTCATCATATGGGCCCTTAAACCTGCTTCTTTAGAGATTTCCTTCTTGCCCTAATCTGTCCTGCACTTTCGCAGTCTGCTTTCACTAGTGTAGGAACAAATATTTATGCAGAAGGTATAAATGGTGTCTCTAATAAAGGCTTTTTACTTCATGCAAGGGCTTGAAATTTTCCAGGTTCAAAGCACTCAGATCCCGTGGCAAGAAACTAGTTCTTGCACCGGATCAGAGCTTCCCGCACCTAGCATTTAATTCTTAAAATGAGTGCTTAATTATTGCAAGTGCTATTATACTGTTAAATCAAATTGCACACATAAAAAGTAAATTTTTTTGATCTTAACAGAGTGCAGGAATAAAGAAACAATCAATATACATTTATCCTGTCATAAGCATTTAATGAAAGAAAGAAGATTGCGGGAAGTAGACTAAGAAGGCTTGCTGCATCACACCAACGTGCACTGGTGCAGGGTTATTTCTCCTGCTTGGACCTGGCGGGGAAAACCAATCAAACAGAATTGTAGAAAAGGAGATATCACACCAACGTGCACCAGTGTAGGGTTATTTCTCCTGCTTGGACCAGTCAAAGGAAAACCAATCTGAAATCAAGTGTAAGAAAGGAAATTGCAGGAAAAGGAAATTTATCTACTTCACACAGCGGATCCGCTTTCACTCAGACATGAATGCATGTGCTTAAAATTAAATCACACTTGACAATGTAAACACAAATTACAGGAAAATGGGAAATGGGGTAAACGTGCTAGGTTGGCTGGTCCCTAGCCAACCAGCGTGTTTCCCTTTTAAATAAAAACGCTACTCAGTACCTTAATCAATTCATCATCTCAAATACAGAAATGAAATTTGTGAAACATGAGGCGGAGCTACCTTTTATTAATTCACTGAGGCAAGTACATACATTAATACACCGTCCAGCCCAGGTTTGGGTGATAACAAAATACAACAACCTGTTACCGCCTGTCTGGCTATGTCTCTATTCTCTTCTGCTATCAAAACTTTTTTCTTCTAGTCCTATTTACATTCTACATTATATAGATCTTTGGCCAAAGGCCAAAATAGATCATTCAACCGATTACATAAACAAACGCAGGATTTAGCTTTTTGGCCTTCAAAATTAGATAGTTAGCAAAACTAGCCGTAGCCAATCTCCATCTTTCGTCCTTCACAGATTCGGTCTCAGCTACCTTTGGATCAATCTTGCTGTCGTGGATGAAGCTGGTCAAAACGAGGCGGTGATCAAGGAGGTTTGGATCTGCTGCAAGGATTTGTTGTGCTGGAAACGATGCAAAATCTGATTCTGCGCTAGGATCGATGGTCACGGTAAGTACTCTAACTACCAAATAAACATTGGAGATATCGATAAGTTACAAAGAGTGATTAAAAGTAAGAAATCATGTAATAAATAATTAATTAATGCTAAGTTGAATTAAAAATATGAAAAATAAATTTTATACGAAATATGTCATCGTGCTTGGACTGGTGCAAGATGAGGGTGCATAAAAGAGGTAAAACAATGGTAAATGGTTATGATTTAGGAAGGGGAAAATGGCAAAAAAAGAGAGAAAATTAAGGGGCTAACATCCTCCCATCCCTAAGTTGTTGTGTGTCCTCACACAACTCTTTACCTTTGCAAAAAAACCTTCAAAACTTTGAGCATTCCAGCTCAACCTTGCTCTGACATACTGACATCAACCTGCAATGTTTCAGACTTCTTCTTTCTGATTTTCTTTAGTTTCGTTGTCACCTTTTTAAGTCACTTGAAACATCGCGTAGCTCGGTACTTCCAAACTCTAACTTCTCCTTTCTTTTTCTGGATCTCCGCAGTTAATTCTTCTTTATTTTTTTCTTTATCCTCCTGTGCTTTAGCTATGAGTTGTTCTAAGTTCTACACTTGAAGCTCTAGTTCAACTATCTAAGCAGCAGGAGTTACCAAATATTCTTCTTCTTCTGTCTCGACAGGGGTTGTGTCTTTCTCAAGGACCTCATTATCCCTCATGGTTTCAGTAAACACTTCTTCCTCTTCTTCTTCTTCTTCTAGTTCTTCTTCTTGCACTGGTGTAGAAGGGGATTCAACGTCCTATGGGGACTGTGGTTGTTTGCCTACACCAGATTCTTCATTCTTTTTCCGAGGCCTTTTAATGAAACCGGCCAACAGAGTGTCATATTCAACCTCTAAAAATTTTGTTGCGTCCACAAGGACTGACAGGTTGTCTTCTTCAAGGGTCTGTGCCTATACTAGTGTTGTAGAAGGAGTCTCTTCAACAGGTGCACTAGCTATCTTCTTATTTGGAGATGGGGGCCCTTTCTTCTGTTGATTTTTCAGGTCATTTTATTTTTGCACTGGTGCAAGAAGGACTCCCTTTTACATTCTTACTCGGACCCTTGCTTGTGCTGGCGGGGTCCTCTGTCTCCTTTCCAACAACTATATTTTTATGTAGCTATTTTAACAGTGCCTCCCAGGTCATACCTTAACTTCTAATTGTTTCTGGACCAAAATATTTATCAGGCCATGGTGATATAACTTCTTGTCGGCCTGGTCTGCCCGTTCGTCCCGCACACCCTTGGCCATTTTTCCAAGCTCTTAAGAAAAAAATAGGGGAAATTAATCCTCCACCAGGCGTGTCGGCCAGCTTAGAAATGCTACAACATCCTAAAATGGTACACAAAAGTGAGGGAGTACCTTCCCTCACAAGTTATGAATTTCTGTAGGATGAAAAGGAGGTCCCGCCACTGTCCCAGTAGGGAACTTTGTGGAATTCCTTTATTCCAATATACCTTCATCTTCTTGTCGACGACGAAACACTGCCATCGCTTCCTTTCTAGTTTCTGATTTTTAAACCACTGCTCACCAGTATTTTCCAAGCCTGTCGCTATTGTTATAAACTCTTTCGTAACCTCAAATTTTAGAGGCCCAATTTTTAAACTTCTAGAAAACTGTAGGGCCACTTCACTATTGTGCCTGTCAAAATTTTGCAAGAATTGAATAAAGCCTGAGTCTCGCAATAGTGAAAGACTATTGTTATACTCAGCAGTCTGTTTTACCCTACTGAGAGATGAAGGTTTGCTTTGAACAGGCGACATTGCTGCTTAACGGTTATGAACAATCAATAATTTACATGCAACACCAGGAAAATTGGTTCTTATAGATAGGGATCCAACCGTCCACCATCCCTTCCATCTTATCACCCATTCATTCCACTGAAATAACTGTGGATGCGTGGCATCTTTGAGATCGTGCCGGATTGGTACTTGCGGCGGCGTTTTAACAACTAGGTGAGGTAATCATTATGAGTAAAGTAAATCTAGGATTATGGCGGAAAGGGGCAATTATATCCAAGAAATGGTTAAACACTTCCACAATCCTTCATAATTCAAAAAAAAACTTTAGCATTCATTAAAAAATGATCATGATTCTTAACTTAAAAACACCTTGTACTTTAAATAATTTTCTCCTAGTTAATATGATAGCACAAGTACTCATCGACTAAGTGAAAGGACTTCTTATAAACTTTCATGATGACCACTTTCCTATGACGTATGCTATGAAAAGAACAAATTTTACTATGTTTCTGACAGGGTGCATGCTTACACCAGTCTGCTTGCATCACTTAAACTATGCTATTCTGCTGGTACCATTTTGCTTGCACTTACTATATAAGACGACATGCTTGCACTAGTGAAAGCATAATATTTGAAAAAAAGAAAAGGGAATTTAAGTAAAATATAGGCTGGACTTCCAACATGGCTTCCTCAACATATACTAGAAATTTTCTCCGCCCTTTCTTCATGCTTCAGTGCATATCCTTTTGCTCTTTGTGCACGAGATCCTGCAATGAATTCATCAGGGAACAAAGAAGTGGGAAAAGAGAAATTTCAGAATGGGAATGAATTCTGTTACAGGGATTCCAGGAATAGTACCACAAGAAGGGATAAACAGAAGTGGGATAGGGAAAAAAATTCAAGGGTAAAGTGGGGTTTTTACGAAACAGACAGGGTAAATTTAGAAGAATATGGGAAGGTTAATCATTCTGGGATTGAAGAAGAAAAATGAGGGAATATTAGGAAAGTGGAATATGAAGAAATGCAAAAAATTATCTGGAAGGTCTACCTGCACTGGTGCAAGAAAAATAACTGCATTGAGAATTAAGCGTTACTTGAATAAAAATATCCATGCTAATTAGCCCAATTGTATAAAGGTTGGTTTTGCTAAACCGTCTTTTACTTAGTGGTCGCTAGCATATCTAAAGATCAAGCAACATTCTCTTTTTATTAGAAATTTTTGATCTTCCTGCCAGCAAGCTTGTTTTCAGGTTGATCCTTCTGCAATCATGTCAGCGAACTAATTTTCATAATTACAAGAAATATTTTTTCTTTACTTTTTATTTAAAAAAAAAATTATATTTATTTATTTATTTTATTTTTTTAAGAAGAAGAAGAATTCATGTTTTCAAAAGGTTGGTATTACCATTCACCACTATCATCTCGAATTTCTATTGGACTTGCTGTGTAAACTCTTTCCTGGCAAGTGGCTGAAAATACTTCTTTAGTCTGTGTCCATTTACCAAGAATACTGAATTTTTTCCATCAATAGTTTTAACTTCTACTACTCCATTCTCGAATACTCAGATCACTTCATAAGGTCCCATCCAACGTGTATGGAATTTCCCTTTAAAAATTTTAAATCTAGAATCATAAAGGAGCACCCAATCACCTGTTTGGAATTGTTTTTTCTGAATAAACTTGTCATGCCACCTTTTGCGTTGCTGCTGAATTAGTATGTTCTGCTGAAAAACATCCCTAAGAAATTCATCTAACTCATTTGATTGGAGAAGACGTTGTTGTTGTGCCTTGGAGAGATCTAGTCCTAACTGAACTGCAGTTCTGAAAGTTTTGATCTGGAATTCAATTGGTAACAGACCCTGTTTGCCATATACTAGCTCATATGGTGTATGTCCCGTGCCATTTCTCTAAGTGGTTCTGTATGCCCACAAAGCTTTTGGTAATATTTCAGTCCAGTCTTTTCGATGCATATTTACTCCTTTTTAAGAATGGACTCGATCACTTTGTTTGTGGATTCCACTTGGCCATTCGTTTGCGGGTGATATGGTGTGGATTTCCTGTGCTGGATCTTGTATTGCTCCATCACACCCTGTACCAGATTCGAAATAAACTGCGGACCATAGTTAGAAACAATTTCTCTAGGCACACCAAATCTAGTAAAGGTTTCAGTAAAAGAAAATCAACAACCACTTTTTCTGTAGCAAAGGAAACAATGTTAGCTTCTACCCATTTTGTAACAAAATCTGTACAAACCAAAGTATGTTTTTTACTTAATGGCGTTGGATTTATTGGCCCTATAAAATCAACAACCCATTTTTCAAATGGCTCAATCATAACTTAGGGGCATAAAGGCATTTCATTGGTTTGATTAGGTTGGCCCACTCATTGACAGCTATCACATCGCCTGACATACTGTTTGGCATCCTTAAAAAAGGAAGGCCAAAATTAACTAGCACGCAATACTTTATATGCAGTCTTCTTATTAGCGAAGTGGCCTCCACAAGGTTCATCATGAGAAAATTTCAATATGTAAAACACTTCCTCCTCTCTTAAACATCTACGGATAATCAGATCTGAACCAGTGTAAAAGAGATCTCCTTGAATCCAGGAGAATGCAACACTTTTCTGAATAATATTCTGCTTTTCACGAGCGAACAAGTGGGGTGGTGTTTTCCCAGTAACCAAGTAATTAGCAATGTCAGCAAACCAGGGAAAATCTGTTGACATAGCAAAAATATGTTCATCCAGAAAATCATCATTAACAGGAGTTGCTTCACCGGGATTATCTAATCTAGAAATAAAATCTGCTACAACATTAGATTTTCTTGGTTTATCAACAATAGTAACATTAAATTCCTGCAACAATAGTAACCACCTAGTCACTCTACCGCTATTCAATGGTTTATTCATCAAATATTTAATCGCGGAATGATTAGTATGTATAAATACTTCATATCCTGTAATATAGTGCCTGAACTTATTAATTGCAAAAATTACAGCTAAAACTCTTTCTCTGTAACTGTATAATTTAATTCAACGGAAGACAAATTCTTACTAATATAATAAATAACATAGGATTGCTTATTTTCCTAATGTCCTAAAGTTGTGCCAATAGCCAAATCTAAAGCATAAGAGGAAATGTGAAAAGGGAGGGACCAGTTAGGACCTCTCAAAACTGGTGCCTGTACTAACTTTTCCTTCAATGTTTCAAAATACTGTTGGCAAGCTGTGGACCAAGAAAATACACTATCCTTAGCTAGAAGTCGGAAAATAGGGGCAGCTATCTTAGAAAAATTTTCAATGAATCTTCTATAGTAACCAGCATGTCCTAAAAAACCTCTTACTTCCCTTTTATTTTGGGTGCAAGAAGATGCAGAATGATTTCAATCTTTGTTGGATCAACCTAGATACCTTTACCAGAAATCAAATGGCCAAGTACCAGTTCCTTTTTGCACATTAATCTACATTTCTAGTCACTCAATGCGAGGTGGGCTTCCTGACAACGGAGAAGTACTTTCTCCAGATTTTTGAGAGCTTCCTCAAAAGAATCACCAAACACATAAAAGTCATCCATATAAATTTCTAGAAATTCTAAATCAACAAAAGTGGCCAGGACTACCCCTTGAAAGGTAGCCGAGGCATTACATAAACCAAAGGGAAGCACTTTATAAGCAAATTTACCCCATGGACATGTAAAAATAGTTTTATCCTGATCTTCGGGTGCAATCTGTATTTGGTTATAGCCACTAAAACCATCTAAAAATGAAAAATATTTCTTTCCTGCAAGGGTATCAAGCACCTGGTCAATGAAAGGGAGAGGGAAGTAATCTTTGAGAGTGGCTTTGTTTAATTCTCGATAATCAATACAAATGTGCCATCTTCCATCTTTCTTAGGTACCAGCACTAATGGAGAGACCCACTAACTGTCGAAAATAGGATAGATAAAATCGACATCCAAGAGTTTATGTACTTCTTCCTTCACAATATCTCTTAGAACTGGATTCATTCGCCTTTCCGGTTGTCGGATAGGTCAGGTTCCATCCTGAATATAGATATGATGTGTACAAGTTTAAGGAGGAATACCCTTCATATCTTCATAGCCCCAAGCAAAGGCACTAAGATGGTTTTGCAACAAATTCACAAGCTACTCCTGCTAAGATGAGTCCAAATATGAACTAATATGCAAGGATTTATCAAGGCTAATCTCAACAAGAGTAGTTTCAGGCTCAGGAGTACTCAAGGGAGTGGTCAAGTGCAGTGGTACAGAAAAATGAGAATCATGATTATCTTGAAAATATAGGCTGAAAATATAGCTCAATGGCTCAAAATTAGGCATAGTGTCTATATTATTCAGGAAATCTTGAATCTCATCTTCTTGTGAAGGCCCAGTATAATTATGGATAAGGGAAATGGATTGAGTCTCCTCATCACTGCTTTGATCCAACCATAAAGTATCTCGAAGGTCCTGAATGGATCTGGTAGGGGGGTATAAGGTAACTTTCTTCGTAGAATCTCCATGCGAAATATACATATCACCAGAACAACATCCAATATATGCATCGGCCGTATTAAGCCATGGTCGACCCAAGATCAAGGGATGTCCTCCTACTGGGTTCTTTGGCTGAAGCACAATGAAATCAACAGGATATTTCCAAGAATCTAATGAGATGATCACATCATCCAATACTCTTTCTGGCTTAATCGCTAATTCAAGCACAGTGGGAGTAGGGAAAAGATGAGATAACCGAAGTTGATCCATGGTTTTCTTAGTCATGAAATCAATGGCTGCCCCCGGGTCTATAAGAACATTAGAGATAAGGACATTACCAATCTGAACTAAGACAACAGGGTTTCAGGGATCAGTATATATTTTCATAGACACACATCCTGTCATCAACTCTACTGCCCTAGTAATAAATTGAATGGTTTGGGGTTCCAATCCCTTCCTTCCGGGTTTCTTGAGACAGAGTTCCTTAATAATCTTGGTACAAATGGGGATCTCTTTAATGGCTTGAAGCAAAGGTATCTTAATAAAAATATTCTGAAACTCAGATACCAAACTAGTCTCAGAAATAGGCTCACTTCTTTCCATTACTAGCCTCTCTAGGAAGGGAGGTTGGTTGGAAGAAGATGGCAAGGATTCAGAGGGTAAGGGTTGCTTAGCGACAACTTTCGAAGAATGGTTAAGAGTTTCCTCTTCTCCTTTCTCTTCAACAATCGCTATAGGTTGCTTCTGATTTTCTGATGTTATAGTCCTTCCCGATCTTAATTGAATATCATGAACCCCAACTGGAATAGACTGGCACTTGAATGGTAAAGGTGGGTTTGTTACATAGATCATTTGCACTGCTTTATTATTGTTAGGATTGGGCATAGGTTGAGAAAGAAACTGAGGAGGTCGAAAGGGTGGAGTTAAAGGCAACGGTGGAGTAGACTGACTCAGAAGTTGAGGCATTGAATAAGGTGTATGTGTAGATGGATATGACTGCATAGGTAGCCGATAGGAGTATGGATAATGAGTTGGCCCTCTCCAACCTTGTTGCCATGGTTGAAAAGGTTGCCCATGTTGATATTGATTCCCATACTTCCACTGCTGATTAGTGTTAGGATAAGAATATGCATGTGAACTATAACCAAAATAGTGTGGAGAAAATTCAGGAGCCATACCTGCACCTACTTGAGGCCAATTCCTTAATTCTCACATAGAATACAAGTATTCAACTTCCGGCTGTACCCCTGTAAATATAGCTTTAATTCCTGGTATAGAAGGACATTTTTATATGACATGGTCTTCTGCGCAAATAGCACACTTATTAGTTTCTTTCAAATTAAGAGGACACTCTTTAGGAGGATGCTTGTCTCTACATTTAGGACAGAAATACATATTGACTCTTGTTCCTTCATGAGTTTTTGTTGAAATTTTAAAGAGTCTAAATATTTGGTAACGGTATTCATTATATCAATTTTCATGTTTTCCATTTTATTTTATAGTCCAATAATCATAGCATAAGTAGATTCAGTTTTTCTATTTCTATTTCGAGTTCCTCTACTCGATCTATACTGATTTCTTGAAAATTTCCTACATAATTCAAAAATTTGTTCAAAAGTGTGCTGAGAAATATCACCTTGTTCTAACAGATTTAAATTATTTCTAGCATTATCAGTAAGTCCTCTTAAGAACAAGGTTCTAATAGTACTGGGATCAAACTTAAGTTTTGACCTTTATAAAATATACAGAAATATTTCTAGGTAATATTCAAGAGTTTCATCATCATCCTGTATGATTGTAAAAATCTCATCCTGCATGTCCCAAGTTTTTCAATATTCTTGATATTTAGAAAAAAACACTCTCTTCATCTAATCCCAAGAGGTTATAGTGTTTCCTCCTAACCCCATAAACCAGCGTAGAGCTGAGTCCTTGAGAGTAATAGGAAATAATCTTACTTCTGAGCGTCGGTTGAATAATCATAACTTCTACACAGAATATCAAACTCTAATAAGAAAGAGTCAGGATCTTCATGAACTTTACCATGGAAATGAGGGAGAGTTGATGGTGGAATATTCTTCATTTATGCCACAGTATCAGGATCCACAATTGGAAACACAAAAGTGGATTGTTCTTCACTTACCTAGTTTTCACTAGTCCCTTCCAAATGATCTTCATGGTCCACCATTGTTTCCTTTTTACTTGTACTGCTCTCAACAAGTTGAACCACACCTGAGCTGTTTCACCAGAATCTAGGTGGATTGTTCTTGCGTGATGGGTTTGAATTAGATTGGGCTTCCTGCTTACAGAAGGAGGCCCAATATGAGAATTGTTTTCAGAATTCTTTTGGCCCTTAGTGGGCTTCAAACCCTTCCTTTTCTAGGCATTCATTTCAAAAAAAAAAGAAAAATAACAAACAACTTCTAGTAAAAAATGCTGTTAGAAATCAATTAACACCAGTAAAATTCCTTCAAAGAATATTTTCCAAAAAATACTGCAAAAATAAATGAAAAATTACCTCTATTGTATAATCAGAAAATTATTACCAAATCAAATCACCTCCCCGGCAACGACGCCAAAATATTGGGTGCAGGAATTACACTTAAGAAAACTCCTCAACACTTAATTTGTCAACCCGGGGGATCCGTAAAATTAGAGACGAAGCACAGGAAATGCCAGAGATGGTATGGATCTTCCTAATATAAATCCCTACTTTCTTTAAAGGAAATATTGCAGAATCAAATTAAAAAGAGAAAAAGGCAACTTGAACCATCAAAATAATCTAAGACTGGAACAAGGAAGAATGCATTTGCAAAAGGGAATTAAAGATAAAAGGTAATCACTCTAGCTAATTATTATTTAACTACTGAGTGTGTGTTTTTCTTTAGCAGAGACATTTAGCTATCTCATCAGATGGGCCCTTAAACCTTCTCCTTTAGAGATTTCCTTCTTGCCCTAATCTGTCTTGCACTTTCGCAGTCTGTTTGCACTAGTGTAGGAACATAGATTTATGCAGAAGGTATAAATGGTGTCTTTACTAAAGGCTTTTTACTTCATGCAAGGGCTTGAACTTTTCCAAGTTCAAAGCACTCAGATCTCGTGGTAAGAAACTAGTTCTTGCACTAGATCAGAGCTTCCTGCACTTAGCATTTAATTCTTAAAATGAGTGCTTAATTATTGCAAGTGATATTATACTGTTAAATCAAATTGCACACATAAAAAGTGAATGTTTCTGATCTTAACAGAGTGCAGGAATAAAGAAATAATTAATATACATTTATCCTATCATAAGTATTTAATGAAAGAAAGAAGATTGCGGGAAGTAGACTAAGAGGGCTCGCTGCATCACACCAACGTGCACTGGTGCAGGGTTATTTCTCCTGCTTGGACCAGGCGGGGAAAATCAATCAAACAGAATTTCAAAACAAGAGATATCACACCAACGTGCACTGATACAGGGTTATTTCTCCTGCTTGGACCAGGCGCAGGAAAAACAATCTGAAATCAAGTGTAAGAAAGGAAATTGCAGGAAAAGGAAATTTATCTACTTCACACAATGGATCCACTTTCACTCAGACATGAATGCATGTGCTTAAAATTAAATCACACTTGACAATGTAAACACAAATTACAGGAAAATGGGAAATGGGGTAAACGTGCTGGGTTGGCTAGGCCCTAGCCAACCAACGCATTTCCCTTTTAAATAAAAACGCTGCTCAGTACCTTAATCAATTCATTAGCTCAAATACATAAATGATTTTACTGAAACATGAGGCGGAGCTCCCTTTTATTAATTCACTAAGGCAATTACATACATTAATACATCATCCAGCCCAGATTCAGGCGATAACAAAATACAACAACCTGTTACTGCCTCTCTGGCTGTGTCTCTATTCTCTTCTGCTATCAAAACTTTTTTTTTTTCTAGTCCAATTCACATTCTACATTATATAGATATTTGGCTAAAGGCCAAAATAGATCATTCAACTGATTACATAACCGAATGCAGAATTTAGCTTTTCGGCCTTCAAAATTAGACAGTTAGCAAAATTGGCCGTAGCCAATCTTCAGCTTTCATCCTTCACAGATTCAGTCTTGGTTGCCTTTGGATCGATATTGTTGTCATGGCTGAAGCTGCTCAAAATGAGGCGGTGATCAAGGAGGTTCGGATCTGCTGCAAGGATTTGTTGTGCTGGAAACGGTGCAAGATCCGATCTTGCACTAGGATCAACGGTCATGGTAAGTACTCTAACTACCAAATAAACATTGGAGATATCAATAAGTTACAAAGAGTGATTAAAAGTAAGAAATCATGTAATAAATAATTAATTAATGCTAAGTTGAATTAAAATATGAAAAATAAAGTTTATACGAAATATGTCACCGTGCTTGGACTGGTGCAAGATGAGGGTGTATAAAAGAGGTAAAACAGCGGTAAATGGTTATGATTTAGGAAGGGGAAAATGGAAAAAAAAGAGAGAAAATTAGGGGGCTAACATCCTCCCATCCATAAGCTATTGTGTGTCCTCACACAACTCTTTACCTTTGCAAAAAACCTTCAAAACTTTGAGCATTCCAGCTCATCCTGCTCTGACATATTGACATAAACCTGCAATGTTTCAGACTTCTTCTTTCTGATGTTATTTAGTTTCTTTGTCACCTTTTTAAGTCGCTTGAAACATCGCGTAGCTCGGTACTTCCAAACTCTAACTTCTCCTTTATTTTTCTGGATCTTTGCAGTCAATTCTTCTTTACTCTGTTCTTTATCCTCATGCGCTTTAGCTATGAGCTGTTCTAAGTTCTACACTTGAAGCTCTAGTTCAACTATCCGAGTAGCAGGAGTTACCAAATATTCTTCTTCTTCTATCTCAATAGGGGGTGTGTCTTCCTCAGGGACCTCAGTATCCCTTATGGGTTCAGCAAACACTTATTCATCTTCTTCTTCTGGTTCTTCTTCTTGCACTGGTGCAGAAGGGGATTCAACGTGCTGTGGGGACTGTGGTTCTTTGCCTACACCAGATTCTTTATTCTTTTTCTGGGTCCTTTTAATGAAATCGGCAAAAAGAGTGTCATCTTTGACCTCTACAAATTTTTCTGCATCCGCAAGGACTGACAGGTTGTCTTCTTCGGGGGTTTGTGCCTGTACTGGTGTCGTAGAAGGAGTCAATTCAACAGGTGCACTAATTGTCTTCTTATTTGGAGATGCGGCCCTTTCTTCTCTTGATTTTTCAGGTCATTTCCTTTTTGCACTGGTGCAAAAGGACTCCCTTTAACATTCTTACTCGAACCCTTGCTTGTGCTGGCGGGGTCCTCTATCTCCTTTCCAGCAACTGTCTTTTTATGTAGCTATTTTAACAGCGCCTCCCGGGTCATGCCTTTAACTTATAATTTTTTCGAGACCAAAATATTTATTAGGCCATGGTGATATAACTTCTTGTCGGCCTGGTCTGCCCGTCCATCCTGCACACCCTTGGTCATTTTTTCCAAGCTCTTAATCAAAAAATGGGGGAAATTAATCCTCCACCGAGCGTGCTGGCAGGCTTTGAAATACTGCAACATCCTAAAATGGTACACAAAAGTGAGGGAGTACCTTCCCTCACAGGTTACAAATTTCTGTAGTATAAAAATGAGGTCCCGCCACTGTCCCAGTAGGACACTGCACGGAATTCCTTTCTTTCAATCTACCTTCATCTTCTTGTCAACGACGACATGCTGCCATCACTTCCCTTCTAGTTTCTAATTTTTAAACCACTGCTCACTAGTATTTTCCAAGCCTGTCGCTGCTGCTATAAACTCTTCCGTAACCTCAAATTTTAGAGGCCCAATTTTTACTCGGCCATTTTTGAAACTTCTGGAAAACTGTAGGCCACTTCACTGTTGTGTCTGTCAAAATTTTGCAAGAATTGAAGAAAGCCTGAGTCTCACAATAATGCAAGACTATTGCGATACTTAGTAGTCTGTTCTACCCTACTGAGAGATGAAGGTTCGCTTCGAACAGGCGGCATTGCTGCTTAACGGTTATGAACAGTCAAGAATTTACATGCAACACTGGTAAAATTGGTTCTTATAGATAGGGATCCAATCATCCACCATCCCTTCCATCTTATAACCCATTCATTCCACTAAAATAGCCGTGGATACGAGGCATCTTTGAGATCGTGTCGGTCTGGTACTTGCGGCGGTGTTTTAACGGCTAGGTGAGGTAATCATTACGAGTGAAGGACATCTAGGATTATGGCGGAAAGGGGAAATTATATCCAAGCAATGGTTAAACACTTCTGCACTCCTTCATAATTCAAAAAAAAACTTTAGCATTCATTAAAAAATGATCATGATTCTTAACTCAAAAACACCTTGTACTTTAAATAATTTTCTCCTAGCTAATATGATAGCATAAGTACTCATCGACTAAGTGAAAGGACTTCTTATAAACTTTCATGATGACCACTTTCCTATGACGTATGCTATGAAAAGAACAAATTGTACTATGTTTATGACAGGGTGCATACTTGCACTGGTATGCTTGCACCGCTTAAACTATGCTATTCTGTTGGTACCATTATGCTTGCACTTATTATATAGGACAACATGCTTGCACTAGTGTAAGCATAATATTTGAAAAAAATAACAGGGAATTTAAGTAAAATATAGGTTGGACTTCCAACATGGCTTCCTCAACTTATACTAGAAATTTTCTTCGCCCTTTCTTGATGCTTCAGAGCATATCCTTTTTCTCTTTGTGTGCGAGATCTTGAAATGAATTCATGAGGGAACAAAGAAGTGGGAAAAGGGAAATTTCAAAATGGGAATGAACTCTGTTACAGGTATTCCAGGAATAGTACCACAAGAGGGGATAAACAGAAGTGGGATAGGGAAAAAAATTCAAGGGTAAATTGGGGTTTTTACGAAATGGATAGGCTAAATTCAGAAGAATATGGGAAAGTTAATCATTCTGGGATTGAAGAAGAAAAATGAGGAAATATTACGAAAGTGGAATATGAAGAAAGGCAGAAAATTTTCTAAAAGGTTTGCCTGCACTAGCGCAAGAAAAATAACTGCAGCGAGAATTAAGTGTTACTTGAATAAAAATATTCATGCTAATTACCCCAATTGTATAAAGGTTGGTTTTGTTGAACCTGATTTTACTTGGTGGTCACTAACATATCTAAAGATCAAGCAACATTCTCTTTTTATTAAAAATTTTTTATCTTGCTGCCAGCAAGCTCGTTTTCAGGTTGATCCTTCTGCAATCATGTCAGCGAACTGATTTTCATAATTACAGGAAAATATTTTTTCTTTACTTTTTATTTTAAAAAAATTATATTTTAATTTAATTTAATTAATTTTTTATTTTTATTTTTAAGAATAAGAAGAATTCATGTTTTCAAAAGATTGGTATTACCATTCACCACTATCGTCCCGAATTTCTGTTGGACTTGCTGTGTAAAATCTTTCCTAGCAAGTGGCTGAAAATACTTCTTTAATCTGTGTCCATTTACCAAGAATACTGAATTTTGTCCATCAATAATTTTAACTTCTACTGCTCCGTTCTCGAATACTCGGATCACTTCATAAGGTACCATCCAACGTGTATGGAATTTCCCTTTAAAAATTTTAAATCTAGAATCATAAAGGAGCACCCAATCACCTGGTTGGAATTTATTTTTCTGAATAGACTTGTCATGCCACCTTTTGCATTGCTGCTAAATTAGTATATTCTACTAAAAAACATCCCTACGAAATTCATCTAACTCATTTAATTGGAGAAGACATAGTTGTTATGCCTCAGAGAGATCTAGTCCTAACTGAACTGCAGTTCTGAAAGTTTTGATCTGGAATTCAATTAGTAACAGAACCTATTTGCCATATACCATCTCATATGGTGTATGTCCCATGCTATTTCTCCAAGTGGTTTTGTATGCCCACAAAGCTTCTGGTAATATTTCAACCCAGTATTTCCGATGCATATTTACTGTCTTTGTAAGAATGGACTCGATCACTTTGTTTGTGGATTCCACATGGCCATTTTCTTGCGAGTGATACAACGTGGATTTCCTGTGCTGGATCTTGTATTTCTCCATCACACCCTGTACCAGATTAGAAATAAACTGCGGACCATTGTCAGAAACAATTTCTCTAGGCACACCAAATCTAGTAAAGATTTTAGTAAAAAGAAAATAAACAACAATTTTTTCTTTAGAAAGGAAACAACTTTAGCTTCTACCCATTTTGTAACAAAATTTGTACAAACCAAAATATGATTTTTACTTAATGACGTTGGATTTATTGGCCCTATAAAATCAACAGCCCATTTTTCAAACGGCTCAATCATAACTTGGGAGCATAAATGCATTTCATTGGTTTGATTAGGTTGTCCCACTCGTTCACAGCTATCACATCACCTGACATACTGTTTGGCATCCTTAAACAAGGAAGGCCAAAAGTAACTAGCACACAATACTTTATATGCAGTCTGCTTATCAGCGAAGTGGCCTCCACAAGGTTCATCATGAGAAGATTTCAATATGTCAAACACTTCCTCCTCTCTTACACATCTACAGATAATGAGATCTGGACCAGTGTAAAAGATATCTCCTTGAATCCAGGAGTATGCAACACTTTTCTAAATAATATTCTACTTTTCACGAGCGGACAAGTGGGGTGGTGTTTTCCCAGTAACCAAGTAATAAGCAATGTCAGAAAAACACGGAGAATCTGTTGACATAGAAAAAATATGTTCATCCGGAAAATCATCATTAACAAGAGTTGCTTCACCAGGATTATCTAATCTAGAAAGAAAATCTGCTACAACATTAGATTTTCCTGGTCTATCAACAATCGTAACATTAAATTCCTGCAACAATAGCAACCACCTAGTCACTCTGCTGCTATTCAATGGTTTTTCCATCAAATATTTAATCGCGAAATGATAATTATGTACAAATACTTCATATCCTATAATATAGTGCCTAAACTTATTAATTGCAAAAATTACAGCTAAAAACTCTTTCTCTGTAACTGTATAATTTAATTCAATGGAAGACAAATTCTTACTAACATAATAAATAGCATAGGATGGCTTATTTTCCTCTTGTCTTAAAGCTGTGCCAATAGCCAAATCTGAAGCATCAGAGGAAATGTGAAAAGGCAAGGACCAGTTAGGACCTCTCAAAACTGGTGCATGTACTAACTTTTCCTTCAATGTTTCAAAAGATTGTTGGCAAGCTATGGACCAAGAAAATTCACTATCCTTAGCTAGAAGTCGGAAAAGAGGGACATCTGTCTTAGAAAAAATTTCAATGAATCTTCTATAGTAACCAGCATGTCCTAAAAAACCTCTTACTTCCCTTTGAGTTTTGGGTGCAGGAAGATGCAGAATGATTTCAATATTTGCTGGATCAACCTAGATACCTTTACCAGAAATAAAATGGCCAAGTACCACTCCTGCTTTGCACATTAATCTACATTTATTGTCACTCAAGATGAGATGGGCTTCCTGAAAATGGAGAAGTGATTTCTCCAGATTTTTGAGAGCTTCCTCAAAAGAATCACCAAACACAAAAAAGGCATCCATATAAATTTCTACAAATTCTATATCAGCAAAAATGGCTAGGACTACCCTTTGAAAGGTATCCGGGGAATTACATAAACCAAAGGGAAGCACTTTATAAGAAAATGTACCCCATGGACATGTAAAAGTAGTTTTACCCTGATCTTCGGGTGCAATCTGTATTTGGTTATAGCCACTGAAACCATCCAAAAAGGAAAAACATTTCTTTCTTGCAAGGGTATCATGCACCTGGTCAATGAAAGGGAGAGGGAAGTAATATTTGAGAGTGGCTTTGTTTAATTCTCGATAATCAATAAAAATACGCCATCTTCCATATTTCTTAGGTACTAGCACTAATGGAGAGACCCACTGATTGTCAGAAATAGGATAGATAAAATCGACATCCAAGAGTTTCTGTACTTATTCCTTCACAATATCTCTTAGAGCTAGATTCATTCGCCTTTGGGGTTTTCGAACAAGTCGGGTTCCTTCCTGAATATAGATATGATGTGTACAAGTTTAAGGAGGAATACCCTTCATATCTTCATAGCCCCAAGCAAAGGCACTAAGATGGTTTTGCAACAAATTCACAAGCTGCTCTTGCTAAGATGAGTCCAAAACTGAACTAATATCCAAGGATTTACCAAGGCTAATCTCAACAAGAGTAGTGTCAGGCTCAGGAGTGCTTAAGGGAGTGGTCAAGTGCAACGGTACAGAAGAATGAGAATCATGATTATCTTGAAAATCTAGGTTGAAAATCTGGCTCAATGGCTCAAAATTAGGCATAGTGTCTAGATTATTTAGGAAATCTTGAATCTCATCTTCTTGTGAAGACTCGGTATAATGATGGATAAGGGAAATGGGTTGATTCTCCTCATCATTTCTTTGATCCAACCATAAAGTATCTCGAAGGTCCTGAATGGATCTAACAGGGGGGTATAAGGTAACTCTCTTCCTAGAATCTCCATGTGAAATATACATATCACCGGAAAGACATCCAATATATGCATCGGCCGTAGTAAGCCATGGTCAACCCAAGATCAAGGGATGTCCTCCTCTGGGTTCTTTGGATGAAGCACAATGAAATCAGCAGGATATTCCCAAGAATCTAATGAGATGATCACATCATCCAATACTCCTTCTATCTTAATTTTAGATCTATCTGCTAATTCAAGCACAGTGGGAGTAGGGCGAAGATGAGATAACCGAAGTTGATCCATGGTTTTCTTATTCATGACATTAATGGCTGCCCCCAGTTCTATAAGAAAATTAGAGACAAGGACATTACCAATATGAACTGAGACAACAAGGTTTCCGGGATCAGTATATTTTTCCATAGACACACATCCCGTCATCAACTCTGCTGCCCTACCAACAAATTGAATGGTTTGGGGTTCCAATCTCTTCCTCCCAGGTCTCTTGAGACATAGTTCCTTAATAATATTGGTACAAATGCGGATATTTTTAATGGATTGAAGCAAAGGTATCTTAACAAAAATATTTCGAAGCTCAGATGCCAAACTAGTCTCAGAAATAGGGTCACTTCTTTCCATTACTAGCCTCTCTAGGAAGGGAGCTGGTTGGAAGAATATTGCAAGGATTCAGAGGGTAAGGGCTGCATAGCGATAGCTTTTAGAGAATGGTTAATAGTTTCCTCTTCTCCTTTCTCTTCAACGATCAATATAGGTTGCTTCTGACTTATTGATGTTACAGTCATTCCCGATCTTAAATGAATATCATGAACCCCAACTGGAATAGACTGGTACTTAATGGTAAAGGTGGGTTTGTTACATAGATCATTTGCACTGCTTTATTATTGTTAGGATTGGGCATAGGTTGAACAGGAAATTGAGGAGGTCAAAAGGGTGGAGGTAAAGGCAACGGTGGAGTAGACTGACTCGGAAGTTGAGGCATTGAATAAGGTGTATGCGTAGATGGATATGACTGCATAGGTGGCCGATAGGAGTATGGATAATGAGTTGGCCCTCTCCAACCTTGTTGCCATGGTTGAGAAGGTTGCCCATGTTGATATTGATTCCCATACTTCCGTTGCTGATTAGTGTTAGGATAAGCATATATATGTGAATTATAACCAAAATAGTGTGGAGAAAATTCAGGAGCCATACATGCACCTACTTGAGGCCAATTCCTTAATTCTCCCATAGAATACAAGTATTCAGCTTCCGGTTGTACCCCTGTAAATACAGCTTTAATTCCTGATATAGAAAGACATTTTTATATGACATGGTCTTATGCACAAATAGCACACTTATTAGTTTCTTTCAAATTAAGAGGACACTCTTTAGGAGGATGCTTGTCTCTACATTTAGGACAGAAAATAAATATTGAATCTTGTTCCTTCATGAGTTTTTGTTGAAATTTTAAAGAGTCTAACTGTTTGGTAACGATATTCATTATATCAATTTTCAGGTTTTCCATTTTATTTTCTAGTCCAATAATCATAGCATCAGTAGATTCAGTTTTTCTATTTCTATTTCAAGTTCCTCTACCGGATCTATACTTATTTCTTGAAAATTTCCTGCATAATTCACAAATTTGTTCAAAAGTTTTCTGAGAAATATCACCTTGTCCTAACAGATTTAAATTATTTCTAGCATTATCAGTGAGTCCTCTTAAGAATAAGGTTCTAATAGTACTGGGATCAAACTTAAGTTTCGACCTTTGTGAAATATACATAAATATTTCTAGGTAATCTTCAAGAGTTTCATCATCATCCTGTATGATTGTAAAAATATCATCCTGCATGTCCCGAGTTTTGCAATATTCTTAATATTTAGAAAAAAACAATCTCTTCATCTGATCCCAAGAGGTTATAGTGTTTCCTCCTAACCCCATAAACCAGCGTAGAGTTGAGTCCTTGAGAGTAACAGGAAATAATCTTAACTTCTGAGCGTTAGTTGAATAATCATAACTTCTACATAGAATATCAAACTCGAATAGAAAAGATTCAGGATCTTCATGAACTTTACCATGGAAATGAAGGAGAGCTGATGGTGGAATATTCTTCATTTGCGCCACAGTATCAAGATCCACAATTGGAAACACAAAAGTGGATTTTTCTTCACTTACCTGGTAAACACTGGTCCCTTCCAAATGATCTTCATAGTCCACCATTGTTTCCCTTTTACTTGTACCGCTCTCAACAGGCTGAACCACACCTGAGCTGTTGTCACCAGAATCCAGGTGGATTGTTCCTACGTGATGGGTTTGAATTAGATTGGGCTTCCTGCTTACAGAAGGAGACCCAATATGAGAATTTTTTCAGAATTATTTTGGCCCTTAGTGGGCTTCGAACCCTTACCTTTTCTAGCATTCATTTCAAAAAAAAGAAAAGAAAAATAACAAAAAACTTCTAGTAAAACATGATGTCACAAATCAATTAACACTAGTAAAATTCCTTCAAAGAAGCTTTTCCAAACAATACTACAAAAATAAAGGAAAAATTACCTCCATTGTATAGTCAGAAAATTCTTACCAATTCAAATTGCCTCCCCGGCAACGGCGCCAAAATGTTGGGTGCAAGAATTACACCTAAGCAAACTCCTCAACACTTAATTTGTCAACCCAGGGGATCCGTAAACTTAGAGACGAAGCACATGCAATGCTATAGATGGTATGAATCTTCCCAATATAAATCCCTACTTTCGTTAAAGGAAATATTGCAAAATAAAATTAAAAGGAGAAAAAGGCAACTTGAACCATCAAAATAATCTAAGACTAGAACAAGGAAGAATGCATTTGCAGGAGGGAATTAAAGATAAAAGGAAATCACTCTAGCTAATTATTTTTTAACTAATAAGTGTGTGTTTTCCTTTAGCAGAGACACTTAGTAGTCTCATCAGATGGGCCCTTAAACCTGCTCCTTTAGAGATTTCCTTCTTGCCCTAATATGTCCTACACTTTCGCAGTCTGCTTGCACTAGTGCAATAATAAAGATTTATGAAGAAGGTATAAATGGTGTCTTTACTAAAGGATTTTTACTTCATGCAAGGGCTTGAAATTTTCCAAGTTCAAAGCACTCAAATCCGATGGCAAGAAACTAGTCCTTGCACCGGATCAGAGCTTCCTGCACTTAGTATTTAATTCTTAAAATGAGTTCTTAATTATTGCAAGTGCTATTATACTGTTAAATCAAATTGCACACATAAAAAGTGAATGTTTCTGATCTTAACAGAGTGCAGGAATAAAGAAACAATCAATATACATTTATCATGTCATAAGAATTTAATGAAAGAAAGAAGATTGCGGGAAGTAGACTAAGAAGGCTTGCTGCATCACACCAACGTGCACTGATGCAAGGTTATTTCTCCTGCTTGGACTAAGCAGGGAAAACCAATCAAACATAATTGTAGAAAAGGAGATATCACACCAACATGCACTGGTGTAGGGTTATTTCTCCTGCTTGGACCAGGCGGATGAAAACCAATATGAAATCAAGTGTAAGAAAGGAAATTGCAGGAAAAGGAAATTTATCTACTTCACACAACGGATCCGCTTTCACTTAGACAGGAATGCATGTGCTTAAAATTAAATCACACTTGGTAATGTAAACACAAATTACAGGAAAACGGGAAACGGGGTAAACGCGCTGGGTTGGCTGGGCCCTAGCCAACCAACGCGTTTCCCTTTTAAATAAAAATGTTGCTCAATAACTTAATCAATTCATCAGCTCAAATATAGAAATGCAATTTGTGAAACATGAGGTGGAGCTCCCTTTTATTAATTCACTGAGGCAAGTACATACATTAATGCATCGTCCAACCCAGATTCGGGCGATAATAAAATACAGCAACCTGTTACCTCCTCTCTGGCCATGTCTCTGTTCTCTTCTGCTATCAAAAAAAAATTCTTCTAGTCCTATTAACATTCTAAATTATATAGATCTTTGGCCAAAGGCCAAAATAGATCATTCAACTGATTACATAACCAAACACGGAATTTAGCTTTTTGGCCTTCAAAATTAGACAGTTAGAAAAACTGGTCGTAGCCAATCTCCAGCTTTCTTCCTTCACAGATTCGGTCTCGACTACCTTTGGATCGATCCTGCTGTCGTGGCTGAAGCTGCTCAAAACGAGGCGGTGATCAAAGAGATTCGGATCTGCTGCAAGGATTTGTTGTGCTGGCAACGGTGCAAGATTCGATCCTACACTAGGATCAACGGTCACAGTAAGTAATATAACTACCAAATAAACATTTGAGATATCGATAAGTTACAAAGAGTGATTAAAAGTAAGAAATCATGTAATAAATAATTAATTAATGCTAAGTTGAATTAAAAATATGAAAAATAAATTTTATATGAAATATGTCACCGTGCCTGGACTGGTGCAAGATGAGGGTGCATAAAAGAGGTAAAACAGTGGTAAATGGTTATGATTTAGGAAGGGGAAAATAGCAAAAAAAGAGAGAAAATTAGGGGGCTAACACTCATGTGTGGGGTTGATGAAGCGGATGAAAAAGTATCGTAGATGGTATTATGTTGGTGGATGTATGGTGGGCCAAATGCGAGGTGTGGTAGTGCACTTTTGATCTACTGATACAACCTGGTCATCTGGGAAGGGGGTTTTATTTTGACCTTTATGCATGTTGGATGGATGGGCATGAGGTGCTTCCCGGACTAGAGTGGAATGGCCATGGCATCACTTTTGCTGTGATATATGGTCTACTGTGGGTGACAAGCGCCATGGAGGGGAGGCTCTACTGACCAAAAAGGATGTTTATCATGTGCAGGGTTAGGTGATGAGAAACACGGTCAGATATGTGGAACCTATGGTTGATTTCTGATGGAGAAATGATGTCAGGATATGCAGAGTTTTTTGGGACCCTATCATGCTAGGGGTAGAACGATACCTTCTCTGGAACTTTTAGTGGATGGAGTTGTGGATGTTTTGCGAGCTTTCCTGCAAAAAATTTACCTTAAGTGAAAGCATATTCTTTATCAAATATTATTGAAAGTCATGAGATTTAAAAAAGATGAGAGAGGGCATACCTGCCATCGCTAAAAATTTATTTTTTTGGGAATGCGAATGTGTGGCATCACCTCTGTTTGTTATGGAGTGTTGATCACAGTGTTGCTTTCGGTTTCGTGATCAGATACTCTAAGCTCTAGTTTTCCCTTGGGAGTTGTTACTTGGCTCCTAGTTTTGATTTCAGTTGGGGTTTCCCCCAGACTGAGATCATGGGGGGCGTTGCTAGTTACTGCCCCCTATCCAGGATCTCCCTTTTATTTGTTCATCGACTTCTTTTTGCATCATTTGGAGGATTATCATAATTCTCCTGGTTGTATGGCTGCTGATGAGCCTAGGAAGGATTTTCAGTAGATTGACTGGCACATTATGTTGTGCCAGTGATCCATTTTGTGCGGGGAATGGGGGATATCTATTCCTTTATCCCTGGTTGGTATATGAGCGCTGGGGTGACTTTCATGATAGATAGGTTGTGATAAGTTCTTAGTAGAATTGTATGAGTATCCAGGGTATTGATTACTACTGCCTAGGTTTCCTTGGGCCAAAGACCCGATCGAACCATCTGCAATATCGACGCGCATGGTACTACTGTTTCCTAGGTGATCTTGGGAAAAATACCCGACTAAATCGTCTGTAGAATCAATGCACATGGTACTACTACTGCCTAGGAAAAATACCCGATCAACCGTATGTAGAATTGATGTGCATGGTACTACTTCTGCCTAGTTGATCTTGGGTCAAAGACCTGATAAAGCCATTTGCATAATCTACCTACCTGGTAATTTCTTGAGTATCATGGGTGTTACTGCTTCCTAGGTGATCTTGGGTCAAAGACCGGTATCAAACCTTCTGCAGTAGTTGACGCGCTCAGTCACTCCCTGAATACAGATTACTACTGCCTAGGTGACCTTGGGTCAAAGACCCGATCAAGCCGTCTACAGTAATCGATGTGCCTGATGACTCAGGAGGATGAGGCAACGAGTTTCCCCAGTCCTTGGTTGGTGTATGGTGGCTTGGGGGGAGGAGGGACAAATGGTTGTCTTTCTGGTGACTTTCGTTCCCCCTGTAGGTACAAGATGGTACGAGGTTCATCTCCAAATGACTAGGTGGAGGGATCCTCTTGATAGGATTGCTCGATGGTACGCAAGGCTTCCCTATATTGCAAGATCTCTGGGCAATGATGGGTATAGTTCCCATAGTTGCTGCAGATAGCATATGCATGATTGGTATGCAATGCTTTGCCTTTACCTTTCGTGGTAAGTTCCTTTTTACGGGAACGTGGCATCGCGATGTCTGTCTCAAAGCTAAGGAGTGGTTTTAATTCATCCATCTCTGGGCAGATATGGGTAGGGTGTCCTATTACGTCGCATATGGCATGGACTGGTGATTCTCGTTGTATGGTGGGAGTCTCCATCTTCTTTCCTCTTTTCTCGGTTTTCTTAGCCGTAGTCATCAGTTTTGCAATGGAAATTTTCTTTTTAGGGGTGGTTTTGACCGTTTCTTGGAAGGGTAGGGCCTCCTCAGGACTAAGGGGCTTCAACCCTATGGAAGTGATGTGAGTAGCTCCTGTTCCCGTAGGGGGGATGAGATACCAAACTGGTATTGCCAACTAGGGTTGGAATTTGGATTTCTCCTTACCCGTCACATAATTTTTTTTTGACGTTTTGGGTCATTATGCTCCCCTTCAAGAAACGTTATCTTTAAAAATTTTCCCTTCATTGGTGATGTTCTCATAATAAATTAACCCTTCACCAATACAGGTTTGATTAAAAAATTACCCTCCAATAACATAGTTATGTTAAAAATTTTCATATATTTATCATAACGAAAAAAACCAAAATGACTATAACACACAAATGACTTGTTAAATCATGAATTTTGGTTTTTAATTTCATGGAACACTCACAATAAAATATTTGTAACGTGAAATCAATTGAACATGCCATAGAATTTTTATATTTGAGATATGACTAAAAATATATTATGAGACATATAATATAACCAACATAGTAAAATTATTGAATGTTATCAATAAAAACTCAAAAGTAGATTAATCAATATGGTTTATGTTATGATTTACATAATATAATATATATTATTGAATTTAAATGCATCTTGAAAATCATAAAGGGAGAAAAGCTTCTTCATAGTACCAAAATGATCCAATCCAAACCCATCACATCTTTTATTGCATTTTCTAAAAAGTCGGTAAAATGTGGACATTTTTCAACCTTGATGGAATTTTTCATGTGCCATCAACCTATAACAACATCACACGAAAAAAAATTCAAATTAAGACTTCAATTTCTTCTTGCAGCAGTGATCATCCATGTAACTATTCATGCATGTATTCCACATTCCATAAATATGAAAAAAAAACATTATAATTTCATATTAAAAATATAAATATAGTAAAAAAACATATAACTTAATAATTATCACATGTCAAAAGGTCTTCTTTCCTTTGTAGCTTGCCAAATCTCATAAACTCATTCCCATTCCACCTCTGTTATGTTAGGACCTATTAATGATATACGCATCAGTGCATCAAGTGTGTCAATTAATAGCCTTCTCCTCCTTATATCTTTGATCATATTTTGCTTAGAGAACCCTCGTTCACATGCGACGGTGCTAGCTGGTATGACAAGAATTGCTTGCCATAATTTTAGCATATTTGCATACCTAGAGTGCCAATATTTTGTTTGAGAAAACACTTTCCATGCATCTTTAATTGAGAATATTTCTCCATTCAAATAAACCACATCAATAAATTGATATAGTTCTCTTTTACAAGCTGTAAGATCAAATTTTGGTACATTTTCACCTTCATTACATGTTTTATGTTGCAAATGTGAAAAAAATGTTTCAAGCCAATGCTTTGCATTACTTTCTCTGACATAAAGATATGATGGATAATGACAAGGACTAAAAAATCTTGCTACATTAAAAAGATGAAGATATGGAAATCTTGAATTGAAACTCTCAATCAATACTTGGACATAATTTCTTGTAAGTTGTATGCAACTCTCAAGGGAGCCATCAATGCAAGCTTCCATTGGTTGTGACAATTTTTCATCATGGATTGGAACATACAACGAATCATGTCTATGGGTATTCCCCTCTTTGTCAACATTTTCAAGGAAACTATCTTTAGATTATTTCAAAAATTTACTAAGATGTACAACACCTTTTGCAAAAGAATTTGGTCTGCAAAAATATCTTTTAAGAGTATCTAATGCATGGTCAATAGCTATTCCAAGTGATGTGACATCCACATTATCTTCTTGAAATTTTTTGTTTAGATTATTCAACTCCTTCAAAACATCAACAAGCATATTCAAAGAAAATTGAACTGAAAAAATTCTTGCCTTATGATACCATGAATTCTTTCTTTCCCTCTTCCACAAGCTCAAGATAGCGGGCATTAATGTAACTAGTCTTTCAACCACTTGACCCCTAGAGAGCCATCGAATCCCATGGATTTGAGGAACCTGCAATGATTCTAATTCCATAATCTCTAATAAAGAAACGAGTTCATTATTTCTCTTTACCGAATTTCTAACCCATGAGTATACCTTGTTTGTTATTTCTGGTATTTTTTTTTAAGCATATGATGCTGCAAGTGCTTCACGATGTGCAATTAAGTGAGTACCAATAAGATTTGGTAGATCATTATTTAGCAATGTAACAAATCCATTTTCACATCCAACCATAGATGAAGCACCATCAGTTGAAACTGCTATTAGTTTATCATTTTTCAACTGCCTTATTTCCCTTAAATTAATGATAACATCATATATAGTCTTTCTTTTTCCATCAGAAACAATAATCATTTTCATAAATTGTGAGACTGGAGGGCCCAAACCTTTTAAGTCTAGGATTGTAGAATACACTACAAGGTGTTGTTCAAAACCATTGTCTATACTTTCATCTAACATTATAGAGAAAAATGGGCTTTCTAACATTTTTCTAGTTTGCACCTCTTCAAGGTAATTTGATATAGAGTGAATAAATTCAGTAGTTGCTTTTCTATTTATATAGGAAGAATACTCCACTCGAGATGGTATATTAGGCTTTTGCAAATGCATTTGAAGATGACAAATATCTTCATAAGTAGCAATTGAAATATCCTTTTGTGCAATAAAACATGCTAACTTCATGGTGGTTATGACCCTTTCCTTATTAGCCTCACTTATAACCAATATGTGTTCTATAATGGGCTTTGCCAACCTTTCAGTTTCATACAAATTTTTCTAAGTTGATGTTTGATGAATATTATATTTTGCATGAGTTGTCACAACATCATACTGAAAGGTATTACATCCATCTCCAATACCCCATGGACCTTGAGCCTTGTATTTCTCACAAAGTTTGCACTTAATACGAGTCTTGTCATCTTCAATAATGATACTATACACCCAAGGATGTTTTATCATCCACTCTTCTCAAAATTCACATTTTGAGAAATAATTCCTCGAACTACTAGATCCACCACCTTGTCCTTCCTTTTCATGGCCAAGAGTTTCTAGATCAACAACAAACTCTTCATCCATATCTTCATTAATATCATCATTCAAATCAAGTATAGATGGAATATCCTTAACATTAGAAGCCTTTGATGTTTTAGAATATCCATAAATTTTTTCTATAATTGATTGACCCTTCCTTTTTGGAGACATTTATGTTTAAATAGTTTACCTACATGAAAAACAATTACAATAAATTAATAATTTAAAAAAACTAAAGAAGAAAATGTAACAAGACTATTTTCTAAATACTAATTTGTAATAAGACTAAAGTTTTTTTATTTTTTATAATTGTATATATTATCAATTATTTAAAATATTAAAGAGTTTTATTTATCAAAAGTATTAACATTTAGTTTTACTATTTATAAATAATGATTTTATATATATATATATATATATATATATATGGGATTCTTTTTAAAAACCTTTGTTTATGGTTTAATATTTTAATTTATCTTAAGAGAATGAAACTCATGAAAAAACACAATTCATTCTAATAGGTCCAGTAAAACTCGATCATCGATTTTGGCTTTATACAAACTTCAACGTCACCGATATTCATGTAGATGGTCCAAGATATGGACGACTGATGTTTGTCTAAAATGCATCAGTAACTCCATTCCTAAATCGTGGTATATGTGTAACTAAAAATATGTGAGGGATGCAGTAGCGAGGGCACTAAAGGTTCCATGTGAAGCAGAATAATATCATCAATAATACAATTCGAAGAACACCATAGGTGGAAATTCATTACATGGTTTCCAGGGCCTTCTTCTTGCCTCCCTTCAAACTTTGGAATGTTCGAAGGCAGCTTCGTGGGCATGGGGGGCCATATGAGATTGTGTGCAATGGGGTCATTTGTTAACTTTGATAGATAATTTATGTTTAAATATGCTAGGAAAGGTAGCTTAGGGTTGAGCGCCATTGTAGATTGTGAAAACACAGGGTTATGGTTGTGTATGGGGTTTGTCTATGATGTACCCGATTGTGTATTATGTTGGCTCCCTGAATGCGTAGTGCTCCTTTACCCTCTAGGGATTGTGGGAGGAGTGGTGTGCGATGACCCTAAGGGGGTTTAGACCGGTGTGGCATTGGGTGACCCTTGGGGGTTCCCAAATAAAGACATCCCGATAAATGATGAACCGATAAGGGCGGTTGTGTTCTTTCTTTGACACCTAAATGGAGAAATACCTAGAACTCCTCCCTCTAATGGGGGGAGGTCCAAAAACCATCTAGATCAACGAGGTCCCGTTGAGTCTATTGAGATTCAACAAGATGATGATCCTAGTGAAAATTAAGCACCTTCACTAGGTGGGACCCGCAGGATATTTTTAGGTGTATGTCTATTTTTAGAATGGTGAGCATATTCTAAAATTAACATGAGATTAATTCTATATGGTTGAGAAAATTATCTCTTTAGAGATATGGGTGAAGTATATTTATAGATCGCATATCTAAAAATAGAATGCATGTCGATTATTATTAGCCCTTAATGATAATCAAAAAATAAATAATAACTTATTCTCTTGAAGAACTTGATTTCAGTTAACTGATGTGGCAAACCAGTTAGCTGAAGGAATTATGCATTCCAAGGTTGGTTGGTGACTCATGCATGGTGGACTTCGTTATAACTGATTGTGGCAGAGTTGTAACAGAGTTAAAAGAGTAGTTATGGGAGTTGTTATTTAGTTTAACTCAGTTAAGTGAGTTAAACTCAATTGTGCTAGTTTTAACTCATGATACACTAGTGAGAGATCAATGAATTAATTATTTAATTAATTCACAAGTAGTGTCTCACATGCAACTGAATAAATACAATAGTTAACTACTTACATGTCATATCCAGTGGAGACCCAGTGGAGAGATAGGTGAAAAAGTGTGATTGAATATCATTTGTAACTATAGTGATGCATTAAGTGCATCTACACACACATTGGAGATGCCAATGAGGATTGTGAAGTCAAGGAAGGCAAGATTGCATTTATTTAGGGATCTTCTTCAGCAGGGATTGCGCAGTGGAGGCAGTAAATTGGTGCATGTGTGACCCAATTTTTATATGACAGTGTGAGACAATTGTATATTTTACTCAGAGCTCTATGAGCTGAGCTTTGTATGATATTGTTTCATGATCCATTGATATACATAATATATGATAGTTGGGGTTTTTAGCTTTAAGCTTTCCTGGTAAAACATCTTGTTATGTGCGATTCATTTTTCTTCATGTGTTTGCAATTGGCGATTTAATTTCCACAAAGAATTGAGTGGAAGGATTCTATATTTAACATTGGATTAAAATTTTCAGATCAGGAAAGTCCGACAATACATCACTTGTATTGATAAATTTCCACAGGGTCCGTTATGGTGTCAACTAGGTTTGATTTTGAAAATATTTTTCAGTTTTATGAGAAGGGGAGAGATTATATATCAAAGAAAAAAGTGATCGCATACATAAAACAAAGCGAAAATAAAAGGTTAATTTCCTTTAGATTAATCCTTTGTGATCAATCGATCAAAAAATGGTTTTTGTTGTTTTGCGTATGATACTCACAAATCCTAGAATACCTAATCATCCTCACACTCTCAATTGTAACTGGGCCTTGCGAAGATATCCTTTGGTGGGTACTGGGGCCAACGTCTTGAAAGAACTGGCGACGCTTTCCAGTAGCCAAAGAATCAACCAAGGTAATGGAAAGAGAATCTAGTGCTGCCTGCATCGTCACCTATAGGGAAGGATGCCCTAGATTTGGCCACTAAGTACCATTGTCCCACGTGAGCGTTCGAGTCTTGAGCTTCTTAGTATTCAGCTACCAGTACTGAGCACTAGATGGGTCAGGTAGCCCCACATAGTACCGCACGCACTGGGCCTAAGCTTAACCCCCTCTTAATCGGGTCTTTGTGGCACTCGGGAATTATTTTCCGTGGGCTGATAGACGAGTTTAAAGCTCCCTATAAAGTCAAATTCTATGTTTCAAGAATGTAAATTGACCATGGAGGCTTATTGGATGCCTACCCCCAATGGTCCTAACCTAAACTATTAATTATCTTATGGCCCCTGTGGGGAGATTTAATGAGTTCAATTAATGGTCAGTTTCAAGGTGGCTTACTTTGCTTATGGTGTGGAAATGTGTGTGAGAAAGTGTACAATCACAATGTTTGTAGGATGCAGATATGTGATGATCCTTTACACTCCCTCCTAATTAAAATATATTTTGATTGTTCCTTTCAAAAAGTAAATGATACGCAGATAATGGGCCGCTTACAATTTTTCCTATTTAAACTAAATGTTGCACTAAAGGGAGATAGAAAACTATCAAAAGAGAATGTTCATATGCATGCCCAAGGTCACAAAGAGGTGCAAGGACAACAGAGATTATTTGTCTTCTTAGATAATTTTATCCTAGTCCCGGATCCTAATGCAAAATTTAAACTAAACTTAATGCAATAATTTGGAAAAAGAAAATGGAAACTGGCTAAGCATGCTTGTCTGATTTTCCAGTGATAAAAAATATGAAATGAGCTTTTATCACTTTAATTTCCAAATCAATTTAATTTTCATTAAAACATAAACCACCCACATAAGAATCCACAAAAGAAAGAAAAAAATTGAGAAAGATAAATAATTATTTTAGAGCAATGAGAACAATTGTTTTCTTAACTTTAATTTCATTGATATGATTGGCTATTGTCTCGGATCTAAAACTTTTATTCGAATTGTATTGCATTTCAATTCAATCATGATAGCCTGTAAATGAAAGGGTTCTTTTATATCCCTAATTTTATGGTCATGTAGCATTCTTTATAAAGGAGTTCGGTATTTGGGGATGTTTAAGTTACCCTGTTTTACACACACACACACACACACACACACACACACACACACACATATATAATTGTTTTATTAATTTACTATATATAAATATTATAATGTTATTATATTATTTTGTTATTATGGAAGGTATCCAACATTGTAGGTCGTTGCGGTTACTTTCCAAGGTTTCTTCGTTACATCATCATTAATGTGAAATATAAATGTGAAGCATTATAATGGTTATATTTGTCTCTGTCATGACTTTATTAATTTATCAAACATTACATTGTTGTAAAGTGACTAGTCTTTTTGTTAAATATATTTAATTAATAAAAATTTAGAAGATGTTTTATTATATATTATATAATTTATGATAAATTTTGTTAAATTTAAATCAATAATATTATTTTAAGATATTTTAAATTTGTGATAATCATTTTTCCAAATTCAAATTATTAATATTAATTTTATATTTTAAAATTTAAATATTTGAGAAGTATAATATTTAATATTTTTCATATTTTAAATACTATATATGTTTTTAATTTAAATTATACATGAAAAAGTTTTTATCTATTTAAAATCCTTTTTACACTTACAAAATAAGTTTATATATATTTTTAAAATTTAAATTATACATTAATGAAAAGGTTTTTATCCATTCAAAATCCTTTTTACACTTGTAAAATAATTTTGTAATATCTCAAAAAAATCTGTTCATATCATAAAATAAAAATAGACATGTATTATTCTTTCCAAAAAGAATTTTATAAATAATAATTTTAAATTGGATTATATAATTTTGATGATATTAAGAATATTACACACTACATATAAATTGAAAATGAGATTTTTATAAATAATAATGTTAAATGTATTGAGTTTCCAGATTATATAATTTGGTGATATTAAAAAAATTATAAAATATAGATGGTGATATTAAAAATATTACAAAATATAAATTGAAGAATAGATTCTTCTTTATATGATGTTTCACAAACAAATATTGATTTAATGTTTTAAGTTTTTTTTTTTAACTTTCACAAATAGTTTTAAAGAATTATAAAATGATTTAGAACTGATATTTATTATATTATTAAAATTTGAAATTAAAATTAGAATTCGTAAAGTTGTTTTTAATTTTTTTAAAATTAAAGAATTACAAGAAAATTATTGAAAAAAAATTAAATTAAATAATAATTAAGTACAAAATGAGAAAATAACACATATAATATTATAATATTTTATGGACATTTTTAAATTGATATAAATGTAATTGTTTTAAAATTTCTAAAAATTAATGAATTACAAGAAAATTTATTGGAAAATAATTAAAATTTAGAGAATAATTTAGTACAAATTTGAGCAAATAACACATATTGTATGGGCATTGCTACATTGATATAAAAGCAAGTACTGAGAAAGAGTGAGTGCAAGTTAATAACAGTCTCTCAAGTTAGTGCAAGTTAATAATTGTCTCTCATGACAAGTTAGTGGCAATGCACAAAGAGAAAAATAAATTATGAATTAATTTGCCAAATCATAAACATTGTAACAACTTAGAAAAACAAAGTTAGCTTTTAATTAAAATGAGAGTTTTTTAGAACATAACTAAAACAGAATTGCATTGAAATGTTAAACTAGAGTTCAAATAATTTTGAAAAAGAAACTGCACTTATAATAAATAAATAAAAACACAATAAGGAAATTTCTAAATGATAGGGGACATAATTTACTCGAAGAAATTGCCATCATGTGTTTGGTTTTTAAAATAAGGAAAAAATTCATCCACCAAGTTAAAAAAGAAACCATTAAATGCACCATATTTCACCTAGATAATTAAAACTAAACGTAAAATTTAGAGACCACCTACTGGTAGTTTTTGTGAGAAGGAAATGTTGGTGGTTAAACCTTAGTTTTCAATTGTCCTCCTCATTTATGTGGCCAGAAAACCCCAAATACAATTTGCGGGGAGTCTGTACTTCTGCGTCACTCATAGGCGTATGGTTAGAATCTAGTTTTGTCTAGAGAAAATGACACAAAGAAAAACCAAAATTGAGCATCTACCAAGTTTAAAACAACATGACCGTTTTCGGTTTTCAAATACCAACCACAATCCAAAACTAAAATTAACTCTTTGCACACTCTCATTCATTGGGAAAAGGAAAAGTATGTAAGAAAACAACTACAACTATTTATAACCCTATAAATCTAGTCTTCTCCAATCTCTTCCTTTCACATAAAATGAAATGAAATGAAAAGAAAATAGATGTAGATCACTTTAAAAAACTAAATTTAGTGTTATTTCTTAGCATGTAATTATTGATTTCACCTTCAACTTTATAAAAACTTGATATTTAATTGAAAAAAAAATAGAACTAGTCAAGAAAGTAATGTGATATTTTTTTTCTTTGTTTAGAAGCTATAGAGTTTTAAATATCCATTACATTGTTCACACACACACACACACATATATATATATATCCAATCTATTATATTGTTAAGAGAAAAAAACAGCATGTCCATATATACCCAATCTATTATTTTGGAAAAAAATAAGTGCAGAAATTTCATAGTTTAGGTGGTGCTCATAAAATATCTTCTATCAGCTCATCTACCCATTTTTAATTTGCTGCTTTGAAAAAGAGGACTTTGTTGCTTTCAAAAAAGGACTGGGATGGAAAGATCACCCTACCTCCTTCACAACTCGTGAATAGTATGAGATTCCAAAAACTATTTGTAAATCTAGTTAAATTTAAACTATTTGTAAATCCAATTGAATAAGCTTTAAATTTGATTGTCTGTAATTTCAGCTAAATAAATTAGTGGCATTAAATAAATTTAAACTATTTGTAAATCCAATTGAATAAATTATCGGAAATTATTTTTGAAAGCTCCTTGCATAGTTGAGAGACATAATGTGAATATTTTATCTAAAATTCAAAACCCAATTCCAGGTTAAGTGAAAAATTGCAATGGATTTGGTGAAAAATGTCCGGCCAAAATCTTTCATGAAGATTTTACGTTCTAATTTCTAATGTTCATTCCTTATAAATTCTATGAAAATTAAATTACTGGGCATTGAGAGCGCAAGTGTGTTGGAATTTGGACTTACCATGCTACATGCCCCAAGCTCCAAGCTCATAGCAATGGCGGCACCAATTCACCCTGCTTGCAGTAATTCACCATAGAAATTTTGGCACCGATTCACCCCTGCTGCTTGAGTCTGCGTGCAGAAACTCACCATTGAAATTTGATATGATGGGGTGTAGAAACTCACCATTGAAATTTGAAATTGAATCCTTTGAAGGCTGGCTAGCGCTTTATTCCTGTTTGGGAATGAGGTAGTTTTTCTGTAATTGGAATTTGGTAGCACAGAGCAAGTTAATATTTTCATATTTTCTATTAATGTTTGAATGTAGTTGTAGTTGCAGTTGCACTAACATTTAAGAAACAGATAATAGAAAATAGATATATAAGAACATAGTAATATTTAAGAAACAATTGGTAAATGAAAATTTTAATAAATGAAAAATAGAAAATTTTAATAAATAGAAAATAGACATATAAGAATGTTTTCAATTTTTTTTCAAACGTCAAAATGAAGTTTTTTTTCCTTCCTAACACGTCTGAAAAAACAAGCAGCAATATATTCTAACCTAAAAATACGGGTAAAATGGTTAATGACGGGAAAAATGCCTGTCAAATTCCATCCCTGTTGCCAATGATATGTTTGGTAACACTAGTGTTTCCAAAACCTACTGGGAGACAAAACCAGCCGAGGGATTAGAGGAAATGGGTTTCGGAACCGGCGTAGGCTAGAGAGGTTGTCGTGGCAGATGACTCAGTGCCATTAATTCTCGTGTCCGTGTCCTGACTAGCTTCGCCGCTTGATGTGGACATCATGCACACCGGAGCCCTTGTGACATCAGGTGATGACTCAGGGATAATGGGAGGATCTCCTAGGAATGATCCTAGAACGAACGATGGTTTGAACTGGTCGGGGCCATATTCTTGGTACCGTGAAAGTGCATCTGAGGATGTATCTACGTATGGTAGAATTACATCAGTGTTTTTTAGGGGCCACTTCCCGTTATGCGTCAATTGGTCTATAGTAATGATGCAGTCCTCGTGGGGGAACATCATAATGCAGAAGACGAATGAGGCTATGGCTGAAATGGCGTACATATAACTCTGACCAAGGAGTATGTTATAATCCAAGTGAGCGTCCAAGACTTCAATATCTATGTGGACCATCTTTCCGACTAAGCAGACCGGGACATTTTGGTAGAGGCTGACAAGGGTCGAAGGATGACCGCCGTATGCCCTAAGTGTGATGACTGAAGGTTTTAGTTCGGGAGATCCTAACTTCTGCCAAACATTTTTTGACATGATGCACATGGATGCACCCTCATCAATGACACATTGATGAATGGTGATATTCTGGACCGACACTGGTATCTAGAAGGCGACCATGGAGGGAAGCCTGGGGGTGGATTTTTCTAAGTCAAAAGAAATTTGGCGTGCATCGGCAGGGTCGATTGCACCTAATGTGGAAAGTAAGGCTTTTCATTGTTTTGCACATGACTGCAATACTTCCAAAGCTGACATAGAAGTAGGATATTGTGCTAAATCGTCCATAATACTATAATTATGGGCCGTTTTGGAGTAGTTTCCTGCTTGCCTATTACGTCCCTTCGCCATCTTTGGAAATGGTTTGATAGGCATCTTTGAAATGGTCAAAGGTGCATTCGGTGCACTGGTACTTGCCCCTAACGTATTGGTGTCTGGTGGGGTGTCGTAATTGTGATTTTGTGTTTGGAAAAACATCTCTTCGCTAGTCATGTGGATTTCGTAGTTGTTTTTCACATATTTGTTTGGATTTTGTTGTTGAGTGCTTACCATCCCTTGATGGGGAAAAGGTTCCTGCATCACATCTATTTGCTGGGAAAATCCTCCTTGTCCTTGGTTACTTTGTAGCTTTTTCAACTCGGGGAGATCGGGACAATGGTGACTATAATGCCCATACTCACCACATATCGAACAAGAATGGTTTTTTCGAAGAGGTGGCCTTTTTCTCTACTGTTGGTAATTGCTTGGCTCTTGGGTCTGATTTCGATTGGAGTTTCCTCCAGCCTGGGATCGCAACGGGCATTGCTGGTTGTTTCCCCCTTGTCCAGGATTCCCTTTGGGCTTGTTTTTTCCTTTTTTCTTCACCACATTAGGAGGGTATTTCTCTTGGTTATATTGGTGTGGTTGGTTTTGGGAAGGCTGCACAAAGTTCATCTATGCTTTGGTCTACATAGGCGGGTCTTGTGCATAATGCGGTCCCTAGTTTGCACCTGGCTATTGGAGGGGAGCTCTTCCGTCAGTGTTTCTCTTTGGGTACTGGGTCCCTTGAGCCAGAGGATAGGGTCCTTCATGGTGATATTCTTGTGCCCTATTGGTCAAATTTTGCTGAGGCATATGATGACTTTGAAAATTGGGTTGAGGTATGTTCTAGGTAGAACTATACGTGTAACAGAGGTTTTGACTACTGCTGCCTAGGTAAATTTGGATCAATGACCCAATTAGGCCGTCTGCAGAGTTCGACGCAACTGGAAATTCTTGATAAGTTTGCAGGCGCGGGGCATTTGACAGAATATTGTAAATATATCATGACTGCGCATAAATTAGCTCAAGTTGTTGGGCTTTGCTGATGGCGTCCTCTTTGGATATGGGCCTTTGCTGTGCCACATCCTTTGAAATCTCTGCAGTGAGATTTTTCAGGAAAAAATCTAAAAGAACCAGGTTGTCGAGTTTAGCTTTACATAAACTATGACGACGCCTCCATTCATGGAGATGGTCCGAGATATAAACGGCGGGGTTTTTCTAAAATGTGTCAGTAATTCTATTCCAGAATCATGGTTAATGGGTAACTGAAAATATGTTAGGAACATGGCGGCGATGACGCAATAGGTTCCATGTGAAGCAGAGGGTTTCTCCACGTACCACTTTGTGGCTACTCCTGTCAGAGTGCGTTGAAATAGTCTCAATCGAATAGTGTCATCAATGATACTGTTCGATGAGCACCACGGGTGGAAGGTCATGACATGATTACCTGGGTCTTCTGCTTGATTTCCTTCTAATTTTGGAATATCTGAAGGGATCTTCATGGGCATGGGAGGCCATGTAGGGTTGTGTGCGATGGGTTCATTTGTCAGGTTGGTTAAATCGGGTAGATTCAACGAAGCTAAGAAACGTGACTGGGAGGTTGACGCCATTGCAACTTGTGAAGACAAAAAATTTTGGTTAGGAAGAGGGTTGTTCTGTGACGTACCCTACTATGTATTCGACTGGATTTCTGAATGGGTTGCACCCCTCTACCCTTTAGGGGTTGTGGGAGGAGTGGTGTGTGGTGTGGTGTTGGGAGACTGACTAGGGTTCCCAACTAAGGATGCCCCAATAAAGGATGAACCAATAATGGTGGCAGCGTTCCGTCTTTGACGCCTAAATAGTGAAAGACCTGAAACCCCTCCCGATAATGGGGGGAGGTCCAAAAGACGCCTAGATCAACGAGTTCCTGTTGGGTCCGTTTTGGTGTCGACTAGGTCTGATTTTGGAAAAAATTGAGAGGATAGAGTCTATGATCAAATCAAAATCTTGGTCACATACATAAAACAAAGCGAAAATAAAATAAATTTTCCCTTTAAATTAATTCTATGTGATCAAGCAATCAAAAAAGTGGTTTTTGTTTGTTTGCGTATGATATTGAAATCCTAGAAGACTTATTCGTCCTCACACACTCAAATGTAACTGGGCCTTGAGAAGATATCTTGCAAGTGTTGGCACAACATCCCGTAAGAGCTGGCAACGCCCCCAGTCAGCTGAAGAAAATCCACCAAGGTAAGTGCAGAGGGTCTGGCACTTGCCTGCACTATCACCTATAGGGAAAGGATGCCCTAGTTTTTGCCACTAAGTACCACCGTCCCAAGTGAGCTCTCGAGTCTTGGGCTTCTTGTTAAGTCAGCTAACAATACCGAGTATTAGCCGGGTTAGGTAGCCCCAACTGATACTGCACACACTATGCCTAAGCCTAACCCCCTCTGAAACAGGTCTCTGTCACGCTCGGGTTTTCTTTTCCATGGGTTGATAGGTGGATTTCAAGCTCCCTAAATAGTAAAATTCTATGTTTCAAGATGAAGAATGATCAAGGTGGCTTATTGGATGCCTACCCCCTTGATCCTAACTTAAACTATAAATTATTTTGTGGCCCCTATGGGAAGAATTTAGTGAGTTTGGTTAAGTTAGTTTCAGGTGTCTTTGCTTTGCTTAGTGGGTGGATGTGCGTGAGAAAAAAGTGGACAAGCACATAGTTTTAACGTGTGGATATGCGATGATCATTTTCAAAATCCCCTATTAAACTATGTTGTATTGTTCCTTGCTCAAAAGAAAAACATGTGCTAATATGGGCCGCTTTCTATTTTTCCTAGTTAATATATGTGATCAACTAAAGGGATACGGTGAGTTGTGAATAGAGAGTGTTCATATGCTTGCCTAGGATCACCGGAGGGTGCAAAGGCAGCATAGATTACTTTCTCTTCTATCGACAATTCAATCTTAGTCCCGAAATCCTAGTGCAAAAATTGAACTAAACTAATAACTTTTACACTAGAAAAAAGAAACTAGATAAGCATGTGTGGAATTGGGCCACTTACTTTGGCTAGTTATCTAGGTGTGTTGGTACCTAAATATGCAAAACATAAAAAAAATTTGGAATGCAAGTCAATTTCGCCCCCTACTTAAACTATGTGTGAACTTTGCAAAAATCAACTTGAAATAAAACTCACACTAAGCCTATGAAAAGCAGCTAAGAGTGAGCTTTAGCAAACTGCGGGGTACCTCAACCAGTGCTGGTAGATGTATTATGGGCTTCCAAGCACTTTAAAAGTAGGAAAAGATAGAAATGTGGGAGAAATTTCTCTTTCTGTATTTTGCGTGCAAAAGGCTGAAACAGACACGATGTCTGTGCGCGGGTCAGCTCTAAACGAGCGCCCTAGGTGCATCTGTGGTAGCGAAAAGCGCGCAAATTCCTCCAAAAGTAATTTTTTGGAGTTGTTCTGCTTCAGTCTGTCACTTGGGATGAACTAGGGACTGCAAGAGAAAAAGGGGGGAAATGCAACTCCACTCCACAACACAAATAGGGGTCTCTGCAAAAAAGGTACAACCACATAAACTTGGTAATAAACATTAGTAGAGTCGCTAATCCTGTGTTAGTGTGTTTGGTGCACGCATGTACGAAATCACACCAACTTAAGGGGTGTGGTTTACCCACTTAATTTATTGTTCACAGGCAGAAAAAGAAGTGGAGTCAAGCAAGTTAGTGGAACAAGCTAGAATCATAAACATACTAGATACAGAAATAGCATGCATATATAAACTAAAACTAAAAAAAATAAACAAAAGTTCTGAATAGAGTCAAACAACTGCAATAATCCAAATGGTGGCTCTTCGGCCCCTCATATTGAGTGCTGGTAGGAAATGAGGATGAAACTTTAACCCTCTTGCCAAAGGGCCCTTAGAACATGGGTTCTAAGTCCCGATGCAAGAATTTTTTTACTTCGAAGCTTGCCTCAGTGCAAATTATCCCTCTCTCTACTGTGGTGGACTGAACTTGTTGGATGGCCAACAATTGAGTCCCCTCTATATTTAACTCCGGATCACACACTGCTGGTATTGCTTGGGAAATTTTGGCTAGAATAACAATGTGCTCTCTAGTTCTTCATCTCTTGGTGGTCTTATATAGGAGAATTCAAATCCTCCTTCCCTCTCTTGGTACATTGTGGATGGTGACCCAAGAGAGGGGGATGATTCCATTTTGTGCCACAAATATTCCATTGTGTGCTCCCTTTATGTCTAAGGAGGCTTTGGTGGTTGTCCTTAGGAGGCTTCAAGTGTGAAATCACTGTCCTAGAGTGTCCTTTTTGTGGTCCCAGAAAGTGACTTTCACCACTCCGAGGATTGCGCGCATTTCGGGTCAAAATATGTGCAAAGGTGCTCTTCACGAAGGATTATGCATGCAAAAGCATTTATGACTTGCTCAAATTTGATTTTTCCTCATATCTTAGAGATTTTTAAATACTTTCCAGATTCTCTAATGTCTTTCAATCTTGTAAATCCTTCTGCCTGGCATTAGTTAATGTTGTCTTCTGCTTGTACGATTTTCCAGTGTTAAAAAATTCTTATCCCTCCTGTAATAATATGGCCTTAGATTCAGGATTAACTACTTTCCTTGAGAACCATTGTTCTCCTGTCCTAGGTAGCCCTGTCACTTTTGTGATAAATTCTTTTGTAACATCAATTTTGAAGCCCCTGACCACAGAGTGTTGCTCAACTAAAGCTTGGGAAAATTATAAAGTTACCAATTCAATGAAACCTTGTAATATTTTTAAAATAACTTAGTCATCCATCCCTTCAAAAAAATTCCAATACTTCCAGATGTTGTAACAACACATTAACAGAGTGAGTTTCATGTTTGAATGCTACTCCGCTCATAGTTTCTCACAAGCACACTACTCAACAATGTTAGGAACTTGTTAAAGTGTAAATTCAATGCATATAGATGCTTTCTTAGGGGATAATGTCAAGGTGTTACAATTACTAGCGATTACTCATCCTTATTATCAATTCAAAACTTTTAAAAATGATTT
Organism: Pinus albicaulis; assembly: GCA_034641835.2. Lineage (NCBI taxonomy): Eukaryota > Viridiplantae > Streptophyta > Pinopsida > Pinales > Pinaceae > Pinus > Pinus albicaulis. The sequence goes on from CM076583.1 coordinate 444,819,266, forward strand.
TCTGAATGATTTCTCTGATATCTGGATGTAACAACATGAATAATAAAGAAAAAAAAGTAATAATTATGAATGAATATTGTTACTAACAATAGTGGTTACATCAGTTTAATTGTAAAATGTAATGGTGTAATGATTGTCTAATCATGCAATATTATGGTAGGGTGATATATGTATTAATTGGATTTCCTAGATTTGGTCTGATTAGGAAAGGAAAAACGTACTTAAGCAACTGTTTGTGTAACAACAAAAAATACGAGAACCTTAATTAATCCAAATTAGTAAAGGAACTGAAATGTAATCTTGTAACAACAAGCTTCAACAAACCATCCAAACTTGAATAAACTCAGCCATTAACAATTAAAATGCCTAACCCATAAGCACCAAATCTATTATCTCTTGACCCTTAACCCCTTAAAACCTAACCCCTAATCCCTTAACCCTTAATCCATGTACCCTAAATCCATAAATATCGTAATCCTCAAATCCCCTATCCACTTAACCCCCAACACCTCAATTAATTAACTATTTAGGCACTTATGATGCTAAATCAGGGCTAAAAAGGGAGCTAACCAAGGAGGTAATTTAGGTGAAAAAAAAGGGGCTAAACCTGGTTCTATCACTGGTGTTAATTTTGGGGAAATTGATGGCGTTATTTCTGGCACTATTTACAGTGCTATTATTACCTAAATGTTTTTTCCAGTGAAAGAAATGCCAAAAATAACACCATTCCAACAAATAGCGCTGAATTTTTCAAAAAATTGGAGAAAAATACACTAAAACAGTCTTGGAACCAAAAAAGGGAGCTAATCATAGGGATTTATTGCAGTGCTTACTCTAAATAAAAAATGGTTGCTAGTTAAAGGAAGTAAGGCATATGGCCCGCAAGCTACTATAGTGCACAAATTCTCTTAGTGTAGCCTCTCTCTATCCCTCTTGACTACTCTGCTCATCTATGGAAAAAAATTCCCTCGAAAAGAATGGAACCCCTTTTCCTCCTAGTGACCCAGTTATAACACAACCCAATAGCCTAATAGTAGTTAGGTTTGACTCCTTAAACTCTTAGCTAGAGTTACAATATGGACTCTGCTAGAGCATTATTCATCATGATCATGTGGCTAGCCCTTTTTCCATGGATAATGGAGGATTATGTGGCATCCTCTTCAATTATGGTGGCCAAAATAAGACGTTCAACTTTCGAGTGGCATAAATTTTGCATATAGACTCCAATTGAGGTGATTCTTGCATCGTTGGAAAGGTATCTATGTATAATAGGTTGAAGGGGTGCCACGCTAAATTGGAATTTTTTTAACCCCAAAAGGTGTCAGTTGATGCCTCAATTTCTCTTGAAAAGTTTCAAATCCTAATTTTCTAAAATGGGTCCTACTGGTAAAAATGGTATTGTGCGTTGATTTTTATAGCTCAAAACTCTGCCCCCTTGGGTCTACTATAAGGAATATCCCTTCATTTTTTCACTCAAAAGGTTATACTAGGTTAGACTAGGTCAAATTTGATCACTCCTAGAAAAAATGATTAGGTTAGACTAAGATAAGGTTAAAGAAATAACATCCCTTGTAAGATGCTCCCTTACTCCTCCTTATTGGCCATACGCAATATTCAAAGGTGAAGGTGGAAAATAACCAAAACAAGTTTTAAAATGGGGACTTACCAGTAAAATTACGGAACTCTTTATTATAAGAGTGTTGTAAATATGCCATATTTTCATCCCAAGTCTTTGTATGCTTCTAATTGTAACCCCTCAAAATTTGCACCAAAGTCTTGTTGACTACTTGTATTTTCCCATCCATTTACAAATGGAATGTTGTAGACCTCTTCAAGCTCATGTCCACCTTATCCAACAATACAGTCCAAAATGCACTAAGAAATACTATGTACCTATATGAAATGATGCTCCTTAGTATCCCAGAGTGCACTTAGACCTGTCCAAAGAACAAGTTCAATACTTCTTACCGAATTATGGTATTTTTATGGGGCATTAGAACAAATGTTTTATTGAACCTAACAACTACCATGAACACATATTGATGCCCCTTCTTGTTCATTGGTAAACTTCCCACAAATCCCATGGAAACACTTTCCCACTTGGTACAAGAAAGGGATGATTTTTGTATAGACAATCCATGTTGTAGGCAACGACGATATCTCTAGTCCTAAACAGAGGATCTAGCAATAAATAAATAAAAATACACACAAAACTTCCTAGCTTATATTAGGAAATACAAAACGAGACAGATGGCCTACCTCGCTCTAGTGCTAACACTCGTTAGTGTTTTTTCTCGATCCTCTCACTTCCAAGTTAAATCCTTTAAGAGTCATCGCGAATTTTTACCTGCAAGGAAGATCAAACCAAATTGACGAAAGCATATATAGAATAACTTATTCTAACATAAACTATCTGAAATATCATAGAGTAACACACTAAATGCAAAATAATTTACACATTTATGGAAGGCAAACATATAATGTATTATTATTAGAAACAAAGGAAGCATACAACCATTTAAACTCTGATGTTGGAATCCACATTCGGATGGATTTCCAAGTCCTCACCAAAGACCTTCAAGCACTACTTTCTCCTTTAGAAAATGGTAGAATTTAGGCACAACTGATCACAAGGTTGGCAACTAGCATTGATCAACATTTAGGGAAAGCATGGCATTTATTTATAGGTAAGGAGGAGAGGTTAGGGATCCAAAAAAGGAGGAAGAAAGTCCACATCTTAAGGGTAGGATCCCTAATTGTAAGATCAAAGGCCTGAAATGGGTGCCCTTGACCCTATCCTCACTCAACTGTTACCAGCTCCTTTCCCTCGAAGCTTCTAGTAAGAGAAACTTCCCTTCCATTTTCGGAGAAACTGCTAAAAGAAGGGCAGTGTGTTTTTTCACTTGAATTTTCACGGTGGCAGCACTATACACAGGTCATGGTGAAGGTGAAAAGCACGAGGGTTTAACCGTAGGGTCCGTGTTGGGTCTCAAAATATGGTTTATCAGAAGCTTTTTGCAGAATTGCTTCAAGGCATTTCTCTTTTGGTCTTCAGGGATGCTCTGATCACGTTTTCTTGTTGAACACATTAACAATATTTGTCACTATGCGACATTTGGGGAAAATTTTGACAGTATAGGGCATGAGACAAGGAGTGCAAAAAAACACTGTATAACAGATGCCCCCTAAATCATGAAAGCAGAACGAGGAGTGATGGTTGAAGTGCTTTACAAGTCATGGCAAGGACTTAGAAAACCACCGTCAGGAGACTTGCAAATCAAACATAATACAATACACATGACATCTATGATATATGCTCAACAATACATCTTTGAGCAAACAATACATAGAACCATGGTATGGACGCAGCCATCCGACTGAACAGATCATGAATATGACTATGAATCTATGGCATGGGTGCAACCATCTGAATAGAGAGATCCTTGTGTACAATCATGAATATTGAATAACACCTCGCAGCCTGGATACAGAAATTTGAAATTAAGGGTCTTATGTATTGACCTGACCAGAATACGAATCTAACCATGTGAATAGATGCGTTGAAGTCGAACATGGCAGAAAATACCTGATTACCAACTAATGAGGTTAACCGTTAACAAGCACGAGAGAAACCACCAATAATGAAAATGGCTCTCAAGGTACAGCAACACAATATACGAGTATGAATAATGAAGTTGAAGTCAAACATTCACAAAATTATTTGATCAAAGGCCAATGATATGAACCTGTCGTCGAACACAAAGACCTTTCCATTGAGGAATGCAAGCTCCAAGGTATTGAAAGGGGATTTCTAGATCATCTTCCTGGATAATGAGATAGAGTTGACAAGAAGTGATCCGTCGAATGAGGGCCGTAATGTTTCCCACAACATCGACATGAAACAAATGATTTGATGTATATTTGATGAGAGTGATTTAGGATTGTAACAGAGAAAGGTAAAATGAGGTATAAGAGGTTTGAATTTTCAAACGAGACTTATCTTGAACATATCAGCGACACGACTCCAAATTTTGGCATCATTTGACTCTAAATAGGATCAAATGTCATGTTGACAATATATATAATCAAATGAGAGGAAAATGGATTGCCTAAAACCAAGAAGGCAAGTGATGAAATGATGATATGCCAAACTCGACATGAGATACAGATAAGTGTCATGTTCAAGAGCGACATGATTCCTTTGATATAGAATACAAGATATGTTTACTTCCATTTTTCCCCACTATTTCTAATGAGTACCTCTTTATTTTTTATTGCAATATTGAAGAGGATATCATATGCTTAGCGCATAAGTTCAGCCTTCAGATGAATCCATCATAATAAGTTTAACAAGCTCTAGGAAGGAGTAACTCGGTCTTGTCATGGTGACAAGTCCTTCGTCATTTAAGTTTTAATATTCTGACAGAGGGGTAACTCAACAACTTTTTCATCTTTAGCGAGTTTGAAAAAGAGGTAGAAAATAAAACTCCAGATGTGCCTTTTTGTAGAGCATACATTATGCACTGCATCACTGACTAGATCATCAGTGGGCATGGAATAGGTTTCCACATAATTTACCTATGCTGGGGATGATGGTTGATTGGGAGCAAAATTAGGACCGATTTATGAAAGTTAATCAACGGTTACAATTATTCCTTCATGTGGGAAACACATCACATGAAAAAGACAAGATACAAGAGCTCCCATGACATAAGTATAGTCACGCCCAAGGAGTACTTAAAATCCAAGGGGCCTTAGATAACCATCACGTCTATATAGATATTCTTTCCTCCCAATGTAATAGGCACCTTAGGAATAATCCCTAACGATTGAATGGTTCCTCTGTTAAAAGGCAACAGATTATGGGTAACAGGAACAAGATGCCAAGAACCAAAATATTTCCAAGTAGTTGAGGACAGAATACTAACAGATGTGCCTTCATCTATTATTTTTCTAGGTACGACCACATTATAGGCCTGTAATGTGATCTCAAAGGGCACGTAATAAGGAAGGTGATATCATGCCAGTCGATTCAAATCAAAGGAAGCATCCATAATACTTGGAGGGGGTATCATGGGAACAGGAGAATTCCCCCTTTGTGTTACGAAAATGGGAGGATCGCCCTCATATACCGTGGGAACAGGAGGATTTCCTTCCAATTCATGGTAATATGAAGAAACAAAAAGGACCTGAGTGGTATGGGGTTCACTCTCTATGGGAAAGGTACCATAAACCGAAGGTGGAATCAGGTCAGTCGTCTTCTCAACCAATGGTTGATCAGGAACGAACTCATGGGATTCACTTTCAGAGAGAGTGGGATTGACTAGAGATGAATTTTGATCAATCACTTGATCAACTAGTGGAGGATTAGAAGGAAGCTTCTGGTAGCCAGTAGGAAGACGGGGCTAAAAATTTGTAAGGTTTTCCAATACTACAAAGGTGAATGGGATGATCCCCTTCACATCACTTACAAGGCATTTTGACTTTACCCTTTTTCCCATGGACCTTACTATCACTAGTTGAGGTTTTATCACTAGCATGATCTCTAGAGGTCGAAGAAAAAGGTTGATGTGAGCCGGTGGACCACACTTCTAATACCTTGGGAATACCAGGAAAATCTCTAAGAAGGTGGTCACCCTTAAATAACTTGAAAGGGAATTTGACTTTGCGGGACTGAATGGAATATTTTTCAACATCAATTTCATGGGTAGAAATGGTTGCTTTATTTCCCCCCTAATTATTTTGCTTCTTCTTCATCATCCTATTGTTCTTCTTCTTAGCTTCCTAGTTGCTACAATCTAGACTTTCACTACGCGAAGAGGAAGAATGGGGAGAAGAAACAGGCGAAGAAGGCGAGGGGTGAACTTTAGGATCAACATGAGGTTGACATTGTTCAGGCAGAGGCAAAATTGGTTGAGAAGCAGCTTCGACATTTGGAACCATGGGGGTTGAAAATAACCAAACTAAAAAACCAATGGTTAATACTGGGAGGGACAACGTTTCCATATAGCAAGTGCCAACATTTTGTTGATCAGAGATTGTCATTGATGTCAACCCAAGCAGCACCGGGGCTAACCCAATATTGCATGGGAATTTTTAGCTACCAAATTAATATATTCTGGGTCAATAATGCTTTTGATGGTTTCTACTTGTCGAGATGTTTCCGTTGATATATGGCATGCCATGTAATTCTCCACGGTTTGAGAGATATTCATGTTTGAAGTTTGTACCCCCAGTTAGTGGGCTAAAACCCCATGGGGTTGGGGCATGGGTCATTGAAAAGTCATAATTAATATTTTTTAAGCTCCTAAAATCCCTCCCACGTTCACTTGTTGAAGCCCCTCTCAACTTAAGAATTCATATAAACTGTGATCTTCATTTCCTCCTTATGCAAGGGATTCGGCCATCTGAAACAGGTCATCGTGGAATTTTCACTCTAAATTTTTTTATACGAAGGTTCAGAAGCTGAAATTTTTATGAGACAGAGTAGAAATCCTGAGGAAGATGCAGTAAAAATTTCAGATCAAGGTGCACAACATTTTTGGAGATATGATCCGTGGAAGTCATGGTTTTTGCAGGCTCCTGAAATTCATCTCAAAGAAGTGACCTTGGTAAACTCGTCATAACTCTCTCTCTGAGTATCAGATTGGAATTACGTAAAAATTGGCGGATAGTGCATAGTTTTTAATTTTATCTCTATCAATTTTAGAGACAAATGAAAAAACAGTGACACGTGGCATGCTGTACAAGTGCGCTCTCCTGAAACAGTCCTTAATTAGGGTAGTGTGAGAGATTAGGTATAACTCTCTCTTGAAGAATCCAAATTGGGTCAGACCTGTGGCATTGGAAAGAAGAATCAGAGGAATACTAAAGGACCAAAAATCAAATATTGGGGATCTAAAATAACATAGATACACCAGATTCAATATCAAGCTCCTAGAAGGAAAGAAAAAGCTAAATCATGTGTTGTCAAGGATTGCAAAGGACCAGACTTTCTACGGCAGAAAAGCAAAGCAAGGTGCAGCAGAGGGTAGCATGAGATAGAGTAGAAACCAAGGTGCATAACATCAAGTTCATCATATAAAGTCTTCAAGTGGGCAGCACGCATACAATCATTGTAAAGGTATCATTGTACTTAGTCATTGTAAATACATTATTGTACGAAATGTTTGTACTAGTGTCTATCTACCAAGGGTTGAAGAGGCAGTGTTGGGAGGTCTAGGATCATCATTAGGTGGTTGTGTCAAAGTTGGGGTTATGGTCTAGTATATCTTCTTCTTCTGCATCATTCTATATCATTGTAAAGTGGACCAGTTTCCCTGGTATGGGCGTCCATTCTTCTTTTATTCTTCTATAGGGTGGTAGGGTGGTGCTAGGGTGAGTTGTAGCTCATTGGGTGTTAGAGCATCCGTTCAGTTGACTACTGAAGAATCTCGGGCGTTGGAGCGTCCATCCAGTGGGAGCTGGAGAAGAATTCTTTTCTAGATTCTATGAAGTTGGATTTTTATTTTCAATTGGAGTTGAATATTAAAGAATTATTAGAAAAGCATTAGGTGGTTTTTGTCCCAGAGTGGGTTTCCACCTTAAAAACTGTGTGAATTTTTTTTCCTCTTGTTTGCTGTTATCATTATACAAACACTGATAATAATTGAAGACTAACTAATGCTCTAATTGAAAGGAATACTGATTCACCCCTCCCCCCCCCCCCCCTCAGTATTTCCAACACATTTCTAAAAGAAGGAAAAGGACCAAGATTCCCATCTGAGGGGATTCCTTGATTGGTAAACTTAGGAACTGTTGCCATTAGGCTCAACCTAAGATATATTAAGGAGTCGTGCATGGGTAAGATGTTATTTTGTGGGAAATTTATTTTATAAATTGACAACAAAATAAATCAAAAAGGGATAAACTAGGCAAAAGGGTTTACCAATCAATCGTGAACTAGAGAATACCTCCTGGAAAACCAAGAAGTACAACAACTAATCTCCCTGAATGTTGTGTTCGGCCTATCACATTTACAAGGCGGTTGACTCAGTTACCTACGGATGGATGGAAACCTAGTGGTGACTCCCAAAATATATGCAATGGTACGTGGGAGTGCAAGTCTGTATCAGTGTTGTATAATGTTTAACCGTTCGATGAGAGTGTTCCTACATATTTTCATACATGGAGTACCTCTGATATACCCGATAGTATTGGAGAATAGTCCTATATACTTCCATACGTGGAATGGGATATCACCCCTGGGATGCAACACAGGTAGTTAGCGACATCTCCTACGTTTTACGACACCGGAACACGTCTCTAGCCTAGAACTCTAAATGTTTGCGTTAGGTTCTGAATGCTCCTTAGGTTAGTTGAGGTAAATTTTAAGTTTACCTTGATTTACATTTCAGTTTTTAAGGCTCAAAGATCGATGTCACCTGAACACCTATGATGCAACTAATATGAGAAAAAGACACCTTTCATTCAATGAAACCTATCTAGTAAAGGGAAGAGATTCAAATAATTATGCAACACCCAAGAATGTAGCAAACAAAACTTTCCTATCTAGAACTTTTCACTTTCAGTTTCCAAATTAAACTTTTAAAATTAAAATGATTTTCACTTCGCTAAGATGCACCTACATGAATTTTTCACTTTCTATTATTTTTTATGAATGAGAATGCACTCAATGAAATTTTGGTTTTCATTCACTAAACCATTGTAATCTGTGTTCAATAATTAATCCCAAATTGAACTTTCAATGCAATGTAATATAATGCACTTTACAAAAAGTAAAATTTGAGATGAAAACTAAATGAATGCAAAATCAATTTATTTTATGGTTTCAAAAGAATGAGTATGCCTAATCCACATCAAATTAGTATTCCTTCCGTACATACAAGCAAAAAAAACGATTTTAATTGACTCAAAACCCAAAAACCCAACTAAAGTTTCACTTTTACCACTTCAAGTATGGGATGGGCTTTCACGCACCACAAATAAATTGAGATAAAATAGGAAAAATCCAATGTAAACATAGAAGGAGGATGAATTTAGAGATCAGGACACACTATCCTTTTGAGAAAAAACCCAAAGAAATTCCAAATTCAAATACCAATGTGGGGAGACAGTTAGAACCAGGGGTTCAAGCGCGATTGTTTCTAGAAAAAACATCGTTGAAAATGCAATTGTTTCGGGTAAAAAACGTGTTGAGCAAGAAAGGTTTGGAAAAAACAAGCAAATATTGAGCAAAAAGCTAGACTTGATACCCTAAAACACAAACTACTCAGAGTACAACTTCAAAAGTAAGTAGAAGCAAGGATCATTGAAGGTTTGACCAAACTAAGGAATACGACCAAATAGGAAAGGAGAATTGAAAGGGGTAAGGCTCCACATTGGAGTCACCATTTTTTTGTATAGGAAATCCTTGTTTCGAACAACATCAATCTCTCTAGTACTAAACATAGGATCTAGCAACAAACCAAACAAATACACACAAACCTTCCTAGATTATATTAGAAAATACAAAATGAGACAGATGGCCTACCTCTCTCTGATGTTAATGTCCGTTAGTGTCGTTTATGCTCTTCTTGCTTCCAAGTTCAATCCTTTAAGCATCATCGCGGATGTTTACCTGCAAGGAAGATCAAACCAAATCGACGAAAGCATATATAGAATAAATTATTATAACAAAAACTATGTGAAATATTAGAGAGTAACACACTAAATGCATAATCATTTACACATTTATGGAAAGAAAACATATAATGTATTATTATTATAAACAAGGGTTGCATACAACCATTTAATCTCTGATGTTGGAAGCCACCTTCGGATAGATTTCCAAGTACTCGCCAAAGACCTTCAAGCGCTCATTTCTCCTTTAGAAAATGGCAGCATTTAGGCGCAACTGAGCACAAGGTTGTCAACCAACAATGATCAACATTTTGGGAAAGCATAGAATTTATTTATAGGGAAGGAGGAGATGTTAGGGATCCAAAAAAGGAGGAAAAGGTCCACATATTAAGGGGAGGATACCTAATTGTAGGATCAATGGCCTGAAGTGGGAACCCTCGACCCTATCCTCGTTCAATTGTTTCCAGCTCCTCGCACTTGAAGCTTCTAGGAGGATAAACTTCCCTTCCATTTTTGGAGAAACTGTTAAAAGAAGGGAAACACATTTTTTCACTTGAAATCTCGTGCTAGCAGCGCTATACATAGGTCACAGTGAAGGTGAAAAGAATTAGGGTTTAACTATAGGGACCACGTTGAGTCTGCAAATAGGGTTTATCACATGCTTTTTATTGAATTGCTTCAAGGAGTTTCTATTTTAGTCTTCAGGGATGCTCTGATCATGTTTTTATGGTAACACATTAAAAAAATGTGTCACTTTACGAAATTTGGGGAAAATTTTGACATCTCAGGGCATGAGACAGGAAGTGTGACAAAATACTGTATAAAAATGATATATACCATGTTTCCTATTACTAGGCTTGCCAGCACAACAAAGCATGCATCCTCTTATGAACCTAGCTAGCTCTTCTTGCATCCTATGCCAATACACATACCTCTACAAGCTGGCAACTATCTTCCTTACAAAAAAATGCCTTTCAACCATGGAGGTGTGAGCCTCTCTTATCACTTGAAGTCACTCACCTTCAGGAAGACATAACTTATCTAACATGTAGAGTAACCCATTATGGAGATAGTAGTCAACTATTTTTTCACCATCATACACGTGACTTTGGCTCTAAAATTGTTAAAACACCTCCTTGAAATCCCCATCTTCTATATATGCCTCTTTGAATGCATCATGCATGAAAGGTTCCATGTGCATAATATGTCCCAAAGTTGTGGCCTTTGATGTGGGTGGCTTTGAAAGCACGCCAAGTAAATTTTTGTGTAGTTATTGTATACTTGATCACTAAATGAAACTATTGTAGAAACTTGATCCACTTGTAATTTTTGGTCCATTGTAGCCTACTCTACGCCTGCATGTATTATAACGATTGGTGATCTGTGTGGATTACTATCTCCTTTCCCATTAGATAATATTTCCAGTATTAATATCTTACACTACGACATAGAGCTCTTTTTTTTAGATAGGGTAGTTAAGAACCACCCTATTAAATACTTTAAAATGTTAGCATACATGCCTTCCTCCCTGCATCAAGAATACTTCCATAATATACCCACTCCCATTTATTTCCACTTTGAAGGGATACTGAAATTTTTGTCATGCTAGAAGAAATGCTTGACTTGTTTTCTTCTTTAACTCCTCAAAGTCCCTATGTTGACCCTTTCCCCACAAAAAACTCTTGCCACTCACTGTTATGGTGTGTGGTGGTGTTGCCACTGCTAAAAATGAGACTATGAATTTCCTAAGGTACTGTGTTTCCCCAACAAATATCCTAGCCTCATAAACATTAATAGGCATCGGTCACTGCATGATGGGTTCCATCTTGGCAAGGTCTATCTTCATCTCTCCTCCACCTATGACATACCCTAGATACACCAAATGTTGTTGTGAAAACTCACTTATTGAGATTTTCCAGTAGTTGGTGTTTCTTTAATGTCTCTACCACATGCATCAAATATAAGATGTGCTCTAGGTAGCACTATATACTTGTATATCATCCAAATAAACAATAACAAATGAATCTATAAAAGGCCACAATATATCATTCATTAAACTTATAAATGTAGTGGGTGCATTACATGGGCCAAATGGCATGACTAACCACTCATAGAAACCTTGCCTGTTTTTTAAGGCAATATTTTAGATATCTTCTTCCCTTACCCAAACCTAGTGGAATATTGACTTTATGTCCAACTTTATGAAGTGTTTGGCTTGTTGCAATTGATCTAGCATATCATCTATCATTAGGAGAGGGTACCTGTTCTTGAGCATAATTTTGTTTAACACACTGTAATCAATGTACATCTGCAAAATCCCATCCTTCGTAGGAAAAATTTTAATGGGTGACCCACATGGTGAGGTACTTGGTCAAATGACACCCTATTCTAGTATTTTTTACATTAACTTCTTCACCTTGTTTGCCTCTATAAAAAACTACCTATACAACCCAATGTTTGACAAAGGAGAGTTTGACAATAACTAAATCCTATGCTCCACTTCACCCTTGGGTGGTATCCCTTTAGGGTCTTAGAACACACCCATTTACACCTATAAAAACTCTTCAAGATGTTGTTTTTGTTCCTTAGTACACCCCTTTAGGGATGACTTAGTCCTCATGGAATCTTCTACAGACTAATTTTCTTTTAAAAACAACAAAACATACTTCTTGCTATAATTGATCAAATTTTTACCTAATTGGCATTTAGTAGTGAAATCTTCAACTTGCACTTGTGCACGTTGATGATGAAGGATTTTTCATCCTTGATGAGATGGTATTGGTTGGATCTCTAGATTAAAATTTCTTTTTACATGTACATATAGGGACTCGCAAACACAACTCTACATTCATCAAGTGGAAATATATCTAACTCTACTTCATCAATAGAATCAAGAATAATAACAAATTTGATTCTACAATGTTTTTTTACTTTTATATATGCCTCCTTGTTAACCCATCCTAATATATATGGTATAGGATGTTCATGAGTCTTTATTCCTAGCTTATTAACTAGATCTACAACAATGATATTCCCCTATGATCTTGAGTTGAAAAAAGTATCAATTTCCATCTCCTTGATCTCTATCTTTATATGGAAGAGTATGGCCATTTCATTCTCTTCATGTTGGTTAATGCTACTTAGATTCACCCCCTTCTACATTGATGTACAAAAATATTCCCATCCTTGTCTAAGCTTCTTTCCACCCAATTACTTGAATCTATGACCATGGTATTTTTCTTCTTGGCATCTTTCTTTTGGTTCTTTGGGTTGAGCTCCAGATGTAACTTCCAACGCATCTCCTTTGTATGACTATACATTTTATAGTGGTTGCAATGGTTGTTGGGATTTTTGCATTGATGTTTTATGGTTATTGTCTCTTTGTCCATACCCCCTCCACTTCTTCTTCCCTTCTTGCCAGTGTTACACCAATATTTGGTCATCTAACCATTTACAATTAGATGGATTGAAGTACACCATGTAAGCTCAATTTTACCATAGTAAAATTAATTTCACTATAAGAAATAATTTTAAAAACCATATTTTATTTAGTTGTTTCTTGTTCAAACAGGAAACCCCGTGAGGAATAATTAAATAAATCCTTATTTATTTGATTTTCCTCTAGGAATAATTAATTAAATCATTGTTTAAATAATATTCCTAGTCATATTTAACCCAATTGTGATAAATAATTAGATCAATCATTATTTATCTTATTTTTCTCTAGTAGTACTTAATTAAATCATTTTTTAGTTATTATTCCTTGTTAAGTTTGACTAAATCACCTAGAAATAATTAAAGAAATCATTATTTGTTAAATTATTCATTAACCCCATTCTTGAAATGATAAATAAATAATTTATTTGTTTATTATTTCTAAATAAAGGTATTTAACCAATTTAAATTCATTTTCCCTCCAACAAAATATAATAAAATATTCCAAGCAGTTAGATCTAGATCTTGGTTAATAATATTTCATTATTCGCCATTATCGAGGATAAATATATCATTTTGTTATAAATAGGAGGTTTTTCCATTCATTATTCACTTTGATCACTTTCATTGTCACGCTTTGATCATTCTCATTGCTGCTACTATTTTATTGCTTCTTGAGCTCCCATAGAGTTCAACACATTTTGGGTTTTCTACACCATTGAGAGAGAGAAACTTTGGATCTGAAGTGTTGAGGACAGCCAAAAACCCATCCCATTTAGTGGGACTCATAAAATCATTCTCTGTTCCCTTCCTAGGTGTTATAATACATATAAAATTCTTTATATCTTGTCATTTTCGTTGGATGTGTTGGCACTGGAATCAACACTTGGACTACTTCAAGTGCCTGACTAGACACATCCTAAACTCTAAGGAAATTTAATGATTTGGTTTATGATATTGGTAGGTGGTTTAAACTCCTATTCACTGGAAATATATTTCATTCAAGTCCATTGTTCTACTAATGAGGGTATTAGGTTTGATGTGGTAGAAAAAGAGTGAGTTTGTAGCCTATGAGGGGGAGAGAAGGTGAAATGGAAGAAGAAACAGTGGGTCTGCAAGGCAGAAATCCATTGCTTTTGGTAGAAAATAACACAAGTAGCAATTTGTCAATATTTCAACAAGAGAAAATTATTTCTAGACTTACAATATTCTCACTGAAATATCAAGTAAGATAAATGTTATAAGTGATGCTCTTTACACTGTCATCATTTATATTTCATCAAGAAGGCTCACTATGTGAGACTAATAAAATTTGATAAAGCACATGAACATGTCAAGGGACTGATAAAAACACATAACAGTATGAGGGATTACAAGCTACCACTGAAGATAATAATATATGGAAACATAAGAGAAGATTGCCAATACACACACCAGATTGTTAATAATTCCTCAGAATTTTCTTCATTATTATTCACTGAAAAGAGTACTGATCATATGAGCCAAGATTCTAAAATCACCAACCAACCCCTTTTACATAGTATTTTATCACATATATACAAAAATAATAAACTGTCATCTCCACAAAAGGAGTAAATATGTTCCCAAAAGTTATTACGATCTCGTGCAAGAGATGAGGCTTATTCTAAAACTTTAATACAAAGTGCTATGACATAATTATAATAAACAACATCAAGGCTAACAATTTGAAGTGGTTTGTATGATGTGGCAGTCTATGGGAAGACTCCTCTTCTGTTCTGGTGTAACCAACTCCACAAAATGTGTAAACAAAAATGAAAATAACGTGTGGATGTTCCTTGAATGCTGCCTCGTGCCTTGTAGAAACGTGTTGGTGCTGAGAGTAGTGGTAGAAAACTATTTAAGAGAAACTCTCGTTGTTCCACTATTCCTTTCCTTCTTTGGTGGAAAACCCTTTGTAATTGCGGAGGTTCATTTTACGAGATATTACAAAGAAACCCTTTGAAAAAACAAGAGGAAAAAACCTTTTAGACATATATCATAATCGTAAATCGGGGTCGGAGCGTTTAAACTTAAGGCACAAATGGGAGAAAAATCGATTTTCAATGGGGTGATGACGTGGTAAGGAAGTGGAGCTGATTGCAGATCGCGCATCGGAAGTTTTATTATGAAATGCAGGAGTTAAGTGTTGGAACTAGCGAAGTGCAATGTGAGATGAGACAGAGGTGACGTGGCATAAAAAACAGTGGGGTCGCCCGCAGATTGCACATCGGAATTTTTATTATTTAACACAGGAGTTAAATGTTGAAACTGGTGAAGTACGATGTGCGATGAGAGCGAAGGGTGACTTGACATGAAAAATAGTGGCACGCAAAGCGCAAATCGGAATTTTTAAGGAAGCGGAAGTGAATGTTGTAAATGAAATTTGTGGAAATGTGATGCGAAAACATAGGTGGGGCCCTTTAAACGACTTTTAAAAGTGGAAAATGAATATTTCGTTAAGTCGTGGTAATATGATAAAAATACGCTCGAAGCATAAAAAAGGTGTTATAACGTATTCGAGGCATATCAAAGGGAAGTATGGGTCCTAGACCACACCGCAAATCGCATTTCAGGGGTTTTGTAGGAGACGGAAATTGTAACATGAATGGGATTTAAAATTACGAAGAGTCGATTGCGATGAAAGGTAAGGGATCCATAATGTTTATTAAGTGTGGTAAGTTATATCATATGATATATGATATAACCAAGGTTTTGTTGTGGTGCAGGTAAAAGCTGCGATAAAAGAAATATATGGTAAGTTAAAAAGGAAATTTGATATGGCTGTTGATGGGTGTGCAGAGCTGCTTTTTAACTATAAAAATTGGATTTTATGAGCTAAAAAAGGGGTTTTGAAAAGGGAAATGAGAGACTGGACTTGGGGTTTTTTTGGGGAAAATTAAAGGTGAAAGAGGGGAAATGAAATGAATGAAGGTAGAAATGAAATTTTCTCACCATTACACTTTGACAGCGACACTTTCATCTTATAATCAAACTGAAAAGGTAGATTGATTCCTTGGAGAATGATGACCAAAATTTGAAAATATTTGAAAAAATTGCAGTGCTAATAGTGGCTCCTATTGGGGATGGAGTCCTCCCTGTGAGGCTTCAAGGATTGTAGACTCAGTGCCTTAAAAAATTTTGAAACTCAAAAGACTTCTTGAAAATTAATACTAGGACTGACCATTGGTTGACTGGACTCAAGACTGACTATATATTCAAGTACAAAATCCATTGGGCATGGAGTCTTATTGACACATCACATCGGATATTTACAATGGAACGACTCAACTAAATTACTGAAAAAAAAAACTTCTTAATAAAATGACCATTGACTGGACCTCCATTCAGCTGATCATCATCCATATGTTTGCGCAGAAAAGTATTGTTTTCCAAAACTTCAGCAATTATAAATGGCCCAGACCATAGATTATCAAACTTACCATGCTTTCCATGGTCTTCTCTCCTAATATCCCAACACAGCACCAAATCATCCTCTTGAAATAACTGTTGATTTTCTCTTTTGTCAAAAACAGATTTGACTTTAGTCTGATACTTTTGTGTTTTATCCATCAGTGATTCTCTGATTTGGTGTGCCTCTATCAACTGCAGCATTATCCTTTGGATTGGATTTCCATCATCAACTTCATCTTGCAGGAACTTCGTCACAGGAAGAGCTAATTGCAAAGGCATTACAGCATCAGTACCATATACAAGCTGAAATGGAGACATTCCAATTATTTTTTTACCACTTACCCTATCTTCCCAAATAGCATGTACCAGTTGAATGTCCCAATTTCTCTTATTTTCAGGCAGCATTTTCTTAATAATCCTCACCAAAATTTTATTGGATGACTCAGCTAAAATTGCCTTGAGGGTAATAAGGCATGGAATGAGTCAATACAATTCCATATTGCTGACAAGAGTTTTACATCTTAGCAGAATTAAAGGCTATTGCATTATCAGTTACTAATTTTTGTGGACAACCAAGTCTTGACATAATGTTTTCCAACAAAAATTTGATAATTACCATATCAATAGCATTCCTGGTTGATACACATTCAATCCATTTAGTAAAATAGTATGTAGCTATGAAAATCCATTTATGTTGTCCTAATGAAGGTGAATGGATTGCAACGATGAAGTCTAACCCCCACTGCTAGAAAGGAACATCTGCTGAAATAGGAATAAGAGGTAATGGTAGAAATTTTTGTTTTCCAGCAAACTTCTGACATTCAATGCAACTCCTAAATTTGGCAAAAACATCAAAGAAAAGAGTTGGCCAATAATAGCCAGCTCTTAAGGTTTTGTTTATAGTGGCTTTGCAATACAAATTCCCTCCACACACTCCTGCATGTATCTCTGTCATAATCCCTTGGGATTAAACTTCATCTACACATCTTAATAAGACTCCAACAGGGTCTTTCCAGTAAAGATGGTCTTCCAAAATGAAATACTTCACAGCTCTCAATTTGAAAGCTTTCCTTTTTGACTTCTCCATTTTAGGGGGATAGTTGAAATTTAACAAAAAGTATACTATATCCCTGTACCAATCTAAACGAAATATTTCAAGATAATTAGAAATACCTTCTCCATATTTTCCTTCAGCTGCCTCTGCATTCATATTTAAAGCCTTGCAGTTAGATTCAGCCATTAAGCGAGCCAAGCCTTGACCTTTTATCAATTTAGTTGGTTTGATCTCAATATCAAACTCCAGAATGTTTGCCAACCATAGTCCTCTCCTGCCATCTATATCTAGTTGCAGTAACACATCTTTAACAGTGATATTGGGCACAAAAGAAACTATTTTTGAATGCAGCACATAAACTCGAAAAGACTTCAAAGCCTTAACTAGTGCATATGCTTGTTTTTCAGTTAGGTTGTATTTTAATTCAGCATCCCTTAAAGCACGACTGAAAAATGAAATAGGCTGCTCTAAACCTTCTTTGTTCTTCTATAGCAAGACAGTTGCAATTGTTTCTTCTGAAGCATATGAAAAAATCAGAAAATATTTTTCAAAAGCAGGACTAATCAAAATTGAAGCTTCAGTCAAGGCAGACTTTATTGCTGAAAATGAATTCTTTGCTTCATCTCGCCATTTAAATTATGCATCTTTTTTCAGCAAGACGTTTATGTGTTTGGTCATCTCTGCAAATTTAGGAACAAAACACCTCATAAAATTGATTTTCCCTAAAAATGACTGCAATTATTTTTTATTCCTTGGTAAACCAATCTTCTAAATAGCTTCTACTCTTCCCGGATCAATACAGATGCCATTTTCTGTTACAATATGTCCCAATTGTTTCCCTTCTTGGACAACAAAGGAAGACTTTTTTGGATTCAAGGACAAACCAAACTTTCTGCATTTTTCAAAAACTTGTTTCAAATGTTTCAAATGGTCTTCATCAGATTTTGATGTCATCCAAATAGATGAATACAAATTTGTCTTTTTCTCCTGCAAAGGCAATATCCATTGCCCGTTGAAAAGTTGTGTCTGCATTCATCAGACCAAATGACATTTTGTTGTAGATGAATGTACCCCAGGGTGTGGTAAATGCTGTCTTTTCTCTGTCTTGACTGTCAATTGAAATATGATTATAGCCTGAAAATCCATTAATCATTGACAATCTTTTGGATCCTACAAATTTCTGCAGAATATAATCCATCTTGGGCAGTGGATAGTTATCTTTTAATGAACACCAGTTCAAGTTGCAGAAATCAACACAAATTCTCATCTCTCCATTCTTTTTCCGAACTGGGACTATATTAGCTACCCAATTAGAAAATCTCAAAGGAAGAATTATCTTTGCTTCCCATAATTTTCTGATTTCTTTCTCAATGATTGGGAGCAGCATGGGATTGATCTGTCTTATTTTTTGTGCTATATGATTTTCACCTATTTTCAAAGGAATCTTGTGCTTCATTATGCAAGTTTTCAGCTCACTATAAGACCATGCAAAAATATCAACAAATTCTTTCAACAGCTTGATATATTTTGTTCTAATTTCAAGAGAAATGAATTTGGGCACTTTGACTAATTTTGGTTGATCCTCTGTGCCAATGTTACATTCTATTGTACTTTCTCCATCAACTTTACTTTCAGGCTTGAGAAAAACATCATTATTATCAAACAATATTTCTAGAGGAACTAAGCCTTTAGGAATATAGTTAGTTTTCATATTTATAATGTTCTTCCCAGCCATGGTTTTCTTAAAAGGCTTGCTATTTTGATTTTCAACAATGGCTTGCTCATCATCAATTTGTATGTCTTCAAACTCTTCAACACACCAAAAATTTCTGAATTTCCTTGTCATCCTCAAATACTTGCCAATATTTTATGTTATCAGAAATTGAAGGACTGTTTTTTATTTGAACATCATATGTTTTCTTGACATCTAGAGGAACTTTGAAATTACTAGCAGTAATAGCTAGTAAATCAGCCATTTGATTTTCTTCTCTAGTGAAAAAATTTATATTAAATGTTGAAAAGTAATGCTCAATCAAATCACAAATTTCATTCCTATAATTATTCAATTTGGAATTTTTCACTTGGTAATTGTTTCTCACCTGCTTAATCACCAACTCTGAATCACCAAAAGCAATTAGCTGCTCTACTCCCAAATCTTTCGATGCCTTCATACCCAGCACAAGTGCTTCATACTCAGTAGTGTTGTTAGTGGTAGCAAAATGTAGTTTATATGATATATTTACCCTATGCTGAGTGGGAGAAATTAGGACTACACCAGCTCCCGATCCTTCTCTTGATGAGGCTCCATCAAAGTACAATTTCCAAATCTGTCCTCCTTCTAAATGCTGCTCATTTGTACCTTGAAAGTGTATTTTTTCACTTATTTCAGGCTGGAAATTGTTATCATCAGAAGCAAGGTGCATTACTTATGACCCCAATTCCTTTTCTTCAGTATATATGGGATGGTTTGAAGGATTATGCTGATCACTAATGATGTAGGCCATTTGGGTTTCCCTATAAAACCTTCTGAGTTCCCCTCCAAACACTAGGATAGTGGCGTATGACATGTCCATCTAAAGGGCAACTCCCAATTTTTTAGACCAAGATCTGAAAAGTAACATCCCAAATCTAGAAGGAATGTTTGCAACTACAATTTCCATCACTAAGCTCTTCATAGGCAGTCGGGTAAGGGAAACAACCGAGTCCTTGATCACTCCTAAACACTTGAATTTTTTGGAATCAAAGGTGTATAGGTCATGGTATTTCTTGGTGATCTCTAATCCTAATTCATCCATGACCTTTTTTGGCATCAGGTTATGAGAAGCTCCAGAATCTAACAGACAATTATGCGGCAATTTGTCATGTATATTGAGTGATAGGTAGAAAGGTGGTGAGTTGTCATCATTTTTGTTTTGGACATGATAGCCTAGATAAATAGTGGGATGCTCATCCTCAAGGTTGATTGAATCAGGAACAAGAGGTGGTTGTAGAATACTTTTAAAAGACTCTTTATCTGCTGGATTTTTCAAAAATTCCAGAAGTGGGACTGGAATTTTGATTTTATTCAATTCAGATTTGAAACTGAAATAAATTGGAAAACATTCCTTATTTTCTACAGTGATTTTGACAATTGGGGTAGAATTTTGAGGTGGAGGAACCTCATTGACCTTGTCCTTCTATTTAGCAACTTGTTTATATGAATCTGATTTTTGTTGAGGTTGTTGAACAGGACCTTTGGTCCTCAAAGGATAATTTATGTTTTGAACTTCTTGCTATTTTTTTATCATTTTGTGCATAAATTTGGGCATTCACATCATTTTAAAACAAACAAATCTTTGATTGTTCTTCATATCCTTGCAATGTCAAACATGTTGACTATGAATTTTCTCCCACGAGATTTATTTCTTCATTTTGTTCTTCATTTTCTTATTGCTCTTCTTCAGAAAAATTATTCAAAGGAGGATGAACATTTTGATCATCAGCATTCCTTCTTGGGCGTTGTAGGATTTGTTGAGGTTGAAAAGGCCTCCTGAAGGGAGCCTGATTTCTATTGGCTTCATTTTGATTGGCTCTAGCTGCAGGTTTTTTTCAAACTCTGATTTTGTCATCTTAGAAGCAAGTTACTTGATCAAATTGGTTTGATCAAACTTTTCTTCTGTTGTAAGAGATTTAGAGGAAGAAGGTTTTTCTTCTTTAATTTTCATTTTGTCTTTTTCTACTTTCTCTTCCTCCATTTTCAACTTATTAGATGCCATAAGATTAGACTGCACTCCAATTGCAGCCTCTCGCATATCCATCAATGTTTGTATTTTCTCAACCTTCAACCATAAAGAAAACTCAGAATATAAAGCATTTGCAAAATTTATCATAGTTATGGTCTCAGTAGGTTTAAATTCATTAGGAATTTTTTGATAAATATTATTAAACCTCTTAGTAAAATCATCCAATGACTCATCTGCCTTCTTCTTCAGAGTTCTAAATTCTATAATGTAGTACACATAGTCTTTCCTATCACCCCATTGCTTCACAAATATCTCCTCCAATTCATCAATTCCTATTATTGAGTTTGGAGGCAGACTTCTAAACCATTTATGAGCTTCACCATCCAAGCTCTGAACAAAGAGTCTTGACTAGACATTTTCATGTTCAATATTCTGATTGTCATCATAACTATAGAAAGCCACTAAATTTTCCTCAGAAGAAACTCTTTCTCCCTCCCCAGTGTATTTTGGAAGATATTTCAAGTAATCTTCTCGAGGAAGTGATGCAAGGGTTGAGGGAGAACAAGTGGCGCATATCTTGCAGTCACTATTTGTTGCATCCTTGTAAGGGCAGGCTGAGCCATATTTTGATGATGTACAGTTGATGTATGACCAATTGATGTAGTTTTTTGGGAAATAGGAATTACAATTGGTGAATTCTGATTTTGATTTAGGATAACAGAAAATTGGAAATCTTGAGCTGATTCTTCAGGCTTTGGAACTGAAAAGAGTGGATTTTCAAAAAGATGAAAAAAGGATGTCTTGACTTCTCCTTCTATAGAAGAATCATATTCAAAAGTTGTCTCTTGAGGGAATGGAGTTAATTCAGCTTTATCTTGCTGAGAAAGGAATTCAGATAAGTTGAAAGTAAGGCCTTCGGGAACACTCTCTTCTAGTGGATGAGAAGAATATGACACAACAGCTAGATTTGGAGAAAAATGAAAATATTCTTGCTGAGGGGTGATAGCAGACTGGTATTTAGGATGAGTTTGAAGGAAATTTAAAATAGTCTTAAAATATTCTTCAGTCAAAACATCCCTATCAAGAAAAGGTGCAATAGCCAATACTTGTTCTACTTCCCCTTTAGTCAGCACAAACTCTTATGATTTCTTATCAACACTTAGAAACTCAGTTTTTCTCTCTTTGAATGGAATAGTACTTATCTTAGATTTACTAGGTGATGAGTGAGAAAAACTTTTAGTCGAGCCTAGGTTAACAACATCTACTTTATTTTCTAGGGAAGTAGTTTCAAATTGATATTTTTCAGCAGAATATTTTGAAACTAAAACTTCTTTTGATTCTAAAGTAGATGAAGGTACCTTTTTCTTTGGAACGTAATTTTTGTGTACCTTCTTCACTGACTGAGATGTGGCATCAACTGGTCTATGTTTTCCTTTTGCATCTTTAATGGTCTTCTATGGGTCAGCAACTAGAGTCATAGTAGGAGATCTCTGATTCCTCCTTATAGAAGGAGGTCTTGAAACCCCTCTTCGTCTTTGTGAAGTCGTTAGGTGAACTAATTTTTAGTCTTCTTCAAGTCACCAATTCTTTTTCACCATCAAGAATTTATTATCAGCAATTCAAAACAAGAGACTTAGGAGAATACTTCATTTCAAGGCCTTCGTCTCCCGGCAGACGCACCAAAAGATGTTGGCGCTGGAATCAGCACTTGGACTGCTTCAAGTGCCTAACCAGATACATCCTAAACTCTAAGGCAATTTAATGATTTGGTTTATGATATTGGTAGGTGTTTTAAACTCCTATTCACTGAAAACAGATTTCAGTCAAGTCCATTGTTCTACTAATGAGAGTATTGGGTCTGATGTGGTAGCAAAAGAGTGAGTTTGTAGCCTATGAGGGGGAGAGAAGGTGAAATGGAAGAAGAAATAGTGGGTATGCGAGGCAGAAATACATTGCTTTTGGTAGAAAATAACACAAGTACCAACTTGTCAATATTTCAACAAAAGAAAGCTATTTCTAGACTTACAGTATTCTCACTGAAATATCAAGTAAGATAATTGTTATAAGTGATGCTCTTTACACTGTCATCGTGTATATTTCATCAAGAGAGCTCACTATGTGAGACTAATAAAATTTGATAAAACACATGAACATGTCAAGGGACTGATAAAAACACATAACAGTATGAGGGATTACAAGCTGCCACTGATGATAATGAGATATGGAAACACAAGAGAAGATTAACAATACACATACCAGATTGATAATAAATCCTCAGAAGTTTCTTCAATTTTATTCACTGAAAATAGTACTGACCATATGAGCCAAGATTCTAAAATCACCAACCAACCCCTTTTACATAGCATTTTATCACATATATACAAAAATAATAAACTATCATCTCCACAAAAGGAGTAAACCTGTTCCCAAAATTTATTATGATCTTGTGGAAGAAATGAGGCTTATCCTAAAACTTTAATACAAAGTTCTATGACATAATGAAAATAAAAAACATCAAGGCTAACAATTCGAAGTGGTTTGTATGATGTGGCAGTCTATGGGAAGACTCCTCTTATGTTATTGTGCAACCAACTCCACAAAAAGTGTAAACAGTAGTGAAAATGACGTGTGGTTGTTCCTTGAATGTTTCCTGGTGCCTTGTAGAAACATGTTGGTGCTGAGAGTAGTGGTGGAAAACTGTTTCAAAGAAACTATGTCATTGTTTTGTTGTTCCTTTCCTTCTTTGGTGGAAAACCCTTTGTAATGGCGGAAAACCCGAACTTTTTGGATAGAATGGCGGAGGTTCATTTTATGAGATATTACAAAGAAGCCCTTTGAAAAAGTTTTAATTTATAGAGGAGACATGGAGCGGAATGAATGATAAGTGGGAGGTGAAAACCTTTTAGACATATATTGCAATCGCAAATCGGGGTCGGAGTGTTTAAACTTAAGACACAAATGGGAGAAAATGCAATTTGCAATGGGGTGATGACGTGGCAAGGAAGTGGGGCCGATTGCAGATCATGCATTAGAAGTTTTATTATGAAATGCAAGAGTTAAGTGTTGGAACTGGCAGAGTGCAATGTGCGATGAGACAGAGGTGACGTGGCATAACAAACAGTGGGGTCACCCGCAAATTGCACATCATAAGTTTTATTATGAAACACAGGAGTTAAATTTTGAAACTGGCGAAGTGTGATGTGCGATGAGAACGGAGGGTGACGTGACATGACAAAAAGTCGCCCGCAAATCACAAATCATAATTTTTAAGGAAGCAAAAGTGAATGTTGTAAATGAACTTTGTGGAAATGTGATGCGAAAAGGTAGGTGGGGCCCTTTAAATGGCTTTTAAAAGTGAAAAATGAATATTTCATTAAGTCGTGGTAATATGATAAAAAGACGCCCGAAGCATAAAAAAGTCTTTATAACGGATTCGAGGCGTATCAAAGGGAAGTATGGGCCCTAGACCATACCACAAATCTGTAATATTCCTAAATTAGCACACAGCTAATTGGAATATTAAATTTTTATTTTGCTCTTAGTTAGAGGAATAAGAGGGTATGGAGACCCATAAATCTCCTTAGTAGGAATAAAAGACACTCCTAATGTGAAAGGAGGTCATCCAAAGGTTGGATTGAGGACCCTGTTAGGGTCCCATGATTTGGCTGATTGGCAAGCCAAGTGACAGGGTAACATCAAACCAATCTTTGGAGCCCAAGGACCTAGCCTTCCTGGACTCAGAGAGGGCTCTCTCTATTTGTGTAAGGGATATCTGTGTGTTTGCTTCTTGTGTTTATGATTTTAGGCTAGTTGTGAAGTGGGTTTTTGGTTTCTCTTTTAGGTTTGTGAGGGATGAACTGATCAAAGACTAAGATAGATAAAAATATTGTCTGATAAACTGGGCTATGGGATCAAAAAGGCCAAGAAAGCTTTCAGATGGTGATACAAGGTTGTTGAAGGGCCGATTTGATTGAGGTAAAATGGATCTTTGGGTAAAATGGAGTGGGATGGACACTAAATTTGTGAAGAACAAAGGATTTCAAACATAAATAGTTCAATAGCTGACATAAACATGGTAGGGCTAACCATTAATCATGAGAAATGTAACTATAAACTGATCAATGCATAGAAATAAAAATTCAAGCAATACATAGAGATATATGACTCTCTAACTTTAGGAAATTGCTATCAGACTTTGGGGAAATACAATTAAGACAAACAAACAACTCAAATCACTATGAGGAAACGCCTAAGCATAGTATTTCAAGCTATTGGGCACTTTGAAGCAAGATTGCATAGTTTTAGGCAAAGGGAAAGATCAGTACAAGACCTCCTTGGTTCAACAAATGACAATCAAACAATCAAAGAAAGGTTTCAGAGGTGGAGCTATGACTAGCCATGAGTAAGCAGGGCATATCGTGAATCATACTTAGCATGCATAAAACCATAAATGAAACAAGCAAACAATTTCTTCAATTATCAAAGAGCAATCAAGGATTCTTTGATATGACTAAGAAGGAAGAAAACATAGAAGCTATAAAGAAACAGGAAATTTGAGGTGCCTCCAAGGGCATGTCTCAAATCTATTCTCTACTTTCTTAGCAAGCAATAACATGGAATATGAATGAAAACTAAGAAGCATAACAGAGAGGGACACTATACCATTTTACCAAGTCAAGGAATCTAACAACAATCCTCTTTCATCATCCAAAAACATTCACGAAACTATCCAATGCATGAGACAAGTGTTTCTTCCAAGCTTGGATAACCATATATTGCTCTATATCATCAAGTTCAACCTTATTTACAATTAATTCTCTTGGAATATATAGGCCAAGATGAGGGAAAACTTCCTAGTGCAACTTGTAATCTCATTGGCCCATCAAAAATATCTGATTTTGTCCTTGAGGCTTTGCAAAGCCCAAGGCACAAAATATCTACTTAAATATCTCAAAAATGCTAAAAAAGGAAAATATATTGACTTTTCATAACTAACCATGCCCAAAAATAGCTAAACAAACATTAGGAAAAGCCACTTCAGAAAAGTGCATTTTTAACAAAAATACTTAAGAAATATATCAGCAGAAATTCCTCTGTCTTGCGGGCAGCTTTTGGATGCCTTCCCGATGTCGAAAAGAGGCTTGTGATGGCTCTTTGGAAAGCTCTGTTTGGTTTGTGTTATATTCTTTCCACGACTAGCCTCACGCGCTGTACGTTGCGCCGGGCGCAGCAGGGGGGGCGGCAGCCCCCCCTGTCGAGGTCCGGGCCAGCGCCCCAGCGAAAATTTTTTTGGTATGCGGTCCCACTCATATGCGGACCCACCCATGTTTTGTGCGTGATTTTGCACATGGTTTTGGGGTACGATGGTTTTCGGCCCTTGGTATTTTGTAGATCCGGTCAAGGGAACTACGGTTATGTTCTAATCCAGGGTTAATGGATTGGGGTTTATGTATGCTTAGGCATGTATATATATGTGTTGTAACACTAAAAGGAATATAATGAAAAATCAAGCTGGTCGTCCTGATTTGGGATCTAGGGGAAAATCTCTGTGTTTATCCATTTTAAGTTTTATGCTCTCGCTATTGTTTATTTTCTGTTTTAAAGTATTCGTACGTAGATAATTTCTATGCAGGGTTCAAACCTACATTTGGTATCAGAGCTGTTTCGGCTTCAAGGGGACGCCTTTGTTGTTGAGGGTTTTTTGCTCGGGCCTGTGGTAGACCTTGTTCAGTGGGAGATATGCGGGATCGATTCTTGCGGTGAAAGAAGATGGCGAGCGGAGGAAAGATAGAGATCGAGAAATTTAATGGTCAGATTTTTGAGTTGTGGAAACTCAAGATGGAGGATCTACTGGTGGATAAAGATCAGTGGATCGCGGTAGATCTAGGTACTAAACCAATGGCGATGTCAGATGAAGACTGGAAGAAACTGGATCAGAAGGCTAAGAGCACAATATGGTTGTGTGTCTCAGATTCAGTATTGTTGAATGTATCTGGGGAAGCTATGATGAAGAATTTGTGGGACAAACTTGGGACTTTGTACCAATATAAGTCTCTGGTGAATAAATTGTTCCTGCGGAAAAAGATGTATAACGTGAGGATGAAGGATGGAGACTCGGTGACAGAGCATCTGAATGCCTTCAATACTATGGTAAGTCGGCTATCATATGTTGATATTAAAATCTCAGATGAAGATAATTTCATCAGTTTTTTGTGTTCTCTACCAGATTTGTGGGATAGTCTGGTTATTGCAATAGGTAGCAATACAACTACCCTGAATTTTGATGACATTGTCTCAGCCTTTTTGTCGGAGGAAATGAGACGGAGAAATATGGAGGGTCAAAATGGAGATGCCTTATCTGTATGAGAAAGGTCCGAGAACAGAAACAAAAATAGGTTTTTGAGTGGGAGATCTAAATCTCTAGGAAACCCTATAAAGGTGTGCTGGAAATGCAGAAAGGAAGGGCACTTCAAAAAGGATTGTAGATCTAAAGCTCTTAAGAAAGGAAAGGGATCTAATGAGGCTCCTTCTGCAGAGGCGAAAACCACCTCAGATTAAGGTGGGGATGTGTATTTGGCTTCTTCTTCAAATACATATGTAGATCATGAGGCACGATTGATTAAATCAAGTGCATCCTTTCACTTCACTCCCCATAGGGAGTGGTTCTGCGAGTATGAGAAATATGATGGTGGTGATGTCTTCCTAGGGGATGATAGGAGGGCCAGAATCATCGGACGTGGAAAGTTCAAGCTGAAGTTAAAAGGTGGAAGGATTAGAACACTTCCTGGTGTTCTGCATATTCCTGCATTGGCCAGAAATCTGATTTCTGTAAGCAAGATGGATGATGCAGGTGTAAAAACAGTGTTCGAGAAAGATGCCTGCAAGATGGTTCGGGGAGCACTTGTATTAATGCGGGGAGTTCGGACTGGAACTCTGTACAAGCTACAAGGTAGCTTGTTATTGATGGGTGTAACAGTTCTGTGGTTCCTGAAAGTGGAGCGGAAAGCCTAGTTGTCTCTGGAGAAAAGATCATGCTATGGCATCAAAGGCTTGGACATAATGGAGAGAAGGGCCTTCGAATACTACATAGAAATGGTATGGTAGAAGGTATGTCTAACTGCTCTCTGGATTTTGATTTCTTTGAACATTGTGTATATGGGAAGTAGAATCGGGTGAGTTTTCCTTCTAGTGCTAAGAGGGTGAACAAGATATTAGAACTTGTGCACAGTGATGTGTTTGGACCTGTGTCAGTTCCATCACTAGGAAAGTTTGTGTACTATGTTTCATTCATAGATGACTTCTCAAGGAATACATGGATATGTTTCTTGAGGAAGAAATCTGAAGCCTTTGACAGATTTAAAGAATTTAAGGCTTTGGTGGAAAACCAGATAGAGAAGAAGATAAAGGCGCTGAGGACAGATAATGGTGGGGAGTTCTGCAAGAAGGAATTTGAAGAGTTCTGTAAGAAGTGTGGTATAGCACGACAGAAGACTACTCCATACACACGTCAGCAAAATGGAGTTGCAGAAAGAATGAATAGAACACTGATGGAAAAGGCAAGAAGCATGCTCAGTGGTACCGGGTTAGGACAAGAATTCTGGGCAGAGGCAGTGGAGACTGCATGTTACTTAGTTAACAGATCACCTTCATCAGCATTAGAGGATAAGACCCCACATGAGGTATGGACTGGTAAGAAACCCTCTCTTTCACATCTAAGGGTATTTAGATGTGATGCATATGTACATGTTCCAAAGGAGAAAAGGACCAAGTTGGATAATAAATCTAAAAGGTGCATCTTTATTGGGTATAAGGATGGTTTAAAGGGTTACAAGCTTTGGAACCCAGAAAAAAGGAAGGTTGTGTACATCCGAGATGTGGTGTTTATAGAAGTGAAGATGTTGTTAAACATGAAGTCCTACCAAAGGAACCTGAGAAGATAGAGTTTGAGCTAAAGGAGGATGAATCAGACTCTACAACAGAAGAAGACTTAGAAGATGAAGAGCCACAAACTCCAGCTTTGAGAAGATCAGTTTGGGAAAGAAGGCAACTAGAAAGGTATATTCCATCTGCTTTCTGTTTAGGTTTTTCCCTAACTATAACTGATGATGAACCTAGAACTGTCAGGGAGGCAGTAGATTCAGAGGATGGAAAACTCTGGAAGGAGGCCATGGTTGATGAAATGGCATCCTTGCACAAAAATAAGGCATGGGATCTGGTGGAGTTGCCGGCTGGAAGGAAGCCCATCGGGAGCAAATGGGTGTTTAAAAAGAAGATGAATGTAGAAGGCAAGGTGGAGAAATACAAAGCTCGGTTGGTAGCGAAAGGTTATTCCCAGGTGCCGGGAATTGATTTTGGTGATATTTTTTCTCCTGTTGCCAGGGTTACTTCTATTAGATTACTTTTATCTGTTGCTGCTGCATTTGATTTTGAGATAGAACAGATGGATGTGAAGACAACATTTCTTCACGGGGATCTAGAAGAGGAGATCTACATGAAGCAACCTGAAGGTTTTATGGTGAAGGGTAAGAAAGAGCTGGTATGCAGGTTGAAGAAGTCTCTGTATGGGTTAAAACAGTCACCAAGGATGTGGTATCAAAAATTTGATACCTATATACGGGGACTTGGATTCACCAGAAGCAAGGAGGATCACTGTGTTTATTTAAATTAATTGGTGACCGTGTTATTTATTTGGTCTTGTATGTGGATGATATGTTGCTGATTGGAAATGACAAAGAAATTATCCAAGATTTGAAGACCCAACTGTTCTCCAAATTCGACATGAAGGATCTTGGTGCTGCAAACTATATTTTGGGAATGGAAATTAAGAGAGATCGGGCAAAGAGGATGCTCTGGTTAAACCAGAGGAAGTATGTCGAGACTATATTGCAGAGGTTCAATATGCAGGATAGTAAACCAATGAGTGTTCCTATTCCTATAGGTGCAAAGTTGTCTGCTAAACAGTGTCCCAAGACACAAGAATAAGAGGAGGATATGTCCCGTGTTCCATATGCAAGTGCAGTGGGTAGCCTGATGTATGCAATGGTCTGTACTAGACCAGACATTGCACATGCAGTGGGAGTATTGAGCAGGTTTATGTCAAACCCAGGGAAGGAGCATTGGACAGCAGTGAAGTGGGTTTTCAAATATTTACGTGGCACTAGTGATTATGGCTTGTGCTACCAGGGAAGACCAGGATTGGAAAGAATGTTGGACATTCGTGGTTTTGTTGATGCAGACTGGGCCGGAGATCTGGACCAAAGAAGATCTACAAGTGGGTATGTGTTTAGCCTATTTGGAGGCGCAGTCAGTTGGATGAGTAAAAGACAGTCTGTAGTGGCTCTTTCAACTACAGAGGCAGAATACATAGCAGCCACTCATGTAAGCAAGGAAGCAGTTTAGTTGCAGAGATTGTGTTCAAGTATGGGGTTGGTACAACAAGCTATAAGGATAGACTGTGATAGCCAAAGTGCAATTTTCTTGGCTAAGAACCATGCTTATCATTCAAAGACAAAGCACATTGATGTTCAATATCACTTTGTTAGAGATATGGTTGAGGCTAAAAGGGTGTTGCTGGTAAAGGTGGACACTTTGGAGAATGTTGCAGATGCATTGACGAAGTCTGTGAGCACTCAGAAGTTCTCTTGGTGTAGAGAAACAATGGGTGTTGAAGAATTGGCCCAATGACTAAGCTCTCCTGTGGAAAGAAAACAACAAGTGGGAGAATGTTGGGTATGTGTTATATTATTTCCACGACTAGCCCCACGCACTGTATGTTGCGCCGGGCGCAGCAGGGGGGTGACAACCCCCCCTGTCGGGGTCTGGGGCAGAGCCCCGGCGAAATTTTTTTTGGTATGCGGTCCCACTCATATGCATACCCACCCATGTTTTGTGCATGAGGTTTCACATGGTTTTGGGGTACGATGGTTTTCGACCCCTGGTATTTTGTAGATCCGTTCAAGGGAACTACGATTATGTTCTAATCCAGGGTTAATGGATTGGGGTTTATGTATGCTTCGGCATGTATATATATGTGTTGTAACACTAAAAGGAATATAATGAAAAATCAAGCTGGTCGTCCCGATTTGGGATCCAGGGGAAAATCTCTGTGTTTATCTGTTTTATGTGTTATGCTCTCGCTATTGTTTATTTTCTGTTATAAGATTCGTGTGTAGATAATTTCTATTCAGGGTTAAAACCTACAAGCTCTGAATGTCTATTTTCTGAAAATACTTAGTTTTCTCCAAAATAATCACTGGAAATCTGTCAAAAACTGACCTGTGTGTAAAAAACCCAAAAAATAGACTTTGCTGATAAACGGGGCAGAGTGTGGAAAAAGTGAGTATTTTTGCCATTTTGGGGGACCAAATCATCTTCAATTGATCTAAAAATCACTGAGTAGATGCCCCTAAAATTATGGCATCCAATGATACCATTTTTATCTTTTGAGGATGTCCCAAACAGAAATGGTGATGCCCGTGATTTTTAGCCAAAAACCCAAAAATGACAAAAATCAAAACTTGTTTAATTTCGCCCAATTTTGGTGAGCATGACCCTCAAGGGTTTTCAAAAACATGTTGAGAAGCTGAGGCCAAAATTTGGAGCTTTGAGGTGTCTTTCTTCATTTTTGGTTTCGGGCGCCTCTTTTCAGCTTCCTTGATTTTTTCCTGTGTGGCCTTCAATTTCCGTCGGGCGAACTGATTAAGCTTCTTATAGTGCCCGGTCATCCTCCTTTGAAGGTCCAAATCTCTATTGGCCTTTCCAACTTCTTCTCCAAGTGATCATTCACCCTCTCAAGCCATGCTTCTCGATTTTTTTCTATCTCTTGAGTGAAAAAAGTAGTGAGAGGAAAATATTGGAAAAGGGCAGCTTCTTCCTCCTTTTGTTTCTCTAAGGCTCTTCTGAGTCCCATGGTCCTTGGCCTTTTTCTTCTTGGCTGATCTTCATCTTCACTATCATTGAACTCACCCATGAGTTCTTCCAACTTGACTTGCACCTTGGAGGCCTCTTTTTTATATTTGATGGCCCATGTCTCATATACTGCCATGTGGACACTCATCTGTTTATTTTGTGTTTGCAAAAAGTGAATGAAGTTTCTAGACCTCTCTAGATCTACCCTCAAAGCATCAATTTTTTCTTCTCTATTGATCAAGAGAGTCTCTAGGATTCGAGCCTCATTGTCACTATCATCACTTTGGATCTGAATTAGGTCAAAGTCCCTCTCCTTCTCATGGTTGCTTTCTTCTTTCTCCTTTCTCTTGCTTTGGGTGGCCTTCTTGGTCTTCCCCCTCTTGGGTAATTCGACAATGGGTTGCTTGGGCAACTTCCCCTTGCTTCGGAGGGCCCTAGTAACATTTGGAGTTATAGTTTGAGGCACCCTTTTCCTTGATGTCCGGGGCTTTGCCACTTTTGGAGAAGAAATCATGGCCCCTTGTCTAGGAGAGGTAGCTAGCACATGCTCTATTTGTTCTTTGCCCTTGTTACTTCCCTCATCATCCTTGCCACTGTTTTGAGTTTCTTTATGAATGCTTTGACTGTCCTCTTGCATGTCTTTTTGAGGGCTAACCTCTTTACTCTTGTCCTTGCTTTCTTTAGGACTTTGAGGCTCTGTCTCTTCAAGTTTTTGGGCTTCATCTTCATCTTTTTTGCTACTGTGAGGGCTACCAATGTCCTCATCAAACTGTTCAATTTCCTCATCATTTCCCTCCTCACTTTTTTTTCTCTTTTTCATGGTGCTTTTCTTCTTCACTGTGCTACATATCACTACTGTGTTTTTCTTCAATTTTCTACCTTTCCTCACTGTGCTACTCTTCTTCATCATGTTGCTCTTCCTCATCATCATGCTGCTATTCCTCATCTTGTTTCCCCTCCTCATCATGTTGTTCTTCCTCATCTTGCTGCCCCTACTCATCATGCTGCTCTTCATCACTAATCATGGGAAATTTTAGCTTCTTGGGAAAGGGCTTACTTGAAGAAGGCGAAAGATGCCAAGTGGAAGGTGAAAGAGATGCATGGGATGAAGGTACAGTGGCGAAATATAGATGTGCAATGAAAGTGTCCCAAGAGATTCTCTTCTTCTCAAGATGATGAAGAATGACAATCCTGATGAGGGAATGATGGAAAAAGGAAAGCTGACTGTTGAGAATGAGGTCTTTTCTGAACAGTGGAGGCCATATTTTCAATAATTCTATGGAGGAAGAAGGGGAGATCTAACAATTGGACTCTTGTGAAATGCATGAGCAACCGAACATGGTAAGCATAGACCCGGGAAAATCTTCCCTCACATGTGAAATATTTCATGATTATCTTCATGACTGGAGCATAACTAGTCAAAAAATATGAGAAAGGAAAGATGGATGGACATGTATCCTGATGCTCCAGCTTCAAAAAGGGTTTGTACTGTTCTGAGTCTAGGTAGCTCTGTTTAAACCACTTTTCCCGGACATAAGGGATTTTGGTAGCTTTGGAAATGGATCTAGGAGAAAACTTGAAATCCAAGCCTGCCAGCTGAAAGTGTGTAGAAATTATATACAATATGCATGTATATATCCAGAATCTCCTGATCTCACAATATTTAACTTCTTGCAAAATACAGAATCCTTCCACTATAATTCTTGCAGAAATTTAATCAACAATTGCACAACACATGAAGCAATAAAAGCACACATAACACAGTTGTTTACCGGGAAAGCCTAAAGCTAAAAACCCCAACTATATATTATGTAACATGGAGATAATATGAAAATCTCATACAAGCATACAAAGCTTATCACAAGCTCTTAGTACAGTACAATCGCCATACACTAATCAGGACCAATCTTGCAAATCCATGCACCGATATTTGCCTCCTGCTAGCCTGCCTCCACTGCACAATCCAAGTTGATTACAAAGACCAATTCAATGTAATCCCACTCTCATTGACTACTTTATTATCATTGGAAACTCCAATGTATATGTAGATGCAATTCATGCATCACTAGTAGTCACAATAGATAGTCTATCTTGCCCTTTCACCTATCTCTCCACCGGTCTCCACTAAAATTGTCCATGCATTGAAGTTAACTGATGTATTCTTTAGTTGATTAATGAGTTTATAATTAGTGAATTAATTATTAATTAATTAACACCACTCTCACTAGTGTAACAATCAATTAGACTAGATACAACTAGCTCAACTATGTTTAGATTAGTTAAATTGAACACAACTCCATTAACTTCCTCAATAAACTCCACCAAACTCTCTCACATGAGTTCTAACTGAAGTATCCATGCAATAGCTCCACTTAACGCTCAGGAATAGCGTAATTCCTTCTGTCAACTCCTGTGCCACATCTGTGCACTTAACTGAAGTGCTCCAAGAGAATAAGATAATGTTTATAGTCCAAATATTATTAAGAGCTAATAATATTCGACATATCTATTTTTAGACTGGCAATCTAAAAATAGATTCCGCCCAATATGTCTAAAAATAAGTCCATCTATTTTTCCAACTTGACCAACCATCCACAAATAGCATCCTGCAACTCATAGAATATGATCGACATGTCTAAAAATAGACATAGTCTAAAAATAGACTTTGTGACAAAAATCACCTGTGTGGGCCCCACCTAGTTTAGGTGATCACTTTCCAACTAGGATCAAGAATGATGTTTCAGGATGCCTCCTTCACTGTTTCTTGTTGCAATCTTCAAAAAAGTGTTTCCCTTGCAATATCAAAGAAAAAATATGTGTCAAGGGGAGATAGCTTTTCACTTCCTGCACCCTTTGACAAAACTCTAGCCATCCAACTTCATGAAAGTTAAACAGGACTGATGGATGAGAATTTACCTCTTCAGTTGAAACAAGTTCAAACCTCCTGTGAGGGCCACTTCTACTATCTTACTTGTTTTGGATACTCTTTGCTGATTGACAAAAACAAGCTGTCTCAAATGGTCCTTGAAATGGTTTCTCAACAACACACCCTGTCCTCCTTATAAGTCATTGTGCCTCTTTGATGCCAATCAAACAAGTATTTGTCAATGACAACCAAAAACAATTTATCACTGTGTTTGGGAAAATAAATTTGAAAATATGTGTTTGTGGTCTCTTGGTGAAGAAAGAACTCTTGTGTTTTGACAAAAACAACAACACCTTTCCTTCAAACAATGTTCTTTTGCTATTCACTGTTCTTTACAAAGTAAACAAGACACCCTCAGCTGACTTGAAAAACCTTTCAACACACTCTATTTTTGGAACTCTGGTGGCTGCATAAAGTTCACTATTTCACAACAAAGAGAGGACACTTTATATGACCAAGCCTTCAACTTATAATCAGTGTTTTCCCCTTTGATTTTGCAGATAAAGTTTGTTCTTGTTTTAACATTGTTAGGACACCTTCCAGCCAACTTGAGACCTCTACAATTCTGTATTTTTGTCTTGTCATTTGTGTATGGTTTTCACTATTCTTAAAGGCAGTTAAGGCCCTTTAAGACTGATAAAAACACCCCAGCTATCACTGTAATAATCCTTGGCAATCACAGCAATTAAACTCTTTAATTTTCTACCAAAGGCTCTAACCTCTAATCACTACTTTTCTCTTGTGATTTTTAAATGACAAAATGCCCTTAAAACCACTGTCAAGACACTCTTCAAATTGATTTGAGACCTCCAAACATAAGAAAAATTTCTTCAGCTTTGACAAGACTCTGTCTTTTTAACACTGCCTATCTCATTGTTTTTAGATGATGAAGTGGTTTTGAGATTGTTGTTTCCTTTTTAGAGAACGAAGCAAAAACACACCCTTTAACCCCAAAAATTCACCAAGAGGTCATAGAAAATACTTAGAGCAATGTTTATGAGCCTGGTCGGTCCCTGATTTGGCTTTCAAAAGCGTTGTTGGAGACCTTTTGGGTGAGCGGCACGCTTGCAGGAGAAAGCGCCGCGCAGCCAGGTCAGTTTCGGGCGATGGGTGAACGCGTGCACAGGCGCGCTGTGAAACAATGGAAGCCCTGTGTATTTTCACTCATAGGAGCATTGTGCAAGACTACAGGTGCACCGCACAGTCTTGGAACCTTGAAATTTTGAATTTTTTTGCCTGAGCATCTCGTTTCTTCAGTGGGCAGCTAGGGGAGCATGGTTTTGAGTTTTGAATTTGCACAAGGGGCTTTGCAACCGTCTCCTCCGCCTTTATAACTCAAATGAATTTATGAACCCTTGTGTTTACTCGTAAGGGTTTGGATTCCTTTTGAAAAGGATTTTTGGTCATAACAAAACAAAAATCACCTTTTAAAACATTACGAAGACGCATATTCGAATAAGATTTAAATGCTGTGGATGCTACTTTTGAATGACACCATAGTCATGCCTCTCGTTGAAGTAAAAAGGCTTCTTTAATAAACAAAACCCCTTTCACTGCCTTTTCACTGTTTCTTCATTTAAGAAAATAAACATGTCACTGTTTGTCTATTTCTGACCTTTAAAGGAGCGCTGCTTAAGAGTCATATACAAGATTTTTGATGCATCCTTTGCCATATCTTGGAAGGAGATGATTCACAATTCTAAAACTTACTTTGACAATTTCAACTCTCTTGGTGTTTGATGATGATTATGCCTATTGTGAAGTTGATCAAAACAGTCAGGCGCCCTTGGATATTTTCCTTTGACTATGGATGAAGAACCTTATTTTCATTCACCCATGGCTTGTTTTATTTCTGTTGATCAAGGAGAAAAGCCTTTGGAAACTCTTAATGCAAATACATACAACAGCAGGGTTTGTTCATATATACATAAAGAGGTCTTTGTCTGTGATAGTGATATGGCTTGATTTTTTGAATATTGTCTTGAATTTGAATCATGGTGTCATGGACTTGAATCATGGTGTCATAGCTTTTCCTCACACATATTGTCTCTGTATTTATTTGCAAAAGTCTCTTTCAGAAGCAAGGCTTAGACTATCTTCTTTGTCATTTTGATAAGGTTGTTCTAAGTTTGGGCATTCTAGCCTCAGATTAACCTTTGAAGGAGATCTTTGATAGAAGAAAAACAAAGCTTCTTTGAATACCAAAATATCACTACTTGGCCATCTTCTTAACAAAATTTTCTACTCATAATCATCCAATTGTTTCCCACTGCATTTCAATTCTGTCTTTCAAACAGTGAAACCATATAAGCAATCCTTGAAACACCACTGTTGTGTTAGTGGTTCCATACATTGGAGAAAAAGGTGAAAACAATTTTATAAGGCCATTTGTAGCATTTTTAACCTTGTGCTCTTTGAATGAGGCTACACCTCTGTTCCTGACCCTCTGCTTGTTGAATGAAGGAGGCCAGCATAATATTCCCAACCATCTACTCATGTTTGGAGGAGGTTTGCAACAAGTGACCCAACCCTCTGCTCATGTTTGGAGGAGGTTTTACACAGTTACCCAACCATCTGCTCATGTTTGGAGGAGGTTTTACAACAAGTGACATTTCATCCCTTTCTCAAACTGTGTCATCTTCCCTTGTAATGCCTATCTCTGCTTGGTATATCACAATAAGTAATAAAAAGTGAAAATTTGACAATATTCCATGAGGGGCATGCTCTGAGATGTGTATCCTGTTGATAGAATACCCTTATGCGTCTTTAGAAACCAGAAGCAACCTGACTTGTATCTGCAGAGTAATACTTGCTAGTCATTAGTCACTAACCTTTTTTACTGTGTTTGCAGAAGTTCATTGAATTACCTCTCTGTCCAGTACTTTCATCCCAGGCTTAAAACAACATGAGAAGTAGTTGTCTTCTCATGTTTTTATTGGCAATGTCTTCTGGAATACCTGAACATCTCTGCTTTTGAAAAAGACACTGAAACACTGTAAATCCACCGAATATCAGTTTGGCTTTTGGCATATGCACTGCTGAGACATCAAGACTTTTTAGTGGCGTGACCTAAGGGTTTATCAAGCTTTGTTTTCAGAATAGGAGGGCCATCTATGACTAGTTGGTATTAGACAGAGGTTCTTTTGGCTTAGGATAGTTTGTCAAGGGAGGATTACCTAAAGCGCCACTACCTAAATTAGGGGAGATTTTTGACAGATTTGGAGTATTCTCTTTGGTATGATCAGATCTCAAGATGAGATATGACCAGAGGTATGATAGCTGACATTATTATCAATCATTTGGTTAATGAATGAGCTGGGGATGAGGGTGAATGACAGCATATGACTTTAGCTTATGAAAATTTATGGACAAGTTTGTATGACTGAGACTAGATAGGGCTTGACAATTAGGTTTTTTCTCATCATAGGCTGATTGAAAAGGTAGGAGGGCAAAATGTTTAGTGGTGTTTTCTAGCTGACAAATTTGACAAATTGGAGATCAGCTGCTAGAAAACTTGGCTTTAAAAACTATTCATCATTAACAGGTGAAAAATACTGATGACAAACAGTGGCTCCACTTGGGGAGGGTAGCTCCTTTTCAAGAGGTGTCCAGAATTTCAAATCTCATTCCTTTGAAGACCAGTGCCTTTATCCATTGGCGAAAATTTCTTTCTTCCTTGATGCTATTTATGAAAATTGACAGTATGATTAGCATCAAAGTCATTTCTACCTACCCCACTATATTTCCTAACATTTTTTCTTCTTTCGGGTGCATTTGGACTAGAAACCCTTTGACATAATATTTTTGAAAAATGACACTATCTAATTCTACACTTATATTCGCCGGGAGTTCAGATTAAGCTGATGAACTCCTTTGTTTCTCTACCTATGTTGGATCGACTGTCAAGGTTAAGCTATTTGACAGGACTTCATTCTCTATTTTAAAACATGAAATTGAAAAATGACTTAAATCAAGATTATACAGTCTGATTTGTCATGTACTTGTGGCATAAAAGACAAGCTGCACACAAATGTTATTTTGCATAAAATGAAATCTAGAACATCAGGGCTAGGATACACAATTTGTTTTTCATCCCTGCTTTCCTCTTTGGTTCTGTCTTGAGCATGTGGAACTAGTATCTTTTACTAATCTATTTTCTTTGACAAGTCAAGCTTACACAATGTTGACTATCTTTCTTCTCACTAACTTATCAGCAAATAAATTTAAAACATGTTCAGTTATGATTAGGCTAGATAACTGAACAAGACATTTTGAGCACTAGTAGCGGCATTTAGACTTGCGCGCTTTCAGAATGACTATTTTTTGAACATAGGGCTTTCTTTCTACTTTTCAAACTACCCTCTTTTTCTATTGTTTTGAATTTTCTATTGTTTTGATTTATTTTTTCAAACAATGGTATATACAATGATTGAAAATGTTATAACTCAGAAATCTTGGAAATGGTGAAACTTAAGCATATTATCTTCATAAGGATCTCCTACCACTCTTGGTCCACTCAACTCTTGAAAAGAAAAATTTGGAAAATTTTCTCTTTCAAGCATGACATAAGGATTCATGCATGAATCTCTAAACAACTCCATATCTTCCCGATGTACCTCTTTATACCTCTGATTCCCACTTCTTCTTTTGTTGTACATTTTTTTCAAATAATGCAGATATTCTTTGTCATTTTTGAAGTATATGATGACATCATCAAGGTACATCAGAATGCAGAAATTCAGAACTAGAAACATGGCTTTTAGGAGCATGTTTTTGGTGTTCGGAGATTTTACAATTCTGGGTTTGAAGATGGAACTACTTCCAGCATACTTGAAAAATTCTTTGATTTGTTTGCTTTGCAAAGGAATTATTTGGCGATACCCTGAAACAT
Organism: Pinus albicaulis; assembly: GCA_034641835.2. Classification (NCBI taxonomy): domain Eukaryota; kingdom Viridiplantae; phylum Streptophyta; class Pinopsida; order Pinales; family Pinaceae; genus Pinus; species Pinus albicaulis. Next base: position 444,859,255 of record CM076583.1, read on the forward strand.
CATCTTGCAAAGACACATGATTAAACGCACTTATCATTGGTATATCATGGTCTTGGGCAGGAAGGATAAAATTTCTGTCACAAGGTTGTGTATTAGTATTTCTAAAATCAAAACAAATCATATGACCAACTGTTTTATTTTTGACTACTATTGTTTGGTCAAGATTTTTGTATTTTCTTTTATTGAAGTTGTTTCTTGGAGTGATGGCAGTGACATAGTGCTTCTCATTGTTTTCTCTACATGAAGTAGTATTTTGAACAATATTGCAAATTCTAGCAGTTCTAAGTCTTTGATGGAGTGGCTGAATGCTAGCTAGTTCAAAAAACTCAGGTATATTTGGATTGCAGTCATTGTATCCTTTCATAAGAAGTTTTTTAGACATTTTTCCTAGATTTTAAGTTGTTATGGCTACATTCAAGGTTTCATTTGAAGGGGTAGAGTTATGTGATGGTAAATCCTTAAGGTATGGTAAGAACATTAAGCTCCCCTGCCCTTGATTTCCAAAGATGTTTGTGATATGTAAGTCTTCTAATGCCTCTGTTCTGAAAAAGTCTCCTGACGTTACGCTGATGTTTGCCTATGGTTTGAGAAATTTTCTTGATGGTACATAATGTTTTGTGCTTCTTGCTCTATCTCTGTTTCAAGAGGAACAAACTCTCTTTCTTCAAGACATAATTGATCATGATCATGATAATTTTGAGTGTCTAGTTCATCATAGAGAACTTGAGGCAGCCGATGTGGTGGGTCTAAGTTTGTTTCAAATCCTCCCGACTGTTCTTCAATGTCTTCATCAGTGTGTAAAATGAAAGAGTTTGATCAGAATGCAAGGAGTACATTGGGATGTTATCTGGCCTTTCTTGGCTGCTAACCATATATTTCATGTGTGATTCCCAATAGAGTATTCTAGTTTGGTTAAACACAGGAATATTGGCGTAGGACATATCAAGTTGAATATTTCACTAAAGCTTAGCTCCCCAAGTTCTGGATAAAAGAATTACGTACTTGGGGGGAACGTCCGCTACCACTATGTCCATGATCAGGTGTTTTGTAGGTATTTGGGCCAAACTGAAACAAATATCTTTGATTAAGCCTAGACACTTGACTCTACTTGAATCAAATGAATATAAGTATTTATAAGGTTTTGTAATTTCTAGGCCTAATATTTCCATCACAACCTTCGGCATGAGATTATGCGAGGCCCCGGAGTCTAGCATGGCATTGTGTAGGATTTGGTCATGGATATTCAGACTGATGTAAAAGGGAAGAGTGGTTCCTTCTTGGAATTTCCCTTCTATTTTTGGACCAAACAACACTTCAGGAGTGTCATCAGCTAGATTTAGGGTGTTTGCATCATTTCCTATATTCAGGACCTTTAACACTTGGGATTTATAAGAGCTTTGAGGGATAAGTTCAGTGAGAGGCATGGTAATATTTATTTTGGCGATTTCTCCCTCAAAACTGAAGGGTGCTTGTAGTTTAGATAGGTTTGCTTCAATTTTTTCATCCATGACTTTCTCTATGTTCTGATTTTGTTGACTTTTTTTCAGGATTTTGTTCAAAACAGCCATCTCGGGAATCTTGGAAGAGAAACTGGGAAAATCTGGGCCAAGGCTTGTCTGAATAGATTTATATTTGCTTTGGTCAGTTTTCTTGACCACGATTTTGTTGCTATCCACTGCTCTTTTAAGGATGGTATCAGGGGTTTTAGCAGTGTCCGAGCTACCTTTCTTGGAGTTGTCTTGGTTTTTTCTGCTTCCAAGATCATACTGCCTGTGATCTTCTATTATGGAATTCTGAAAATGTGTAGCAGGATCTTTAGGATCTTCATAGTTGGTTTCATTTTGATTCGGAGAGAAGAAAGCTTGTTCTTCTTCCGTGAGGTAAACCTCAATCTTGTTATTAGAACCTATAAGGTTAAAATGATTTTCATCAATGGGTTCTGTATCCCTCATCCTCATCAACATAATTTTCATTAAAGGGTGGCCTAACTTGTTGGTCAGTTTCCCTTGGTTTGTTTTGAGGTTGTTCTCTCTTAAAGATTTGGTTCTGGTTTTTGTTTGGAGGGTTTGGCTGGTTGTCCCTAAGAGGTGTCTTTTCACTTATCTTTTCTCACATTTTCGACATGGATCTAACCAAGTCATCTATTCTAGGATCTAAGGAAGGGGCTGAAGGGGAGACCTCATCCTGGTATGTGACTTTCCTTTCTGATATGGTCCTAGCTCTTTTTTCTGCTAAGTTAGCTTCTGCACTTATGGCCACTTTTTGCATTTCCTCTAAGGTTGGGGGGTCTTTGTCTCTTAGTTGGTAAGTCATGTCTGGGTCGAAACCTTCAAGGAACTTTGCTAAGGCTGAGCCAAGTGGAGGTTTGAATTGAGGCGGGAGGGCGTTATACACACTGTTAAACCTAGTGCAGTATTCCTGAACTCTTTCCCCATTTTCACTTTTTAGATTGTTATATTCCGACAATATTTGAATGGGGTTCTTTTTGATTTCCCACTTAGTTAGGAAGGTTTGGTAGAGTTCTGGGAGATCGTGTATGCTGTTTGGAGTTAAGCTCTTAAACCATTTTTTGGGTTCTCTGCCCAGGCTTTGGGCGAACATCCTCATTCTTATGGTCTCATTCTCTATTTCCATGTATTCAAAGGCATCGCTAATTCTATCTACATGTTGTTGAGTTGTAGTAGCCTCAACTCTGTAAAAGTGCAGGATTTTGGATTGATAGTCATTTTGTAAAGGAGCCAAAGGGTGTGGCAACACCAAGAGTGCATACCAAGCTGCCATGGCGGGAGCTAATGGATGAATTACAATATGAGGGCTTGTTGGATGAGTTGAGGTGATTTGAACAGTAGTGGTTTGGATGGGTGTGGCAGATGTACTTAGGCTAGTGATCTGATTTTGAGCAAATTTGGGGTGGTAGGAGCCAAAGTGATGGAGAAGCTGAAATTCGGGAGGTGTATTAGGTGAAGCTTCTCTACTAGGACTCTGGCAAATCTAGGGACTTAAGATCGTCAAAGTTTACTTTACTTTGTGACTTGCTTCTAAAAATGGTTTTTACTGATTTTAAGTCAAATGGGGAATCCTGCAAGGATGTGAGATGCTCAGGTACTGATCTTGCTTTACTGATGGACCTATCGGTAGCTAAGTTTCCAGTTTCGAAAGCTTGCCACAAAATATTCTCTGGGTCATCTACTATGATAGGGGGATTTAGGTCTGGATGAGATCTAGTATAGATTCTTTGTGAAGCCAGATTTCAAATTCAGAGTTTAGAGAGGATGTTATTTGTGATTGTTTTGGATAAATGGCCTCTCTAGGGGTTTTGCTAATGTGAAGGATGGTCAAAACAAAAATGAGGGCTAGTGGAGTCGCCAGGTGGATTTCTTTGAGAACTATGGTCCACCACCAAAACTATCAAAGATGCTTTTAGGAAAACGTTTTCTAGAAAACTTTGAGGTGGAAACTTGCAAGGAAGAGTTATTACTTGGTTTCAACAGTTTGCTAGGCTGTTTGGACAAGCTGATGGTTCTATCTGCAAGTTTATTTCTGTTTATCTCCTATGTTTAGGTGAAGTTTTCTGAATCACTAAGTTATACTTAGTTTGTCACTGATCACAGAGTTTGCACCATGATTTTTAAGTTTTGGAAAGGATGAGTCAATAGAAAGGTATGGTTTATGAATTTTTGGTTTTTATGGAGTTTTTAGGCCTACTGGAGGCTAGTGGAGTTGCCAGGTGGAACTTGGTTGTTTTTGTAGAGATGTAGCTATGGTCCACCACTAATAACTAGGGAAAAGCCAATCTAGGGATGTTTTTGGGGTTTTCTGAGTTTTATGTGTAGCCTATGAGGATTGGAAGAGTTTCCTATAACTGCATCATCATTTTTCTAAGATGGTGAAAGAGCTAATTTCTACTCTTCAAACAACACTTAAGTTTTCTAAGTTTGATTGAGACTTCGGGAGTTACTAAGGAGTACTTAGATTGTCACTAACTCAGAAGGTCCCACCATGATCACCATTATGTTAGTGAGCGGTGGGATAAGTCCACAAGATAGTATTCTCAAAGGTCTTGAAGGTTTAGGGAATCTAAGTTTGTTTATCACTTAGAGTCCCACCGTGATCACCATTATGTTAGGGTCCCGTGATTTGGATGATTAGCAAGCCAAGTGACAGGGTAACATCAAACCAATCTTTGGAGCCCAAGGACCTAGCCTTCCTGGACTCAGAGAGGGCTCTCTCTATTTTTGTAAGGAATATCAGTGTGTTTGCTTCTTGTGTTTCTGATTTTAGGCTAGTTGTGAAGTGGGTTTTTGGTTTCGCTTTTAGGTTTGTGAGGGATGAACCGATCAAAGACTAAGATAGATAAAAACATTGTCATATAAACTGGGCTATGGGGTCGAAAAGGTCAAAAAATCTTTCAAATGGTGATACAAGGTTGTTGAAGGGCCGATTTGATCGAGGTAAAATGGATCTTTGGGTAAAATGGGGTGGGATGGACACTAAATTTATGAAGAACAAAGGATTTCAAACATAAATAGTTCAATAGCTGACATAAACATGGTAGGGCTAACCATTAATCATGAGAAATGTAACTATCAACTGATCAATGCATATAAATAAACATTCAAGCAATACATAGAGATATATGATTGTCTAACTTTAGGAAATTGCTATCAGACTTTGGGGAAATACAATTAAGACAAAAAAAAAACTCAAATCACTATGAGGAAATGCCTAAGTATAGTATTTCAAGTTATTGGGCACTTTGAAGTAAGATTGCATAGTTTTCGGCAAAAGGCAAGATTAGTACAAGACCTCCTTGGTTCAAAAAATGACAATCGAACAATCAAAGAAAGGTTTCAGAGGTGGAGCTATGACTATCCATGAGTAAGCAGGGCATACCGTGAATCATACTTAGCATGCATAAAACCATAAATGAAACAAGCAAACAATTTCTTCAGTTATCAAAGAGCACTCAAGGATTCTTTGATATGACTAAGAAGGAAGAAAACATAGAAGCTATAAAGAAACAGGAAATTTGAGGTGCCTCCAAGGGCATTTCTAAAATATATTCTCTACTGTCTTATAGCAAGAAATAACATGGAATATGAATGAAAACTAAGAAGCATAACAGAGAGGGACACTATACCATTTTACCGAGTCAAGGAATCCAACAACAGTCCTCTTTCATCGTCCAAAAACATTCAAGAAACTATCCAATGCATGAGACAAGTGTTTCTTCCAAACTTGCATAACCATATATTGCTCTATATCATCAAGTTCAACCTTATTTACAATGAATTCTCTTGGAATATATAGGCCAAGATGAGGGAAAACCTCCTAGTGCAACTTGCAATCTCATTGGCCCATCAAAAATATTTGATTTTGTCCTTGAGGCTTTGCAAAGCCCAAGGCACAAAATATCTAATAAAATATCTCAAAAATGCTAAAAAAGGAAAATATATTGACTTTTCATAACTAACCATGCCCAAAAATAGCTAAACGCACATTAGGAAAAGCCACTTCAGAAAAGTGCATTTTTCACAAAAATACTTAAGAAATATAGCAGCAAAAAGTCCTTTATCTTGCAAGCAGCTTTTGGATGCCTTCCCGATGTCAAAATGAGGCCCGTGATGGCTCGTTGGAAAACTCTGAATGTATATTTTCTGAAAATGCTTAGTTTTCTCAAAACTGATCATTGGAATTCTATCAAAAACTGACCTGTGTGTAAAAAACCCAAAAAATAGACTTTGTTGATAAACAGGGCAAAGTGTGGAAAAAGTGAGTGTTTTTCGCCATTTTGGGGGACCAAATCATCTTCAATTGATCTGAAAATTGTTGGGTAGATGCCCCTGAAATTATGGAATCCAATGATACCATTTTTATCTTTTGAGGATGTCCCAAACAGAAATGGCGATGCCCATGATTTTTAGCAAAAAACCCAAAAATGACAAAAAACTAAAACTTGTTGAATTTCGCCCAATTTTGGCGAGCATGACCCTCAAGAGTTTTCAGAAACATGCTAAGAAGTTGAGGCCAAAATTTGGAGCTTTGAGGTGTCTTTCTTCATTTTTTGTGTCGGGCACCTCTTTTCAGCTTCCTTGAGTTTTTCCTGTGTGGCCTTCAATTTCTGTCGGGAAAACTAATTAAGTTTCTTATAGTGCCCGATCATCCTCCTTTGAAGGTCCAAATCTCTATTGGCCTTTTCCAACTTCTTCTCCAAGTGATCATTCACCCTCTCAAGCCATGCTTCTCGATTGTTTTCTATCTCTTGGGTGAACAAAGTAGTGAGAGGAAAATATTGGAAAAGGCAGCTTCTTCCTCCTTTTGTTTCTCTAAGGCTCTTCTGAGTCCCATGGTCCTTCGCCTTTTTCTTCATGGCTGATCTTCATCTTCACTATCATTGAACTCGCTCATGAGTTCTTCCAACTTGACTTGCGCCTTGGAGGGCTCTTTTTTATATTTGATGGCCTGTGTCTCATATACCGCCATGTGGACACTCATCTGTTTATTTTTTGTTTGCAAAAAGTGAATGAAGTTTCTAGACCTCTCTAGATCTACCCTCAAAGCAACAATTTGTTCTTCTCTATTGATCAAAAGAGACTCTAGGATTCGGGTCTCATTGTCGCTATCATCACTTTGGATCTGAATTATGTCAAAGTCCCTCTCCTTCTCATGGTTGCTTTCTTATTTCTCTTTTCCCTTGCTTTTGGTGGCCTTCTTAGTCTTCCTCCTCTTGGGTAATTCGACAATGGGTTGCTTGGGAAACTTCCCCTTGCTTCGGAGGGCCCTAGTAACATTTGGAGTTATAGTTTGAGGCACCCTTTTCCTTGATGTCTGGGGTTTTTCCACTTTTGGAGAAGAAAGCATGGCCCCTTGCCTAGGAGAGGCAGCTAACACATGCTCTATTCATTCTTTTCCCTTGCTACTTCCCTCATCATCCTTGTCACTATTTTGAGTTTCTTTATGAATGCTTTGACTTTCCTCTTGCATGTCTTTTTGAGGGTTGCCCTCTTTACTCTTGTCATTTCTTTCTTTAGGACTTTGAGGCTCTGTCTCTTCAATGTTTTGGGCTTCATCTTCATCTTTTTTTTTGCTATGAGGGCTACCAATATCCTCATCAAACTGTTCAATTTCCTCATCATTTCCCTCCTCACTATTTTTCTCTTTTTCATGGCGCTTTTCATCATCACTATGCTGCATATCACTACTGTGTTTTTCTTCAATTTTCTGCCTTTCCTCACTGTGCTGCTCTTCTTCATCATGCTACTCTTCCTCATCATCATGCTACTCCTCCTCATCATGTTTCTCTTCCTCATCTTGCTGCCCCTCCTCATCATGCTTCTCCTCCTCATCATGCTGCTCTTTCTCATCTTGATGCCCCTCCTCATCATGCTTCTCTTCCTGATCTTGTTGCCCCTCCTGATCATGTTACTCTTCCTCACTAATCACGGGAAATTTTAGCTTCTTGGGAATGGGCTTACTTGAAGAAGGCGAAAGATGCTGAGTGGAAGGTGAAGGAGATGCATGGGATGAAGGTACAGTGGCGAAATTTGGATGTGCAATGAAAGTGTCCCAAGAGATTCCCTTCTTCTCAAGCTGATGAAGAATGACAATCTTGATGAGGGAATGATGGAAAAGGCAAGCTAACTGCTAAGAAGGAGGTCTTTTCTGAACAGTGGAGGCCATCTTTTCAATACTTCTATGGAGGAAGAAGGGGAGATTTAACAATTGGGCTCTTGTGAAATGCATAAGCAACAGGACATGGTAAGCATATACCCGGGAAAATCTTCCCTCGCATGTGAAATATTTCATGATTATCTTCATGAGGGGAGCATAACTAGTCAACAGATATGAGAAAGGAAAGATGGATGGACATGTATCCCGATGCTCCGACTTCAAAAAGGGTTTGTATTGTTCTGACTCTAGGTAGCTCTATTTAAACCACTTTTCCTCGACATAAGGGATTTTGGTAGCTTTGGAAATGGATCTAGGAGAAAACTTGAAATCCAAGCCTGCCAGATGAAAGTGTTTCCCTTGCAATCTCAGAGCACAAATATGTGTCAAGGCGAGATAGCTTTTCACCTCCTGCACCCTTTGACAAAACTCTAGACATCCAACTTCATGAAAGTTAAACAGGACTGATGGATGAGCATTTACCTCTTCAATTAAAACAAGTTCAAACCTCCTGTGAGGGCCACTTCTACTGTCTTTCCTGGGAGGCATTTTGTTTTGGATACTCTTTGTTGATTGAAAAAAACAAGCTATCTCAAATGGTCCTTGAAATGGTTTCTCAAAAACACACCCTGTCCTCCTTATAAGTCATTGTGCCTCTTTGATGCCAATCAAACAAGTATTTGTCAATGACAACCAAAAACAATTTATCACTATGTTTGGGCAAATAAATTTGAAAATATGTGTTTGTGTTCTCTTGGTGAAGAAAGAACTCTTGTGTTTTGACGAAAACAACAACACCTTTCCTCCAAACAATGTTCTTTTGCTATTCACTGTTTTTTACAAAGTAAACAAGACACCCTCAGCTGAATTGAAAAACCTTTCAACACACTCTGTTTTTGGAACTCTGGTGGCTGCACAAAGTTCACTATTTCACAACATAGAGAGGACACTTTATATGACCAAGCCTTCACCTTATAATCAGTGTTTTCCCCTTTGATTTTGCAGATAAATTTTGTTCTTGTTTTAACACTGTTAGGACACCTTCCAGCCAACTTGAGACCTCTACAACTCAGTATTTTTGTCTTGTAATTTGTGTATGGTTTTCACTGTTCTTAAAGGAAGTTAAGGCCCTTTAAGACTGATAAAAACACCCCACCTATCACTTTACTAATCCTTGGCAATCACATCAATAAAACTCTTTAATTTTTTACCAAAGGCTCTAACCTCTAATCACTACTTTTCTCTTGTGCTTTTTAAATGACAAAATGCCCTTAAAACCACTGTCAAGACACTCTCCAAATTGATTTGAGACCTCCAAACATAAGAAAACTTTCTTCAGCTTTGACAATAACTCTGTCTTTTTAACACTGCCTATCTCATTGTTTTTAGATGATGAAGTGGTTTTTAGATTGTTGTTTCCTTTTTAGAGAATGAAGCAAAAACACGCCCTTTAACCCCAAAAATTCACCAAGAGGTCATAGAAAATACCTAGAGCAATGTTTATGAGCCTGGTCGGTCCTTGATTTGGCTTTCAAAAGCATTGTTGGAGACCTTTTGGGTGAGCGACACGCTTGCAGGAGAAAGCGTCGCACAGTCGGGTCGGTTTCGGGCGGTGGGTGAACGTGCGCACAGGCACGCCGCGCAACAGTTGAAGCCCTATGTTTTTGCGGTCACAGGCGCGCCGCGTAGTCTTGGAACCTTGAAATTTTGAAATTTTTTTCCTGAGCACCTCGTTTCTTCAGTGGGCATCTAGGGGAGCATGGTTTTGAGTTTTGAATTTGCACAAGGGGCTTTGCTATGGTCTCCTCCGCCTTTGTAACTCAAATGAATTTACGAACCCTTGTGTTTACTCGTAAGGGTTTGGATGCCTTTTGAAAAGGCTTTTTGGTCATAACAAAACACAAATAACCTTTTAAAACATTACAAAGACCCATATTCGAATAATATTTAAATGTTGTGGATGCTACTTTTGAATGACACCGTAGTCATGGCTCTCATTGAAGTAAAAAGGCTTCTTTAAGAAACAAAACCCCTTTCACTACCTTTTCACTGTTTCTTCATTTAAGAAAATAAAGCTGTCACTGTTTGTCTATTTCTGACCTTTAAAGGAGAGTTGCTTAAGAGTCATATACAAGATTTTTGATGCATCCTTTGCCATATCTTGGAAGGAGATGATTCACAATTCTAAAACTTACTTTGACAATTTCAACTCTCTTGGTGTTTGATGATGATTATGCCTATTGTGAAGTTGATCAAAACAGTCAGGCGCCCTTGGATATTTTCCTTTAACTGTGGATGAAGAACCTTATTTGCATTCACCCATGGCTTGATTTATATCTGTTGATCAAGGAGAAAAGCCTTTGGAAACTCTTAATGCAAATACACACAATAGCAAGGTTTTTTCATATGTACATAAAGAGGTCTTTGTCTGTGATAGTGATATGGCTTGATTTTTTGAATATTGTCTTGAATTTGAATCATGGTGTCATAGCTTTTCCTCACACATATTGTCTATGTATCTATTTTCAAAAGTCTCTTTTAGAAGCAAGGCTTAGACTATCTTCTTTGTCATTTTGATATGGTTTTTCTAAGTTTGGGCATTCTAGCCTCAGATTACCCTTTGAAGGAGACCTTTGATAGAAGAAAAACAAAGCTTCTTTGAATACCAAAATATCACTACTTGGCCATCTGCTTAACAACATTTTCTACTCATAATCATCCAATTGTTTCCCACTGCATTTCAATTCTGTCTTTCAAACAGTGAAACCATATAAGCAATCCTTGAAACACCACTGTTGTGTTAGTGGTTCCATCCATTGGAGAAAAAGGTGTAAACAAGTTTTTGAGGCCATTTGCAGCATTGTTAACCTTGTTCTCTTTGAATGAGGCTACACCTCTGTTCCTGACCCTCTTCTTGTTAAATGAAGGAGGCCAACATAATATTCCCAACCATTTACTCATGTTTGGAGGAGGTTTGCAACAAGTGACCCAACCCTCTGCTCATGTTTGGAGGAGGTTGTTGAGTCCCGAATTTGTCTCTCTTCCATACACTTTTCCATATCTCTTTCACTCACCTAAACCTCCAAAATTGTCAAATATCATGTGCAAAAGGGTATCTAACATGGTTTTTAATTATGTTTGTGTGTTTTCTATTTGATTTAGATTTTTTTCATACAGCTGCGGAAACTTGTCACTTTCCGCAGCTGCTGCAACTTTCCGCAGCTATTTTGTGGAAATCGATGTTACAGGTGTCTACGAAGGAAACGAGCCACATGGGTAGGCTAGGAATGACAAGGACATGGTTCGTGTCCTATTGGTTCAAGTAAATTTGTCAAAGAAAGCCGCGGTCAAAGCCATCCACGTGGAAGTCAACTGTGGAGTTCTATGTCGGCTGGACTCTGTTTCGTGGCATAGAAACATCCATACGGCCGTTTCCAAGCTTACGGAGGTTAATTGACATCTGTGCAAAGTTCTGGAGTTGAATTTAAGCGCCCACCTTCCATAGATCCGTTTTCCAACATGGCCATACTCCTAAATCCGTGGCCTTAGTGATCTACGTGCTGGCTGCTATCATAAACTTCAGGAGACAGTTACATTTTATTGCTTTATAAAGAGCGTTTGCATACGCACGTAGAGTTGGTGAATGTGAGTTGATAGTTGTTAGTTGATATATCTGTTAAGTTGATGTGCGTACTCTGTTATGTGGTGATTACGCTGCCTTGAGCCGAAATACCACCAGCCTGTAATGACTTTCTTTTTAATGTGAAAAACTCTGTTTCATAACTTAATTCGTGTTTGAAGATCATACCAGAGCTGCGTAGAGGGCCCTTGCTCAGCCGAGGTTCTGTGTATTAATGTATATATTTTTCATTTCATTTCTTTAAGCAGTCATTGTATCATAACTCATTACATGTTCATATTTCATAGTTGTTTTATTTTTGTTCATACATTTCTGTAATTTCCATTGCATTCCTGTCTTTTATGTTTTTATGATTGTTAAATCACTGATCAGTTTTCTTGTGCAGGTTTTAGGTAGACAGCCCGGGGCATTTTCATAGTATTTTTGCTAATGATATGAAACTGATATTATTCTGCTGCTAGTTTTCTTTCACAGTCTTTGTTTAACTTCAGTTTTGTTTTGTGCACTTCAGTTTTGTTTATCTGATTCGGTAGTTAAAATTAGACATATTAAGCTACTCATAGTGTCTTCAGCTACCTCCGAAAGCCACAGCTGGACTGATGGTGAGGGGCTGCATGATGAGATGTGTAGTTTAGTATTAGTTTCCTTTCTGCAAAATTAGATATATTAAGCTGCTCATAGCGTTTTCAGTTTCCTCCGAAAGCCACAGCTGGATTGATGGTGAGGGGCTGCATGATGAAGTGTGTAGTTTAGTATTAGTTTTTTTTCTGCAAACTTAGATATATTGAATCATGTATGACATATTCAATTGCCTCCGAAAGCCATAGCTGGACTGATGGCGAGGGATTGAATCATGTATGTATGGTTTAGTATTAGTTTACTTTCTGCAAATTAAATATCAGTTACACAAGTTGTTTATGATTACTTCCGCAAGTCATAGCTGGTCTAATGATGAAGGGTCAGAAAATGAATTGATGTAATGTGATTTAGATTTCTTTCATTGCAATTTTGAATTTCCATAAGCGTAGTTTCTTTTGTGTTCAGTTGGCAGCAAGAATAGTTTAGTTTTCATATTCACTAGTTTCTTGTTTTGATTCATTAGATTAATAGCACTTTCCATTTCAGCAGTTTACTTTCTTTTGTCATTTGTAATTTCAATTTGCTTTTAAAGTTTTGAGATTGGTAAATCATTATAGGGGATATCACTTCCTTGAACAATTATAACCAAACTTGTTTTTCACTTTAGAATTTCCATTTCACCTTAGAAAGACCATAAACGACAAAAAGTTAAGAAAGAGGTTATCTTGCACATATAGTGCACCGCACTTCATCAGCTTACGATTCCCGGATTGACAATTAAATGCAGCAATTTAGGACACACTAAATTGACCAAACATTTTGGCGCCGTTGCGGGGGAAGTGTAACTAGGTAGCCAATTTCTTAAAAAAAAAACATAAAATCATAAAAGAAGGGAAAACTTGATAACTTCTTGAAGTATGCTCTCCTCTTGCACCTAGTGTGATCTGGAGGATCAGAAAAGAGAGTTATTGGTTTAGTACTTTCTTAAGTATGCTCTCTTCTTGCACCTAGTGTGATCTGGAAGATCAGAAAGAGAATTATTAGCCCAACTTTTATTAAAAAATATAAAAAAATGACATGCATAGAGCAAGAGATTCTAGGGGAAGGTTTATAGCTAAAGCCAAGAGTTCGATTTTCACAACTCCATCTTCTTCAAGGCATAGACCAGATTCACCATCATCTACCCCTAGCCTTAATATTTTTGGAAGCCAAAGAACAGCTGAATTAGAGGATTCTCCTACACCACTTACTAAAGCCTACTTAGAAAACAAAGAAACTTTCTCTCATCCTTCCTTGATAGAAGAACTAGAGGACTATAAGGACTCTAAAGAAACTATCATGGCAGAGGAAGTAATAAATAGAGGTGGAGGTAGAGGAGGAGAAGATAATGAAGATAACAATGGTGAAGGAAATAATGGTAGAAATAGGGACGATTTTCTTGGATTCCCTATAGTTGATGAGGAAACTCATGCAACAATGAAAAATATTTCACCATCTGTTCTCCATAACTTTTATGGATTACGAAGTGAAGATCCTGAAACATTTCTGTTTGAGTTTGAAGTAGTGTGCCGAACTTATGACTATATGGAAGATTCTCAAAAACTCAAACTGTTTCATTCAACTTTGAAGGGATCTGCTTTGAAATGGTTCATGGGATTAGCCACTCAATCTATCAGGACTTGGAATGATATGAAACAAACATTTTTGGATAGATACTTGGACTATTGTATGCCCACCAATCATAAGGATGAGGTATTCAAAATGATGAAAAAAGAAGATGAAAATTTGGAAGACTTAATTGAAAGATTTCAATACAACTTGAAAAGAGCAAAGATGAGCAACTTAGATAATGAAACCTTGAAAGCCCTCCTATTAAAAACCATTAGAGATGAATGGATAGACATTTTAAACATGATGGGTAAAGGAGACATTTCTCAACTCCCATTTCATGATATAACAGAACTATGTATCCAATTCTCAAGGGGAAGATCTAAAACTGGAAAAGGGCCTAGGGATTCTTCTCTTATTAGGGCTAACAAATCTGCAATTGGATCAGTAAGTAGGGCAGAGATTGGTAATATGCTTGATGAGTTTAAAACTGATATCTTAGGGGGTCTTAGTGAACAACTAGACACCCTTAAAATCCAAAACAAGCAGAAAGCAGAAAGAGATGCTTTAGCCATCTTTTGTCCGAAATGTAGAAAGAAACATGCTTTAAGGGAATGTCCCTTGGATGCAAAAGTTGTAGAAACATGTATGATTTGCTCGGAAAATCATGAAATCAAGGATTGTCCTTCAATCCCTGGACTCAAAGTTGTTTTTCAAGAAGATCCAAATTCAATAGAATCTCTCTGTTTTGTCGCAAGGAGACCTTGGCAGGGACAACAATCTCAAGGGTTTAATAACCCTATGAATCTTCAAACCCCATCAAATTGGACTCCTTGGCAACAACCTTGGCCCCAACATCAAAACTCATATCAGCCATGGGTACAAGGGATGCAAAATCCTTATGGGAGATTTGCTCAATTTTATCAATATCCTCCATCTTTTCAAAACCAACAAGCTCCACAATTTCCAAACCAAAATCCACAACAACTTTCATTGCCATTTCCACAACATCAACCTTCTCAACAAAATACAAATCCTCAACTCATGCTCCCATACCAACAGAAGACAAATCAACTTCCAGCTCAGCCATTGCAAAATCCTAACAATAAGAATCCTCAAACTACTTATATGGTAGAAGGACAACAATTTCCTACCTATATGATTGTTCCTCTCAACGATGTACAACTCAGATCTGGTAGAGTTTTAGAAAAACCTTCTATAGACATTCAAGAGCAAGATACCTATGAGGAGGACTCTCTTCAAGTCAATAAGGGTTCTGAGGAAGAATCTCTTCAAAATTCAAAAATTCAAAAAGAAAAAGAAAAGCTAGCATCCACAACTCCTATAGTTGAGCAACTTGTATCTTCATCTACACCTCCTTTTCCGGAAAGACTACAAATTGATAAGGGGGTGGAAAAACAAATTTTGTTGCCTAACTATGACTTTCTAGATGAATTGAAGAATGTTTGTATCAAGATTCCATTGCTACAAGCCATTCGAGAAATTCTTATTCTAGCAAAAACCATAAAGGAGTTGAGTTTCAAAAGACCAGGAAGAAAGCTAAAGGACACAAGAAGAATCCACCTGGTAGGAAAGATTGGAGACATTATGATGGGAAAAATTGCCATGCAGAAGTATGTAGATCCTGGAAGTCCAATTGTCAAGACACATATAAATGGGATAGAAATTCCAAACACATTGATTGACTTAGGGGCTGCTATCAACATTATGAGTAGACAGACTATGGAGCAGTTAAAACTTCCTAACCTTCTTTTTACACCTACTTTATTGCAACTTGCAGATCGATCGGTTATTAAACCAGATGGTGTATTAGAAGATATTTCGGTCTCCTTAGATTCTTGGGAATATCCAGTAGACTTTATGATTTTGACTCCCAAAAGCAATCTAGGATGACATCCAATTATCTTAGGAAGACCTTGGCTGGCCACAGCTGATGCTTTTATTAGTTGTAGATCTGGAGACATGTACATTTCTAATGGTAATTCGACAAAGAAATTCAATTTGTATCCTCCCGCAAGAGCAATTACAGAAATAGGAGACAATGAATGGATCGATGATGAGAACACTATACAACTTGTCTTTACCATTTCTGAAATTAGTGAGGATAGTCAAATTCTGAACACATTAGAAAATTTTGAGATAACTTCAGAATATGACCCCACACAATTTCAGTTGGAATCTGACATAGAATATTTATCATGAAGACAAATGTCTCTTTACTCTATGGAAGAATTTGGTAATTCTGTTTTTGAGATTTTTCCAGAAAAGACATTAAATATCAACAAACATCTGGAGAAGTCACAACAAGAAGAACTAACCAGAATCTTGCAAAAACATTCTACTGCATTTGCATGGGAGTATACTGACATGAAGGGTATTGATCATAAGACTTGCATCCATCATATCTATATTGAGGAAAACAGTAGACCAATCAGACAACCTCAAAGAAGGATGAATCCAAATCTTAGGGAGATAGTGAAAGAAGAGCTCCAAAAACTTCTCAATGTAAACTTCATTTATCCAATTTCAGATAGCCGATGGGTTTCTCCTTTGGTTATAGTACCTAAAAAGAATGGTAAATGGAGAGTATGCATTGATTACAGGGAGTTGAACAAAGCAACTTTGAAGGATCACTTTCCTTTGCCTTTTATTGATCGGGTATTAGATACATTAGCAGGTAAAAAGTACTTTTCATTTTTGGATGGTTTTAGTGGCTATAATCAAATTCAGGTAGCACCTGAAGATCAAGATAAGACCACATTTACTTGTCCATGGGGAACTTTTGCCTACCGAGTGCTTCCTTTTGGGTTATGTAATGCACCGACAACATTCCAAAGAGCAGTACTAGGAATTTTTTCTGATCTAATCCATGATTGTGTAGAGGTTTATATGGATGATTTTACAGTTTATGGTAATTCATTTGAAGAGGCATTAGAAAATTTGGAAAAATTTCTCATAAGATGTAAAGAAACAAACCTTTCATTAAGCCATGAAAAATGCTTTATGATGTTTACTGAAGGAATTGTTTTAGGACATCATATTTCAGGAGATGGAATTAAAGTTGATAGATCAAAAGTTGAAGTCATCTCCAAGTTGCCTATTCCAAATTGTCAAAGAGATGTTAGAATTTTTCTAGGATTTACTGGTTACTATAGAAGATTTATAGAAAACTTCACTAAAATAGCATCTCCTCTCTTCAAGTTGCTTACAAAAGACTGTGAATTTAAATGGGATCCTGATTGTCAATCAACTTTTGAAACTTTGAAAACAAGAATATCTGAAGCACCTATTTTGAGAGGACCAAATTGGAAACTCCCTTTCCATATTTCTACGGATGCTTCAGATACAGCTCTAGGAGCTGTGTTGGGTCAAAAAGATTTAGTTCCTTATGCCATTTATTATACCAGTAAAAATTTGACTCCCACGGAGTTGAACTATACTGTGACTGAAAAAGAGTTTTTAGCTGTTGTTCATGCAATTAATAAGTTTAGACATTACATAACAGGCTATGAAACTTTTATTCATACTCACCATTCTGCAATTAGATATTTAATGAACAAACTTGTTACTAATGGCAGAGTGACAAGATGGCTTTTACTTTTGCAAGAATTCAATATTACTGTGTTGGATAGACCAGGAAAACAGAATACAGTAGCTGATTTCTTGTCTAGAATTAAAAATACTAAAGAAGATTCTCCTGTAGAAGATAAGTTTCCTGATGAATATTTGTTTGCAGTAACTATTAAGACCCCTTGGTATGCAGATATTGCTAACTATTTGGTTACGGGGAAACTACCTTCACATTTATTTCCAAGAGAAAAACGAAAAATTATTCAGGAGAGTTCAAGATATTCATGGATTTCTAACGAATTGTTTAAAACAGGGCCAGATCTTGTGATCAGAAGATGTGTCAGGGAAGATGAAATGCCTGATATTCTTAAGGCATGTCATGATGAACCATGCGACGGACACTTTGCGGACAAAAGGACGGCCTATAAAATCCTTTCCTTGGGATATTATTGGCCTTCTCTCTTCAAAGATGCAAAACAATATGTCAAAAGGTGTGATAGCTGCCAAAGAGTAGGGAAACCTACCCTTTCAAATGAAATGCCACTGCAAACACGGGTACTCATTGAACCCTTTGAAAAATGGGCTTTAGATTTCATTGGACCGATTAATCCACCATCGAAGCAAAAGAAGTATATATTGGTTTGCACTGATTATGTTACTAAATGGGTAGAAGCTAAAGCATTAGTATCTGCTACTGAAAATTCGGTTGTTCATTTTCTTTATGAGGATATTTTTACTCGCTTTGGTGTTCCAAGAGAAATTGTAACAGATCAGGGGAGCCAATTCACATCAAATTTGGTGGAGAAGTTGATGGAAGAATACAAAATCAAGCACAGAAAATCTACTCCTTACCATCCACAAGCAAATGGTCAAGTGGAGTCCACAAACAAAGTTCTTGAAAGTATCATCACCAAAACTGTTCATCTACATAGAAGAGATTGGGCAGATAGGCTTCCAGAAGCCTTGTGGGCCTACAGAACTACATGGAGGAATACAACAGGTTATTCTCCCTATGAACTTGTTTATGGGAAAGAAGTCTTGTTCCCCATTGAGTTCCAAGTCAAGACCTTCAAGATAGCAGTTCAGTTGGGAATGGACTTATCAGAAGCTCAAAAGCATAGAATGGAGCAATTGAATGAGCTAGATGAGATCGGACAAGAAGCAATTCTAAGAACTGATCTAGTTCAATATCAAAGAACTAAGTGGCATGACAAATATATCAAAGAGAAGAAGTTTCAAGAAGGAGATTGGGCATTGTTATTTGACTCCAAGTTTAAAGACTTTCAAGGGAAATTTCAGACTCATTGGCTTGGGCCATATGAGATTGACAAGGTCTTTAACAATGGAGCTGTGAGAATCAAGACCATTGATGAGTTTCAAACTCCTCTTTTAGTGAATGGCCATAGATTGAAAGTTTATCATAAGCCACTCTCTAAAGAGGATTTTGTCAAGTTGTTTCAAGAAAGTTCTGCAATCAGGCTGGTACAGAAGAATCCTTCTTCTCTACCAAGCTAGTTTTTGTTTTTCAAGTTAAAAAAAAAAAAGAAAAAAAAAAAAGAAAAAAAAGAGAAAAAAAAAAAAAGAAAAAAAAATGGTATAAGCCTGAAAACCAATCATCGATTGGCAGTCTTATACAGAAAATATGGGGTGAAAATCAGGGACACCTGACACTCTATATTTTCCAAAAAAATTCTGTCTTTTATTTCATTTTATCTCACCACCCACTCCATTTCATTTCACTTCATTTCACTTCATTTCATTTCATTTCATTTCATTTCACTTCATTCCACTTCATCTCATCCATTCCATCAATAAAAATCTTTTTATGACCATTTACACCTGGTCATTTGTCATTTGTTCATTTCTATTTCAGCCAAGTAATAGCTGTGTCAGTTTCCGCAGCTGACATCTGTTTCCGCAGCTGACTCCAGTTTCCGCAGCCAGAAGCAGATTCCGCAGCTGCTACTACTCTGTTTTCAAAAAGAATGTACAGTTAGTTGTTGTTTTCATAAAATCATGAAATAAAATGCGGGAGAGGATCAATGGGACATTCAAGACACTAATGAAGATCAATCAGTTGAAGACCAAGGGCAAGAGCAAGGATTCCAAAGGTATGAATAAAGTTTATTTCAAATAGTATAAAAGACACATTTTTATGTAATTTTAAACTATGAGCTCTACCCATAACGCGCAATGATTATATTGACAGTCCGTAACCCTCCACGATCTCTATGTTATCCTTTTGCATTTATTCACAAATGGCTTCATTATTGAAATTCCGACTCTTACTCATGTTCAAATAGCCCACCGAAGATAATGATACGTATTTGAGTTGACAAAGGACTCTTACAAGCCGCATAACTCCATAATCATTGATTGAAACGTGTTCATATTTATGACACGGCCACCAAAAATTCAAAATGCGGCTGAATGCATTATGCTTTGTTAACCTCTTTGTCGTTTCTCTGTCGTGTTACAAAACCTCACTCTACTCATTCTCATTCCCTGTTTCACTCCATTCCGTTCCTTTTACTCACTCTCATTCTCGTATATTCACCCACAGTCTTATTCCATTCTGTGTATGGTGCTCATTTCCGTTTTGTGATAACATCCCCACGGCATTGTGCTCGACTCCGTGTATTCCATCGTTCCACTTCCGCTTAAAACCCTCACAGAGGCAAGCTGTGAAGCACAGAGAAGTAAAATGGGAAAATTATTAAGGGAAGAGCCGGAAGGACCGAAGTTCATAGAGGGATTTCCACAAGCAAAAGAGATGTTGAGAAAAGCTAAATGGCTGCGTTTTATTCAGAAATTCCGGGGTTACCACGGAGAAGTTACCAAAGCGTTTGCAAGATCATTTGATGGCTCGGAAGCAGAAGTGGGAGACCTCAAGTTTTTGGTTAATGAAGCATCAATAGCAGCAGCCACAGAACTTCTTCAGGAAGGGGAACGGTGGTTCAAAAACAAAAGTATCAGTGATGAGGCATGGAGAACAATCCTCCGAAATCAAGGTATGGATATCACTGTTTTCAAAAGAGGAATTCCGGTGCATGCAATAAAAGATGAATGGGCCACTTTATTACTCATTGTTCAGAAATTTATCACATGTGAAGGCCGCTTTGGCTCTATGTACATGTATCATATTAGGATATTGATGAATTTCCTTGAAAACCAAACTCTCAATCTTCCTTATTTCCTATTCAATAGCTTGAAGAAAATGGTTGTGACTGTGCAAAAACACCTAGGAGATGTAGAGCCTCATTTATATCATCATGGGCTTATAAAAATTTTGATTGAAAAGGAGCTAAAAGAAAGAAAAGATACATGGGAACAATTCTTAGTAAGAAACTTCTTTGAAGAACCTCGGGAAATTCCTGAAGGTAATCCAATTAGAAGGAGTAGAAGAAAGAAAATGGATGTTGAAACCCAAGATGCTCCTACACAGGAAGTTCCCGCAGCTAGCACAGCAAAAAGAAGTAGAAGGAAAAGAACAGTAGATGAAATCCAAGATACTTCTACTATTACTATGAAGAAAAATGATAGAGAAGAGAGATTGGTAAAAAGTAAGAAGAAGGAAATCAAAATTAAGAAGCCAATAATATCAAAAGGGAAAGAAATTGTTGAGGCTGTCCATAAAACTTCTTCTTCTGAAGAAGAAGATCACCAAATTCTATCTGAGAGATTAATTTTTCTTCAAAAACATTCATCTCTATCTAAAAAGGCAAAAACAGGAAAACAAGAACAAAAGGGTAATGTACCACAGCAAGTGAGGAGAAGCAGCAGGCTTAAGGGAAAGCTGAGAAAAACACAAATTAAAGGTCCTCATTTCATTGATTTGGGTGAAGAGACATCTGAACAGTCTCCAACTGACCATAGTCCATTTCAGTCAGTTAGTGAACCTGACTCCTTTCACTCCCAATCAGACAATGAGCGTACTCCATCTTATTTTCAGCAAAATATTGATGAAAGTTCTCCTCAGCCAAATTTTGAACATAATTCTCCCTTGCAGCATTTTGAGGACGGTCCAATGAAAAAGACACCGGAAGTAGACCCCAAACAGCAGGAGGTCTATGACTATATAGAATCCCTGGAGAAGGCAGCCACAGGTCCAAGCACCTCTTCTATTCAGCCTCCTACATTGCAGGATAACTTGGTTCAGTCATTAAAACAGGAGATTTTTGAGCTTGAGCTTTTGGATCGGCATATCAAAAATGAAAATGAAACACTCAAAGAGCAAGGCAAACTGGACAAGATTATCCATGACAATACTATGTTACATTTGGGTATTTGGCAAAAGAAAAATAAGAAGCTAAAAAGGAAATGCCAAAAATTGAGCAGAGCACTTGTGAATATCAAATTCAGGTTCCTCATGAAGAAACCCAGAATGATGGCAGTACCAAAGAAAAAGAGAAGGGGGTTAGATGTGTTGGTTGAAGTATCAAGGCACATGAATTGAATAAAGAGTGTCAAAATTTTGGTTGCATGAGGACATGCAACACCTTCACAGTGGGGGTATGTTGAGTCCCGAATTTGTCTCTCTTCCATACACTTTTCCATATCTCTTTCACTCACCTAAACCTCCAAAATTGTCGAATATCATGTGCAAAAGGGTATCTAACATGGTTTTTAATTATGTTTGTGTGTTTTCTATTTGATTTAGATTTTGTTCATACAGCTGCGGAAACTTGTCACTTTCCGCAGCCGCTGCAACTTTCCGCAACTATTTTGTGGAAATCAATGTTACAGGTGTCAACGAAGGAAACGAGCCACATGGGCAGGCTAGGAATGACAAGGACATGGTTCGTGTCCTATTGGTTCAAGTAAATTCGTCAAGGAAAGTCGCGGTCAAAGCCATCCACGTGGAAGTCAACTGTGGAGTTCTATGTCGGCTGGACTCTGTTTCGTGGCATAGAAACATCCATACGGCCGTTTCCAAGCTTACGGAGGTTAATTGACATATGTGCAAAGTTCTGGAGTTGAATTTAAGCGCCCACCTTCCATAGATCCGTTTTCCAACATGGCCATACTCCTAAATCCGTGGCCTTAGTGGTCTACGTGCTGGCTGCTATCATAAACTTCAGGAGACAGTTACATTTTATTGGTTTATAAAGAGTGTTTGCATACGCACGTAGAGTTAGTGAATGTGAGTTGATAGTTGTTAGTTGATATATCTGTTAAGTTGATGTGCGTACTCTGTTATGTGGTGATTACGCTGCCTTGAGCCGTAATACCACCAGCCTGTAATGGCTTTCTTTTTAATGTGAAGAACTCTGTTTCATAACTTAATTCGTGTTTGAAGATCATACCAGAGCTGCGTAGAGGGCCCCTGCTCAGCCGAGGTTCTGTGTATTAATGTATATATTTTTCATTTCATTTCTTTAAACAGTCATTGTATCATAACTCATTACATGTTCATATTTCATAGTTGTTTTATTTATGTTCATACATTTCTGTAATTTCCATTGCATTCCTGTCTTTTATGTTTTTATGATTGTTAAATCACTGATCAGTTTTCTTGTGCAGGTTTTAGGTAGACAGCCCGGGGCATTTTCATAGTATTTTGCTAATGATATGAAACTGATATTATTCTGCTGCTAGTTTTCTTTCACGGTCTTTGTTTAACTTCAGTTTTTTCTTGTGCACTTCAGTTTTGTTTATCTGATTCAGTAGTTAAAATTAGACATATTAAGCTACTCATAGTGTCTTCAGCTACCTCCGAAAGCCACAGCTGGACTGATGGTGAGGGGCTGCATGATGAGATGTGTAGTTTAGTATTAGTTTCCTTTCTGCAAAGTTAGATATATTAAGCTACTCATAGTGTCTTCAGCTACCTCCGAAAGCCACAGCTGGACTGATGGTGAGGGGCTGCATGATGAGGTGTGTAGTTTAGTATTAGTTTCTTTTCCGCAAACTTAGATATATTGAATCATGTATGACATCTTCAATTGCCTCCGAAAGCCACAGCTGGACTGATGGCGAGGGATTGAATCATGTGTGTATGGTTTAGTATTAGTTTACTTTATGCAAAATTAAATATCAGTTACACAAGTTTTTTATGATTACTTCCGCAAGTCATAGCTGGTCTAATGATGAAGGGTCAGAAAATGAATTGATGTAATCTGATTTAGATTTCTTTCATTGCAATTTTGAATTTCCATAAGCGTAGTTTCTTTTGTGTTCGGTTGGCAGCAAGAATAGTTTAGTTTTCATATTCACTAGTTTCTTGTTTTGATTCATTAGATTAACAGCACTTTCCATTTCAGCAGTTTACTTTCTTTTGTCATTTGTAATTTCAATTTGCTTTTAAAGTTTCGAGATTGGTAAATCATTATAGGGGATATCACTTCCTTGAAAAATTATAACCAAGCTTGTTTTTCACTTTAGAATTTCCATTTCACCTTAGAAAGACCATAAACGACAAAAAGTTAAGAAAGAGGTTATCTTGCACATATAGTGCGCCGCACTTCATCAGCTTACGATTCCCGGATTGACAATTAAATGAAGCAATTTAGGACACACTAAATTGACCAAACAGAGGTTTTACAACAAGTGACATTTCATCCCTTTCTAAAACTGTGTCATCTTCCCTTGTAATGCCTATCTCTGCTTGGTATATCACAATAAGTAATAAAAAGTGAAAAATTGACAATATTCCATGAGGGGCATGCTCTGAGATGTGTATCCTGTTGATAGAATACCCTTATGCATCTTTAGAAACCAGAAGCAACCTGACTTGTATCTGCAGAGTAATACTTGCTAGTCATTAGTCACTAACCTTTTTTACTGTGTTTGCAGAAGTTCATTGAATTACCTCTCTGTCCAGTACTTTCATCCCAGGCTTAAAACAACATGAGAAGTAGCTATCTTCTCACGTTTTCCTTGACAATGTCTTCTGGAATACCTGAACATCTCTACTTTTGAAAAAGACACTGAAACACTGTAAATCCACTGAATATCAGTTTGGCTTTTGGCATATGCACTGCTGAGACATCAAGACTTTTTAGTGGCACGACCTAAGGGTGTATCAAGCTTTGTTTGCAGAATAGGAGGGCCATCTATGACTAGTTGGTATTAGACATAGGTTCTTTTGGCTTAGGATAGTTTGTCAAGGGAGGATTACCCAAAGCGCCACTACCTAAATTAGGGGAGATTTTTGACAGATTTGGAGTATTCTCTTTGGTATGATCAGATCTCAAGATGAGATATGACCAGAGGTAGGATAGCTGACATTCATATCAATAAGTTGGTTAATGAATGAGCTAGAGATGAGGGTGAATGACAGCATATGACTTTAGCTTATGACAGCTGATGGACAAGTTTGTATGACTGAGACTAGATAGGGCTTGAAAATTAGGTTTTTTCTCATCATAGGCTAATTGAAAAGGTAGGAGGGCAAAATTTTTAGTGGTGTTTTCTAGCTGACAAATTTGAAAAATTGGAGATCAGCTGTTAGAAAACTTGGCTTTAAAAACTAGTCATCATTAACAGGTGAAAAATACTGATGACTAACATACCCTTATGTGTGAAAAGGGGTTGGAACATGAAGATTTGGTCAACCTTGACCAAATCAAACAGCGTTGGTATGGAAGGATGGAATTCATTGAGGGACAATGTAGTTTTGGAGGGAGATTCCATGCATGGAAGTAGTGGATTTAATGAGTGGGGCCCAAGGTGAGGAAGCTCACCAATAATATAAGGAAGAGGATGGTAGCCATTGTGGGCATGTTTTGATTATTATTTTCTTGATGGTATGATTAGACTTGTTGCTCTCTTCAGTTGTTTAGCTAAGATTGCAGTGATGTTTAGCACAGGGTGTTCCTGAACGGGAATCCCACCTCTTTCCTTGAGGAGCCTCTAGGAATAGTATTGCACCACATTTCCACTATCTGAAAATAGGCCAAGCTCCATATTTGTTCTAAAATGCATTTTCTGCAGAGGGTTGTGTTGTGTTACAGGGTGCAGCAATGGAGAATTGATTTGGGTCATTTCCTCGCTTATTTTCAGTGGAGGAAGGTTTCCTTCCATTAGGAGGCCAGAAAATAAGTCCCTTGAGCGTCATTGATATATTTGGCACCAGGACATAGTGTTTTTATCCCCTACAGTGCAGTATTAGTCTGGATCTGCGTTATTTTAGGGAGGAGTTGCAAGGGTGGTTGTAGTGTGTGTTTTGGGAGGAGATTCCTTCAATGGAGGAGGCATACTTTCATCCGGGGGATCTATTGGAGAAGAGATGTAGGATTCTACATTAGCTTCAGCCATATCTTCTCATTTATTTTTTTTCAGCGTACCTTCAACCCTAGGGCTGCAACTTACATTGGCATATTGTGTGAATTTTCCAGAAACCCTCTTGGGTTATCTTGGAAAGGTGATATAGGGCCTAGATATCTTTGTATAATATCTATTGAGGCATATATAATTATATTTGTATCATTTTATGATCTCCAACAATAGTTATGCATGTTATGATTGTGATGTAGCAGCTCTCTGGCATTTTGTATTGTAGCAACATCTCACTTCTGGGAGTGATTGTTTATGGGAGGCTTGCTTCCTCACTTCATATGACTTATGCCTCACTATTTTGTATGGATTTTTTGTTCTTATACATGATGTTATGGTTCCATATTGGTATTCATTGTTTATTTTTAATTTACCCTACTATTTCTAGTTTTATGCACTATATTCTTTCTTTTCCCATTTGGGAATATTACAGTTGTATCATACCATAATCTTGGCTCAGCCTGTGGATCTCAGCCATTATGTTATCAGGAGAATAAGAAGAAGGAGAAAGAGATCACAATGATGGAAGGAATGAGTTTTATCTCATCTCTTTTCATATCTAAGAGGGACCTCACCAAGGAGGTCAAGCAAAGAAAAGTGGAGAAAAGCAATGAAACCACACTAGGGTTTCAAGATGAGGAAGGACCATGCACTTCCTATCAGGAGAAGATAAAATAGGTATTTCATAGAGCTACAAATAAATACACTATGCCCTTTCCTTTTGAAGAAGAAGAAAAAAGGCATGGAGATGGAGGGCACTTAGATCATGAGATTCTAAGTGAGTATATTGCAGAATATAAGTCTCAACCTAGAGCTTTCAAGGAGAATCTAACTCTCCCACAGTTCATTCAGCTCAAAGAAGAAAGAAGACCTTGCAGCAATAGATTTATATTGTCTACATTTGATGGGTCATTGTTACACAAAATTTTGTCATTGTCCTTGCAATCCCCATCCCTAACATTAGAGGCTCATTTCTGTGACCAAAACAAAGTGTCATGCCTTGCCATGAGCACAACATCCCTTCTATTGACAATTTCTTGAACAGACCATCAAAAACTCATGTTTTTTCATTGGCGCTAGTATACCGTTATGCCCTCATGCCAATGGGGAAATTAACACTGGGCCTCGTGCCCATTGGCACTCCGTCCTAGTGAGCTACTCGTGCCAACCTGTTTATGGAATGTTTTTTAAAAATAGAGGCGAAGTTTCCATCATAACAACTTTGTGGGTGAGTCATCTGAAGTGGTTTGACTGAATAACCACAGCCTCCCTCCTTTGGCCTCTTGTTTCCACCTTTTGGGGAAACCTCCCAAGGGATAAGGCATCCCTTCCACTATTGTAGGGATCCTAACCTCCTCCTCTCCCTTTATAAATATAGCCACCTTCGATTGATGTGCTAGCTGAACTAAACATATTATAGCTAAAACGCTGAAGAGAGTCTTGTACATTGTGCTAGAAAAGATAGAACGAAAGAGACCCCTATTGAGAGAGCTTAGACTTGTGTCTTCATCCCGTCTGAATTCCTCGATGATTCATCGAGACACGCTTCGACTGAACCCCACTGAAGGAGGCTGCGATGTCAAGGCTCCAGTTGTAACTCTTTCTTCTATTAATACATATACATGACTATTGTCTTGTTCCCATCTTGCGTTAATGTGTTTTATTTGATGCAATATGCTTAGCCCCTCCTTGAATAGTTAGTAATTATGAATGAGATCATTGTTTCGTATGTTGCTCTTGTTTTCTGATCTTCATGCAGGTATCCAAGCATCGTTGCAGAAGGATCGTGACCTGTCAAGATAGAGATCAAGAGGTCTCCATCACGACAGCCACGACAATAGCATTGGACTCCAGGTAGGTCAATCTACCTCATTATTTTCATTCATTAATTAGGAACCTACACTTTAGCTTGTCCCTTTGTTACTAGACCCACTCTAGGGCTAGAGGGATAATCTATGTCCGCAGAGAGGATTTACCTACATAACAAATTGGTGACTCCACTAGGGATCGGTGTGAGTTTTTCATTTCACCCTTGTCGAGTCGACTTCAGTCATTTTCTTGCTTGTTTGTCTTTTCTAACTTGCTCGATTGTTTAGAATCCTCTTTTTCAGCTCCAGAATGTCAAGGTTGACCTCTGCTCACTAGTTTTCCTATTCTACCATAGATATTTGGCTCGGTGTGCTTTTATTTGGACAATCGCACCAATTGCTGCTTGTTTCTTTTGTTGCAGTAGCGCCAACCCCTGTTTGGTGCGGATTACCACCTTACAGTCACGCTGAACCCTATAGCGTTTTGTTTGACCTCCCTGTTGAGTTTTTGGTCAGTTGCGCTTCACTCTGGCTTGTTTTTGTTTTTCAATTGATCTTTTTTGAGTTTTTTTTACTGCTTTAGGCTTGCTCTTCTCAGCTGTTTGCCTATTTTCCTATTAGTGCAGTTCATAGCCCTAGGGTTCTAGGTGTTTTTCGCTCACTGAGCCTTCTGATTGAAGGTTGAGTCTGTTGGTTTTTATCAGTTCAATTCCTTGATCAGTTGCCTGAGTCTTTATTGATCTTTTGATTTTTGGTTTGTTGAACGATCACTTTTTTGTTTGTTTGACTCTCCATCTCTTCATTTTTTAGCATAGATTACATTGCTCGTTTTGGTTCATTTGAAGGCTTTCATTTTGTTTGAAAGAGTGTGTCATTGGTTTGAGTGCTTTTTTGTGTTTGTATTGCTTTGATTGAATCATTTAGTTTAGCTCTCTACATTCGCAATACTTAGAACTAGTGTTTTCTTTGTTTTTTAATGTAATTAGTGCATTGTGTGCTTCATCTCATTGAAAAATAAAAAAATTGCATCCTTTCGTTTGCATCAAAAATGAAAAATTATTTCATATAACTAGCGCTTGCATCTAGGAAAGAGTTTTCGTTTCTCTTTTTGATTGTATTAGATGCATTAGGAGACTTCTTCGTATTTTTTCCTTATTTTCTACTGTTTGAAAGATATTTATCCTTCTCTTAATTAGCAATCATCGAATGGAAAATGGTGTTATATTGCATATAGCTTGCATTTCAGAAATTTGAGATCAAATTCGATAGGGCCATGAAACTAAAACATTAATTCAAGATCAACTGTAAAATTTATTCAATTAACCTAAGGAAGCATTGGAACCTAACACAAACATTTTAGTTTTCTAGGCCAGAGACGTGTTCCAACATCTTTAAACCTAGTAGCTGTCGTTCATGATCTAGCTTTAGACAGCGCTAGTACGGACTTGTGCTCCCCGTACCGTCGAGTATATAAATGGAGACCCCATTAGTTTCAAATCCTGTATCCATAGGAAGCCGAGTTTGCCGCCCTGTAACTATGATACACTGAACACAGCATTCGGGGAGACTACCTGCACGTACGTTAATTCCTTGGTCAGTTCTTTTTCATTTCATCACCAAGATGTATATGGCAGTTCACGGAAACTTGGTATAACCTCTTGCCTAGATTACCTGAGTAGTAATTTCAATCTTTTCATGACTCTTTAAAAAGTGAAAAAATCATCGAGTGCTTGTCCTTTCACGCTCGTTTCAACCTGAAAGTGATAGAGTCACCTTTTTTCCCGTTTCTCGACTCTTAAAATATGAAACGACGGAGTTTTGTTTCAATATCATAAAATTAACTGCCCACGAAATATCCCTGGTTAAAGTTATCTTCCTTAGCATTTTTTTTTAGGGTTGTTTTCAATGGCAATGTTCTCAGATTTTACCAACCAAGGAATCCCCTATGGAGGGAATCCTGGTCCTTTTCCTGCTTTTGGGAATGTTGGTGCTCCTTATATGGAAACATTGTCCCTTCCTGGGTTAACTGTTGGTTTGCCTGTCTGGTTGTTCTCAACCTTTGTGGTCTCGAGTATTTTTCCCTCTGTACAACCATCTCCTCCACCTGAAAAACATCATTTTGATTCTAAGGTGGACCTCTCCCCTTCTTCGCCTGTTTCTTCGTCCTCCTCTCCTACTTTGCCTGGTGAAAGTCTAGATTCTAGTAACCAGGTGGATAAGAAGAAGAAGAAGAAGAAGATGAAAAATAAGAAGTTAGATAAAAGAGAGGCTAACTCTATAGCTATCGTGCCTCAGACATTTTCCCTTGATAAACCATCCAACCTTCCATGGAAAGTCAAATTCCCTTGCATGTGGTGTAAAGGAGACCATCTTCTTCGAGACTTCACTTGCATTCCCAAGGTACTTGAAGCATGGTCCGATGGCCATCCGTCATTGCCTTTGGCTTCTGGAAGTCATATTGGTGCCACATCTTCGACTAGAAATGATAAGACTCATAAGAAATAAGGTAAGATTATCAATCCATGTAAGTTGTCTGAAGGGTATCATCCCATTCACCTTTGTTCGTACATGGATGAAGCCACGAGAGTGTTGGACAACCCTGCTATTTCTGCACCCTGCCTTCTAGTTGGTTACAAGAAGCTTTCTTCGAGTCCTCCGTTGGTTGATCCCATGATCTGTCAAGAGTCATCCTTGGTCGATCCCACTCCCTCGGAAATTCAAATACAAGAATCTGTTCCCGACCAACCATTGGTCATGGAATCGATCAATCTGGTCCCGCCCATGGTTCATCAGGTCTTTTCCATCGAGAGTGGATCTCATCCCCCTCATGTTCTTCTTGTTTCTTCAGATTCCTCGTAGTTCAAGAAGCTGCTCCTCCTGCTCCCATGATGGAGGTCCAGGAGGATGCTCCTCTTGCTCTGGTAACACTAGGGGATGACCATATCACTTCAATGGTACCCCCTCCAAGTAGTTTGGTCGCTTCCTTTGATTGGAGTCGATTTACGGGATACCGCCTTCCTTCTTATGTGCCTTTTGAGATCACGGTACAGACCTTTGATGTGGCTATTAGTGTTCTGTCTTTAACTACTTTGTGAGCTTTTGGTTCTCCACCACTTGTGCTAGTTAACCGGAATCTATTGGCTTGTAACAGAGGAACCAGTCAACCATTAGGGATCCTTCCCAAGTTGCCGAATACTTTGGGAGGGAAAATTGTCTATATAGATGTGATGGTTGTTCCAGGCCCCTTGGATTTAAATTTACTCTTAGGGCACAACTATGCTTATGTCATCGATGCACTTGTCTCTTCCCTCTTTCGTGTGATCTATTTTCCACACAAAGGTCAGATCATGACCATTGATCAGCTTTCATTATTTGTTTCTGAGGTGGCAACTAGCCCACCGTCATCTCTAGCAGATTTTTATCCGCCAGTTATATCTTCCCTGCCGCATGTTAATTATGTGGCTACCTGTCCTGTGCCCGCATTCAGTGATAGTGTCGTTGTGCATGGTGTGTTGGGGGCATTAGATCCTGATTTCCGAGATGTTGTTCTCCCATCAGATGAGAGCATATTTTTTTTCTTGTGTCAAGATCCTTAAAAAATGAAACAAGATCATCGGAGCAGAGTTCAATTTCTTGTGTCAAGCTCCTTAAAAAATAAAACAAGCTCATTTGAGCATGGTTCATTTTCTTGTATCAAGCTCCTTAAAAAATGAAATAAGCTTCTTTTGGAGCAGTTCTTTCCCTTGTGTCATGCTCCTTAAAAAATGAAATAAGGTCGTCGGAGCATAGTTCGTTTTCTTGTGTTAAGCTCCTTAAAAAATGAAATAAGATTGTCGAAGCATAGTTCATTTTCTTGTGTCAAGCTCCTTAAAAATGAAACAAGCTCATCTGAGGATAGTTCATATTCTATGTCAGCCTTGTTAAAAAATGAATTAGCTCATGAGGATAGTTATTTTAATGTGCCAACCTCATTAAAACAATGAAATACGTACCCGTTCAATTGGAGTCTTTGATTAGATCTCGTAAAATCCCAGTCGAGTCTTTCTCTGATCTCGTAATTTGAACCTTCACTCCATCTAATTTTCGTTCATTACAGTTGGACTGAAGCTTGGGGGGCACGTACCTCGAATTGAATCACCATGCTGGGGGCATGCCCATTTTTCAAGCATAGTTTATCTTTTTTTCAAGCTTGCGTAAAAATGAAACCAATTTCAAGCATAGTTTACTTTTGTTTTCGAGCTTGCATAAAAATGAAATCTTTTGGCTTGGTGTGCTTTGTGAATGTTTTCCTCTCTTTTGGGTCATTACTTATTATGCAGATTATTTAACTGATAGATTAGCTAACATTGTATTAGGAATTTGCATATTTTGTAAAACTCATCATCACATGAAAAAGATCCATATAGGAAAATACATACATACATACATACATACATACATACATACATACATACATACATACATACATACATACATACATACATACATATATATATATATATATATATATATATATATCAAATGCTTTCATGAGTGTGCACCAGAAGTTTCAAAAAATATGTGTGTTTCTATTACATCCTGAGACATCATGTCTCTCAAAAATATGCAGAAGTAAATCCTAGGTATCTAATCGGCATGATGATCATGATAGCATGTCATTGCCCATACAAGTTGCCTCAGCAAGCGGTGAACTCGGTTTGACACCCCTACAGTATGTCTCTGATACGCACGAGAAACGTCATCGAATCGCGCATAGTCCAGGACCCCATGGATGATTCCCTCTAGGTTGCGCACAATTTCCTCCTCCTTGCCTCCCTCACCATGAGGGGCAATATCAAAGTTGCGAGGGAATCGCCTCGCTATCGGAGACATGCCAGCAGTCTTTATGGTCCAACATCTGCATAACACATGGATTAAATGTCAGAACATACAAACCCAAAAAAATCATAATACCCATGAAAATAAAAAATGATTCTTACCAAGTGCTTCATCGCAATCCTCTCCTTCTAGGAGTGGGAGGTCTGGATCACCAATGAAATCTGTGCCAGAGTAGGGCCAGTCCTCCACGATGATCAGTTGTCGACGGATCCAATCAAATAACTCTGGTCTCCATGACATTTTTTGGCCGCCCCCTGACCTTGGTAGTAGCGCTACCCAACGGGCCATCCATGGCTCCTCTGCTAGTGGTGTTGGAACTATCACTTCTTGTCGTTGGAAAATTGGTAATCGTTCCAGGAATAACGATACCAGGATGGATCCATATTCGAACTGCTTTAGTTTGGTCTTCTTGCATTTTTTCAGTTGACGTTTCATATTGATCATCACTACCTCTACCCAATTGTATAGGGTCGGTGTCAGACAGTCTACTGCAAGAAGAAGTTGTGTTTTTGTTGCTTTGTGCGGTGCTTGTGATCCCACATCTCATGTGATGGTATGTAGCACTACCTTTAGTGCCAGATCTGGGATAGTCTGGATATCCACCTTCCCGCTTCCTGATCCTTTCCGTGCCCCTGGACATACCTTATCAATCACCATGCTCATGTTCTCCATGGTGGGCCAGGTGCCAGTCAAGATTGGTGTTGCACCCCTCTGCGACAATCCTGTTATGAAGTAAATATCTGAAACATCGATCTTGAGTTTCTGATCCCGAAGAATGAAATTCTCTTGGTCCTCATCCCAAATACTGATTAAGTATTGTATCAACTCTGGTTGAGCTCTGAGGCACGTTGTCATGAAGACTTTTTTCAGTCCACAGTCTGAGAGCTTCCATGCATCTCTCATTTTCCATGGCCAACTCGTCTTCTTCACTATGTTCCCATTCTTTCCATTGGATAACCATTTTGTCGCTTTACACTTGCAAACATGTTCATATGAACTTCATTAGCCATATTGAAAGCTTATAGTTTGTGGAAACTAGGTTTGCTTACTTGAATTGTGATTTTTAAAAGAGTTTCGTGGTTAGCGTGACTGTTTTAGAAACATTCGTGCCAATGGGTGCGCCCCAGTTCAAAAAATTGGGCGATTGGCGCGAGTCCATGCCTGAAACTCGCACCAACTTCCATGCCCTAGTTTTCACAATTCCCCCCCTCAAAAATCAAAATTGAAGGTTGCAGGTAATGAAAGAGTAATTAAAATGTAGGGAAGGATGTCAGCTCTTACCTAGAACTGACGAATTCCAGATTGATCTGCTGGATCGCCCGTAATCGTCGCCGCAAAATCACAGTCTAAAATGGGTAACGATTGCTCCACAAGAGATAAAAGTGAAAATAAATTATTTTTTACCATTTTTGGCATTTTATAACTTTTAAAAACCCTAATTAGGTTTTAAGACATGTTTTTCAATTATTACATTATGTTATTTCAAGAAATGGGTTTTACTTTTGTTTCCTGTATAGTGATAGGTTTTTAATGAGATAGCGATGAAGTAACAAGTTGTATTTTATACTTTTTCGAACTCGGTAAAAACACGAAAAATTCACTATTGGAGTCATCTTTCAGCTCTTTTATGACTCTCTAAAAATGAAAATATTGTCGATACTCTTGTCATTTTGAACTCGTTAAATGGCTGTGAAACGATATCTACCCAGTATACGTTTACCCCTTTTTAGGGGTGGGATAGATTATTTATGAAAAAGGAATACCTTAGCCTATTGTGACTAAGAGGTTCTTTCAGATATTGTTTTCTACATTTTCATATCTGAGAGACTATTTATGAAAAGGGACATCCTGGAGTTTTCTTTTTCACTTCTTTTCAAATTCTCTAAACATGAAAATATGTCGAGTTCTTCCTTTATCAGACTCGTTAAACCCTGATGACATCGGACATCATCACCATGTCGTTCACCAATTTCCTCCTTCCTAGGGCTCGTAAAATGTACTAGGATGGATTTTTCCAAAGGACAAACTTACATTGCAAGCGTATATTATCCCCTTCAAGCTTGTTTTAAAAAAATAATTAGGTTACTCGCTAGAAATGGCAGGGGAAAATGGAACCAGTGTTTAGTTGTGTTGGCAGTATGTCGCTCTTGAACATGACACTCGTCTGCATTTGTTTCGGGTTGGGGACATCTCATTTCATCATTTTTTCCTACATGGGTTTGGGTAATCTGTTTTGACCTCTCATCTTCTCTTTGCCACATCATCATGACCTCAGATCCCTTGATGTCAAATACTGCCAAATCTGGATTCATGTCGCTGATATGTTCAAGAGAAGTTTGCCTCTAAAGTTTTCAACCTCCCTTTGATCCTCTGTTGGTCCTGATTCACTATCATCATGTTTCTTTGTCTCGTGTCGATGATGTGGGAAAAATTATGACCCTCCTTAGACCGGGTCGCTTCCTGTTGACTTTAGCTCATTATTCGGGAAGTTGATCTAGAGACTCCCTTCCGACACCTTGGAGCTTGCATGCCTCAATGGCAAGTTCTTCGTATTTGACGATAGGTCCACATCATTGGCCTTCGATCGAGTGATTCTATGGGTGTTCGACATCAGCGCACTGTTCACATTCCGTGGATTGTATCTGTTGTACCTTGAGATCCATTGTCATTATTGGTGGTCTATCTCGTGCCTGTTAACAGCTTTCATCATTGGCTGGTAATCAGTTGATTTTCTTTCATGTTCGACTTCAGCTCACATATTCACATGCTTGAATTTGTACTTTTTCGGGTCGAGATGAAGCACAAGACCCTGGGTTTTGTCTGATAAGATCCAGGCTGTGGGATATTATGGTTTATCATGACTTTATGCATGAATAGTTTGATTGGATGGATGCGACCATACTTGAGTCTATTTTTGTTAATCCTTACTGCTGGATGGTTGCGTCCATACCTCGGATCTCAGTTCATATATGCACTCTATTATGGATGGTTGCGCCCATGCCACATGTTCATGTATCAGAGATATCAGTTGTATTTGTAATTGCAGGTCTTCTGACAGCGATGTTCGGTTCGAACGTGTTCTTGTAAAGCATTTCACCCCTTCCTCTCTCTCTAACCTCATGCTTTAGGGGGCATTTGTCAACAACATTTTGTCATTGTCCATGCAATCCCCATCCCGAACATTGGAAGCTCATTTCTATGACCAAAACAAAGTGTCATGTCTTGAAAAGACCATCATTACATCCCTTGCCATGAGCAAAACAACCCTTATGTTGACAATTTCCTGAACAGACCATCAGAAACACATGTTTTTTCCTTGGCGCTAGTAGACCGTTATGCCCTCGTGTCGATGGGGAAATTAACACTGGGCACCGCGCCCATTGATGCTCTGTACTAGTGAGCTACCCATGCCAACCTGTTCATGGAATGTTTTTTAAAAATAGAGGTAAGTTTCCATCATAACAACTTCGTGGGAAAGTCATCTGGAGTGGTTCAACTGAATAACCATGGCCTCCCTCATTTGGCATCTTGTTTCCACCTTTTGGAGAAACATCCCAAGGGATAAGGCCTCCCTTCCACTATTGTAGGGATCCCAACCTCCTCCTCTCCCTCTATAAATATAGCCATCTTCCATTGATGTGCTAGCTGAACTGAACATATTATAACTGAAACACTGAGGAGATTCTTGTACATTGTGCTAGAAAAGATAGAATGGAAGAGACCCCTATTGAGAGAGCTTAGACTTGTGTCTTCATCCTGTCTGAATTCCCCAACGATTCATCGAAACACGCTTCGACTGAACCCCGCTAAAGGAGGATGCGACGTCAAGGCTTCAATTGTAACTCTTTCTTCTATTAATACATATATATGACTATTGTCTAGTTCCCATCTTGCGTTAATGTGTTTTATTTGATGCAATATGCTTAGCCCTCCTTGATTGGTTAGTAATTATGAATGAGATCATTGTTTCGTATGCTTCTCTTGTTTGTTGATCTTCATGCAGGTATCCAAGCATCGTTGCGGAAGGATCGTGACCTATCAAGATAGAGATCAATAGGTCACCATCATGATAGCCATGACAACAGCATTGGACTCCAGGCAAGTCAATCTACCTCGTTCTTTTCATTCATTAATAAGGAACCTACACTTTAGCTTGTCCCTTTGTTACTAGACCTACTCTAGGGCTAGAGGGATCGTCTCTGTCCGCAGAGAGGATTTACCTGCATAAAAATCATCCACATGCACAGCAAGAGCTTGGGGAATGAATTTGGATGCATTCTTCCTGCTACATCCAGTAGTAGAAAGAGAATTTGTTGAGATTGCAGTGCTGCACCTTGAGGGTGAAGCAAACATTTGGTGGTTCAGCCATTTGATTCATGCAAGGGTGACTGCATATGCATATTTTACTCAAATGTTGATCAATAATTTTGACAAGAAGAAATCAGAAGAGAAAAAACTTCCACCACCACTTCCTGCAGGAGCACTTGCATCAGGAGAAATAACACTTGCATCCTTGCAAAGTGGTCTTGATCTCTTGACATTTAGAGTCCCATGCACTATTCGGGAGATGCATGAGGGGCAGGATACTTATACCAACGTTGATGCAGCCATATAGGAGCAACCATCATCAGTAGTTGGGTAAGTCATCACACCGGTGGGAGGAACCCTTGTAGCAATACAAGATGTTCCCAAACAAAACCAAGGTATGCAAATGTTTCCACTTTATATTATTTTGGCACATCTTATGGAGGGTTGTGGGAATATGCCATTGCATGGCCTAGGGTCAAGATACACTGTTGATTTGGAGAAGAAAACTATCATTTTGTAGAAGACCCTTGATATAATCAAGGAGGAGATGTACTTTCATCTTATTATGTCATTTATGAGATGCACACAACTCTTGGGGTTGGAGTGTATATTTTTGGAGGATAGGATGAGTATTGTCCTAAACATTACAATGCAGAACTATATGTTCAACATTGTGCATGAGCATGAGACAACACCATCATGGAGATCAGCAGCATTGTCATTGAGCAGAAGTGATGAGTTGGGGGCCCAACCATTATTGGAGCATTCCAATGACCATTCTACATGTGTAGCAGAAGATAGGCAGATGGTTGATGAGATACATCTTATCTTTCATTATGGTGATGGATCCTTCTTGATGAGCACTTCACAACTCAATGAGAAGATTTTTCCTTCTGTATACTTGGATCCTCATGGATTCAACATGGTCATTGTTGAGTGGTCTTCATATGGAGATCTCCAGGAGGTTGCACTTCAACATCCCATGAAGTGTAGAGATATTGATTTGATTCGGGAGGATGGTATTCTCCATTGGAGGAATACCCATGTAGAGCATGACAATAGATACTCACCATTGGTTGGATGGGTGATTTTGATGAGAAAGAGGCTGGAAAGCCACTTGCAGATCTATGACACAGGGCAGCAGGAGGCAAGGCTGCGCTGGCTACTCTTGAAAGAGTTTTTTCAGCATGTGACATATCCTACTTCAAGGGGTATGTTGGTGGTTGGGACTTGGCATGGCACTTGGATAATATGGCAGAAAGTAGTTTGGGTGCATTGTGATGATATGTAATTCTTCATGTCAATCATTATTTTTTCACCTCATGATTTGTATGATGGAAGTGTGAGGAGGCAGCAAGAGCTATTGTTGCTTTAGCTACTCTTGGGAGAGTATGGGCTAAATTTCTCCCATACTTTGCATGATATTTCAGGAAAAAGGGATGGCACAATCAAAGTGAAAATGGGCTACCCTTCAGCATTGAAGGATTAGGAGGTACTTTCACATAGGAAGGAGTCTCCCACATATAGCAACATGATGGTGGATGACTTTGTCATATGGCATGTCAAACAATGGAGTCATGGAGTGGCAAGAGCCTTAGCACCAAGGCCAACATCATTTTCACTTAGGAGTATGTATCTATTGATGGAGTGTTCCAAGGGGAGTGTGCATCCCTTCGTTTGCAGACCTCTATGAGGAGATCCTCATGGGAGGGATCATCCACGAACCTCACTTTCAACGTACTCACAATGCATGGTAAGAAATGTTTTTATGTACTTATTGATCTTTTCACTAAGTATTTTCATTCTCTCGCCATCTATGTACAGTGCATTGCTCCACAAGAGGGCAATATTATATTTGGGTTTCATGGCCATTCTAGGACCAACATTTTTCATGGAGATAGCCCTTCTTTGCATGAGTTTGGGAAAATGTGGTGTTATTCTTGTTATGCTCAGTTGATATATAATGTCATTTACTACCTCCTAGTATATGAGCAAACATGCACAACTAGCAACTTGTTGAGAGACAACTTGCCACATGATATTCTAAAATAGAAGTTGGTAAAACTGCGTTGTATCCAATGGAGAATGTTGGAAATGTTGTCATTGATGGAAAAGGAGCACAAAGGAGCAGCACCTGAACCAGCAATAAGGCAATGTAGAAGACACAGAACAGAGGCAGCAGAGAGGTAGCAGAGGCAGCAAAAAGAGAATCAAGGAGCAGCATCAGTCAAGGAGCAGAGGAAGCAGTGAATTGAAGCATAGACCTACTGAGGGCTACGTAGAGCTGTAGGAGAGATCTGGAGAGAATAGGTTGCAGAAGGGCCAATTGATCGAAAATTTGACAAGTTAATTTTTGTGTGAGAATGTTTGAATCCTCGTGTTTACTGTATGAGTGGCTTGCACTTTAGAAGCCAGTGTAAGAGAAGTGTGTGATAAAACCCTGTGTTATAGTAATGTCAGTATGTTGATTCATTGTGAGAAGCAACATGAAGGTTGCCCATATAACATGATGAGAGTTCCTGGTTGGAACCATGAAGGAGGATGATTTAGTTGATAATGGCAATCGAAGGTTGAAGGGGTCGAAGGCATGTTCGTCTTTATGGTGAGATCAAGCCCTGACATGAAATTAAAAAACGCAGAGTTGAATGAAGCCTACGCGGAATGACGATTCAATGGCAGAGCGATGAAGGAAACAGAATAAAAGGTGGAGCTATGTATCAAAGGGAGAAGAACCGAAACGAGAAGTTATAAATCAAATAAATAAATTTTTGATAGTATGCGGGATGGAACCATGTGCAAACCGAAATCGTGAAGGAACAGTGAAAGTGGGTTGGAGACCCAATACCGGCAGTATCGCGCAAATTAAAAAGTGGTAAATAGATTTGGTGAAAAAATGTGATGTGCGTATCTGCGTGACACGTAAGGTAGAGGTGGTTTCAAGAAACCACGAATCTCGCGTGATTTTGGGCGAGTAAATCCTAAGCATTTAAAAAGGGCGATATTCGTCGATGTTCGTCCGATCAATGGTTGGAGCGCAACGAGTTTGGAGACGTCAGATGGCGAAGGTATGTTAACACCGGGGCCCAGGCCCTAATACATGTTGATGACCAATATTTATATTAAGGTCGGAGCTTATGTAATTCGTTATAGCTAAAGGTTAATGCATAATGTGTGTTGGGTTGAATTAATTAAGATCGAACCTTTATTTAGTTACAGAAAATCGAGTATATGTGATTGGGTTTCATAAGAGGAGAAATTGCAAACGATAAGGTATTAAGGCTCTCGTAATGGTATTATGATAGAATTCTAATGCAGAGAAATTAGATCAAGCAGGATGGTGTTATGATATGTTTGCTGCGTTATAATATGCCAAGGCTAAAACCCAAGGTCAGAGGTTAAGGTGTGCATTGGGTTATATTATAACCAAGATTGAGCCTGTTTGTAGAAAGGCGAGCCTATTCAAAGCTGTAGTGCAAAGGTAATATGGGCCCGAGGATTTCAACTTAATTATATGTGTTGGGCGAATTTTTATTGATTGGTTTAATATATGCGGTCGAATTATACAAATCTTGATGAATGTTTATTAACCATTGAATATGTGGGGCCAAGGGAAAGAATAAAGACCGGACCCGAAAGGTTATAGAGCGAGTAAATGATCCATCGGATCCGTAGAACTCAATCGCATCGGCGAAGAACGAGAGACGAACAAATTGAAAATTTGCGATTGTGATTGAGCGATCGAGTGACAGCCGTCGGATTTGATGAAGGATGGATGGCAGATTTATGAATTGCTTGATAGCTAGTGGGACCCTTTGTTAATCACACCAAACTGTTAAAGGATGTGATTGCGATTAATTGCATCGGATCCATCACATCGTCACATCAAAATGAACAGTGTTACATTGCATCGGAGCCACCCATCGCATCGGAATTTCAAGGTGAACAATAATTAATCGCATCGAATAAGGAGCAGAGCATCAGAACATTTAAATGGAAATTGCGATTGTGATCAATCGCAATTGGAAGCAGTCGAGGAGTGATACATCGCATCAGAAAGTTCAGCGAAGTGGGCCTGAAAAGGGCATTTTATGTATTAAAATGATTCATTATTGTTACATTGCCAAGAGGTATCGGAGTTAAATAACGCGGCAATTTGTATGTTAAAACTCTGTATAATTATGTTGAGATTTGAAATTGCGTTATATATAAAAAGCGCTTGGGATATAATTCTAAAGTTGAATATTTGTTGTGGTGTCTCATAGTAAGTGAGTTGAGGACACAATAGGTGTTAAAGCTTCAGGCCCGATGTTTGAAAGCCATGAACACATATTGAACGATTCAATGATTGATTAACCTTTGGGTTATGGTTTCTAAGGTTCGAATATCAAAATAATAATGTCGAGAATGAACATTAATTGCTTGAAATAATAGAAGGAGAGAACCTTGCATAGAGGGAACATATTGGGTTTATAACCATGGCGATATTAAAGCCTCCGCATTCACTTATTTAAACTGCCAGTAAAGGAAACCAAAGCATTGGAATTTGCCCAAATTTAAAGTCAGCAGTTATATATATTGAAATGCAGCTATATATATACAGCAGACACACAATCACGGTGAACAGGAATATGCACAGGAATGAATTTGACAAGTGTACAAGCACA
Source organism: Pinus albicaulis (assembly GCA_034641835.2). NCBI lineage: Eukaryota > Viridiplantae > Streptophyta > Pinopsida > Pinales > Pinaceae > Pinus > Pinus albicaulis. Next base: position 444,900,276 of record CM076583.1, read on the forward strand.
GAAAACTGGAAAATATGCAGAATACAGTGAGCAGAAGAAGGCAGAACAGTTACCTAACAGCAGCAGAAAAGACAAAGCCAGCAAAGCCAAAAGCCAGAAAATGGGCTGAGTAAAATTGTCTTTATGTAACTGAAAATGTGAATGTAAATGTTGTAATTGATTTTATATTGTTTGTGATGCATTGGCAAATCTCTAGAGGAAAAGTAAACTCCACTGTAAAACTGAAATGTATATGTATTGTTATATTTTTCTGAATGAGTTGATAAAATAAATGAGGAAGCAGAAGCCAAAGAGTCATTGTTGTCCATTTCAAATTCCCTGATGAATGCTAACAGTCAAAAATAAATCCCTATAAATGATATCACCTTGATATGGGTAAAGAGTTAGAGAGTAAGGTTAGAGAATGTAGGGATGAAGCAGTAAGGCAGAGGAGAAGGAGAAGGCCCCAGAGCCGAAGAGTCCAAGAAGATCTTTGAGATGATGCGGGGGAAGATATGAGGACTGATGGAAAGCAGAAGAGAAGGTACAGAACAGTGCTAATATCCAAGGTAAATCAGCAAGTGTTTTTCTTTTGAAAAGAGTAAGGAATTTGGAGCTTCCTTATCAAGTTGTAGCTTGATAGATGTCAGTTGTAGCTGACTGAGGTGGGAGCCTCCTGTAGGTTGTAGCCTGCAGAAAATATATGGGAGTTGGTGCTTCCACATCAAGTTGTAGCTTGATAAAATGTCAATTGTAGCTGACTGAGGTTGGAGCCTCCTGTGGGTTGGTGCCTGCAGAAAATTGAAGGGAGTTGGTGCTTCCTTGCAAGTTGTAGCTTGCAGAATTGAGGTTGGAGCCTCCTGTAGGTTGGTGCCTGCAGAAAAACAGTGGTGAGAGGGAGTTGGAGCTTGCCTTTACATCACAACAATAATAAGATGTGGTTTTCTCCCTTTATGGGTTTCCACTTATATCTGGTGTCTCTATGCATGATTTTTATGTGTTTATATGGTTTATATCATCTTCTTAATACTTGCTGCTCTCATATTAAGTCTGTTGTTACATTATATTAATGCTTGCTTCTCACATTCTAAGATTACTCATATATTAAGTTGAACATGAAATGAAGGTGTAAATAAGTGTTAATAAAAAAGTTTTAAAAGTCCATGAATGTGTTAAACTGATTCACCCCCTCCCCCCCCCCCCCTCTCAATTTAACTAAGTGTTCAACAATTGGTATTAGAGCCAGTTCCTTTGGTGTAAGCTTAAAAGCTTGAAGGAGATCTGGTTGAGTCATGGACTATCAAAATGTACCTGTGTTAAATACAACAAACTTTCCTGAATGGAGAGATAAAGTTAAAACAGGATTATTGGCTTATGAACCTAAGGTATGGAAGCTCGTATGTGATGGTTACTAGACAGACTCCCCCACGGTGAAAGAACAACAGAGGAATGCCAAGGAAAAATGTGTGATATATAATAGTCTTCATAACAAGGACCTTGAGTTGATAATGGATTTAACCTCTACAAAATAAATCTGGGACAGACTACATTTCATGCATGGGGTAGACATAGAGGACTGTATTGTTAAGAAGGAGAAGAAAATTAAGAAGAAGAAAAATTCATGTCAACAAGAAAATGTTCTATCAAATGAGGTGCCTACTAGTGTGAATGGAAGTAAGAACCATGAAGAAATTGCAGCTGAAGAAAAAGCCAAACTTGACACTGCCTTGACTAAAATAGAAAGATTGAAGAATGAAAACAAAGACCTGAAGACATTGGTGCAAATATGTGATGAGAAAGAATATAAAGATAAGAAAGAAATTATTGGCCAGAAGACACAGCTTGAAGAAGCAAAGAAAGTAGAAGACACTCTGCTGCAACAAATGAGAGAGAAAATTCTGGAATGTGAAAAATTGGAAGAAGAAGTAGTGAGCCTGAGAAAGAAATTAGAAAAGGCCCAAAGATATTTATTAATGAATACTCCTCAAACGAAAAGCTCTGGAAATTTGGACCAAATTCTAAATGCTCAAAGGTCACCTCTCATAAATGTTGGCATAGGATATGAAGGAGCAACTAGTAAGTCCCAGATAGAAGATAACAGGAAAACCATTTTTGTAAAAGTTGTAAAGGACAGTGAAGCAGCTCAGCAAATTACTACAGAAGCAGAAGCCAGCAAGAACATGAGTTGCAGAGAAACAAATAGAATCAAGCAGCAACATGAAAAGACAGAGAATGAGAGGATGAAACAGTCAGCTGAAAAAGGCTCATACACTTATGAGGATGAATTGAATAAATTTGGAAGATGTCAAAGAAGGTTCTTTTCTCCTATGGGAAGCATCACTTGTTTTTCCTGCCACAAACAAGCACATACTGCAGCATATTTTAAGACAAAGCAAACCCAGTCCAACCAACAAAGGATGCAGCAAAAGAAAATAACCCCTCAAACAAGAAAATGGAAAAGACAATCCTTCACCAGGTACACAAATTATTTCCATGGCTACTGTTATGCATGCAATAATTTTGGACATAAATCTGTTGATTGTAAATTATGTTCAAAGAAGGGAACAAAATATTATACTCCAGCTCAAATGTACTTTGACAAAGTAAGATGTTATGTATGCCTCAAGCTTGGTCATAAAGCAAAGGACTGTAAACTTCCATATACATTAAAGAACTCTAGACAAATGATGAAATAAAATCCAATCAAACAAAACTATGAATCAAAAGGGAGTGCAGACATTATGATGAACCCCAATAAAGTATGGAAGGAAAAGAGAAAGGGGGAGCCTATTATCTTAATAACATAATGAATATAGCATAGTCTCAGGGGGAGTTGCTCTAGAAAACAAAGCAAATATCCAAACAATGATAAATATGAAACAACATCCCAGGGGGAGAGCAGTTCATAAATAGTCCCCTTGAAATCAGTTTAAGAAGAGCTTCTTAGTATGAGAGCAACTATAAGATCAGGAAGAGAAAAGAAAATTCCTCTAACAGATAACTATAGAGGAAGAAGATTATTTGAAGTATTCAATAGCTGATAGATTGATGGAAGAAGAGAAGGCAACAAGCAGCCTTGATGATAGAGGAAACATCAGCAATGAACATGTAAGCTAAGAAGATATCGGCACATTAAAGGATGATCACAGAATGCATCATACTACTAGAATTAACAATGAATCCCATTAAGAAGGATGAGTAAGAAAAGTGCCTATCATCAGTTCATTACATCTTTCATCTATGAAAAATCCACTTGGAGGAATGCAGTTAAGTGAGTAATAAATCCTTGAGTAATCAGCCCATGAAGATTCATAGAAAAGAAATTGAAGATGCCTTCCCAAAGATCTTTATATCAGAACCGTTGAATTTATTTTTAAGGTAGCAATGATTTTGGAACTGTCATAGAAAAGAAAATGCAGTGACATTCCTTTAAATCAGAATGACAGACTAAGTAAAAGGTTAAATAATGACAAGATCAAATTGAGGATATTGATGACTGTTAATATGAATAGTGAAAAGCTCAATAGAATAATTTATGAAGGATGTCTTAAATTATGGGTAAATGTGCAAGCTAAAGTGAAATCTCTGCATATTTTATCAAGGTAATATCATTTGGTACTTGGAGCAGGCAGCATGTCTATCAACATAAATCAAGAGTTATCATGGAGCAGCAATGTGGTACAGGTCCTCAGGATCAAAGGTTATGGCAAAAGTAAATCAAGATAGTATTCCCAGCGTTATCTACATTCAGCATGAAAAGTAGCAATAACCTTTCAGCTATTAATTGTAATATCCTTATCAACATCCGAGCTCATAGCACCAACAACAGGCAGGAAAAGTGTACCATATCAATAAAATATATATTGACTTCATCACAATTGAACAGATGTTGTATTGCAGATGAGTATTGCAGAAGAAGACATACTCCATCCACAATCTTCCTCAACAGAAATTAGCACACTACATCAGATAGAGACTGAAGTATATTTGAACCATTCTCAACATTTTAGGTTTAATCCAATGATGCATCTCTGATTAGATAAAGATGGTACATTGTGTTCTATGAAGTTTCATTATCGTCACTTTCGGCTTTATACAAGTGAAAGGAGTCAGTGCTTTGGGATTGTATCAACTTGCAGTGTACATTCAAGATCAATAATCCTCAAAAGTGTTCTCTCAAAAACTCTTGTACACCATTTTGGAGTAGTAAGGTACAAAGTCAGAAGAAGAAGACCTAAACACATCTCAGACAGAGGAAATGTAGAGATAGAATCTACACTGAGAGATGTGCAACCCTTTGCCATTGATGTCAAAGGGGGAGGAAAAGAAGATAGGCATAGGAAGAATTGGATTATTGGTGGATGTGTTGCCATCAATGCCAAAGGGGGAGACTGTTGGAAATTTTGTCATTGATGGCAAAGGAGCACAAAGGAGCAGCACCTGAACCAGCAATAAGGCGAAGTAGAAGACAGGGAACAGAGGCAGCAGAGAGGTAGCAGAGGCTGCAAAAAGACAATCAAGGAGTAGTATCAGTCAAGGAGCAAAGGAAGCAGTGAATTGAAGCACAGACCTGCTGAGGGTTGCGTAGAGCTGTAGGAGAGATCTGGAGAGAATAGGTTGCAGAAGGGCCAATTGATCGGAAATTTGACAAGTTAATTTTTGTGTGAGAATGTTTTAATCCCCATGTTTACTGTATGAGCAGCTTGCACTTTAGAATCTAGTGTAAGAGAAATGTGTGATAAAACCTTATGTTATAGTAATGTCATTATGTTGATTCATTGTGAGAAGCAACATGAAGGTTTCCCATATAACATGATGAGAGTTCCTGGTTGGAACCACGAAGGAGGATGATTTATTTGATAATGGAAATCAAAGGCTGAAGGGGTTGAAGGCATGTTCGGCTTTACGGTGAGATCGAGCCCTGACATGAAATTAAAAACACAGAGTTGAATGAATCCTGTGTGGAATGACGATTTAGTGGCAGAGAGATGAAGGAAACAGAATAAAAGGTGGAGCTATGTATCAAAGGGAGAAGAACTGAAACAAGAAGTTATAAATCAAATAAATAAATTTTTGATAGTACGCGGGACAGAACCATGTGCAAACCGGAACCGTGAAGGAACAGTGAAAGTGGGTTGGAGACCCAATACCAACAGTATCGCACAAATTAAAAAGTGGTAAATAGATTTGGTGAAAAAACGCGATGTGCGTATCTGCGTGACACGTAAGGTAGAGGTGGTTTCAAGAAACCACAAATCTCACGTGATTTTGGGTGAGTAAATCCCGAGCATTTAAAAAGCGTGATATTCGTCGATGTTCGTCCGATCAATGGTTGGAGCGCGATGAGTTTATAGAGAAAGTAAATGATCCATCGGATCCACAGAACTCAATCGCATCGGCGGAGAACGAGAGACGAACAAATTGAAAATTTTCGATTGCGATTGAGCGATTGAGTGACAACTGTCGGATTTGATGAAGGATGGACGGCGGATTTATGAATTGCTTGACAGCTAGTGGGACCCTTTGTTAATCACACCAAACTGTTAAAGGATTCGATTGCGATTAATCGCATCGGATCCATCGCATCGTCACATCAAAATGAACAGTGTTACATCACATCGGAGCCACCCATCGCATTGGCATTCAAGGTGAACAATAATTAATCGCATCGAAGAAGGAGCAGAGCATCGGAACATTTAAATGGAAATTGTGATTGCGATCAATCGCAATCGGAAGCAGTCGAGGAGTGATACATCGCATCGGAAAGTTCGGAAAAGTGGGCCCGAAAAGGGCATTTTATGTATTAAAATGATTCATTATAGTTACATTGCCAAGAGGTATCAAAGTTAAATAACGCGACAGTTTGTATGTTAAAACTCTGTATAATTATGCCGAGAGTTGAAATTGCGTTATATATAAAAAGCGCTTGGGATATAATTCTAAAGTCGAAGATTTGTTGTGGTGTCTCATAGCAAGTGAGTTGAGGACACAATAGGTGTTAAAGCTTCAGGCCCGATGTGTGAAAGCCGTGAACACATATTGAACGATTCAATGATTGATTAACCATTGGGTTATGGTTTCTAAGGTTCGAATATCAAAATAATAATGCCGAGAATGAACATTAATTGCTTGAAATAATAGAAGGAGAGAACCTTGCATAGAGGGCATATATTGGGTTTATAACCATGGCGATATTAAATCCTCCGCATTCAGTTATTTAAACTGCCAGTAAAGGAAACCAAAGTATTGAAATTTGCCCAGATTTAAAGTCAGCAGTTATATATATTGTAACGCAGCTATATATATACAGCAGACACACAATCACGGTGAACAGGAATATGCACAAGAATGAATTTGACTGGTGTACAAGCATAGAAAATTGGAAAATATGCAGAATACAGTGAGCAGAAGAAGGCAGAACAATTACCTGACAGTAGCAGAAAAGACAAAGCCAAAAGACAGAAAATGGGCTGAGTAAAATTGTCTTTATGTAACTGAAAATGTGAATGTAAATGTTGTAATTGATTTTATATTGTTTGTGATGCATTGGCAAGTCTCTAGAGGAAAATAAAACTCCACTGTAAAACTGAAATGTATACGTATTGTTATATTTTTCTGAATGAGTTGATAAAAGAAATGAGGAAGAAGAAGCCAAAGAGTCATTGTTGTCCATTTCAAATTCCCTGAGGAATGCTAACAGTCAAAAAGAAATCCCTATAAATGATATCACCTTGATATGGGTAAAGAGTTAGAGAGTAAGGTTAGAGAATGTAGAAATGAAGCAGTAAGGCAGAGGATAAGGAGAAGCTGATAGAGAATCTGAGAAGATGCTGAGATGATGCAGGGCAGATATGAGGACTGATGGACAACAGAAGAGAAGGTATAGAACAGGGTTGATATTCAAGGTAAATCAGCAAGTATTTTTCTTTTGAAAGAGTAAGGAAGTCGGAGCTTCCCTATCAAGTTGTAGCTTGATAGATGTCAATTGTAGCTGACTAAGGTAGGAGCCTCCTGTAGGTTGTAGCCTGCAGAAAAAATATGGGATTTGGTGCTTCCACATCAAGTTGTAGCTTGATAGAATTTCAGTTGTAGCTGACTGAGGTTGGAGCCTCCTGTAGGTTGGTGCCTGCATAAAATTGATGGGAGTTGGAGCTTCCTTGCAAGTTGTAGCTTGCGGAATTGAGGTAGGAGCCTCCTGTAGGTTGGTGCCTATAGAAAATCAGTGGTGAGAGGGATTTTGAGCTTGCCTTTACATCACAACAATAATAAGATGTGGTTTTCTCCCTTTATGGGTTTCCACTTATATCTGGTGTCTCTGTGCATGATGTTTATGTGTTGATATGGTTTATATCATCTCCTTAATACTTGCCGCTCTCATATTAAGTCTGTTGTTACATTATATTAATGCTTGCTGCTCACATTCTAAGATTACTCATATATTAAGTTGAACATGAAATGAAGGTGTAAATAAGTGTTAATGAAAAAGTTTTAAAAGTCCATGAATGTGTTAAACTGATTCACCCCCCCCCCTCTCAGTTTAACTAAGTGTTCAACAGAGAAACCATTGGTACCATCCAAAATTGCACATAACATTCAATATCTTTCTGATTTGGATACCACATGGTGATGATGTACCATTCACTTTGTATGGGATGGTTTTGGCTCATGAGACTAGAGAAGGGGTCATTGGAGATCCAGTTGTCCTTTTGTATCTTGAGGGCAACATTATTTCAGCCCAATATCAGCAGTAGCTCTACACTTTCCATAAGTGAAGATAGAGACAACGTGGGGTAGGCCATTTGGTCTATCATGTTCATTTATGCATCCCACATACATTTAAGGGGCCAAAGGTGGAAGAATTTTTTCATGAGTTACCATTTTGGAGGGTGACTCACTTTGTATGGATGATAGCTTGGGGCTTGGAGCTTCAAATGGGAATGAAGGTTCCCAATACTTTTATGATTCCATGCCTCCAGAAGGCCTCTATACCATATATAGTTTCCTCCATGGATATCTCACTACTTCATGATCAGAGCCATTTGGATTTGTCACCAAAGGCTTACTTATACACTTGGAAGGAGCAACTAGGGGACATATTGATAAGAGGGAATCTTGTTCATTGGAGGAATTTATCATATGGGGATGCTACAGAAGTAAGAGGATAGGCTCTTCAGTTCTATACTTGTAGTTTCTTGAGGGAAAGCAACATTTGGGAGGGGAGGACTGTAATATTCCTAAATTAGCACACAGCTAATTGGAATATTAAATTTTGATTTTTCTCTTAGTTAGAGGAATAAGAGGGTATAGAGACCCATAAATCTCCTTAGTAGGAATAAAATACACTCCTAATGTGAAAGTAGTTCATCCAAAGGCTAGATTGAGGACCCCTATGTGTGAAAATGGGTTGGAGCATGAAGACTGGGTCAACCTTGACCAAATCAAACAATGCTGGTATGGAAGGAGTGGCGTTCATTGAAGGATAGCGCAGTTTTGGAGGGAGATTCCATGCATGGAAGTAGTGGCTTTAATGAGTGGGGCCTAAGGTGAGGAAGTTCACCAGAATATAAGGAAGAGGATGGCAACCATTGTGGGCATGTTTTGATTATTATTTTCTTGATGGTATATTTAGACTTATTTCTCTCTTCAGTTGTTTAGCTAAGATTGTAATGTTGTTTAGCACAGGGTGTTCCCGAGCGCAAATCCCACCTCTTTCCTTGAGGAGCCTCTAGGAAGATTATTGCACCACATTTCCACTATCCGGCATCAGGCCAAGCTCCATCTTTTTTCTACAACGCAGTTTTTTACAGAGGATTGTGTTGTGTTGCAGGGTGCAGCAGTGGAGAATTTATTTGGGTCATTTCCTCGCTTATTTTCAGTGGAGGAAGGTTTCATTCCATTGGGAGGCCAAAAAAGAAGGCCCTTGAGCATCATTGATATATTTGGCACCAAGCCATAGTGTTTTTATCCCCTACAGCGCAGTATCAGTCTAGATCTGCGTTATTTTAGGGAGGAGTTACAGTGTGTGTTTTGGGAGGAGATTCCTTCAGTGGAGGAGGCATCCTTTCATCTGGGGGATCTATTGGAGAAGAGTTGTAGGATTCTACATCAACTTCATCCATATCTTCTCATTTTTTTTGTTGCAGCATACCTTCAGCCCTAGGGCTGCAGCTTACATTGGCACATTGTGTGCATTTTCCAGAAACCCTCTTGGGTTATCTTGGAAAGGTGATATAGGGCCTAGATCTCTTTGTATAATATCTATTGAGGCATATATAATTATATTTTTATCATTGTATGATATCCAGCTATATTTATGCATGTTATGACTGCGTTGTAGCATCTCTCCGACATTTTGTATTGTAGCAACATCTCACTTTTGGGAGTGATTGTTTATGGGAGGCTTGTTTTCTCATTTCATATGACTTATGCCTCACTATTTTGTACTAATTTTCTGTTCTTATACATGATGTTATGGCTCCATATTGGTATTCATTGTTGATGTGTTGATTTACCCTGCCATTTCCAGTTTTATGCATTATATTCCTACTTTTCCCATTTGGGAATATTACAAAATCACATTTCGTGGGTTTTGTAGGAGACAGAAATTGTATCGTGAATGGGAGTTAAAATGGCGAATAGCTGATTGCGATGAAGGGTAAGGGGTCCATAATTTTTATTAAGTGCGGTAATTTATATCATATGATATATGATATAACCAAGGTTTTGTTGTGGTGCGGGTAAAATATGCGATAAAATAAATATACGGTAAGTTAAAAAGGAAATATGATATGGTTGTTGATGGGTGTGCGGAGTTGCTTTTTAAATATAAAAATTGGATTTTATGAGTTAAAAAATGGGTTTTGAAAAGGGAAATGAGAGGCCGGACTTTTGGTTTTTATTGGGAAAATGAAAGGTGAAAGAGGGAAAATGAAATGATTGAAGGTAGAAATGAAATTTTCTCACCACTATACTTTGACATTGACACTTTCATCTTATAATCAAACTAAAAAGGCATATTGATTCCTTGGAGAATGATGACTATACTTTGAAATTATTTTGAAAAATTGTAGTGCTAACAGGATGCATGGAGAAACTCTTATTTATTTTTACTGTTTAACTGTTTTTACTGCATAGATCTGTGTTTTTGTATCATTTGGTTCAAATGTCTATTGCATATCTAAGGAATGTAAGCAACCATATTTGTTGTTAGGGTTGTTTGTCACACACAGCTAAAGTGAGCTCTTTTCGTACACTTGCGTTAAGAATATATGCTAGCAACCAGCTTCCTAGTGCTCCTTCTACTTTGCACCACTTGATTTCCCTTTCTTCTAGCCAATGTTCTTTATGTACTATGCATGTACACAGGCCTCATCCACCATTATGGGTTTGAAGAGCATTAACTTATTTCATATATGGCTATGTATACCCCCCATATAATTTAGGAGTACGTTTGGGTTTTTTGGGGAGATACCTAGAATTGTGGCCATCTTTTTAAATTCGTCGACGTACTATTGTACACTCTTCCCTTGTTTATACCTGAAGTAATGCCATCAGTTCCACTCGTCCTCTACATACCTAGTAGGGTAAAATTTTGATTTTGTGAGAGTTTTTATCAAATCCTCCCATTAGTTACTAAAGGATCTCCCTCCAACCTTAAGAATTTTGTGACTTTCCCACCGAGTCAAGGGATGGCCCTCTAATTTCATTCGAGTAAATAAAATTTTCTATTCTTCCTCTATATGATGAATACTAAATTAAATTTATAATCGCTGCAATTAGTTATTTAACTTTAAAGTGTTAATATCACCTTGGTTTATCTTGATTTCAACCTTCACTTCCATCATGAACAGGGAATATGAATGGTTTACAATACTTGAACTAGGTTAATGCTTTTCATCTTCTTTCTTGGACTCCCTCTCTAGTTCTTCATGACCCCCCAACATAGAACCTCCATCTTCTTTAAATAGCCTTGACTTATTGGTAAGGGATGTTTTCTCTCTCTTGTATCTAAAGTTGTCATACATAAAATTAATTCCATACAATATACTAGCCTGTGACTAAGCCTAAAAATACCCAAGGGTGAAATTCCCATACATATGAGTGGTTATATTCTATGAAATAAATCTAACATATTAATATCTTTGTAAAACATAAAAATTAACAGAATGCATGCCTATTGGTTGCTTCTTCCAATACTGCATTATCTAGTTGTAAAGTTGGTTTCTCAAGTTTCATTACATTGTCAAATTGATGTGTTATCTCTTTCCTGTTCAGTCTTCTACTATTTTTATTCACAATTTGAACTTGATTCATGGCCCCTAATTGAGATTCCTTGCTCGTGTTGATAACCATGTTATGAAGCATATTAAATTAAACCTCTAAGGCTACCAGTTGATTCTTTTATTATACAAATATGTTCATGATTGTTGAAACTTGAGTGATTACTTGTTCATTCTCATGATTTTTTGTAATTGCTATAAAGATTGATGTTCCATTACCATGAATGGATTCATGATGGTCTCTTAACACCCACTTAATTACTTTAAACTCATGATAATTCACAATGATATGATGGTAGAGAGGTATTTTAACCACCTTAAAATACATCACTTGGTAAGCCACACAAAGACCTTGCAAAATTTGAAGCACCAAAGAAGGAAAGAAGGTTCCAAAGCACACAACCAAAGAAAACTAGATGGAGTCACAAATAACCAAGAGAGTGAATATGTTAAGCCCTATATAAGCCCCATGTTAACCCTAAACCCCTTATTAAGCCCTAGATATTGAGTGATTACATTTCTACTGTTGTTATGTAGGCTAGAACCCCTCATTGTCCCATTTTATTATAATTGTAACCATCGACATCTATATATATATATATATATATATATATATATATATATATATAGATAAACAAGAGAGCTAATCTATTAAGACCCATGTTAACCCTAAACCCCTTATTAAGCCCTAGATCTTGAGTGATTACATTTTTATTGGTATATTGTTATGTGGTCTAGAACCCATCATTATCCCATTTTATTATAATTGACACCATGAGTCTTATAATTTTTATTGTACATTGTAAAAATAGGTTTCTCCCTTGAAGAGGACTATAATTTTTGGTTTCTTATCATTTTTAAGGCACAAGGTTCATAACATTTGGTATCAGAGCTCATGATCCTAGGGTTTTGCTAGTTCAAATAGGTCGTGGTGGAATTTTCAGTAAAGTTTAAAACATTGAAACTTGAAGAATAATAAGAAAAAATATTGGGCAATATCTATTTCAAATTTCAAATTTCGATATGCTATATTTTTGGAAATCTACACCAAGGAAGTTATGGTTTCTAAATTCTCTTGTAAATAGGTCAATTCAACATTTTCGCTATACAGTTTTTTATATGAGGTTTCAAACCATGAAACTTGAACCACATTGAGGTGAAATCCTGGTGATCATCTACTTCAAATTCACTAACTTGGTTTGCTATAAATTTGGACATGTTCTCTAAGGAATTGCAGGTTCTTGAATGCTCCTAAATTAGTTTCAAACATGCCAGTTTGGAATTTTTGCAAAAAAAAATAAAAAAAAAATAAACAAATAAATAAAAAATAAATACTGGGAAGTTTTAGATAGTTAGAATTAGATCATATAAAGAAGAAATCTCGGGTAACATATGGTTCAATTTTTATAATTTGGTTCACTATACTTTCAAATATATACCTTGTGGAATTTAGGATTTATGAACAGGTTAACTCGTTAATTTTGCTATATCTTATTTTCTGAGACTTTTCGGACTTTTCCATATTCACTAATTTCACAAGACATACAAAAGTACCTTCGGTACAAATTTCAGAATTATATTTGAAGAATTTGACATGTGGCATGGTATACAAGTTTTGCTCATGGGAAGAGGCCAAGATCAACAAGTTTTGTGAAAGTTATCATAACTTTCACTTAGCACATCATTCCATTGACACATGTGGAATTGCATGAAAGGAATATTAGGTGATTACAGACCAAATATTTAGATCCAGAAGGAATCAAATATCAGAGATATATCAATAAAAACTTAATCCATTCAAATAATCTCCAAATTAAGGAATGTAACTTACAAGTGACCTAATTATTGATTAAAATATCCCATTTTTTTATGACTAATAATTGTGATAAAGAGGAGTACTATTATTATTTTCCAACATGCCTCCAAAGAAAGCTACTACACTAACTAAATCTACCTAAGTTTGATCCTTAACTCATGAAGAAAGTGAAGACTTAGAATTTAGGCTATCACAATTAGAGAAGATAGTTAATGAAATAGATGGTATTATATTGAAAAAAAATTATTTATCAGGTTCTCAAGAAAAAATTAAAAGAGAAATATAAAATAAGATGAATAAAAATAAGTAATATATGCAAAAATCCATCACGAAAGAAATTGTTTTATGGAAATACAAACCTACAGATAAGTATGCTTTCCCTAAGTGTGGTGGTGCACTTAGAACAACAAAAAGAAATATATCGGACCTTTTTCTTAAAATTAATAGATAAATGGAGAGAAACCTACTTGTAATCTATTCTCTTTCCCATGCCTCCCTTCGTCGCTTTCATCGCTCTCAATCCAACTTAACTCACCTGATTGATACCTACAATGGAAAACAAAAGATAGAAAATAACATAAAGGTAATATGATCTATTCAAGTTAAACAAATTCAATCGATTAAATTCATAAATACACATATAACATCATTGACATGTGCATTAGGAAAGGAACAAATGTCTTTATTATGAAGTAGAAGGAAGAGTACAACCAATTGATCGATTCGTTGTCACTCATCTAGCTTGAGTCCCATCCTCATCACATCCAACATCAACAACCCAACAGCATCACAGTACATGTGCAATACCTCCAAGAGTTGTGATCTCATCGGCATAACTCTACTTAACAAAAATTCTTTCTCTCTTGTGCACTATGTTCAATGCTCTATTATAAGTAGATGAAGGTAGTTTGACATAGACGAATCATTAAATGAATTTCCTAAAAATGGATGAAGAGGTTTCCTTTTTCATGGGAATAGGAGGATAAGAGTTTTAATTACTTCATGGGTTCCAAATTCGAAGCTATCAGATGAGGTGAAAGCTGAAACAACTTATAGAAGTAACTAGATGTTGGGAATATTCCCATAATCCAATGAACAATTTTCTCCCAGTCGACCAATGCACCCTAAAGTGGGCCTAGATCCTTTGCAACATAGACTTGCATGGGAGTAGATGCTCTGCAAAGAAATTACAACTGTCTAGCGGTGCGTTGATGGCTCAATGGGGCACTTCAACTGGCATCTAAGTAGTGAGACTTTCATGAAGGAAAACCACCAATGGAATGAATTGTTTAAGGCATGTAGCAACTAATTTAGAGTATCATAGACCCCAATAAATATTGATCTGTGTTTTGGGATGATTTCCAAATTAACCTGTAACAGTTGCCCCCTAAAGCATGAAGTCAAAAATGATAATGTTGAGTGATTTTCTTTATGATGTGATGAGGAGGAACTGAAGCGGACGACAACCTACATCAATTGAAATACGTTACATCATGATATCTGTTCATCTTGGACATGAATTGCTGAGGGAGGCATATCCCATACTCAGCACATAAAATATCATAACATCAGAAATTCATCTACATATATAGACCCATGATAGGATGAACATCTGAATAATGACCATCGTACAGATGATTTGGTACTTCTCCTGAAATTGCAGCTCGGATGGATGAAACTAGATCCGGGGTCTTCTATCTCGTTCACTCGATCGCTTAAAGTACGATTCTAAAGTCGAACATGGGAAGACACCTTCTGATTACCAGCCAATGAAGTGAGCCATTAACAGACGCGAGAGAAACCATCATTGATGATAATGGCTCTCAAGGTACTGCAGTACATTATGCATGGTGTGAATAGATGATCTAATGTTGAACACCATACAAATTCTTTCGGTCGAAGGCCTATGATGTCAACCTGTCTCCGGAAGCGAGAAACATGTCGTTGATGTAAGCAAGATCCAAGGTACTGAAAGGTTGTTTCTAAGTCAACTTCCTGGATGATGAGATGATGTAGAGAGGAAGCGACTCGCCACAGGAGGGCATTGATGTTTCCCCCATCAACGACACGTAACGGGATTAATGATTTTGGAGACAAAATGTGACTAATGAAGAAATGTCAGGGATGGCAGACATGAAATGAAGGTTTATGAGTATTGCAAAGGATGAGGAATAATTGGGTGACTTGTCTTGAAAATATCGACGACACTGAATGGATTGGCAACATTTGACCCAAAACTGAAGTGATCGATGGTGTGATAGACCATAGGTATGATAGACTTTCAAGCAGATTACCCAACCCAAAACTCATAGAGATGAAGTGAATAAGTGTCATGTTCAAGAGAAACTTGCTACCATAAAGTGTTTTATCCCTTTCCAATTTTCCCCAGTCATTGTTGACCAGTACATCTTTATTTTTTAACAAGCTTGAGGAGGATAACATATGCTTGATGTATAATTCCACCCTTCGGGTGAATCCATCGCTATTTGATGCTTTAACGAGTCTAGCAAAGTTGAAACTCAATCTTTTCATGATGTACAAGCCTGTCACTATATGATGCTTTCACGAGTCTAACGACAGTGAGAACTTGGTCCTTTTTCATGTTTAGAGAGTCTTAAAAGGGGACTAAAAGAAAACTCCACAAGTTCTTTTTCGTATAATATTCCCTCAGATCCAAAAAAGTGTAAAATAATACCTGAGAGAACCTCCTAGCCATGTTTGACTGGGGTTTTCCTTTATCGTAATCATAATCTATCTCAGTGGGGAAAAGGGTTAAACTTATACTGAGTAGATGTCGTTTCAATTCCTTTTATGAGCACGGAAGGACAAGCGCCCAACAATCTTTTCATATTTTGAGATTTTGAAAAGGGCTAAAAGAGAACTCCAGGGGGGTTCCTTTTTTGTATTTCACAAAGATTGAAAAAGAGATAAAAGTGCGCTTTGAATTCCTTTTTCATGTTTAACAAAGCTCCAAAAAAGAGATAAAAGTATGCTTTGAGTTCCTTTTTCATGTTTAACAAATCTTGAAAAAGAGATAAAAGTGTACTTTGAGGTCAAAATTGCATTTCACAATCATGCACGGCTAACTCATTGTAATCAGCTATAAACCTCCTCAAAGAACCATCAAATGGATTAAAAATACCTGTTTAAATAGTAAAAATGGGTAAAAACCATAGTCATTTCATTAAATATGCATAAATTAATCAAAAAGACTATTAAATTAAGAAATTACCAAGTCATTTTTACCATTTCACCTTTACCATTCGAATTTTAGTACTCTGAGCCTGTTTTACCCTCGAACTTCAGCAACTAATTGCGACAGATTCTGTGGATCATTTCTCGTGTCGTCTGGACCAGGTAGAAGATCTTACCCTCCTCTTTCTATTAATTGCATTCTTGTTCAGTTTCATGCATATTTTTTAGGGTTTTGGGGCTCCTAGGGTAAATTTACAATGCCCTAGGACCAACGCACCCTTGCATATTGAAAATTGTGTAAAGAGGCTGGAAAGAGGCCCCGTTCCTCTGCAATTCTCTGTCTTCCACTCAGGGGTGCATTGGGCGTAATTCAAAAAGTTGTATCTTGTTTTCTACCAAAAATTTCTCCAGTTTTTTGCACGGAATGGATCCTAACTAAGCCTATGTTGTGATTTCAGACTTTGATTAGATTAGAATGTCAATTACATGGCGAGAAAGAGAATATGAAGAACATGATATGCTTGCCCTAAATGACCCTGGCACTATGAGAGCCCTCAGAGACTGTGGGTTGCTCAAGTACTTCAAATTGTCAGGCATGAGGCAACACATGGAACTATTGCAGTTCTTGATCTATTCATTGGACCCGGCACTACATGCATTTCACATTGGGGACAAATTCCTCCCAATATTGGTTGATGGCATTTACTTTCTGACAGGTTTGTCGAGATGTGGTGCCCCCATTTCCCTTGCAGGCTCCATTCGTGGAGGTGAAACAGTGAAGGGCTAC
Organism: Pinus albicaulis; assembly: GCA_034641835.2. NCBI lineage: Eukaryota > Viridiplantae > Streptophyta > Pinopsida > Pinales > Pinaceae > Pinus > Pinus albicaulis. The sequence continues at coordinate 444,917,332 of CM076583.1, forward strand.
ATCTGACAATTTTGTCAAGCGGGAGCTGAGCCTAGCAAAGATGGAAAGATAAATATCAAATATGTACGTGATATTCCTTTGTGAACGCTCATATTCACTATCGCAAAGCTATCTGGCAGTGTGACACTACATGTCGTGAACAGATCATAAATGCAGTATGTGCTTGAGTGTCTCGAGCCAACCGTGTTCAACTGGGCTGAAGCAACACTCCTTCAGATGAAAGAACAACTGACCAAGGTAAAAAGTGGAAAGACCAAAATTTTAAGCTATGGGTCGATCTTGATCACTTTTGTTTTGGAGCTAGTTCCATTGATGCAGCCACAACATGTGACACTGGGATTGGCTGGTCCTAGAGATCCATGGATGCAGCGATAGGTCGAGTTGATGGCTAGACATGTTGGTCAGTCATCAATCTCATTTTCCATTTCATTCTTCAATTGGCTCCGAAGACAAAATATCTTCATAGAGGAGCATCCATATGCAGGGATGGATTTCCACAAAGATCCTGATTTGATTTTACCAGTCAGCGCTCAATGGGGTGCTATAGGTCAAATGTTGACCAAGTTTTTTATTTTTTGGGTTTTTTTTACATATTTTTGTGTTTTTATATGTTTCCAAGACTAAACTAAAGATTTTTTATGTATGCAAATGTAGGTACCATTCAACCAATGGTTCATGCACAGCAAGCGGGAGGACCAAAAGAGAGGATTGTCGGGAGAGCAGTCCTTCAGGATTTGTATTTAGCCGAGACTCTTGCTGAGTTGCAGCAGCATGTGGAGGGATTGACTCTTGGGATACCGGATGCCCGAATCGAGGAGTTACCTATGAGGCTACATCGCCATACCATTGGTGTGCCTAGCCATTGGATGAGGCTATTGTGCATGATAGCTCAGGCAGTGACCTGCTATCATGAGCATCACTAGGTTTACTTAGATCATGCTATGTCAGTATACATTTTGAGTTCAGATAACTAATGTGTCTTAGACACAATTTTGTAAAAAAATCGATATAAATCTATTTTAATTTCAGTGTTTTTCTATGATTATGTGCAATCTTATTCAATTGTATGATGTGAATTGAAAATTTATATTTACATATGTTGCAAATGTCTATTTATCACATAATTCGCCAATGAATCAACCAGAGTGTTAAAGTTTCTAGAAATATGTTGATATTGAATGTAATAAAAATGTCTTTCCAAAAGACAAACTCTAAGTAACATGCAATGAATTACTGGATTTCGGATAGTATAGACACCAGTAAGTTGTAGTACGACAATTTGTGAGTCCAACCTGATGATGATGTGGAAAATTCCCAGTGAAATGGCATCAGAGAGTAGTTTAATCAACCCGCTATACTCAGCGATATTGTTGGTTGATCGACCAATACAAATCCCTTGGAAAATCACTAACTCGCCACTTGCAGCAAAGGTGGCCCGTGCTGCAGAGGATAAATTCTAAGTATTGATACTAGCACCATCGACATATCCAACAAATGGTTCTGAAGATTCTGACATCTGCAAAAAATGCAAAGAGGATTACTACCATATTAAAAAATATAAAGGACACACTACTACACACACGCAATCAAAGCATATAATACAGTGTTTACTATGAAAAATCATGCATAGTAACGTTTAAGATACAACCCATTTCGAGGTTGCAACAATGGAATCCCATCATAATCTACCAATTCATAGGCACCCTTATCCAGAATGTGCTTGACAATGTAGGGGCCATGCCATAATGGTTCAAATTTCCCTATTCCTATCTTATCTGCTTCCTGATCATAAAGCAAGATGAGGTATCCTTCCAAGAAGGTGCAAGGCTTGACATTGCGGTTATATTGCTCCTTAATTCTTGTCTTATGCGCTTCATTGGCCAATGTGGCTTCACGACGTGTTTTTTCTAGATGGATGAGATCTAAAATACGTGCCTCTTCTTTAGAAGTATCAGGTAGCGGGTCAATCGCGAGTTTCAACAATGGTATTTCACATTTTATCAGTAAGATAGATTCCACAATGTAAACCATATGAAAGGGATTGAATCCGGTCGCATTTCTCATCAAGGTTCGATATGCCCACAAATCCGAGTATAGGATCAAATGCCAGTTTCGTTTATGAACCCCGATCATGCATTGAATCATACGCTTAAGAATATTTTTGATAGCTTCAACTTGTTCATTAGATTGTGGATAATAAGGGCTAGAACTATCATGTGACAGTCCTAACTTGGCAGTCAACTCATCCATCATGTGATTGCGAAAAAAATTTCCATGATTTGTGACTATGGCTTGCAGTACACCAAATTGTGAAACCACATGGTTAAAAAAGAACAATGCAGTTGTCTATCCCGTGTTGTTGAATGTAGGCATCACCTCAAACCACTTGGAAAAATATTCAACGACGACAATAATATACCCATTCCCCCCGGACGAGCAGGGGTTACATGTCGTGAATTCAATGCCCCATTTTGCAAATGGTCTAACAGCGATGACAGGATAAATTGGTGCTGGCAGCAAGCGGGTTTTAGGATCAAATATATGGCAAGCATGACAACTTATAACTGTGATAATGCAGTCGCAAAATATGGTAGGCCAGAAGTATCCAACATGGAGAATCTTCTGCATGGTAGAATAACCAGACAAGCGTCCACCGCATGCACCATAATGGCAATCATTTAGAACTTTTTTAGCTTCCTCATGCGTGAGGCACCTATGCAAAATCGTATCTGATGAGCTCCATTATTAGACATATTTAGTGGGGTTAATGGTCACCTTTTTGCCTTCTTAAATATATTTTTCTTGAATTTTTATTATTTTTTGGTTTTATGATGCTATTATAGGTGGTGATTAAGGCTAACATACTCTAAGTGCCTAATATGAGGTTGAGTGCATAAAATCATGAATTATTAGCATTTTTTTAAGGATTTTATTGTAAAGACTTGGAGGAGACAGCAAGGATAAATTATAGGAGGATTTTCCACCCTCCTTGACTCTCAAAGGCAGCCAAAGGATCCCAAAGATTCTCTCTAGAAATTCGAATTCCAAAGGCAGCCAAAGGATCCCCAAGGATTATCTCCAACAATTTGAATTCTAGAGGGAGCCAAGCAACTCAAAGAGGAGTGCACTCAAAATTTGTTTACTTGGAGTCAAGTGGACTCAATCACTATTTTCTAGGGATCTGCTGGTAGCTACCTTATAAAATAAATAGAGCAAAGCTAGAGCTAGGAAGGGTCAAAAATTTGTTGCAAGCTATTAAGCTTTTTATTATTTTAGTCAGTGATTAAACTTCCATAAATGTATGAGGCTATTCTTTTATGAGATGAGTAGAATGATTTCATTTTACTGATTTAAGTTTTAGAGAGCTAGGCTTATGGGTTAGGGCCCAATCCACATGCCTCAGCCTCTATGTTGTATTTGTTATCTTCTTTCTGTCATTCCATTAGTTCCGCTTCTGATAATTTTCTTTACGTTTCAAGTTGTTGTTTAGTTTTTCTTTCAGTGTGTTGTTGTAGGTTTCATTTGCTTGTGAGTAATAGAATAGAATAGAAAAACCAAAAATTTGTGGATCAATACCCCCTTCTCATCTATGTCAATAGAGCTCGATGAGGGCAAACCTTCCCACGGACCCAAAAACTGATTTTTGTTCATGTTTCTGAGATTAAAAGTAGAGTTGCATTACCATTTTCCAGTCTTCCTTTACACTGTATTTTTTAGGCATTTGTTTGTTTCTTTGCACATAAGTTAGCAGGTTGATTGTAGGAATTATTGTTAAAACCCCAGAGCAACTCTGTGGTGCCTCCCCGCTTCATTCTCCATCTTTGTCTTCACAATCTGCGCACTGCTATTACGCCCTCCATTTCCGCTTTTTCCCGCTTATTCTCATTGTTGCACCCATATTCTTATTCATAAAAGCACTTAAAACATCCATCCCACCTTATTCCTTTGTTTTTATTGGTCATGGTTTCCTTGCCCTTTTTTTAACGCAAAATCCTTGAAAACCATTAAAATTTTACCTTCGTCTTTCCTCATCAAAACTCCCACTACAGTATTTTGCAAATCACAAATCGCAGTTTTCATTTGGTACCCATTAACACTTACCGCTTCCGACACCGATTGCAATATCATCATCGCACTCCGCCACCAGTCCTACTGCCATGTTACCCATCGCATTTTGAAAATTAAAGCCTTACCACAAACACATTTCGCATTTCACAAATTTTACCCTTTTCCTTTAAGACTTACTGCTCCAAATGCCGATTGTGATATCGCTCTGTACTCCGCCACACCGCAAATCACAAATCGCATTTCGCAATCTTTATCCCGTCGCAAACCACATTTCGCAATATTTATCGACTCCTTGTTAACACTTACCGCCCTTGTCTTCCGATTGCGATATTGCAATATTGCATATCGCAGATCGAAACCTTTACCCTTTTCACAAATCGCATTTCACTCCTGCTCCCGAACTATACTCCCACTTCTCCACCATCGCACTTTTTGAATCATTCTGCTCCAAAGCATTTTTTTGATATTATAAGCTTTAATAAGGTTTAAACCCGCTCTTTCCACCTCTAAGCCTTGTGTTATGTGTTTAAGCCCTCCATTAGCATCTTTAGCCCTTTTTCCTCCAAACTTCAAGGAACACTTTTTCAAGTTTAGTCAAGTCATGAATAGTTGCATGGTTAGAAGCATGGTAGCATGGTAGATAGATCATAGGACAAGTAAAGTGAAATTATTTGTTTGGCCAAGTTAAGTATGGTTTATAATTAGTTTCCTTTCTGCCATTTATTTTTAGCAAGTTAAATTAGTTCCCTTTCCGTCATTTCCTTTCTGCAATTTAAATTAGTTCCTTTCTTCCATTTATTTTCAGCAAGTTAAATTAGTTCCCTTTCCGTCATTCCATTTCTAAAATTTAAATTATTTTATTTCCTATCATTTATTTTCAGCAATTTAAATTAGTTTCCTTTTTGTTATTTCCTTTCTACAACTTAAGTTAGTTTCATTCCTCTCAGTTCCTTCCAGCAATTTACTTTCTGGTTCTCATCATAGTTTAAGAAATAGTAGAACTTTGTAAAATAGAAGAGGATGACATGAGAAGAATGCATCTGTTGTGTATATAGAATTGTCCAAGTTTGTATGAACCTTGGGTTGATAAAGTAAAGTAGGGCAGCCCCTGGGAGTTGCATCACTCTTGGTGCAATACCAAGGCTCACCACTTTTTGGCGTCGTTCCCGGGGAGGTGTCTAGTAGATGCTTTGATTTTGTTTAAGCATTATTTTTGCTTTCCTTTCTTTTAATGTTATTTCAGAAATATTGAGAAAAAAGAGATCTAATTTTCATGCCTCGTAGGAGTAGGAATACTCAAATACAAATCTTACATAAAATCCCCACATCACCTCCTAGCCACCCTTCACTCTTCTTCGGTGGCAGTGAGACTGAACTTCCTATAGGAGAACCTTATAAATACTTTGAGGAACCTATTGGGGAAGAAGAAGAAGACCTTGGTCCAACTAAGGGACCTACTTCACCTATCTTAACAATGGCTGGGATCCAAAGAGCCTTTCCCATAAGAGAGGCAGATGGGCATACTAAGATGAAAAACATTAGCCCCTCAGCTCTTCCACACTTTCATGGACTTAACTCTGAGGACCCTAATACTTTGATGTTTGAATGTTCTGTTGTTTGTAGGACTTATGATTACACTTCTGATGATCAGAATTTTAAGCTATTCCCATCCACCCTTAAGGATGCAGCCTTGCACTGGTTCAAGGGTATGCCTAGGGATAACATCACTACCTAGGCACATACGGAAGGGACCTTTAGCAGCAAATACAAAGACTACAATAGGTCCAAGGAAACTAAGGATGAGATCTTTAGGATGACTATAGGCCCGGATGAATCCTTAGAAGACTATGAAGAGAGGTTTCAATTGAATTATAAGAGAGCCAACTGTACTCTTGATCCTAACTCACTTAAACTTGTACTTCTTAGAGGGATCAGAGAAGAGATGATATAAACCTTTAATATGCTATCGAGAGGATATATCTACCAACAACCCTATGAAATAATCAAAACTATCTTCTGGAACCATTCTAGGGCATTTAGGAAGAAGGTCAGAGCTAGCCAAAGTACATCCAATACCCCTTCCTCTTCCACCTCCATCAAACATGAGATTGGGAATATGCTAGAGGACTTCAAGTGTGACATGTTGCACACCCTTGCTTTGCAAATGGACACAATTTAGGTCAAAAGGAAGCAAGAGGAGGCAGAGAGAGCCTTGGCCATGTTTTTTCTTAGATGTACCAGGAAGCACCCAAGAAATGAATGTCCACTGAATGTCATAGAGTTTTTCTTAGTCTGTGAAGAGAATCATGCCACAGAAAAGTGTCTCTCCTTACCTGGACTTAAGGTTGTATATCAAGGTGGGAAAGCAATGCCAGAGAAACTCGGTTTCATAAAATAGAGAAGTTCTCAAGGCCCTAGGCCATATCAACAAGGTATGCAAGGTGCACCTTACTCTTACTATCAGAACAATCAGAGTGCACCCATGCAACCTTCGTACACCCCCACTCCTCCATCCTGGTCTACACCTCCTATTTTCCCTTATAACCCTTCATATCATCCTCAACCAGTAAACCAACCATTCCAAAAATATGTTCCACAAAAACCTCAGTGGAACAATCCATTCCAAGGGTGGAGGCCTCAAAAAAATCAACCACCTGCTCTAATTCCTCCACCCCAACATCAACCTCATCTTACTCATGCTACTCCACCTAGGCCACCTATACCTTCACAACCCAATCCAAACTCAAACAAAAGATAGGCACAACAGACTCCCAGTGGAGAAAAATCCTATCTGGCTTATGTTGTGGAGATACAGGAGTTTAATCTTAGGTTGGGAAGATTACTCCCAAACAACCATCCTCCATCTCCACCCGTAGAGGTTGAGGAGGAAAATGAATAAGGTAACACTCAGATCCAGCAACATCCCTTTCCTAAGTGCTTGATCCACCCTAGTCAGCACACCCTAGAGGAGGCTGAACTCCTCGGAGAATTGGAAATTTTTTGTGTAAAGATACCACTTTTCCAGACCATTAATGATGTCCCTATCTAAAATAGGCTCATCAAATAAAAGTGTTTCAAGAAACCTAGGAGAAGGAAGAGAGATACCCCCACCATCAATGTGGTAGGACAACTGTCTGACCTAATGCTAGGGAGGGTGATATCTCCAAAGTATCTGGACCCTGGTAGTCCAATTGTTGATGTGAATATAGATGGTGTCCTAGTCCCCAACACTCTGATTTATCTAGGGGTTTCCATCAACTTCATGACCAAGGAAACTACGTTGAAACTTAATCTCCAAGGGAATTTGAGGAAAACCACAACAGTTCTGCAACTTGCAGATCGATCCACAGTAACTCCGGAAGGAATTGTTGAGGATGTTATGGTTACCATTGACTCTTGGGAGTATCCTACATATTTCCTGGTGCTACAACCAAAGACAAAGTTTAATAGTTATCCCCTGATCTTAGGGAGACCTTGGTTAGCTACTGTATATGCTTATATTAATTATTAGGCCAGAAACATGACTTTCAAAAATGGGCCTTTGTCTAAACAACTAGTGTTACATCCTCTAGCCTAGCCTTCCATTGATCATGATATCCCTATATGGTTCGAGGATGAAGAAGATGAGTTATATAACACTGCCCCTATATGTACCATAGATTCTATTCTTATAGGGGGGCAACTTGATGAAGATGAACTCATCAACCATGCCATTCAAAACCAGTCCTCCACTATCATTCATCTGGAAACCTTAGTCAAAGAGTCTGAAATCCAACCTTAGATGGAAGTGAACTCAGTTGAGTCAACCTCTAAATCCACCAAGGTTATTGATTTTGGCCCATCCAGATCTCTGAAAATCAACCCAAACCTCTCGAATGAAGAAGAGAAGCATCTATGCCAGCTTTTGAAAGAGAATCGAGATGCATTTTCTTGGGATTACAAAGACATGAAAGGGGTGCATCCTTCAGTGTGAAAACATCATATTTACATCAAATAAGGATGCAAGCCTATGAGACAACCCCAACGAAGGATGAACTTGACTCTAAAGGACATATTAAAAGAAGAGCTATAGAAACTATTGGATGTGGGGTTCATATATCCTATATCCGACAGTAATTGGGTATCCCCTCTTGTAGACCAAGTCTTGGATGGCCTTGTAGGGAATAAGTTCTTTTCCTTCTTAGATGGGTTCAATGGGTACAATCAGATTCAAATCAGCCCTGAAGACCAGGATAATACTACTTTCACCTGCCCTTGGTGTACCTTCACTTATATAGTCCTACCATATGAGTTGTGCAATGCCCCAGCTACCTTCCAAAGAGTTGTCCTGAGAATATTTTTTGAGTTATTCCATGAATTTTTCGAAATCTACATGGATGATTTCACACCATATGGGGATGAATTCCGGGAAGCTCTCTCCAATTTGGGAAAAGTACTATGAAGGTGCATTGAGATGCATCTCTCCTTGAGCCCAGAAAAGTGTGAATTCCTGAAGAAATCAGGGGTTGTATTAGGACACTCCATATCCCAATCAGGAATATAGGTAGACTCGAACCAAATCAATATCATCAAAAGGGTACCTGCTCCTCAAAAGCATAAATATGTCAGGAGTTTCTTAGGCTTAGCTAGTTATTATAGAAGGTTCATCAAAGATTTCAGCAAGATGGCTTCTCCATTATTTGGGTTATTGGCCAAGGATTCTGATTTTATTTGGTATGGTCCTTGTCAATAGGCTTTCAAGCTCATTAAGAAAAATTTGACTACTGCCCCCATCCTCCGAGGTCCAAATTGGACTCTTCCTTTCTTCATCCACACTGATGCATCTGACAAAGTTGTAGGAGAATAATTAGGAAAATTAGAGGACAAAATCCCTTATGCCATTTATTTCATCAGCAAGAAATTTTCCAAGTCAAAGCTGAATTATACTGTTACTGAGAAGGAAATGTTAGCCATTATCCATGATTTAAACAAATTCAGGCATTATGTAACTGGATATCAAACCTTTATTCACACTAACCATGCAACCATCAAGTATTTAATGAACAAACTGGATGTTAATGCTAGGATAATTAGATGGTTGTTACTTTTGTAGCAATTTGATTTGACTATTGTTGATAAACCTGGAAAGAAGAATGTTGTTGCAGATTTTTTGTCCACGTTATCTCTCCCTACAAGTGAAGAAGGAATGGTGGATGACCAGCTTCCAGATGACATCTCTTTGCTATATTAGCACTCTCACCATGGTTTTCTAATATAGCCAACTACTTTGTTGCTGGGAGAATCCCTCCTAATACTTCATTCAAGGAGAGGAGCAGAATCATCAGAAAAAGCACCCCTTTCACATGGATTGGGGGAAACCTTTTCAAGCTAGGCCCTGATCAAATCCTAAGAAGATGTGTGAGGGAGGAAGAAATTTTTGATATCCTCTTTGCATGTCATGAAAAAACCCATGTGGAGGCCACTTTGCTACAAAGAGAACTACTTACAAAGTTTTGCAGGCAGGATACTATTGGCCTACCCTTCACCAAGATTCCAGAAGATACACCAGCAGGTGTGACTAGTGCCAAAGGATGGGGAAACCCACACAAAGGGATGAGATGCCTTTGCACCCTCAGGTGGCTCTTGATCCATTTGAAAAGTGGGGCATGGACTTTGTTGGACCTATTGATCCACCATCAGGACAAAAGAAGTATGTCATAGTCTGCACTGATTACCTGACAAAGTGGGTTGAAAAAAAGAGGTGAAGGTAGCAACCGAGGAGAAAGTAGCAAAATTTCTGAGGGAGAATGTGTTTTACAAGTTTGGGTACCCTAGATAAATATTCACTGATAAGGAAGCAATTTTCACCTCTCACGTCATTGAGAATATTTTGAGGAAGAACAACTTTAAAAATAGAACTTCTATTGCTTATCACCCTCAGATGAATGGCCAAGTAGAAGTAACTAACAGAGCTTTAAAGAGCATCCTCACCAAGGTTGTGAGCAGAAGCAAAAATTATTGGGCGGACATATTGGTAGAAGCTACTTGGGCCTACAACACTACTTGGAAGACAACAACAGGATTCACTCCTTATGAACTAGTCTATGGTAAGAAGGCTCTACTTTCAGTTGAGTTTGAATTCAATACTTTAAGAATGGCAGCTAAATTAAATCTAGATCTATCAAATGCCCAAAAATAGATATTGTTGCAACTAAATGGATTGGATGAGTTCATAATGAAAGCACTTCTTCACACGGAGGTAGTTCAGCTGCAAAGGAAGGTCTAGCATGACAAGAACATCAAAGAAAAGACCTTCTAAGAAGGATATTGGGTTTGTTTGTATGATTCAAAGTTTAAATATTTCAAAGGCAAGATGATGACAAGATGGTTGGGACCTTACACATTGGAAAAAAATTTTGATAATGGCGCGGTTCAAATCAGAACCATAGATGAGGAAGGAATCCCCTTGCTTGTCAATGGTCACAGACTTAAAATTTACAAGCCTTTTTCAAGGGCACAGTTCATAAATTCAATTAGAAGAGAGGTGTATGTGATGGGAAACTCCATAGTTTCCCACACCTCCTGGAAAAAGAAAAAAAAAATCCATGGGTGAAAACCTCTCTGAGGCACCCAAGGCAAGCTTGTGGGTTGAAAACCTCGATGGAGGCAGCTCACTTTCCCTCTCAAAAAAAAAAAGGAAGAAAAATATAATAAATATCCATGGGTGAAAACCTCTCTGAGGCGCCCAAGGCAAGTTTGTGGGTTGAAAACCTCCATGGAGGCAGCCCACTTTCTTTCAAAAAAAGAAAATTAGATAAATAAAAATAAATAAATAAAACATATGCATCACTATGTTTTCTGTGTTTTCTATGTTTGTTATTTTGTAGGTTATTAATGGTTTCTAGAAACACAGGGAAGCATTCATCTTCTCTCCCTTTCTATCTTACCATCCATCCCATCATTCACTCCATTCATTTCCATGACTTCCTCCATCACCTCCATACAACACATTCCTCCATTCCTAAGCACAATGTAGCAAGGAAAGAAAAACACAGACTACTACAGACATCAGGGAATTCCTACAATGCAAAAAATTGTTCATGAACGACAAGAAAAAAACAAAGAGAGGAGTTGATAAAGCATACCCCAGGAAAGACAAGAGTGCCACCCATGGAATTTGGAGCACCCCCACGTAGCATCTACAACGGGAATAAATATCAAGAAAGATCAGCAGCTCACTCAGAGAGGATCTCATTCAACAAGTGCTCACTCAGAAAATAAGAAAATAAGGAAGAACGCAGCATATAAGAGGCTTGTCTCCAAATTCCAGCTCCTGCAAATGCCTTGATAGAAACTAGTAAGCTCAGGTATAGCCCCTCACCCCTTGCTATGCATTCATAAAGGCCGGAAATAATTAAATTTGTAGACTAAGAGTTTAAGAGGCAAAAAGGTGACCAGTTAACTTGGCCACCACCATGAAGTATGACTGAAAAAACTAGAAGTACATGCCACCTGGGACAGCAAAAAAAATTAAATCAGCTGGAGTGGAAGAGGATGAGAGGAGGAGACACGCAGTATCAGCCAGTTAACAAGAAGAGGGTCCAACTGTCTACAATAGAGAGATTCAGCTACGTATTTTGGGACATCATGCAACAAGAGCAGCAAGACAGCATCACCCTACCCATGGCCTGGTCCTCTTTCGTAAATATGAGTAGGGAAAATTTTATAGCAACCCAAACAAGGAAAAATTCCACTTCTATCCGTAGAGAAGAAAAGAGGAAGAACCAGAAGAAGAAGAAGAACCAGAAGAGGAACAATAAGAACCAGAAGAAGAAGAGGAAAATACGAAGGGCCACAGAAAAACAAAATAAATGGAAATAGAAGTCATAGAGGTAGAAAAAAGTGAGCAAGAAACAAAATCACAACACAACACCACATCCCCTCAAGACAAAGAGGTAGTTGCCACCTTAGCTCCTCTAAGCGCAAAGAGAAAAAGGTAGACCTCTATGTATTTCAGAGCTGACAAGAGTCAGAGGATAAGTCAGAGAGAGCCAGAAACTCCTCCCATGAGCCCAATTATCATTGAAGAATCACAAAGGGAGGAGGAAATAATCGAAGAAAAAATTCTGAAGGAGCAAATGCAGAAAGCACAGGTAGAGAATTTAGCATTGAAGGAGAAATTTCAGCAAAAAGGGCAGCAAGTAGCCACCATGGCAGACTTATGCATAGAATACCTTCAACACAAATTCCCTTCAGAATCATATGATGTGTACCTCAAGGAGAAATGGCTCCTATTTCAAATCAAAACTCTAGCCTCCCATGGATCACTACCTTTCCAATATTGTAGGCAATTCATGGATTTCTACAAGCAAGCTAACATGGATGATCAAGAAAAAATGGCAGATTTTTATGTGCATAACCTTGTGTTGACAAATCTAGATACTTGGGACCCCAATTCCACAATGGGGGATATGCATCTAATGGATCTATAATCTTGGATGACGAATGAGGACACTAGAGAAAAAGAGATATGGAGGGTCATGGGAAGAAGAACTAGAGAACCCTTATATCTCATACCAGAATTGTTCAGCCCAAGAGGAGTCATCCTTAACCGTTGAGAGATTTAAAAGGACCCTGCACTAGTTGAAAGCTACCTTCAGACTCAAACAGCGGTAATAGGCCACTTTGATGATGTTTCTAGGCAGATAGAAGAAGAGTGCATTATGACCAACCAGAGGAGATGGAACAGGCTTCCTCAAAACCTCAAGAACAGGGAGTACCATACTCCAGAAAGACTGAGGGGTGCATTGGAAAGGGCACCATTATATAAGAGGGCCATGCAGGCTAAAAATATCCAATGGATGGGACTAAGGCTCAGCCCACCTTTGCTATTGGCATTGAATGATGAAAAGGACACATATGCACAAGATAGATAATGGGAGAATGCAGCAAAGAATAATGATTTTTACCCCCTTGGGGAAACCCCCACACTTCTTCCTCAGGAAATCAGGGGGGGCTGTCAAATCCTTGAAGGAAATGCAGGAGGAGGATTAGTTGCCCAAAGGATGATCAACCATTCAGTAGGGGGGTGATGATGAGCTCCATCATTAGACATATTTGGAGGGGTTAATGGTCACCTTTTTTCCTTCTTAGATCTCTTTTTCTTGCATTTTTATTATTATTTGGTTTTATGATGCTAGTATGGGTGGTGATTAAGGCTAACATACTCTGAGTTCCTAATATGAGGTTGAGTGCATAAAATCATGAATTATTAGCATTCTTATAAGGATTTTATCATAAAGACTTGGAGGAGACAGCAAGGAGAAATTATAGGAGGATTTTCCACCCTCCTTGACTCTCAAAGGAAACCAAAGGATCCCAAAGATTCTCTCCAGCAATTTGAATTCCAAAGGCAACCAAAGGATCACCAAGGATTCTCTCCAGAAATTTGAATTCCAGAGGTAGCCAAGCAACTCAAAGAGTGAACTCAAACTTTTTTTACTTGGATTCAAGTGGACTCAATCACTATTTTCCAAGGATTTGTTGGTAGCTTCCCTATAAAATAAATAGAGAAAAGCTAGAGCTAGGAAGGGTCAGAACTTTGTTGCAAGCTATTAAGCTTTTTATTATTTTACTCAGTGATTAAACTTTCAGAATTGTATGAGGCTATTCTTTTATGAAATGAGCAGACTGATTTGATCTTATTGATTTAAGTTTCAAAGAGCTAGGCTTGTGGGTTAGGGCCCAATCCATGTGCCTCAGCCTCTCTGTTGCATTTTTTCTCTGCTTTCTATCATTCCATTAGTTTTGCTTCTCATAATTTCATTTACATTTCAAGTTTTTGTTTAGTTTTTCTTTCAGTGTGCTACTATAGGTTTCATTTGCTTGTGAGTAATAAAATAGAGGAGAAAAACCCAAAATTTGTGGATCAAGACCCCCTTCTCATCCCTATCAATAGAGCTCAAGGAGGGCGAGCCTTCCCATAGACCCAAAAACTTATTTCTGTTCATTGTTTCTGAGATTAAAACTAGAGTTGCATTACCATTTTCCAGTCTTCCTTTGCACTGTATTTTTGTATGCATTTGTCCATTTATTTGCACATAAGTTAGCAGGTTGATTGCAGAAATTATTGTTAAAACCCCAGAGCAGCTCCGTGGTGCCTCCCCGCTTCATTCTCCATCTCTGTCTTCACAATTTGTGCATTGTTGTTACGCCCTCCATTTCTGCTTTTTCCCACTTATCTCACTGCCGCACCCATCTTCTTATTCATAAAAACACTTAAACCATAAAAATTGCCTTATTCCTTTGTTTTTATTGGTCATGGTTTCCTTACCATTTTTTTAATGCAAAACGCTTGAAAACCATTAAAATTCGACCTCCGCCTTTCCTCATCGAAACTCCCGCTACTGTACTTAACAAATCGTAGTTTTCATTTGGTACCCATTAACATGTACTTCTTTCGATGCCGATTGTGATATCTTCATCGCACTCTGATATCGGTCCTACCACCACATCACCCATCACATTTCACAAATTTCAGCCTTACTGCAAACACATTTCGCATTTCGTAACTTTTCCCCTTTTTCTTTAAGACTTACCGCTCCAAACGTCGATTGCGATATTGCTCCATACTCCGCCACACCGAAAATCGCAAATCACATTTCGCAATATTTATCTGCTCCTTGTTAACACTTACCGCTCCTGTTTTCCGATTGCGTATTGCGATGTCGCAGTTCGCAACCTTTTCGCTTTTCGAAAATCGCATTTAGCTCCTGCTCCCGAACTGTACTCCCACTTCTTTGCCATCGCACTTTTCGAATCATTCCACTCCAAAAGAATTTTTTCGATATTATAAGCTTTAATAAGGTTTAACTCGCTCTTTCCACCTCTAAGCCTTGTGTCATGTGTTTAAGCCCTCCATTAGCATCTTTAGCCTTTTTTCCTTCAAACTACAAGGAACACTTTTTAAAGTTTACTCAGGTCATGAATAGTTGCATGGTTAGAAGCATGGTATCATGGTAGATAGATCATAGGACAAGTAGAGTGCATTTATCCGTTTGGCCAAGTTAAGTATGGTTTAGAATTATTTTCCTTTCTGCCATTTATTTTCAGCAAGTTAAATTATTTCCCTTTCCGTCATTCATTTCTGCAATTTAAATTATTTCCTTTCTGCCATTTATTTTCAGCAAGTTAAATTAGTTCCCTTTCCTTCATTCCCTTTCTGCAATTTAAATTAGTTTCTTTCCTGTCATTTCTTTTCATCAATTTAAATTAGCTTCCTTTCTGTCATTTCCTTTCTCCAACTTAAGTTAGTTTCATTCCTGTCATTTCCTTCCAGCAATTTTTGGTTCTCATCATAGTTTAAGAAATAACACCCCTTTGTAAAGCAGAAGAGGATGACATGAGCAGAATTCATCTGTTGTGTATATAGCATTGTCACCTCCAAGTTTGTACAAACCCTGGGTTGATAAATTAAAGTAGGGTAGCCCCTGAGAGTTGTAGCACTCTTAGTGCAATACCAAAGCTCACCAATATCGACACCACAACAATAAAGTGTATCACCAACGATCAGATAATCTTTGTCTTGGTATCAAATACGTCATTGTTGCAAGTGAGAGGTATTGGGCCGAAAATTTTGGGTCTGGAGATAGATGATGAAATCTCCATACCTCAATTCAGATGCCTCAATCATAAACAAAGACTCGTTCGAAATTGATGGTTCCATTGTAGGATCGATACTACTCGAAAGAAGCTCACAAATAAGCTCAGCAAACAATAAAGACTTCTTTGACTTGGATATTATGAATTCCAAATCAAACTCCTAAAAAATGATAATCCATTTTGAATATTTTCCCTCGAGCAATTGACGTGATAGAATGTCTCTCATAGGGTTGTAATCTGAAATGACAATGGTGTTTTGGAGCAGGATATAATGGCGAAATATTTGTACATCTTGAACGACTGCCAAAGTGAGATTCTCAATGTATGTGTACTTAACTTTCATATCATTGAGATTACGACTCAAACAATATATCGGATGTTCAATCCCATCCTCTTCTTGGACTAAAACCATAGAAATGGTTGTATCTGCAGCAGTGAGATACACGAAATAGTCACTATGATAATTTGGGGGATAGATTAATGATGCTCGGATCAGAGTATCTTTAAGACCACCAAAGGAAGCTTGTGCAACTTCATCCCAATGGAAGGGTACCCCCTTTTTCAAGGGTCGAGTAAATCCTTTATCCATTTCGGCATAGTTAGGAATGAACCTCCTTAGAAATTTAGCCTTCCCTTGGAGTCTCTGTAACTGAAGTAGATTAGAAGGAGCAGGCAAATAAATAATATCTCAGACCTTCAATGGATCAAGCCAAATTTTGTCTTTTGACACGACGAATCCAAGAAAACGACCAGAACCAACACCAAATACACATTTGTGTGGATTGAGGTGTATTTTATAGCGACGAAATCGTAAAAATATCGCTCTCAGATGTAGCGGGTGGTCAGCTCGTTTCCATGAATGTGCAGGTAATTCATCCAGATATGGTTTAACTATGTGCTTGATGTCATAAAAATCATAATTCATTTCCCTCTGGAATGTGGCCCTAGCGTTATTTAAACCAAAAGGGAGCTTGTGATAAGCGAATCTGCCCCAGGGATAGATAAAATTGGTTTTATATTGGTCCTCTGGGTGAATTTTAATCTGATTTTAACTAGAGAATCCATCCATGAAAGAAAATATTTCACATCCGGCACATTCATCAATAATTTGGTCGATAAAGGGAGTGGGATAGTTGTCTTTTGGACAAGAATGATTAACATCCCTATAATCGACACACACTCTAATTGTCCCCTGTTTCTTCATGACAAGAACAATGTTAGATACCCAATTGGTAAGCAGAACAGGGTAAATGAATCTAGCACACAAAAAAAATTCAACCTCTTCTTTAATGGCAACAACTTTATTTGGGTGAACAGGTTGAAGGTGTTTTTGCATCGGCTTAACATCAGGATACATTTTAATCTCATGTTCAACAATGTTAGAGTCAATAACTAGCATAAGAGCACAGTAAGTGTCAAGTTCAGATGGAGAACAAGACACACCGACATGAATTTTTTCTACAATACCTGGTTTGGTCGAATATCGATAGAAATGGTTTCTTCGATATTTGATGGGTTTCGCTCATAATTGACGGCGTGGATAGGAATAGAATTCGTCAAGAAATCAACGACACTAGGGTGAAATAGTTCAAATATATTATCTTCACTGTAATCTGGAAGATGGGATTGTTCATGTGATTATTCCCATGATTATTCTTCCGGCATCATGGATTCCATAATTCTCTCATCAGTCGAGAATACGCGTGAAAATGGATCAAAAGAAGTACCAAAATCCAAAGAACGATCAACCCAAATAGTCGGCGACAATGGATTTGGATTGCCCGCATAAGCCAAGAAAAGTGATTGCTATGCTAGCTCAATTGGACTTAGCAGCATGGTGTCGTCCAACCTAACTACTTCATAATAATTGGATATCTTCCTTAAGTCAGATGAAGTGGAAGATATCATGTTGCAGGTCTCTATATGTGTGATTTCCGCCAATGTCGCAGGCGACAGTAACGAAAATTTGCCCATCAGGGAAGGATCCTTAAAGAGTCCTACACCAATGTTCTGAAGAGAAGGTGGGGGTCCGTGAACAAATGGAACACTTCTATTTTCCCGGGAACTAGAAGCAAAGAAAGAGAATTGATGAATGGATGTGATACTTCCTTTATTGGGGAAGATGATCATACAAAAGTAAGTAGATACTACCACAGCCATAGCATAAACCCACGGTCTTCCAAGTAATATATTGTAGTCAAGGGGTTCGTCAATGACCTCAACTTCAATAGTAACTGATTTTCCCCTTAGTTCTACTTGCAAGTTACTAAGAATTCCACAAGGCTTATATGTAAGACCGTCAAAATCTTTCAACGTCGTAGGTGATTGTGACAAAGTTGGCAAGCCAAGTGACTTCTGGCAACTCATTGACACGATACAAGTAGATGCGCCTTCATCAATGATAGTGTGATGAATGAGGTGATTCAAAACATGTTCTTGAATCAAGAATGCTAATTGTGCTGGTAATTATGGCACATAGCCCGTGTGATTAAAGACCACAAGATTTGAATTTGTTGGATCGATTCCACCAATCGCGGACAACAAATCCTGCTTCTGGGAGGGACAATTCTGAAGAACCTCAAGCATTGACATAGCAAAATGGGACTAAGCCAGGTCTTCTAATACATTATAATTTTAATTTGCACGAGCTCGAGGGTTGAATTTCGATTTTTGAACTAATCCCTTCGAAGGATTTATTATTAACTCTAGAAGGACAGGCAGTAGAGACGAGTCAGATGAGGTCAAAGTCGAAGTGGTAGGTTGGTCTGTAGTCTGACCATTTGATGATGACAACAGATTACTATAATATTTACTTTGATTCGACACCAAAACATTAGTTTTGGGCTTCGTGGTAGATAACATAAGTACTTGCGAACTAGAAGCAGGATCCATAGCAACCATATGTGTTTCCGGGTTCAGAAAAGGATTTGTCAACACTACAGATGTGGCAGAAGTATTAAGAAGCTTTGGGACTTTTGAGCAGTGAGTAAAATCTCACGTAAAATGCTCCTCATTACATATCAAGAAAGGGTAACAAGGTTTCCAAAAAGAATTGGATGAATCAGATGATTTTTCCTGCGAGGATGAATTTTATTTCTTCTTAACTTTCCCCTTCTTCCTATTTCCAGGTTTCTTATCACTTTTTCCTTTGTCAGATGACATGGCATGGATTTCAGAAGAATACGTAGGATCAAATTCAATAGGGTTTTGATTTGAAACAACAAGTGTAGGATTAGATAATCGACTTGATGCCAGAGCGCTAACAGAACCAATCACAGCATCGTCGACATGAGTGTCCTTACCAGATGGAGCAGGAGGAACAATATAATTTGGTCGCACCGCATTTGGAATCTTTTCATAGAGCGTGCCAGACTGGGTGTAAATCAGATCCAGATACTAGCACGAGCAATGACTTTCTCTTCAATGACAACACCGCCTTTAGCCACATCCTCGGTGATAGATGGCAACATGGACTTAATAAACCACTTAGCTAAAAGTTGATCAAGAACAAATGTTTTAACCATTCGACGACATCAACGCCACTAAGGTATATGATCCGATATATGAGTAGCAGTGGTCCATTTGAAGCTGGTCAAAATTTCCGTTCCAGTTTCAGATTTGAAGGGTAATTGGAAGTGGGTTAAAAAAGTAGTCGCTAAAGATGTAAAGTTATCAAACGAAGCTCATGGCAATTCAATGTACCACTTCACAGCCAGACCAGTAAGCGTTCGCTAGAAAAGACACAATCTAACAGAATCATCATTTAAGGAATTAGATAAACACCATAAATGATAAGTCATGACATGCGTAGAGGGGTCTTCTCCAAAATTTCCTTTGAATTTTGGAATGTCTGAGGGTAATTTATGAGGAATCATTGGCCACCAAGATAAATAATGAATAGGATCATTGGTGAGCCGATTTAAATCAGGTAACTCTAACGTTGCAACAAATGGCAAATGTCGATTAAGTTCAGGTTGAGCATAACCAGGATAAGATGGAGTTACCTGAGCAGTAGGCCTTTGCATACCAACAAATGGATGTTGTTGTTGGTAACCCAGATAGGGGTAGGCTTGTTGACCAGGACCTGGATAATCTTGATACTGTGGGAATGGTTGATGTGGCCGCCATGGTATTTGATAAAACGGTTGCCTGCTAGGAAAATTAGAACTCGGTTGTGAATAGACAGGGCCAGTAGAAGCCTGTGATAAAGGTAAACTAGCCTACGGTTGCGAAATTCCTGATACAGATGGTTGTTGAATACCAGCCTGGGAAGACAGAGTATGTAGACCCAAAACTTGAGGGTTAGGGGTGGAAGGACTTGCTTGAGCAGACTTACCAACAACCATAGAATAAATGATAGGCGTAGTAGGCACAGATGCAACAAGTTGAACTGGTTGATATTGATACACAATTGTTTGTGGTTGAGCAAGCAAAGTAGGTTTCCATTGGAAAACAGGCATTCTAGCATATGACTTACCTAAATCTGACGAAGTACTACCATATGGACCGAACATCTATGGCCCCCCAGCATATGGACTATAGAGATCTTGCACATAATGACTTTCATATGATGGGTATCTAACAGATACTAGATAAGATGGACGCTAATTGGATGGACCAGCGTGATAGTGAGGGTCAGGCCGTTCAGTACTCGTAAGATATGAACCAAATAAAATTCTAGATGATGACATGGGTGAATTCCATGGACTAGAGGAGACACTAGAGTAGGTTTAATTTAAAGCCTGGTAACCCAGTGGGATGGACAGACCACCATAAATATGAGACTCGGGTGTCGTTGAAAACATCGAAGATGAAGCAACAGTAGATGTTGTTGCAGTTGTAAAAGATGGTATAGTCTGGGATGCTATCTCTGCCATGGTTAAATAACCCAGCAAATACTCTAAAAAATCTATGGGAACTTGAGAATGAAACATATCAAGAGAAGCAGACTAGGTCAAATGAGGAAAATACTGATATAAATGAAGCCTCGATCCAAAATGAGTGGGATATTAAGGGGTTGTCTCTTCCTGAATTTCTTCCTCTATCGAAATCAAACCAGGTGGAAGCACTTCACCATCAGGCCCAAGATAAATTTCAGGTGGTAATTTTTGCGGTAAAGACGAAGAATTGACAGTTACGGATGGATGAGGATAAGACAGTTGCATCAGAACAAATTCCTGTTGTTCAAATTTGGGTTCAATATGTTCTAGTAAAAGAACAATAGGCTCTAGAACGACTTCTAGTTGAATAAGCTCAGGTCTGGATTAACCATTTCACTGGATTGAATTTCAGTGTCCTCGGGTAATTGTGAGGGTTTTGTCTCAACAGTAGCAGATAAACTGGGGTCAGTCGAAACGACTCGAGACTCGGTACTCAAAGGATCAAATGTCTTTGGTATATACGATGATGTAGCACTAAAATTTCCAGAGGTACCAGACTCGATAGGACAAGTGTGCCTTCTTCTATTAGGTCTAGCTTCTGGCAGTAATGGAGGCTTATTCGTTGTCCTATGCGAATGACGGGGAAAGGGTTGATCTTCTTCCATGATTTCTGATTGATTTTATACAAAAACAAATAAACAAAAAGAGGGTGATGCTAGGCAAAAAGGTTTACCAAGCAATTGTGAACTGAAATATACCACCCCATTAAACCAAGGACTTATGTACGTGCAGGAAATCTCCTTGAATGTTGTGTTCAGTGTATCATAGGTACAAGGTGGAAAAATTGGTTACCTATGGATGGTAAGAAACCTAAATTTGTCCTCCCAAATATAAGCGAAGGTACGTGGAGGCATAATATGTATTAGCATTGTCTAATGCGAAACTGCACAATGAGAGCATCCCCTTATACTTTTTGTACTAGAACACCACCCGATATACCCGAAAGTACGTGGACGAGCTCTGATTTACTTACGTACATGGAATGAGGTATCACACTCAGAATGTATCGCATAAAATTAATGACTGCTGCTATGTTTAACAACACTGGAACACTTCTTCTAACCTAGACCTCTATATGTTATTGTTAATGTTACAATGATTCCTTAGATAAATTCAGATAACTTTTATGTTGATCTTGCTTATCAGTTTGTCTTTTAAGTTCACCATGAGATGTATTGAACATTCCTAGAATGCAAATACAATGACAAGCATTCGTTTCAAATTGATTTTAGACAATGAAAAACTAGCTACAAGGGATAGAGCAATTAGATTGTATGAAATCAACAATGAGCACATCTAAATGCAATTTCCCTAAACTATTCCTAAATAGCACTAAAAATCCCTATATGAAAATGCATGTTTTTTCTTTTCAATTTCCTTTAAGTATAGATGAACGAAAAAAAACTAATGCACAGACAATCACTCAAAACTTTCAAGAGAAATGAAGACTGAAATGGCAATTCCTATTTTCGAAAATAATGAATTGATCAAATGTAAAATTTAACTTTGGAACTATTCGACAATGACAAAGAAAACACAAAGAAACATTGATCAAAAAAATCCAAAGTGAGGTAAGAAGAGTAGAGAACAACTGGTCTCTAGAGGCGATCAATCACTCAAAATTTAGCAAGAAAACACTGACATGAATTGGAAAATATGATAGATTTTGGTTGGTCACATGGACAACACACCCCTGAGTGGGAGACAGTGTGTTGTAGAGCATTGTCCCTAAGCCAACATTGTTATGCAAGGCACTGTGTCAAGACCAACAGTGTGCTGGTGCCAGAGGAATCTCTGAAAAAGAAATCAAACACACTACTTTTGCTAAGAGACATTCAAATGACTGAAAATAAGCAAGTAAAGTCTACTAGATGTTGATGGAAAAGGACAAAAACACCACGGACGATCCGTCGATCCCCAGTATGTCACCAATTTGTTTTATGGAAATACAAACCTGCGGAGAAGTATGTTTTCCCTAAGTGTGGTGGTGCACTTAGAACATCAGAAAGAAAGATATCTGACCTTTTCCTTAAAATGAATAGATAAAGGGAGATAAACCTACTTGTAATCTGTTCACTTTCCCTTGCCTCCCTTCATCGCTTTCATCGCTATCAATCTAACTTAACTCACTTGATTGATACCTGCCATGGCAAACAGAAGACAGAAAAAAAAATAAAGGAAATATCATCTATTCAAGTTAAACAAATTAAATTGATTAAATTCATAAATACACATATAAAATCATTGACACGTGCATTAGGAAAGGATAAAATGTCTTTATTTGATCCAGAAGGATCTTGTTTCAGTGCAAATCAATAGTGAGGTCCATTCAGCTCCTTGTCTGATATCTGTTTCAGTCTTCAGATCATTCATTTCATCCTCCATTATTCCAGATAAATGTAACTTCATCATGGTTAAGTGTGATGTCATGGTTAAAAAAATTTCAAATTGGTGTCATGATGTATGTGGGTTCATGGTGTCATGGTCCTAGTTCTAAAAAAAACCCCTATGGTGAAATTCCTACAAGTGTAAATCTAGACCTAGACCTAAGACTAAGCATCTAAAGCTATTGTAATGTCCTAGTCATAATTCCTAAAGGCTAAGACCTACAACATGTAATAAACCTAAGTCTAAGCCTAAAGTCCTAAGGTCTAAGACCTAGCGCTAACACATATGTTAACCCTTTCGGGACTATGTATTAAAACATTGTGATAAACCAAAGTATAAAACCCACAGTCCTGACCACCAGTCTAAACCATGTCGGAGTTGTTAACATCTGACCAGTGCAGCAGAAGCCACAACAGTTAAAACGTCGTCAGGGTTAGCACTTACCATTGACCGTGTCAAAGCCATAACATCTGAATGGGTAAATAGAAACTGCAGCGGAAATGATAACAGTAACCATAGACGGAGACTGCATTGGGAACCATGTGAATAGGTGTCAGCAGACCATGATAAACCATAGAGATAGCCCGCAACTGCCAAAGTTGACCGCGAGATGTTAGGTCGCGCTTGCTCACATGTCATTGTCAGCTCCACCTCCGCACTATTATGCTAACCGCCAGGAGTTATGTATATCATAAAGTTTAATTTGGGTTTTGCGCTAAAGTTGTAATTAAAACACCTTATCGCTAATACACTAGGTGTCACCATATCACAAGACCAAGTGTTACACTAAAAATTGTCACCATGACATTTAGCTATCTATATGGGTTCATAATTACTTATTTTATGCTCCCTTGGAGGTCCGAAATTATAAATTTCCTAAACCAAGTCTTGGAATTGTAGAAAAGCTCATTAAAACCCTAAAAAGCCTAACTCTGCACTTTTCCTAGTCATTGCCTATGGCACCGCAGTTTCTTTCTCTATAACCTGCGGCACATCTCGCACATTCGGCTTACTAAAACTGCGGATCCCCGTAAAAGGTAAAATAAAAGAAAAAGTAAGTTCTAGAAGCTTAACTGGTTGAATATTCTCCGAGTTGGAAGCTTCTAGAAGCATAATCTAGTCGAGATTCACCCCTTAATTCATGAACCTCTATCCCTTCATTAATGGAAATTATCCCTTGGTATTTGGAGCTAAAATCCCTTTTTGAGAGGAATTTATCCCCCTTTCTTTGGAACTGAAACCTCCTCCCTTCTGCTATAAATTGAGATCATGTTTTGGTCTCAAAGGTACTTAGAACTTGGTTGTTTTGAGGTGAATTGTTGAAGAAATTATACTCTCTATACTTGGCATCAATGGTATGAGAATGATTACATACTCATATCCATAGTTTTATGCTAGTTCAGAGAGGAGAAGGCTTGTCAATCCGATGGAAAATAGTTGTTCAGGACCCCGGAAGAACCTGTATGACATCAAGGTGACAAGTTTGTAAGGTTACTTCTTATCATACAAGTTAATACAAATGGATTCTATTTTCTCATTAATTTGTTCATGTATCTATTTGAGTAATTTAATTCTTGGATTCCTTGATCACGGAGATAGATTAGTGTTTCTAAATTATTATATCTTGCAGGTGCTTTTAATCCATTTCCCTGTCTTCGTATGTAGGTCTTACATGTTGAGTTGACCTCTTTTGGAGCAACTGGATTGAATATTATAGCAAGCGTTGGACTTAAGGTAGGAGCATATCTTCTTACTTAGTTAATTAATAATTCTGAATCTTAATAATCTAGAGAAAATGGCTTGCATTTGGTCTGTTTGTTTCTAGATATCCTTGGGATTCTAGGGAGATCGCTCTTGTCCACAAGAGGGATTAATCCGCTTAACACCAAGACCCCAAAGCATTTATTTACTCAACCACCTACTAAGTTTAGCTTCAAGGAGTTTGAAGACCAGGCTTTATAAACCTTGACATTTTCTTCCATGACAGACATGAGTGCTTTGTATTTAGAATTGGAGCGAGAGAGGCAGTTTTTGTTTTCAGTGTTTCTTGGTCGTTCGAAGGTGGAATTGAGGGCAAAGATAGGATTTGGAAAGCTATGAGAGAGAGATTTCTATTGTCAGTGACCAGAGGTGCCTATGATCACATTTATTCTGGCATATTTTCTGTGTAAATACTTCCTCGGATCAATCCTAATAAAGCGGACCCAGAGACGTAGTCCACCAGGGACGAACTCCGTAATCAAAGTTTGTTGTCTCTTTTCTCTGTTCTCTATTGTAATTTCATGTTTAATATGTTGCAGGTTTAAGTTTTTAAATGCTTTAGATTTCCTTCAGTCTTCCACATTAAGTATTTCAGTTAATAATCAATTAACTAATGGAAATTAATCAATTCTACATCAGCACATAATTTCGATCACATTCAGATCATATATTTTGGTATCAGAGTGGGTTGTGCTTTGTAGTCTTTTTGTCAGTGGATATTAAATAGGTTAGGATTGCAACATGGAGAAAGAACGCTCGAGGAGTTCGATCAAGAAATTGGAAAGCGGAAGTTTCTCATCAATCGACAATTACGGGAACTGAAACAGGTGAAAATCCTGAAGTGAAGCCCAAGGACGAGAATCAAGTTTAGCAAATGGTTTTGAACATGCAGCAGATTTTGGGAGAACTCTACGAAGATAAGAAGGCAAGAGATGCATCTTCTTCGTCAAAGGCATCGAAGAAGGACAAGGGGAAAGGAAAATATGATAAACCTCATTCTCCTCCATCATGTCCATCGCCATCTTCTTCTTCTTCTTCTTCTTCTTCTTCTTCTTCTTCTTCTTCTTCAAGTTCATATTGTGAAACATAAAAGAAACCTCAAAAATCTATTTTGAAACTTGATGTAAAACTGGAACTACCTGTTTATGATGGCGAAATGAACCTAGAGAAACTAGATAACTGGATTAAGCAGTTAGAAGCGTATTGTAGGATTCAGAACATTTCTGATGAAAAGACAAAAATCCAATTAGCTACTCTTAGGATGGGGGGAACTGCTTTAGTTTGGTGGGAGAGTAAAACACAGATAGATTTAAAGCGTAAAGGTAAAGTCATCTTCTCATGGTATAAGTTTTTTAAAGCTCTAAGGAAATAATTATATCCATTGGGATACACGCAACAAGCTGTTATTGATTAGCAGCGTTTGTGACAAGGTAAGAGAGAGAATGTTCAGGATTTTACTCTGGAGTTCAGGAAGAAAGCATTTTTGCTTAATATTCCTTTGGATACACGTGCAACTTTATTAAAGTACATCGGCAATTTACATTCATATTTGCAGCATACATTATTGATGTTTAATCCTAATGACTTTGATGAAGTATGTGCTCAAGTCATACATGTTGAATCAGGTGGCAGGCCATTCAAGTTTTCACCGAAGACATCCAAACAGTTGGATTCCAAAGACAACAAGAGTAAGGGAAATTCGAAGGGAAATAAGACAGTTACAACTCAGAAGGAAGGTGAAATATCTACCTGTACTCACTGCCAAAGGATCGAACATGATGAAGCTATATGTTGGAAAATTCACCCAGAACTCAGACCGAAGAAGTTCCAAAAGAAGAAAGGTGAAAAGAAGGATAATGCGACAATCCAACAAGACTTGGGCTCTGATTCAGGTGATGAAGGGAAAATAACCGCAATGGTTACGACAAGTAAAAATTCTGACGTTAGTTCAAGTTCAAGTACTTCTTCTTCTTCAAACATTAATCATCTGGATGAAGATAAAAGAGTTGAGTTATTTCACATAAGGGTAACTTCTAAGCACACAAAAATAGATACATTTTTTGACACTGGGTCATAGGAAAATTTAATATCTGAAACATTAGTTAAGAAATCGGGTTTGGAGACACAGAATCATCCAAGAACATATCCATTAGGTTGGCTAAAGGAACAGACTCGGATTAATTTCACTAAGCAGTGTCGTTCAAAATTTTCCATCACAGCTAATTACATTGATGAAGTGTATTTAGATGTGATATCGTTAGACATACGTGGAATAGTGCTAGGGAGTCCTTATCTCTATGATCGTGATGCATTTTTTCATAGGAAAGAGCATAAATATCATCTTAAGAAAGATGGGATTGAATACATCGTTCGAGCACATAAAATAAAAACTCACTTGGATTTATTTAATGCTAATCAGATGAAGCAACTAATAAGTTCAAGTAAAAGATATGTACTCATGGTTGTAAAAGAATAACATAAGGATCTACATGATGCTTTTTCAGGTTGTGAATCTCATTTTAAATATATTTTGGTTAAAGTGGTAGATTCATTTCAAAGTCTATTTAAAGAACCAAAACATCTACTTCATAAATTGGAAATACAACATGAGAGACAGTTCATGCCTGATGCCCCTCTTCCTGATATCAAAATGTATCACAAGTCATTCATAGAGCATGAAGAAATAAAGAAACAAATCCAAGGGATGGTTGGAGAAGACTTCATTCGACCCAGTTCATCTCCATGTGGTTCACCCATAATTTTGGTTTCTAAGCAAATCGAGACATGGGGAATGTGTGTCGACTTTAAATCTTTTGATTCACTTAAGAATAAACTTGTCACAACACCAATATTAGCTTTATTAGATCTTCAACAGTCATTTAAAATTGAAACAGGTTCTAGTGGTTATGAAATGGGTAAGGAAACAGTGATTCACACAGATCATCAACCGCTTCAATTTATTCAGTCACAGACTAAGTTGAAAAAATATCGCCACTGCAGATGGATGGGATTTCTTCACAAAATTCACTTATTAATTAAGTACAAGAAATTTTTAACAAACAAAGTAGCTGATATGTTGTCTAGACTACCTTTGAATGCTTCAGTAGTACTGCAGAATAGTTCTTTAAAACTTGAAAGTTATTTAGAACAATCTTGTATTGATACTGATTTCAAAGATATTTATGAATCACTAACTCAGGGTACTCAGATGGAAGAAGTCAATTTTCATATTCATGACAGGTTTCTATATCATCTGGGTAAGTTATGCATGTCACAGACAGAAAGGGCACAAGTTATTTAGGAATCTCATTCTTCTCGAATTGCTGGACATTTTGGCATAAGCAAGATTATTGTGCAAATTCAAAGGTATTGTTAGTGGCCTCGCATATATGAAATAGTTGTGAAGTAAATTAAAGGATGTGTGATGTGTTCGACAAGCAAGCCAAGCAATCAAAAGATTGGTTTTTACATGATTCTTCCAGTTCCTTTGCGACCATGGGAAAACATTTCCATGGATTTTGTTGAAGAACAGACAGAAATGGTGAACAGGACGATTATACATATTCTTCAAGTTTACTGCAGTAAACATCCTAAGTTGTGGGATGAATATTTAACTTATGTGCAACATGCTTACAATTGAGCCTTACATTCTTCGACTCATCGATCGTCATTTGAAACATGTTTGGGGTATCTACCAAAATCACCCATGGACTTCATGTTTGGTGAAGAAGATAAAGTGGATGGACACGAAGATTCAAAAACATCATTTAAGTTCATTCAACGAATACATGAAGCAATACAGGATCAGTTAGAGAAGATTCAAGCCAAGTACAAACTGTGCCACGACAAGCATCGAGTCAATCATCATTTTCAAGTCGGCAATCAGATATGGTTGTATATCAGTAAAGACAGATTGAAAGGAGAAGGTAAGAAATTGAAACCCATCAGGTATGGTCCTTTCAATGTTGTTGAAAAGGTTTGAAATAATGCATTCCAATTATATTTCCCTCCTTACATGCATATTTATTCAGTTGTGAATGTAGAAAATCTGAAGTTGTATGAACCTCCGATGATCATTGATCCCGAGGAAGATACATAGATTTACACTATTGATGATTTAGAACCTGAGTATATGAATGAGTTGCAGGAATATACCATCTTAGACAGAAGAGTTCGCACTTCCAGATGAGGAGATGTTGAATATCTTCGAGGGGGACTCAGGCATGAATCTGAGCAAGGCGAGATGGATAGAGATCAAAAAATTGAGGGAGTTGTACCCTCACCTAATGTCTGCTTAAATAAAACTTTTGTGGTCCATGTTAGGGTCCTATAATAATAGGGTTCATAAATTTTGAATTGACTTTGATAGTCTTGTAAATATGTACATACCTTGCTTTCTGCAAGTTGTTTTCCCATATTTTGAAAAAATAAAAAAATAATAAAAAGCCAAAAAGAGGGTAAAAAACGTCCTAAAAGAAAAATCAAAGGACTTAGAAAAATATAGACCCCAAAAGAAAAAAGAAATAAGGCCTAAAAGTGAGAAAATCAAAATGCCACTATTTTTACTTTTTACTGCAAGAATAATGATTATGTGCAGAGTGTCAATAAATTCCATAATCCATGATCAGTTAAATAGTTTAATCTTAACTTTTCATGCTTTCAATTTCATGTTTAGATAGAGAATAAAGATTTGTCAAACAGTTTAAACTTGACAAATCAATATATAGGTAGAGAATAATGAGGAGCTCAAGACTTTAATCTGAGCCCTCGGATGAAATAAGGTAGACTT
Source organism: Pinus albicaulis (assembly GCA_034641835.2). Taxonomy (NCBI): domain Eukaryota; kingdom Viridiplantae; phylum Streptophyta; class Pinopsida; order Pinales; family Pinaceae; genus Pinus; species Pinus albicaulis. Next base: position 444,946,918 of record CM076583.1, read on the forward strand.
AGATAGTTTTATTCTTTGAAAGGAAAATGTTTTAAGGTTGCAAGCCTAAATGCACCTACAAAAATGAAGAAAAAATGTTAGAAATAAAGTTGGGTAGGTAGAAAGCAGTTGAGCCATCATGTAATAAAGCATCATTGGGAAAAATCACTAATTTCCCCTCCCCTATAAGTATTCAGTATTCTAAACTATCAATCAAAAAGGCTCAGAGCATTTCTCTGACTTTTGTTGGGACCGGACCCAAGGCTCTATAACCGGTTAGTTAAAAATATTGAGTTCTACATTAAACCCACATTTATCAGCATTTACCCTTCATTCATACATTATAATCCCTTGTTCCTAAGTAAAAACACATTTTTTACTTAGTAAAATTGAAATCCTAAAATAATTAACTTCATTCCCTTCAAAATCATTCATAAAACCCTTAAAAATCATTTATCCTAAGTATAAGTAAAGTAATACAACAAAGATGAGCAATCCTTTATTTTTATACTTTACTTAGAGGTAACATGTGCTTTGTTTCAATTTCACTACCCTTTTTTCATATTAACTTCTAACTAAACCTATTAAACCCCTAAACTACACCCTCCCGTATATATTAATTCCCTTATATTTAAATAAACCCACAAAACCCATTATTTTAAGTTTAGACCAATGTTAAATATCCCCATGTGCATAAATATAAAAAACCCCGCACTAACAAACCCATTGGTCTAAACCTATCTATAAAAACTAATCCCGCCCCCTATAGTATTCAAACATCTGTCAAAAGTTTGAAAAAAACTATATAATATAATACCGTGGCCGTATATGTATTTATTGAAACATTTCATAAAATGTTTTAATTTAAATATACATTATATTTTCACCCCCGCCATCGTATAGCCCAAGGTTTTGAATTAATTAAATGTTTATTTATAAATTTCAAAACTCATTGCCGCATATGCAAACACCCTGGCCCCACTCCCATTCCGGCGCACCTTCCCAACTGATCTGGACCGTTTGCATTCAAAGCCCAGATCTGACGGCTGACATCTGATATCACATGGAAAAGCAGTGCAATCGCCCCTGTTCCATTTCTGCGCGAAATGGACGGTATTAAAAATTCCTCTCTCCTCCGCGTGGACGTTTCCTATTGGATCGCGTGGGTTCAATCCAAAACCTCTTACCAACGTAATGTCGCGCGATAACCATTTATGGTTTTGATCCTTCAATTCTGAAACCGTTGCTCCCGCCCGATGTGACCAGCATTCAATGCAGAAATAATGTAATCAAAATACATATTAAACCTTCGAAATAAACTTCATTCATTTCTCTTCTGCATTTAACCTGTGCTCGCGCCTTCCCGAGTGTAAAAACATCCTTTTTAAGCCATTTTCCGCCATTTCTGCGCCCGAAACCTGCAAGTTTACCCTGTGACCTTTGAAGACCGTCAAAGAGCTGTACTTTGCTCCATAAAATCTACAGAAGTCATCATCTCATTCAAAAACCTCTGAAACTCTTCCAAAGCCAAATACCTACATACAAAAGGTATTTATCTGAAATTTAAACTAGTAATCAAGTTGAAAAACATTTTCTAAGAACAAAAACACACTTAGAGATCAAAATTCCATTAAAAGAAGCTGTTAAAAAAAGCCCCAGAAACATGCCAAACCCTATCAAATTTTTCCCAGAAACCCTGTTTCTCTACTGCGCACAATTTTTCAAAAAATTTGTGAGTTTTTCACACTTTGATGAACTATTTCAATCTTAAATCAAACCAGAAAACCTCTACAGGTATCTTAAGCCTTTGTGACCCTTTTCAAAAGAGTTTTTAGCCCAATTTTCCATTAAAATACTCAAGAAACCTTTGTTTCTTGTTTTAAACCAGTCAAAAGCCTATAAAACTCTTTCATAGACTTAATTGGGAAAGATAGCCCAAAGAAAAAAACTCTACTTTGCCAAATTTGTCCAAGAAATCCTCTACTAAAGTAAATTACTTCTGCAAACTGTCTAAACTTGCAGAAGTAGATCAAAATGCCTAAGAAGCAGAGTATGAGCAATTCTGAAGGTTCCAAAGTACTTAAACCTACCCCTAAACACTGTTATTGTTGTAAATCCTCTTCAACCACCTGTTACTGATATTGAACACATCCCACTAGCTGATATTGATTACAAGATAGCAGATCCCATTGTTGAATTTAACCTGCTAGATATCCATAACTGGTGCTATGAAAATTCATTAGATAATGAAGAAGAGGTCCATATTTGGGAATCTCATTTGCCCAAATATGTTGTCCCATTAACTCACCCATGTCAGGAGGTCATTAGATTGTGTTAGCAGTATTATGTTCCTAAGCAAAGAGCCATTGTAAATGCCAATAAAGAAGTGATTTTTACCATTAATGCATAATCAATTAAATAGATGTTATAGCTTCAACCTAACCCCCAAGCAGTTCCTTTGTCTATAGAGGCCCTCACCAAGTTATATATTGGCCTTTATGCCTTTGCATGTAGAAATTCCTAAGCTAAATCCTCCATATCCTACTGCTAAATTCCCTGAAGGTTCAAGACATGAGATTTCCATGCTTTCCTTCATCCTTGTGTTGAGAGTGCAAAAAGATGATGAACTTGGTGAAAAGAGTCGCCTTCACTAAGTGGGCCCACAGGCTATTTTTGGCGTAAGTCTATTTTTAGACATGTCGATCATATTCAATGAGTTGCAGGATGCTATTTGTGGATGGTTGGTCAAGTTGGAAAAATATATGGACTTCTATTTTTAGACATATTGGGCGGAATCTATTTTTAGATTGCCAGTCTAAAAATAGATATGTCGAATATTATTAGCTCTTAATAATATTTGGACTATAAACATTAACTTATTCTCTTGGAGCACTTCAGTTAAGTGCCCAGATGTGGCACAGAAGCTGACAGAAGGAATTATGCTATTCCTTAGGGTTAAGTGGAGCTATTGCATGGAGATTTTAGTTATAACTCATGTGACAAAGTTTGGTGGAGTTGTAGAAGTAGTTGGTGGAGTTGTGTTCAGTTTAACTCAGTTAGACACAGTTGAGCTAGTTGTATCTAGTCTAACTGATTGATACACTAGTGAGAGTGGTGTGAATTAATTATTAATTAATTCACTAATTATTAACTCATTAATCAGCTGAAGAATACATCAGTTAACTACAGTGCATGGACAGTTTCAGTGGAGACCAGTGGAGAGGTAGGTGAAAGAGCAGTGTGACTATCAGTTGTGACTATAGTGTTGCATGATTTGCAACACACAGTGGTTGGAGATGCCAATGAGGATTGCGTGAGAAATTATCGACCAATTCGAGTTCATTCAAATCCATTCTTCAGCAGGGATTGCACATTAGAGGCAGGCTAGCAGGTGGTAAAGATCGGTGCATGGATTTGCTAGATCGGGCTTGATTAGTGTGTAGCGATTGTATTGTACTGAGATCTTGATATGATCAACTTTGTATGAGGATTGTTACATGATCTCTATGACATATATTATATACAGATAGTTGGGGTTTTTAGCTTCGGGCTTTCTCATTAAAACACTGTGTTCATATGTGTGATATTTATGGTTTCAATGTGTGCATGCAATTGATTTAATTTCCTTATATGATGATCAATAGTAGAAGAGATTTTGTATTGTGCACGAAGTCAAATAGTGTGTGATCAGGAGAATCTTGGATGTATAACGCATTTGTTATATAATTTCTACATGGTATCGGAGCTATATTGATCATTGGAGCAATTGCAAATCATTGAAGCGGTTGAGTTTTGTGCTGGTGGAATTCGAATTTGCAGTAGTGTTTTCCTGGTGTCGAAGTTGAGATGTCTTTCAACGGATTACGATTGGAGTATGCCCTTGAGGGCAGCTCGAATTATATTTCATGGAAGGACAGGATGGAGGCAGTGCTGGAGGATAATGGGTTGAAGGAGTTCATAGATGCAGAAATTCCAAAACCTGCTTCTAGCGATGCTGCCGCACTTGATGCATGGAAAAAGAAGACAACAAAATGTCGAAGGATTCTGTTGGAAGGTGTGAAGGATCACATAGTGTCCAGCCTTCATGGTAAATCTTCTCCATTATTGACGTGGAAAACTTTGACAGACTTGTTTCAAAGCAAGAGCGACCAGAGGAAGTTGGCGCTCAAGGATAAACTCAGGAAGATAAAAATGGAGAAAGGCGATAGTATACCCAAGTACCTCACGAAGTTTTTCCAGTGCAGGGATGAGCTGGGAAGTGTGGGGGTTACTGTAGATGAAGAAGAATTGGTGAGCTTGGCTCTCCTTGGGCTTCCGAAGAGTTGGCATTCCTATGAGGACTTTGTCAATGGTCGAGAGAAACTGCTGGGATGGGAGCGAATTTGGTCGGATCTTGTGCAGGAGGAGATAAGGCAGAGTACCAAGGATGGATCTTCATTGAAGAATGAAGATGAAGAAAATTTTTCTTTGGCTGCCAAAGAAAGGAAGGGGAAGAGCAAGAAGAATACTTCTCAATCTGGTGCGAAAGGAAAGAAGCAGGACATGTCCAAGGTGAAGTACTTTCACTGTCACCAACATGGACATTACGCCACTAATTGTCCACAGAAGAAGAAAAATAAGCAGGCTGCTGGATTTGCAGCTGGAGAGGCCTTAGCCTCATAGTTTGAGATAGATTTTTCGCTGATCGCATGCTTGGTCTCAAGTATGATGGGATTAGTGTGGTTTCTTGACAGTGGTACATCTTTCCATATGACCAGAGACAAATATTTGTTTACTGATATGGATGAAAACGATCTTGGAGTGTGTTAGTGTCAGTATCTTCATCCCTCCGTTAGTGATCAAATCCTCTTGTTGCATTGAATATTAGGTGTCTCATTCAGTCAGCTGCATTCCATTAGGAGCATGGATCATCTGACAGTAGTGGCTTGTTCCTCATGTCCCTCATGTCCTTTACCTGCTGGCCTATTTCTGTTCATTAAAATTATTTGCAGTCATTGTTGGTCTCATAGTTTGCCAAGAGTCATTTATAGTGTTTTACTGTCATTAGGTCTAGGGTTTCATTCATAATTTCTTCAGAATGCTCAATAATGGTCAGCAGGCACATGAGCAAGTTTGAAATAAGGTTTTAGTGCTAAAAATATCATCATCATATGCTTAATAATGTATTTTTCTTCAAAACTCTGTTTTGAAGAAAAATAGAGTATTTCATCTTTATGTATAAATGTAATGTAATTTTAAGTTTTCTCAGTTGTAATAATATTTTCACTGGCAACCCTGGTCTCCTTTGTCAAGCTCCAACCATCCATTCCCTGCAAGAACAAACATAAAGGACATCATTCAGTCAAAAAGCCAAAATGAAGCAAAACAAAGTTTTTTTTAAAAAGTGTCAAAGTCTGAAACATTGCAAAATGGGTTTTTTGAAAAGAAGAATCAAAATCTTTGGCATATAAAACATTTTCATCTTTAATAAGCTCATTTGTATGCTAAGAGAACAGGAGTGAACCAAGGAGAATTCGTGAAGAGCAAAAGAAGCAGTTTGAAGGCGCTTTGTGCAAATTCCTCCTGCGCGACGCATTGGCTGGGTGTTGCAACGCATTGGGCAGGCGTGATGCATTGGGTCAGCCCCCACTATGTTAAGAATACACGGGCGCGACACATAGGAGTTACGCGGCGCATTGGGTTTGTTGCGCGACGCGTAGGGCCGGAAAACAAATTCATTACTATTCCTCTCACAATTTCAAATCGGCTCGGTCCCTCTTTGTCCAAGTAAGTCAAGCAACCTCTCCGTTGCCAATGAACATGTGTTTTGTGTTGTTTATGAGGATTTAAATAAAAAAAATTCAAACCTATTATCTTGTTCAAAGGATTGTTTCCTTAGGGTTTAGAAATTGGTTTTGTGCCTATCACTCCTACTTCCCCACCTTGTATTCCCTCATCACTGTTATTCTTGTTCCACTTCCCTATTCCCTCATATTCCTAAATCACTCATTTCCTATCCCATTCCCATTATCCCACATCCCAATTATAAACTTCCCAAAACCCCAATTCTATCCCAAAAAACCTAATGGTTGTCCCTAAACTCTTTAATTGACAGATTTCACTTGGAAATATCCCATCATCTTCCCTACCCTCTCCCTCCATAGTCCCTCCCATATTATTACAGATTTGGCAACAAAACCAAAGACACCAAACTTCTCATATTCATCCAAGACAACCTATACTTTGGAAATCATGGAGACAGATACTTCTTATGACCGAGACAGTGACTCCACAACTGAATTGCATGCACCTAGAAGACCTCACAAGAGTGGCAGACATGTGAGGGAGGAGCCTACTTCATTGGCTGAGTTACAGGCTTGTCCTTTTGCTATTTCATGTTTCCAACAGTAGGCATGTTATCAATTTTGTGAAATGGTTGCTAGGGTTCACCACCATCAAGAGCTGGCCAGATTTTTTGTGTTGCATTTACATAATGGCCAAGTCACCCTTGCAGGTGTGACATTCGCTCTAACACCTGAAACTATCTCTCAAGCAACCGGAATTCTAAATGTTGGGGAGCAATGGAACAAAAGGCAGCAGGTTGGCAGGGTACACTATGAGCCATATATCAAGCCCAGTTTTGTGAGACAACTCAACAGAGTTTTTCCCTTCTGGTTCCTAAAAGATTCATATGCTCCTCTGATGAAATTTATTATCAAATATTTCAGTTGTGAGGGCCGGTTTTCACGTCTTTATGCCTATCATATCAGGTTGCTGATGCACTTTACCAGGGTGAGGATGATGAACCTCCCTTATTTCATGTGCTAAAATATTGAGAAGATGACCAATGTCGTGCAAAGGAAAACTCCTGAGCAGCAGTATAGCAGTATCTATCACTTTGCACTCATCAAAATTGTGGTTATGCATCAGCTCGGCTTGCAGGATATTTCATGGGAGGATATTGCGGCGCATTGGGGATTTTTGCTCATTTTGGATTCAGTAACTCTGTTTTTCGCCTAGTTTTGGACAGTTTGACTTTCTTACTTTCAAATGTTAAACTCATGATGTAATTTGATGTAATTTTATGGGTCTTGATGTAATTTTGTTAAATTTTAACTCATGGAGGTAGATTCATCCATCAAAAGGTGAATTGCAACTGAATGAATCAGTTTCCCATCTTATAGAGGCAAGTTGTTCAACTGCCTATTTTCCAGTTCTTAGTTTAGATCTTGTTGAAACATCTCCTGAACTTGTGAGCTCAACCCCTAGAGGCTGGGGATGAGTTTTGCTTGTCTATATCTTGTAGTTTTTCAGTCATTTTCCAGGTTGGACACTTGGGATTTCTTTGAGCATCATTGTACATTCATCTCTGCAGTTTGACAAAGGAATAGACCAAGGTTTGCAGCACTCCTTGGGATTCATGTGGCTCTTTGTTTTGATGATGTGTTTCTCTTTGTTAATTTAAGTTTACTAGTATTTCATGTGTATCATTTTCCCTCATATTTCATCTTAAGTTAAACAAACAAGGATAAAGGTGGAATTCATTAGATTTGCAGTGCTCTACCTAGAGTTTGTTTAATTTTCTATGTTTTCAACGGTTTGAAGAGGATTCCTGAAAGTCTCTTGCCCTCTTCAACTCCTCACCGTTCTGAGCTATCCATTTCATTCAAAATTGAAGCGTAAAAACAATTTCTTACCTTGCCCCATTCAGATCTCTATAAAACCGGGCCTCATTCCCCAGACTCAAAATCTGTCTTCCCTTTGATCCAGCAAAACACCCTTAAAATCAAATCAAACTTTTTTACATATATACCTAGCCTAAAATCAGCCTTTATTCAAGTCATCTCAAGCCTCACTGATTATTTTTGCTGAGATTGACCAGGAGAGAGCCCTCTCTCGATCTGGTAGGGCTAGCTACCAGATTAAGCATGGTTTTATGTTACCCTAGACTCTGCCTTTCTCAGCCTGAGGTAGATTTAGGCCATAACGAGTTTCACCTCCAATGGGTGATGATGGTAGATACAGTGCGACTAGTATCGGGACCATTTCCTTTGAGAGGGAGTCCGGTAAACCTTTCATCTTGAAGGATGTCATGCATGTTCCAGGGTTGAAGAAGAATCCGATCTCTGTGGCGATGTTGGAAGAAAAGGGATATGATGTTGTCTTTAGCAAGGGAAAGGCTTTCCTGTGCAGTAAGGCAACTGGTGAAACCCGGAGGATAGGGGTTCGATTTAAGAACCTTTATCATTTGCAGGTAGATGGATGCGCAGCAATGGCAGGCAAGGCAGAAGGAGTGGTGAGCCGGGATGAGGGCGAGCTATGGCACAGGAGATTGGGCCATCTTCACCATGGTGCTTTGACAATTTTGCAGCAGATTTCTACTGGGCTTCCCAAAGGTACACTTGCGCAGTTAGATCAGTGCAAGGGATGTACTTTGGGAAAAATTGTGAAAGCCACCTTTCATGAGAAGGATATTCACACCACGATGATCCTTGAGAGAATTCACACGGACGTGTGTGGACCTTTCTCAGTAGCTTCGACAGCAAAGCATAGGTACTATGTGATATTTGTTGATGATTTTTCTCGAAAGTGTTGGTTCTTCTTCATGCAAAAGAAGAGCGAGACATACTCAAAGTTCTGTGAGTTCAAGGCACTAGTTGAGAAAGAATCAGAGAAGTAGGTGAAGGCTCTTAGGAGCGATAATGGTGGTGAATTCGTCTCTAGCGAATTCAAGGACTTTTGTAGCGCAGAAGGAATTTGAAGAGAGCTCATAGCGCCTCATAACCCAAAACAGAATGGGGTTGCTAAGTGAAACAACAGAACGATCGTGGGTGTTGCATGGGTGATGTTGCATGATCAGGGCCTTCCCATACACTTGTGGGCTGAGGCATGCAATACTGCAGTTTATGTGCAAAATCGTTGTCCTCAGAGGATACTTGGCATGAGTACACCTGAGGGGGCGTTTTCTGGTAAAAGGCTTGATATTTCCCATTTGAGGATTTTTGGTTCGCCTGTTTACATTCATGTAATGAAGGATGCTAGGAAGAAGCTGGCACCGACCACAGAGGTTGGGATATTTGTGGGGTACACTAATACACCCCACAACTATCGAGTGTATTTTCTGAACGGTCGAAGAAGTTTGTTGTGCGATGGGATATCCAAATTTCATGAGAAGAAAGCCATGAAGTGTTCGCTTGAGAAGGGAGCCACACTTGCATGCGGATGAGGAGCTATTAGTTCCTAAGGATGAGCCTCAGGATGTGGATCAACCATAAGAGGAGGTTCATGGAGTGGAAGAGACCACTCATGCAGCGCCAACCATCAGAGGGCGGAAGCTCACTACAGAAGCTGAGTGACTGGCTCAAGATGCAGAGAAGATTGTGGGAGCACCTACATCACAGCGTAGACAGAGATAGTCACCTGACCGATACACTGGATACATGGCTCTTATGAGAAAGTGTATCGTGATAGAGCCATCCTCTTTCGAGGAAGCTATGGAGGATCCCGCATGGGTAGATGCCCTGGTGGAAGAGTATGATTCGATTTTCAGAAACAGTGCATGGGAGATTGTCCTAAGGCCGGAAGGGAAATCAGTGGTGGGTTCAAGATGGAGCTACAAAGTGAAGCAAGTAGCTGATGAATAATATGAAAGTACAGGCAAGATTTTTTGAGGCAAGATTTTTTCCGCGAGGCTTTTCACAGTTGAAGAGGATCAACTATGAGGAAACCTTTGCACCTGTCGCAAGGTATTCTTCCATACGGAACGTCTATCTCTCGGTGCGGATGGGATGGCACATTCATCGGATGGATGTGAAGGCGTGTTCCTCAACGGATTCATTGAGGAGGAGGTGTACATAGAGCGACTCGAAGGTTTCGAGATATTCGACGACGAGTTGCATGTGTGCAGCCTCAAGAGCGTTGTATGGGTTGAAACAAGCACCTCGTGCTTGGTACACATGGATAGACAGTTATTTCACCAGTCTTGGATTCACCAAGAGTGAGGCATATCCGAACCTATACCAGATTGTGGTGGAGGGTAAGTTGCTAATCATTGTACTTTATGTTGATGATTTGATTTTGACGGGTGATGAACAGTTGATACTCTCATGCAAGGCTGATCTTGCAAAAGAGTTTGAGATGAAAGACTTGGGCCTCCTTCATAATTTCTTGGGATTGAAAACTTGGTAGTGCAGTGATGGATTGTTTGTGTCTCAAGGCAAGTATGCTCGGGAGATACTGGAGAAGTTCAAAATGCATGGCTATAATCCTATCGACACTCCTCTTCTTGGTGGTTGGAGGAAAGAGGATGTTACATCAGCAGAGGTAGTGGATGCCATTGTTTACCGACAGTTAGTGGGGTCACTTATGTATCTAGTTAATACATGACCTGACATATGCTATGCTGTCAACCAGCTTTCACAAGCTATGGTTAAGCCTACCAAGCTCTTTTGGAAGGCAGGGAAGCATGTATTGAGATATCTCAGAGGCACATCGGGATATGGGTTATGGTACAGATAGTCGGACGAGGTGAAGCTGCATGGCTTCATGGATGCAGATTGGGCAGGGAGCCCAACGGACAGAAAGAGCACATCTGGAGGGATTTTCAGTATCGGGTCAATAGCATTTTCTTGGTACAAAAGGCAGCAGAGATCCATGGCACTCAGTTCAGTGGAGGCCGAGTACATGGCAGCGAGTTTGGCTACATGCGAGGCTATATGGATGAGGAAGATCTTGGTCGAGTTGTTCGGTTCACACTTAGATCCTACTGTGATATATTGTGATAATCATAGTTGCATCAAAATCGGTTAACCCAGTATTTCATGATAGATCTAAACACATTGACATCCAGTATCATCATATCAGAGATTGTGTGCAGTGGAAGATCATGTTACCTTCTTACATTCCTATGCAGGATCGGGATGCTAATATCTTGACGAAGGCGCTCACCGGGGAGAACCTGCGAATACCACGGGCGGGGATCGGGGGTAGTAGATAATCCCTATCTTGTTGAGAGGGAGTGTTGAGATTGCAACAAGATTATGAGCTTAGTGAAAAGAATCGCCTTCACTAAGTGGGCCCGCAGGCTATTTTTGGTGCAAAGTCTATTTTTAGACATATGGATCATGTTCTATGAGTTGCAGGATGCTATTTGTGGAGGGTTGGTCAAGTTGGAAAAATATATGGACTTCTATTTTTATACATATTGGGTGAAATATATTTTTAGATTGCCGGTCTAAAAATAGATATGTTGAATATTATTAGCTCTTAATAATATTTGGACTCTAAACATTATCTTATTCTCTTGGAGCACTTTAGTTAAGTGCACATATGTGGCACAATAGCTGACAGAAGGAATTATGCTATTCTTGAGGTTTATGTGGAGCTATTGCATGGATACTTCAGTTAGAACTCATGTGACAGATTTTGGTGGAGTTGATTGAGGAGTTAATGGAGTTGTGTTCAGTTTAACTAATCTAAACATAGTTTAGCTAGTTGTATCTAGTCTAACTGATTGATACACTAGTGAAGAGTGGTGTGAATTAATTATTAATTAATTCAATAATTATAAAATAATTAATCAACTAAATAATACATGAGTTAACTTCAGTGCATGGACAGTTTCGGTGGAGAGGTAGGTGAAAGAGCAGGTTGACTATCAGTTGTGACTATAGTGTTGCATGATTTGCAACACCCAGTGATTGGAGATGCCAATGAGTATTGCGTGAGCAAGGCTGGACCAATTTGAGTTCATTCAGAGCCATTCTTCAACAGGGATTGCATAGTAGAGGCAGGCTAGCAGGTGGCAAATATCGGTGCATGGATTTGCTAGATCGGGCCTGATTAGTGTGTAGCAATTGTATTGTACTGAGAGTTTGACATGATCAGCTTTGTATGAGGATTGTTACATGATCTCTATGACATATATTATGTACATATAGTTGGGGGTTTTAGCTTCAGGCTTTCTCGTTAAAACACTGTGTTCATATGTGTGAATTTTTATGGTTTCAATGAGTGCATGCAATTGATTTAATTTCCGCATATAATGTCAATAGTAGAAGAGATTATGTATTATGAATGAAGTCAAATAGTGTGTGATCAGGAGAATCTTAGATGTATAATGCATTAGTTATATAATTTCTACACCTTGGATATTTTACTGATGGACACACAGATGAGTCCATCTTGGGATTCTTATCCACTTTCTCCCCAGGTCAACCCCCATCAATAATATTTGATTATGATGGTTTTATTACAAATAATATTCATTATCAATTGACCAATTTTCAAATTGAGGGAGTGTTCAGATATACCTCATACCTTTTCCATATGTTTTTATACTTCCAATCAGATAGTTTTCCAGTTACTCTCCAAAAACTTGACATAGAGGGAAATCCTCTATCTGTAATTTTTTGGACATCCTTGCTCAAGAAAGAATGTACAGATTTTAGTTATTCAGAATTTTCAGAGTTATTTTTTCATCTAGTGATCACAATGTTGAACAAAACAGAGCAGCCATGAATAAATAAAGAAATGAAAAAGATATTGCAGTTGTCAGAGCAAAGTAAGGTTGGTGACTGGTATTTGTATGAAAAATATATTGAGATCAGAGTCTTTGGGTCAAAATTGTCACCTTACAAGTTACCCAAACATCCTTCAATGAGCATCTTTGCCCTAGAGTATATCAGGCAAATCCTAAACTCTGATTCCATAAATTTCATGGCAACTAAGAATAAAACCCAATTCAAACTAAAGAATTAGATAGGGCCATTCATATGCAATCACAGGGATGCAGAGAAAGAAGCAAAAAATCAGTTATTGGAATACAAACTTGAAGAGAGTTTCCCTTGGAACTATGATCCACAAGGGATCCTGAGAAAGCTAAGGGTTAAATGCAAATTAACACCCTTCATCCATGAAGCAAAACCAAAAATAGAAACGTTTGCAAATCAGATTGAATGGACTGAAAACAATTTAACATATGCAATGAACAAAGGTAATACTTATCATACCTTAGAGATTGCAGATCAACCAGAGAAGTCCACCAAAAGAATAAGGGAAGAAGGAACCTATGTGGCAGAAACTACAACTGAAACCAAGTTCAAACTCATGTATAACAAAAGGCCCAAGTTAGATTCAACAAGTAAAGGAAAAGTAACAATAGATGTGGAAGAAACAGAGCCTTTAAATACCAATACAGATTTTCTAGAGAAAAATGTTGATACTATGATTATCAATGAGCCAAATACTAAAAATCAGAATGAAGAAATCAATAATGAAGATACACAGTTGATGGAAAGACAACAAAGCATGGAAGCCTCTTCCTCACAGGTAGCTGATGAAAAGGATTTGGATATCAAAGAAAAATATAAGCAGATTAAACTGAAGAATGAAGAGATAAAGAATAATATTTATTCTCAATATCTCAAACAGACTCCAAATGTGAAAAATAGGCTCCTTTCTGCATTTGATTATTCTAATCAAAAGCTAATCATGTCAGTGTTACAGCGCATAGTCAAATCTCCTAAGACAGTGGTAGATTATAAGAAAGTTGATTTGGAAGTTCAAACAGATAAGATCCATGCTCTTGATCAAATTGAGTTCCACAGACAGACCTCAGAAATGTTATATTCTATTGTCACAAATAAATCCATGAGTGCTCAAAAGCTCCAAAACACCATCTCCAACATGCAAGATCAGATGAAGTTGGACAAAGCCTCATTGTATGCCAAGGATCTAAGGATAAAAGCCTTAGAAGAACTAGTTTTGCAGGTGGGATATGACCCTGCTAATATCAAAGTAGCAGAATTATTGGTGAAGAAGAAAAATGATGATATAACAGCTTTGAGGAAACAACTCAAACTTCCTCAAAGTGAACATCCTCAAAAAAAAAAAATCTTACAGGAACAAAGTGAAAAATATGACATAATGAATTTAGTTCTTCAGTTGACAGCCCAGGTTAAAGAGATGGAAATATAGATGGAAAAACTTTTCGAGGAGAAGGAAACAGTGAAAGAACCAGAGATTCCTACAGTCATTCCAGTTATCACTACAGCAGTGCCTTAAAATTTAGCTAAAAATTTTGCACCCAAAGAACCACTGGCAAATGCAGTGCCAGTGACTTCTTCCACAACCTCAGCTACTGAATCATCTACAACAGCAATTCAACATACAGATGAAGCCAATAAAATAGTGAAAGCAATGGAATAAGTGTCTTTAAAGACAAATGAGATTAACAGGTTGACAAAGATGGTAGAAAAACTTGAGAAGTCAAATAAATTAGCTCAGATAAATGCAAAGACACATGAACAAAATGCCATCAGACTAAATGAAGAGTTGAAGAAATTGCAGAAGGAATTGACATTAAAAGAGAAAATATCATACATTAAAAATCACCTTTGGATCAATGTCATTGAAGCCATCCATGATGTATGGCCTTCAATTCAAGTAATTTTTTAGCAAAGAGAATTATTACTAAAAGCACAAGCAGAAATTCAAAAGACTCAAGATGAGCTGGCTGACAAATCATAGCAATCTGTAAGGCTAATCACCTTCCTTTAACAGAAAAAATAGATAGGAGTTGGAAGAACTCAAGATTACAGATAGAACTGAAACTATCCTAGAAATTAGGAAATTCATACAAAGAAAAATCTGATGAGGTAACTTGAAGAAAAATGTGAAAGTATGAATACTGCCATAACCAGATTTATGGTTAAATTTACTAATTTGAGGCAAAAAGGACTGTCTGATATCATGGTCATTAATGATAAATTGATGCCCCAAAATGACTATGATAAGAAGATTAGAGATTTTTCAAAAGAACAGGTAAATAAACCAACAGGTCAAGGCATACCAACAGGAAAAGTGTTACTGAAGAGTTTTGAAGATTTATTCTACTTGCAACATGAGATAAAACACTTGTTTATCATCAAGCCAACCTTTTCTAGATATACTAAAGCTGATGAAAAATTTAGGAAATTAAATAAAATACAAATTCCTAAATATGAGGATTGGCAAGCACTCACAGATTTATTATGAAGGATAAAAGACAGACAGATCAAAGAAGGAAGTAAATTGTTTTCTAATTTACAGTCAAAACAGATTTTTTTTATACCAGTAAACAATTTTTAATTATGGTTAAAGAGTATCAGAGTTTAGAGAGTATCAGTGAATAAAGAGAATCATAGAAAGAGTATCAGACAAGGCAAATCAGATTCCAAAAAATATCTAAAATCCAGCAAGGAGGACACCAAGGCAGCCAGCTACATCTTATCCTCAAAACAATTTCTATTTCTTATGGATAAATAGGACAACTTGCTGATTTGTTAAGCAGTTGTCTCTATTATTTTTGTAAAGATATTTTATTTTCCTAAGATATTTCCTAGAAGTTTTCTAGGATATTTTGTAAAGAAATATGTATAAATACTTCATCTTTAGAAGTATTTTGTGTGGAAAAAAATTGTTGGGATTGTTATAGTCATTTCTTCTTGGACCTAAAAGCTTTTTGTGTGTCAAAATTCGAGTAGCAGGTTGGATCAGTACAAATGGCATCATACTTCAGGATTCCTGTGATGATCTATTTGGAGTGAAGTATTTCCTTACTTTTCATTGTTATCTTTCTTTGTTACATGCATCCATCTATGTTTTTTCTAAATCTGAACGAATAACTAGGAATATTACTATAGGATTTGTTAAGAGCACCATGTTTTTAACTAGTTATCATTTATATGTTTTCCTCTGATTACTAGTGTAGGGAACCCTTAATTTCTCCCTCTCTCGTTTGACCTCTTCCTACTACTTCATTTTTCTGGATTAAAAGATTCTTAAGTTCCCTTTATCCCGATCACACCACCTCATAAAAACAACTTTCCAAGATCTTCAAGGGTTATCTATCTTGCCCTGAAAACATTTGACCTTTTTGGCCTTTATCCCAGTTCTGTTTACTTGATTTTGACTCCTTAGCCCAATGGACAAATATATTTCCCACTATCCATCCTTTCAAGTGATTTTTCCCACCAAATCTATCAAAACAAAACCAAAACTGCACATTCATAACTAGCCTAATATTTACAAATCAAAACAAAGTTAAATTTTAAAGGGAGAGCCTAATCTGAACCCTAGGAAGGCTAGATCCTAGAGTTTGAAGTTTTTTTTTGGTTACCTCTAGTATTCTTTGACTAAAAACCAAAATCTCACAACTTTATAATTACTAGAGTGATAACATTCCAAAAGCTTTCAAGTGGAGAGGATTGATCCAGGAGGATCTTGTTTCAGTGCAGATCAACAGTGAGGTCCAGTCAGCTCCTTGTCCGATGTCCAGTTCAATATTTAGATCATTTATGTCATCCTCCAGCATTCTATATGAATGTAACTTCGTCATGGTTGAGTACGATGTCATGGTTGAAAATGGTTCGAATTGGTGTCATGATGTATGTGGGTTCATGGTGTCATGGTCCTATTTCTAAAAAAAACCATATGATGAAATTCCTACAAGTGCAAATCTAGACCTAGACCTAAGACTAAGCATCTAAAGCTATTTTAATGTCCTAGTCCTAAGTCCTAAAGGTTAAGACCTACAACATGTAATAAACATAATTCTAAGCCTAAAGTCCTAAGGTCTAAGACCTAAGACCTAGCGCTAACACATATGTTAACCCTTTCGAGACTCTGTGTTAGAAATTACGACAGAAATAATAAAGAATTTACCGAGAGAAATAAACATAAAAGAGGCCAGAAACAAATCATAAAAATCAACACAAATATTTAATTGGGAAAACCCCAAACTCGGGGGAAAAACCCAACCAATGAAATTTCATTAACCATTGGCCAAAACCCTGGCCAATCCGGCCAAGTGAGCCTTCACTACTCACCTCCAGGCCTACATTACAATGAAGTATTCCCAGCCTCTTATAGGCTCCATTACATGTAATACCATGGGCTAAAACCATGGGTGCACAATACCATGTGCCCCAAAACCACTACTATTTACCCTAGTCAACATTGACTCTACCCCGTGTCATGTTTACCTAACAATTCCCCCCTTAAACTTGACTTGGGGATTATTGACTAAATCCAACCAAAGCTGCTAAGTGAGACAACCCCGCTCACTATAGCCTTTCCCCCCTCAATATTTTTACCCGAGGGTAATTGTTAACTTGACATCCCCCCTATCACCTAGGTCTAACCCAGACTTTACAGTGATTACAACCAGGGGTACGCATGCCATACCGGGGTCTTACGGCGGTATGCCCATTTACATGTAAAATTAACTCCATTATAATATATATATATATATATATATATATATATATATATATATATATATATATATATATATATATATATATATATATATATATATATATATATATATATATATATATATTGTTTCATTGTTGCTATTCTTTGTATAACCATTCTCTAAATTCATTCATGATGTCCTCTCCAAAGAGGACATCATAGTTGTACATCAATCTGCCGAATTCTTTGTTGTGTTAGTACATATGACATCAATGTCCATATAAAAAGAATCCATCTACTGGATTACATGGGTCACCAGCCTTTGTAACCGCCAATCTTCTAGGAATTATCTTCAGATACATGGTTCATCAATTTTTAGTTAATCTACCTGCACATCTGCTCTCTCATTTTGACAAGGCCTCAATTGCATTTCACCTTTCCATGTGCTTCTTCGCCCTTTCACGGCACAAGCACATCCAGCTTTAGCTTGGACGCTAACCTTACTACCACCCATATAGCACGCAGTGCCCAGAACTCATGTGATCAAGTATTGAGTGCATTTCCAAGGTGGACCTCATCAGTTGCTCCGTGGCCTCCTTGTCCTCCTAGGCGCAGTAAAATTTGATGGCTTTCCTTTCTCTCCTCGTTCCACCAATATAGGTAAAAAAGAACCTCACTTCTTCGACCTTAGTTACAGATCCACAATCATCGTTCTCCTCCTAGATTGCACAGCTCATTCCCGTTGTGACTCCACATGTGCTCCCACTATATTGTCGCTTGAGTGTGTTTCGATGGCCCGCATTTGGCCCTCCAATGAGATGTCATGCTCAGAAGATAATTCCCTCCTCATGCACGCACGTCTCCTTTGCAGATCTTAGCTAACTAGATCAGCGATTTTGTGCTTTGAAGGTCCTTTTGGAATTCTTTGCTCTCGATGACAATGTTGATGCTAAGTCTCTTGTCATTGTGACCGATCTGGGATCGGTGACACCACGCTCGATCTTACGCATGGTCCTCCTCATTCTTCCATGCTCACCTCGTTCTCTGAGGTTGAGCTATTGTCTAATGTGAAAAATGCCTTCCCTCTTGCACGACATTTGCAGCCTTCACACATCCATTCATCCAAGGCTCTGCCACCCTATTCACACAAAAAATTTGATGTGTAGCTTCTCTACACAGTCAGCAATGTTCATCGAGTCAGCCCCCTGTGGAGACCTATGACGCTGTGCCGCTTCACCATCGCCTTCCTGGAGTTTCAATATGGTGCATGGATCTTCCAAGTGGTCCTATGTGCTGATTTCCCGGGCCTGGAATCGCACAGATCATAGCCGATATCCATACCAATGCATCATTTTCCTGATCAAACTTCTGCATTTCACTTTGTCTAGAGCTCAAACTATACAATTTTCGTTCTCCTCTACTACCATAGATTCCATGTGCTCACGTGTTCGATTTGCAGTGGTCGGCTTCAAGCCATTTGAACATATTCCCTCTGTCAGGATGCAGATTGGCACTGGCTCGCTGATCAATATTTTCCCTAGTGCCGGATTTGCCTCTGCACCACTCAAATCCTCCTCTTTTGCGCAGTTTCATGTTTGCACAACTTCTGTCCATGGATCACTTCCAGCAATCTTGCACCAGATTGCAAGATTGCATTAACATTCACCACAATTGATTTTTCTTGTGTGGCAGCTCCACACATGCTCCGCCTCTTTTCCAGCGATGCCATGATATTTTAATTATGCGGCCTCTTCATGCCCAGTCGTTTCTCTCCAGCAATTTCTATCCACACTTCATCTTCGATCACAGATCTTACAAATTGGATCCCCTACATACATATCAGATCTGTAAACAACCTACAATGATTTCATCAGGACTTATAAACCCTTATGTTCCAGATTCATATCTGCATCGGTGCAACAAATCTTATCTTCATTCACAGGCCAATAAAACCTTTGGCTTCAAAAAACTTCCCTCTGAAGCCAACACTTAGCTCTGATACCAGTTGTTAGAAATTACGGCAGAAATAATAAAGAATTTACCGAGATAAATAAACATAAAAGGGCCAAAAACAAATCATTAACATAAACACAGATGTTTATCTGGGAAAACCCCAAACTCCGGGGAAAAACCCAACCAATGAAATTTCATTAACCATTGGCCAAAACCCTGGCCAATCTAGCCAAGTGAGCCTTCACCGCTCACCTCCAAGCCTACATTACAATGAAGTATTCCCAGCCTTTTATAGGCTCCATTACATGCAATACCATGGGCTAAAACCATGGGTGCACAATACCATGTGCCCAAAAACCACTATTATTTACCCTATTCAACATTGACTCTATCCCGAGTCAATTTTACCTAACACTATGTATTAAAACATTGTGATAAACCAAATTATAAAACCCATAGTCCTGACCCTCGGTTTAAACCGTGTTGGAGCTGTTAACATGTGACAAGTGCAGCAGAAGCCGCAATGGTTAAAATTCTATCGGGGTTAGCACTTACCGTCGATCGCGTAGGAGCCATAACATGTGAATGGGTGAATAGAAACCATGGTGGAAATGATAACAGTAACCACAGACAGAGACCGCATCGGGAACCATGTGAACAGGTGTTAGCAGACCGCGATAAACCATGGAGATAGACCGCAACCGCCGGAGTTGACCACGAGATGTCAGGCTGCGCCTGCTCACATGTCGTTGTCAGCTCCATCCCGCGTTGTTATGCTAATCACCAGGAGTTATGTATATCATAAAGTTTAATTTGGGTTTTGCGCTAAGGTTGTAATTAAAACACCTTATCCTTAATACACTAGGTGTCACCATATCACAAGAACAAGACCCAAAAGCATTTATTCACTCAACCACATGCTAATTTTAGCTTCAAGGAGTTCGAATACTAGGCTTTATAAACCTTGAAATTTTCTTCCATGACAGACATGAGTGTTGTATCCAGAATTGGAGTGAGAGAGGCAATTTTTGTTTTCAATGTTTCTTGGTCGTCGAGAGGCAGAATTGAGCACAAAGATAGGCGTTGGAAAGCTAGGAGAGAGATATTTCTGTTGTCAGTGACCAGAGGTGCTTACGAGCACATTCATTCTGGCATATTTTCTGCGTAAAGAGTTCCTTAGGTCAATCCTAATAAATCGGACACCCAACTTGAAAGCGGACCCGGAGACATAGTCCACCAGGGATGAACTCCGTAATCAAAGTTTTATGTCTCTTTTATCTGCTCTCTGTTGTAATTTCATGTTTAATATGTTGTTTGTTTAATTCTTTAAATGCTTTAGATTTCCTTCAATATTCAACATTAAGCAGTTCAGTTAATATCAATTCACTAATGGAAATTAATCAATTCTACCTCAACACATAATTTCAATCACATTCAGATCATTATTATAAATTATAAGGAAGAGTACAACCAGTTGATCGATTCATTGTCACTCATCGAGCTTGATTCCCATTCTCATCATATCCAGCATCAACAATCCAACAGCATCACAGTACATGTGCAATACCTCCAAGAGTTTTGATCTCACCATCATAACTCTACTTAACACAAATTCTTTCTCTCTTGTGCGCTATGTTCAGTGCTCTATTTATAAGTAGATGAAATTATTTTTACATAAATGAATCATTGAATGCCTTTCCTAAAAATGGATGAAGATTTTTCCTTATTCATGGGAATAGGAGGGTACAAGGTTTAATGACTTGATGGGTTCCAAAGTCGAAGCTATCAAATGAGGTGAAAGTTGGAACAACTTTTAGAAGTCAATAGAGGTTGGGAAGATTCCCAAAATCCAAAGAAAAATTTGCTCCCAGTCGACCAACGCACCCTAAAGTGGGCCTAGATCCTCTACAACGCAGGATTTCATGGGAGTAGATGCTTTGCAAATCAATTACATACGTCTAGGGCTGCGTTGAACACTCAATGGGGCACTTCAACTGGAATCTAAGAAATGAAATTTTCATGAAGGAAAACCACCAATAGAATGACTTGTTTAGGGCATGTAGCAACTAATTTAGAGTATGATAGACCCTAATAAATATTGATCTGTGTTGTGGGATGATTCCCAAATTGACCTGTAATAGAAATAAAGAATTAAAAAAAATTATATTATATATCCCGAAGAGGGATGTGGAGATACAAGGAAATCATGAACATAAGGAGAAGCATGATGTTGAGAATAAATATGATCTAGGGAGTATGCTATCAGAACTGGAGAGAAAAAACATTGAATCACGGAACCATAATCATGAATTTTCATTCAAATATCCACGTCATCGGGTCTTCATGTTAGCACCAAGCAACAACTTTATTCCAAAAATCAATATGAGTAAGTTTGATGATAATGATCTTGTAACATAGATATTTTAGACGTAGAAATACTTTGATATACACCAAGTGGCATCATATAAAAAGGTAAAAAAACAGTATCCATGTTTTTAGAGTAAGACCAACATGTAAGGTGCCAATGGATTTGTTAAATGAAATAGTATTCCATTTTATATTGGTCCATTTTTGTAGAGGAATTGATAGCACATTATCAAGAGATTAAGAGAAATGCATTCTTTGGTCAATTGGTAAATATTTCAGAAAAATGTCAAGTTATACAACACATTTAACAATTCCAAATTTTGAGTCTTAAAGTGAAGAATAGTTCAAAGGATAACATGTTAGTCCTATTCATGAAAAAATTAAAGGAAAGCATCCAACGTGAGGTGTATGTCTTTGAACCTAAATCTCTAGAGCATGCTTTTAGTCTTGCATGAAAAGTTGAAAGTAAAAATATGGACACTAGAAAACATTTCACTAATAACCTAGTGAAGATCATCCTATATCTCCTAAATCGACAAGGTTGACTCCTTGACAAATGGATGAAAGAAGAGGAAAGGGACTATGTTTCAACTGTGATAGAAAGTACAGTAAAGGGCATAAATGCAATGAGAATAAATTATTCTACATAGGCTTTGAAAAGGAGGAAGATCAAGAATTGGAATAGTCACAAGATCTAGAGCTAGAAGAGACTACTCCAATAATATATTGTCATGCATTTGATAACATAAATACTCCACAAACCCTCAAGATACAAGAATATATCAAAAATAAAAATGTAATGGTTTTGATTGATTTGAGTAGAACCCATAAATTCATCAATTACAAATTAACAAAACTTCTCAAATATTCCATATATCCAACACCATGTTTTCAAGTAATGATTGTATATGGAGGCACCAAAAATTATCCAGGGAAGTGTTTGGTCAATTTAGTGTGTCCTAAATTGCTGCATTTAATTTGTCAATCCGGGAATCGTAAGCTGATGAAGTGCGGCGCACTATATGTGCAAGATAACCTATTTCTTAACTTTTTGTCGTTTTTGGTTTTCTAAGGTGAAATGGAAATTCTAAGATGAAGACAAGTTTGGTTATGTTTGTTCAAGGAAGTGATATCCCCTATAATGATTTACCAACTTGAAACTTTAAAAAGCAAATTGAAATTTACAATGACAAGACTTGTAAGAAAATGAAAATGTGCTGCTGAAATGAAAAGGTGCTGCTAATCTAATAAATCAAAACAATGAACTATTGAGCATGAAAACTAAACTATTCTTGCTGCCAACTAAACATAAAAGAAACTATGCTTAAGGAAATTCAAAATTGCAACAAAATAAATCTAAATCAGATTACATCAATTTATCTTCTGATCCTTCATCATTAGTCCAACTATGATTTTCGGAAGTAATCATAAACAATTTGAGTAACTGATATTTAATTTGCAGAAAGTAAACTAATACTAAACCATACACTCATGATTCAATCCCTCACCATCAGTCCAGCTGTGGCTTTCGGAGGCAAATGAAGATGTCATGCATGATTTAATATATCTAAATTTGCAGAAAAGAAACTAATACTAAACTACACATTTCATAATGCAGTCCCTCACCATCAGTTCAGCTGTGGCTTTGAAGCAGATAAGCAATACTGAAATTAAACAAAAGCTATGAAAATCAAATTAGCAGCAGAACAATGTTAGTTCCATGTCACTAGTCAAAAAGCTATGAAAATGCCCGGGCTGCCTATCTATAACCTGAAACAAGAACACTGATCAGTGATTATCAACATAAAACATGAAAGACATAAATGAAATGGAAATTATGGAAGTTTATAAACAGAAATGAAACAAATGCAATGTATGAACATATGAATGGATTATGACACAATGAAATGAAATTAAAATTATACACTAATGCACAAAACCTTAGCTGAGCAGGGGCCCTCTACTCCAGCCTTGGCAACGGTCCTCAAATACGAATTAAGTTGAAAAACAGAGTCTTCTCATATTAAAAAGTAGTCATTACAGAATGGTAATGTTACGGCACAAGTGCAGCGTAATCATTACAGAGCAGATTAATCAAAAGATAACAGAGACTACATTCACTAATATCGACTAACTTCATATGCGTATGCAAACGCAATATATATAACAACAAACTATAACTGTTTCCTAAAGTTCATGCTAGTGGAGAGCACGTAGACCACTACGTCCACGGATATAGGAGTATGGCCGTGTTGGAAAGTAAATCTACGAGAGGTGGATGCTTGAATTCGACTCTAGAACCCTGTACAGATGTCGATTTATCCTCCGCAGGCTTAGAAACGGCCGTATGGGTCTTCATGTGACATGAAACAGAGTCCGGCCGACATGAAACTCCATTGTTGACTTCCATGTGGATGCCTTTGACCGCGGCTTCTTTGGATAAGTTTGCTTGAACCAATAGGACACGAACCATGTCCACGTCATTCCTGACCTGCCCATGTGGCTCGTTTTCCCTGTAGACACCTGTAGCATAGAGTTTCACAAAATAACTACGGAAAGTTGCAGCAGCTGCGGAAAGTGGCAAGATTCCGCAGCTGAATGAACAAAATCTAGATCAAATAGCAAACACAAAAATATAATTAAAAACCATGTTAGATGCTCTTTTGCACATGATATTGACAATTTGGGAGGTTTATGTGAGTGAAAAAGGTATGGAAAAATGTATGGAGAAGATGCAAATTTGGGACTCAACATACCCCCACTGTGAAGGTGTTGCATGTCCTCATGCAACCAAAATTTTGATACTCTTTCTTCAATTCATGTGCCTTGATACTTCAGCCAACACATCCAATCCTCTCCTCTTCTTCCTTGGTACGGCCGACATTCTGGGTTTCTTCATTAAGCACCTAAATTTGATATTTACAAGTGCTCTGCTCAATTTCTGGCATTTCCTTTTCAATTTCTTATTCTTCTTCTGCCATATTCCCAAATGTAACATAGTATTATCATGGATGATCTTGTCCAGTTTGCCTTGTTCTTTCAATGTCTCATTTTCATTTTTGATGTGCCTATTCAAAAGCTCCAACTCAAAAATTTCTTGTTTTAATGATTGAACTAAATCATCCTGCAATGTATGAGGCTGAATGGAAGAAGTACTTGGACCTGTGGCTACCTTTTCCAAAGATTCTATATAGTCATATACCTCCTGCTGCTTGGGGTCTATTTCAGGTGTCATTTTTACTGGGCTGTCCCCAAAATGTTGTGGAGGAGAGTTATGTTCAAAATCTGGCCGAGGAGGGCTCACATCAATATTTTGCTGAGAATAGGATGGAGTATGCTCATTGTCTGATTGGGAATGAAATGAACCAGGTTCACTAACTGACTGAGATGGACTATGGTCAGTTGGGGACTGTTCAGATGTCTCCTCTCCCAAATCAATGAAATGAGGACCCTTAATTTGCGTTTTTCTCAATTTCCCCTTAAGTCTGCTTCTTCTCCTCACACGCTGTGGTACACTACCCTTTTGTTTTTGTTTTCCTTTCTCTGCCTTCTTGGATATAGATGACTGCTTTTGAAGATAGATTAATCTTTCAGACAGCATTTGATGATCTTCTTCTTCAGAAGAAGGAGTTTTATGTACAGCCTCAATAGTTTCTTTCTCTTTTGGTGTCATTGGCTTCTTACCTTTGATTTCCTTCTTCTTCCTTTTTACCAGTCTCTCTTCCCTATCAGTTCTTTCCATAGTAGTAGTAGGAGTATTTTGGATTTCATCAATTATTCTTTTCCTCCTACTTCTTCTTGCTGTGCTAGCTGCAGGAATTTCCTGAGTAGGAGTAATTTGGGTTTTAACATTTATTCTTTTTCTTCTACTCCTTCTTGTTGAACTACCTTCAGGAACTTCCTGAGGTTCCTCAAAGAAATTTCTAACTAGAAATTGTTCCCATGTGTCTTTTCTTTCCTTTAACTCCTTTTCAATCAGAATTTTTATAAGGCCGTGGTGATATAGATGGGGCTCTACATCTCCTAAGTGTTTTTGAACAGTCACAGCCATTTTCTTCAAGCTATTGAATAGAAAATATGGAAGATTGAGAGTTTGATTTTCTAGAAAATTCATCAATAGCCTGGTATGGTACATGTACATGGACCCAAAACGGCCTTCACATGTAATGAATTTCTGAACAATTAGCAGTAAAGTGGCCCATTCTTCTTTCAAGGCATGCACAGGAATTCCTCTTTTAAAAACAGTTATGTCCATACCTTGGTTTCGTAAGATTTTTCTCCATGCCTCATCACTGATGCTTTTATTTTTGAACCAACGCTCTCCCTCCTGAAGAAGTTCCGTGGCTGTTGCTATAGTTGCTTCATTGACCGCAAACTTGAGGTCTCCAATCTCTGCTTTCGAGCCATCAAACGACCTTGCAAATGCTTTCGTTACTTCTTTGTGATAACCTCTGAATTTCTGAATAAAACGCAGCCATTTTGCTTTCTTCAATATCTCTTTTGCTTGCGGATATCCCTCTATAAACTTCGGTCCTTCCGGCTCTGCTCTTAATAATTTACCCATTTCTCTTTTCTGCTCTTCACAACTTTGCTTTCGTGAGGGTTTCAAATAGAAATGGAACGATTGAATGCACAGGCTCGAGCACAATGACTGTGGGAATGTATCATAAAATGGGAATGAGCACCATAAACGGAATGGAGTGAGACTGTGGGTAGATATCCGGGAGTGAGAATGAGCAAAAGGAACGAAATGGAATGAGACAGTGGGTAAATATTCGGGAGTGAGAATGAGCAAAGTGGGGTTTCGTAAACACGGCAGAGACACAACAAAGAGATTAACAAAGTATAATACATTCGGCAGCGCTTTGAATTTTGGTGGCTGTGTAATAAATATGAACACGTTTCAATCAACGGTTATGAATTTATGCGGCTGTAAGAGTCCTTGGTCAAATCAAATACGTCTCATTATCTCCGGTGGGATATTGGAACATGAGTGAAAATCGGAATTTCAATGATAAAATCGTTTGTGAATGAATGCAAGAGGATAATATGGAGATCGTGAAAGGTTACGGAACTGTCAATATAATCATTGCGCGTAATGGATAGAGCTCATGGTTCAAAACTATATAAAAATGTGTTTTTCAATGCTATTTGAAATAAATTTTATTCATACCTTTGGAATCTTTGCATTTGCCCTTGGTCTTCAACTGATTGATCTCCATTGGTGTCTTGAATGCTCCATTGATCCTCTCACCTGCATTTTATTTCATAATTATGGAAATAACATCTGACTGTACATTCTCTTTGAAAACAGAGTAGTAGCTGCGGAATCTGCTTCTGGCTGCGGAAACTGGAGTCAGCTGCGGAAACAGATGTCAGTTGCGGAAACTGACACAGCTATTACTTGGATGAATGGAAATGAACAAATGACAAATGACTAGATGGAAATGGTCATGGAAAAGATTTTTATTGATGGAATGGAATGAAATAAAGTGAAATGAAGTGAAATGAAATGAAATGAAATGAAATGAAATGGAATGAAGTGGAATGAAATGGAGTGGGTGGTGACAAAGCTTGTGAAATGAAAGAGAGATTTTTTTTTTTTGGAAAATATAGAGTGTTAGGTGTTCCTGATTTTCACCCTATATTTTCTGTATAAGACTGCCAATCAATTTCAATGATTGGTTTTCAGGCTTATACCATTATTATTATTATTTTTTATTTTTTTATTTTTTTTAACTGAAAAGATCAAAAGAACTAGGTTGGTGGAGAAGAAGAATTCTTCTGTACCAGCCTGATTGCAGAACTTTCTTGAAACATTTTGACAAAATCCTCTTTTGAGAGTGGCTTATGATAAACTTTCAATCTATGGCCATTCACAATAAGAGGAGTTTGAAACTCATCAATGGTCTTGATTCTTACAGCTCCATTACTAAAGATCTTGTCAATCTCATATGGCCCAAGCCAATGAGTCTGAAATTTTCCTTGAAAATCTTTAAACTTGGAGTCAAATAACAATGCCCAATCTCCTTCTTGAAACTTCTTTTCTTTGATATATTTTTCATGCCATTTAGTTCTTTGATATTGAACTAGATCAGTTCTTAGAATTGCTTCTTGTCTGATCTCATCTAGCTCATTCAACTGCTCCATTCTATGCTTTTGGGCTTCTGATAAGTCCATCCCCAACTGAACTGTTATCTTGAAGGTCTTGACTTGGAACTCAATGGGGAGCAAGACTTCTTTCCCATAAACAAGTTCATAGGGAGAATGTCCCGTTGTATTCCTCCATGTAGTTCTGTAGGCCCACAAGGCTTCTGGAAGCCTTTCTGCCCAATCTCTTCTATGTAGATGAACAGTTTTGGTGATGATACTTTCAAGAACTTTGTTTGTGGACTCCACTTGACCATTTTATTGTGGATGGTAAGGAGTAGATTTTCTGTGCTTGATTTGTATTCTTCCATCAACTTCTCCACCAAATTTGATGTGAATTGGCTCCCCTGATCTGTTACAATTTCTCTTGGAACACCAAAGCGAGTAAAAATATCCTCATAAAGAAAATGAACAACTGAATTTTCAGTAGCAGATACTAATGCTTTAGCTTCCACCCATTTGGTAACATAATCAGTACAAACCAATATATACTTTTTTTGCTTAGATGGTGGATTACTAGGTCCAATGAAATCTAAAGCCCATTTTTCAAAGGGTTCAATGAGTACCTGTGTTTGCAATGGCATTTCATTTGAAAGGGTAGGTTTCCCTACTCTTTGGCAGCTATCACACCTTTTGACATATTGTTTTGTATCTTTGAAGAGAGAAGGCCAATAATATCCCAAGGAAAGGATTTTATAGGCCGTCCTTTTGTCCGCAAAGTGTCCGCCGCATGGTTCATCATGACATGCCTTAAGAATATCAGGCATTTCATCTTCCCTGACACATCTTCTGATCACAAGATCTGGCCATGTTTTAAACAATTCGTTAGAAATCCATGAATATCTTGAACTCTCCTGAATAATTTTTCGTTTTTCTCTTGGAAATAAATGTGAAGGTAGTTTCCCTGTAACCAAATAGTTAGCAATATCTGCATACCAAGGGGTCTTAATAGTTACCGCAAACAAGTATTCATCAGGAAACTTATCTTCTACAGGAGAATCTTCTTTAGTATTCTGAATCCTAGACAAGAAATCAGCTACTGTATTCTGTTTTCCTGGTCTATCCAACACACTAATATTGAATTCTTGCAAAAGTAAAAGCCATCTTGTCACTCTGCCATTAGTAACAGGTTTGTTCATTAAATATCTAATTGCAGAATGGTCAGTATGAATAAAAGTTTCATAGCCTGTTATGTAATGTCTAAACTTATTAATTGCATGAACAACAACTAAAAACTCTTTTTCAGTCACAGTATAGTTCAACTCTGTGGGAGTCAAATTTTTACTGGTGTAATAAATGGCATAAAGAATTAAATCTTTTTGACCCAACACAGCTCCAAGAGCTGTATCTGAAGCATCCGTAGAAATATGGAAAGGAAGTTTCCAATTTGGTCCTCTCAAGATAGGTGCTTCAGATATTTTTGTTTTCAAAGTTTCAAAAGCTGATTGACAATCAGGATCCCATTTAAATTCACAGTCTTTTGTAAGCAATTTGAAGAGTGGAGATGCTATTTAGTGAAGTTTTCTATAAATCTTCTATAGTAACCAGTAAATCCTAGAAAACTTCTAACATCTCTTTGACAATTTGGAATAGGCAACTTGGAGATGACTTCAACTTTTGATCTATCAACCTTAATCCCATCTCCCGAAATATGATGTCCTAAAACAATCCCTTCAGTAAACATCATAAAGCATTTTTCATGGCTTAATGAAAGGTTTGTTTCTTTACATCTTATGAGAACTTTTTCCAAATTTTCTAATGCCTCCTCAAATGAATTACCATAAACTGTGAAATCATCCATATAAACCTCTACACAATCATGGATTAGATCAGAAAAAATTCCTAGTACCGCTCTTTGGAATGTTGCTGCTGCATTACATAACCCAAAAGGAAGCACTCGGTAGGCAAAAGTTCCCCATGGACAAGTAAATGTGGTCTTATCTTGATCTTCAGGTGCTACCTGAATTTGATTATAGCCACTAAAACCATCCAAAAATGAAAAGTACTTTTTACCCGCTAATGTATCTAATACCTGATCGATAAAAGGCAAAGGAAAGTGATCCTTCAAAGTTGCTTTGTTCAATTCCCTGTAATCAATGCATACCCTCCATTTACCATTCTTCTTAGGTACTATAACCAAAGGAGAAACCCATCGGCTATCTGAAATTGGATAAATGAAGTTTACATTGAGAAGTTTTTGGAGCTCTTCTTTCACTATCTCCCTAAGATTTGGATTCATCCTTCTTTGAGGTTGTCTGATTGGTCTACCGTTTTCCTCAATATAGATATGATGGATGCAAGTCTTAGGATCAATACCCTTCATGTCAGTATACTCCCATGCAAATGCAGTAGAATGTTTTTGCAAGATTCTGGTTAGTTCTTCTTGTTGTGACTTCTCCAAATATTTGTTGATATTCAATGTTTTTTCTGGAAAAATCTCAATAGCAGAATTACTAAACTCTTCCATAGAGTAAAGAGACATTTGTCTAGATGATAAATATTCTATGTCAGATTCCAACTGAAATTGTGTGGGGTCATATTCTGAAGATATCTCAAAATTTTCTAATGTGTTCAGAATTTGACTATCCTCACTGATTTCAGAAATGGTAAAGACAGGTTGTATAATGTCCTCATCATCGACCCATTCATTGTCTCATATTTCTGTGATTGCTCTTGCTGGAGGATACAAATTGAATTTCTTTGTCGAATTACCATTAGAAATGTACATGTCTCTAGATCTACAACTAATAAAAGCATCAGCTGTGGCTAGCCAAGGTCTTCCTAAGATAAGTGGGTGTCCTCCTAGATTACTCTTGGGAGTCAAAATCATAAAATCTACCGGATATTCCCAAGAATCTAAGGAGACTGAAATATCTTCTAATACACCATCTGGTTTAATAATTGATCGATCTGCAAGTTGCAATAAAGTAGGTGTAAAAAGAAGGTTAGGAAGTTTTAACTGCTCCATAGTCTGTCTACTCATAATGTTGATAGCAGCCCCTAAGTCAATCAATGTGTTTGGAATTTTTATCCCATTTATATGTGTCTTGACAATTGGACTTCCTGGATCTACATACTTTTGCATGGTAATTTTTCCCATCATAATGTCTGCAATCTTTCCTACCAGGTGGATTCTTCTTGTGTCTTTTAGCTTTCTTCCTGGTCTTTTGAAACTCAACTCCTTTATGGTTTTTGCTAGAATAGGAATTTCTCTAATGGCTTGTAGCAATGGAATCTTGATACAAACATTCTTCAATTCATCTAGAAAGTCATAGTTAGGCAACAAGATTTGTTTTTCCACCCCCTTATCAATTTGTAGTCTTTCCGGAAAAGGAGGTGTAGATGAAGATGCAGGTTGCTCAACTATAGGAGTTGTGGGTGTTAACTTTTCTTTTTCTTTTTGCATGCTTGAATTTTGAAGAGATTCTTCCTCAGAACCCTTATTAACTTGAAGAGAGTCCTCCTCAGAGGTATTTTTCTCTTGAATATCTATAGAAGGTTTTTCTAAAACTCTACCAGATCTGAGTTGTACATCGTTGAGAGGAACAATCATGTAGGTAGGAAATTGTTGTCCTTCTACCATATAAGTAGTTTGAGGATTCTTATTGTTAGGATTTGGCAGTGGCTGAGCTGGAAGTTGATTTGTCTTCTGTTGGTATGGGAGCATGAGTTGAGGATTTGGATTTTGTTGAGAAGGTTGTTGCTGTGGAAATGGCAATGAAAGTTGTGGATTTGAGCTTGGAAGTTGTGGAGCTTGTTGATTTTTTTTTATTTTTTTTTTGTTAATAAAACTATATATGTTATATTTCAAGAATTAAAAATATACATATATGTTTTACTAAACAAAATGATTATTTTATTTTTTTTTTTTAAATTGTTTTGTTAATAAAATTACACATGTTAAATTTTGGAAAATTAAAAATATACATATGTAATTTACTAAACAAAAACAATTTATTGAAATTTTTTCTTTTTAAATGATTTGTTATTAAAATTATATATATTTTCAAAAATAAAAATATACACATATCTTAGTAACAAAACAATTTATTTATTTGTTTTTATTTTTTTCATTTTTTTTTTTAATTGATTTGTTTAATAAAATTATATATGTTATATTTTCAAAAATTTAAAAATACACATATATATTCATTAAACAAAACAATTTATTGAAATCAAAGTTTTTCATGAAAATAATTTTTTATTTTTATTTTTTTTTTTTAAATTGTTGAATCAATTGAAATGATGAAGTTTTATTTTGTCTCCTTTTTTTTTTTCTTTTTCACATAAAAATTCTTTTTCTGATCCTCCAGATCACACAAAGTGCAAGAGGAGAGCATACTCAAGAATTATTAATTTTTTTTTTTACATAACAATTCCTTTTCTGATCCTCCAGATCACACAAAGTGCAGGAGGAGAGCATACTCAAGAATTATTAATTTTTTTTTAGATGTAAGAAATAAGGCTACCTAGTTACACTTCCCCGGCAACGGCGCCAAAATGTTTGGTCAATTTAGTATGTCCTAAATTGCTGCATTTAATTGTCAATCCGGGAATCGTAAGCTGATGAAGTGCGGCGCACTATATGTGCAAGATAACCTCTTTCTTAACTTTTTGTCGTTTTTGGTCTTCCTAAGGTGAAATGGAAATTCTAAAGTGAAAAGCAAGCTTGGTTATATTTGTTCAAGGAAGTGATATCCCCTATAATGATTTACCAATCTTGAAACTTTAAAAGAAAATTGAAATTACAATGACAAGACTTGAAAGAAAGTAAAAGTGTACTGCTGAAATGAAAAGGTGCTGCTAATCTAATGAATCAAAACAAGAAACTAGTGAACATGAAAACCAACTATTCTTGCTGCCAACTGAACACAAAAGAAACTACGCTTATGGAAATTCAAAATTGCAATAAAATAAATCTAAATCATATTACATCAATTCATTTTCTGACCCTTCATCATTAGACCAGCTATGACTTGCGGAAGTAATCATAAAAAATTTGTGTAACTGATTATTTAATTTGCAGAAAGTAAACTAATACTAAACCATACACACATGATTCAATCCCTCGCCATCAGTCCAGCTGTGGCTTTCGGAGGCAACTGAAGATGTCATACATGATTTAATATATCTAAATTTGCAGAAAAGAAGCTAATACTAAACTACACATTTCATAATGCAGTCCCTCACCATCAGTCCAGCTGTGGCTTTCGGAGGCAACTGAAGACGCTATGAGCAGCTTAATATATCTAAATTTAACTACTGAATCAGATAAGCAAAACTGAAATTAAACAACAGCTATGAAAATCAAATTAGCGGCGAGAACAATATTGTAGTTTCATGTCACTAGTCAAAAAGCTATGAAAATGCCGGGGCGCCTATCTATAGCTTTGAATCAAGAACAACGATCGGTGATTACATCAACATAAAACATAAAAGACAGAAATGAAAGGGAAATTATGGAAGTTTATAAACAGAAATGAAACAAATGCAATACATGAACATATGAGTGGATTATGACACAATGAAATGAAATTAAAATTATACACTAATGCACAAAACCTTAGCTGAGCAGGGGCCCTCTACACCAGCCTTGGCAACGGTCCTCAAATACGAATTAAGTTGAAAAACAGAGTCTTCTCTTATTAAAAAGCAGTCATTATAGAATGGTAATGTTACGGCACAAGTGCAGCGTAATCACTACAGAGCAGACTAATCAAAAGATAACAGAGACTACATTCACTAATATCGACTAACTCTATATGCGTATGCAAACGCATTATATAAAACAACAAACTATAACTGTCTCCTAAAGTTCATGCTGGTGGAAAGCACGTAGACCACTACGTCCACGGATATAGGAGCATGGCCGTGTTGGAAAGTGAATCTACGGGAGGTGGATGCTTGAATTCGACTCTAGAGCTCTGTACAGATGTCGATTTATTCTCCATGAAGCTTAGAAACGGCCGTATGGGTCTTCATGTGACACGAAACGAGTCGGCCAACATGAAACTCCATCGTTTGACTTCCATGGGGACGCCTTCCGACCGGCTTCTTTGGATGAGTTTGCTTGAACCAATAGGACACGAACCATGTCCACGTCATTCACATTTGCCCATGTGGCTCGTTTTCTACTGTGAACACACAGCATAGAGTTTCACAAAATAGGCACGGAAAGTTGCAGCAGCTGCGGAAAGTGGCAAGATTCCGCAGCTGAATGAACAAAATCTAGATCAAATAGAAAACACAAAAATATAATTAAAAACCATGTTAGATGCTCTTTTGCACATGATATTGACAATTTGGGAGGTTTATGTGAGTGAAAAAGGTATGGAAAAATGTATGGAGAAGATGCAAATTTGGGACTCAACAGGAAGTGTGATAGCATTAAGTTCAATATAGGGGAGTGTTTGTTGGACAATCCCATGATTACAATATAAATGGGTGGTGTTGATGTTGTATTATGGGCATAGTGGTTACAATCATTGGGATCAATGACATTTAATTTTTAATATCTCTACATAATTTTTACCTTAGAAGGACAGGAAATTGAGCCTAGAGGCATTTAAGGGAAACCCCCTAAAGTGATTAGCTCCAATATAATGACAAAATTACTCAAAAAGGGGCACCAAGGTGTAATGGCACAATTATGTTCACTAAATGTTCAAACATCAATATCATTTATGTCAGGGGATATCCATAAAGCCATCAATCACCATCCCAAGGTATTTGGATTAATGCCTAAGGGTCTTCCACCTAATTGAGATCATGACTATGTTATTCATTTTCATCCAAGAAATGTGTTATCACTCCAATAATTCTCAAGAGTTGTTATATTTTTTTATTTTTGTTTAAATAATATTAGAGGTAACCACAAACCTACTTTTAAGCCTTAGGATCTAGCATTCCTAATGCTCAGAGAGGGCTCTCTCTATATGATTTATCTTTGTTGATTGAATATTATTTTAGGCTAGTTATGTAGGGTAAATTGGTTTTGGATTTTGATTTAATTTGGTGATGAAATCACTTATTCAGATGGATAGATGTAGGTTTGTATTCCATTGGGCTAATGGAGTCAATGTGTCAAGCTAGTTAGATTAAGATCAAGTTCTAAAGGGAAATTTTTATAGGGCAAGATAGCTGAGTTACTTCAGATATTCAAGGTCGATTGTGAAAATGGTTTCAATCGAGGTAAGAGAGAAATTAAGGGTTCTCAAATCTAGATAATGAGTGAAAAGGCAAAGGTCAATCGAAACTAGGGAGAAATTAAGGGTTCCTTAGTCTAGATATCAGTGGAAAACATGTAAATGATAAACACTTCAAGACAGAGTGCTTTAAACATATTCTGAAATAACAATTCTTGATTTATCATTTAGATTTAGAACAACATAAAAGTATTGATGAAAAACATAATAAATTGACAAAGAAACAAGTGAAAATACTTCACTGTAGTGGCCCAACACATGAATCCTGTAATATCATGCTTTGTTGCTTTAATCCAGTCTGCTGACTTGAAATTGGTACAATCACCCTTAGGTTCAAAATAGTACAACTATAGAAATGTTCGGCAATTCATCCACAATTATTACTTCTAAATGAGAAGTATTTATACAAAAACTCTTTACAAAATATCCTAAAACAAACTTAGGAATAATTCACGGAAAAGAAATATCTTCATGCAAGAAGATAGTGACATCTTTCTAACTAATGCTAGATGTCCCTATTTTTATTGAAATTATTGTTTGATGTCTTCAATTTGATGTTGTTTTCTCTCTTTGTTGTTCGACGAAGGCTGCAGCTAGACAGTGAAGTGTCCTCTACGATGGCAGCTTTATCTCTGCTTTGTAATTTTTTATTTAACTTTAAACTTTGACTTTGAACTTGTTATCACCTGATTTGAACCTCAGGCTGAAAAAGGCAAATCAGGGTAACCTTTAAACCATGCTCAGCCTTGTAGCTAGCCCTACAAGGTCAGGAGAGGGCTCTCTCCGTGAAAAGATATTCAACAAAGTACAATTATGAACTGATATTAGGCTAGGTATAATAATGGGAAAGATGTTTAAATGAATGAATTTCAGGGTTGTATGGAACAAATGGGACAGTTTGAATCGAGGAATTAAATCAGGGATACAGGTTATTTCGTGGGGCAAGGTGTTGAGATTGCAACAAGATGATGAGCTTAGTGGAAATAATTCGCCTTCACTAAGTGGGCCCGCAGGCTATTTTTGGCACAAGTCTATTTTTAGACATGTCGATCATATTCTATGAGTTGCAAGATGCTATTTGTGGATGGTTGGTCAAGTTGGAAAAATAGATGGACTTCTATTTTTAGACATATTGGGCGGAATCTATTTTTATATTGCCGATCTATAAATAATATGTGAATATTATTAGCTCTTAATAATATTTGGACTATAAACTTGTTATCTTATTCTCTTGGAGCACTTGAGTTAAGTGCACGGATGTAGCACATAGCAAAGGAGTAGAAGCAAAAGGAATTACACTGACAGTGTCCCTTCTTAGTGAGATAGCTTTGATGACACTTAGAGATGGTGATTTTGATATAATGATATAATATTATGTATTAAAGACTTATGTACATGCTTATATGCTATGAAATGGTTTAGGTCACTTGGTTATTGTGTGCTTATGATAATATCTATGGTTGCGTACACAAGAATTGATTTTGGTTAAGAGCATATTAGCGATGTTTTCTCTTTTGGTATCCTACTTTGGACATAGGTGTATGACATGAATGGTGATTCAGAATTGAGA
The DNA here is from genome assembly GCA_034641835.2 of Pinus albicaulis. Classification (NCBI taxonomy): domain Eukaryota; kingdom Viridiplantae; phylum Streptophyta; class Pinopsida; order Pinales; family Pinaceae; genus Pinus; species Pinus albicaulis. The sequence goes on from CM076583.1 coordinate 444,983,359, forward strand.
CACAGATCCATGGATGATCATGGTTAGGTGGAACATATGGTTAATTATTATTTATGGATGATACATGATTTGTATGATTATATGTGCGTAATATCGTACTAAGCATGATGTGGCAGGGGACTTGATCATTGCCAACAGGGATGCTCGAGTTATAAATGACTGTGGAAGTCATTTCTCCAAAACCAAAATGACTATGGAAGTCATGCACAATATTTGGTAAAATTTGAATAAGTTAATTATGAAATTCATTTGATTTATCTGATCAATGAGATTGTGATGTGTGCAGGTCTTGGAAGAAGACCTTACCAACGAACCATCAGATGGGTATGAGCTCACAATCAGTACCTTAAGGTGAAACATGGAGTTTCAAAGCAGAATAGATGAGAAGCCATGGAAATTAGGGCGCGGAGTCCTAAATCCATGAAATATAAAGACGTGGAGTCTTGGATATATGATAAAAGGATTAGGACGCAGAGTCCTAAATACATCAAATATAAATACGTGGAGTCTTGAATCTATAATGAAATGTTTGGGGCGTGGAGTCGTGAATATTTAAAAAGATCAAGGTGTGGAATCTTGGATCTTTAGAGTAGATAAGGGCGCGGAGTCCTCAATCTACTAAGGCACGAAGATGCATACAATAGGGGTGCGGAATCCCTATTATCCAAAATACCACTCATGGGAAACTCACATATGAATTTCCTTAATAAGATCTCATTCCTAACAATTTTGGAGTGACTTTCTAAAAATAGAAATTCATGTCTACTATTTCAAGTATGACTTTCCAAAAATAGTAAATCACCTCGAATCAATGGGTAAACAAGTATACTTGAAGGAAAATCACTTAACTTATAATTAATAAATTGTAATAGTTCAATCTCAACTTAATCCTCAATATTATTAATATTATTATTATCTTTTATGAGACTATGATATTATTATTAAAAGGGAATTATATCTCCTCAATCACTTCACACCTCTCTCCTTCATGACTCTCATGGCTCTATGTAACTCTCTCTATTTTAAATATTGCATTACACTCTCTTTTATGCACTCATCAAGGAATGGCATATTCCTCTTACACTCATTAAATATATGTCATAAAATATTCCTCTTACACTCACTTTAATGCATATGTTACACTCTCCTTAAATAAGACATGCATACCTCTCCTTAATGGCATAAGTTACACTCCTCTAAATGGAATACAATGCATGCATATTAATACTCCTTTATGACAATAATTTATTGCTCCTCCTATATATGAGTCTCATGTATTCTCATTTGAGGGGAGAGGGGGTAATGCCAAGAGTGGAAGAGACTTAAGGAATATTGTGAGAGGGAGAGATATGGAGAGTATCCAATTACTTCCAAAACAAATTTGAATTTCTTACTAATCTACTAAGTATCTATTGAGGTTGAACATGAGTGGTATTTAGAGGAAGTGAAAACTATCTTCCTTAGTTTTCCTTGCATCTCTCTCTCTACTGTTGTATTTTGGTACTGTTTGTGAGATTTTATAGCTCGGGGGTTCTAGGGGGAGGAGTTCTCCCTAGATATGGTTGGGTGGAAAACCAGATGGTTCAAATGAGTTGGTTAAGGGATCGAAGGTGGATCATATTCTCAATGATTGGAGCTGAATATCTCTTCAGGTATAATTTCCATTTTTCTAAAATTATAGTATAGCTTTAGCATAAAATAAAAAGTAGACATTTAAATTGTTGTAAGCATCTAATTTTGGTTTAGGCTTATGTTATCTAGAATATTATTGATTAGTTAAAAATGAAGACTAGATTAATCTATATGTATGGATGTTTAGATCTCAATTTTGGAGTTATTATTGGTGTAGTTTATGGTACTAATCTTGGTATTGTAACATTTGAGAAAGGAAAGCCAAATATTGTTGAAGGTAATTGCAATAAATAAATTCCAATTGGGTAAGTATTTCAAGATTTATGGTTTTGATTCAAGTAATTAGATGCATGTTTTAGAAATGGTTTTAGGATAGTTTGAAAGTGTTTGACAAAGTACGTGAATGAGTAATGTTATTTATGCATGAATAAGTGCTAACTTGCAGCTTAAGAAGTAAGAAAATGGACATGTACCCAAGACATACCTGGAGGAATTACATAATCAACCCTCAAAAGAAAATGCAAAAATAATGGCAACTAAAATATGGTTTGGAAGATCAAATGCTTGAGGTAAGTTGGAGATAAATTTCAGTTATGGCTTATGTTTCATATTCTTATCAATAATTCAATGTTTTGTTATTCAAGTTGTTGTAATAGTACTATCAGAATTTTGACAGAAAACCTTAATGGCTGTAGTATTCAGGGCTGCCATATGTTTGTTAAATTGTAGCAATTGGTGCAAAAAAACTTGTCAATCATGTCAAATGAATTAGCTTGTGGGTGGTAAAATGTTTCAAGAACTCATATGTTGGATTTAGAAATGTGTGATTTCAATGAGCATATCTTAGTAGCATAACTTTGGGTTGTTTTTCCTCATGTAGAGGTGTAGTTGTAAGTTTTAATTCCATATGTTTGAAAAAAGTCATAAATGAAACATTTAGGCTATAAATTTTGTTGTTTTCAAGAATCGCATTCCTAGGCATTTTTAATTCGATTCAGCCCAACATCAGGGGGTATCCGTGCCCAAGGGTCATGTAACCCCCGATTTCATTCCAAAAAAACACTTTTCAGAACCCAGATCGGAAATCTGGGTGATTTGGAAGATTGTTGCTATGAGTTATGTGCACCTCTTGTTGAGTCTTTGATGAAAGACTAAGATTATTTAGTCCCTGTTTTAAGATGGAAACATTTAAAGTTTCAATTCTGAATTTTATGAGATAAATATGTTGAAGAATAATCTTAAATTCATTGTTGCTAAATGTTTGACAAAATGCCTCAATGACTTTTAATTGCATGCTTGCAAAGTGTTTGTCATAAGGGCTCAATGAGTGTAGAGTGCATGTCTGCAAAGTGTTTGTTAAAAATCTTGAATGGTTGTAGCTTTTGTGCATATAATTTGTTAGTGTAAAATTCTTAGTTACTATTGTTTTTATGTTACTATAAATTATAAATAAACTATTTAATGGGTGTAGCTTCCTATGTCTGCAAGTTTTTGGTATGAATGTGAAAATGAATTTAATAATTTGCTGAAGTGTGAATAAGACAGTTGTTTCTTGTATTATCTAAAGCTTTAAAAAAAAGGGCTTTTTGTTGGAAACAATTTTACAGTGACTAATTCTTTAGGATTTTGTGCAAATGAGTATTGGTGATTATGTGACATATACTTCTCTACCTTACTGATGGTGGGTAAGGTGGGACCTTACAGCTATTCCTGAGGGTTAAGTGGAGATATTGCATGGATACTTCAGTTAGAACTCATGTGACAGAGTTTGGTGGAGTTATTGAGGTAGTTGGTGGAGTTGTCTTCATTTTAACTGAGTTAAACATAGTTGAGCTAGTTGTATCTATTCTAACTGATTGATACACTAGTGAGAGTGGTGTGAATTAATTATTAATTAATTCACTAATTATTAACTCATTAATCAACTAAATAATACATCAGTTAACTACAGTGCATGGACAGTTTCAGTGGAGACCAGTGAAGAGGTAGGTGAAAAAGCAGTGTGACTATCAGTTGTGACTATAGTGTTGCATGATTTTAAACACACAGTGGTTATGGATGCCAATGACGATTGCGTGAGCAAGGCTGGACCAATTCGAGTTCAATCAGAGCCATTCTTCAGCAATGATTGTGCAGTAGAGGCAAGCTAGCAGGTGGCAGAGAATGGAGCATGTGTTTTTCTAGATCGGACCTGATTAGTGTGTAGAAATTGAAGATTATACTGAGAGCTTGTGAGGAGCTTTGTATAATGATTGTTACATGATCTATATGACATATAATATACAGATAGTTGGGGGTTTTTAGCTTTAAGCTTTCCCATAAAATATTGTATTCATATGTGTGAATGTTTATGGTTTTAATGTGCGCATGCGATTGTTTTTATTTCCGCAATTAATGATCAATGGTAGAAGAAATTTTGTATTGTGCATGAAGTCAAATAGTGTGTGATCAGGAGAATCTCGGATATAACATATCATTTATATAAATTTCTACACAAGGTAGGCAGGAAATTTTAGAAATTAAGTTTAAATAATGATGAAATGGAAAGACTGGTGAGGAGCTGAAAAGGGCATAGGAGATGGATCCTTTTCAAACAAAAGAAAACACAGAATATTGAATTATTTCCCAAGGCAGAGCATTTAAAAATGGATTCTACCTATCTATCTTGAAAGCATTCAACCAGAAATGTTTATGAATGACTGGTACACATAACTATTTACAAATGAACACAAAGGAGAGAACAAATGCTAAATTTCATACCACATGGATCCCACAAATCAGAGCTACATTTCTTATTAATTCCCTGTCCAAAACTGTTACAGTGGAGCGCAGAGCCTCCTTGATTTCCACACTATTCCCTTACTTACTGATTTACAGACTGGTTACAAATGACATTAAATAGACTGAAATGTGGGGAAATAGATGCTCAGAAAGAGGAGTTGTTTGCCAGCTCAAGAACTGAAGTCCGATCATAGAAAAGAGAACCAACAATATGCCCTTGAAAATAAGGAACAGCAATACATTTTGGGCATTCTGAAGATTTCTTTGTTACACTGGATGAAAGGAAAATAGGCAATCTGAAAAACAGATCCCTATTTTACTGCTGTTGTAGAAGTCTTTGTCTCATATTAGCTCTTAGCCTTTGACTGTCTCTTTCTATTATTACTCTCTGTCTTTTTTCTTTGAAGAAAACCAACTTTTAATAAAAATACATTTTGAAACCATGGAAATGAAATTATGCCTTAGATGACGTAAAGACTCTTTTTTTGGATATAAGGAGCGAAGGGAAAGGCAGTAGGGTTCAAATCGCAATCGCAATTGCAATCGGAGGGGAAGAATGGGATAGGTATATTAGAACAAGGCCCTAAACATCCCAATGTGATTGGGTAATACAATACAGGAGCAAGGGAAAAGAGGTCCAATAGTGTAATCGCAATCAGGGTCGGAGCGGAAAAGGGAGTAGATGTATTAGAATGAGGAAAAACTCCAATGCGATTGGAATTAATATAATAATGATAAGCCAAAGGGTAATGGGGTAAAAACAAAATAAAAAATGTTTTCGCGCTTTGCAAAAGAGAAAAATGATTTTATATTGAAATAGCGGAGGGCCTTTAAGGTGGGACCCATGGGTCAATCGGAATCGGAAGCGAGAGGGGAGCGGAGGCCAAGTATCATTTAAAATCGCCAATTGCAATGATGTGACGGGCCATGGGTCGTTCGATCGGATGGGCAGATCGACGGCGAAGGTGCAATTGGGGGTTTGCAATCGGCGAGACTCAATCGGGTGTAACACTTTATGAAATTGTCGATTGCGATGGAGCGATGGAGTATGGGTCGTTCGATCGTCGATCGGATCAACGATCAGGATGTATTTAGGCGGGGTCTAATCGGAATGGACTCAATCGCATCGGAGTTTTTACAAGGGCCAATCAGAATGGACAACAAATATGGTGTGATTGCGATCAGCAGGAATTTATAATATAAAACATTAAAACTTTATTATAAAGTTTAAGGGGTATTGTGGGGAAGTGGTTTATTTAATCGAATGGGGGGGAATTAAAATAAAGACGTTGTAATGCGATTATGTAATCAGAAAGGGAAAAAGGGGTTTTTATTAAAAATAAATTAAAAAAAATTAAACTTTAATGAAATAAAGTGTAAGAGGGAAATGGGAAAAGGGGAAAGGTTAGGCTATGGAGGACCTTTATTCACTTAGGCATAAATTTCAATCCAAGAGTCAGTTTTGAGAGTATAATATATCATTGGAAAGCTCTTTTCGGGATCTTTCTGATGGACATACTTAGTACATGATTCTAGACTGAAAACTCTGTGGAAAAATTCTCTGAAAGGCAGGGTAGTGACTTTGTGGAGATAACAGCTTCTGAAGTGTGACTTATTACATATGATGACATAAAATTACATAAGAATGATAATAAAGGCAAAGTATCATGGCGAAAATTACATCAAGCTGAATAAAAAATTTCTTTGATCTTCTCAAGTGTTGTGACTTTGAGTTTATTGACCTCCTCATGACCTTGCTGATATTTATTGACACTTGACTTATTAATTTGACCATGGTGAGATCCTAGAACCTAATGAGACCCATCCTATGACCTACTAATATGACTCACAAAGTGAAAGTAACTCATGAATAAATACCATAAAGAGGAGAATCAGCAAGTTTCACATGAGGGAAAACTGGTGAAAAATCACTACCATCAATGAATCCATGACCTAGTGGAATGATGAAAAATTATGGTATGGGACTCTTAATATGCAAATGCAAAAGAGAAATTTTGAACACTGATGGCAGTATGACTAGACTGACACTAACAGAATTGATACTCTTTCATCTAATACTCTTTCACTGTTTAATGTCTTGTCTTTAACTGCAAAACTATAACTGTAAATGTAAAAACAACATGCTCTGTTTAATTTTTATTGCTTTGTGCTTACTGCAATCTGATCTCACAGTGAATCAGTCATTTTTTCCCAGAATTCTGTCTTTGGCAATTTTATCTTCATCATTCTTCTGAAAATCTCATCAGCGCCAGTATACTTTGAGAATGTGGGCTTGTTGATAAATATGTGTTTCACCTCATGTTGTAGGTAAAACAAAATCTCCAAATTCTTGTAGATTACCTTCCCTATTGGAATACCTTGTGAGGAAGGCAGACTGGCCTGATCCTTGGCAACTTCTCTCATTTTCTTGTCATAGTCATCTTGCTTCATTGGTTTTCATGAATAACTAATGGATTTGGAAGGCCTTTCTGCCTTAGGACATCAAATTTCATCATAAACCTTGTGATAGCAACCTCCATGTTTTGGAATTTCTCTTCTAACTGTATCATCAAATTATTTTTAGAAGTTACCTTCCTAACTTCTAGGATGGTTTATGTTCTGTCATTAATACCAATTTCTTCTAGCTCTTTCCTATTCTTATAATTTAGAAACTTGATGATTTCAAGAGCTTCTTCAGGTTTCTTACCAAGTTCTTTGATCTTCTGGATAAATTCTTTTGATTATTTGACTAAAGTTTTTCTGCTCATATATAACCTCAATTGATGGCCAAATATCGTTGACTGCTTCAATGATATTGGCCCATAGTTGTTGTCTCATTTGAGCCATGGGTTCCTTTAATGTTAGATCTTTTTCTAATTTCTTCAACTACTCATTTAATTTGTTTTCTCTTTGTTCTTCATTCTTATGCATTATCTTAGCAATTTTCTTTTCATCTTCAAGATTTTTAAATTTTTCTTTAAGACTGTTAATCTCATTAGTCTGAATAGACATGTCCTGCATAGATTTTACTAACTTGCTTGCTTCATCTGAATGTTGTGTTGTTTTTGTTGAAGACTATGTTGCTGAAGTTGTTGATGAAGTGACAGGTAATGTTGTAGCCATGGGGACTGTAGGAGCCAGTAACTCTGTTAGTGTGGAAGGTACAACAGTAGTAACTACAAGAATAACAGTGATTGGGACTGGTTCTTTGCTGCCTTCTTTCTCCTGTACCAACTTGTCCCTTTCATTCTCCATTTCCTTTATATGAGCAGTCAACTGTAGAATGAGATTCTTCATCTCATCCTTCAAATTTGTATCCTGTATTACTTCCTTTTCTTGAGGATTTTCTGTAGGGGCAGCTTTAGTTGCTTATTTAATGCAGCAATGTCTGCATTTTTTGTCTTTATCAATTCATCTGCAACTTTGAAATTTTTAGGATCATATCCTACTTCAATTATTAATTTTTTCAAAGATTTAATTGTAGTGTATTTTTCCTGTGAAGATGCTTTTTCCAATTTGAACTGATCTATGATATTTGCAAGAGTGTTTTGCAGCTTCTGTACACTCATGGCCTTGGTGGTCATTGTAGAATATATCATCTCCCCTACCTACTTATGAAATTAAATTTGGTCCAGAGGATGAATATCCTGGGCCAAGACTTCAAAATCTGTCTTTTTGTAATCATAGGATGACTTGGGAGTTTGAACTGTGGATTGAATAAATGTCATCTGCATCTTTTTATTCTTATATTCAAAGGCTGAAATTAGCCTATTCTGGATGCCAGCAATTTTTTTCAGATATTGAGAATATATTTCAGTTTTAATTTTGTCATTTCTGGTCTGGCTTTGATTTCTTTGTATCTTTCTTTGATATCCATATCCTTTTCTGCTAGTTTTTTAGATGAGGAAACTTCAATACTGTGTTGCTTTTGAATAAGCTGAGTGTTTGAAGTTGTAGGCTATTGTTCTTCTTCAATTATTGTAGGAGGTGCATTGTCCTTTGTTGTTATTTTTGTATCAATCACCTCTATTGTTTCCACTTCTTTATTGGCAGGATTTAACTTTGGATTTTTACTGTATCTCAATTTGAATTTAGTTTCAGTTGTAGTCTTTGCAGTGTATGATCCTTCCTCTCTGTTTCTCTTTGCATTCATGTCTTCTTGGGTTGGAGTTTGCAATCTGCCTCTACCAAGGTGTTCTCCAACCATTCAAATTGATTAGAGAATTTCTCTATGTCTGGTTTCTTTTCATGTACATAGGGAGTCAATTTGCATTTAACTCTCATTTTACTTATAACTCCAAGGGGACCATAACACCACAGAAAATTTTTATTGAATTTGAACTCCTGCAAATGATTTTCAGCCTCAGGACTTGCATCTCTATTGTTAGAGATAAAAGGGCCAACTTGATTTTTCAATTTGAACTGTGTCTTCTTCTTTGCTGCCAAGAAATTAATTGCATCTGAATTAAGAATATGCCTTATTTACTCAAGAGAAAATAACCTCATAGGGAGGTATTTGGGCAGTTTATATGGAACGAGACTTGATCCATATACTCTTATCTCTGTATGATTTTGGTACAAGTACCAATCACCTGTCCTATAATGCTTTGACAACTGAAGGACTTTCTTAATTTCTTCACTAATTCTGGGATGCCTGTTGTTGTTCAGCAAATTGACCATAGGATGAATGAAAGAATCAGTAAAATCTGTATAAGTGAAATCATTGGATTCTTTCCATATCAAGGAAGTCCAAAAGATGAATGATTGTGGGTTTCCTTCCACATCAAGCTTCTGAAGGTTTATAGAAAATTTCTGAGACTGAAAGTATAAGAACATATGGAATAAGAATGAGGAATACTTGAAAACACCTTCAGAAGAAATTTTTACCAATTGCTCATGAATATTGTCAGCAAGGTATTGGGCAAAATTAAATATGGTAGCAGGAGGTTAACCAGGTGTGAAAGTAGATAAAAAACCTAGCACTGCAACATCATCATGTTCATCTGTAAAATAGCCAAGAATAAAAGACAGCATGGAGATGATATGTCTTGTCCTTTCAAAGAATTTTGTAGAAGGGTATGGAGGATTTATTTTAGGAATTTCTACAGAAGAAGGCATGAAAGTTTGAAATATCTGGAACCTCTTGGGGAAGTCCAGATTTAGGTATAGCTGAGTGAGGGCCACAATGGATAAAGGGATTTCATCATGCATGGGTTGTATCTGCAACATCTGATTGATTGACTCAGCAGTAATGGTAAATAGAATTTCTTTTTCAGGGTTTAGTATGGCTCTCTGATCAGGGAAATAGCAGGATTGCCAAAGTCTAATCACTTCTAGGCACTAAAAGGTATGAGGAAAAACATATTTTAGAAAATTTGACTCCCAGATGAAAACTTCATCAACCTGATCTATGGATTTTTCATGGCTCCGGAAGTGGAGCTCAATAAGGTTAAATTTTGTGACTGTTTCAGTAATCTTGAATTCTATGTCAGCTAAGGGAATGTGCTCTACATCTACTAAAAGGGGTCGTAGAGGATTGACAGCTACAATGTTTTTTGAAGCCATTTCTTTGCTTGATTTATCAATTTTATTACTCTTTTAACTTATAAACCATTGTTTTAGGCCTGTAGGAGCACCTTTGAAAGTTTATAAAAGTTTTCAATAGGATTGAGAATGAAACAGGGATTTATCCTATTGTCTGCAAAGGTTTGCTTGATCAAATTTTCAATTTCTGAGCTTAAAAAACAGTTTTAGGACCTCAGAATTCTTCAAAAGGGCATTTATGGTTTGTAGTGCACTCTCTGTGACAAAAAACAATCTCGAGACCTTGGAATTTTGTAAAAATACACCTAGAGTCTACAGAAAATGGATTGAAAGGCACGAGAGGCTTTTTCAGGTATGCAGAGGCTTAAAATTCTTTAATTATTCAATCTGTGATCTCTATGTCCAAAAAGAAATCTCAAGACTTTTTGAATCTGTGAAAATAAGTCCAAGATTTGCAGAAAAAAAGGATTTAGGAAGCAACAGGGTTTTCTTTATGTTTGCAAAAGGCTCCTAAATGATTCAATTCGCTGTATTACTTCTTTAGATCAAGGAACAGGTCTTTTCTTTTGAAGAATACCTAGGAAAAATGCAGATTTCATTTCGCAGAAGGGTTCTAGGGTTGAAGAAGGCTTCTTGAAGCTTCAGAGATATTTATAATGCTTCTGACTATTTCTGCAGAATTGTAGCAGTGAATTGGTTGAATTATGCTTGTTTTTGGCTTAAAAACGGAGTCGGCAACAATTTTTTCAGTCTGCAATGCTTCTTCTATGGAAAAATGTAAAGGAAAGGATGAAAGGGCACAATTGGGCAGTTTATATGCATTTATAATCAACATTGTTTACATTGAATGCACAGGTGTATTCGAATTGACAGGGTGGTTTGCGCATCGGGGAGAAAACCGCTCAGTGGTTTTCGCAAGCTCCAGAGGTGGTTGGCGGTAATGTTTGTGTTGATATGATCAAATAATAATCGGCCACATAGCGATGAGGGAGACTCCGAAACACTGTGTTTTTTGTAAGGTTTGGGATGTGTTAAATATCGCACTATCGGATGTGAGATAGGCTATGATGGCGCTTGATTCCATGCGAATATCCACTACCAGAGGACACACTTTTCTATTGGGATTGCAGGAGAAGTAGCTCCAGATGATGTGTATTTACATATGGCCCCCCCCCCCCCCCCCCAAAACTTATAAGAGCTAATTTATATTATTAGCCTGTGTGATTTTTAAATAAGGAGTTTAATATATAACTTATGTAGTGTAAGGTGTAATACTATTTATAAGAAGTGTCAATAAGGGGTCCAAAGATAAACAAATATAATTTTATTAAACCAAAGTTTTAAATAAAAATATGGGTTGGGATGTATTTATAAAGGAATTATATTAATATGGGGTAAAGGTTCATAAAGGGAACTAATACATTATGTTAAAATGTTAATAATGAAATGTAACCGCGGGATATGTGTAATATACTAAGTTTTATCTTTAAAAATGCTATCGGGAATAGATTTCTTTTCACTGTGAGACCCGACATAACATTTTTTTTAAGAACTACTTAGGATAAAAGTATTTTTGGGCTTTTTGGGTATTTTTTGAATAAAAGTGGAATTAGTAAAATTATTTTTTACTTTTCCAAAGGAAAAAATGTGTTTTAACTTCAGAAAAGGGGCATTTGTAAGGAAAAATGAGTGATAATGGGAAAAAGGGGAAAAAATGAAGGGGAGGGGGTATTTTTTACAAGGAGAATGATTTTGTACGTAAATTAGTAATGGAATGACCAATTATCTGTTATCCATGCTTGTGAAAACTACTTCTGCCTACCCATCTGCTACCCTAACATTTTTTCTTCATTTACATGGGTGCATTTGAGCTTGCAAACCCTTATTTAATATTTTTCTTTTAAACAAGAAACTAACTAATTCTACCCTTATTTCTTCCAAGGGATCAGATTAAATTTTTGAGCTCCTTATTATTCTCTACCTAACTACTAATCTGCCAAGATTAAATTGTTTGGCAAGATCTTTATTCTCTATCTAACAACATGAAATTTAAAGCATGAAAGGTCAAGATTAAGCAATTTGACCTTCAAGGATTATGACATTTTAACAAGCTACACACAATCTTTATTTTGCAGTAAAAGTAAATAGTAGTGGCATTTGGATTTGCATCACTTTCCTATTTTATTTTTGTCTCTTTTTGTTTGGGGTCTATTTTTATATTCTTTTTATATTTTTCCTTTCAAGTCCTTTGATTTTTCTTTTAGGACTTTTACCCTCTACAATTTTTATTTTTATTTTTCTAATATGGGAAAACAATTTTGCAGAAAGAAAAGTATGTACATATTACAAGACTAATCAAAGTCAATTCAAAATTATGAATCTTATTATTATAGGACCTTAACAGTGGCTCCACATGGGGATGGAATTTCCTGGTGAAATGTCAAGAACTTTGAGACTAGTAGCCTTTGAATTTTGACTGTGCTGGCCTTGAAACTATTTTCTGAGCTCTGCATTATTTCAACTTATGATATTTTGTCTTTCAAAGCTTAGGGCCTTCTCTTCGGGCTTCAACTTTGCTAGAAAAAACATCCAATCCAATCTAAAATCTACAATGTTATGTACAATGAGTAAAGTAAACAAAGTGAATTATTGTTATTCTGGGGAATAATAATGCTTCAGCATTCTACCATTGATAGGTCCACCTGGCAGATCTAATCCATCCAAATCCTTTAATAATAATTCATTGTTACCTTTGTAACCATAAATAACATAAGGGCCTTTCCATAAGAAATCAAATTTCCAGTGTTTACCTTTCTCTTCTCTCCTGGAATTCCACTTAAGAACTTTGTCACCTATATAAAATCATCTTCCTTAGTCTTCTTGTCAAATATCTTTTTAATCTTCTCTTAAACAACTTGAGACTTGAGATAGACATCTTCCCTAGTTTTTTACAAGTGTATGATTTGATTTATCCTTCTTTGGATATCATTAGTTTCAACCTGCAGTTCTTGGATTATTTTCATCACTGGTACTCCTAGAGGGAATGGGAAAAAAGCATCCATCCCATAAACCAGCTGATAAGGGGATGCACTAATGGACTTCTTTGTTGTAAGTCTATCTACCCATAAGACATTCACTAACCTTTTATTCGAGGTTTTCTTATTGTCTTTTAGTAGTTTCTTGATAATATTCACAAGGATTTTATTGGAGGATTCAGCAAGACCATTACCTTGAGGGTAATAAACAATGGAATGGCCAAGGGTAATGTGGTATTTATTACAGAAGTCAATCATCTTTTTAGACTTGAAATCAGTTGCATTATCAGTAATGAGCTTTTGCGGGCATCCAAATCTTGAAAATATGTTATTTTCTAAGAATGAGATTATGACAGTATCAGTGGCTTTCCTGGAAGGTATAGCTTCTATCCACTTGGTGAAATAGTCTGTGGCTGTCAAAATCCATTTGTGTTGGGTTGAGGATGGAGGGTGAATTTCACCAATAAATTCAAGACCCCATTGTTGAAAAGGCATTTATGTGGAGATGGGTTTAAGGGGTAAAGGTAGTAGTTTTTTCTTCCCTTCAAATATTTGGCATCTGTGACAAGAGGTCAAATTCTTTTTCACATCTGCAAAAAGTGTAGGCCAGTAAAAACCAGCTCTCAAGATTTTATTTTCAGTTGTCTTCCAATAAAGGTGTCCCCCCCAGTCACCTACATGAAACTCTTCCAAAATTTTATCAGCTTCATCTTTAAGTAAACAATTCATTAAAATTCCACCATGATCTTTCCAAAACAATGCATTGTCTATGACACAAAATTTAATTGCCTTTAACTTTAAAAATCTAGCTTTAGTTCTTGATAATTCAGCAGGAGCTTGTAAATTAAGTAATAAAAATATGATATCTGCATATCATGGTGAGTCTAAAAAGGCTTCACTGATCTTTGGATTCACCATCTCTTCCTGATCATCTAATTGGGCAATAAAATTTATATCTAAAGCATGAAAATTCGATTCGGCCATGAGTTTGGCTAAACCTTGACCTTTAATGAGTTTGGTGGGATTAATTTCTATGTCATATTCCAAAATGGTGGCAATCCATTTGCCTCTTTTACCATTAGGCCCATTCTGAGTTAGAATGTCCTTAAATACTGAATTTGGAACATAAGCTATGATATGTGAATATAAGATGTATACTCTAAAGTCTTTGATAGCCTTCACTAATGTTAGCGCTTGCTTTTCCATTATGTTATACTTTAAAGTGGCATCTCTAAGTGATTTTCTGAAAAAAGCAATGGGCTGCTCATAGCCCTAGTCATTTTTCTGTAGTAAGACTGCAGCAATAGTATGTTCTAAAACAAAGGTAAAAATAATGAAATCTTTTTAGAAATCGGGACTTATTAGGACTGGTGTTTTTGTTAAGGCTTATTTGATTGATTCAAATGATTGTTTGGCCTCCACAGTCCATTTAAGTGCTGAGTCTTTTTTTAACATGTTATTGAGTTCTCTAATTATTTCTACTAAGTTTGAAATGAATCTTCTGAGAAAATTGATTTTACCTAAGAAATCCTACAATTCTTTAATATTCCTAGGATGGCTTATGTTCAGAATGGCCTCTATTCTAGCTGGGTCTATCCTAATTCCCTCTTTATATATGATATGTCCTAACAATCTACCTTCTTCAAGTCCAAATAGAGTCTTTTTAGGATTTAAAGAAATACCAAGTTTCCTGCATTTGATAAACACTTGCCTGAGATGATCTAGATGTTCATTGTCAGTCTTTGAAAATACAGTAATATCATCTAGATAGATCACAAGAAAATCATGAATTTCTTTAGCAAAAGCTATATCCATAGCTCTTTGAAAAGTGGCTCCTGCATTCATTAGTCCAAAAGGCATTTTCACAAACATGAAAGTACCCCAAGGAGTAGTAAATGTAGTCTTTGGTTGGTCTTTTGGAAGCCATTTCTTTGCTTGATTTATCAATTTTATTACTCTTTTGACTTATAAACAACTATTTTAGGCCTGTAGGAGCACCTTTGAAAGTTTGTAAAAGTTTTCAAAAGGATTGAGAATGAAACAAGGGTTTATCCTATTGTCTGCAAAGGTTTACTTGATCAATTTTTCAATTTCTGAGCTTAAAAAATAGTTTTAGGACCTCAAAATTCTTAAAAAGGGCATTTAGGGTATGTAGTGCACTCTCTATGACAAAAAACAATCTCGAGACCTTGGAATTTTGTAAAAAGACACCTAGACTCCGCAGAAAATGGATTGAAAGGCACAGGAGGCTTTTTCAGGTATACAGAGGCTTAAACTTCTTTAACTATTCAATCTGTGATCTCTATGTCCAAAAAGCAATCTCAAGACTTTGTGAATCCATGAAAATAAGTCCAGGATTTGCATAAAAAAGGATTTAGGAAGCAACAGAGTTTTCTTTATGTTTGTAAAAGGCTCCTAAATGATTCAATTAGCTGTATTACTTCTTTAGATCAAGAAATAGGTTTTTTCTTTTGAAGAATACCTGGGAAAAATGCAGATTTCATTTCGCAGAAGGGTTCTGGGGTTGAAGAAGGCTTCCTGAAGCTTCAGAGATATTTATAATGCTTCTAAGTATTTCTGCAAAATTGTAGCAGCGAATTGGTTGAATTATGCTTGTTTTTGGCTTAAAAACGAATTCGACAGCAAATTTTTCGGTCTGCAATGCTTCTTCTATGGAAAAATGTAATGGAAAGGATGAAAGGGAACAATTGGGTGGTTTATATGCATTTCTAATCAACATTTTTTACATTGAATGTGTAGGTGTATTCGAATTGATAGGGTGGCTTGCGCGCCGGGGAGAAAACCGCTTAGTGGTTTTCGCAAGCTCCAGAGGTGGTTGGCGGTAATGTTTGTGTTGATGCGATCAAATAATAATCGGCCACGTAGCGATGAGGGAGACTTTGAAAACTGTGTTTTTCGCAAGGTTTGGGATGTGTTAACTATCATGCTATTGGATGTGCGATAGGCTATGATAGCGGTCGGATCTGGCAGGTGAAGATATGATGGCTGAGAGGATGCAACAGAGTATTGGGGATTGTATAGGTGTGGGGCTCGGTACATGCTATGCAGTAGGTTTATATGTATTAAAACTAAGGTTTAATACATATAGTCGGGATTTTTAAATAAGCGAAGTTTAATATATTAACCTATGGGATGTGGGTAAGTGTAATGTTATAATAGGCAGGGTTTAATAAGTGGGTTCGGGATAAACAACATGTGGGGATTTATTAAACCAAAATTTTAAATAAAAATGTGGGTTGGGATGTATTTATAAAGGAATTATATTAATATGGGATAAAGGTTCATAAAGGGAACTAATACATTATATTAAAATGTTAATAATGAAATGTAACTGCGAGATATGTATAATATACTAAGTTTTATCTTTAAAAATGCTATCAGGAATAGATTTCTTTTCACTGTGGGACCCGAAATAACATTTTTTTTTAAAGAAATACTTAGGATAAAAGTATTTTTGGGTTTTTTGGGTATTTTTTGAATAAAAGGGGAATTAGTAAAAGTATTTTTTACTTTTCCAAAGCAAAAAATGTGTTTTAACTTAGGAAAAGGGGCATTTGTAAGGAAAATTGAGTGATAATGGGAAAAAAGGAAAAAATGAAGGGGAGGGGGTATTTTTTACAAGGGGAATGATTTTGTACGGAAATTAGTAATGGAATGACCAATTATTTGTTATCCATTCTTGTGAACACTGCTTCTGCCTACCCATCTGCTACCCTAACATTTTTTCTTCATTTACATGGGTGCATTTGAGCTTACAAACCCTTATTTATTTTTCTTTTAAACAGCAAACTAACTAATTCTATCCTTATTTCTTCCAAGGGCCCAGATTAAATTGTTGAGATCCTTATTATTCTCTACCTAACTACTGATCTGCCAAGATTAAACTGTTTGGCTAGATCTTTATTCTCTATCTAACAACATGAAATTTAAAGCATGAAAGGTCAAGATTAAGCAGTTTGACCTTCATGGATTGTGGTATTTTAACAAGTTTCATACAATATTTATTTTACAGTAAAATTAAATAGTAGTGGCATTTGGATTTGCATCACTCTCCTGTTTTATTTTTGTCTCTTTTTGTTTGGGGTCCATTTTTATATTCTTTTTGATATTTTTTCTTTCAAGTCCTTTGATTTTTCTTTTAGGACTTTTACCATCTTTACATTTTTTTTATTTTTCTAATATGGGAAAACAATTTTGCAGAAATAAAAGTATGTACATATTACAAGACTAATCAAAGTCAATTCAAAATTATGAATCCTATTATTATAGGACCCTAACAAAATGTACCATAGATAAATGAAGAAGGTAAAATCATACTAGAAGTAGAAGTTGTTATCACTCAGATTTTCATTGAAGTTGTTGGAAGAGGAAAGGGGTCTGAGGTAACCAAAAACCAACCTTTAGGTACAGAATCTAGCCAATCTGTACCCAAAGAGGGCTCTCTCTATATAATTTAGCTTTGTTTTTGAAAATATTAGGCTAGTTATAAAGTCCAAGGGTTTTGATTTTGTTTAGGTTGATGGAATTCTTTAGCTGAGATTAAAATCAAGTAGTTTCAGTCCATTGAGCTAATGGAGTCAAAGGATTGGCTGCACTGGCTTAAGTTTTTTAACAAAAGATGGTTTATCAGGGCAAGATAATCAAACTAGAAACAATTATAGATCTAAAGTGAATGGAATGGAATTCAAACGAATGAAAGGCAACGAAGAATATTTCAACACATTCAAGAGAAGAGAAATAGATTGATTATCAATAAAGAGCAATTAAGTATTATTTACTAAATAACCAAAGATGTATGAACTAGACAAACAGGAGCAATTAAGAATTCGATGTTTAAATCAGTTTAGAGGAAAACATTTAGAATAATAACGACTGAAATCAGATTACACCTAAGTACTTTCTGATTTAATCCTTTTCATTAAATATCAAGATAATGAAACACAGATGATATTGTAAACAAATATTAAACTTCAAAACATGAGATAGAGATGACTTATTGATCCTTCATTTGACACATGAATCCTGAGAAAAGTCTTTTGCCTCAATTCCTTGTCTAGTTTTGCCACGAAAAATTTCTCCAAAGCTCTTTATTCCAAAATATTCAATGTTACATCAAAGTCTAAGAATCCACCCTCAATAATCCGATTGAGGGCTTATTTATACAAAAAATTATCAGAAATATCTCATAACAAAAAGAGATGTAATCTAGGGTGACTCATGAATAAGTTACAATAAAAATAGAGAAAGATGGTCTCGTAGATAAGACAAAAAGCAACTGATGTTGTGTTGTTTCCTCCTTTTGAGAATGTGCTAGAGGCAGGACCTATATTTTGGCTCATTGTTGTCCTCTTCAGTAATTTTTTTCTAACTGCCTTGCTTCACTGATACTCTTTGTTCTTACTGATACACTTTTAACTAAACCGATACTCTTTGACCTTTGTTTATCCCTTTATCCTTTATACTATAGTAAAATAGGAAAATTTTCATATAAGGATAAATTTTACAAAAGTTCCAACGGATCTTCCCACCATTTATCTTCTGCTATTCTGGTCCGTTGAAGCTTCCTCAATGTTTCATCAGCCTCGGTATATCTGAAGAAATTAGGCTGATTTGGAAACAAATGTTTTACTTCATGTTCAAGATAAAACAAATTCTTCAATCTGTCATGAATATTCCTTCCTGTAGGTAATGTTGCTTCTGATGAAATGGTTGAGGAACTGGCTTGATTGTGAGCATGTTTGTCTAATTTCTCAACATAATTTTCCAGGTCCATTATTTTATCCTCTTAAACCATAGGGCTGGGAAACCCTTTATTCAATAAAACATCAAACCTTTCTCTGAAAGCAATGATTTCTCCTTGCATGTCAAAGCAACTTCATTCTAAATTTTTCATAAGATTTCTTCTAGTAAAAACTCTTTTTATCTCTAATATTGTTCCAGTTCTGTCCTGAATACCCAAATCTGCAAGTTGCTGTCTGGTTTGGATGTTTAGAAATTGTATGAGCTGATTGGCTTCCTCGGGCCTATTTCCTAATTCTTTTCGTGTATTTTCAACTTCATCCAGAGCTACTTTGACCAAATCATTCTGCTCGTATATTATCTGAATTGAAGACCAGATATCTTTTATTGACTGGATAATATTATCCCAAAGAATGGCATTTATTTCTCTTAAAGGTTTCTCCAATGTGAGATCCTTTTCCAAAGCTTTAACCAATTTTTCCAACTTTTTGTCTTCTCTTGTTTTGTCAGCAACAGTCATTTTTGAAACATCATATTTATGTTCTAAATTAGTAAGTTGTAACTTTGTAAGTTCAATTTCTGTTACTTGCAGTTTCTAGTCATTCATTTGCTTTACTAATTCTTCAGAATTTAAATTATAAGTATTTACTTGTGATGTCTCTGCTGGCAAACCTGTTGGAGATGTACCTGTACCTGTAATTGCCTCTGTTGTAGATGCTGGAAAAGCATATTGTTTGTCTTTCAATGCTTGCTCAAGCTCTTTTTCTGTTTCATTCAGTTGCTCATTCATCTTCAAGAGCAACTCCATCATTTCCTCTTCAGATTTTTTCTTTATTATTTCTTCAATTTGTGGATGTCTGGCTGGCAATTTCAATTGTTTTCTCAAAGCTGCAATGTCATCATCCTTTTTCTTTATTAATGCTTATATGCCTTTGACATCCTTGGGATTATGACCCAAACTAATTATTATTTCCTCCAAAGTTTTAATTTTGTTTTCTTTAGCCTGAGATGAGGCTCTTTCAATTTGTAGTTGTGCATTTGTGTTTTCTAAAGAATCTTGCAATTTATGAGCTACCATTGCTTTATCAGTCAGCGTTGAATAGATCATTTCTCCGGTTTGCTTATGTAATTCAATTTGATCTAAAGGATGAATATCCTTTGCTAGGACTTCAAAGTTTGTCCTAATATAATCAGCAGCTGCTTGGGGTTGCTGCACCTTGGGTTTGAAATGGCTCATTAAAATTTTTCCCTGTTGGATGTCAAAACCTGACATCAATCTTTCTTGATTCTTTGGAGCCATTTTCAGATATTGATTATATACTTGAATTATCAGTGGATCATTCCTGGCCTTGATATTGATAAATGTCTTTTTGATGTCCCAGGCCTCTTTTACTGGAGGCTTGAAAGAAGATATATCTGTGCCTTTTTGTTTCTGTAGTTCCTTTCTTTCAAAAGTAGTGGATGCCCCACTACCTGCACCTATTTGCTTACTGTCTTCTCTTTCTTGGCTGTCAGAAATTTCTTGAACTGATTCAATTTCTGGAAGAGGATTCAATCTCTGCCTTTTAGTACCATGCTGCTCTGTAGATCCACCAACAGGGGTGGATGTTTCAGCCTCTCTCTTTTTCCCTTTTTCCACATTAAGAGGAGTTTGTAGATTGGCAATTTCTAGCTCATTGATCTGAACTGGAGGGATTTGTACTTGAATTTGTTCTTTAGATGTCTCTGGTTGCTCTATCATTGTGAATTTTTCAAGTACTTGTGTGTCCGGTTCCTTTTCTTTTCCTTTTGATTCTACTGCCACTGTACTGATCTCATGCAAATGTTGTTGTGAAGTTCCTACTGAAGAAGGTCCTGCTGTCTGTACCTGCCCAAAATAGTCCAGGTCAAGTATCCTTTCAAGGTCTTTCATTACATTATCAACATTGACCTGCTCACTATCTTTCTCTATCAAAGTTCCTTCCACCCATTCAACTGTATTGGCATATTGTTCTATTTCTGGCATCCTAAAATGAATGTATGGTGATAGTTTATTTTTCATTCTTCTATCACAGATAAAGCTATATGGATCATAGGGCGCCCAGTAGAAACTCTTTTGTAATTTGAAATAGTCCTCTAAAATCCTTTCGGCTTCTTTTCCAGCCTCCCTATAATTACAAACAAAGGGACCTAATTGGCTCTTTATCCTGAGTTGAGCCTTTTTCTTTGCATTACAGAAATGAACTATATCTGAATTATTCATCTACTTGAAGTACTCTAATGCAAAGAGTCTCATTGGGACATATCTTGGCAATTTGAAACGGCACAATTCACATCCATAAATTCTGATTTCAGTATGATTCTGATACAAGTACCAGTCACCTATCTTGTACTGTTTTGAGAGCTGAAGGATTTTCTTGATTTCATTACTGACTTTAGGAGGGGATACTCCTATCAACAAGGTAGTTGCAGGGTGTACAAATAGGTCAATGAACTCATTATAGGAATAAGGGGAATCAGGGGAATTGTGAGTAATGGCCGACCAAATGATCGCAGACCTAGGGTTTCCTTTAGCATCAAGTTTCTGAATATGGAAAGGAAAACTTTCTGACTGATAATATATCATGAGATGATAAATAAAAGAAGAATACTTGAACACTTTTTCATTTTCAAATCTCATGAACTAATCATGGATTTTGTCAGAAATATAGGATGTAAAATCATACTTGATAGCAGGGGGTTGTCCAGGGTTAAATATAGATAACAATACTAGGGTCAAATGGTCAACATACTCACTAGTATTGAAGCCCATTATTGAAGATATCATGTTTAAAATAAGTCTGCCTTCATCAGTAAAAAAGGTATGACCATAAGGGGGAGGGCCTTTGGGTTGATGTTCAGGAAGCATGAAAGTTTGGCAAAGACGGTTTAACTCTTCATGGGACAATTTGGTAGATTTCTCAAGTAATTCATCCATGGACATGGGAGTGAGGGCTTGACCAGGTTGGAATTGTAGCATCTCATTTATGGACTGAGCATTTATTGGGAAGAGGGCATCTTGACTTGGGGATAAGACTGCTCTTTGGTTAGGATCATAGTTTGCATGGCAAAAATGGATGATTTCAGGAAAAATACGGACTGCTGGGAGAAGGTACAGGGGCATATTGGATTCCCAAAGTCAAATTATGTCAGAACCATTCAAATAATTGTCTCTGCAGTGGCAAAATATTCGAAGAGGATTCTCACTGAGACCCAGGTCTTTAACTTGAAAATATTTATCTACCAAAGGAAGATGATTCAATTCTCTGTGAGGGGAATTCAAAGGTGCTACGTTTAAAACCACAGGAACTTCCATTTCTGGTTCTTGTGGATTCAAAAATGGAAATTCGGCTTATGGTGAAAAATTGAGCAAAATTACAGGTTTTTTGGGGACGCAATTTGAAATTATGGGAAATAAAAGACTTAAATAAACTCTGTAGCAGTCTTTGGTGCGGAATTTAAAATGAAAGCCAGGATTTCACAGAGTTTCAATGAGAATTGGGTAAATACCTGTTTTTAGGAGATAAACAATGTTTAAACATGTACAAACTGCGGCGGGTGAATGCTGGATTACTGGTCTGGCAGTGGTCTTCAGCAAAATTTAGTTAATGACACTTGACAGTTGATTTTTTTTTCGAAATTCTTTGCATGGAGGGTGTAGTCATTTTCTACGTACAAAATAATGAAAAAGATGCGGGTTTTTATTTTATTGGCAAAGTCAAATGGTGGCGGATTTTTTATTAATTTACCGGGCGACGTCAGCTAGTACGGAAGACAGGTCACGGAGACAGGTGGTTTATGGTTTTCATCGCATAGCTTTTGGGAGAAGGCGGTTTTGGGGGAATGGGCAGTGATTCCACTCAACGTTTGACACGTAGCTTTGTACTGTTTTGAAAACCGCCGGCCCATTGCGCATTATCTTTCGTACACGGATGGCCAGCGAAATTGATAACAGTTGTTGATTTCAGATGGGTCGATCGGACGGTTGACGGGACAAGAAGATGACGGGATTTTAATGGCGCAGGCCCAATGTAATTAATAGTTAAATAAAATCATCGGGCGGGATTTGATTGGCGGGTTAAGTTTTTGATTAATCGTGTGGATTAATTAAATTCGTTTATATGGTGGAAGACGATCGGGATTAGTTTTTTTATTTAAACCAGAGTTAAGACTTGGGATAGAGAATATACATCGGGATTTTAACTCGAGGTAGGCATCGGGTAAGGGGAAAAATAAGAAAGGGAATGGGATTATTTCTTTTGAAGTTAGTTTTAAACAAACTTCGGGAATTTTTGTTTTAAACACATATCTAATATGTTTAAATGTTTTTCATATATTTGTATTATATGATAATTAAACCAATGTGATTTACTTACCATAGGGAGCGAGAATAAAATTAAAGTTATTTTTAACCAAAGGGGATATAAAGTGGGTTTCTAATTTGAACAAATGGGGATTAAATACTTTGGTTAAAACTATAATACATGGGTTTTTTGGGATATTATAATAAAAGAAGTTATATATAATAGGAGAAGGTGATTTTATAGGGGGTTAATATATAAATTAGAGTTAATATGACTAAGGGACAATGTAAAGTCAAAATTCGTTAATATAACTAAGCAAGTGAAGATTTACAAGAAAATTGCATTATAATAACTTCATCACTTAGACTTAGAATAAAAAGTGATTTTGAGGGTTTTTATGAAATATTGCATGATTTTCCTAAGTAAAATGGGATTTTACTTAGAAAAAGATTTTTGAGAGGTGGATGAATGTTATGATGGATAATTTCAAGTACTTAGGTCTTTTCAATTATTGGGCTGAGGGTCCGGTCCCTCCAAAAGTCAAGGAAATGCCTTGAGCCCCTTTAATCTTCAAATACCTTAGTGCCTAAGGAAATTAGTGAATTTTTTAGGGAAAAATGAAGGGGGAATTAATAATCTTGACTTTTCTCTGTTGTGAACTTTTTCCAATGTAGTATCTTCCTTTGCACTTGTGATGAAAGTAAAATTGAACACATTTAGAACCATCATTCATCACATGTAATTCTGCAACAACATCTACCTACCCTACCTACTTTACTCTACCATTTTTTCTTCTTTATTAGGGTGCACTTAGATTGGCAAACCCTTATCACACTTTTTCTTTTACATGTGGAAACATATCTAATTCTAACCTTATTACATCCAAGGGCTCAGATTAAACTATTGAGCTCCTTTTATTTACTCTACCTATCTACTTATCTGCCAAGATTAAACAGTTTGGTCAGATTTTATTCTTTATCTCTAAAACATAAAAATTGAAAGATGAACTAGCCAAGCTTAAACTGTTTGACCATTCATAAATTGTGGCATAAGATACAAGTTGCACACAATTTTTTTATTACATAAGAGCAAAAAGCAGTGGCAGTTAGACTTGCACACTTTCCTTGGCCTTTCTTTTGGTGGGGTTCATTTTCTTTTACTTTTTTGCCATTTTTATTCTTTTTACCCTTTGATTTTCCTTTTAGGGTATACCCTCTTTACATTTTTTAAATTTTTTAATTTTTTGAATAATATGGAAAACCTTTGCAACCAGAAAAGGTATGAACATATTACATAGCCCATCATGTCCATCATGAAATATGACACCTATATTTATAGGAGTCTAACACTGGCTCCACTTGGGGATGGCTTTTCGTTGTGAAAAGTCAAGAACAACAGATCAGCTGCCCTCAGAATGATTTTGACTGAACCATGAAATTTTCTCCTACTTATTGCTTTATTATATATATGATAGCAAAACTTCTGAAGCTTAGGGCCTTCTCTTCGGGCTTCAACTCCAGTAGGTCACTATCCACTCCAAACTGATGCATTACAAAGGATATATTATGTACATGTTAAAAAAATCAAAAACATCTTAATAAATAGGATCAAAGTAGTGTTTTAACATCTGACCATTTATTGGTCCTTCCTCAGTTTCTGAACCATCCAAATTCTTCAAAAAATATGTGTTATTTCCCTATAAAGAATGAATGATGTAAGGTCATTTCCATAAGAAATAAAATTTCCCATGTTTTCCTTTATCTTCCCTTCTGGAATCCCATCTTAAAACTTTGTCTTCCAGTTGAAAATCTTCTGCTTTGGTCCTTTTGTCAAACATCTTCTTTAATTTTTCCTGCAAAACTTGGGATCGTTGATACACTTCTTCTCTGGTCTGCTGCAAGTGAATTGTTTGATTTATTCTTCTCTGAATATCATTTGGTTCTAATTGAGCCTCCTGAACTAACTTCATTACAGGAACTCCTAAAGATGATGGAAATATAGCCTCAATACCATAAACTAATTCATATGGACTGGTCCCAATTGATTTTTTGGTAGTAAGTCTGTCTGCCCATAATGCATTGGTAAGTTTCTTATGCCAATCGTTTTTATTTTCTTCCAATAATTTTTTAACGATATTAATGAGACTTTTATTGGAAGATTCAGCCAGTCAATTACCTTGAGGATAATAGGCTGTTGAATGACTTAAAGTGATATGATACTTATTGCAGAAACTTATCATCTTTTTTTATTTAAAGGCAGCAGCATTATCAGTTATAATTTTCTCAAGACAGCCAAATCTTGATAGTATATTGGTTTCTAAGAATCCTATGATTACAGAATCATTGGCTTGTCTAGATGGGATTGCTTCAATCCATTTAGTAAAGTAATCTGTGGTAGTGAGGATCCATCTGTGTTGGCCAGAAGAAGGAGGATGGATTTCTCCAATAAAATCCAGGCCCCATTGTTGAAAGGGTTTCTCGGTGGAAATTGGTTTCAATGGTAAAGGTAATAATTTTCTCTTTCCTTCAAAGATCTGACACTTATGGCAAGCAGTTACAAATTTCTTTATATCTGAAAATAAGGTTGGCCAATAAAAACCAGCCCTTAAGATCTTATCTGCAGTTGACTTCCAGTAGAGGTGTCCACCACAATATCCTGTATGGAATTCATTGAGAACCTTGTCAGCTTCATCTTTTAATAAACAATTTAATAGAATTCCATCATGATTCCTCCAAAAGAGAACATTATCTGAAATACAATACTTTAAAGATGTCATTTTCAAAAACCTTTGTTTCGTTCTGGATAACCCTGGAGGAGCTTGCAGGTTTAACAAAACATAAATGATATCAGCATACCAAGGTGAGTCTAAAAAGGCCTGACTGATTTGTGGAGTCACCATCTCTTGTTCGTTATCCAGTTCATTAATATTCAGGGCTTGGCAATTTGTTTCAATCATGATTTGAGCCAAACCTTCTCCTTTTATGAGTTTTGTAGGTCTTATTTCACTATCATATTCTAATATGGTAATTATCCACTTACCTCTTTTGCCTTCAATTCCATCTTGAGTTAAGATTTCTTTAGCGACAGCATTAGGTACATAAGCTATCACATGAGAATAAAATATATAAATTCTGAAATCTTTAATTGCTTTCACAAGTGCAAAATCTTGTTTCTCCATGATGTTGTATTTTAATGATGCATATCTAAGTGCTTTACTAAAAAAGGCTATAGGTTTTTCACATCCTTGATCATCCTTTTGTAATAAAATAGCTACAACTGTATGTTCAGAAGCAAATGAAAAAATTATGAAATCTCTATCAAATTTTGGACTGGTAAGAACTGGTGTTCTGGTCAAAGCCATTTTGATTTCTTCAAATGACTGCTTGGCTTCTACTGTCCACTTAATACTTGAATCATTTCTTAACATGTTAGTAAGCAGTCTAAGTAATTCAGCTAAACTAGAAATGAATCTTCTCAAAAAATTGATCTTTCCTATGAAAGATTGAAGTTCTTTAATATTCCTGGGATGAGGTTGTTGAGAATGCAGCAAGATGATGGAGCTTAGTGAAATGAAGTCGCCTTCACTAAGTGGGCCCGCAGGCAAATTCTGGCGCAAAGTCTATTTTTAGACTATGTCTATTTTTAGACATACGGAGCATAATTTGGGAATTCTACTTGGAGATTCTTGGAGTATGCGACATGTCGGTAAAAATAGATGAGACCCTAATTTTTAGGACCCAGGCTATTTTTAGACCGATCTCCTAAAAATATGGAAGTCAAATATTATTTACCCTTAATAATATTTTGACTATAAACAGCAGTTTACTCTCTTGGCGCACTTCAGTTTGAGTCATGGAGGTGGCTCATGCAACCGACACAAGGAATCACGTGGTTCCTAGGGTTTGATGGCATCTTGCATGGTTTGCTTCAGTTAGACTTCAGTGGCAGAAGTTTTGGAGGAGTTAACGGGACAAATAATGGAGTTGTGTTCTATTTATTTCAGTTGAACTAGTTGAGATTAGTTAACTAACTAATCAATTAGATATGAGTGGAGTAAATTAAATAATATTTAATTTACTAAATATTAACTCATTAGTCAACTCAAGAATACTTCAGTTCACTACAGTGCATGATCAGTTCAGTGAAGACCAGTGAAAGAGATAGATGAAAGGGTAGAGTTAGCTATCAGTTGTAACTATACTATTGCTATTTGCAACACATAGATAGGTGGAGTAAGCTATGAGTATTGCAAAGTTTAGGCTGGTGGTTTATCTATATAAAGAGGCCATCCCATAGCTTTGAAATACGCAATCAAGGTTGGCTATCAAGTGGCTAAGGATTGGAGCAAGTGATTTGCTAGATCTAGCTTGATAGTGTGTAGCATGGGAGGTAGTGCATGAGAGCTTGTGAAGAGTTTTGTACTATGATTGTTACATGATTTCTCCATTATAATATACACAATAGCTGGGGGGTTTTCAGCTATAGGCTTTCCCCATACATACTGAGTTAATGTGTGATTGAATTGATGTGAGATTGTTTCTATATTATTTCCGCATGTGACAATTAATTGTGGAAGAAGGTTATGTGTTATGCATGCAATTCGAAATTGATGTATGATCGGGTTAATCTTCATTGAATAAGTGATTTATTCAGCTAATTTCTACAGAGGTATCTACAAAATGGCTTGTATTCTTTCAAGATCAATTCAAATTCCATCTTTTGAAATGATATGACCTAGGAGTTTACCTTCTTCAAGACCAAACAATGACTTTTTAGGATTTAAATAAATACCATATTTTCTGCATTTTATGAACACCTGTCTAAGATGGTCCAAATGTTGTTGATCTGTCTTGGAAAAAAAAGTCAAATCATCTAGATATATGACCAGAAAATCATGAATTTATTTGGCAAAGGCAATGTCCATTGCTCTTTGGAAGGTTTCTCCTGCATTTTTGAGTCCAAAAGGCATCTTAACGTATTTGAATGTACCCCATGGTGTTGTAAAAGTTGTTTTGTCTTGATCATCAAGATGAACCAGAATCTGGTTGTATCCTGAGAATCCATCCAGAAGAGAAATCCTTGAAGAACCTACTACCCTTTGTAAGATATGGTCCATTTTAGGCAAAGGATAGTTATATTTTAAAGAAACTTTGTTTAAATTTCTCAAATCAACACATAGTCTAATCTCTCCTGTTTTCTTCCTTGTTGGTACCAAATTAGAAATCCATTCAGAAAACCTAATAGGAGAAATTATTCCTGCTTCATACATTCTTTTATTTCTTTCTCAATTGAAGGTAGTAACACAGGGTTGATTCTTCTAAGTTTCTGTTTAAATGGTTTCTGATATGGTTTCAAAGGTATTGTATGTTGAATTATTGATGTATTATATGATTTCAGATCTTCATAACTCCAGGCAAAAACATCCTGGAATTCTTTTAAAAGTTCAACATATTTAACTTTTTGATCTGCTGGCAGAGATTTAGATAACTTAACCATCTTAGGATTTCCTTCAGTTCCCAAATTGTATTCTTCAATATCAGCTTTTAACGGTTCCATTTTGGGTTTTAGTGGAATGTCATTAGAGTCAAAAAGATCTTCCAAAGGAGTTAATCCTTTAGGTAAATGATTATCTTTCAAATTAATAATTTCAGATTCATCTTCTATAATCTCATCGACTTCTATTTGTTTCAGATCCTGCATATCTTTTTTGGTGAATTTAGTTGGGTGAAGCATTTGAATCGCAATCTCTTCTGAAATATCTGTTTCTTGTTCATCTATTTGATCAGATTCATTGATTGTTGAGTCTTCATCTATACTACTGTTAGAGAATTCATTTTCTAAGGTCAAAAAATTATTAATCTGATTATTATTTACAAACACTTGCCAATTCATAAGATTATCCAGCATAGCAGGTCTATGTCTAATCTCAGTTGTGAACTGATGATTAGGTCCAAAAGGTAATTTACAAGTGCTAGCGAACATTGCAAGACTATGAGCATGCAAATTTTTTTTTCTAGGAATTTTGGCAAGCTGAGCCTGTAGAAAAGTATTGAGAATTTCCACAACTGTTCCTCTGTATTTTCTTAATCTGGGGTCTTTTGT
The DNA here is from genome assembly GCA_034641835.2 of Pinus albicaulis. Lineage (NCBI taxonomy): Eukaryota > Viridiplantae > Streptophyta > Pinopsida > Pinales > Pinaceae > Pinus > Pinus albicaulis. The sequence continues at coordinate 445,012,535 of CM076583.1, forward strand.
CGAACATTCACCATTGATCTATTGAATAATTAAATCAGAGTCTCCTATGATTGATACTCTACTTGCTCCTAATTTTTTGACATGTTTAAGCCCTAGCAAAAGAGCCTCATATTCTGCCATATTATTAGTGCATCTAAAGTTCAATCTATAAGCATGGCCTTCAGCATGATCATTTTCAATGTTGTGTATCCAAATTCTAGCTCCTGCTCCTAACTTATTTACTGAACCATCAAATTCTAAATGCAAAATAATTTCATGTTCATAATCTTCATCAGGTGTTTTAGCAACTTTCTTAATAGGGAGATCTAGTTTTTTAGTTTTTGCTGGTATTTCTTGAATATCTGATGTTTCTTTGTTTTCAGAAATTTCTTCGATTTGAACAGTAGATTTATTTGCAGTTTCTGTTTCTGGTGCTTCTAATTCAGTAGGAAGGTCAAATTCAGCATTATAAAGGATGAATGAGTCCATATTAGAATGTACTGAGTAGACGGGGAAGTTTTCAGGCTTCTCCTGACTACTGACTAAATATTTCATCAAGGTTTCTCTGTATAGTCTTTTAGGTTGACCGAACACTGAAATAGTAGCATATGACATATCCAATTGAAGAGATCCTCCGAGTTTGGCACCCCAGGATCTGGACAACAACATACCATATTTGGGAGGAATATCTGCTACTACTATATCCATCAGAATAGATTTCGCGGGGTATTGCACCAAAGTAACACACAAATATTTAATCAAACCTAAACATCTTACCTGACTTGAATAAAAAGAAAAGAGATCTTTATATGGTCTGGTAATGTCTAGGTTTAATCTTTCCATCACAGCCTTGGGCATTAAATTATGAGACACTCCAGAATCAAGCATGGCATTATGAAGTATTTTGTCATGTACATTCAAACTCACATAAAATGGAGGAGTTCCTCCACTTTCTGGTTTTCCATTTACTTCAGGGCCAAAAAGTAATTTGGGTTGATCATCAAAAACATTTACTGAATCATCCATTCCAGTAATGTTAAGGGATCTGTTGATTTGGCTTCTATAGACATCATGTTTAGCTAATTCTGCCAATGGAACAGCTATCTTTAATTTGCCTATTTCAGCTTCTAGATTGAAAGATTTTTCTGTTTGAGCTCTAGTATTTTGAACAGTTGGATTTTCTCTATTTTTTGGGTCTTCAGTGTTTTTCTCTTTTTCATGAGTGGGATTATGAGTTGAAGGTGTTTCTGAATTAACTTCTGCTGGTTCTTCTACGTTTCCTGCAGGAGGAAAAGTATTGGAAAGTTGTTTATTATTCAGTTGATTATCAGACACATCTTCAATTATTGGATTAGCGGGGTTAGGACTTGCTCTAGAAAGAATTTGTACAGGAGGAGTGTTAGTTTTACCTTTGATGTTTTGTTTCACAGCTTTCTGTTTGCTATTCTCTGGCACGTCAATCCGTCTGCTTCTCAAATTGTATTGTTTATGAACTTCATAAATTGTTGAATCATATCCTTCTTTAAAATCAAAAGTTTCTCCTGAATGAGTTTGAAATGTTTCAAGAATGTGATTTTCTTGATCATCTTGAGATAGGAAAACTTCTGGTTCATTCTTGTTTTTAGTCAAGTTATTTATTTCAACATCCTCAGTTGTTTCCTCAGAAGATGAACCTTCAACAAAATTTTCCTGGAATGGTGGCCTGATGTTTTGGTCAGGAACATTTTTCCTAGTATTTTGGTTTTGATTTCTTCTGAAGTTTGGGTTTCTAACAGCATTTTGACCATCGCCAGAAGACTTCCTTTCGATTGTCTCTACTCTGTCTCCCAGTCTTTCCATCCCTTTAATAATTGCATCCAGCTTTCTTTCAAAAGCCGAAGGCTCTTCGTTTATAGGCATCCTTCTTTCAGCTCTAGCTCTAGCTCGTTTTTCTATCAGGTTAGCTTCAACACTAACAATTATGCTTCGCATATCTTCTATAGTTTGAGGAGCTCTTTCCCTAAGTGAATATGTTATGTTAGAATAAAACCCATCAAGAAATTTAACCAATACTGAATCTGGAGGAGGTATAAGGTTTTGGGGAACAGCATTGTAAGCTTCATTGAATCTAATGATATAATATTGCACTGCTTCATTAGGTCCTCTCTTCAATTTTCCAAAGTTTTATAGGATTTGAAGAGGATCTTTCTTCTTTTCCCATCTATTTAAAAATAATCTATAGAGGGCTGGTAAGTCAGCAACACTCTTTGGAGGAAGAGCCCTAAACCATGTCCTGACTTCTCCAATAAGACTCTGGACAAAAATTCCCATTCTCACATCATCGGCATATATTTCATAAAATTCAAAGTAATCTGTCATCCTTTTGGTATGTTGTTGAGAAGTGTAAGTACCAGAGCCATCAAAAGGGGTGATTTTACTCTGATAGTCTTGAGGAAAAGCAGCAGGGTAGCCTGGCAACCTTAAGGGAGCATATCTGTTTTCCATCCGAAGGTGTAATGGAATAACAGGTGATGATTGTCTGGAAGTAGTGGGTGGAGGGCAAGAAGAGGAAGTATTTGTTTGAGAAGTTTGGGGAAAAGAAGATGAACTTGGGGAAGCTGAAGTAATCACAGAAGTGTTTGAAGTTTCTTCAAAGGTTAGCTCAGATTGAATGGAATTTTGTAGATGTTTGTCAAGATGTGAAGTGATAAATTGAAATTGCAAATCTTCAAGAAATAATGGATCAGGAACTAGATTGGACAACTCAGATTCAAAAAAAAATTCGAATAGAGAAGTTTCAAAATTTTCATCAAATGGTTCATCTTCAAGATACACAAACTTCACAGGACAAGAGTTTGATCTAAAAAGAGGTCGAGAACTCCCAGAGCTTTCTTGACTCTCTTGTCTTCCCAGAATTCTGGGAATCAAATTTGGATTCTCAAATATCGGTGGTGGGTTAGGGTCAGGATTTGACCTGGTATAATGAGTCCTTTCTGAAGCCAATTTTCTGGATGATTTATATTTTTGGTTTTTTTTTTTTTAATAAAATGAAAGTACAACTTCGACAAACTCTTCAAGAAATTTAAGATCTTGGGTTAAAATTTTCTCAAATATATATTGAACTAGAGAAACTAATTGATTGTCTGAAACCAAAGTTCAGTCTATAAACTAGACCGGAGATTGACTGAACTAGCATTTATTTACTATGCAATTGCAGAGCAAAATCATTTCAAAGGCTACCTGGCTAATCTTCAGGCTCCGTCTGTAGTTTATAAATCAAACAATAGTAACAATAAAATGATTCAGATCCCCAACGGAGTTGCCACTATGTTATCACTCAGATTTTCCTTGAAGTTGTTGGAAGAGGAAAGGGGTCCGAGGAAACCACAAACCAACCTTCAGGTACAAAATCTAGCTAATCTGTACCCAGAGAGGGCTCTCTCTATAAAATTTAGCTTTGTTTTTTGAAAATATTAGGCTAGTTATAAAGTCCAAGGGTTTTGATTTTGTTTGGGTTGATGGAATTCTTTAGCTGAGATTAAAATCATGTAGTTTCAGTCCATTGGGCTAATGAATTCAAAGGATTGGCTGCACTGGCTTAATTTTTTTAACAAAAGATGGTTTATCAGGGCAAGATAATCAAACTAGAAACTATTATAGATCTAAAGTGAATGGAATGGAATTCAAATGGATGAAAGACAATGAAGAATCTTTCAACACATTCAAGAGAAGAGAACTATATTGGTTATCAATAAAGAGAAGTTAAGTATTCTTTACTAAATAACCAAAGATGTATGAACTAGACAAACAGGAGAAATTGAGAATTCTTTGTTTAAAATAGTTTAGAGGAAAACATTTAAAATAGTAACGACTGAAATTAGATTACACCTAAGTACTTTCTAATTTAATCCTTTTCGTTAAATATTAAGATAATGAAACACAAATGATATTGTAAACAAATATTAAACTTCAAAACATGAGATAGAGATGACTTATTGATCCTTCATTTGACACATGAATCCTGAGAAAAGTCTTCTGCCTCAATTCCTTGTCCAGTTTTTCCACGAAAAATTTCTCCAAAGCTCTTTATTCCAAAATATTCAATGTTACATCAAAGTATAAGAATCCACCCTCAATAATCCGATTGAGGGCTTATTTATACAAAAAATCATACAAAATATCTCTTAACAAAACGAGATATAATCTAAGATGACTCACAAATAAGTTACAATAAAAATAGAGACAAATTGTCTCGTAAATAAGACAAAAAGCAACTGATGTTGTGCTGTTTCCTCCTTTTGAGAATGTGCTGGAGGCAGGACCTATATTTTGGCTCATTGTTGTCCTCTTCAGTAATTTTGTTCTAACTGCCTTGCTTCACTGATACTCTTTGTTCTTACTGATACACTTTTAACTAAACCGATACTCTTTGACCTTTGTTTATCCCTTTATCCTTTATACTGTAGTAAATAGGCAAAATTTCATGTAAGGATAAATTTTACAAAAGTTCCAACAGATCTTCCCACCATTTATCTTCTGCTATTCTGGTCCGTTGAAGCTTCCTCAATGTTTCATCAGCCTCGGTATATCTGAAGAAATTAGGCTGATTAGGAAACAAATGTTTTACTTCATGTTCAAGATAAAACAAATTCTCTAATCTGTCATGAAGATTCCTTCCTGTAGGTAATGTTGCTTCTGATGAAATGGTTGAGGAACTGGCTTGATTGTGAGCATGTTTGTCCAATTTCTCAACATAATTTTCCAGGTCCATTATTTTATCTTCTGAAACCATAGGGTTGGGCAACCCTTTATTCAATAAAACATCAAACCTTTCTCTGAAAGCAATGATTTCTCCTTGCATGTCAAAGCACCTTCGTTCTAAATTTTGCATAAGAGTTCTTTTAGTAAAAACTCTTTTTATCTCTAAGATTGTTCCAATTCTGTCCTGAATACCCAGATCTGTAAGTTGTTGTTTGGTTTGGGTGTTTAGAAATTGTATGAGCTGATTGGCTTCCTCAGGCCTATTTCCTAATTCTTCTCATGTATTTTCAACTTCATCCAGAGCTACTTTAACCAAATCATTCTGGTCGTATATTATCTGAATTGAAGACCATATATCTTTTATTAACTGGATAATATTATCCCAAAGAATGTCATTTATTTCTCTTAAAGGTTTCTCCAATGTGAAATCCTTTTCCAAAGCTTTAACCAATTTTTCCAACTTTTTGACTTCTCTTGTTTTGTCAGCAACAGTCATTTTTGAAACATCATATTTATGTTCTAAATTAGTAAGCTGTAACTTTGTAAGTTCAAGTTCTGTTACTTGCAATTTCAAGTCATTCATTTGCTTTACTAATTCTTCATAATTTAAATTAGAAGTATTTACTTGTGATGACTCTGCTGGCCGACCTGTTGGAGATGTACCTGTACCTGTAATTGCCTTTGTTGTAGATGCTGGAAAAGCGGACTGTTTTTCTTTCAACACTTGCTCAAGCTCTTTTTCTGTTTCAGTTAGTTGCTCATTCATCTTCAAGAGCAACTCCATCATTTCCTCTTCAGATTTTTTCTTTATTATTTCTTCAGTTTGTGGATGTCTGGACGCTAGCAATTTCAACTGTTTTCTCAAAGCTGCAATGTCATCATCCTTTTTCTTTATTAATGCTTCTATGCCTTTGACATCCTTGGGATTATGACCCAAACTAATTATTATTTCCTCCAAAGTTTTAATTCTGTTGTCTTTAGCCTGAGATGAGGCTCTTTCAATTTGTAGTTGTGCATTTGTGTTTTCTAAAGAATCTTGCAATTTATGAGCTACCATTGCTTTATCAGTCAGTGTTGAATAGATCATTTCTCCGGTTTGCTTATGTAATTCAGTTTGATCTAAAGGATGAATATCCTTTGCTAGGACTTCAAAGTTTGTCCTAATATAATCAGCAGCTGCTTGGGGTTGCTGCACCTTGGGTTTGAAATGGCTCATTAACATTTTTCCCTGTTGGATGTCAAAAGCTAACATCAACCTTTCTTGATTCTTTGGAGCCATTTTCAGATATTGATTATATACTTGAATTATCAGTGGATCATTCCTGGCCTTGATATTGATAAATGTCTTTTTGATTTCCCAGGCCTCTTTTACTGGAGGCTTGAAAGAAGATATCTATGTGCCTTTTCGTTTCTGTAGTTCCTTTCTTTGAAAAGTAGTGGATGCCCCACTACCTGCACCTGTTTGCTGACTGTCTTCTCTTTCTTGGCTGTCAGAAATTTCTTGAACTGATTCAATTTCTGGAAGAGGATTCAATCTCTGCCTTTTAGTACCATGCTACTCTGTAGATACACCAACAGGGGTGGATGTTTCAGCCTCTCTCTTTTTCCCTTTTTCCACATTAAGAGGATTTTGTAGATTGGCAATTTCTGGCTCATTGATCTGAACTGGAGGGATTTGTACTTGAATTTTTTCTTTAGATGTCTCTGGTTGCTCTGTCATTGTGAATTTTTCAAATACTTGTGTGTCCGGTTCCTTTTCTTTTCCTTTTGATTCTACTGCCACTGTACTGATCTCATGCAAATGTTGTTGTGAAGTTCCTACTGAAGAAGGTCCTTCTATCTGTACCTGCCCAAAATAGTCCAGGTCAAGTATCCTTTCAAGGTCTTTCATTACATTATCAACATTAACCTGCTCACTATCTTGCTCTATCAAAGTTCCTTCCACCCATTCATCTGTATTGGCATATTGTTCTATTTCTGGCATCCTAAAATGAATGTATGGTGATAGTTTATTTTTCATTCTTCTATCATAGATAAAGCTATATGGATCATTGAGCGCCCAGTAGAAACTCTTTTCTAATTTGAAATAGTCCTCTAAAATCCTTTCGGCTTCTTTTCCATCCTCCCTAGAATTACAAACAAAGGGACCTAATTGGCTCTTTATCCTGAGTTGAGCCTTTTTCTTTGCATTAAAGAAATGAACTATATCTGAATTATTCATCTGCCTGAAGTACTCTAATGCAAAGAGTCTCATTGGGACATATCTTGGAAATTTGAAAGGGCACAATTCACATCCATAAATTCTGATTTCAGTATGATTCTGATACAAGTACCAATCACCTATCTTGTACTGTTTTGAGAGCTGAAGGATTTTCTTGATTTCATTACTGACTTTAGGAGGGGATACTCCTGTCAACAAGGTAGTTGCAGGGTGTACAAATATGTCAATGAACTCATTATAGGAATAAGGGGAATCAGGGGAATTGTGAGTAATGGCCAACCAAAAGATCACAGACCTAGGGTTTCCTTTAGCATCAAGTTTCTAAATATGGAAAGGAAAACTTTCTGACTGATAATATATCATGAGATGATAAATAAAAGAAGAATACTTGAACACTTTTTCATTTTCAAATCTCATGAACTGATCATGGATTTTGTCAGAAATATAGGATGTAAAATCATACTTGACAGCAGGGGGTTGTCCAGGGTTAAATATAGATAACAATACTAGGGTCAAATGGTCAACATACTCACTAGTATTGAAGCCCATTATTGAAGATATCATGTTTAAAATAATTCTGCCTTCATTAGTAAAAAAGGTAAGACCATAAGGGGGAGGGCCTTTGGGTTGATGTTCAGGAAGCATGAAAGTCTGGCAAAGACGGTTTAACTCTTCATGGGACAATTTGGTAGATTTCTCAAGTAATTCAGCCATGGACAAGGGAGTGAGGGCTTGACTAGGTTGTAATTGTAGCATCTCATTTATGGAGTTAGCAGTTATTGGGAAGAGGACATCTTGACTTGGGGATAAGACTGCTCTTTGGTTAGGATCATAGTTTGCATGGCAAAAATGGATGATTTCAGGAAAAATACGGACGTCTGGGAGAAGGTACAGGGGCATATTGGATTCCCAAAGTCCAATTATGTCAAAGCCATTCAAATAATTGTCTCTACAGCGGCAAAATATTCGAAGAGGATTCTCACTGAGACCCAGGTCTTTAACTTGAAAATATTTATCTACCAAAGGAAGATGATCCAATTCTCTGTGAGGGGCATTCAAAGGTGCTACGTTTAAAACCACAGGAACTTCCATTTCTGGTTCTTGTGGATTCAAAAATGGAAATTCGGCTTATGGTGAAAAATTGAGCAAAATTACAGGTTTTTTGGTGACGCAATTTGAAATTATGGGAAATAAAAGACTCAAATAAACTTTGTAGCAGTATTTGGTGTGGAATTTAAAACGAAAGCCAGGATTTCACAGATTTTCAATGAGAATTGGGTAAATACCTGTTTTTAGGAGATAAACAATGTTTAAACAGGTACAGACTGCGGCGGGTGAACGCTGGATTACTGGTCTAGCAGTGGTCATCAGCAAAATTCAATTAATGACACTTGACAGTTGATTTTTTTTTCGAAATTATTTGCATGGAGGGTGTAGTCGTTTTCTGCGTACAAAATAATGAAAAAGACGTGGATTTTTGTTTTATTGGCATAGTCAAATGGTGGCGGATTTTTTATTAATTTACTGGGCGACGTCAGCAAGTACGGAAGACGGGTCACGAAGACGGGTGGTTTATGGTTTTCATCGCACATCTTTTGGGAGAAGGCGGTTTTGGGCGAATGGGCAGCGATTCCACTCAACGTTTGACACGTAGCTTTTTACTATTTGGAAAACCGCCGGCCCATCGCGCATTATCTTTCGTACGCGGATGGCCAACGAAATTGATAACAGTCGTTGATTTCAGATGGGTCGATCAGACAGTTGACGGGACAGGAAGATGACGGGATTTTAATGGCGCAGGCCCAATGTAATTAATAGTTAAATAAACTCATCGGGCTGGATTTGATTGGCGGGTTAAGTTTTTAATTAATCGTGTGGATTAATTAAATTCGTTTATATGGCAGAAGAGGATCGAGATTAGTTTTTTATTTAAACTAGAGTTAAGACTTGGGATATAGAATATAAATCGGGATTTTAACTCGAGTTAGGCGTCGGGTAAGGGGAAAAATACGAAAGGGAATGGGATTATTTCTTTTGAAGTTAGGTTTAAACAAACTTCAGGAATTTTTGTTTTAAACACATATCTAATATGTTTAAATGTTTTTCATATATTTTTATTATATGATAATTAAACCAATGTGATTTACTTACCATAGGGGGCGGGAATAAAATTAAAGTTATTTTTTAACCAAAGGGGGTATAAAGTGGGTTTTTAATTTGAACAAATGGGAATTAAATACTTTGGTTAAAACTATAATACATGGGTTTTTTGGGATATTATAATAAAAGAAGTTATATATAATAGGAGAAGGTGTTTTTATAGGGGGTTAATATATAAATTAGAGTTAATATGACCAAGGGACAATGTAAAGTCAAAATTCGTTAATATAACTAAGCAAGTGAAGATTTACAAGCAAATTGCATTATAATAACTTCATCACTTAGACTTAGAATAAAAAGTGATTTTGAGGGTTTTTATGAAATATTGCATGATTTTCCTAAGTAAAATGGGATTTTACTTAGAAAAATATTTTTGAGAGGTGGATGAATGTTATGATGGATAATTTCAAGTACTTAGGTCTTTTCAATTATTGGGCCGAGGGTCCGGTCCCTCCAAAAGTCAAGGAAATGCCTTGAGCCCCTTTAATCTTCAAATACCTTAGTGCCTAAGGAAATCAGTGAATTTTTTAGGGAAAAATGAAGGGGGAGTTAATAATCTTGACTTTGCTCTACTGTGAACTTTTTCCAATGTAGTATCTGCCTTTGCACTTGTGATGAAAGTAAAATTGAACACATTTAGAACCATCATTCATCACATGTAATTCTGCAACAACATCTACCTACCCTACCTACTTTACTCTACCATTTTTTCTTCTTTATTAGGGTGCACTTAGATTGGAAAACCCTTATCACACTTTTTCTTTTACATGTGGAAACCTATCTAATTATAACCTTATTACATCCAAGGGCTCAGATTAAACTATTGAGCTCCTTTTATTTACTCTACCTATCTACTTATCTGCCAAGATTAAACAGTTTGGTCAGATTTTATTCTCTATCTCTAAAACATAAAAATTGAAAGATGAACTAGCCAAGCTTAAACTGTTTGACCATTCATAAATTGTGGCATAAGATACAAGTTGCATACAATTTGTTTATTACATAAGAGCAAAAAGCAGTGGCATTTAGACTTGCACACTTTCCTTGGCCTTTCTTTTGGTGGGGTTCATTTTCTTTTACTTTTTGGCCATTTTTATTCTTTTTACCCTTTGATTTTCCTTTTAGGGTATACCCTCTTTACATTTTTTAATTTTTTTAATTTTTTGAATAATATGGAAAACCTTTGCAACAAGAAAAGGTATGAACATATTACATAGCCCATCATGTCCATCATGAAATATGACACATATTGGTATAGGAGTCTAACAGAAGTAATTCTTGAAAAAGGGATTAAGCAACCTAGTAACCCAACAATTTTGGAATACATCATCAAACAAAAGAATCTACTAGTGGAAGGGATGAAATGGGAAGATGACTTATTATTGTAGAATCACTAGCAGTTATTTAAGTGTTGAGGACAACACTTGTTTCAAACAGAGGGGCATGTTAAGCCCTATATAATCCCCATGTTAACCCTAAAACCCCATTAGTAATCCCTATATATTGAGTGAATACATTTCTATTATTATGTAGGCTAGAATTCAACATGGTCCCATTTTATTATAATTGTACTTTTTGTCTCCCATATATATACCAAGGAGACCTAGTCTTAGAATCATCAAATAGTGTCTTTGGACATTGTATTCATTGTAAAAGGAGGTTCCCCCCATGAAAAGGATTGTAATTATTGGTTTCTTTCATTTTTAAGGCACAAGGTTCATAAAAAACCTCTTAGACCATTAAAAATACTAGAACCGAAAAAAAACAAAAAAAAACAAAAAAAAACAAAAAACAAAAAACAAAAAAAAACAAAAACTTGGTCCTCTCTTATGCCAAAAGAACTAATGGGTTTAATTTCCCTCCATAAAAATAATAAATAAATAAATTTCATCCCAAAATAAAAACATATTCACTATCATGCCAAATTGAGACAAGTGAACACATAAGCACGCAAATTAAAATAAATACACACCTATAGAGATTCCATGAAAATAATTGAAATTAGAAAATAAGAACTCCCTTGGATTAGAAGACATAGGAGGAGGTTCATTGGTACTCAAAAACACTAACCCAAGCAAAAGCACCCCAAATAAGCATACATACCTCACATTGATTGCTTTATCTCTTGAAAACCATATTTTATTCCACCACATTGTATTCCAATAGTCCATAATCCCATTGTGACAAAGAAAATCACCTCACCAAGCTTCATAATCATGTGAAGGCATGGGTCTACGCATATGACAAAGGGACTTTGGTCTTTCATAATTTCTTTCATTATACAATCAAGTTAACATGCATTGAGCCATGTGATGCCTAAAATTTATGATTGGTGTTTTGGTCCTCATGTTGAAATGTTATGGAATGCGTAGATCATGCTTGTTTCCATTGATGCTAATGACCCCCTCGTTTAGGAGGGTGGTTTTATTAGCATATCCATCCACAATTTGGTTATTCTCTCGTAACACTTGAATGAATTTGATACTGGAGATCGATAATCTATTTTTTTTCCCAAATTAACATTGAAGCTAGAATATTTTCTTTGAGACCATTTTACTGATGACAATCTTCAAATTGCCAACCACTATTAATGATTGAATATTATTTTTAATGCCTAACCTTGATCCTTGCATTAAAACATATGCTTATGCTATGTTATTAGAAAAAATACCTAAACCCCAAGAAAATGATAATTTTATCGTTCCTATCGGACTTATCATGGCACACCCCCCACACCTACCACAACAATTAATTCATGATTTTCATTAATCTATGTAAGAGGATATCATTAATTCACATCATTTTTAATACAATAACTAATCTATCCTTCAATATTTAGTCTAAGTGTTATTTTATAGATTCTTTGCATTATTTTCACTTCTAGAGCATAAGAGAAAAATAATATAAAAGTAAATAAGGTAAATAAATTGAATAGGAGATGTGCCAATTTATAATTTATTTTTTTTAAATAGAATTTAAATGAGTTTTTGTTCCACCAATTAGAGTGAAGAGACTAGGAAAATTAGTCATGCCCATGACATTTTTCCCTTCAAAAAAATTAGATCCCACCTCTACCAAAGTAACCCCCTCATCCCACATATCCCCAAGTAACCATCCAATTGGGGTAAATATGTGAATAGGGGCCACTATAATGAGATTCAACCTCATAGGTGACCTTAAGGAAGTGGAACCGATGGAAACACATCAAAAAGACCTTGTACAGTATCAACAACACCCCTAGGAAGCAACCCAACCCTTCAGGTCTCTTATCCTTGGGTCACACTGACATTTTGACCCTTTTGACCGATAGCCAAGACATAAGACTACATGCCTGAGGCTAGGAGGCTATATCCCCAGGAAAAACACTGTATGCTTGTGGCTAAGGCCCCAAATTTCCAGTTATGTTCCTACAACTCCAAGATTTGAGCCAGCTTTTTAGGCTCAGAGCAAAAATTAGGCTATGGTAAATAACATTAGAATAATGATACAGAAGCAATCACATCAATAAGGACTCATCTGGAACCCTCCTATCTATGACAGGGATTTTTTCAAGCTTGTCACAAACATTGAATCTACAAGTGTAAACAAAAGATTTAAGCATAGGGGTCTCATACTTATATGAGAATCGCTAAGAAGCATTGCTCCCTTACATAATTATTTTCAAGACAATCTATTTTACCATAGATACATTGTGCATTCATTTACAAGTAAAAATATGGATAGAACCATACATCATCACTGATAAAATACATGCTTATAACCAACATAATAACAAAAGAAGTAGAGTGGATAAAACAGCAGTAGAATCCACATAATAACCAGTACATTTTCATACCAAATACCAAAGGAATGATTTTTTCATTACTGCATGTAAGAACCAACCAGAGATGGGACTTCCATGTTCCACCCGACCATAGATTGGTTGAGCCAAATCTCTCTTCAAACAATCACCCATGTGCCATATTCCAAGAATGAATGTGGGATCTCATCAAACACATCAATCACAACCATTCAAGGGCTTCTAGAGGCCAAAGCACCTCAACCCTCAACTATTGATTCCACCTCACAGCCAGACATCACAACCATCAAAGATTTCTCTCTATCCAAGTTGGTACAGGGATCCATAGTCTTTTTTCCAACCAGGGCTTCCAAGACTAGTAACTCAACCCAAACTATTACAGGGCTTCCAGAGTGTTTGTCCAACCAGGGCTTCCAAGACTAGTAACTCAACCCACCTAGGGCTTCCAGAGCATTTGTCCAACCAAGGCTTCCAAGACTAGTAACTCAACCCACAGTTTTCTATCGAGCTTCTAGAGAATTTTTCCAACCCAGGCTTCCAGGAACTAATAACTCAACCCACAGTTAAGGAATCATGAGAACTAACTAGAAAAAAATCAATGGAAATAAACCCACAACACCATGGCTATCCAAGAAATGGAAAGGCTAGGAAAATCCACTATCAATATAGGAAATTCGCCATGCCAATGACATATCATAACCAAGAAACCACATGCATGTGCCATGCATGCCAAAACTAGTGAGGAAAACATACATGCAGCTTGTTACCTGCAATCAAACTCATTTTAGATGATGATCCTGATGTCCTCTTGCACTTTCCTACTATTCCTTTTCCTTCTTACTCCAATCACCAAGTATCCACACTCTCAAAGAGTGCTCCAAGAAAAATATAAGTATCCAAGAGTATGAGAGAGAGAGAGAATAATGAGAGAGTTCCATAAATGCACTCAACAAAATCTTGCGTAAAATCTTACCAACTTATCATCAGAAGCCTTTTTATTAATGAGGCCTATATTTCTTAATTTTCCATTATTTTCCTTCATTTTCCTCCTCACATGCAACCTATGACCTTTCACCTTCCTTTTCTCCTAATTTCCATTATTTTCATAAATAAATATGCCAAAAATACTTTTGATTCTCCAAAGCCTTAGCCATTACCATTGCAAATTTCCTTTAGCCATAATAACCGAAATGGACACCCACTAGGATTTTTTTCCCACCATTCAGCTTGGAATACGTGTCCCATAAACTGTGGTCTTATATATTTTTTACATGGATGTTTTGCCAGGGCTATTATAGAACCCTTCCCCTTGGGGGAACACCGTCCTCAGTGTTCAATGACACCTATAACCAATAATACCTTTGAAAAAAAAAATTACTACCCATTGAGCTTTATAACATAGCTCGTTGCAGTATTTACAATAACCATCTGCTAAAATATGACAAACACATCATTCACTGAAGATTTATAACATAACTCATTATGGTATTTACAATAACAACCACATATACTTAAACACATTTCCTTCAACCAACAAATAACCATAATGTCTGTGGAGCTTTATAAACCATCTTGATACATTATTTATAATAATATACACATATGCAGATCTTCTCAACCGATAGATAAAAGGATATGATTCATGTATCAACAACAAGGGAATCCAGAGGCTCATGCCTCCACCCTTAAAGTAATACCAAGATTCACTTCCTTCCCAGGAAGTCCAAAATCCACTCCCAAAGTCAAATTTTCATCCAATGTCCAGCACTCCAATCCTGCACCACTTATTCTCTCAGTGAATAGTTATCAGCTCATTATTCCAAGTAACACTTCTAATGTGCATCTAATTCCATTTGGAAATGCTAATGACCAAAAAAAATCCATCCCCAACCTTCCCTTCTCTGTCATGCAGTCCCTCGAGCAACCTGGTCATCCCATTCCATGTAGTCACTCACCTTCCAAGTTTTGTTGGCACCCCCATCTCGGGAAGTCCATCCCTTGGTAAGGCTTCCTCACATCGGAAGATACAAAAACCAAGGCATATCCCTGCCTCAAAACCATCATACTAGTCATATCATGCTCATGGAAATCAATGGACACTATTGGGTACCAGTGTCCCATAATGGCCCTGCTCCTGAAGTGCTTTACCAGCACACTACTGCTTCTTTTAATTCTTTTTGTTGTTTCTGCCAATTCTTGCAGTCAGTTTCAATCACCCAACCAGGCATTTCCATGCTTCTTGTACCAAGCACATAATTTACATTAGATTCAAAATAGATTGAAATAACTTCAAATCATACCTCATTGGTAGCTTGTCAATAAGGTACACTTGCAATCATGTTTACTTCTTGTCACAGCAAGTCAAACTAATAGTTTGATCAAAACATCATGTATAAACATATCACTGTTGGTTATCTCAAAACACAACCATCATAAATTAAAATCATGAATCGCATGAAATCACCATAAACCATAATCATAAATCATATGTAACCATCATAAACCATAATCACATATCACATGCATAATATAAATGAAGTAAAATAACAATACTTATCCTTCATCGGTCCTTACTTTTTCCTATGTTCTTTTTGTACACACACTGAATCGGTTGCTACACTTGGAAAGGACCCAGTGCCCTTACTTCTCTTCACTTACATACACATACACACAATGTACAACACTTATATTCACACAAGGCGTACACAATACATAGGCCCACACCCAGTGTACAACACACAAATACATACACCTACATCTGGTGTATAACACAACACAATACATACACATACATCTAGTGTACAACACAATACATATACGTACACAAAGTATAACACAACGAATACACATGTTATGATACCACGACTACACCATGCACATACATAGTATCACATGCCTGCAATGCAGCCTGAACGACATGCACACAATACCATATGTATACCAGTACCATATGCACAAAATGTACACAGTACCACATGTACACAACACTACCTACACAACGTGTGCACAACATCACATGTACACGGTACCACCTGCACAAACGTGTACACAATGCCAAATGTACGTTGCACCACTTGTACAATTTGTACACAATACCACATGTACACAGCACCACATGCACCACATGTACACGACACCACATGTACACAGCGCTACATGCACAACATGTACATGGCACCACCCACACAC
This sequence comes from Pinus albicaulis, assembly GCA_034641835.2. NCBI lineage: Eukaryota > Viridiplantae > Streptophyta > Pinopsida > Pinales > Pinaceae > Pinus > Pinus albicaulis. The sequence continues at coordinate 445,028,623 of CM076583.1, forward strand.
AACACCACATGTACAACATGTACACAACTGTTGGCGAAGAAATAGGTCTCGTAGGCAAGACCCAGGTTCAGGGGTTGGGGCCAACAAGGGAATCTGTTGTAGTCTAGAACCACGCCGGCATTATCACCCTACTCCGGGGAGCAAAGAGTCTCACCCGAGGCATGCCGCGACCACATGTAGGAGGGGAATAGAGCGATAGAAGTGAAAGGATCCACAACTATGATTAACATTGAATTTATTACATAAACATCATTATATATGCAAGAACATTCAGAGAGAGTACAGGTATTAAGAAAATAAAATTTTAAGTCATCACAACCATCATGCATGCATGTGACTCACATAATAAGATAGCAACCTGCAAGTATATTGATATCTTCAGCCAAGCCCATAGTTACATTGCTTTCACAGGAAGAGCTTACAAGTCTGTTACAGACGTCTTATAGAACAGAAAGGTAGATAAGAGAACCCTAGGAACTACAGAGATATCATGCCCGGTCTGTGTTCCCTCTACAACATCCGCTCAATCTCCTTCAGTCGCTCTGCATTCCTCTCTTCTTTCGCCCGGGTGACGGCTATTTATTCACCCGCTATCGCAACTGTTAGTTCCTCTTACATTCTTCTTCAGCTGCTTCCGGCTTCTCTCTTGTTGTCTGTGTGTTCTGCTCTCTGTCTTCTGCTGTATATTCTCTTTGTTTGTACTCATGCATCTGCTTTCTTCAGCTATCTACCTGTTCCCTCGCAACTTCGGTAGCTCCGCTACTCACCGTAGTTGTGACTCGATTGCGACTTCCATGAGTCGTTCCACAACCTCCAAAAAGTCGTTCTTTATTCAAAATTCAAAATATTCAAAACAAGGGCCCCAACAGGCCCCAACCACAGTTTCTTGACTCGTCCCTAGTCAATCGCAAATCACATTCTCTATCTCCATCGCCTCACTAGATCCTGTGTCATGTTCTTGCTATGCTCCTTCCGTCTGTTGTCCAAACAAGGGCTCCAACTCCAGGACTCTATGGAACTTTGTAGCTTTAAGCTCAGTCAAGGTCAAAACAGCTTGCTGCCACCCCTACAATAGTGAATCTGTTTCTTCGACAATCTTGGTGACAGCGGCCTCCTCTACGTGCGCCGGTACAGCCCCGAACACCGTGCTAATCTGGGTTTCGACCTCGACGGATAGCTGTTGCATTGTCCTGGCGCTGAGTTGGAGGGGCGGGCGGAGCTCACGAATTACCCGTTTGGCCATTGCTTAGTTGGCGTCTGTTTTCTAGATCTGCACTTTGAGATCATCTGCCTGGGCATATAACTGGTCCAACCGCGTGAGGTCCGTGGCCTCTTGGATTTCCCTCGAAATCTGTTGTAGCTGCACTAAATTTGGCTACGTTTTGACTGTAAGGGCCATTGAGCACTCCTGAAGACCCTTCAGGAGGTCGTGAGCATCACGCGCTGCAGAGCTGAGAGTTTCTTGCATCTGGTGGGCCTGGCCCTGCTTTTCGGCAATTTATGTTGTAAATCTAGGCGATCCTACGGACTGACACAAGTACTGACTGAAATGATATGGACTGACACTGACACGTTTGCTAGTCCTATGGGGATGACACGCTGGACACGCCCCTCCCCGACCACAATCGGTTGAGGTGTGGTCCCCGCAATAGAGCGGTTATTGACGACCCATGCATGAAAAAGAAATACTACCTATGCTCATCCCAGTTGCGGGAGAGTTTATTAATATATGCTACTCTACGATGTCTCTCGGTTGCAAGAGTTATTAATGAAAAGTGAAAGGACTTACTCGTGGTAAGGTTTCAGGCATGCGCCCTTCACCCACCCAGGTAAAATAGTACCGTCTAGCTGAGCCAACCGAACGTCGCTGGAATCTCTAATCTCGACGACGACGTAAGGTCCCAACCAGTGCATCTGCAGTTTCCCTGGAAACTTCTGAAACTTGTTGTCATATAAGAGGACCTTTCCACCAACCTGGAACGTTTTTTTCTTGATGTGGCGGTCGTGCCACGCCTTTTGCCTGTCCTTCTAAACCTTCTGGTGAAACTCAGCCAGGAACCGGGCCTTATCCAGTTCTTGTAATTCATGTAGGCGCTCCTGAAGCGATGCTTCTTCCGAGAACTTGAGGGATGTGGCAATTAAAAGACTTGGTACAGTTAACTCGGCGGGAATCACAGCTTCCCAACCATACACCAACTGGAACGGTGTCTGATTGGTCAAGCGCTTCACCGTAGTCTGATAGGCCCATAGTGCAGCTGGTAGCCGCTCATCCCAGTCATCCCGTTGGGCGTTGCAGATATTTGTTAACCCCTTTTCAAGAATTTTATTAAACGCTTCAATAGCACCATTGGCATGTGGGTGGTACGGGCTGCTTTTGTGATGTTGAATCATAAATATGTCCAGCAGAGACTTGACCGTGTCATTAATGAAATGCGTACCCTGAACGCTAGTTAAACTTCGCGGCCAGCCAAACCTGCTAATGATGTGTTCAAAGATGAACTGTGTTGTTGTATCTGCCGTGCAGTCTCGTACCGCCGCTGCCTTGGCCCACCTGGTGAGGTAGTCGGTTGCGGTAATGATGTAGCGGGCCTTGGAGTGCCTGGCGACCAGGGCTATGGGGCCTACGAAGTCAACAGCCCACTTCTCGAACGGCTGCAACACATGGATGGGGTGTAGCGGAAGCTCGTCCCCGTGAGAGGGCCTCCCCGTCCGCTGACAGACATCGCATCGCTTAACAAATGTCTTACAATCGGCATGGACCGTCGGCCACCACAGTCCAGCTTGGAGCACCTTCCTCGCGGTGGGTTTCGCCCCCACATGCCCTCTCGCAACACCACTATGGCATTCCCACATCACAGCTTCGCGTTCGTGGTCAAGTACGCATCTGCGCAGAACCTCATCAAGGCCCAGTTAATATAGCTGCCCCGCAATCAGTTGGTATTCGGCGGCGCAGACGACCAAGTGTCATTTCTGGAGCTGAGTGTAGTCCTGAGGGCACTTCCCCTTGGTCAAATAGGTGGCAATGTCGGCCAAGTAATCCAGTACAACTTCGACTCGGAAGAGGTCAGCATCCGGCAGTTGATCATCGAGAGAGCTGTCGTTTTCCCCCGTCTCTAACCTGGATAAATGATCGGGCCCGACGTTCAACCTCCCAGGCTTGACGATCACCTCAAATGTGAATTCTTGGAAGAGTAGAAGCTAGCGACAGATCCATCCTTCCAAGATAGGCTTATTGACCAGGTACTTCAATGCAGAGTGATCCGTAAAGAACTTGAATTTTCCCCCTAAAAGATAGTGGCGGAACTTCTGGAGCGAGTATACCATTTCCATGGCCTCCCGCTCGGTAGTGGTGTAATTCTTCTCCGCATTAGACAGTTTACGGCTGGCGAAGTAGACTGGGTGATCAACTGTCGTCTCTCCGGGTTGCGCCAAGACAACCCCAAGTGCAATACTGGAAGTGTCAATATGCACATGGAACTGCTTATCCCAGTCTGGGTGAACAAGAATAGGCGTCGTCGTCGACTTTTCCTTTAGAGTGTCAAGGGCCATTCAACACTCCCCCGTCCACTGGAATACTTCTAACTTCCGTAGTAGCTTTTCTGAGGGAGCCGTGATCTTCGCGTAGTTTCGGATAAACCGCCTATAATAACCGGTGTGCCCTAGCAGTGCCTGTAACTACTTAACTGTTTTTGGAGCTTCCATGTGGACGATCACGGCCACCTTGGCGAGATCGACGCAGACCCCTTGCTTGCACACCACGTGTCCTAACAGAGTGCTGAAAGGAACTGCAAAAATGCATTTTTTCAAGTTCAAGGAAATCTGCAACTGGCGACACCAATCGAACATGATACGCTACAGGGTGGCATGGTTCTTCAACAAACTGTAGACAGCCCAGTCATCCATTTAGACTTCCAGGAAATTGTGGATCTACTCCCGGAAAGCAGCGATGACGATCCGGGAAAACACGGCCGGGGCGTTCTTCAATCCGAACGGAATCACGTGGTATGCGAACGATCCCCACTCGGTGGTGAACATCGTCTTCGTTTTGTCCTCTTCCGCAATGCGCACCTGATGATAGCCTGAAAAGCCATCAGTGAAGGAGTAGGCTTCATTTCCCGCAACATGATCCAGTACTTCGTCGCTGAATGGAGTGGGAAACGGATCATGGATGCAGGCATTGTTCAGACTCCGGTAGTCGACACAGACGCATATCTCCGACTTGTCCTTCTTATTCTGAATGACGAAAGGACTCACCCACTCTGCTTCTTCCACCGGAAAGATGAGACTTGCAGTCAACATCTTATCAATCTCCATCTTGACCTTTTCTTTGATCCATGGGTTCAATCGATAGGGGCGATGCTTTACGGGCCTCGCATCTAGTTTCAGCACAATACGCATTTCTCCGAGGTCACCCTTGATGCCCTTCAAATCGGCAACCGAGGAACAGAATAAATCTTCGTATTCCTAGAGGAGGCTGAAAATTTCCCTTGTCGTCTCCTCGTCCCAGTAGTCCCCAACTATAGCCAGTTTGGGTTTGTCCGCCGTACCGATGTTCAACTTCTTTGTCTTCAGCGGGCGTAAATGGACGCCTTCGGTGGTCGGTTCTTCGTTGATGTTCCGCTCACCTTCCTTCTCTTCTAAATATAGGTGCCTTAGGTCCTCCAGACTTTCGTCATCTAGATCACCATCAATCCGTTGGCAAGCCAACTCTCGTCTGGCCTCAAGACGTGATGCAAAGGTGCTCCCGTCAGTCTCTAGGTCACAGAGAAACAGTACCCCCTTGATAGCTTGTAATTCTCGGGACACCAGCTCTGTCTCTCCTTCGAACGAGAAGCACCGAACAAATTTGTTCGTGACCTCCTGCTAGGATTTGGTTCCTCGTTTCCGCTCTTCTTCTAAGTACTAGGCCTGTGGGATGGTATCTAAGGAGTGGATGAACCGATGTACCCACAGCTCTTGCGGGTATCCTAGACTTTGCCACTGCTCCTCACAGGTCCTCAGGTGGTCCCGCGGATTGGAAGTCCCTTGGTACCTATGCCTGCTTCGAGGGCCTTCGTCTTCTTCAAACCGCGCCCTCAAAGCCTCCGCCACACAACTCCACCGCGACAGGGTGGTGCGGTGATTTTTCCACCACCTAGCTGATATGGACTAGAGTGTGACGTCCAAAAGTGGTATCCTGCTGCCTTCTGGCACCATGTCCTTTACCTTTTTAATAAAGTTATTGACAGCCTACATGTTCGACAGGGTGGGTTATTCTCTGAACTTAGCACCAATCCAACGAACTCAAGCAATGGCAGCACATCTCCGCGTGATGGTCTTGTACCCCCCCTGCTGCCAGTCTTCCCAGGCAAGTTTCGATCCCAGCTCCGAGCTCTGGACACTGCGCCAGCTGACGGAGCCGGTTGCGGTCGGGTTGATATAGTCCTCATGCTTCCCTGCAGTCATCTGATAAAGGTGGTCCATCATCTGAGCATCCTCCCGGTTGTCCACTATTTCGGTATATCGCGGGCCTTGATACGGGTCGAGAGGTTGAGTGACCCGGACCTCTCCATCTTCAAAGATCATCAGCTTCTTTTTGAGGTCGATGATGGCGTAATTCTCAAAAGCCCAATCGATGCCTAGCAGGGCGGGGTAAGGATTCTTGTCGCCCATAATATCAATAACCTCAAAATCTATGTAAGTCTTCACCCCGGCAATGTCGACCTCGACGCCTTCGAGTCGGCCGATCAGCACAATGCAGTACTGGTTCGCCATTCTGAGTTGGATTGGCGAGTAGGTTAGCCGTGGCCATCCAAGAGCCTTCCACGTCTTCCGCGGCAGGATGTTGACGTTAGACCCTAAATCAAGCATGGTATCGCCGATGTGGAATCCCGCAACCTGCGTGTTAAGCCGGAACTCTTTTCCCGTTCGTCTCTTGTTCCGCTTGACTCGCTGCACATACTAGGGTGTTGTGTCCACAGGTTCCCTCGGCACTGTATTCCCCTACAGGGCGTCCTCCAGGGTACGCCTGAGCTAGTCCCGCATCGAAGCATTATCAACAATCTTGAGGAAAAGCTGAAGCCATTCCTCAATCAAGGTCCTCGTAGCATTCTGTTCTCCGGAGCCAGTCGTCGGGGGTACCTCGAGGCCTCTGGCTCCCCCCAGTTGAGCAAAAGCCTCCACCACCTCCTGGAAGTACCTCTTCCGCGCGTCCAGTCGGATCAGTTGTTTCGGGGAGGCGAGCCAAATAGCTCGGACCGGCTCCTTTCCATGAGCGTCCTCGCTCGTCTTCTTGCCGCCGCGTGTGATGATCGCTACATTCTGCATGGCCGGAGTCGCGGCTCAGAGTTTACCAAATTCGTGCCCCTCTGTCGTGCCCGTTCCTCCCACTTCTTGATGAGTTCTGGACAGTCCTCTGTTGCATGGGCGTTCACGCGGCACTTGGAACACCAAGGACGTCAAGGAAGGGGACATTCCCGAGCCACGTGACCCTCCTGGTCACAGTTGTAGCATTTTACCGGACCTCATCTCCCTGTGCGACCTCCGTGCATACCGCCTCCTCTTCCCCTGGAAGCCTCATTCACCCTATAGGAGGGTCGGTCCAACCGGTCCGTGAGTGCATCGAGAGCCCTACACTGCTTAGTGTTGTGAGTCGTGGAAGCACAAAACTCGCAGTATACATTGTTTGGGATGTTGGAGTACTTTTGTAGTATAGGGCACATCCGAGGCTGATGCCCCATCACCCGAAAAATCTTGCAATATTCCATGGCGGTTGGGTTTGGTTGAGGTGGGAACCCCACATAAGGTTGTTGCGGCTAGTATACCCCTTGTGGATTCATCGCCGCACCACCCCCCGTGGGTGGACCCCCATGGATTGCCGCAACAGAGGGTCCCACACCCGTGCCCCGCAGCCGAGGACACTCGGTTGCGATGTGGCCTTCGACCAGGCAGTGAGTGCACCAAACGTTCAGCCTGGCTGGTCTTATAGGCTGCATCTCCTTGAGCTTTTCCGTCAGACTAGCGATCTGATGCTGCAATCCCACCAAGGAAGGATCCTGTGGGGCCGGCCCTCCCCGATATTCCTAAGGGTATCCCGCCATGGCCTCTATCTTCATGGCCTATTCCAAAGCATCCTGCAAGTTGTCAATCTTTTGCTGGGTGAGGGGGGTTCGTGTCAAGGGAAGCAGAGCCTTTATGAACCAGCCCCTCTGATGGTTTGGATCGATCGGGTAGCTGAGTTTCCCGATCGCGTCCTTGAATCGACGCATCAGCTCCCATGCAGTCTCTCCTTCTTTCTGCTTAATCTCCCAGAGCTCAGACAGACCCTGCTGGTCCGTCTGGGGAAGTTTAAATTCCCAGACAAAATCCTGCTTAACATCCACGATCATTGGATTAGGATGGGCCTCGGACCACTTGATAAACCATCACAGAGCCCTTTCTCTGAGCGTGGTTTGGAACTCTATTAGCTTCCCTGCATCTGGCATCTGTCGAGCCCTCCATATGGCTTCGCAGAGATACCAGTTTTGCTCTACATCATCGTTGCCTCGGCTAGAGAATTCTAGATACCGGGTGAATGACCCAGCCATATTTACTTGTGGAGGGTTGACCAGGATAAATCCTCCAGGTCCTGGTTGCGTGATTGTTCCATTGGGGAATGCAATACTACTAGTGACGCTGCTATTAACGTGTGTCGCTATCGACAATGAACTATTGTGAAATTGACTCAATGCTTGTAACTTAACGAAAATATTACTTAAAGGTTGATAGAGTACCAGGGGAAGATAGGGATCCTTGCAGTGAAAATTTTTGGAAGTAGGGCTGCCTGGAGAGATGAATGTCATCCGCTCTTGAAACAACCGCTACATCACGACGTACCATTCGCCATCGGAACTTTCTTCGGGCTGCACACCTACATCATCTTCGTTAATCGTCATCTCCCTTTCCCTCTTATCTGGGCTCCCATGCACCCACCGCACTCCCACAACATTCCCTTCCCTTTCCAGGGTATCCACCTTAGTTTCCATAATTCCTATCCTCTGAGGCGCCTCCTCTTGATTCTTCCTATCGTTTCCCCGTCGTCTTAACTCCCGCATCACCCTTTCTCGCCACCTGTCGGCGATCTATGCCCGCAGACATGCACATCGCTCCCTTAATCTCCTTGCGGCCTCAGCATCCATCCCCCACTCCCCGCTTCACACTTCACATGCCATCTGTCCCTTCGGCCCTTCTCCCATCACTGGAGGTTTACGCTTCCATGCTCGACTTTTGGAATTCCATCAGCCCTTCATCCACCATCAGGGCCTTAATCCACAGCAAAATCTCCTTAAGCAGCTTCCCTCTTAGCCCAGAACGGAATATAGCTTCAGCCTTTGAGAAGGATTGGTAGCACTCTGCAGCAAACTCCACAATATATCCGTCCAAAGTGGTCTCTACCCAAAAATCCACCGCGCGGGTCAACTCAGTATCTAACTGATGCAGAGCCACCAGATCCCCGTGCCCCCACTTGCGATTTATCTTCCACGAGCTATCCCTAGGCACCTTCATCTGTAACCTCCGCAACCAATTGTAGAGGTCGCTAGGGAATTTTCCCCAGAGGATCTCGTAGGTATCACTGGCAGAATCCAAGAAAAGGACGAGATCCTTGAGCACCCTTTCCTTTTGATTCGTCAACTCCGCTTGCTGAGCAATGAACTGGTCCAGATGGTTATCCCACAATCTCCGGATTTCTCCTTCGAAAACCCTCGATGCCATGATCTAATTCCCCTCATAACATGCAGGTCCCGGCAACAGAACCATTTGTTGGCAAAGAAACAGGTCTTGCAGGCAAGACCCAGTTTCAGGGGTTGGGGCCAAAAAGGGAATCCGTTGTAGTCTAGAACCACGTCGGCATTATCACCCTACTCCGGGGAGCAGAGAGTCTCACCCGAGGCGTGCCGCGACCACATGCAGGAGGGGAATAGAGCAATAGCAGTGAAAGGATCCGCAACTCATGATTAACATTGAATTGATTACATAAACATCATTATATACGCAAGAACGTTCAGAGAGAGTATAGGTATTAAGCAAATAAAATTTTAAGTCATCACAACCATCATGAATGCATGTGACTCACATAATAAGACAGCAACCTGCAAGTATATTGATATCTTCAGCCAAGCCCATAGTTACATTGCTTTCACAGGAAGAGCTTACAAGTCTGTTACAGACGTCTTATAGAACAGAAAGTTAGATAAGAGAAACCTAGGAACTACAGAGATATCATGCCTGGTCTGTGTTCCCTCTGCAGCATCCGCTCAATCTCCTTCAATCGCTCTGCATTCCTCTCTTCTTTCGCCTAGGTGATGGCTATTTATTCACCCGCTATCGCAATTGTTAGTTCCTCTTGCGTTCTTCTTCAGCTGCTTCCGGCTTCTCTCTTGTTGTCTGTGTGTTCTTCTCTTTGTCTTCTGCTGTATATTCTCTTCGTCTATACTCATGCATCTGCTTTCTTCAGCTATCTACCTGTTCCCTCGCAACTTCGGTAGCTCCGCTACTCACCGTAGTTGTGACTCGATTGTAGCTGCCATGTGTCGTTCCGCAACCTTCAAAAAGTCGTTCTTTATTCAAAATTCAAAATATTCAAAAAAAGGGCCCCAACAACAACACCACATGCACACAACACCATATGTACATAACGTTGTATGTACATCACACGCACAACACCATATGTACATAGCACCATACGTACGCAGCACCACATATCCAACATGTGCACAACACAATATGCACACAACACCGCATATCCAACATGCACACGGTACGATATGTACACAGCACCTCATATCCAACATGTACATAGAACCATCTATACCTAGCACTGCATATGCAATATACACACATGATACCATATATACAATAGGCATACAACATCATATGTACACAATACTACATATGAAACATTACACATCACCTAGGTACAAGCACTGAATATACAACATGATCAACATATACACAACAATAGTATTTCACATCCATAGACCAAACATTGACCCCACAAGCAACTTAGCTTCTAGTGTATTTCCACTATCCATGCTTATCCTAACATGTCACAGATCACACTACTTTCACTTCGGTGATATACCCCTCAGCATTACCTGTCCATAACATAAACATAGGAATAGTACAAGCATATAATATCAATTCATTTCCACATGATACTGATCTCATAGACCTATCAAAGTTACTCTTCCCACTTGATTCCTCATAATACCAAGAACCTCTTCATGCCATTCACCTACATCAGCAATCACTCCTCCATGAGAATTTTCCCTAATAACCCTGTCATACAGTGACATAGATGCATACATACATACATATATACATATAAACATTAGAATTAAACAATCATGTTCCATGATGACCCTGTCAAAAACGACATACATACATACATATATGCATATATAGACATCGACATAATCATGATCACAACACAATTGCTAGATATCATAAGGTCTAGGTTAAGAGAACTTCCTGTATTCATGCACAACATTCACAACGTTGAGAACAATAGTTCCCAACATAGCCAAGGAATATCTTACCTTATGCTCATTTACTTTACCTTTCCTGTCACCTTTCCCATGTTTTTATTTCCACCGTCCATTTACCCCAATGAACCCAACCAGTCCAACCAATTGTCATATTTTGACCTTCCATTGCGCTTACTCATACACCGAGCTTCATTTGGTTCTTACATTACCTATTGGGTTCCACACAGATCTTCCCAATATCCATCAACTTTCCTATTTCCCAACCAATTCCCAAGACTCTCAAAACATAAAAGGAAATAACAATAACAAGCAAGAATAAGACCATGAAAAACCACAAGAAATACGACACCGCAACAAAGTGACCTGGCCATGTACTAGACGCAATCAAGACCACAAACGAATGGAAACAAATCACAAGAGTTCAAAATCATAAGGCTAGTAACAAGCACCATGACTCAATCCCCCATGGTTCCCAATACTTCTAAAGGAAATCTCAACCTGAACCTTCTCCAAGATTTCATGGCAGTCTCTTTTACCGTGCAATCCCTTGCATCATACTGCCATAAACACATAATTGTCAGTGCATAAGTAAACATAACAACAAGCTAGTTACCTTAACATGTTGTTCCAATCACACACACGTGTCAACCATATGTATCAACATCAATACAACATCTCTATCAATTCAAAATAAACTTTTACGAAGACTAAGAACCATGTCGTAATAAACAATAAACTCCCATTCATTGTTCATAATACATAATGCTACAATTATCACATACTTACAATCAAGTATATACCAGCTATCTCAGCACATATGTGTTATCACAACCATCTTAAAGCAAGATCATTCCTTCATGCAATCTTACATACACATATACGCATATCATGCAATTAATCAAACATTCAAACAACTTGCAAACATACCATGTTAGATAAATCAAATAGACGACATAATAGACACCAAACACTCAACACCAGATAGATGAAATAATCAAACAATTAAGCATCAAGTACATGACATAAGAAAACTCATACCTTAATGTATCTTAGGGGAGCCTATTTTGACTGCACAATCAATCTAGATTAGCATGATATAACTTCACAACATATCAACCCAATCATAAATAAGTCCATGATATCCATAACAGTATCTAGCTAACATGTTCACACCCTAAACTCCTAAAAAATTGTCATTCATGCATACAATAACATATGCACAATCATTCTAGACATAATACAACACATTATCATAATTATGTTGACTCATGCCTGAATGTCATAATCCTAACCATCAAGTCACTAGCATGTAACAAAAACAAGTTATATATCATGCTCATCAACAACATGTAACCTAATCATCAAGCTAATTATCATACAACAACAACAAGTTAACCCTAATTATTACAACAACCATGAATCACATACATGTATACCAAGAAAACAGACTTGTATGACGATCTTCTCTTGCCTCAAGGTCCAATGTTGCAACTTCACGTTGATGGTCTGCATCTCCTACTCTATCTTAGTCAACACATTAGCATCATAGCATGCCAATATCATTATGATGACTTGATTGCATACAATGACCTTATGCACAACAACCTTCACCAAACCAATGCAAGCTTGACCATATGCACCCACTTGACATGTATAACCAATCATGAACGACCAATGCATGTCCCACATATAACATCACATAAGCAAGCATATTTGAAAAAAACACAAGCATGGCCAATATGTGACCTATCATAAACAATCAATGCATGCACAACATGTAGCAACATGTAAGAAAGTGTGCATGAACAATAAATAAGCAAGAACAACAAATAACCAGTCATACACTCATGACAACAACACCATCGACCCTTTCATGGAGAAACCACCGCCACCATGGCCAACACAACATGGATGCAACAAGCACATACACCATAGGCATGAGAAAAACACATGCAGCCAACATAAAATCATGACCAACACATTTCCCATCCATTCCAAGGGTTGAACCATGCTCTTATACCATTTGGTAACACCCTAATTCCACATCTACCCAAGTAACCAGACAATTGGGGTAAATATGTGATGAGAGCCAATATAATGAGATTCGACCTCCTAGGTGATCTTAACGAAGTGGAACTGACAAAAACACACCAAAAATACCTTGTATAGTATCAACAACACCCTCAGGAGGTAACCCAATCCTTCAAACCTCTTACGTTTGGGTCACACTGACATTTTGACCCTATTGAGCCATATTCATAGGCATAAGACTGCATGTCTACAAACAAGAGGCTATAGTCCCAGGAAAAACATTGCATGCCGGCAGTTAGGGCCCCAAATGCCCATTTTTGTGCCTACAACTTCAGGATTTGAGCCACCTTTTTAGGTCCAAAGCCCTGGTCACTACCCAAAACTTCATGAAAACTTAGGGGATGATAAATAACATTAGAAAAATGATACAAAAGAAATAAAATCAACAATAACTCATCCGGACCCCTCCTATCCATGACAGGAATTTTGTCAAACATGTCACAAACATTGAATCTACAGTTGTAAACAATAAATTTAAGCATAGGGGTCTCATACTTATCTAAGAATCGCTAAGAAGCATTACTCCCTTACATCATTAGCTACAATACAGTCTAATTGACCATAGATACATTGTGCATCCATTTACAAGTAAAAACATGGATAGAACCATACATCATCACTGATAAAATACATGCTTATAGCCAGCATAATAAAAATAGAAATACAGTGGATAAAACAGTAATAGAATCCACATAATAACTAGTACATTTGCATACCAAATACCAAAGGAATGATTTCTTCATTATTGAATGTAACAACCAACCAGAGATGGGACTTCCAAACTCCACCCGACCATAGATTAGTTGAGCCAAATATCTCTTCAGTCAATCACCCATGTGCCATATTCCAAGCATTAATGTGGGATCTCATCAAACACATCAATCACGACCAATACAGGGTTGCCAAAGGCCAAACCACCTCAACCCTCAACCAATGATTCCACCTCACATTCAAATATCACAAACATCATGGATTGGTCACTATCCAAACTAGTTCAAGGCTCCAGAGTGTTTGTTCCAACCAGGGCTTCTAGGACTAGGAACTCAACCCCAACTGTTACAGAGCTTCTAGAGTGTTTTTCCAACTAGGGCTTCTAGGACTAGTAACTCAACCCACTTAGGGCTTCCAGAGCATTTGTCCAACTAAGGCTTCCAGGACTAGTAACTCAACCCATAGTTTTTTTTTGGGCTTCCAGAGAGTTTTACAACCAAGGCTTCTAGGAACTAATAACTCAACCCACAATCAAGGAATCATGAGAACCAACCATAAAAAAATCAATGTAAATAAACCCACAAAGCCATCGTTATCCAGGAAATGGAAAGGCTAGACAAATCCACTATCAATCTAGGCAATCCTCCATGCCAATGACAGATCATAACCAATAAACCACATGCATGTGCCATGCATTCCAAAACTAGAGATGAAAACATACATGCAGCTCGGTACCTGCAAACAAACCTATTGTATATGTTGATCCTGGCGTCCTCTTGCGCTTTCCTGCTCTTCCTTTGCCTTCTTTCTCCAATCACTAGTATCCACCCTCTCCAAGAGTGCTCCAAGAGTGCTCCAAGAAAACTCTAAGTATCCAAGAGTATGAGAGAGAGAGAGAGAGAGAGAGAATAATGAGAGAGCTCCAAAAATGCACTGAACAAAAGCTTGAACAAAATCTTACCAACTGATCCTCAGAAGCCTTTTTATTAATGATTCCTCTATTTTCTTCATTTTCCTTCATTTTCCTCCTCACATGCAACTTGTGACCTTTCACCTTCCTTTTCTCCTAATTTCCGTTATTTTCATAAATAAATATGCCAAAAATATATTTGCCTCTCCAAAGCCTTAGCCATTGCCATTTCCAATTTCCTTTAGCCATAATAACTGAAATGAATGCCCACTAGGATGTTTTTCCCACCATTCACCTTGGAATATGTGTCCCATCAACCATGGTCTTATATATTTTTTACATGGATGTTTTACTCGGGTTGTCACATATATATATAAATATATTCCAACAATATATTACTAAAATTATTTCACTAAACAATGAACAATGACTTCATGTCAAAAGGTGCATTTAATAACTTGGAAAGGAGTTTAATCTAATATGACTACATTGCATAATCGTTTCCCTCATTATCGGTCCTTGCCTTAGACATGCACTCTCGCGATCACTAGAGCATTTACTGGAAATTAGGCCTTTATTTGACCAAACATTTCGCCTTCTTACAAATATTTAACCAAAGTTTCTAGTGGTAATTTGGCTGCACAAAAATGTTAACCAAAGTTTTCAATTCGAAGTCTTATTGGAAAATTCACCTCGAGGCAATGTTAGATATGAAAAGAATTTTTATCCAAGTCTAATAGTACATTACATGTAAGGTCCCTATAATTATAGTGTATTCCCCTTATTGTTATTGATTGTGCATCCCCCTATTGTTATTTTTGAGTCGAAATATTGGTTAATTCATGTATGAATTTCAGATCTTGTTTCGCTATATTTTCGTAGATATGATCCAAGGAAGTTAGGGTTTCTTAAGGCTCCAGAATTCAATCTCAAACATGTGACCTGGGGAAAATCTTCATAACTTTCTCTTCGAGCATCGGATTTGAATTTTGTAAAGTTACTGAAATTTTACAGAATGTAGTTTTTCTTGTAGCATTTTCAAGGCAGAAGGTAGAAACAATGACACATGGCACTCCATAAAAATTTATCTCTACTGAAGTAGTCGATAATCAGGTCATCATGAGAGACTGAGCATGACTCTTTCTTGAAGAATCCAATCTCGGTTTGACGTGTGTGGTTAGAAAGAAGACTCACAGGGATGCCACAAGATGAAATTTTAGACCTTAGAGATCTGAAATTATAGAGATACAACAATTTCAATATCGAGCTCCTAAAAAACAAGAAAAAGGTGTGTAATTTTTTTAATTTTGCATAACTTTTGTTTGAAAAATCAGTTTGAAGATCGTGGTGCAAAAAATCGAATGGATATCCTCAAGATCCACGTCATGAGTAAGTTGGTTGATGAAGGAGCTAGAGGGTGTCTAACCCCGAGCCCTCGCATGCTTGGTAGTTCATGTTGGGCGGTAGCGTGCATGTTATTTCTTAATAGCGATGCGGCAATACAGAGTGAAATCTCCCTCCAAGTGGTAAGGGCTTGCAGCTCTCTAAGTGTTTAGTTGTTTCGCGCTTAGTTTTATTAACTAGTGGTGGTAGAAGGCTCCTGGTTAGAGTGTTCTTTTCTGGAAGGAAGGCTTTGCTGGTTATTCTGTTGAATGTAGATGGTCTCTTTAGCTTAATGTCAACATCTGTCAGGTCCTCATGACCATTGTAATTTCCCTGACCCCAAGTGGACAGACTGCATCGAGTTCATGGTCTGTCTATTGTGCCTTAATGCTTTCATTGTTTCTATTGTATGGCTGAAAATACTTATGGCACGCCTAACCCCCGGTGCTAGTTCTTCAGGCAGAGGTGGTCGCAGTCAGGGAAGGTAAGTGGGGAAGAATGAAGGTAATATCCCAGCCTCGACCCATCATTCGCATGGTCCTGGGTGAAAATATGTGGCTCATATCATCCACGATGCAACCCATGCTTATGAAATAGGTACTCCAACTCAAGTTCGACAATTAATCTCAAATTGGGAAACTGAATTGAACCGGCAAGCAGAAGTAGAATTTCAGGCAGAAGATTGGCATGAATTAATTCCCGACTCGAGACATTCTAGAGGTCGCACCACCCAATACAAGAAAATTGTTCACCTCTATTGGTTGATGAAAATAATTGTGGCCAAGGCTATGATGAACTCCTGATATGGTTCTATTAAATCTGATCTAGATTTCCAGTAAATTCAAAAGAATTTCAACTCGTACAATTCCAAATTCAGCAACAAAATGTTCATCTGAGCCTCATTGAAAAACACATTTTTGTGTCTTCCTCAGTCTGAATTACCATATTCAAGTGTGAAGGACCTAGCTCCTATGGATTCCTCTAATGATTAGCAGTATGCTTTCCTATTACTGCAGTCATATTTGTTTAATTTTCTATTATGCATATGTCGACTAGGATTTTATGTTATAGTTATTTGGTATGTAGATGGATTCTAGGCATTATTTCTGGCAAGGCACTGTTATACAGACTCAAAATATATTGTTTTGGGATGGCATATAATGTTGTTTGGTGGCCAACAGACCTAGTTTCCCAATGAGAAGTTTGATTACACTGAACTTCTTGATTATGGTTGTAACCTGCTTTTGTTGAAAATTAATTATTGAAAAGGTCATGCCAAGCTTACAAAAAATAAATTGTTTGAAGTGATTCAAAAGGCATATAGAAGCATAGATATCATTGATGGATTCAAAAATTCCTCGAAAAAAAAAATATACACACCTAATAAGAAACCAGAAATCTCTTCTATGATGCATGAAGAAGAGGAACAAATGCCGTATGATATATCAAAATTACAAGACCAAGTGCAACAAATTTCACTCTCACGAAGATTAACCAAAAATGAATTGGAAGCGATGATGAATGTTAAGATGGATGGTTTAAAAGAGAACATGGATGATTTGTAATTCGTCCAATCAAAGGAAAATGTTTACACAAACCTATTTATGAGAAGGAAATTTTGGTAATACTACATGCACTAAAGCAATGGGGACCTTACCTAATGGGAATACACTTCAAGGTAAAAACAGATCATGATAGTCTTAAATACTTTTTAGAACAAATATTATCTTCAGAAGAGCAGTAAAAATGGGTCACAAAGATGTTGGGTTATGAATTCGAAATCATCTACAAAAAAGGAAAGAAAAATGTTGTTGCATATGCACTCTCAAGAAAGGATGAGGATGTAGAAGCATTGATTTGTGCCATTTTTATTATCCAACCAGATTGGATAACTGAAGCAAGGTATGAATGGAAGAATGAAGAAGAGGTTTGGACACTCATTCAAAATTTGCAGCAAGATCCTAGTACATCTGATGCATTTAGCTAGAAAAATTATTCATTATGGACAAAGATCCCTTATATCTGTGTAATAATTCCCAACTCAAGCAAAATATGTTGTTGGAATTGCACACCTCCCATTTAGGAGGGAAATCATGATTTTTAAAAACTTACTACCAGTTGAAGAAGGAATTGTTTTGGGATGGCCTTAAATCCGATGTTTAGAAGTTTGTGGCAAAATTTTTGGTTTGCCAACAAAATAAAGTTGAGACAATTAAGGCCCCGCATCTATTACAACCTTTAGTCATTCCAAGTCAGCGTTGGGATAATTTCTCCATGGATTTTATCACAGGTTTACCCAAGTCTAAAGGAAAGAGTGTCACCATGGTGGTAGTTGATATAATTACCAAATATGCATACTTTTTTGCATTATCTCATCCTTTTAAAGCTAGTACAATTGATATTGCATTTATGGAAACAATTCAAAAGCTACATGGAAACACAAATATTACTGTAAGTGATAGAGATCCCATTTTCATTGGAAATTTTTCAATGGAATTATTTTATTGTCTTGGTACTCAATTAGCTCATAGTTCATCTTATCATCCTCAATCAAACGGTAAAACTGAGATAGTGAACAAACGTTTTGAAGGATATCTTCGTTGATTTGTATCTGATAAACAAACATAATGGGTCAAGTGGTTACCTCTAGTTGAATGGTGGTATAACACTTCCTTCCATACTGCAGTGAAAATTACCCCATTTATGGCACTTTATGGATATCATCCACCATCCATCACTTCATATTTAAGAGAAATTATAAGGTTAAAACAATGTGATATCACATCGAGCATCAATAACAAGTTCTCCAACTCTTAAAGGATAACCTCACTCTGGCACAAAATAAAATGAAACAACAGGAAGATCAACATTGCAGTGAAAGAAGTTTTGATGTAGGTGACTGGGTATTTTTACGGCTACAACCATACAAACAAATGTCCCTCAAGCAACCTAAGAAGGATAATAAATTATCACCCAAGTACTATGGTCCTTACAAGGTTGTTGCAAAATATTGGTACTATGGCATATAAACTTGTCTGCATCTTCTCGAGTACACCCAATTTTCTATGTTTCATGCTTAAATAAGGTTATTGGTGACAATCTCCCAGTTCAAACAGTTTTGCCAAAACTTGATGAAGAAGGAAAAATCATATTTGATCCTGAAGCAGTCACAGAAACAAGAACCTGTTGGAAAATGTAAGTAGGTTTGGTATTCATTTAATGTAATTAAGTCATATTGTAATGTACTTTACAAAAGAATAAAGAAAATTATTATTATTATTATTATTATTGCCATGGGTTTCATGCTTGGGTCACCATGTTTTAGGTCAAAGTCCCCATTGAGGACTTTTAGGATTTATTTTGATTTAACAGAGTCGTTGTACATTTAAAGAGAACCTTCTTGGGTTTTTGAATCATGTAAAAAGGTTTAATATTGAGTAAAATATGAATTATATGACCTCCACACCAAGTCAGCCTAAAGGGGATCATGTTGGCCTAAGAGACACCTATTCGACCTCACCTAGAGCCTATAAAAGGAAGGAAATGTAATTCATTTGGAGCACACACTCTCATAGCAAGTTCGATATCTCTTGTAGCTGGGAAAAGTTCAAAGTCTATTGTCGGGAAGAAGAAATAAGTGTGAGTTTGGCGAAGTCTAAGGAGAAGAAGAAAATCTAAATTTTTGTGCCTCTCTCTCTCTCTGTTTCGTGCCCTAGATTGAGAGATTGAATTCTTCCAAGTTTTGCTGCTGTCGAAATTCGTCTGCTGCTCAAAGTTGCTGCACAATCAAAGTTGCTTGAAAGGGGTCAAAAATATGGAAGGTTGACTTGGTGTGGAGGGAAGGTATGTTATATGTCTAGGGTGAAGAGTCTCAAAGAATACTATTGAAAGGAAGAATTATCTTGACTAAGTTTTCCCCTCGAGGGGGAATTTTCCCTGGCATAGTGCCTAAATATGGTGTTTATTGTTTTTATGTGTTTGTGCTTTGGTAATTGCTTGATGAACTAAAATAAATAAGATATAAAGAATTGTAATTACAAGAAACATCACAAGTAATTATCAAGAATAAGAAAATCTTTCTGCCTTTCTGATTTTCTAACATAACCCTACCACTACGAAATCTATTAATTTCAGAGTATATCATTAAGTGGAATAAATTACCTACCGAATATTCCACATGGGATGATGAGAATTTTATACAGAAGCATCTGTAACTACTCAAGCGTTGAGGACAACACTTTTTTGAAGGATAGGGGTATGTTAGGTCCCTATAATACTAGTGTATTCCCATTATTTGTATTGTTAGTGTAGCCTCCTATTGTTATTGTTGTGTCCATGTATCCCCCATGTTGTCATTATTGTGCCCCATGGAAGCCCATTATTTTTATTACTGTGCCCTTACATTAGTATTTTTATGCAGGCTTTGATTATATTATGACCCCTTAGACTCTTATATATACCAAGGATGTCTTATCATTTGTATCATCCAAGAATTGTTCATTTATGTAATGAAAATGAGGTTTCCCCCTTGAAGAGGCTAATTTTTAAGTCATTGATATATCTTCTCTTCCATTTTGTGAGTTGGTTTCATAACATTTGGTATCAAAGCTTTGGATTCTAGGGTTTCGCTTCTTCAAACAAGTCATCTTGGAATTTTCACTATAAAATTTTTTCTACGAGGCTTCAGAAGTTGAAATTATAACAACATGGATTCGAATTATTGGTGAACTTCGTATACGAATTTTAGATCTTATTTCGCTATATTTTCGTAGATATTATCCAAGGAAGTTAGGGTTTTTTTAGGCTACATAATTCAATCTCAAACAGGTAACCTAAGGAAAATCATAATAACTTTCTCTCCAAGCATATGATTTGAATTTTTTTTAAAGTGACTAGAATTTTATGGATTGTAGTTTTTCTTGTATGGCCGAAGGTAGAAACTGTGACATGTGGCACTCCATACAAGTTTGCTCTACTGAACCAGTCAATAATTAGGTCATAATGAGTGATCGGGCATGACTATTTCTTAAAGAATACAATCTTGGTTTGACTTCTGGGTTTGGAAATAAGACTCAGAGTGATGCAATGGGATGAAATTTCATACCTTAGAGATCATAAATTATATAGATACAATAGTTTCAATATAGAGCTCCTCAAAAACAAGAAAAATGTGTGTATTTTTTTAAATTTTGCATAACTTTTGTTTGAAAAAACAGTTTAGAGTGATTCAAAGGGCATAGAGAAGCATAGATATAATTGTTGGATTAAAAAATGCATTGAAACCAAAAAAATGCACACACCTAATAATAAACCAAAAATCTCTTCTATGACGCATGAATAAGAGGAAGAATGCAGCATGATATGTCAAAATTATGAGACCAAGTGCAAAAAATTTCACTCTCACAAAGAGTAACCAAAAATGAATTGGAAGAAATGAAGAATGTTAATATGGATGGTTTAAAATGGAACACGGATGCTTTAGAATTAAAAATGGAAGGTTTGACAAAGTTTCTACAATAAATGCTTCCTAACGGGCGACAAGGTATTCCATGAAACTCATGATAACAATAAAAGGAATATTAAAAATGATTTTAGAGACTCTAAATTTGGTTTGAAGACCTACCACATTTCAAAGAACGATATGAGGAAGTTTGATGGAAAGGATCCGTTAACATGGATACTACATATGGAGCAATATTTTGATCTAAAAGATGTGCAACCCTCACAAAAGGTATGTATTGCAACTTTATATTTAGAACCAAATCAATTTATATGGTATATATGGCTTTGTTCTCGTAAACCACTTGTCACCTGGTCAATTTTTACGAAGGAAATGATAACACTTTCTGAAGTTACAAAGAGTAACACCTACTTTATTCTATTGAATCATTACCATATGCATGCAATTTTGTTGAAGGCGTTCATTTCAAGCCTAGGTGGCTCCAAAGTTGAATTTTGTTGTGAACAGTTACATCTCATCCCTCTCGTAAATTTCTTTGCAATCAGAGGCAATAATTACATCTCCCTGGTCATTGATGAATTTGAAGGTAGTGGAAATAATTACATTTCCAGTATTGTGGAGGTGCAAAAATAAACATACAATTTTTCAAAATAGATATGGTCTCAGGTAGATAAGCACTTATTAGCTTGTTCTCAGGGAGCTAAAACTAAGACCAATCAGTGTACAGTTCAAAATAGCTATTTTGAAACTAACTTGCATTGTTCTCAGGGAGCTAAAACTAAGACTATGGAACATGTTGTTCTTATTTTGTCGACGGACATGGAATTTGTTGTTCTTATTTCGCTGAAGGACACCACATTCCACATTTTATAATTTTGTGTCCTCTAATAGGATTGAATGTATTATATTATAACTTCCCATTCGATTTATGGAATATGTCTCTAGCATAATTGTTCTTTTGACCATTTAAACTCAATTTGGTCTGTTTTATTAATTACTGTACTCGGTAGGGACTACCGCTTCCTACAACCCTTGTCTAGTCTAAGAATTATTTTGTAGAGTCTTTACTTTATTTTCACTTCTAAAGCATAACAAAAAATTAATAGAAAAGTAAATAAGGCAAATAAATTGAATAGGAGATGTGCCAATTTATGATATTTTTGTTTTTTAAAATAGGATTTAAATGGGTTTTTGTTCCACTAATTAGAGTGAAGAGGCTATGAAAATTAGTCATGCCCATGACATATAGCCCTTCAAATATATATATATATTCAACAATAAATTACTAAAATCATTTCATTGGAAGATGAAAAATTACTTCATGTCAAAAGGTACATCAATTAACTTGGCAACGACTTTAGATGAATAATGTTTTTTTTTTTTTTTGCAACTAGGTTGAGCCTAGGTTGAGGCCAACCCATCTATTAGATGGAAGAATGATCTATCCACTAGTGGTATGTTATCACCAAGATTTTATGAAGCTCAATTGAGCATAGATGCCCTTCGAGATAGTTTAGTTCCCCCAAAAGTTGCTTTCATCCTCAACCCCTCCCAGTGAGGTTTGAACGTGAGACTTCATGGGGACTAAACCCCACTCAAACCAACTAGTCTGAAACTCATGGGTATGAACAATCGATTTTTTTTTTGGGGGGGGGGGGGGGGGGGGGGGGGTGTTGGTGGGGGTTGTGGAAGATCATTTTTCAAATTTTAAAGTGTGTTTTGCCTCATCTTTTTTTTTAAGGAAACAGTTATATTTCTATTGAATAAGTTGGAATATGGCCATAACAAATACATTCAGTGACAGTTTAAATTCTAAATTCCTCTAAAATGGCTCTGACCAAAGGTAAATACTTTTTAGAGGTTTCTAACTCATATTTTATACAACATTTAGCTTATATCTTTGACAGAAAATACCATTAAACTTTACATGTTTGAAAAACATCAAAAAACTATATATAGTGGCTAATTGCTACATATATAAACTAACGTATTATTTTTGTGCATGTTGTCTTGCTTCTTCCATTTCTATCGCTTTGACCCCCACTTTTTGGATTTCATCCTCGAGAACACTCTGAACAACCACATGTTGATTTTCCGGAGAGGGAGCTCCCTGTTTGTCCCCAAATTGCTCATTGTCATCACCTTCCCCTATCCCAAACACTTGCTTCAGGATGGAAACAACCATAGTTTCGACTTTTTCTTTTGATTTATCCTCCATCAGGTCCAAGCTCTCAATCTTCATCATGATTATCTGTGCAATTTCCTGTACAATATCCATGTCCTTCCTCAGGCTTTCTAACTGACCCATCACAATAGAAAAATGTGCCCTGGTATTGACGGGTTGGAATGTACCACAAACAACTAGGGGATATCCCCGGTGCAGAATCCTAATTACACTCTACATCGTTTTTTCTAGGAGTCCCATCTGGTATGTAGGCCCGGTTTCCATCTTATGGGTTGAGGTTTGCTTCGAACACAGGAAAGGGTATCAGTTAAAGAGGAATAAATGAAGCTTCAATAAATTAAATTAAATAATTGATGAACATCCAATAGACAGGTGTCATGAATAGCAACAACTAAATAACAAAGCATAAACCTCGAGAAAATTTTTGTTAGCAAAACCTTAAATGAGATTCACACAACATATGGAATAAATTACCAATCATGAATAAGTTCACAATCAATAACTACATAAACCATAAGTAAACGCGCAGTTTATAATGATAAAATGATGACTTCAATAAAGTATTTTACCGACATGAGCATAATGAACACATAACATACACCATCCGTCTGTTGCAAGATAAGTCTCACAACGCAGGAAGACACATGAAAATACAACACACCAAAGCTCATAGGAACTTTCATTTCATTAAGATGATAATACCCATCGCACCAATATACAAGATCTCCATCAAATCTAACAGTGGAAATAA
This sequence comes from Pinus albicaulis, assembly GCA_034641835.2. Classification (NCBI taxonomy): domain Eukaryota; kingdom Viridiplantae; phylum Streptophyta; class Pinopsida; order Pinales; family Pinaceae; genus Pinus; species Pinus albicaulis. Next base: position 445,052,620 of record CM076583.1, read on the forward strand.
ACAATTACTCATTGCATTTACTAAAATATTTCAAGTTCTCAAACACATACACCAAAATTGAGTCCCAAGCTAAAATTCCCCCGTACAATGTGTCATGAGGATGTATTTATATAAAATAGGGTGACTCTTAGTCTACCCGTGATCTTGGATTTCCTCATGACCTTTAAAATTCCTACTTGATTCTACTCTATTGTATATTTCTATGCACAACAAAAAAAGGTATCCTACTCTAACAACTTAGTAATAGAAAATTCTGGAATATCTACATGTAACTATGCCACGAGGTATGTGTGCCAACGCTTGTACTTAGTAGTTACTGTAGCCACCTTCTGTTGTGCTTATTCATGTCTTTGGAGGCACTCAAGGGCATCCTATATGAGAGTGTGTTTCTTGACCTTGATCTGATTTGATAGAGTTACCAACTCGGTATACATCCTTACTAGTTCTATCACATACCATGTGATTTTCTCCTTTGTGACCTATAAGTCCTCCATGGTGGAAGCCTGCCTGAAAGGATCTAGGAATGCCTAAATTTCCTGTAGGATTTCTTCTTGCTTCCTTATTTCTCCAATTTCTCTGATATAAGGAATTGCATGAACTTCAATCACAGACTCCAACCCACTCAGTAAATGATTGTAAGAGGCGAGAACCTTGTCCACATCTTTAGCAAGTTTATCTTGTAATTAGATCTTAATGCGAATATGGACTTTCTCATTCTGGGTGGTTATCCAATCCTTTGTGGGAAGAGTTGTCGGTGCCTCTAGCTACTTGTTAGTCCATTAATGAATGTTGTTAATGGTTGCGGTAGATTTTTTTAGCATGACAGTATTTTCCTTCGTGTCGGTCTGTATGGCCAGGAAAATAGACATGGTCTGATGCAACTTCAGCATTTCCTCATAGACGATGGCCATGGATTCTTTCAGAGTCTCAAATTCCTTCTTGATTGATGCTTTCAAATCCTTCATGCTTGAATGAGCTAGGAGTAGGGATTTATTATCTTCCTCAAGCCTATTCATGTCTTCTTCTACCCTCATAACTCTTTGTTTAGATGCATATAGCTTGACCTAGAGTTATACAATATATTTACTCATTCTTCCTACATTCAACTTAATTACGGTTATAAATGTGGTTTCGGCTGAATAAATCATCTCAATATTTATTGTGGCATCCAAGACGATCTCAGTCTATGTGGTAATAGACAGAGGCTCTGCAGGGTCCTTGACATGATACTTCCTTCTTTTATGCATAATCTTATGATTAAATTAGTCAAAAGTAAGTCTTGTGAGGTCCAATACCTCTTCCTCTACATCATTAGGAATGCCCAATTCCTTAAGGGGCAAGTGTCTTCCGGTGATGCGAGTAGATGGAGGAATATCTAATGGAGGAAGCTCAACCTACACATCAAACTCTTGGTGTTGTTGGATATCTTGCTCGACCTTCTTGTTGATTTCTTCTTGTTGTTTATTCATCTCCTCTTCTTCCTGCTTTCTCTTTTCCTCTTCAGCTTTTCTCCTGTGTTCTTATTCTATTCTTTTCTTTTCTTGCTCTTCCCTCTCCTACTTTATCTTGAGTTCTTCCTCTTGCTTGTGTTTCTTCTCAAGTTCTTCCTTCTCTCGCCTCTTCTCTTCTTCTTCCTCCTAGGCCCTTCATTCCTCTTGTTCCATTTTTAGTTGTTCTTCCTCCTGTTGCTTTCTTTTCCTTTCCTATTCCTACTGCTGATCTCATGATTTCTACGACTACCTTAGCTCTTCTTCCCTTTTCCTCTTTGTTATGCGGGATTTACAGTTGCGTACAAAGACATCTCCCATAGGTTTGGTGATCAACCTAGAACAACAGAGATACAAGGAACACAATTCTTTTCCTTAAAGTAAATAGATGATGGAGTGAGGCCTTCCTCGAACCTATCACACACTTCACTCCTTCTTTAGCTTGGAAGCTCCAATTCCAGCTCCAATATCCAAAATTATAACCTTCACAGTCAGATAGCATAAGCCAAGAAACTATGAGATATATGCAGTATCATCTAAATACTCTATTCAAGAGATCAACATGGTATTGAAATAAGTGAAATAAGGATATCATATATAGGAAAACATAGAATTATTTGCATTAATATAAATGGAAGGAAATTAAAACCATAAGTGGCAGTTGATTGTGTAGAAGAACTCCTCCAATTTGTTGACTCATCCTTTCCTTGTCACAATATGTACCTCCAATCACCCTATCCATGAGATAATAATTACTTATTGCAGCAGAATAAGGGCGGAATCACTCTCTAAATCCAACCATTACCTCTTGTATATGAGAGGGTAAATATATAGAAGAGTGGGGTAAGTTGGGAGTTTTTATCCAATTACCATTATGTTGAAGCCTCGAAATTCGCTGCAACAACATGGGGGATGACCACTCAGTACGAACCTTAAAGCAGTGCATTTTCCGTTTGGAATGGTGGTTCCGACTAGTTTAACTAATTCTAGTTACCTTCTCTCCATCTCCAATAGCTCAAAATATAAATTTTGTCTACCAATAAAGAAGAGACATCAGATCGTCCCTCTTCTTGATCAGGTAAGAAAGTGATCCTTAAGCTAATTTAGGGCTCAGCCAAGTCACAACTAAAGTTTTGCCTCTTTGAGAAGAGGACTTCTAGTAATGTACAATTAAATTTAAATGAAAAATTATTCTAAAATGCAAGCGAAAGGAAATTTATCCTAATCCTATCTCAATTAGGCAGATATAGATCTAACCCAACCAAGAGCAACATATTTTAAATGTTTGAAATTTAAATATATCTGGCTTATAATGAATATCAAGCTAACGAATTATTTCAATTAATTGTTATTATGTATACCAAAACACATTCTATTGAGAGACCTCTTAACTAAGATAATCAACCAACAACATTTAGGAAGTAGTTCACAAAACGATATTGATTGTTAAATTAGTAATTCGAATAATTAAACAGTAATATGAGGAAATAATTCACAACATGTCACTATTTATTAAATCAATATTATAACACAGGTTTTCGAGTAAATAGTTACTCAGAAATCGGAATTCAACCCATAAGAACAAAGATAAATGATAACATCTAATTGAGACACATTACTCATGTCGACAATAGTGCACAAATATGAATAAAATGACGCATTCCTGCTATTATAAAATGAAACTAGTATTAGAAATGTCAATTTATTGAATCCATTTCTCTAGCTATGGTCTCCAATAGTCCTTTACAATGCTTAAACTTCTATTTTTTGAAACAATAGCCACAATAGTGCAAGCTTCGTTCTCCATACATAATTCAGCATGCAAAGGAAAAATCCTCAATAATCCCTAGATCTGAGTTTTCTCTCCTCTACCCGACAACCATAAATCCTCTATACAATAGTGCCTTCAAGAATTCATGAATTGCAGAGAAGAAGAGCGAGTATTACATTCTACAATCTGTTATTTATAATATTTACAAAAGAATTTCTCAATAGAAATTTGTTGAAGAGTGGTTATGCTCAATCAATTTTTATTGGTTCAAAATCATATTCTTCAATTGTTGGAGCTTTCTCATTGATTGAGATCTTATTCCCAAATCTTCAACTGTTTTCCTGCAAAAACAAATCAAAACATAATTAAAATGAAAAAATAAAATCAAAATAAAAAATTTGGAATTAAAACAAATCCAATCAAAACTTAATTGAATAAATAATTGAAAATGATATATGAGCTTTCAATTTATGTATGTGGTGATATAATTGGTCAATAAGAATATAGATGAAAATATCTACACTTAGTAGAGGCTGTGGGCAAATAAGAATGCAAAAAATAAAACTCATAAAATTGATTTTGTTTAAAAATTTGGAGCATGATCTTCTGATGAATTTTAGACCCAATAAATGATCAAATATGGAAATGAAACTACTTCAAAAATGTTCTCCATGATTTTATCTTTTTAATGAGTCGTCCTCAGCCTCATTTGGCCAAGTAAAACTCAATCTATGAGCTTCCAAAATTGGTATATAAAAATTGCTAGAATTCTAGAATTATGTTGCCTAGCTAAAATCAGAAATTTAAATTAAATTCTAATTCTAAATTAAATTAAAATATTTGATTAATTAATACTGATTAATTTCAATTACATTATTAATCTAATTTAATTATTAACATAATTAAATTAATTAAAAACTAATATTAATTATTAATTAAAATATTATTATATTATAATTATATTAAAATTATAATTTAATATTACAATTATAATATAAATTAATTATAATAAAAAATATAATTATATATTACAATAAATGCATAGCAATTAATTTATAACAAACCAAACTTCACGTGAGAATAGAGTTAATGGAGAGAAGAGTTAGGTAGAGGGATAAGGTGGAATGTGAGGTAACGTTGACCTGAGGGAGAGTGAGGTGGAGGTATGAGAGGCATAAGGCGAAACAAAACTTTGTTTAAAACTTAAAATCTCTCGCATTTTCTCAATCGCAAAATTTTATGTGACGTCATTTTGTTGTGAATTAAAAATTGTGATATGCGCAAAAAAAATGTTTTTTGTAATTTTTTTTATTATTATTATTTTATTTTTTATTTTTAAATTTCAAAATACTAATAGCAATCTCGCATTCTCGCAATTTCACAATTTTACATTCTCACAATTTCGCAATCTCACATTTTTGGAAGGAAGAGAAGGGATGTGAAGTGGGGCCCACATGGGATTAACAATCCTACAAATTGGACTGTAGCTATTTTACAATTTTGAGATTCTGGGCTTGGCAACTTATTTTAAAATAATAAATTGGAGTAAATTATCAAGATCTCGAAACATGTTTTAGTCCATTGTATAATTTGGCCGAGTCATTTTGTAGGACCGTTAGTGAGAAAATGAAAAATGAAAATATTAACTAAAAGCTTTAATATTTATACTAAATGCATTATTGAACTAAATTAGTTACAAAAATTGGAATATTGGTACATTTTATACATTTTTTAATCGAGGCGACGCAAATGATAAAACTTCAAAAGAGCGTCATTTACAAACCGGTTGACCAAATAGAGCAAAACAAGTATCGTTGGAAAACTTGTGAAAAATTGGATTCAATGAAATAATCAAAATATAAATCCGATAAAAACTAAAAATAAAAATAAAAATTGTAAGATAATTAACTTAAATGAAAACTACAAAAGATGCTTAGCCAAAAACTAATAAAAAGCGTCCCCATTATTGAAGTAAATAATTCAAAAATGGGGGGTGTTGGGTTTTCCATACAACACATTCTAAGGTTTTAGATCCACCTTTGATGGAAGGATAGGATCAAAGGATAAGTGGTGAAAACTCCAAAGTAGGGTAGGATAGGATCTGAATGTCAATCCAAGCTAAGTAGTTGAAACAACTTCTAGAAACTCCTAGAAGGTGAAGCTTCCGGAATCCCAATCATTCTCCCAAAATTCTAGAACCAACACATGTGCAAAGGAGAGAAACATGATGGGGACCAACGATGGCAACAATGGAGCAACCTATAGGTGGTCTCGCCTCAATAGGCTTGTAGGGAGAATTGGTCCTAAAATTGGCTCAGATAGGGCAGTTTAAGGTTGAAATTCTGAGGTGTGAAAGGTACATGCTTAGGGATTTGTGCAAGATGATGACAAGGATAATAGGATGTTTATTGATCCCATTAGGAGGCTCACTTGATCGGATGTGACAAAATGGCCTACAACATAAAGCCCCCTAAAGCACAAAGTCAGAGATGGTGATTGATGACTGCAATGGTTTACCTTATGACAAGTAGGGATCAAGGACAACTGGCAAGCGTCACCTGTTACAATACATTTATCATGACATCTTATCATTGAGGGAGGCATAACCATACTCAGCTCATAAGGTAACATAACATGTACAATGATCAAAAGACGCGTCCACAGATGCAACTGGTGGACCCATGACTGGATGATTATCTATATTATCACAGTCATCATACATTGTGATCTTTGTATAACTCTTGAAATCATAGCCCAAATGGATGGCACTAGATCTGGAGTCTTCTATCTCGTTCACACAACCAAATAATGTACATGTCTATCCATGTGAATCAATGAGCTGAAGTTGAACATGGTAGACACCATCTGATTACCGACCGATGATGTAATTCGTTAACAAACGCGAGAGAAACCACTGATGATGTTAATGGCTCTCAAGGTACTATGGTACAATATGTATGGTGCGAGTAAATGATCTGATGTTGAACACAACACAGAATCTTCCATTCGAAGGCCATTGATGTAAACTTGTCGCCGAGAGTGATGAAACTTTCCATTGATGTATGCAAGCACCAAGGTACCAAATGGGTGTTTCTGAATCAACTTCCTAGATTATGTGTTGATGTCGACAGGGAGTGCCCGTCACAGGAGGGCCTTGATGTATCCCCCGTCAACGACACAAAACAAGTATCATGATTGAGACAGAATGATCAGAATGATGTTGATATAGAACAGGATCAGGAAAGGTAGACATGAAATGAAGGCTTAAGAGTATTGTATCAAATATCAACTGAATGACTTATATTGAACACACAACGACACTGAATGGAGTTGGCATCATTGACCCAAAACTGAAATGGAGTCTCTAAAAATGGTATGATAACCAAGAGACAAGCAGATTACCCAACCCAACAACCATGAAGAGGAAGTGGAAAGTGTTGTTTTCAAGGGCGACTTGCTGCCATTTAGAAAAGTGGAATCCCCTTTTTTCCCATTTTCCCCAACCATACTGGTCAATACCTCTTTATTTTTTAACAAGCTTGAGGAGGATAACATATGCTTGATCTGTAAGTTCATCCTTCGGATGAATCCCTCCAAGTATATTTAACAAACCCTGAGAAGGAGTGGTTTGACCTTGTCATGTTCGACAAGTCCATCACGGTTTGATTTTTTAACAAGTCCAGCGAAGGTAAAACTCGACATATTTTCCATGTTTAGAGAGTTTGAAAAAGAGGCGAAAAAAGAAACTCCACATGTCCCTTTTCGTAAATAGTCTCTTGAGTCTGAAAAGGTAGAAAAAAATACTCAAGAGAACCTCTTAGCCATGTTCGACTAAGGTATTCTTTTTTCGTAGATAGTATATCTCAGTCAGGACAAGGGTTAAACTTATACTAAGTATATATATTTTCATTTACTTTTACGAGCCCGAAAGGAAAAGTGCTCGACAATCTTTTCATATTTTGGGAGTTTGAAAAGAGTTGAAAGAAGACTACAGGATTTTTGTTTTTTGTTTTTTTATATAGTTCGAAAAAGAGATAAAATTGTACTCCTTGGTCAAAGTAACGTTAAAACATAATAAAAACTTGCTAACAGCTATCGACCTGCTCAAAACACCACAAGAAGGATTAAACATACCCGTTTCATAGTAAAAATGAAGCATATCTATGTCAAAATGTTAAAAATGAATAAGTTGGAGGCCCCCGTTGTTCATAAAAAATGCCCTAGGACCAACGCTCTCCCTCTGTGTCAAAAAGGGTGTTGCACCTAGCTAGAGGAACACTGCAGGAAGAGGTGCAATGCTCTATCTAGGCCTTTTGTGGTGCGTTGGGCACATTTCTCCAAGTTTGTTCTCATTTTTTCCTCAAATTTTGCCAGATTTTTTGAATGGGAAAGAGCCTAATGAGTCCTTTGTTGATGTTTCAAGTACTCATTATCACAAAATTTCATTCATTTGGAGAGAAAGAGAACATGAAGCACAATATTTAAAAGTAGCAAATGACCCTACTACCATCCAGGCGCTTAAAAACTCCGAGTTGTTAAAATTCTTCTGGCTTCCTGGTATGAGGCAACAAAAAGGAGTTGTTGAAATACCTTGTGCATTCATGGGATGTTCAGGCACAAATTTTTAGGTTTGGTGAAAATCTACTCGAGATACAAGTAGATGATATTTACTTTCTGACAGGATTTTCAAAGCGATATACCCCCATCTCTCTTCTAGGTGGAAGAATTGGTGGTGAGACGATGAAAGACTATATCGCCACCTATTGTAGACCTTGAGTTGTTAATACTAGGTACTGAAATATTAACATAAAGAATGTGACCCAACTACCTTTGGGAATGATCTTGTTCATCATAACAAGATTGGCAGACAACTCGACATTGCATGTGGCAAGCAGATCATACATGCAGTATGGGGTAGAATATCTAGAGGCGACAATATTCAACAAGAGCGAGGGTGTCTTGGTCAACTTCGAGGAACAACTTACTAAAGCAAAGGAGGGTAAGTTGAAGAAATTCAGCTATGCTGACATTTTGGTCTCTTTTGCTTTAGAGAGGGTACCATTACTACAACCTCAGCAGATTGTACTTGATCCCTTCGATTCGAGTGCATGGACAATTCATCATGCTCGATGAATATCCTTACGTAGGGATGGATTTCCATGATGATCACAAGCTCTTGTTGCATGAGGGTGAGCAATGGGATGCTACATGTAAGATAATTTGACCATTAAATATTTGAAAAGTTTTACAATTTTTTTTTATGTTTTTTCGTGTTTCTGAGACTAAACTATGTGATTTTTTCATGCATATATTGGACTTGTTCGACCAATAGGTGCTACATATATTCATCGTACAGAGATAAAACCACAAGAGGAGGAAGTGGAACCAGTACAGGGTGCTATGGTAAGACGGGATGCACTACGAGATCTTAAGGCAGCAGAGGTCCTATCAGAGGTGGAGCGCCACATGGAGGGATTGACCCACGGGATTGATGAGACCGTAGTTGACCAACTTCCATTGCGACTTCAACGACATATGTTGTAGAGGTAAATCCCCTCTGCAGACAGAGGCGATCCCTACTAGCCCAGATCAGGTCTAGCAACAATCGTGTCACGCTAAGGCGCAAGTTCCTAATTACAATAGACCAAATTTCGAGAAAGGCCTACCTTAAGTCCAATGTTGTTGTCATTTGCGGAGAAGATAGCGCTCCCGTTTCCTTGCTCTAGCAGATCATAATTCTCCCGCTTATCATGATCGAACACCTGCACATAAAGGAAACACGACGAACACACAAGCGTAAAATCCAATATATGCAATTATGTATCAATCAGAGAAGATACAACTCATGATCACAAAGTATGAACAATACAAGTGGAACCATAACCAAAGTCGCTTATCATTAATCAATACAAAGAAAGATACAACCTGTGCTCTGATTTTGGATCTTCCTTCGGCGGGTCGACAGTGGAGTACGTCTCGATAAAGCTCGTCGGGAATGGGACAAGCCTCTCTCTTCGGTTGTCTTGACAATAATCTCCTTGCTACTGATTTGGCTCTATGAGGACTATCAAGGCTCTTTCAGCATTCTCTAGGCTATTGAGGACTCTTGAAGGCTAGCTTGCAAAAGGAAAATGGCAAGCTTATATAGATGGTGGAAGGGGAGTTGGGATCCCTATAATCATGGGATTGGCCCTATCCTCAAGGAAGCTTCCATGAGAGGTGGAAAACCACTTCCTTTGCATGGATATCCAGAGCCAAACCTCCCAACTCAATTTAGAGACCAGTTCAGGAATTGGTTGGAGTCAATCTTCCGCCACTTATTTTTAAAAAACACTCCTTAATAAGCCTCGTGCGGGTACAACATTGGGACAATGCGCCAGCTGGCGCACCCTCTTTGGAGGATTTCCCCCATTAGCACGAGGGTTGAACTGGCTAGTTGCACCAAGGCCAAAAAGGCTATTTTTAGGGTTTTTCACAAGGAATTGTCTTCAGGGGAATGATTTTCCTTGTCCAGGGGGATGCCATGAAAGTGGTTTCAAGTCATGTCACTGCTCACAGGTCACGGAATAAGCCCTCCAATGTGCGGGACGGGGGATTGCAGGGACGACGACAAATTGATGTGTAACAGATGCCCCCTAAAGCATGAGGCCCGAGAGAGAGAGGGGTGAAATGCTTTATGAGAACATGTCCAACTGAAAACACTGCCGTCGGAAAACCTGCGTAGACAAGTACAACTGATATCTCAAATACATGATATATGTGGTATGGGCGCAACCATCTATAATAGAGCATACAATAATGAAGATCTGAGGCATGGATGCATCCATCTAGTAAAGATCGATAAATAGACTCAGGTATGGTCGCAGCCATCCAATGAATGAGTCATGCAACCAATCATAATAATCCACAAAATCGCAACCTGGATTCTAACAGACAAAACCCAGGGTCTTGCGCTCCATCTCGACCCGAACAAAGTAGAATTTCAAGCATGCGAATAAGTGAGCTGAAGTCGAACATGCAAGAACATCACCTGATTACCATCCAATGATGAAAGTTGTTAACAGACGCAAGAGGTACCACCAATAGTGACAATGGTCCTCAAGGTACTATAGGTACAATCCACAGACTGTGAACAGTGAGCTGACGTCGAACACCCGTAGAATCACTCGATCAGAGGCCAATGATGAAAACCTCACGTCGAACGTGAAGAACCTTCCATGGAGGCATGCAGGCTCCAAGGTACCAGAAGGGAGTCTCTAGATCAACTTCCTGGATAATGAGCTGAAGTCGACAGGAAGTGACCTTGATCGAAGGTGGGCCATAGTGTTTCCCACATCATCGACACGAGACATAGGAACATAATGTTTTGTGAATCAGGATCAGATGAGAATCAGAGGAGGGTTGAAACTTTGCAGAGGTCAACTTCTCTTGAACATATCGGCGGCACGACAGTGGATTTGGCAGTATTTGACATCAAAATATCATAGGTCATGATGACAAGGCAAAGAGCAGATGAGAGGTCAAAAGGGATTACCCAAACCCATGGAGGCAAGCAGAAAACGAGATTAGATGTCCCCAACCTGACACGAATGCAGACAAGTGCCATGTTCAAGAGCGACATACTGCTGACACGACGATGATATTGGTTCCATTTTCCCCACCATTTCTGGCGAGTACCCCAATTATTTTTTAAAACAAGCTTGAAGGGGATAGCATATGCTTGTAATATAAGTCTGTCCTTCGGACGAATCCATCCTGGTACATTTAATGAGCCCTAGGAAGGAGGAACTCGAATATCATCATTGCGACTGAATCCGATGTCATCAGGGTTTAACGAGTCTGACAAAGGGAGAAATCGGCGTCTTTTCATGTTTAGAGAGTTTGAAAAGACAGCAGAAAAGTAAGCTCCAACAGTCCCTTTTCGTAAATAGTTCCTCAGATCCGAAAAGGTAGAAAACTATGTCTGAGAAAACCTCCTAGTCACGATAGGCTAGGGTATTCCTTTTTCGTAAATAATATATCCCAGCCCGAAAAGGGGGTAAACGTATACTGGGTAGATGTCATTTCGTAACCACTTTAACGAAATCAAAACGATAAGTGACTCGGCAATCTTTTCATGTTTAGAGAGTCAGAAAAGCGCTGAAAGATGACTCCAAAATGACTTTTTCGTGTTTTTACCGAGTCCGAAAAAGTATAAAATACAACTCGTATCACCGTCGAAGCTGCAAAAAAACCTGTTGCTGCACATAAAAGCAAGTGTAAAATCCATTTTTCGACAAAATATATTAAAATATTGAGAAAAATGACTTTCAAAACTTAATTTTGATTTCAAAAGTTATAAATATGCCACAAGTGGTAAAAACATATTTACTTTTACTTTTTACCTCATTTGGAGAGCAACAGTGGTCTTTTGGTGTGCGAACTTGTGGCGGTGATAGCGACCAATCCAGTACATCATCTGGGTTCTTGTCTGTTCCAGGTAAGAGGCGCTCCCCTAAGCTTTGTTTTGATCCATTTTTTATGAATTTCCATTGCGCATTCGTTCTCTGGGGGGAACCTTTTGAAATTTTAGGGCTCGGCCCATTGGCGTGGGTATCGGGCACGAACCCGCGCCAATGGACTCTAGCTTATAAATGGGTTGCGCCAATGGCGCAACGTGATTTTCCGCTTTAATTTTCCAAAATGTGAGCTACTCAATTGATTTTTTAAGTGTAACAGAGATCTAATAAGGCATTTTTTATCATGTTGGTGCAGATATCCAAGCACAATGGTGATTGAATGGAAGGAGAGGGAACATGGAGAAGAGGACAAAATGGACATGCAAAATGAAGCTTGCATGAACGCACTCCGGGACTGTGGTCTCAAGAAATTTTTCCTCACGCCATGCTTACGAGCTCAACCTGAGCTATTACAGTACTTGGTTAGCATATGGGATGAGAATGAGGAAGTGTTTAAACTCCAGGACCAAGTGCTAGAACTTGAAGTTTCCGATGTCTATTTCATAACCGAACTGTTGCGTAGGGGCCCAGTGCCAATCATGACAGGCAGTAGACCCTTTGGAGAGAAAATGGAGCAGGTAATGGTGAGAGTGTGCCAGGGGCATAGACAGGATCAGGGAGTGGGAAAGTAGACATCCACACTATCCGCAATCTAGCACTCTGAGTAGTGCTTCACACCATTACGCAGGCTGCGGGATCGCAGGCACCACACGAGGCAACCAAAGCACAGCTCCTACTAGCCTCCGAGTGCATGAACCCTACATTGTTCGATTGGGCCACTATAGTGACAACCAACATTAAAAGGTAGCTAACAAAACGCAAGAAACTGAAACAATTTGGATACGGTTCCATTTTGGTGTCGTTCATCTTGGAACGACTACCCATTTTTCAGGGCCAATGGGCAATAGTTGCCGAGCTAACACCGAGGGAGCCGAGGATGGCTCGATGGGTAGCACTCATGCCCATATTAGGAGGGGGGCAACAGATTTCCTAGAGGCCCAAGTTCTTTGCATGGTTACGACGTCAACAGATCATAGTTGAGGAATGTTCCTATGCTGGGACCGATTTCACTAGAGACCCAGATATTCCACTCCCGGAGGGGGAGGACTGGAACGAGGAGCTGGGTATGACTCCTTTTTTATTTTTCATGCATTTATGGTTTTTTTTTGTGATACATGCCTATTATAACAACAGTTCTATGTGTATGCAGATGTTGGCCAAGACAAACCTGCTGGCATGTCGCCTATTGCACGGAGAACTCCTCTCACTTACGACCCTCAGGCAGAGGGTGACGAAGGAGGAGAGCTGATCCAAAACCTTGAGAGCATTGCCCGAGGGATTCCAGACTATGCCCGGCTAGCAGATGTCCCGATGGCATATCGGAGACACACCGTGGGGGTGCCTAGTCGCCTCCACCGACTACTGAAACGCTTGGTGCGCGCGATGACATGTTACCACGAGCACTATGTTGATTAGACATCTAGGGTTTTCATATGCATATTTTTTTGAGAGACATGTCGTCTCCAGATGTATTAGAATGAACATGTGTATTTTGATTTTATGTGATGCACACTCTGTAAACATTTCGACACACACACACACACACACACACATATATATATACCTATTTTTGGATGGATCTTTTTTACATGTGATGATGTTTTTTATATGCCATGAAAATGTCTAATACAATGTTATCTAATGTATCAGTTGCATAACAAACGACCCAATGAAAAAGTTCACAAAATATATCTAATCACACATTTTATTTTTATGCAAGCTTAAAAGCACACATGCAAACTATGCTTGAAATGAGGAAAACGGGCATGCCCCCCAACATGGTGTCTCAATTCGACGTACATGCCCCCCAACATGGTGTCTCAATTCGAGGTACATGCCCCCCAAGCTTCAGTCCATAGGAAATGGAGTGAAGGTTCAAAACACAAGAGATGTGATCCAAATCTAACAAAACTCGAATTGAACGAGCTCGTGTTTCATTATTTTAACAAGGTTGACACACTTAAAAGAACTGTCCTCGTAGCAACTTGTTTCATTGTTTTAGGAGCTTGACACAAGAAGAGGAAATTTTCTCTAACGAGCTCGACGAAGGAGGCTCAGGAGTGGGATAACCAAATAAATCATGCTCTAAACAATCAGACAGTGCCCCTAGGTCGGGCATAAAGGAGGAGCGGTGATGTCCATCGCTCCAAGGCAGCTCCTCAAGAGACATTGTTTCGACAATGGCTTCATCAGAAGGGAAGATCTATTTTAGAGGATCAGACGAGTCGGCCTTGCCGAGCCAGGGGGATTGAGAATAGATATCTAAAGCCATGCTCGAAGGAGCATGTTGAGGAGAAGGAGGTTCGGATGCGGCGACAATTTCACAGTAATTAATCTCTACTGGAGTTAAGGGCATCGATTCTCCAAAATCAGTCACCTACTTAGGCGAAGGGATGATCCATGGGTCGTCAGACCTAGAGATCATATTAACTTGAACGTTGTGTGGTGGTGGCGCAGGAAAAATACCCATGAGGACGGGGTCCTTGAAGAGACCAGGTCCTACACTGTCAGGGAGATTGGGGATCTGATCCACGTAAGGAACGTTGTTCTCAGAGGATGAGGTGAAGAAAGACAACTGATCCACAGTAACGATTTTCCCCTCATGAGGGAACTTGAGAAGCCGGAAGAGGGTGGAAGGCACACATAGCATGGCGTGAGTCCAACTGCGGCCGAGAAGAAGATTGTATTTAAGCTTGGCGTCAACCACTTCTACTTCTACGTTGACTATCTTCCCTTGTAACGTAATCGGAAAACTCTCGAGAACACCCAGGGGTTTTGATTCCCGACCATTGAATGCCTCTAAGGCATTGGGAGATGATGAAAGATCCAGAGAGCCAATGGCCTCCCAGCAGGCAGATGACATAACACAGGTGGAAGCACCTTCATCCACAACGGCCCTATGGATGTTGAGGCCGTTGATCCCGACTTGTATAACAAGAGCAATTTGATGTGGAAGTTGGGGGGGAAATTTTTCTAGGTCAAAGGTGAGAAGATTAGAATCGGTTGGATCGATTCCACCAATCGCAGACAACAGAGCTTTCCGTTATGATGGGAAACTTTGAAGGACTTCCAATGTATACATGGCAGAAGGCACCTGTGCCAAATCCTCAACAATACTGTAGTGCTGAGCGGCACAGGCATTTGGGCTGTAGGAAGATCTTCGCAGAACACCTTTAGAAGATGGCCTCACAATAGGTTCAGCACTGGGCTTCTCAATTTCCAAAGGACCAGAGACAGGTGAGGGAGGTGGGCCATCCACGACTTCCTTCCCAGCTATCTGGCGTGATCCGGCATAATCCTTCAAACGCGTAGCAATTGAGACAAGTGCAGCACCATTCATCATAAGGACCTGGGACCCAAATGGTGCAGATGGTGAACGCTGCTCAACCATCTGGGTCTGCTGAGATGGAAACGGTTCTCTGAGAACTGTCAAATTCCCTTTGGAGCCTTTCATAATTTTACTAACTTCAGATCGTCGAGGGAAATATTTGGTATAATGGTCTCCTTCACAAATAAGGCAGGGGTACTTCGGTTTACGTTGGGAACCGTCATTAGAACGAGGTTTAGAAGACTCGTCGGGTACCTTGGTCGGAACCAAAGGCCAATAAGGATTGTGAAGAATCGGATCATTGGTTAATTAATAAACATCCGGTAACTCCAAGGTAGCCAAGAACGGCAATTGCGGATTGAAAGGCATGCCAGGCCCTCGATAAGGACCTGTACCTGTACTCCACCCTGGTTGAGCATAACCTTGCCCCCATGCGTTCTATCCCGAAGGCTTCTGACTATAGGGGGTGTAGGCCATATAACCAATTTGATATGGTTGCTGGTAACCAGTGTACGGGGGTTGATAACCGGGGTATGGATCCTGATTATATGTCGGCCCCGTTTGAGCAGTATGCGGATTTGGCTGCTAAGTATAGGTATAGCCTGGTTGTTGAGGATAATAATGGGAACCTTGGGGCGGGTTGTAAACCGGTCGCGATTGACCTTGAGGATAATAACCGCCTTGGGGTTGAGCGGTTTGCTGATAGGTGGGGCCCTACTGAGCCTGATAAGTAGGGCGCACCGGTTGATTCGGTTTTGGCATCAAATAAATCGGTTGTTGAGCAGGGTTGACAGGATGTGCAGGCTGGCCTGGTTGGACAGGTTGACCTGGCTGAACGGGCTGCCCTGATTGAACAGGTTGACCCGACTGAACAGGTTACACAAGTTGTACAGGTTGACTTGGCTGATGAGGAACACTAGGTTGTACCGGATGGGCCGGTTGGCCTGGTGGCGGAATGGGGCCAGGTTGTGCCTGATAACCGGTTTGACCTGCAACAGGACCATAAGATGATCCTGGCTGTGTAACATTCAGACCAATAGGATACTGAGGTTGCAGAGGTTGCACCATAGGTTGAGAAGGTTGGACTTGCCCCCCAAGACCGTACAATGGTCCAAGTTGGTACCCCGGTTGACCTGTGGGTACTTGAGGTTGCCCAGGATGGACCACAGGGTGAGGCTCGATAGGTTGACCTAAAGGGTTGTAGGACTGTCCTTGCGGACCGTATAACAACCCTTGTGGGCCCGAAGGTTGACCTTGTAAGGGTTGTCCTTGGAGGTCATAAAGATAACCAGGTTGGCCCTGGAAGGTTTGCCCTTGCGGGTTGTAAGGTTGCCCAACTTGGTTAGACGGAAAACCTTGACCATGGAGATAAGCCTCTGGAGCGGGTAAACGTAAAGGGTTTCCCTGCTCATCGTATTGATATGGAAAAATGTAAACGGGGGTACCATCCTGTGCATAATACGAAAAATATGAATGGTTGGGATCTTGGGAGGATTTACCGACCTCGGGGTTCGATTGTTGTAGGGACAATCGATACTCCTCAGGAGAAATGCACTCCGGAATAGAAGATGCTATATAGACGTCTTCGGGAAGCGACGCGGTCCTTACGGACTGAGTGGTAATAGCGAGTGTATATGTGGCCACACAGGCAGTGGACCTGACAGGTACTGAGGTGACCTGAGGGGATGACGTGATGGGTGTTCTGGGAGACATCCCCAATGAAGGAATAACCGGTCTCATAGAAGGAGTTGATATCCCCATAGAAGCAACATCGGTCATAATCTGACTTAAGGATCTATACCCTGCTGGAAGTGAAGGACCAGGCA
The DNA here is from genome assembly GCA_034641835.2 of Pinus albicaulis. Taxonomy (NCBI): domain Eukaryota; kingdom Viridiplantae; phylum Streptophyta; class Pinopsida; order Pinales; family Pinaceae; genus Pinus; species Pinus albicaulis. The sequence continues at coordinate 445,069,590 of CM076583.1, forward strand.
AAGACATGACAGATAACTTGGGGTTGTCTTTTGGGAACAACTGGTAATCTTCACCAGACGTGGGGATTTCCTCACTAGGAGAATGGTTGGATGATCCCATATCTGAACTTGCCGCTAGATCTTGTCGCAGACGGTGAGGACTAGGAGGAATAACAGCGGCTAGAAAATGCAAACCCGATGTAAGAGGAGGGAAATTTTCCCCTACTTCAAATCCAGACCAAGCGTCGGATAAGGGCCAATTGAACTCAACTGGTCCTCCAAAGGGAAGCTCAGATCCCCCATCGGGAAACTCGGAAACAATAGGCTGCTGAGGTTAAGCAGAGGACTGAGAGACCTCTGATGAATTGTCTGTATACGGACTACCAGTCGACGAAACTGAGGGTTCCGCCACTGTGACAATAACGACAAGAGGAAAAGATAAAACAAACAAACGGGCTAAAAATCCAAGGCACACAATCAAACGGCCGACAAGCAAAATCTAAAAGGGCATGTGATCGCAGGTGATTTATTTTACCACATTGAAACTTAGAAACTTCATCGTTTCATGTTTTAAGAGTCGAGAAACGGACGAAAGGTGACTCTTTCTCTTTCAGTTTTGAAGCAAGCGTGAAAGGACAAGCGCTTGGTGATATTTTCAAATTTAAGGAGTCAGACAAGATCAAAATGACTGCTTAGGAATTCTAGGAAAAGGGTGTACCAAATAACCGTGAACTGCAATATACACCTTGGTTTCAAAATGAAAGAGGAATCAACCAAGGACTTAACGTACATGCAGGCAATCTCCCCGAATTTTGTGTCTGGTGTATGACGGGTATAGGGCGGCAGACTCGGCTTCTTATGGATAAAGGATAGCAGCCTAGTGGGGTCTCACTTTATATACGCGACAGTACGGGGAGCACAAGTCCGTACTAGCGCTGTCTAAAGCCAAGAGGCGAACGACAGCTACTAGGTTTAACGACACCGAAACACATCTCTAACCTAGACCTCTAAATGTTTCGTTAATGTTTCAATGTTTCCTTAGTGTAAATTGAATAAATTTTAATGTTAATCTTCAATTATGTTTCAATTTTCAGGCCCTAGCGAGTGTTATGTCTCAAAATCTCCTAAATGCACACTACATGCCACAGTATATCATTTCATTCGATGAAAGCTAATTATAAGAGAGTTAAGAGCTTTTCATATAATAACAAAATGACCAGAAAACAATCACTAATGTCTCTAATGCAAGATAATGAAAACTAAAAAGCTTTTCTTTCAGAGTTATAAATCAGTAATAACACAGAAAAGATTCGATTTGCATTAACTAATCAAGAGCAAAAGAGATTTTTTTTTTATGTATTTTCAGTGTTTGAGAGCAAAGTGCACTAAACAAATGAAAACTAATGAAACAAGTAATTTGAGAAGCGATAGCTAAGGAGTAAAAACAAGCAAGTTTCACTCAATGCAAACACACAATCAGACCTCAAATTGACAAAACAATCCCTCAAAACCAAGAGAATCCGAAAGAATCAAATGAACCATGTAATCTAGGCCCAAAACGAGACAAGGTAGAATTCGAATGAGGAAGAAACCAATCACTCAAAAAATGCAAAAAAACGATAGACAACCACCAAACGAATGCAGAGAAGCAATCACAAAGTTGACTGAACAGATAAAAACCAAAAACTCCCACGGGAGGCTCGACACACTGTAGCACCTAGATGCCCTAGGGCTAGAATGTAAAATTGATAGAAGAGGGCAAAAAACCAAAGGATGAAGGTCACACTCAGTCAAACAAGGCTCCAGAACACTCAGGCAGTCATAAAAATGAAACCAAAATCACATATCAAGCTCAGAAAGCTCAAGACAGAGCAAACCCTAGCACCTTACAGAATCGGCACAACTGTTAGGCTGCAACTAGCGCCAGAACAGCATTAGCGCGGGTAATAAACTGGCAACATGAGCCAATTGGTGCGACTGTCAGGCTAATAAGCGTGCCAGTTGAGTTTACTAAGTAAAAATAAAAAATAGCAATTCAAGAAACAGACTAGTGATGGTAGAGCTAAACAAAAGTTTAACACACGAAAAGAGCCAGCCAAAAGAGCTAATCAAGCAAGCAAAGACAAGAATCGACCGAAAGGAAAAGACAATACTCAAATCAACGTCTCCCCAGCGGAGTCACCAGTTTTTTGTAGAGGTAAATCCCCTCTGTGGACAAAGGCAATCCCTACTAGCCCGGATCGGGTCTAGCAACAATCATGTCACGCTAAGGCACAAGTTCCTAATTACAATAGACCAAATTGCGAGAAAGGCCTACCTTAAGTCCAACGCTGTTTTCGTTTGCGAATAAGATAGTGCTCCCGTTTCCTTGCTCTTGCAGATCACAATTCTCCCACTTGTCGCGATCGAACACCTGCACATACAAGAAACATGATGAACACACAAGCGTAAAACCCAATATATGCAATTATGTATCAGTCAGAGAATATACAACTCATGATCACAAAGTATGAACAATACGAGTGGAACCATAACCAAAGTCGCTTATCATTAATCAATACAAAGAAAGATACAACCTGCGCTCTGACGTTGGATCTTCCTTTGGTGGGTCAATAGCGGAGTACGTCTCGATAAAGCTCGTCAGGAATGGGACAAGCCTCTCTCTTCGATTGTCTTGACAATAATCTCCTTGCTACTGATTTGGCTCTATGAGGACTATCAAGGCTCTTTCAGCATTCTCTAGGCTATTGAGGGCTCTTGAAGGCTAGCTTGCAAAAGGAAAATGGCAAGCTTATATAGATGGTGGAAGGGGAGTTGGGATCCCTATAATCATGGCATTGGCCCTATCCTCAAGGAAGCTTCCATGCGAGGTGGAAAACCACTTCCTCTACATGGAGATCCGGAGCCAAACCTCCCAACTCAATTTAGAGACCAGTTCAGGAATTGGTTGGAGTCAATCTTTCGCCATTTATTTTTAAAAAACACATCTTAATAAGCCTGGCGCGGGTACAACACTGGGACAGTGTGCCAGCTAGCGCGCCCTCTTTGGAGGATTTCCCCCATTGGCGCAAGGGCTGAACTGGCTAGTCGCGCCAGGGCCAAAAAGGTTATTTTAAGGTTTTTTCACAAGGAATTATCTTAAGGGAAATGATTGTCCTTGTCCAGGGGAATGCCATGAAAGTGGTTTCAGGTCATGTCACTGCTCACAGTTCCCGGAATAAGCCCTCCAATGTGCAAGACGGGGGATTGCAGGGACGGTGACAAATTGTTGTGTAACAACATACCATAGGGGTACCTAGTCGTATTGGTCGATTACTGCGTAAGATAGCTCGTGCAGTATCATTTTATCATGAGAACCATTAATTTTCCTACTTATTTATTTGCATGTAGTATTTGTATATGGGCGATGTAGCCATATGTGTCTCGGGGCACACATTTTGTAAAACCAAACTTATCATATACATACATACATATATATATATAGTGTTTCCTATGGTATCTTAAGGCAGCGGAGGTCCTGTCAGAGGTGGGGCGCCACATGGAGGGATTTACCCATATGTGTCTCGAGGCACACATTTTGTAAAACCAAACTTATCATATATATATATATATATATATATATATATATATATATATATATATATATATATATAGTGGTTCCTACGGGATCCTAAGCCAACAGAGGTCCTATCAGAGGTGGAGCGCCACATGGAGGGATTGACCCATGGGATTGATGAGACCGTAGTTGATCAACTTCCATTGCGACTTCAGCGACATACCATAGGGGTACCTAGTCGTATTGGTCGATTACTGTGCAAGATAGCTTGTGCAGTGTCGTTTTATCATGAGAACCATTTATTTTCCTACTTAGTTATTTACATGTAGTATTTGTATATGGGCCCAACCACATAGGCTAGAACTTTCCTGGGCCTAACTTATCAGCCTTTTGATCATATAAGAGTACCAGATCTCCTTCCGAGAAGACTCTAGGCTTGACACTTATTTCGTATTGTGCTTTAATACATTTTTTATGAGCTTTTTTGGCCAAAGCAGCATCGTGTCAGGTCTCATCCAATCGAGTCAATTGTAAAAGATGCTCCTCTTATATGGAGGTAGCATGGAGAAGTTTGATAGCTAGTTTCATTGATGGAATTCTACACTCAATGTGAAGGATTGCTTCTAGACCATAAACCAACTGAAAAGGTGTGAATCCGACAACAGTCCTTACTGAGGTTCAAGATGCCCACAAGGCAACATAGAGAAGTAAATTCCAGTCTGATTTATGGACCCCTATCATGCGTTGAAGCATAGTCTTAAGAACTTTTTTGATAGCTTCAACTAGTCTGTTAGCCTGAGTATAATAGGGAGTGGAATTTTCATGTGAAAGTCCCAGTTTGGAGGTTAATTCGGTCATCATATGATTTTGAAAATGATTATCGTGATATGTAACTATCACTTGAGAAACACCAAACCTAGAAATTACGTTGTTAAATAAAAATTATGCATTTGTTTCATCGGTATTATTGAATGTAGGCATCGCTTCTGCCCACTTAGTAAAGTAGTCAACAACGACAATGATATAACCATGCCCCCGACCGAATGAGGGTTACATGTCATAAGGTCGATACCCCATTTCGCAAAGGCACCAACAATGATAATGGGATGCAGTGGATCGGGTGGAGCATGGAATTTGTGATCGTATATATGGCAAGCATGGCACTTCTAGACTACAAGGATATAGTCGTAAAAAATGGTGGGCCAAAAGTAACCAGTGTGTAATATTTTTTGCGCGGTAGAGTAACCAGATAAATGTACACAACATGTTATTGAATGGCAATCATTAAGAACTTTATTGGCCTCCTTGAGGGTGAGGCACCTCCATAAAATCGTATCAATACCATGACGGTAAAGGGTGTCGCCGATAATTAGATAATTTCGATATTGGTACCGAATACGTCGCTACTCAAAGCGAGAGGTATTAGGTCAGAAAGTTTAGGTTTATAGATAAATTAGGAAATATCCATGCCATAGGTCGATGATGATATTGTTAGTGTCATCCTTTGCAGCCTTCCTCCAGTGATAAAACATGCTCTTACAAAGTGATTTTAAGATGTCAAGGTCAAATTTTGTCATTTCAGTGAGTCTTCAAGCAAAATTTGGTCACTAGGCATTAGGTCTAGGGTTTGCTTTTACTCCTGTCAAAGTTGTCCAAATGTCGGTCCATGTCACCATTTAGCTGAGTGTACCATCATTCAAAGGGTTTTCATCATCATGTCAGGTTCCAATGGGTCATTTTACACCTTGTTCATGCTTCAGTTGTGCTTAGGTAAGTTTCATTTCCCTCTCCTAGGGTTTTGAAGGTAATTTCTCTTAGATGGTCAAATCATCAGCAAAAATTGTATCCTGATGTTCATACACCTTCCCCTATCCTTAATATACCTTATTAAACACTTCCCATCACTGAGATTCCCCAAATTCCTCATTTTTGCACAAACCCTAGTTTCTTGCTACAACTTGGCAATTTTCTAGTCTAGGCCTGTGTTTTTCCCTTTTGGACCCCTTCCCCTCACTCAATCTCTGAATTCCACTTTCCCCTACTTCTTAACATCCCTCCCTACTTCTCAAAATTTCCCCAAGAATTTAGAAGCCCCTTATCCCCTTCATTTCGCTTCATTTCGACAAATCCCTTGTTTCACATCGAGATAGGTTTCACTCAAATGATTTTTCAGAGCAATAAAAGATGAATTTTTGAAACCTGAGAGAGGTTTTTGTCCACAACATTCAAAAGAAGAAAAACCTCCTTCACTTGTTACACAGGTATCATGGTTTTAGAGAAATGTCAAAAATACAATCGCCTTGGGAGAATTGATGCACCTCTGAAGTGACCTTGGGAAAATCAAGATTTCTCCTAGCTTGGTTGGAAAAATGACTTTATTGATGATTCAAATGATAATTAGACACAAATATCTTTCCAATGAGATATCATGAGCTTAATTTTGAGTTGAGGAAGACATTCAAAAGTTGACTGCAACAGCACTCTGCCTTGAGGCAGCCTCATTCTGCTCATTTTTACCAGTCTTGGGAGATTTGATTTTTGACAGGGTAAATGAACTCCAAATTGAAAACTTCCACTTGGGTTAGAAATTATACTCAAATATCTTTCCAACTAGCTATCATGCACCCAATTTTGACACCGGGAAGCCCTCCAAAAGCCTCCTACAAAATGCACTATTTATGGCGCGACGCATTGGGTAGGAGCGCGGCGCACTGAAGGTGCGCGGCGCATAGAGAAATTTTTCCCAGCGTAAATTAACACTGGTGCGGCGCATCTAGCCTGCGCGGCGTGTTAGGCAGGGGCGCGGCGCACAGAGCCTCCAAGCCTAAATTTCATCATTGCCTCTCAATTTTTCAAAATTACTCAACTCTCTTGCTCCAATTAAGTGTTTGTGCGCCCTTGACATTAATTTTACCTTGTGTTGGCTGTGATTTGAAGAGGAGGATATGAGAATTTGGTTGGTGAAACATAAACTTTATTATTTTTTCAAAATCACTCCTTGGTTTGAAATCAAAGGTTTAAATTTTGGTTTTGGTGTTGAACATTTGCCACCTTATTTTCCCTTTCTCCATTGCCACACTATCATCATACAGTCTCTCCCCATTCCCCTTTGTCCCAAAGCTATTTATATCTATTGTTCCCATGTTTTCATCCACAAACCCTACCACTTTCTACCACTTTCTTTCCTTCATATCATTTATAAATCCCAATTCCCAAAACATGCAAGGACTGTCTTTACATCCTTGATTTCACTTAACTTAAATATATCTTGTCATTTCATTTATCCCTATTTCTAAAACTACAATTTCTTTCACCCTACCTCTCTCATATCATTTGTAAAACTCCACACATCCCAAATTCCCAAACACACTCAAGTGACTGAAATTTCACTTGACAAACTCCACTTTTCCCATTATTCCATATTTCCCATAATCACTCCCACATTTGGCAATTGAAACAAAGGCACCAAACTCTCATTCTTCATCTCATTGAAGCCAACGTAGACTTTGAAACACCATGGAGATGGACACCATCACATCAATACAACCGAGACAGTGATTTCACCACTGAAACTGCATGCACTAGGAGGGCACTAAAGCGCCGAAAAAGGCCTGATCCACTTCAAATCTTGGCCGAAGCTTCCTTGACTGAGCATATTACTTGATGAGGGTCCGTCAGTCCAAATTTCAGAAAATTTGGAGGAAATTTTGTCATTTTGAATTTTTTTTGGTTGCAAAACAGGTTTTTCTGCCCGACGCGCGCTTATGATTGGGACATATTCTGGAGGAAAACTTTACATTTTTGAATTTGTTATGAAAATTTATGCATGCTCAGGAATGGACGAGAGATTTCATTAAGTTCTGGATGGTTAAAAGGGTCAAAAACACCTTGAAAATGGCCTTTCTGCCACCTTTTGCACACACAGGAACCAGTCTTGGGAGATTGAAGTTTTGGAGGGGCAAATGGACACCAAATCCAGAAATTCCACTTGGGTTGGATAGTAGACAGAAAGGGATTTCCAACGAGCTATCATGAGCTCAATTTGGATTTCGTGAAGTACCTCAAAATCAGCTCCAAATTGGCGCGACGCATAGAGAATTTGGGCGCGGCGCATAGAGAAATTTGGCCTCATTTTCACTCTTCAGCTCAGAAATTCGCCCAGTTTTGACTAGTTTTACTTTTTGATGTTACTCTTGATCTATCTTGATGTAATTTGATAACTTGGATGTAATTTTGGCACATATTTACTTGTTTTAGTTGATTCATTCACAAAAAAGTGAAAATTAAATGAATGAATAAGTTTCCTAGCATATAGAGGCAAGTTGTTTGATTGCCTAGATTTCAGCTCCTTGTTTAGAATTGGTTGAAACAGCTCCTAGAAGGATGAGCTCGACCCCTAGAGGAATGGGAAGGGGTTATTCTTGTCTATATCATGTAGTTATTCAATCATTTTCAAGGGTTGGACTGGTTGGACTCTTGGGAAAAGTTTGGCACTCCATTGTACATCCATATTTCAGTTTTTGGCAAAGGAAAGACCAGAGTTTTGCAGCACTTGTTGGGATCCTTGTGGCTTCTGAGTTTTGATGATGTTTCTTCTCATGTTATTTTAAGTTTCATTAATGTTATATGTATGCCATTTCCCTTCTCTATGCTTCTGAATTAAACAAATGAGTAATTGAGGTAGAATTCATTAGTTTGCTGGTGCTCTGCCTTAAACTTTTGTTTAGTTTTACATGTTTTTTCGTCAGTTTGAAGAGAATCCTTGCACTCTCTTTCCCTCTTCAGCTCCTCAGCAGTATTTTCCATCCATTCATTGAAATCTAAGACATCAAAGTCATTACCTACCCTACCCCAACTTGAACTCTGCAAGAATTTGGCCTCATCCCCAAGCCCAAAATTGTTTTTCCCTTTTTCCAACAAAAAACTCATAAAAATAAAAATCAAACCCTCCTACTTGTTTATCTAGCCTAATATCAGTTTTTGTTTTAGTCATCTCAAGCCCCTTTGAATATTTTCATTGAGATTGACTCGGAGAGAGCCCTCTCCTGTCCTCGTAGGGCTAGCTACGAGGCTGAGTGTGGTTTGGTGTTGTCCTTCTTCTGCCTTATTTCAGCCTAAGGTGGATTTCGGAACTAACAGATATCAGAAAAAGTGACTCGTCAGGGATGGAATATTCAAATGTAAATTGCGCCTCAAAGGAAGGAAGATCGCACATTAGTTCGGCGAAAACTAGGGATTTTTTTGACTTGGATTTGATGAATTCCAGCTCAAACTCTTAGAGAATAACTATCCATTTTGAGAAATTTCCCCTCAGCAATTGACATGAAAGTATATATGTCATCGGGTTTCAATCTGAAATGACCGTATTTTTCTGAAGCAAGATGTAATTGTGATATCTTTAGAAAGCTTGAATGGCCACCAAAGCTAACTTTTCGACATGAGTATACCAGATCTTGGTATCGTTGAGGTTCTGACTCAGATAGTAAATGGTATATTCAGTCCCAATGTCCTCTTCTTGGACCAACACCATATCTATAGTATAGATGGCGGCAACAATATACAGGAAATAGTCGCATTGATAGTCAGGGGGATATAAGAGAGATGCTAGAACCAGTACATCTTTCAAGGCATCAAATGATTTATGTGTAGCGTCATTCTATTGAAAGGTAATCAATTTATTAAGTAAGAAAATAAATCCTTTCGTCAACTCGGTGTAATTAGTGATGAATCTCCTCAAAAATTTAGATTTCCCTTGGAGTCTTTGTAATTGAAATAAGGAAGATAGCGCAGGAATTAAATCGACAATTTCCTAGACTCTGAGAGGATCAATATGAATTCCTTGTTTGGAAATAAAAAAACCAAGGAGTCAACCAAAACCAACATAGGAAAACACATTTGTGCAGGTTAAGTATAATGTTACAGTGCCTATAATGGAGAAAAATGGCCCGTAAATGCAACGGGTGATCAACTCGATGTTTGCAATGAGAAGGGAGATCGTCCAAATAGGGTTTCACGATATTATTAATATAATGAAAATCATAATCCACCACACTTTGAAACGTGGCCCCTGCGTTCATGAGACCGAATGGGAGCTTTTTATAAGCAAAAGTACCCCAAGGACAAATAAATGTTGTATTGGGTTGGTCTGCCAAGAAAATGTTGATTTGATTGTAACCCGAGAATCCATCCATAAATGAATAAATCTCACAGTCGGTGAAATCATAACAATTTTTTCAATAAACGGGGTTGGATAGTTATCTTTTAGACAAGATCGATTAACATCCTGATAATCGACGCATACTTGAATCTTGCCCTTTTTCTTCATGATAGGGACTACATTTGACACTCAATTGGTTAAAGGAACAGGGTATATGTAACCAACCCGAAGACGCTTTTCAATATCAGCTTTTATCTTGACAACCTTCTTAGGATGGAACGGATGAACGCGTTACCGAACGAGTTTGGTATCATAATACATTTTAATTTCATGCACCACTATGTTTGGGTCGATACTTGGCATTTTTTCATACGTCCAGGCAAAGTCATCTCTAAAGTCACGAAAAAGGGCTCGGTAGATATCAACTTCAAATCAAGAACAAGATGATCCAATGTAAATATTTTCAACTATTCCTGGTTTAATCAAAATCTCGAGAGGAATGGTTTCTTTGATATTTTATAGGTTCTTCTTAGAGTCGATCTCATGAATGGAAACAGAATTCATGGAGGGTTCGACAAAATTATGTAGGTACAAACCACCGAGATTATCTTCTATGGAATAGAGAAGGGAGGAACGATGGTGATGCTCATCCCAGGCGCGTCATCTAATATCATGATCTCCAAGATGCTTTCATTATTTGAGAATATGGGAGAGAAAGGATCAGAGAGCGTGCCATAATCCAACGATCAATCTACCCAATTAATCGAAGAAAAAATATGGGCCGCACAAGCCGAGTAGATGCCTTTGTAATCTTGCTTAATGGGGCTAAGTGACATTCGATCTCCAAAACTTTGGATGTCAATTTCATCTGGTACAATCCATGGATCAGCTAGGATTGTACAAGATGATATATATTGATATAAGCAACCGAAGGTAGGGGGTTGGAAGGGGGAGGAGGAGGGAGTGAAAAATTCCCCATAAGTGATGAATCCTTCTATAATCAAGCTCCAACATGTTGATAGGAATGTAGGGATTCCCCTACAAGAGGGACACTTCCAGTAACATTGGAATCAGAGGCAAAAAAGTTGAGTTGATCTATGGCTACGATCCCGCCTTTATGAGGAAATGTGATCATCCACAAGTGAATCGAAACAACGACAACCATAGCATAAACCCATGTACATCCTAGTAGAATATTGTAATCAAGAGGCCCGTCAATAACTTATATTTCAACAGAGATGGTTTTTCCCACAAGTTCCACTTGGAGGGAATTCAAAATCCCACAAGGTTTATATTTCCTTCCATCAAAGGATTTTAATGTGGTGGTTGATTGACTCAGTTGAGGTGAACTAATATCCTTCCAACAAGACATAGACATGATGCAGGTCGAGGCTCCCTCGTCCATAATAGAACGATGATTTTTTTTACCATGGACAATGACCTGAATCATAAAAACCAATTGATTTGGAAGCTGAGGAGTATAGTTTTCATGGGAGAAAACCACTAGGTTGGAATCTGGTCCATACATCCGATAGCCAACAACAAGGCCTTCATTTTGGCAGGATAGTTTTGCAAGGCCTCACGAGTTGACATAGCTGATGGAGATTGAGCCAAGTCTTCAACCACATTATGATGTTGGGAAACTTTTGAGTGAGGGTTGTAAGAAAACTTATGGATAACACCCTTCAGAGGCTTGTTATTCAATTCCGGAAGCAGAACAAAATCAAATGAGGTCAGTGCTGAACTGGCAGGTTGATTAGTAGCTTGACCATTCGATGGATTCACAATACCATAGTATTTGCTCCAAGTGGCCACTAAAACATCAAATCTCATCTTTAAGAAGGAAAGTATCAAAACCGTGTTAGAGGAAGAGGGGTCCCAGGCAACCATATGAGTCTCCTGATTGGGAAATGGGTTGGTCAACACAGCAGGAGAAGTGGATGATTTAAGAAACTGATTCACTTCAGTGCAGTGTGTACAATCACATGTAAAGTGATCCTCGTTGAAAATCAAGCAAGGGTCTCGAGGCTTTTGTTTCTCATCGAAAGAAAATTTTGTTTTTTTATCCTGCGGTGATGAATCTTTCTTTTTCTTACCTTTATCTTTCATCTTGCTTCCAGATTATTGTTGAGATTTTCCTTTATCAGATGAAATTGAATTTATCTCGGAAGTAGAAGCCATAGGAGGGTGGGATTGAGGGCTCTACAAAGGAGTGGCAAGAGAAATACCAGATGGTTTACTCGCTAGCTGCGAACTGGCAGAACCAATAATTCCATTAGCGACATGAAATTTTTTACCGGGTGGAAGAGGAACAATGTTTGAAGGTCGCGGAGCATTTGGTATCGTATCATAGAGCGTGCCCGATTGGGTATCAACCAAATTTAGATATTGAGCATGAGCAATATTTTTCTCTTCTTTCACTATTACTCCTTTGGAAACATCTTCTATTATAGGGGCTAACCGATATTTGATGAACCATTCCGCTAACAACTAGTTGGGAACAAAGTTCTTGACCAACCGGCGACGATGCCTGCACTCATGAATGTGATATGAAATGTGAGTAGAATATGATTGTTTGAATTTAGTCAATAGTTATGTTCTAGTTTTGTATTTGATGGGTGACTAGAAATGTGTGAGTAAAGTGATGGCTAAAGTATTGAATCGTGAAACAACGCTCTAGGTAATTCAATATAACATTTACCTGTGGTACTTGTAAGTGTTCTTTGGAAAAGACAAAGTCGAATGGAATCATCATTGAGGGAGTTGGATGAACACCATAGATGATACGTCATGACATGCATCGACTAGTGTTGAGCCTCATATATGCCCATTTTTCCATCACATAGTACCATTATTCATAACCTAAATTCTAACACTTTTACACTGATTTCACATCATAATTCCATCACTTGTTGCCAATTCATATTTTACGCCTTGTGGTTTATTATCATTATTTTTCTTGAATTTTCTATGTCTAGAGACGATTTATTCATGATTTTCTAATGACGGTTTCTCTAAGTTCATTTTTTGTAGGATTCCATCGACGAAATTTTTCACAAGTTAGTTAAACTAGTTACTACAGACTGTGTATGAAATAAAATTTTTGAAGGTGAAAATATCAAATTTGTGATAAAATGGTGAAGAATATCGACATTTCAAGACTTGGATCATGTTCAAAATACCCTCTTTCAGGTCACCCAGACACTATTCAGAAAAAATAATCACCGGGAGGAAGTTAGGGTCAGAACACTTCTTAAATACAGAATCATTTCTTAAGTACAGAATTGTTGAACGGTTTCGATCTGCCACGGTTTCGGGTCAGCCACGCAGGTCAACCACGATTGGGACAATTATTTTCACATTATAGAAGACTCTAATTTAGCCTGTTCTTCCACTCTACGTAGCTTTGATCCATTCCATTCCTTACTTAGATATTCGTTGAAACTGTCCTCTCCAATTTTTTTATGGTTGAACTCTTTAAAAGCCGGATGGTTTTGTATGTAAAAAGGAAGGGTATATGCATAAGCATGGTGGGGAATGAGGAGTTAAGAACACATAGAATGTTGAAGACTATAGCATGCTTCTTATGAATGACTAAATTGATATTTCATTGAAGTTAATATAATTATGGTTTCGACATTTAATTCTTTGTGAGTACTATGATTAACTTTGTCTTTTAAAAGTACTGAGTTAACTTAGACTTGCTCCAGGAGTGGCAAGGGCCCACCACCACCTGAAAGCAAGTCCTACAATTGATATAGGATGTAGCAAGTATGTTTGATTAGGATTTAAGAGTGTGGATCTTGTTCTGAAAATATTCATTGATTAAATCTTAGTGATACCATTTTGTACTTGAGATTTTACTCTGTTTTTTCCTGAATTCAAATAAACATTTTGTTTTCAAATATTTTCAAATTAGAAAGGGCTATATCAATCAATGATTTCAATGCATGAATAAATTCTCCATTTAATTCTCGAAGTGATTATCAATTTGAATGAATCCAAAAGTTGATGATTGTGTCATAAGTCTGAGATGGAATTGGTTTTATAATCTTGCATCCTGTACATTTTTCATTGGATATAGAATATTGTAGCAGTGTGTTTTGATATCAAATTTCTCGTAAGTAATGTGATGAGATATTGGAAATTGATTGAGATTGTAGTTTAGTTTTTATATTTGGCATAATTGCAGTACGATTGGATTCGTTATAGGTTAATGATTTCTCATGAAATTTATTTTCTGAGTTTGATTGAGTAGTTTTAAAGCTAGAACATGCTTCGATTTGTGACATATCTTAGATCTGGAGTGTGCCTAGTGAAGAAAATTAATTTACAGCTGCGCTACTTAGTTTATTTTGAGTATTTGTAGAGTTTAATGAAGAGATTAGATTGTGTGCTTTCATGTATCCTGGGAGATAGACTTAATGAGTAGATTCAATCTTGTTCAAATTGTCAATTTTTTTTCCTTAGCTTAAATAGTTTAGATTAAAGTTAATTTTGTTTGGATCGCAATTAGTATAAGCTTGATATTGTCTTGAGTGATAATTATTCTTGGTTTATTTTAGCTCTTTATTACTTAGATTAATATATCCTATCACTGAGTCATGATTTCCATGATTTTAAGGAGAGTTTAGAATGCTTGATAGATATATTGTTCATTTCTGATAAAACTGTTTGAGCGGTAAATTGTAGAAATTAAGTATAATAGGTATTTCTTAGGTTGCAATTAGAAATAGTCTTGTTTGAATAGTAGTTAGCAGATTTTGCATAATGATTGGTAGTGTGAAGCAGAGATTGATATTACGATTCATCTGATATACACAGTAATTTGAATCGCTTATGCAGTAACTTATAATTCTTATAAACAGTGATTTACATTGTCTGTGATATAGTTTTCGATCAGCTTGAAATTAGTTCGTTTGATTGCTTTACCTTTGAGTAATTTTTTTAGTTACATAGGTCATGTTTAAAGTAGAACAGCAATTGGAGTTTGAATAGAACATAGATTTAAAATAGAATAGTGATTTGAGTTTTGAATGGGATAGAATGATTACAGTAAAATATATTTATTCATTTTGTACTTCATAGATTAGATGCTCTGATCCTACGTTACCTGTGCTTGTGCCTCTAAGTCTTACGCCCCCAGATTGATAATTTAATGTTGGAATTATAACACATATAATTTCCCCAACAATGGGTCTTCTCCAAGATTCCCATTGAACTTCTAATCTGACATCAACCCTTCATTAATGGACCTTGGGTGTCGAGTACAACTGAAAATGCACCATTTTTATACAATATATAGATTAATTTTAATTGGACTTGGAGGTAACTTTCAAATCATAGCTTATTACAATGTTGACAATGATTAATGGTGGACGTTTACTCTAACTTTGCTTCAAAAAAAACTCTCACCACTAATTCTCTTACCAACACATTTATAAACCATTAATTTGGCTTTAAAAATACAAATCTCTCTCTTTATTTACCCATGCATTAAAAAACATAAAAATGATAATTTATCATTCCCACTCTACTTCACTTCTCACGTTTCATCATAAAAATAAACTTTAATACTCCACTCATTCTTTTGTTTTTGTCAAGTTGTATGTGATCCTCTAGGCTTGACCTAAGGCTTGAGAAACTGCGATCTAGGGGCATCTAATCCATCAATGTCACCCGGGGATCGCACCCAGCCTGGGCCACACCAGGCCTAAGCTGACTCGATTTTTTAGCATGTATTCTCATCCTAGCATAGGGAACAACCACCCCCCGTGAGGTTTGATCCTGGGTCTCCTTACTAACGAGGCCCATCCTCAACCAGTTGTGCTAGTGGGACTTGACCTTTTTTTGGTAAGTTTAGTTGGAGTACATCTTCATCATGTCCGATATATCACCTTATTCGGGGCAGGGAATTGAATCGGTGACTTCACATCAAGGAATGCCTTAACATAGCACTCGATCACCATCTATCCAAGACCCATGGATAATATTCCACTCATTCTTAATTTCACACACTCCATGTTACATTTTTAAATTGGTTTTCCACCTTTTTTATACACGCATAGAGTTTCAAACTTATTCCATACTTTATGGTATAATAATAAGGAAAGTTTAAATAATTTTCAATTTTTCCCAAAATTCGTTTTATGATGTCATAATAATGAAGATGACATAAACCAGTTAATTAGCCACTATTATTTCAAAATTAAATTGTATACCTCTACGTTCACTCCAACGTTCTTTAATAAACTTTTATTTTGAAATTTTCACCCTTTTTTATCCATTCTTTCTCTCATGTACGATTCAAGCCTTGGTTTTTTCTCCTCAATCGATGCAATGCATATGGCTATTCAATTAAAAGGATCATGTTCTTCATCACAAGGCTCTTCTCGACACTTTTATCCAACAACATTAAATTCCTTGAAAACATTTGAAATGTCTTCAATCCTTATGGACAACTCCTCCTAGCATCGACCAATCTTGATTAGCGATCTCATTTATAACACTTCCCCATAACATGGCGTCCTTTCATACAATATGGCTATATGCAACTTCTCTCTAAGACACACAGGAAATTTTCCAGCTTTGTCATCCATAAATTTATCTACGCAACTCTGGAATCAAACTTCAACATCATCAAGTCTTCACAGAAGGGGCTATCCCACGCAGTACACAATTCAAAGCTTGTTTCACTTACCACTAATATACCATCCAACTCGTTGCATCGTCAAAATTACAATGATTTTCCTTTTTATGAGCAGGCTTTCATATTTTTCATGGAAGCTTTACAAATGGCAGGACCTACGTATACTTGAACCAAATCCTCCAGACACTATCAAAATCAAGGTGCTATTAAATTCATGCTTAAACAAATCCTCACGCTACAATACATTCACTGCTACTAAGAAAATGATGCTCGACTCTCCTTGCCAAATTGAAGAATTCAAACTCTCTTACTCGACAGATGGAGAGAAATATTAGGAAGAAATTCATGTACATTTGTAACCTTAAGACATTGGAAAAATGGAAATTGATTTAGGGATTCAAAGTGAAACTTTAGCTGCTCCAGTTGGCATGATTAAAACCCTAATGGGAAAATGAATAAGTGAAAATCGAAGTTTGGGTAGCCATTCAGTTAAATTATAGTGTGACTTAAAAAGTATGAGAACTATCGATTCACAAGCAAAAGATCTAAACCATTAATTCCACCAACAATTCATGCGGCTCCAGCAAATATTCTAATATTTCTCCTCAACAATCATATGGACTTCATAGGCTCTACATTCACTTAAGTAATATGCTCTTCACAAGCTTGAAATTTCAATTACGGTGGGGATCATATGTAGGCAAGCTTCCACACATCTCTTTTAAAAAACTATCACACAACTAGGGTAATTCTAGCAGTGGTAATTGGTCTACAGTCGTCGACATTCTCACGGCCTCTTCTTGAACTCTAGCGCCAACTCAGTTCTAGAGCTCCATAACACACTCAACTGGATTCTTCTCCATGCGTAAGACACATCACAACAATCAATTTGTCAGATTTACAACACTCCCATAGCTTTGATACCAAAAAATTGACGCATGTTAACTAACCATAGGTCCTTACACTTAATAATCATTCACACACAATATAAAATTGAAAACCAAACACAACAATAATGCATATAAACTCTCAAATGATTAATTAATAAAAAAAAAATTATAGGAGAACTATAGGCCCAATGATTGGCCTCTCATTCCACTCACTCACTCACACACTTCTACTTACTTACATGCCTCATGGGCTCACCTCAATTTATACAAATGGATTAGAACCCAAGGTAGGTCCTAGATCCCTAAATTAACTCCCAAAATATCTCCCATAATCCATAAAATCTTTCATCTAATCCCTTATCCCTAGATAAGAGTCAACTATCCCTTAAATCTCTCAAACCTTTCAAAATACTCTCGAATCTTCTCCTATTTACAAGAATTGTCATTTTCTCCTAAAACTATAGGAAAATAAAATAATTAATTAAATCCTAGCTTTGTAAACTAACTCCCATAGTAAACAGTAAACCCTAGGTTAGATGCACCTGCATCAGGTATCATAGGAAACTTAGTGGGAATAATCGACCACCATGGCGAATGAGTGATGGGGTCGTTAATAAGTCGAGTTAAGTCAGGAAATTCAATAGTATCCACAAATGGAAACTGTGTATTAAAGTCCAGAGGAGGATGACCTGGGTAAGAAGGAATAGCCTAAGCAATGGGTACTTACATGCGTGGATAAGGAGGGTTCTGATAATAAGGAAATTGGTTACCAAGATATGGAGGATTTTGATAACTATCATACAAGTGAGTTTGTTGCCCAGCCCCAAGATGTCGATAATGTTGTTGGAATGGTTGGGTCTGTATTTGTTGGCCTTGAAAAGGCACATGATGAGGTCCATACTATTTCCCAATAGAGGTTTGTATTGTGCCCTAGTATGGTGGGTTCAGTTGAGACTATGCCAAATTTTAAAGAATTTGACCTATCGAAACTTGAGGAGTACCTTGCGCAAGTGATTGAGAAGATGAGGCACCTTGTACAATTTGATTAAGTGGTACCGGGGAAGAACCAGATACCACTGGAATAGGCTATAAAGGTTGGCTCAGATGTATTTGATATTTTTGAGGTGTTGATGGATAAATAGGAATTTGCGATGAAGATGGTGCATTTTAAGGATTCAACAATCGATCCCAAAATGAACTAGGTTGAATGGGTAAAGTAGGTATCCAAACACTGGTATCAATTTTAGGATAAAATGGACTATAATTAGGCTTGTTATCACTCAGTAATTTCTCCAGGTTCAAAAGAAATAGTCTGAGGTAACCACAAACCAATCTTTTAGGTACAGAATCTAGCCAATCTATACCCAAAGAGGGCTCTCTCTGTAAAATTTAGCTTTGTTTTAGAATATATTAAGCTATTTATAAAGTTCAGGGGTTTTGTTTGAATTTGGGTGGTGGAATTCGATAACTGAGGGCAAGATTGAGTATTTCATGCAATTGGGTTATGGAGTCAAAAAGATGGCTTCACTGGATTAAGTTTATCAACAAAAGATGGTTTTACAGAGCAAGATAATCAAACAGAGAAAAATTTTAGATCTAAAGTGAATGGAATTGATTTAAATGGATGAAAGGCAATTAAGAATCTTTCAACAATTCATAAGAGGGAAAATTGAGTGATTATTAACAAAGAGCAATTAAGTATTCTTTATTAAATAACCAAAATGCTTAAACTAGAAAAACAGGAGCAATTAAGAATTCCTTGTTTAAAACCAGTTTAGAAGAAAACATTTAGAAAAATAATGATTAAAATCAGATTACACTTAAGTACCTTCTGATTTACTCCTTTTCATTAATCATTCAGAAATGAAACACAGTGATATAATAAACAAATATAAAGACTTTAAAACACAAGGAAAAGATGACTTATTGATCTGTAGTTTGACACATGAATCCTGTAAAAAGTCTTTCGCTTTAATTCATCATCCAGCTTAGCCACAAAAAATTTCTCCAATAGCACTTTATTCCAAAATAGTCAATGTTACAGCAAAGTCTAAGAATCCACCTTCAATACTCCAATTGAGGGAGTATTTATACAAATTCTAAACTAAAATATCTTGAAAAAATATCAAGATTGGTTCACAAATCTCTCCAACTATTTTACATAAATAGAACTTAAGTAAAGGAAACTCAAACTAATGCATCTATTTGGCACTATTTCTTATGGATAGGTGATGAAAAAGAGGAGAATTCGAATTTGATCCAACTCTTATTTGATGATGAGGCATCCAAATCACTAACTGCTTCCTTTCTTTGTGCATTCTGCTCCAACAATTCTGCAAACTTGGGGTCCAATGATATCTTTGTATTTCTAAATCCGTAATAGATATGTAAAATTTGAAAGAGGTTATTGTGGATTAATATGTTGGTGAGATAAACCTCTTTTAGTTTCCTAACATTCCTCTCCAGCTGTGCACAATAGGCTCTGTAAAAATATGTATAAAATAGAGTTTTACAGAGTCTGAAAAATAGCCTGTAAAGATGTGCATGTATCTCTCATTCTGAAATCACTGTACAAAAAATGAGATAGATTTTTGTAGATAGGTCTCTTAGGAACAAAAACCTCCTTCAGTTTTGTATGATGTATTTCGGATTGGCCACAATATTCTCTGCAAAATGATGACTTAAACTGGAATTTTTTGCAAAAAGTGCTTTCCACCATTGTTTAATATTTCCAAAACCATAATAGCTTTTAGAAAAGTGAGAGATTTTTTCATAGATGGTCCTCTTAAGAACATAAACCTCCTTCATTTTTGCAAAATTCATCTTGGATTGATCACAATAGTTTCTGCAAAACTATGACTTAAACAGGAAATTTCTGAAGAATGTACCATTTTTGCTCTAATTTCATCTTTTAACCTTAAACTTCTTTTGACTGTTTTTCACTTTTAATTTGGATAAAATTCATTGTGGCTGGTGAAATTGTTTTCATCTTTGTTTAACCATTAATATTTTCATGTTTATTTTCACTGTTTACTGTTTACTTTTTACTTTTTACCGCTCTATTTTTTATCTGTCTTCACTTTGTCATGAACTTGTATGTTCTGTTTTGTAACTGTCTTCCCTGCTGTTTATCTTCATGCTAGCTGATTTAATTGACTTTGTCTTCAATATGATACTCTTTAATCCTGATACTCTTTGATTGTTCTTTACTGTGTCCTTTTACCTTCAATGTGTAGTTTAGGTTTTTACTGTCTGTTTCAACAGTAAATCGTTTAATATCCTGTTTCCTTTGCTTGTTTTTCAATTGTATGTTTTATCTTCCATCTCTGTTTGAATAGATTTAATAAGACTCTTGGAGTAAACAAGTCTTATGACTAGTATTAAGACTGTTTATCCAAGGATGTGGTCTTCTGATCACCTGTAAAACAAAAAAAATTGTTAAGAAAGCATTGGTTTGCAGGGGAGGTCGAAAAGGTTTAATTTGATGTTGAGAGGTCTGTGGAGTGAATCTAGAATGATTTTTGGGAGGTAAACCATGCTCGAATTGGTTAATAGAGGCTTCAGGTGGCGCAGCTGAGTTACAAAGGGTTTTACTGCACAATCAGGCGAAAATGAGCAACACTAGGGTGTTTGTGTTTAAACGGGTAAACGGTTGATATTGGCGGGTAAGCTTTGAATGAATAGTGGACAGATGGTGCTGACTTGACAATGTGAAGTTTTGTCGTTAGTGGGAGGCGGTAAGCGATATGCGATCACACCGCTTTTGGGGAAAGGTGGTTTTGGGCGAAGGGCGAGCGATTCCATACGATGAACAATGCATGGCGCGGTACTGTTCAGAAAACCACTTGGCTATCGCGCGTTATTGTTCGGACGAGGATGGATAGCAATATTGATATCAACCATAAATCTGAGATTTGTTGATTGAATGGTGGTCGGGGTTACGAGATGACGAAAAGATAACGAGTGGGCCCAATCTAATTTATTTTGAATTAATTGCATCGGGGGTGATTTGATTGGCGGATTCAAGTTATTAATTAATCATGAGGATTAGTTAACCCTTATTGATATGGCAGAGAAATGCGCTCACGATTAATCAAAGATTTGACTAATTAATCATGATTAATACATTAATATGGTTATTTTTCAACCAAAGGGGCGGGATATTATTATTTGGGAATTTTATTATTAAAATAATATGGGAAAAGGGGAATTTACAAGGATTTAAATAATAAAATTAGAATTTAATATGAAAAAATGAAAGAAGCGCTAAGTGTAAACAATAGGTTAATGTTTTTAACTTATGCTTTTATGAGGAGGGTTTTTATGCGAAATATTACATGATTTTTCCTAAAGGAAAAGATTTTTTAGAGGTGAATGAATGTTATGATAAATGCTTTTAAGTGTTTAGGCTTTTCCAATTATTGGGCCGAGGGTCCGGTCCCTCCAAAAGTCAAGGAAATGCCTTGAGCCCCTTTAATCTTCAAATACCTTAGTACTTAGGGGAAATTAGTGAAATGTTTAGGGAAAAATGAGAAGGGAAGTTAATAATTTGACTTTGCATTGCTTGAAATTCTTCCTGTGTATTGTCTGCCTTTGCACTTGTGATGAAAGTATAAATTTTAACACATCTAAAGCCATTATTCATCACATGTAATTATGCAACATCATCTACCTACCCTGCCTACTTTACCCTACCATTTTTTATTCTTTATTAGGGTGCACTTAAACTGGCAAACCCTTATCACACTTTTTCTTTTACATATGGAAATCTATCTAATTCTAACCTTATTACATCCAAGGGCTCAGATTAAACTGTTGAGCTCCTTTTATTTACTCTACCTGTCTACTTATCTTCCAAGATTAAACAGTTTGGTTAGATTTTATTCTCTATTTCTAAAACATAAAAAAATGAACTAGCCAAGCTTAAACTATTTGACTATTCATCAATTGTGGCATAAAATACATGTTGCACACAATTTTATTTATTACAAAAGAGCAAAAAAGTAGTGGCATTTAGGCTTGCACACTTTCCTTGGCCTTTCTTTTGGTGGGGTTCATTTTCTTTCATTTTTTTGGCCATTTTATTCTTTTCACCCTTTGATTTTTCTTTTAGGGTATACCCTCTTTAAATTTTTTAAATTTTTTGATTTTTTGAGAATATGGAAAACATTTGCAACAAGAAAAAGGTATGAACATATTACATAGTTCATCAAGTCAATCATGACATATGACACCTATTGGTATAGGAGTCTAACAAGGCAGATTACCATATTGAGGCATATCAACAGCAGGTTGCCCCCCTGCAAAAGGAGGAGAGGATGATGGAGGAAACTGTGATCCACATGGAAATTACCCAACATAGGGAGATTTAGGTTGTTGAGGGTAGATTTGTCCACTGATATAAGGACCAAATTGCTGCTTTATTGTAGGTGTAGCGAGATGAAGAGGAGTAGACTGTGTGGCATTCATAAAATTAGTACCAACCATTATTCCTGAATTAGATGACATGGGAGATGTTAAAGGACTGGAATCTGCACCAGAAAAGGTACCGGATAATGACTGATAACCAGGGGGGACGAACAGACCAACATACAAATGAGTTTCTAGTGATGTCGTGAACATAGATGAGGAAGTGACACTTGATGTCTCAACCATAGTGGTGGACAAGGGTTGGGAGTTCGAATTAGTTCCAGTCATGGTTGACAATCGCAATGAATATTTTCATGAGATATTCATGGATAGGCCCAAATAATGAGGTAAAGGAGATTGTGTCGGCATTTGAAGAGGTGTAAAAGGCTCAGTTTGATAAAATGAAGTCCTTCCCAATGAACAGGAGTAGAAGAGGCTCTTCTTGAGGGATATCTTCAATACTCGAAAGTTTGTATGGAAGAGGTTTTCCATTGGGTCCAAGATATATTGGCTTTGTCTGAGGCAACGAAAGAGCAGAGGAAGGTCCTGAAAAATCAAGCGAAGATGGTTGAGGCTCCTCAAGTTCAAAAACCTCAGGAAACAAAGTGTTTGACTCAGGAAGGTCATGTTCAATGACCTCAACTAACAAAGTTTCAAGGAATTTTGTTTCAATTGTGTCAGTGTCACCAACATGAGTGGATGTAATATCGGGTTTAGAACACAAAGGGACAGATTATTTGGCATATCAATATCAAGAGGAGGGCCAAAAGTAGTGCATGAAGTTCCTGATTCGGTAGTTTTCATTTTCTTATGTTTTTCATGTCATTTAGGAGTATCTTCTATAGGAAGAGGAGGCTTATTTTTCATTCTACATGAACGATGGGGAGGGGGATTGTTGGATCAATTGTATTAACACAAAAAGAAATAAATCAAAAAGAGGGTAATCTAGGCATAAAGGATTATCAAGCAACCATGAACTGCAATATACACCTTGGCGAACCAAGGACTTAACGTACGACATCCAATCTCCCCGAATGTTGTATTCAGTGTATCACGGTATACAAGGCAGCAGACTCAGTTACCTATGGATGGATAGTAACTTATTGGGGACTCCCAAAATATACTCGATGGTATGTGGGAGTTCAATTCATAGTAGTGTTGTCTAATGCGTAGCCATTTGATGAGAGTGTTCCCATATACTTTTCATGTGTGGTGTTATCACTCTATAATTTTTGAGGTTATGGAAGAAATCACATAGGAAACATCAAAACCACTTTTAAGTCTAGAACCTAGCCCTTCTAAACTCAGAGAGGGATCTCTCTGTCTAATATAGCTTTTTTTTTAGGCTAGTTATGATTGTGCAATTTGTTTTTTTGATTTGTTTGTAATTTATTTGATTATTTTGGTTGATTGAATGCTTATACTTCCAATGGGCTATGGAGTCTATAAAATAAACATGGATCTATATCAAATTTTAAAGGATTTTCACGGGGCAAGATAGGTGAACTAGTTGGATCTTTAAAATTTAAAATGATATGGAACAGAGGAAAAAGAAAGATTCAGTTAAAACTAAAGAGCAATTAAGAATTCCTTAGTTTGACTTCAGAAGAAAACATTAAAATTACTTACAGCTAGAACAAGGTGTATATTTCAACAAATCTTGTTTGCCACCGTTTTTGTAATGTGTTTTGTCAATTTAATGTCTTAAATTGCCTGCATTAATTATCAACCGAGGTTTGCAAACTGTTGAAGTGTGATGCACTGTATGTGCTTAGTTAACCTACTTCTTACTTCATTGTTTGTTGTTTTTGGGGGGTTTATGTTTTTTGATGTCTAAGAATGTTCAATCTAAAACTATAAAAAGGTTTTAAATAAATCTATTGAATTTTAAGAAGGAAGAAAAGGAAGTGTTCCTAAGTTAATCTAATTTTCATAAAAATAAACCAAAAATTGTTGGCTACTTAGAACCTAATATGGAAAATAGAGCATCTATCTTATCTTATCATTAGTCCTATTCCATGGATCTAATTCTAAAAACTAAGATTGAAATTGCAGTGTTTGTCTTAAGTAAAAGCAGAAAATGAAAACAATTAATGTACTTCTGGTTACTCCAACATGCAATTATGAAGTATGACCTTCTTGAGATAATGTGTAAGCAACTTTCTGTACTTTAACTTATAATTTCCTAGAACAATAAGAAAATGATGCAAATGAAAACATGTAATGTATATTTAGCTACTCCAACATTGAATTATGAAGTGTGATCTTCTTGAGATGGTGTTAAGTAACTAATTATACCTAATGATCTAGAAAACCAAGTAAAGTATGCAGAAGGTAACTCAGTAATCGCATTCATTAAACATTCAATCATTCAGCCTTAAAATATGATTAATTCAATCCCTTGGAATGAACTTTAGGAATATTAGTGATGCAACTAAGTGAGGATCTGAAAGAAAAATGTGAAAGCATGTAAACTCATTGTAAACAATTAATGTATATTTGACTTTCTGCAACATTCAATGTGAAGTATTACCCTCTTGAGGTGTTGTGTGAGAAGCCAATTATGTCTTCATTTCTAAGTTCCTAGGAAGCAAATAAAAATGTACAGAGTAAATTCAATCACTGTATGAATTAGACATTCAACCATTTATTTTAGGATCATCATCTTGAAATGGATTTTGAAAACATCCATCGACACAGTTAATTGACAATTTTGTTTTAAGAAAATGAATGACAAAAAGTAACGAAACTAGGAAACTGTGTATTCTTATTACTTCAATCTTAATTCGATTTGAAAACAGAGTTATCTATCTTCACGAAATGTCTTAGAAGAACAAGGCTGCACAATTTTGATTTAATGTTATGCTGTTGATAAAAAACTGGAATGAAACATTAATCTAATTAGAAAACAAATTTGCTAAAAACAGAGAAATGGAAATTGAACTAAAAACAACAAATGAAAATCCTCCTCCAGTGCAGGGGCCCTCTACAACTAATTCAGCTGAACTGCTAGCTAGTTAAGGGTGCACTTAAACAATCATTGGCAACAAGAACTTTTTATTATGATAAAATGAAGTCTTCATATAGAGTATCAGCAAAAATCTTAAAATTAACACTTAATTTCAGAACTTTCTTCTCGGTTCTATTCAACCGATATTTAAAGGAAAATAACATAATTGTTTATGAGATAAACTTGCTACAGGTGACTAATTTGAATTAGAATTGCAATAGGATTGTTTGACTCTTGATTTGCTACGATAGAGAAAATCAAGAGTCTTGCTGCTTTCGGATAACGTACTTTGACCACACCTTTGACCGTGATCTTAGGCCTTCTTTTCTGTCGATCTTGACTGAGTGAATAGGATAAAATCCATGTGGAGATGATTCTAAAAATGCCCATGTGGCCAAATTCTTCATTTGACACCTAGAACCTGTCAGATCATGGGAGTAGCTACGAAATCCATGGTTAGATGCAGAATAGGCTGCGCTCTGTAGCTAAATTGCAAAAATCTATTCAAATAGCGAGAACATGAAAATATAATATGGTAATCATTTTAGTGCATTCCTTAAGACAAAACCTAGTATTTATCATTGATTGGGGTCTGTGATCTTATGAGAAAGTGAGAGAAAAAGGTGATAAAAGTTGTTAAAGAGAAGGTAATTATGAGGTTCAACATACCCCCACTACAAAATCATTGCATGTCCTCATGCAATTTGCCAAGAATGTGAGTTCTCCTTTCTCATTGCATTTGCTCAAACACTTCTGCTAGCACATCCAATTTCCTTCTTTTGTTTATCTTTGAAGTGAATTTCATCCTGGGCCTCCTCATAAGAAGCTTATACTTGAGGTTAATGACTGCTCTATGTAGTAACTTATTCTTTCTTTTCAATTTCTTGTTTTTCTTATACCATAGTCCTAGCTGCAGAATGGTATTGTCATGAATTACCTTGTCCAACTTGTTTTGTTGCTTCAAGGTCTCATTCTCCTGTTTGATATGTCTGTTCAATATCTCTAGTTCATAAATATCATGTTTGAGAGCATCAACTAGAGGTTCTTGTGGATTGACAGAAGGTTTTGGGTTCATTGATGCACTTCTCTTCTCCAATGATTCTACATAATCACATATTTTTTGTTGTATTGGGTCTATGACTGGAGATCTTATGTTGGGGATACCTTCAAAATGATGAATAGGATAATTTTGAGGACTGTGTGCAAGAGAAATGTTAAAAGGAGATGGTATTGAGGTTTCCTCGTCTAAATTTATAAGCTCTGTCCCTTTTGATAATGTTTTCTTCATAGAACCTCGGAGTCTAGAGCTCCTTCTCGGTTGTGGAGGACTTACATTCTCCTTAATTGTAACCTTACTCATCTTTCTTATCTTACCCATTGTCTTGATTTTCTTTCTGATTTCTGTCAATTCTTCAGAGATTAGCTTTCCATCATTCTTCTGTAATGAAGATTTAGGTCTGTTTTCAACATTTATATCAGTCTTCCTTCTTCTGCTTCTTCTGAAATTATCTTCTTTAGGTGACTGGTGCTTCTTGAAAATGGTTTCTAATAAGGAAATCCTCCCAGGTATCTCCTATGCTTTTTAAATGAAACTCAATCAGTATCTTTACCAACCCATGATGATGCATGGTGGTGTCTATGAACTGTATTCTCTTTTGCACATTTGAGGCCATCCTTTTTTAACTATTTAGTAGAAATAAAGGAAGATTGATTTCACCATTTTCTAAGAAATTCATCAGTAAACGGATATGGTAGACATACATGCAACCAAACCTTCCTTCACAAGTGATAATTTTTTGTAAAACCAAGAGCATGTTCCTCCATTTACTTTTAAGAATTGAACTGGAGATACCTTTTCTAAAAACAGAGACATCCATACCTCGGTTTTTTAGTATTAATTTCTATGATTCATTGTGGAACTCCTTGTTTTTTAACCATCTTTCACCATGCCTTGGAAGTTATGTAGCCTTGGCCATGAATGACTTAGACACCGCAAAATTTATATCTCCAATTTCTACTTTGGTGCCATCAAAATACCGAGCAAGTAATTTTGTAATCTCCTTGTGAAAACCATTGAATTTCTCTATTAACTTAAGCCATCTAGATTTCTGAAACAATTCTTTGATCCGTGGGTATCCTTCCATGTACTTTTCTCCCACCAGTTCTGATCTGACAATTAGCCCTATCCTTCTACTATGCAGAATTCTCAACCTTCAAAATTACCCTTCTGTTTTATGAAATGAATTGGTTGCGAATCTGATGAAAGGTTATTGAGGGTTTTTAGGAATAAATAGATGGTAGGGGTTTTGGAGAGACGTAGACAAGTATGTCACATCATAGGTCATCACCGTTAATCATCAACGAGGGAGTTAATTATGGACCGTTATGCAACTTAATACGGAGGATGTGGTTGATATGTAGTATGATAGAGATTGCAATCAAATCAAATGATAATTTGTCAAGGAAACATATGAATGTCCATATTATACATGTTTTATGTTTTAACCTTGCTATTTAAAATAAATTTTTGCACTTTACCTTTTAGAACTTAACCTTTTCGTTTGTTGGTTTCTTTGGTGTTGATCCTTAGGTACCATTTTAGCATGTTGGTTTTCAAAACATAATCCTTCAATTCCTTGCAATCATCATGTGTCAGAACTGTTGAATAAGATGTGGTTGCAAAATTGAATCAGCTACAGAATACAGTCAGCTGCAGAATGTACTGTGTAAAAAGAATGAAGTATGGCTATGGAATATGAATGTGAGACGAAATGGAAGTGAAATATGACTGTGAAATGGAATGACTTGTGAAATTAAAGTGGAGTGAGATGGAATGAAATTGTAAAATGAAATGAATTTTCAGATTATGAACTGCAATGAATGTAGTTTTGTGTCACTACTTATGACAGAAAAGAAAATGGAAAATATAGGATGTCAGAAATCTCTGATTTTTACCCTGTATTTTCTGTATAAGTATGCCAATCATTGATTGGTTTTCATACTTATACACTTTATTTTTTTATGTTGTTTTCTTTTTATTTATTTATTTTTATTTTTATTTTTATGTATGTAGGAAAAATGGGAGAATTCTTCTTCACTAAATTCATATCAATATTACCTTGGAAAATCTTGACAAACTCTTCTTTTAAAAGTGGTTTATGATATACTTTCAACCGATGACCATTCACAAGAAGAGGTATATTTTCTTCATCTATTGTCCTTATCTTCAATACTCCATTATCAAATACTTTTTCAATCTCATATGGCCCAAGCTAATGAGTCTGAAACTTTCTTTGAAAATCTTTGAATTTTGAATCGAACAAAAGTGTCCAATCCCCTGCTTAAAACTTCTTCTCCTTGATATGCTTATCATGTCATTTAGCCCTCTGTTGCTGGACTATACTGGTTCTTTGAACTGCATATTGCCCGATTTCATCAAGCTCATTGAGTTGCTCCAATCTATGTTTCTGTGCTTTTGATAAATTAAGTCCCAATTGGACTGTCATCTTGAAGGTTCGAATCTGAAACTCTATAGGGAACATGACTTGATTTCCATAAACAAGTTCATGGGGAATATGTCTTATTGTATTCCTCCATTTAGTTATGTAGGCCCATAAGGCTTCAGGAAGCCTTTCTGCCCAATCTCTTCTGTGTAGATGTACAGCCTTAGTGAGAATTCCTTCATTCACTTTATTGGTAGATTCAACTTGACCATTTTCTTGTGGATGATAAGGAGTAGATTTTCTGTGTTTAATCTTGTAATATTCCACGAGCCTTTTCACCAACTTGGATGTAAAATGGGTTCCTTGAACTGTCACAATTTCTCTTGGAACACCAAAACGAGTGAAGACATCCTCAAAAAGAAAATTAACTAAAGATCTTTCATTAGCAAAAGGTAATGCTTTAGCCTCTACCCATTTAGCGACATAATCAATGCATACCAAAATATACTTATTTTGTTTAGATGGTGGATTGATAGGTCCAACAAAATCCAAGGCCCATTTTTCAAAAGGTTCAATGAGTACCTAAGGTTATAATGGAATTTCATTTGAAGGAGAAGGTTTCCCTACCCTTTGGCAATTGTCACGCCTTTTGACATATTCTTTGGCATCTCTGAAGATGGATGGCCAATAATATCCTAAATGAAGGATTTTATAGGTTGTCCTCTTGTCATCAAAGTGTCCACCACAAGGTTCATCATGACATGCTTTAATAATTTCAAGCATTTCATCTTCTTGAACACATCTTCTGATAATGAGATCTGGACCTCTCTTATACAATTCATTAGTAATCCATGAGTATCTTGCACTTATTTGAATGATTTTTCTTTTCTCTCTAGTAAGCAAATGTGAAGGTAATTTTCCTATAACTAAGTAATTGGCAATATCTGCAAACCAAGGAGTCTGAGTAGTTATTGCAAAAAGATATTCATCCGGAAATTTATCTTCAACTGGAGTGTCATCTTTGATATTTTGAATTCTAGACAAGAAATTAGCAACTGTGTTTTGTTTTCCAGGTCGGTCTAGAACAGTAATGTTGAATTCTTTCAGGAGTAATAACCATCTTATAACTCTTCCATTAGTAATAGATTTATTCATTAAGTATCTAATTGCAGAGTGATCTATATGAACAAAAGTTTCATAGCCTGTTATATAATGTATGAATTTGTTGATAGCATGAACAATAGCTAAGAATTCCTTTTCAGTTACAGTGTAATTTAACTCTGTGGGAGTCAAATTCTTGCTTGTGTAATAGATGGCATAGGGGATCAAATATTTTTGTCCTAATACAGCTCCTAGAGTTGTATTTGAAGCATCTGTTGAAATGTGAAAATATAGTTTCCAATTTGGACCTCTTAAGATGGGTGCTTCAGAAATTTTTTCTTTTAAAGTCTCAAATTCTAACTGGCAATCAAAATTCCAACTGAATTCACAATCTTTGGTGAGTAGTTTGAAGAGTGGAGATGTTATTTTGGTGAAATTTTCTATAAATATTCTATAATATCCTGTGAATTCTAGAAAACTTCTAACATCCTTTTGGAAACTTGAAATTGATAGTTTGGAGATGACTTCAACTTTATATTTATCAACTTTAATTCCATCTCCTTAAATGTGACGTCCTAAAACAATCCCTTCTGTAAACATCATGAAACATTTTTCATGGCTTAGTGAAAGGTTTGCTTCCTTACATCTTTTAAGAACCTTTTCCAAATTTTCTAAAGCTTCTTCAAATGTATTACCATAAACTGTAAAATCATCCATATACACCTCTACACAATAATGTATTAGATCAGAAAAAATTCCTAGTACTGCCCTTTGGAATGTTGCAGGTGCATTGCACAATCCAAAAGGAAGTACTCAGTAGGCATAAGTCCCCCATGGACAGGTGAATGTGGTCTTATCTTGATCTTTAGGTGCTACCTGAATTTGATTGTAACCACTAAAACCATCCAGGAATGAGAAATAATTTTTACCTACTAATGTATCCAACACTTGATCTATAAAAGGTAAAGGAAAATAATCTTTTAGGGTAGTTTTATTCAATTCTTGATAATCAATGCATACCCTCCATTTACCATTCTTTTTAGGCACAATCACTAAAGGGGAAACCCACTGACTGACTGAAATTGGGTAAATGAATTTTACATTCAACAACTTTTGCAACTCCTCTTTCACAATTTCCCTAAGATTTGGATTCATCCTTCTTTGAGGTTGTCTGATAGGTTTATAATTTTCCTCAATGTAGATGCGATGTATGCAAGTATTAGGACTAATTCCTTTCATGTCAGTGGATTCCCATGCATATGCAGAAGAATGTTGTTGTAATGTTTTGATTAGCTTTTCCTGTTGTAATTTTTCCAAGTTATTGTTTATGTTTAAAGTTTTCCCTGGAAAGATTTCAATTGTAAAGCTACCAAACTCTTCCATAGAATAAAGAGACATCTGCCTAGATGACAAATATTCAATATTGGATTTTTCTTGAAATTGATCATGTTCATATTCTGGGGATGATTCAAAATTTTCTATTGAATTTAAGATTTGACTACCTTCACCAAGGGTTGAAATAGTAAAGAGAGGTTGTATATCATTTTCATCATCAATCCATTCTTTGTCATCTATCTCTGTGATTGTTCTTGCTGGATGATATAGAGTGATTTTCTTAGTTGAGTTACCATCAAAAATATGCATGTCACCAGATCTACAGCTAAAGAAAGCATCAGCTATAGCCAACCAAGGTCTTCCTAATATAAGTGGATGTCCTCATAGATTGTTCTTAGGGGTTAAAATCATAAAATCAACAGGGTAATCCCAAGAATCTAAGGACATTGAAATATTTTCTAACACACCATCTGGCTTGATTACAGATCTATCTTCCAATTGCAGTAATGTAGTTGTGTAAAGAAGATTAGGAAGCTTGAGCTGTTCCATGGTTTTTTTTGCTCATGATGTTTATTGTTGCTCATAATTCAATTAATGTATTTTGAATTTCAACTCCATTGATATTTGTTTTTACAACTGGACTTCTTGGATCTAAATATTTTTGAATGGTAATTTTTCTCATCATTATGTCTGTTATTTTTCCTATAAGTTGAATTCTTTTTATTTCTTTTGTTTTTCTTCCTGGTATATTCATACTCAACTCCTTTATTGTTTTAGATAGAATTGGAATCATCTTAATGGCTTGTAAAAAAGGGATTTTGATACGAACATTTTTCAATTCATCTAGAAAACCATAATTAAGCAACATAATATGTTTTTCTACCCCTCTATCAACTTGTAATCTTTCAGGAAAAGGAGGTGTAGAAGTAGATACTGATGGTTTCCCTATGATGGGAGTCAATTTTATTGGTTCTTTTTGTTTTTCATTTTCAGAATTTTGGTTTTGAAGAGATGTTCCTTCTTCAAAACTTTTATTGGGCTGTGGAGAATCTTCCTCAGAATTGTCTTGTTCTTGAATGACTACAGAAGGCTTTTTCTTTTCTAATATCCTACTAGATCTAAGTTGGACATCATTAAGATCTATAGGAGTAATCATGTAGGTTGGAAATTGTTTTCCTTCTATCATATAGGTATTCTGAGGAATTTTAGTGTTGGGGTTTGGTAATGGTTGGGCAGGTAGTTGATTTGGTCTCTAAGGGAATGGTAGTGAGAGTTGCGGATATTGGTTTTGGTTTTGGAGTTGGGGTTGTTGATTTTGTTGAGGTATTTGTTGGGGAGGATAATTTGGATATGATGGAGGATATTGATAGTATTGAGAGAATCTTCCATGGGGATTTTGCATTCCTTAAGCCTAAGGTTGAGATTGAGATTGAGATTGAGACCAAGGTTGCTGCCAAGAATTATAGTTTGGTGGGGGTTGAGTATACATTTGGTTATTAAAACCTTGAGTTTGTGGCCCTTGCCATGGTCTACTAGAGACAAAACAAAGAGATTTTGTTGGATTTGAAGTTGTTTCTTCTTTAAAAACAGCCTTAAGACCAGGAATTGAGGGACAACTCTTAGTCTCATGATTTTCTAAACAAATCATACAGGTCTCTATGACTTTTGCATCAAGAGGACATTCTCTTAAAGCATGCTTCTTTCTGCATTTGGGACAGAAAATAGCTAAAGCATCAGTCTCGGCTTTCTGCTTGTTTTGTAGCTTAAGGGTGTCTATCTGTTCACTAAGACTCCCTAAAATTTCTATTTTAAATTCATAAAGTAGGTTTCCAATTTCTGCTCTACTCATTGTTCCAGTTGCAGATCTATTTACCCTAGCAAGAGAAGGATCTCTTGGACCTTTCCTAGTTTTTTATTTTTCTCTTGAGAGATGAATACATAATTCCCCAATGTCAGGTAATGGGAGTTGAGAGATGTCCTCCTTCCCCATCATGTTAAGGATGTCTATCCACTCATCTCTAATGGCTTTCAACAAAAGAGCTTTTAAAGTGTCTTGATCTAAATTATCCAATTTTGCTCTTTTTATGTTATAGTTGAATCTTTCAGTTAAATCCTCCAAATTTTCATCCTCTCTTTGCATCATTTTAAACACTTCATCCTTATGATTAATAGGTATGCAATAATCCAAATACCTTATTAAAAATTCTCTCTTCATATCATTTCATGTTCTGATAGATAGAGTGATTAGACTCATGAACCATTTTAGAGTTTCTCCTTTCAATGTTGAAGGAAACAATTTGAGTTTTTGAGAGTCTTGTAAATAGTCATAACTTCTACACAAGACTTCAAATTCAAACAAAAGGGTTTTAGGGTCTTCACTTTTCAATCCATGAAAGTTTGGGAGGACAGAAGGTGAGATATTTTTCATGGTGGCATTTGTATCTTCATCAACTATAGGGAATCCAAAAGAACTCTCAACTACCCTATTTCTTCTGCCTCCTTCTACATTTCCTCTACCTCTTCCTCTATCTCCTCCTTTACCTCTAACTCTATCTCCTCCTCCAAATATTACGTTTTCTCCATTTATAATTTATCCTTCTCCTTCCCCTTATTCTCCTCTTCTTGCCATTATAGATTCTTCAGAGATGATATAAGAGTCAACTTGTAAGGTTAATTGTTCTTCCTTTGGTTCTTCTATTAATGGTATATTGAAGAAAAGTTCTTCCTCTTCCTCTCCACTAGGAATTTCTAACTCTTAAGCTAAAATGTGTTCTCCTGTAGAGGTGAAAAGGTTACTCCTTCTGTTAGAGACCTAGGATCTTCTTCCTCTAAGGCTGCCTCAGTGGATGAAGTAGGAGATCCTCCTAATTGGATTTCTGACATTAGAACTTCAAGAAGTCTATGGCTAGTGAAATATTGAATATGAGTTTGAGATGGAGGTGTATCACTTCTTAGTCTTGGTGGAGTGAGTGGTGTTGTAGAGATTAAATTCTTGCCTCTAGATATGAATCTGCCCCTAGAGTCTCTTTCTCTATGCATATCATTTTTTTAGATGTAAGAAATGAGGTTTCCAAATTACACTTCCCCGGCAACAGCGCCAAAATTTTTAGTCAATTTAATGCTTAAATTGCTTGCACTAATTATCAACCGAGGTTTGTAAACTGATGAAATGTGATGCACCGTATGTGCTTAGTTAACCTACTTCTTACTTCGTTGCTTGTATTTTATGTTGTTTTTGGGGGGTTTCTATTCTTTGATGTCTAAGAATGTTCAATCTAAAACTATAAAAATATTTTAAATGAATCTAATGAATTTTAAGAAGGAAGAAAAGGAAGTGTTCCTAAGTTAATCTAATTTTCATAAAAATAAACCAAAAATTGTCGGCTTGTTAGAAACTAATATGGAAAACAGAGCATCTATCTTATCTTACATTAGTCCTATTCCATGGATCTAATTCTAAAAACTAAGATTGAAATTGCAATGCTTGTCTTAAGTAAAAGTAGAAAATGAAAACAACTAATGTACTTCTAGTTACTCGAACATTCAATTATGAAGTGTGACCTTCTTGAGATGATGTGTAAGCAATTGTCTGTACTTTAACTTCTAATGTCCTAGAACAGTAAGAAAATGATGCAAAGGAAAACATCTAATGTATATTTAGCTACTCCAACATTCAATTATGAAGTGTGATCTTCTTGAGATGGTGTTAAGTAACTAATTGTGCCTAATTATCTATAAAACCAGGTAAAGTATGCAGAAGGTAACTCAATAATTACATTCATTAAACATTCAATCATTCAGCCTTGAAATATGATTAAATCAATCTCCTTGGAATGACCTTTAGGAATATTAGTGATGCAACTAAGTGAGGATCTGAAAGAAAAATGTGAAAGCATGTAAACTCATTGTAAACAACTAATGTATATTTGATTTTCTGCAACATTCAATGTGAAGTATTACCCTCTTGAGGTGTTGTGTGAGAAGTCAATTATGCCTTAGTTTCCAAGTTCTTAGAAAAGAAATAACAATGTGCAGAGTAAATTCAATCACTGTATGAATTAGACATTCAACCATTTAGTTTAGGATCATCATCTTGAAATGGCTTTTGAAAACATCCATTGACATAGTTAATTGACAATTCTGTTCTAAGAAAATGAATGACAAAACAGTAAGGAAACTAGGCAACTGTGTATTCTTATTACTTCAATCTTAATTCGATTTGAAAATAGAGTTATCTATCTTCACGAAATATCTTAGAAGAACAAGGCTGCACAATTGTGATTTAATGTTATGATGTTGATCAAAAAATGGAATGAAACATTAACCTAATTAGAAAACAGATTTGCTAAAAACAGATAAATGGAAATTGAACTAAAAACAACAAATGAAAAACCTTCTCCAGTGCAGGGGCCCTCTGCAACTGGTTCGACTGAACTACTAGCTGGTTAAGGGTGCACTTAAACAATCATTAGCAACACGAACTTTGTATTATGAGAAAATGAAGTCTTGATACAGAGTATCAGCAAAAAGCTTAAACTTAACACTTAATTTCAGAACTGTCTTCTCGGTTTTGTTCAATTGATATTTAAAGGAAAATAACATAATTGTTTATGAGATAAACTTGCTACAGGTGACTAATTCAAATTAGAATTTCAATAGGACTATTTGACTCTTGATTTGCTACGATAGAGC
Organism: Pinus albicaulis; assembly: GCA_034641835.2. NCBI lineage: Eukaryota > Viridiplantae > Streptophyta > Pinopsida > Pinales > Pinaceae > Pinus > Pinus albicaulis. Next base: position 445,105,811 of record CM076583.1, read on the forward strand.
AAATCAAGAGTCCTGTTGCTTTCAGATAACGTACTTTGACCACACCTTTGACCATGATCTTAGGCCTGCTTTTCTGTCGATATTGACCGAGTGAATAGGATAGAATCCATGTGGAGATGATTCTAGAAACAACCATGTGGTCCAATTCTTCATTTGACACCTGGAACCTGCCAGACCATGAGAGTAGATATGAAATCCACGGTTAGCTGCAGAATAGGCTACATTCTGTAGCTAAATTGAAAAAAACTATCCAAATAGCAAAAACATGAAAATATAATATGGCAATCATTTTAATGCATTCCTTAAGACAAAACCTAGCATTTATCATTGATTGGGGTTTGTGATCTTATGAGAAAGTGAGGGAAAAAGGTGAAAAAGACGTTAAAGGGAAGGTAATTCTGAGGTTCAACATAATGTAAATAAGATTTAAAGAAAACAGTAATTAAAACAATGAAATAACATATAACGATAAGAAGCACTTCACCAATCTATCCAACACATGAATCATGTGAAGAAGTCCTTGTATTAATGATCAGTCCATCAACTACAAAAAGTACAATAGCTTACAGAAAATAGTACTCAACAATCAACCTGTAATACTTTGAAGTGTGAAGTATTTATAATAATATTTACAAACTCCTATCACAACTGATAGGGTATATTTAGCAAAATCTAAACAAAATATATATTCTACAAACTAATAGGATAGGTGGAAACTGCATCGAGAGGTGGCCCAAATTTGGAAGAAGTTGTTGATGAGATATCCTTTCTGTCCTTGCTACACTAGTTGATCCTTTAACTGCATTTGGAGTTATGATTTACCCAAGTAACTCACACAACTCATCCCACCTGTCTTCATCCGGAATGGTTAGCTTTGTTACCTTCCTATAAATCTCATCTACTTTGGTATATTTTTCAAAAGTAGGTTTTATCACAAAAAAGTGATTCACTTCATGCTCGATGTAAAAGTCATTTCCCATTTCTTCAAGGAAATCTCTTCTTGTCAAACTTCCCTTTATGTTGGCGAACTTGGAGCTGTCTCTGGCCACTTCCTTCAACTTCTTATTGAAATCTTATTTTGTAATTAATTTATCATTAATCACAAACACATTAGGTAATCCTTTTTGGTTCAATGCTTCAATTCTATTGAAAAACATGTTAACCCCTATCTCCAGTCCTTGGCTTTTTTTTTCTAACTGCATAATGAGGTTCCTTTTGGTCAGAACCTTCTTGACTTCTAGGATAGTTTCAGTCCTGTCATCAATTCCTATGTCCTCCAACTCATATTTATTCTTGGAATTGAGAAATTTGATGATATTAGATGCTTCAGTAGGCTTGTCACCTAGCTTCTCTTTGATGTCTGTAATAGCTTTTGTGGCTATTTGTATTAGGTCCTTTTGCTAAAAAATGATTTGGATGGATAACCAAATCTCATTCATGGGATTGAGGATGCTCATCCATATGTTTTCCTTTGCTTGGGCCAAGGTTTGGCCAATAGCTGACTCTATTTCTGCTTTCTGTATCCTTTCTAGTAGCCTTTGGGATATTTTTGCTTCAGCCAAATATGAAGCTTCACTTCTAGTTTTCTATTCCTGCAAAGCTTTGACTTGCCCCTGTAATTTATTTATCTCCTATGTTTGTATTGACATTTTTTCTATGGCCTTTGTCAATTTTTCAGTAGCATCTGCAGATTGGGCTAAAGGCATTGTTGATGTTGTAGCTCCTGTAGTGGGGATTTTTGTGAGGGGCACTACATCCAGAGGAACTATGGCCACCTGTGGATTTTTCTCTTTCTCCCTAATCAGCTTCTCCGTTTCTGTATCCATTTGTCTAATATGAGCATTTTGCTCCATGATTAATTTCAGCATATCTCCCTTCTGTGTTTCATACACTTCTATGTCTTTGGTCAGTGGATCTTCTGTTACTGGAAGTTTTAGCTGCTTCCTCAGTGTTGCAATAATAACATCTTCTTTTTAATCAGTTCTTCTGCAGACTTCACATTTTCTAGATCATACCCCATTTTAACATCCAAATCTTCCAATGATTTGATCCTGGTGTCTTTAGCCATAGAAGAGATCTTCTCCGTCTTCAGCTGAGATTGGATGTTTGAAAGTGACACCTGCAATTTTTACACAGTCATGATTGTATTGGTTAGTGTAGAACAAATCATCTCACCAGTTTTTTTGTGCATCTCCATTTGATCAATGGGATGAATGTCCTTGGTGTCAAACTCAAATGTTTTATTTTTGTAGTCTGTTGTTGTCTTTGGCTGTGGACTTTGAGCCTCAAGGAAAGCCATCTGCATCCTCCCTTTTTCTGAATCAAAGGTTGAGAAAATCCTACTCTGTGAACTCGCAGTCTATTTCCAGAATTGTGTGTAGGTGTTGTTCTTGATAATTTCATTTTTTACCTTGATTTCTTTGTATTTGTCAAAGATACTCTTCTCCTTTTCTCCCTGAACAAGCTTAGAAGTTTGTGTTCTGTCTGGCTGACCCTGTGACACTAATGACATTGCTAGAGATGTTACAAATTTGCTACATGATTGTGATGAAGATGGTGTTTCTTTGATAATCATGGAAACTTCTTGTTCTACAATCTTTTCTAAATCTATTTTAGGACTCATCTTGGTCCTCTTTCTATACATGATCTTGAATTCTTTACCTACATTATTTGTAACTGAAGGCGATTATTCCTCTCTTCACCTCTTGCCTGCTTTCTCCTGAGGAGTAGGAGTCTATGAAGTTGAAGTGGACACAAGCTATTCTTTGGCCTCCTGCAAGGTGTTCTTTGTCCATGTCAATTGATTTACATATCTTTCAATCTTTGACCTTTGAGTGTGTATGAGGAGTGGTTTTGTGTTCCACCCTCAACTTGGAAATTAGGCCCAGAGGATCATAGGACCATGTAAAACTTAAACTAAACATCATTTCTTTAAGAAGCTTGTTTGCTTCTTCTCTTGTTGTTTTTTTGTTGCAAATAAGGGGCCAACCTCTGTCTTAATTCTGAATTGGGATTTTTTCTTGGCTGAAACAAAATGGATTTCATCAGAGTTGATCATATTTCTTATATATTCCAGGGAAAATACTTTCATTGGGAGGTATTTTGGCAACTTGTATGGTGAAAATTCACACACATACACTCTGATCTCTGTATAATTTTGATACATGTACCAATCTCCAGTTTTTGCTTACTTTGTCAAATGTAGAATCTTCTTGATTTCCTCACTGATTATCGGTTCTGTAGAACTGGTTAACATGCTCATCATTGGATGTATGAACTGTTAAATGTATTGCTTGAATGTATGTTCTTCTGAATATATCATATAACCAAGATAAAATGTCCAATCACCTTGTGATCCTATAAATTGCAGGACCCTAACAGTGGCTCCAGCTGGGGATGGCACTTTTCTAAGAAGTGCCAAGAACCTGTAACCAGTAGCCTTGAATGTTTTGTTTCAGCAATATCTGCATTTGATTTATTTTTTGTTATTGTAGTAGTTATGGTGCCACATCAATCAGGAGCTTACGGCCTTCTCTGCGGGCTTCAACTTCTGTTAATAGTTCACCCAATCAAAATAGTAAAGACAATGATATTGACAATGAAATTATCTAAGAAACACCTCTATTCTTGTGAGAAATAATGCTTCAACATCCTTCCATTCACAAGTCCACTAGGTATCTCTGTTCCATCCAACTCTTTGAGGAAAAATGCATTATGACCTTTGAAGGCCTAGATGATATATGGTCCTTTCCACAGATTATCAAACTTTATGTGCTTGCCTTTATCTTCTCTTCTTGAATCCCACTTTAAACATTGTCACCCAACTGAAAATAATCTTCCTTGGTTCGTCTATCAGAAATATTTTTGACATTCTCTTGGATAACTTGTGTTTTGTATACACTTCTTCCCTAGATTATTGCAGTTGAATGGTTTGATTTATCCTTCTCTGGGTATCCTTTGGTTCCACCTGCAACTCCTCTATTATTTTCATAACTAGAACCCCTAAAGAAGATAGGAAAACAAAATCCATTCCATAAACCAATTGGTATGGTAACATGCTAATTGATTTCTTTTTGGTGAGCCTATCATCCCATAGTGCATTTACCAGCTTGTTATGCAATGACTTCTTGTTGTCTTCTAGCAGCTATTTGATAATTTTAACCAAAATTTTATTTGAAGATTCAACTAACCCATTACCCTGAGGGTAATAATTAGTCGAATGCCCTAGAGTGATATGATACACTACAAGGAAAAGACCCTCTAGCAGAGGTTATAAAGGAGGTTTTTAGTGTTATAAAATTGGCCAAAATTGTCAAAAAAACATTTTCTACAACATTCATTTTCGGTAATGGAGGTTTTGGCGAAGCTTCTAACAAAATTTCTACACAATTAAAAAAAATTGGGCAGTCGGAGGTTGTTACAGATGTTTTTCTCATTTTTTCCCGCATCATGTGTCAACACTCCAGTGCGTTTTACTATGAACGCACCGGTACTGTAAACATACCAAGCACCGAGGTGGAAAACAAAATTCGGACACCCCCAGGCATTTAGCAATAGCCCGGTGCATGTCAGCCAACAAGTCGCATCGGGCTGATGGAAGGTGCATGCACCGAGCCTTTAAGGTGTAAAACCGCACCGAGCTATCTAGGTGATAAAACGCAGCGCGCTGTTAAGTTATAAAAATGTATCGTCGCGATAAAGTCAAACCGCACCGGTGCATGCAATGCTTATTAGACCGCTCGGGTGGTAGTCATCAATAAAGCGCACCGAGCGTTCTAATTGGTATTGGTATTTGTGCGGTGCCCATAGGTCATAGAAATGCACTGGTGCGCATTATCATACAAACGCATCGGTGCGCAGTAACTAACACGCACCGATGTTCATTTTGTATTTTTTAGAAACATCGACCTGTGACAGTGCAATTATTGTGATTTTTTTTAATTCATTATTCATCAAAAGTCGAAACATATCTTATAACAGTATTCATATAAATTAAATTTTTATTAGTGCATTTGAATGTGATGTTTGGATTAATTTCTTATATCATATCATCATATTTCGCATCTCTTTATTATAATATTTAATCATCTATATATTTAATCAGTGGTGTAACATGTTGAAGATTGCAACAAGAAACAGTGAAGGAGGCATCCTGAAACATCATTCCCGATCCTAGTTGGAAAGTGATCACCAAAACTAGGTGGGGGCCACACAGGTGATTTTTGTCGCAACTCATTTTATTGCCCATCATGAGTCTAAAATATTTTCAAAAAGATGCTATTTATGGATGATTATTTGGCTAAAAAGAATATGGATTTCTATTTTTATATTATTAAGGACTCATTTTTAGACTGTCACTGTACGATCACTAAATCTTAAGACTTTAATAATATTTGGACTATAAACATTATCTTAACCTCTGAGCACTTCGCCCGAGTTGATGATGTGGCACATGTACGATGTATGGTGTTGCTTTTCCCGTGGGTTAGTTGAGTCATTGCATGGTTGATTTCAAGAACTCATAAGGTGAGTTGATGGAGTTGTGTTCGGTTTAACTTAGTTGAACTAGTTGTATTTAGTCTAACCGATAAATACACTAGTGATGAGTGGTGTGAATTAATTATTAATTAATTCACTAATTATTAACTCATAAATCAACTAAAGAATACATCAGTTAACTGCAATGCATGGACAGTTCAGTGGAGACCAGTGTTAGAGGTGGGTGAAAGGGTGAGTCGGCTATCAATTGTGACTGTACTTGTGCATGAGATTTGCACACACATTGATTGAGATTTCCAATGAGGATTGCGCAGTACAAGTTGGTGGGATTAAAACTTGGATCTCATTCATTCTCATCTTGGATTGTGCAGTAGAGGCACGCAGACAGGTGGAGCAGATTGGAGCATGGGATGTGCATGATCTGAGCTTGTTTTGTGTGTAACATTTGGAGATAGTGCTGAGAGCTTGTGAGGAGTTTGTGCTATGTATTGTTAAATGTTATCTATCATTATAATATATATATAGTTGGGGGTTTTCAGCTTTAAGCTTTCCCCATTACATACTGTGTTATATGTGTGCTTGATTATGTTTTAATGTGCGCATGCGACTGCTTCTAATTTCCACAAATTGATGATAAATTGTAGAAGAGGTTATGTATTATGCATGAAGCTCAAATAGTGTGTAATCATGATAATCTCGGTGAATAATTCATCTATTATTCAAATTTCTACATGGTATCGGAGCTGTGTTATAGATTTTCTACATGGAATGAGAGCAGGAATTTTCGGGTGCGCGAGTTTGCAGAGAATATTTGAAAATTTTGGTGAAATATTTTCAGAAACAAATAGAATATTTGTATTCCTTGTGAAAAAATACCCAAATTGAAAAAAAAAAAATTGGTTGAATCGGAGCTCAGATGAGGGAGATATCATCGATTTAAAATCAGCTCTTTTGTTAGAAAATTTTGCGACGGTGGGACAATTGCAATGTGCGTGAGCCAAGAATCTACATGCACTGAAGTACAAGATGCATGCAAAGCTTTGAGGAGAAAATCAGAGGTTAGTGACTTGGTGGTTGAGAGGGAGCCTCTCAACATGCAGCGTGAGAAGCAGTCTTGGAAGGTTGTGGAGCAGCCACAACTGGAGATGCAGAAGAATCTTTATAGATTTGATGTAGATGGGATTTCTACGGAACTTCCTACTGTTGGGAAGTGCAAGAAAGCCATGCAATTGAAGCTTGAGAGGGAGCTAGATTTGCATGCATGTAATATTGAACCTCGGGATGTGGAGCAGCCACAATATGAGGATCATGGAGTGGGAGCAACCACTCATGCAGAGAAATTTCGTGCTAGATGGGCAGAGGGCGTGCATGCAGCTATACCACCAAGTGAGAGGTGGGGCGACATGCATGATTAATCCCAAGAGGAGATTTCTGGGTAGGATTCTTGAGATGGTGTGGATCTCATGAATTGAACCTAGCTACGAGGTGCCCACAGAGCAGCAGTAGCATGATCAGTTGGATTGATGCAGGCATATCAAAGTGACAGTGTCGGATACTGGAGCGCGAATCAGAGTTGACAGCAAGTGCAGAGTGCATGGGTGCAAGAGTTCAACAGCGCAGTGGTTCCTGATGACATGTGTAGTTGGGCCCAGCAGAAGTCGAAGACTTTGATGATAGATGCATCAGACTGATTGAGTTGTTTGGAGCCTATTCAGTTGCAGAGCAGATGCATGGAGTTGTATGGCACTTGTGAAGGTTGCAGGGCGAATGCATGGAGTTGCATGTCGCATGCAAAGACAATCCTTTCTTTCTGAAAGGGAGTGTTGAAGATTGCAACAAGAAACAGTGAAGGAGGCATCCTAAAACATCATTCCCGATCCTAGTTGGAAAGTGATCACCAAAACTAGGTGGGGGCCACACAGGTGATTTTTGTCGCAAAGTATATTTTTAGACATGTCGATCATATTATATGAGTTGCAGGATGCTATTTATGGATGATTGGTCAAGTTGGAAAAATAGATGGATTTCTATTTTTAGACATATTGGGTGGAATCTATTTTTAGACTGCCAGTCTAAAAATAGATCAGTCAAATATTATTAGCCCTTAATAATATTTGGACTATAAACATTATCTTATCCTCTTAGAGCACTTTAGTTCGAGCTACGGATGTGGCACATGCAGCTGACAGAAGGAATTACGCTGTTCCTAGGGGTTATTTGAGCTATTGCATGGTTGACTTCAGTTAGAACTCATGTGGTAGAGTTTGGTGGAGTTGATGAGACAGTTGATGGAGTTGTGTTCGGTTTAACTTAGTTGAACTAGTTGTATTTAGTCTAACTGATAAATACACTAGTGATGAGTGGTGTGAATTAATTATTAATTAATTCACTAATTATTAACTCATAAATCAACTAAAGAACAGCATTTCATGAATCGCAATGCATAGATACTGAGACCAATGTTAGAGGGGGGTGAATGAGCCTACACGCTCAGACTGAGGCTTCGTGCATGAGATTTTCACACACAATTCCATGCCAATGAGTATCATGAAGAAAAGTTAGTGGGATTCGAACTTGGATCTCATCATTCTTCATCTTGGATTGCGCAGTAGAGGCAGGCAGACAGGTGGAGCAGATTGGAGCATGGGATGTGCATGATCTGAGCTTGTTTTGTGTGTAACAATTGGAGATAGTGTTGAGAGCTTGTGAGGAGTTTGTACTATGATTGTTACATGTTCTCTATCATTATAATATACAGATAGTTGGGGGTTTTCAGCTGTAAGCTTCCCCCATTACATACTGTGTTGATATGTGTGATTAATTAATGTTTCAATGTGCGCATGCGATTGTTTTTAATTCCGCAAATTGATGATCAATTGTAGAAGAGGTTATGTATTATGCATGAAGCTCAAATAGTGTGTAATCAGGATAATCTCGGTGAATAATTCATCTATTATTCAAATTTCTACATAACATTTTACAGCGACAACGGAGAACGCAATAGAATAAATTAAAACGTATTATATATATATATATATATATATATAAGACACTCTTTGTCATACAAAATGGGACAGTAATTGGTATCCCTATGTCTTTAAATTGAGACATTATGTCTATTGCATTAAACAAAATGTATGATTTCATAGACAAATATTTCAAAAAATACAACGCCTTGCTTTGATATCCAAACATATTGATCATCATTCTTCGTTGGAACTGTTGTCACTGCTCGAGCTATTTCCATGAATTGGTTTATTTTGAGGAATGTTTTGTTCACCGTGTTGATTGTTTTCTTCTTCTTCAAGTTCCATCTACAAACATAAAAATAAATTATAATGAGTGTATATATATTGGTGAGAATAATGAAAATTGCAATATTAAATAATATACATCAATGTAAATCGAAAATAAATGTACCATAGCAAGAATTGACTCATGAACTATACGCATTCTTTCAAAACCAAATATCATGTCATCTTTCAACAATTCATTTGTTGGCGCAGTTCCATAATTTGTTTCTTGCAAGTTTTATACCCCGTAACAAATCATATATTTAATATAAAATATTTTTCTTCTATTAATTATATATGGAGCTAAGCAAAACAATATAGATGCTTACAACAGGAAGCGAAAACCATGGCAGCTAGGATTTTCAGGACTGGATATCAAGAGCGCTTGTTGGCGGCCTCTCTTGGTTGCGCAACAGATGGAATAAGGACTTGGAAGTGCCCTCACCCTGCATTTTCGTTGGACTGGCTCGACGACGATTTCTGCAACTCCACAGACCCTTCAATTGTCACCCCTCGAATCCCTTGTGCTCTCTTCAGCCTTTAGCCATGGCCAGCTTCAGCATTTTCATGCCTAGCTACTATGCACGAGCTTATAATCTTCAGTTGGGCGTCTGTACTCTAGGGCAGGGGCGCGCATTAGTGGAGTGGCCACATTTCCCTGAAGAACATACTAAGGAGGGCTCTGGAGGATACAAGGCGAGGCTGGGACTATATGTTTCCATTGGGTACTGTGGGTGCAAAGAGGCATCGTGACATCTGAGCCTTTCCTGTCTGTAATGTCATGCCTCTTGTTGCAGATCACCATTGCGGAAAGTTACTTGGTACCCATCGGACCCTGTCTTTGATGCCAGAGCAGAACCCCATAGGAGATTACACAAGAAGCACAGACAATGAGGTATGATCTGTTCACTTTCAGATTTTCATAAAACCCCCTGTGGGGAATAGGTTTTTAATATGGGCTCAAGATACCGACGGGGTTGTAAAAATGAAAAAAAATATCAATCTATCCTCTGGTTACCCATGTCATCTGCAATCTTTGATATAAAGTGGGAGATCCCTACAAGACTCCTTCTCAATAAAAGATTACTTCATTGGTCCTGGATCCACCATTTATCTCAACCTAATATTGAGAGGAGGCACAACAGAACAACACGGAATTCAAGGACCCATAAGCGGAACCAGCACCTCAAAAGCAGACATCCCAAAAGGTCCCTCATTCAGGAACACTTTACAGGGGAAAAAAAAGCAGCAACACCAACCGAACCAGTCGAGAATTCCCCCAAACCATACATTGTGGAGCAACTAAATTGTTTACCAGAACTGAATATAGATATTCCAGAGATTGACGAACATCGAACCACATTTGAATATCAAGCAATAATTTGCAGATTTAACAGCTTTTAGCCCAAACCAATGGAGCTCTTTCACTGGATATTCACCAAATGGACCATGGACTGTGAAATCCACCTCTGTTCAAAGGGGTTTTCATTGTCAAGTTTCCATACTCGGAAGCCAGAGACATCATCCTTAGGGAGGGACCATGGTTCTGGGGATCCACTGGATTTTTCATCACACCTTGGTTCCCGAAATTTGATGCAAACATTATAGAAGTAACCAGAATGTCGGTCTAGATTTGGCTATACAACCTTCCTCTTCATTTTTGGAATGAATTTGTTTTAGAAGGCATAGGGAACATCATTTGGAGATACGTAAAAATAGACACTCAACGCTTGGATGAGAGGATTTGCACCTTCGCACGAATCTGTATGGAAATGGACCTCAGTAAAGGGCTACCATAAAGTATACAACTAAATCATAAACAATATAAATGGACACAACATCTAGACTACGAAAACACTGCATTCAGATGCAGAATATGCAGGAACACCGGTCATTTGCAAAATACATGCCCGGAAGGAAAAAGAGACAACAGAAAATAGAAAAAGACAGGAAAACACCCAAAGGATGGCAATTTCCTTCTAGTGAACCAGAACAGGAGACAAAAGAAGAAGAGGATGCCCACATCCCAAATGAGAATAACCAGACAGCCACCAATTCAGAGACACAAGAACAAGAGATGCAAGACCCTTTTGACCTTACCTCCACGGTTTAGTCGGCAAAGGACCTTGGGGCACCGGACAATGGAGAAAGTAAAATACAACACAACTCATAAAACTCAGATTCAAATAATGACAATGGAGCAATCATAGAAGAAACCCAACTTGCCCTTATCTCCGCCACGCCAACACAAGGTGCTTAGTGTAAGGTTGAATATAATAAAGGGAGAAAATATTTATTTTATTCCCATGTATTATAGGTTCTTATTTTCAATTTCATAGCCTGTCTTGATGGACAATTACTAGCACATGTACCATGTAATTTTGTTTTCATTAATAAAATTATGAATTTTTTCCTTGGAAAAAAAAGAAAGATAGACGCTTACGAATTCCACAATTAATTTATGATATGCCAACATATACTGACAACCCATATTTAACCCAATGTCAATCAATTCTTCTAATGGTTCTTCTTTGTATGTTAGCACATGTTGAAGACATTCAATGATGATTGTTGTAAAACAACTTAAAATATACAAAAATGAAATCTAGTTAAGTTGTTATAAGGAAGTAACAATTACTCACAAACATAGATATCAACCCTTTTATTCCTTGTCATCCTGTTTATGTGTTGAATGGGTTCCATTTTCTTTTCTTTTATGCAGGAAAATACTTGAAAATTAATATTTAATGCTAAATTGTTTATTTATTGTACCTACAAAAAATTCAATGATTACATATTACATTTGAAGCACATTGTTGTTGAGATGGCTCCTCGTGCTATGAAATTATGTCCATTTCTTTGACCATCTCCTTGTACACATTTTTGGACATTCCTACTGGCATATTTTTGATATCAGCTTGTTCATCTTTTGAGATTTTCATAATCTTCCTGAAAATGTAACATGATTATATTGATATATGAAAAGTAAATATAACAAAAGTGATATTTATAAATGATTACGTTCTAGTAATATGTACATATAATTCTAGAAAAACATTAAAAGGAATATTACTTTTTCATTCCTTCTTTTTTGTTGTTGTACTTTTTTGCTATTAAAAGTGTGACATGTCTCATTGACCAATTCTCTGGAAACTCATCTTGTAGTTTAATTAAAATTTGGTTCTTAGATCATTGGATCGATTTTTGTATTATAAATGGAAAGAACGTCTATACATTCGTTCCACTAGATCCCTCAAATTTTTGTAAAAGTTTTTCCCCCTTTCGTTAACCTCTAGATGAGCTAAGGAGCAATTTATTTTCATTTTGCATGTTCTATTTTTTTTTCTTTTCTTAGAACAACATTGATTTTCTTTGCTATTTCTCCCTGTAGAAAATTAAACATATGTGAATTAATATATTGTTTGAAACATGTTATCTAATATTTTAAAGTATATTATTAATGAAAATTCAAAAAGAAACTCATATTGCATCGATAGTATTTTTTCATTCACCTAATTCATCCTTCTGCAATTTTTCCATCAAGTTTTTACGCTTTTCTGGTCTTAGATCAGAAATAATCTTATCAAGCTTCGTCATTTTGTGGCTCTGCATGATACATAGCAAACAATACATATTAGTTAAACTTACATATAGTTCAAAAATAATAATTTTTGTAAAGAATTCACAAAGAACTTGCCTTTTTTGTTTTTCTCGATGTGCTATCAGTATTTTTGTTACTTGATCTCTTGTCATCCATTTCTTTATCAATATGAAACATGTACCATACCATTCATTAATATATTTTATAAATAAATAACATACTTTTCGAGTAAAAAAAGTAAAAAAAAAAAAAAATCAAGAAAACAGTGTGCCTTTCAAAAAGTACGCATCGAAGGTGGTGCAGTAGGTTCTTATAAACGCACCGCCAAAACAGTAGAAACATCATACGATGCTCTCTGTCAACAAGAAGACCTAGTGCGTTATATGTTAACTGGTGCACCGATTAACACAGACATAAATTAATAAAAAAATATTTTTTATAAAGCAGTTTTTTTTTCAGTGCGCACCCGATGCACTATACTACAATAATGCACTGGTGTGCTATTTAAATAGGGCGCACCGATTAAAAAATATTTTATTTTTTTTAAATCATGCAAGGGCCAACATGGATTGGGATCCAACTCTGCAAGTGGTCCCGCGGGTTAGATGTCATATGCTTATATATATATACAAACCCTATAAATCTAAAATGAAAAGCCCTAATTGTGAAGTCACGGAAACAAGAAGAAACAAGGATTTAACATAAGAATGGATTTTGATTTATTTATTTAATTATTTTTATTTTTTTCTCTCTCTCTGAAAATGCACAGTAAAATTTAACAATTTTTACTATACATGTATTAAATCCAACAAAAACTATAAAAAAAGAATTATTACAGTAAAATTTAACAATTTTAATATACTACAAGGTTTTTGTGTGAACCACCAGATGTTTCAAATTCTAATTCTCTAAATAGTGTTGTTGTTTGAAAGTATTTTGCTACTCCACAGTGTTCTCGTACTCTCTTGCTCTAGGTATGTCTCTCGTGCAAATCCCTCCCTGAAATTTTTTGTAAAAGTAATGAAATAGAGAATAGATTTTACTATTTAAAGAAATTTTTTATGAGATTAGATTTCCGAAAATAATTTGCCGCCCATTTTTCAATTTACCGCTTTTTTTTCACTTTAAATTTTTTTTTTTTTTTTTTTTTTTTGCCAGATATTTGGTGCGTTTGTTAACTAACTGAACCAATGCATTAGTTAATAACACTGCATCGGTGCACAGTGACTAAAACGCATCGGTGTGGTTAACTGTATATTAGCACCGTTAACAATAAGTTCATTTTTAAGGCATTGAAATTACTTTTAGGTATGTACACCAAAATTTATTGTTGATTTTTCTCAAATGCAAGAGAAATATCATACTTATATCAAATGGAAAATTCTTCAAAATCCAACTCGTTCCATAATATTTCTTAAAGTCCATCGCGGAGTTCTCCCTATCCATCTCCAGACGTAATATTTACTTCAGATTTTATTTATATTTTCATTATCTAATTGAATTTATTTTTTTTATCCATGTCAATCAGCTGAATAAAATTAATGTATACAATTTTTTAGGTTCATGCAGAATCAGAATCGAGTTCAAATGCACAAAATATTCAAACAACTCCAAAATGTCGAAAGCTCTTATCACGAGCAGCATACCGCAAGGCGCATTTGGTAGATGAAAATGGACAGTTGCTTCACCCTGCCAATTGTAACATTACATCTTCTAGCCACAATCTTGGGACAATGATGGTAATAATAATTGTTTGGTATATTAATGTAATTATTTCAATGTCAAACCAATTAATCATGCATTGTTGACGTTCTTAGTAATTGATATCATCGATTTAGTACTAATCATTTTCAAATATATTTTTTGAAATTATCAGGATTCTAGTGATGATGAACAACCTACCTACCATCTTCCGTTGCACCCCACGAAAATGTCAAATCGAGAGAATGATGAATTAAGAGAAAAACTTGGAGAGGAACGATACCAAGAATGGTTGAATCAACCACCTATTCAATTCCCACTACATCTAGATTCACCAATTAGGAATGACTACAGCAATAGTAGTTCTTCACAAGCTGGCAATGGAGGCAATCAAATAGAGGTTGGTATGGATGATTACTTAAGGGATACGACTGCCTTGGAGACAATGTTGTTAGATGCATTCCAGAACGATGATCAGCTAGGGGATGATGCTTATATCACTGATACCTTTTTCGAAAGCCTTAAATTTGCTTCCACCACCCCTCTCTTTGGACCTAGCATTCAGTCAAAGCATACCCAGTTGGGGACAACGATGTTATTGTACAACTTGAAAGCAAAGTTTGGCTTGTCGAATTCATGTTTCTCGGAAATTTTGAGGTAATTTACCATCAAGTCCTCCCTTATATTTTGAGAAATATAATCACACAATGAACATCATAAATGGTCAATTTTATGAACGTTAATAATTATATCAGCATTAATGTACATTTAATATTGTCCATGACCAACTATAGGTTATTCAAAGATAAGGTTCTTCTAAGTGATAATGTCTTGCCCGGTAGTTGTGAAGAGGCAAAAAAATTGTTGAAAATGTTGGGTGTTGAGTACATATCATATCATGCATTTCCAAATGATTGTATTCTATATAGAGGAGAATATGCAAACAAAGAGATATGTCTGAACTATGGGCATGACAAGTATGATAAATAAAAAAAGAAGGGTAAATCACATGGTCCTCCTTTTAAGATATTGAGGCACATGCCTATAATCCCAAGGATTCAAAGGCTTTCCCATTGCAAAGCATTAGCTATGTTGTAGGGATGGCATACCTCACACAAAAGTGAGTTGGGAGTTATGTGAATCCCAACAGATTCAATAGCCATGAATCATATAGAGGATACATGGCCCGAAAAATTCAAGGATGAAGTACGAAGTCTACGACTCAGCATAGCCATGGATGGCGTCAACCCATATTCCCTCCATACCACCAACTATTCTATTTGGCTTGTACTAGTGATCAATAACAATATCCCCCCATGGTTGTCCATGAAGAATGAACATCTTATGTTGGCTCTCATAATTCTTGGTAGAAGACAGGTGAAGAACGTGGATGTCTACTTACAACCACTGGTAGATGAATTAAAGGAATTATGGGATGGGATAAATGTATACGATGTATCAAGACCCATCGCAGCAGAGAGGAGTTTTAGGTTGTATGGCATATGTGTTTACACGACACATGATTATCTAGGCTTAGGAGTTTGATCTGGTAAATTACATGTTTATTTATTTGTCTATATACGTAACAATATTCTTTCGCATATTAGTTATTTAATTCGTTGTAATTTTTCTGACATTCATGATATTCTTTAATGTGCCATGCATATTATATACAATAATTTTGCAGGTCTTGTAACAAAAGGGTATTTTGGATGTAAATGTTGTGGACCTTCTCTGAAAACTAGATGGTCCAATGACCTACGAAAGCCAATGTATGACTGCTCCAGGGTATTCCTCCCAGAAGAACACGCTTACAGAAGAATAGCATCTACTTTCAATGGTAAACGAGAGAGAACCCAAAGGCCTCCTATATCGACACCAGTTGAATGGCTTAAAGCATATGAGAGAGAGAAGGAGAAGGAGTTCATAGAAATGTTCGATTCAAATGGGGAGCCTGTGTTCAATGATCCAGAATTCTTCGACACCTATGTTGAGAAATTTCCCATTGGAATGAAAAGGAAATCTATCTTTTATAACCTCCCATATTGGGAGCATATTAATATTACCCACTTATTAGATCCCATGCATATATTTAAAAATGTTTCATCTTCTTTGTGGAGGCACATATCATCGAAACAAAGTGACACATTGGCTGTTAGGAAAGATATTATTACTTCAAAAACTAAAAACAATCATTGGCCCAGACGATTAGAAAGTATAGGATCAAAGGTAGGCATTGGTCCCTCTAATTGGTATTTCAAAGAATGTAATGTCCCATGGATTTTAAAAAATGATGATATTTCTTTGGAAAAGGAAGTTATAATGGGTGTGAGGGTTCCATCTTCATATGGGTCTTCACTACGATGCTACTTCACCGTGGATGACCATTTTTTGGGTTTGAAATCGCATGACCATTTGAATCTTCTAAGAGTATGTATAATGTCAAAAGAATGATTCTATTATTTTTATATTAATAAATTTAATCCAAAGCAGGGATCATTAAACATAACTAATTTTGTATATTATTGCATGTGTTTATAACTTTGCAGTGTCATTATCCTTTGTTCGTGCGTGGGTGTGTGAAACATGACTTCCCCCAAGACCTAGGACGTGCCATATCTAAATTATATGCATTTGTACGTTGGATCATGTCAAAGGAGATTCATGTGGCTAGCATTCCACTGTGGCGTCAAGAGATAGTTGAGATTGTTTGTATGTTTGAGAAGGAACTGTCGATGAGTTTCATGGACTTGCAGGTTCATCTTCTAATCCACCAAGTAGATGAGGTTGAATTACTTGGGGTGGTTTATTGTCATTGGATGTTCTTCTTAGAGAGGTACATGAAGAAATTGAAAAGTTTTGTTCGACAAAGGGAAAAACCAAAGGGGTCTATGGCAGAGGGGTACATATCTTATGAGTCTTTCTATTATGCCAGTGAGTACATCAAGTAGATCGACAACAGACTAGGTGTGGTGATTTGGGACGATGAAAGGGATGAAGACAAAATAGAAGGGGATTTTCTCGAAACAAATGGAAAAAGGCACTTGATAAAGAGTAAGTGACTTATAATTTTTCAAATTTACAAAGTAAATATTCATGTTGAACTTTGATATAATGTATATTTTGATCTCATATGTACTATATGTCGGTTTGATTTCATCAGTGAATGCAGAAATTGAAGCAATCAATAAATTATTTCTTTACAATTCCGAAGTGACACAACCGTGGGTCGCATTGTATGAACAAAAGAGGATGAAATGGGATAGTGACGTAAAATAATCCAGACGGTTGAATGGTAGAAGTGTTCCTTATCCCGATCATTTAAAAGAAAATATGCCAATTATATGCCCCAACAGTTGGGTTGCTGACCAAGTCAGAGAGAAATACAGTGCAACCGGTCGTTACCCGTGTGCTGAAGAGGATGCGCTAAACATAGGGATTGGGTGCACCCACTTGGTAATAAACTATTTATGTACATTTTAAAATTCATAATGCACCTTTGAAATGTAACATCTATATTTCATATTTTAACAATTGGGTTATTTATTTTTTTCTAAATAAGACTGATCTATTAATTTTGCACATAATATACATTTCGAATTTGTCCTCCAGAGTTACTATGCTAGCCAATTTCGGAGGGAGCATAGTTCAGAAAAGCAAAAATATGACTACACCAGTTGGGGAAACTAGTCCAAATTTTTTTGCCTTGGATAGGGAAACCAACATTGACAAAAAATAACCAGGAGTTTATCGAACAGTGCATAAAAAACATGATATCTAAAAGGTGAAACAACACAGAGAGAGGAAACCTCTCGATTCTGAGGCTGCATGGCATGCTACTTGTCATGAGGCTGAGGCGGAGGCTTTTCGATGATGAGACACCTGTAGTCATCTGACGTATCCTTATCCTTCTTCGACTGCTGCACGTTGGGCTCAGGCGTGTTGGCGAAATGCACAGGGCTGCTGCTGCCTTCCCTCTTGTCATCTGCTGAACGCTTTGGACTGTCGTTGCCTCTACCTTCACTGCTGGAAGAATGCGCACCTGTTTTGACAGGTAATGCCTCTGATTTTCGGGAATACTGAGGAGAAGAAGGGGAAATTGTAGATTTTATGAGTTGCTTTCTCGAACCAGAGCTAGCAGAGTTGGATGGAGCTTCTTGAAAGCGCACAGTGAGGATGGCGGTGACCCGAAGGCAGTCCAAGGTGAAGTCATACTGAAACTGGTATGAGGCCAAATTATCCTCAAGAGGAGGGGGGCGACTGTCCTCATGGATGGAAATGGGCGGGCGAGAGGATTGACCTCTGCCATGAGCTCGACGACATCTCATTCTATGCCTCCTCGGCATGGCTGAGCAGGAGGGAGCTGATATACGAGCAGAAGCAGAGGGGAGACCAGAGGCTAGAGACAGTGAGGCGAATGGAGCTTGAAGGTCACATAGGAGCTTGAAGCTGCAAGAGAAAGCAAGAGCTGAGAGACTACAGGAGGTAAATGACAGCGAAGAGGTGGAGGGTGCCATGAAATAGCGTGCAAGCTCGCAGACCGAATAGACATCAATGCGGGAAGCAAAGGCATTAGTTGTGGCATGAGGCCAACATCTGGAGGTATTAAAAGAAGAAGGACGGGTGCCATTCATGGCCATATGGCTAGGCCAAATGCCACGCTGAGGAGCCGCCACATCCTTAATCCAATTGAACACCCGCATCCGGGGTTAACAGTTGGGTTATTATAAGACACGTGACACTATGATTTTTTAACTTTTTTATAGGTGAATTTGTTCCCATCTTTGTGGGCATATGGACACCATTTTCGCACAAAAAATGCCAATGATGGACACATAACACAAGACTGTGGAGTGGAATTTGAGTTCGATCAATCTATTCAAGCTAACCACCATGATCAAAACCTAGTATGAGGGACATTAGGTTACGTCAGAAAGATACAAGAGATCATTGAAGTGGATTTCTCTTCTTTCCAATGTTTTATTTTTAGGTGCAAGTGGTGGGACACCTTTGATCAGAATAATGTAAAGGAAGATCACGATAGTAGGCTGATATGTATCAACTCTAGAAATATGTGGGATGAAGCTAAGGAGCCCTATGTTTTCACCAAACACTGCAACTAGGTGTTTTTTAACCCAGATGTGTTGGGTAGGGATTGGTGGTTCGTATTAATACATGACCCTAGATCAAAACATATTTTTTAGAACAATAGTGTTATCATGCCAAGCGAGCTGGAAGATAATGAGGGTGATCATGAGAACTGAGAGTGATATGGTACATGTGTTATTTCATCATTTATACTTTTTAAGATGGGTTTTTATAAAGAAGAAGACTTAACCTTATAACTAAGACTCTTTTTTTCAAAACATTATAATATGTATTTTGAATTAATTGGTTTACGTTAATGTTAAAATCATTTCATTGTATAAAGTTTTTTTTTATAATGTCAATTCCTAAAATAATACAACTACTTGATTGCTTTAAATGTGTGTGAATGATATCTTCAAAATGTATACTGTTATTTTTGGTATGTAAGTTCATAATAAAATAACGATAATTCTAAACATGAATTTATTTGCATTACTTTCTAAACTTTATTATGTTACAAAAATTCATATTATTCTAGATTTATTATTTTACAGTTATTTATATTCATACAAATTTACAAATTTACAATTATGGTAATTTAACAATATTTACGATATAAATTTTACTTACGGTAGTTATGGTTCAAATTTGACAATTAATTTACAATTTTACAAATTTGAAAATTTAAAAATTTTAATAAAATTGAATGATGACAATACATACAATTAAAATTACAATTTTACAATTTCACAATACAATTACAATTCACTGCAACTCCATCCAGATATTTGGTGACTCACAACTTGTGATCAATTGGTTCAATAATCTTGCACATTGTCACTCGCACACACTATCTGCACTACTACGAGAGGTTCATCATCTCAGAGCCCTTTTTGATTCCATCTCAGTGACTCATATTTTCAGGTCTCGGAACAAAGTGGTTGACCAACTGTCCAAAGAAGCTTCGGAGCTAATTTGGGGTACCTGGCATATCACAGAACATACTAGAGGACAGATCTACAGATATTTTCATCGGCCTTTTATTGAGGAGGCACCTGCAGTTTTGGCTGTCTGGGTGTACAGTTGTTTTGGGAGAATTTTGTTACTATCTCCCTTGGTATTTATAATTCGGCATGTACACTTATTATATATGCTTTTTTGTTTTCTTTTTGCTAGTAAGTTATGCACCGAGCTTACTTTGTAAACATGGGTTTCATACCAATTGATATTTATATTTTTGGGACTGATCTACTGCCATCATACAAGCATAGTGACAGATTGTAATAGTCTTTGGACTGAATAGTAGTACATACTACCAGCAGATGTAACATGTAACCTATCATAATGAAAGTTATGAATTTTTTCTTTGTGAAAAACAATACAATTACAATTACAATTACAATTTTATAAATATTATACATACATTACAATTACAATTTTAAAAATATTTTACATACAATTATAATTACAATTACAATTTTACAATTTTACATACAATTAGAATTAAAATTACAATTACAATTACAATTACAATTTGACAATTTCACATATAGTTACAATTACAATTACAATTTTACATGCAATTACATTTAAAATTACAATTACAATCACGATGCATACACTTACAATTACATTTCTAGAATTTTACAAATTTACAAATTTTACAATTTTAATAAAATTGAATCATGACATGAACACATACAATTACAATTACAATTTTACAAATATTTTACATACAAATAAAATTAAAATTACAATTTTAAATTTTAAATTTTTACGTACAATTAAAATTAAAATTACAATTACAATCACGACATAATATTTAACAAATATCATGATTTAATATTAAAAATAAACATTGTGATCATGATAACAATCATACAAACATCATATTCAACTAAAATACACATTCAAATTCGCTAACATCATCTAATCATCGTGATCATGATCATCTAACAAAACACAAGCAGTGTATAACATCATCACAACACAAACATCAAATATACATCTCATGTCAAATAACTGCTATCACATACACATCTATCTATAAGCACATTAAATGAACATATCTAACATGATCTAACAATATACACATCATGATGAACAGCAACATGTAAAATAAGTACATCAACATGAACATAAAATACATGGACCATATATATATATATATATATATATATATATATATATATATATATATATATATATATATATATACAATTGTAATATAAATGCATATAAATGTCAAATATTTGGTGGTACATCAATACTAGTACTAGTCGAGGCCAACTCAGTCGATGGTGTAGCCTCATGCTTAGGTAGATGGCGTGCCTACTCTGGAGGTGCCTGCTGATTAGTCGATGGTGCAGTCTGCACAGGAACTGCCTGTTGATGACTTGTCGATGGAGCAGCCTGCTCATATGGATGTGCCTCCTTAGGTGGACCTGCCTGCTCTGGACTAGGTGTTCGTTGAGATGGTGCAAACTTCTCATATGATACCTGTTGATCAAGACTGGATGTTGGCTGCTCATCATGATATTCGGCCCGAGGTGAAGGAGGAGGAGGTGGAGTACTAGAATGATGATCACTCCCCTCATGATCATGATCATCAGAAGAGGTGCTTCTATGTCGTGCATCTCCACGACGCCTACCCTCCTAGCCTGCACCAGTGCTCTGGAAGCTCCAACGATATAACACGTGAGGGTCAACATATCGTGGGGCATGCCTCTCCAGAGATGTGTGAGCCTACGATCAGCATGGATCTCTCTGATAGTAGCTGGCGGACTCCCTCATAAACTAGGAGTCGATAGAGTTGGTCGACCAACTCCATCCTGAACTGGGTGTCTGGCCTACGCCTCACCCTCGCAGGTATCTGCACCCGATCAAGATCAGGTTTGTCACCCTGATCCTATGCCTCTGCCATCTCCTTGTCAACATCTACAAATGGATCATTCGGTGGAGGTGGAATCATGTCCCCAACGAATGTCCCAATATCTACAAAATATATAGTACACAACAATAATTAGACATTTTCTTTAAACAATTTAATAAAACAAGTTAAAGAACGTGTTAGAATAAATTTGATAATTCTAATTAATTAATTAATTAAGACAATAAAATGAAACTATATTAATTTAAATAAAACTCTAATATTACCTCTCGCATTTGACAGCTCATCCTGTGTGAAGAGGATGTTGGTACACCCTCACCAATCCAAATCGACGTACGGACATGGCAACAGAATGAAGGAGTGATCATCAACACTGGATAACAACTCTAGTGCATAAGGAGATATCCTGGTAGGAAAGTCAGACCGACCCCTCTTGGGCATCATCTGGCCCCACATCTGCATCCGTACATGTAGCATCGGCCTAAGAGGCTACCGAACGAAAGTAGGCCTTGTCTCTGGAAACCTCTAAAAAAATAAACAAAATAACTCTAAAGCAAAAGGGAATGTCAACCTCCCATGTGCCTGAGAACGACATCTATCTAATGTTGTACAAAATAACCACAAAAAAATCGCAGACCATCTCACAAGTTGTGGTGCCTGGAATAAAGAATCAACATAAAATAAAAGTGGGCAACTAATGCATTGCATGTCACTGGTATAGTGTGCAATGATCGTCAGCAAGAGTGAGAGGCAGGGATAATTTTAAGAACCCCCCTAAATTTATATATATAATAAATAGGCGAATCCCCAGGATACATAGGAAAAATGGAAGGCGATTTTATTAATAATATAATATGTATATATAATTTTTTGGCGAATCTCTCACGAGATTATATTATCTTGTAAAATCATGGCGAATCACTAGTACAAATAGCGAATCACTACTACAAAATGGTGAATCGTTTTCTAGTGGAGTTCGGGGTGTTGGTTCCAATGAAGATATGGTAGTTGAACCAAGAGTAGAAGGAAGAGAAACACCGAGACCAAGCATGGCACATGGTGACTTGTGAGGGAAGTATTTCTCGTGTAGTTTGGAAAACGCATTCTTCTAGTTCTGCTAAGCGTAGTGTTGTTGCTCATGCTACTACTAGCACTATTATTGAGGTTGGAGAGGAGTTTGAGGAAGCATGGAAGGTAGCAGTGGTGGAGAATTACAAAGAGTACCCCATGATGGGCTCCATTTTGCCCTTTGGTATCTGTGCCTGCAAGATCTTCTGTCCATTGAACCAACAATTAACCGTTCAACCAACAATCAACTTGACTGAGTTGATTAGGTACGAGTCAACTTAGACTAATCGTCAAAACTATGCTTTGCACTATCCCATATTTATCACACTAATGCTACACAACATTGTGCATTTGCACCCAACTTTCAATAATTCTTTTCCAAGAAAAATCTATAATAAGAAAATGATTTTACTATATTGTTAAGAGGATATTTTCTAAGTTGTTGATATGTTATTTCTATTGTTTTGTGAGATGGTTGCATAACATATTCCCATGAGCCTATGCCCAGGGTTTCATGGTCAGAAATATGTAAGTTTATACTCATGTGAACCGAATTTTTGCCAAGAATTTGATAGCGTAGACAGTTATTTGATTTGAGCAATGAATATTCCATAGGCAAAACGTTGAGCACTGGAACCTTGAGGCAAAAATCCGCAAAGAATCCTCTAGATTCCCTAGAGGCCCATATTTAACAATTTCAAAACATAGTCAACTTTATATTCAAATTTCATGATTTTTCGCAAGGAACGCGTAGCCAGTTTTGTCATTTGACCAACCAATTTTCAAGCTATCGCCATATTTGGAGGCATATTGATGCTTTTGGCCACTTTGATTATTTTTGTTTTGAAAAAAGGATGGATGTATGTTCCAAGTGTTTGTGATATTTGTATATTGCAATAGGACAATGAGATTTGAACCTTTGTAGGAAATTCTTGTATGTTGCAATAGGACATTGAGATTTGAACCTTTGCAGGAAATTCATCATTTTAGTCATTGCACAAAAGTCGAGATGATGCAGTGATGAAAGCGGGCCATGTTGACACTTTGACAAAAAGTGATTGTGTTTACAGCCATTAGTATCAAAATTTCGAGACGATCGTGATGATGATGATGAATATGACTTGAATCTGAATTTCGAGACGATCGTGATGATGATGTGTATGACTTGAATCTCATCAACAGATTCAAGAACACCATTTATGCCACTTATGTGTGAAAATCCATTTATGCCACTTATGTGTGAAAATCCATTTATGCCACTTTTGTGAGAGATCATTCATTTTTCAAGTTGAAAGAGAACATTTTGTGAATGAGAGTTTTTTTATTGGAGAACATCTCTTGAGCAAAAGAGAGCAAGAGACATGTCACTCTAGATAAGGGTTTAGAGAGAGACATCATATCACTCTTTAGAGAGACATGTCATTCAAACTATTGATATTACTTTCAACCAGTTGATTGGTATCATGCCATATGCACTCGGAAGTCACACTAGACTAGTTAAACTCAATCTCTCTCATAATACATTTCAAGGTCCAATTTCATAGTCGTTGGGTGAATTCAGTCTTGCACAAAAGTCGAGATGATGCAGTGATGAAAATGGGCCATGTTGACACTTTGATAGAAAGTGGTTGTGTTTACAACCATTAGTATCATAATTTCATAGAAAGTGGTTGTGTTTACAGCCATTAGTATCAGAATTTCATAGAAAGTGGTTGTGTTTACAGCCATTAGCATCAGAATTTCGAGACAATGGTTGTGTTCACAACCATTAGTATCAGAATTTCATAGAAAGTGGTTGTGTTTACAGCCATTAAAATCAGGATTTCGAGACGATCTCACTGATGATGAGTATGAATTGAATCTGATCAGCGTATTCAAGAAGACCAATTATGCCACATATGTGTGAAAATCCATTTATGCCATTTTTGTGAGAGATCATTCATTTTTCATGTTGAAAGATCACATTTTGTGAATGAGAGTTTTTTAATGGAGAATGTCTCTTGAGTAAGAGACATGTCACTCTAGATAAGAGACATGTCATTCAAACTATTGATAGTACTTACTTTCCACCAGTTGATTGGTATCATGCCATATGCACTCGGAAGCCACACGGGACTAGTTAAACTCAATCTCTCTCATAATACATTTCAAGGTCCAATTTTCATATTCGTTGGGTGAATTCAAAAAATTGTAGGATAGATCTCAAAAACTTAGACATGCTTCACCCTCTGAGCCTTTATTTCAACAATTTAAGGATCCCCAGAGAAGGGATTTTTGTGATTTTAAATGCTTCACTCTCTGAGCCTTTCTTTCAAGAATTTTAGGGGAAAATGCCCAATCTAAGGATTTTTGTGAATGTTACTTTCAATTCATTTATGTGGAATCCTGGCCTTTGTGGACAGCAAATATGATTTGCCTCTGTGTCCCCCTACTACTACTTTGAAAGAAATAAATCAATCAGTTCTAAAATGTGATTGTACCAATTGAAGGTGGCAGCACCTTTTTATATGTTGTTTACTCTCTGGATTCTTCTGGAGTCTGGTTACCTGACTAAATTTTAAGTTTCCCAAGAGCTTTCTCACTACAATTTGGACCACCAGTGATTTTATATGAAGATCTTGTAAAAGCAACTCAAGGATTCAATGAGGCAAACTTGATAAAGAGTTGGGAGTTTTGGATCAGTCTATAAAGGAATTTACACTATGGCACAGATGTCGCGGTCAAGGTTCTCAAGTTGCAAAATGAAGAAACTTACAAGAGTTTCAAAACAGAATGCAATGTGGTTAGGAGAATTAGGCACCAAAATCTTATTAGAGTTACAAGTTGCTCAACCCCTCACTTCAAAGCTTTGGTCCTCCAACTAATGTCAAATGGAAGCTTGGAAAATCAATTGTATCCCGCTGGAGAGTAGAGTGCTAAGATAGATGTGTATGCATTGAACTTAAGCCAGAGTACAGATATGAATAGACAACACATATCACAAAATATCTTCATCACTATTGTTTTGTTCAAGTGGTGCATTATGATATAAAGCCCAGCAATATCGAAAAAGTTTTGTTCAAATGGTGCATTCTGATATAAAGCCCATCAATATCATTTTCGATAGCAATATGACAACACATTTATCTGATTTTGGCATTGCACAATTAACTTGTCTGTCAAGACTCGATGGACTCAATCACTTCCACACTTTGTCTAAAAGGATCCATTGGCTATGTTGCCCCAGGTTTTGAACTTCACAAAATTGAGCAAAACAGATTATATAAGTATTGCTAAGTTGCCTCAATCAAAATTTGATGACTAGTTGGCCTGAATACAGAATATGGATTTGGAAAAACTGTGTCAACAAAGGGTGATGTTTGTAGAGGGGACAGAACCTACCTAAGAGGGTGACCATGGCTTTTTCCCGATAAAAATGGGGGAAGTGACGGATAGCAACCTGTTGAGGGATGAAAATATTAACGCACTAGAGAAATATGAGATACTCAAAACTGTGTGAATAAACTCGTGGCATTGGGATTGGGATGCACAAGAGAATCACCCGAAGAACGACAAACTATGGTAGAGGTTGCATTTGTATTAGAAATGATCAAAAAACTCTTTGTTGGAGTCACTAGGGTCTACAAATCGCCATCAGATTTATCATTTTACTGGACGTAATACCTTAAAAAATGATGTGACAGATTTTATGTTAACGATAGTCAACAAGGTAAAGACATACAGATCCTTTTAATTATTTCATGTTGTACCAAGTCTATAGCAAGAGACATCACAACATATGCAGAATGAATATAGTTAGTTGAGCTCTTCCTTACATCCATTCCAAACAATACCACCGTTAAGCTTTTCCTATCAACATAGGAATTCATGTTGTAGCTACATATTTATATTTTGGGACATGCCAAAGAGATGTTTCCTATATTTCGGTTTAAACTTGGAAGTAACAAACTATGTTAAACTAAATAATCATTTATTGAATCAAGTTTTATTGTCTAAAATATTTAAACCTAATCGTGTTCTATGGTAAAGTGCAACCCTCTTGGCCTACTAAACTAAAAACTGGGTCCTAAATTTGCACCAACATTCTCAGACCTACTAGTGAAATGAGTGAAGTACAAATGTTTGTGTTGTAAGGTATGCTCAACGACCGGATGTAGTATAAAGGAACAACCATACATTAGTAACATTACACATTAATTGCACCAATCAATAGATTTCACAATGTAGAAAACACCAAAGCACCCAAATTTACCAAAAACTAAGAAAAACTCGATGAGTATATTTATAGAGAGCAAGGTTTCCTTTGAAAGAATGGCAGATTCATAGCCCTGGATCCCTAAATCCCCTGCAATGTATCGACACGCAAACAACTAAACAACAAATTTAGTTGTTTCTCGGCGCAGACAGAGCTTTATCTGTAACTGACTAATACCAGACTAGCACAAACTTAAGCTCACCACCATTGAGGGGGGGTTATCATGCGCTCAGAATCAGGCATTAATGGTACAACTGTCTCTAAGTCATGGAGGCCTGTAAAACGTAATGAATTATCGTGCTTTGAATCGAGGGGCATTAATGGCACAATGAGACCTAATATGCCACCTGATGGAGGCACTTGTATGCTTAGAACAAGCGGCATGATGGAGGGCATTAATGGCAATGAGAACTGGTATCCCAGCTAATGGAGGAACTTGCCTGTCTCTGGATTTAATGGCACTGCTAACTGAACATGCAGCATGGAGGGCATTAAAGGCAATGAGATTTGGTATCCCACTTGATGGAGACACCCACCCAGTCTCTAAATTTAATGAACATGTGCCGTGGTGTAGGCACCCTACAGTCTGTAGGTTTTTGCGAGGGATCAGTACAACATCACACAATATTTCTATCATCTAACACCAATCAATGGTGAAAAACAGCACACAGTGGAACAGGAGGGGAGATCTCACAAAGAATGCCTTATTGAGTAAAGATTTCAATAAATTAAAAACAAAGAAAAACAAATTAAAAATTAAAAAATTAAAAATTAAAAAATTAAAAATTAAAAAATTAAAAATTAAAAAATTAAAAAATTAAAAATAAAAAAAATAAAAAAAAAATCTCCGATACAGCTAATAGACAAGGAGTGACACAACTAAAGCTGGCAGGAGATCAATATTAACCAAGCCACCAAAACTGGTGGTTTTCAAAGCATTTCCTACTTAATACCTCCATATAGTTTAATCATTTTTATGATGTCTAACAACCCAGAAAATATGTTTTTAATGATGTCTGACAACAACAGCAAGACTAGTGCCCATCTTAAGAGCATGTCTTCATTTGAATGCTCCTCTCAATAATTATATAATAACCATCTTATAAAGATATCCTCATATGACTGAACTTCACTTCAAGTAATTTATTATCTATGTTCACTTTTCTTAATTGTTGAAGAACGTGGGATATTTCAAACATGGAATGTACTTTCAAACTATGTTCAGCACAAAACTGGCCTACAAGTTCACATGCTTCATAGAACACAAGTCTTTTGACATCAAAATTGCTCAAGCTAAACACAAATGCAGATCATATCCCTACTAGGTAAAAAACAAAACTGGCCTACAAGTTCACATGCTTCATAGAACACAAGTCTTTTGACATCAAAATTGCTCAAGCTAAACACAAATGCAGATCATATCCCTACTAGGTAAAAAACTATAGGCCTTAAGGAAACCCATCTCGGTACAGCCAACTAAGATTATATGCAGATATAAAAAGATTTCAAAGCAAGGAAACCCATCTTGGTACAGCCAACTGAGATTATATGCAGATATAAAAAGATTTCAAAGCATAACCAAATAAGTTATAGGCAAAGAGTAAGACAACTGAGCTAGCTAATAAAAACACAAAAAACACTAGAGCATTAAAAGTATTTCCACCTTAACACCTCCAAGTAATTGAATCAAGTTTTTGCACAAACATATAACTCTCAGACCAACTTTCAGTTTAGATTAAAATTTGCTCATGTAAATGTCAAAAAAAATACAAAGCAAAGCAGTCCAAAACTTTTATAATATAACCCAGTCACTGCCCCCCTCCCAATGTCCATCAGGGCTCATTTCAGGAAGAGAGAGGGGAAGGCATCACTTGATCTAAGATTGCATTTTGCATTCCTGAGACAAGGAGCTCGTTTCTTTAATTGATCACAGAAACTCCTTCACGCAGCTGCATCTGTTTCTTTCTGTTTCTTGGGCATTCTGTAGCCACCTACAACACAAGCATGATCTCTTTCAAAAGGTTCTAATGTCACCTACTCAAATGGCTTAAATTGCTCCTTTTGCAACTTCTTAACTTCCTGAGCAAACACTGCCTCCGCTGGCACAGTAGAGTCAATGCAATTTGCCTGCATTAAAGAGTGAAAATCAAAAAATGAGGAACAGAAACATGATTTCCAGATTTGCTTCAGAAGTAGACAAAAATATACATTTACAGAGAATACATTGCTACTAACTCATTCACACACTCTCTATGTTAAGTTCTCAGAAAACATAGTTAGTCTCAGTGGACAGTGATCATTGCAATGTTCAGTGGACAGGGATCATTGTCATAGTTCTTTTCTTTGTGTTTAGCTAAAACAGAGAGCAAGGAAGCCAAATCAAAGACATTTACTCACAGAAATATCAGTAAAGTCAAGTTTGAACTCACCCGGAAACTGAGCAAGCATCAGCGATAACACCCAGAAGAGCAGCAGCAGCTTCTCCATTGTCCAAAACAACATCCCCCTTATCTCTTTCAATGGGTTTTCATTACATCATTCAATTGCAATATCCATTAAAAAACACAGGCATACTATTGATTCCTTAATGTCTGGTAGGCCACAATGCCCATTACAGCGCCATGCTACTATTCTAATCTCAATCCCTCTGTTCAAAACACCCATGCGAGGCCCTACAACCAAAATCCTCAGAGCATGTGGAAGTAAAAGCACAAACGGGTGACTAAAATGACAATGGATCTATGCCAAACAATGAGCTCTAAAGTACATATCACGGTATTCCCACCGGATGAGTGGTCCAGTCTCAATTACAGTCCCCTTGTTTGCCAAATGTCTGAAATACCTGTTTTTTATTGCCAAATCCAGGTAGGGTTCCACACAGAAATTAGGGTTTAAAAGTATAAAATGGAATAACAATTGGTTTCTTAGGGTTCCTTGTTGGACATACCCTAAATGCAACCTTACTGGAACTTTTTAAGTTTTAACTAAGACAACTTTTAGGGTACATCTCCAAATTTGCCCAAGTTATGGCAGGGTACGTGGATGTGTTCCAGACTACAACATTCTACTGGGTATAGTGGATATGGGTACATATACATTTCTGGTACATGGGAATAGGTACAAAAGATCCAAGAGCTGGGTATGCATACCCATGGTACTTAGAAACATACACAAACATATATGTATATATAGATGCACATATATACATAATAATAAATATTAATGAGCCAACAATGCCACCACTAGAGCTCCACCCATGCCATTGCAGTGATTACTCTTCTCATCTGTGGCAGCAGTGAAGAATTTGACGAGAGTTGCAGTGATATTTCCATAGTGGTAAGATCCTTGTGGATTGGGACGAGCTGCACCAGCTGTCCAGTTCCATCTGCACAACAATTGCTATTCAAATTTGAGAACAAGAGTACATATATGGATGTAACTCCCACCAATCCTGCACTTGATGGATATTTTAGAATTCACCCCTGGTTTGTCTGTGAATCTTCTAGGAAATTAAATTTTCATAGCCATCCGCACTTTCCATGATTGTTCCTTTATCTATATTTCTCAACAATGCTAAAAGCATTAAGAAATGAGCATATTCATGAATCTATCTATCTGTAATATATATACAAATATCCCTCTCCGGACACATGATGCTAGACCCAAACTAAAGCAAGCACCAACCCTGACGTATCTTGCCTGGTTCAGAGACCAACAATCTCTGTTGGGGCTCCTCGAATTGGTCCAGAAACCTTCTTCTGGGAATTGCTATAGTGGAAAGTGGCAATGCAAGTGAGAACAGAGCTAGTAAAACGAGTAGATGCAACCATGTAATAGTCCTGAGGTTACTGATTTGCAATGATCAGAACAGAATAGGTCTGGCTGATATGGATGTCAAGAGAATCATAGACATTTTGAACGGTGTGACATCCTTCCACCTCCACAAGCTTCAATTTATGACCCTGGATCCTGAAGTTCAAAGAGGATGACAATCCCACATTTGAAATCCGGAGGTGGTAGTTTTCTTACAGATAAATAGATGGCTCATTTTAGATATATAAGTAAGCAAATTGAACGGGCAAGATATGCCATCAGATAATGTCAAAACAAAATGTATTTTGTGGATCATTGGGTACCTAGACGCATCCACAAAAAGTCTAGCAGTGTGCCTTGCTGTAGAGAATCGCAATCTACCTTCATCCATTGTGATTATTGCATCACTTGCTGGCCGATGACCATTAATAAGAACAACATAAGGTTTACCCAGCAATCTGCCCATGTCAAGCGTTCTCTTAAGGATTTGGCAAAAGCTAGAAAATTGTCAGAGATTGATGCAATGAGAGAACATTCTGGTGGACACTGTGAAGTTGAACGTAGTCAATCTCTTTAAATTCAAAAGATGAATTTGTTTCCGGGACAGATTAATAACTTACTGTGTGATTGGTCTTGTACCAGTCACGTTTGAGCAGAGTGATATCACCAATAGGAGCAGGGAACGGAACAGGGATGAGGAGCCTACTGGCAACAGTTAGCCCTCCAAATACCCCAGCTGCTTTGTGTATACACATTGATGGAAAGTAGTACTAGCTGTCTATTTGGTCATTCACCTAGAAATTGTATATTTAAGTTCTGTTTTGGTGTTATAGGTCAGTTTGTTCCCAAAACTCCATCTTGCCACGAAATCCTGGATACCATGCCAGTACCAGAATGTGTTAAAGATCTCAACGCATTAGAAATCAATAAAGAACCCATGAATCTTAATAAGCCAATACACAAGAGAGAACCCAAATGACTAATCAAGATAATAAGAAAGGTTGATCCAGGCTGTTAAATACATTCACGATAATGTTATCACTGGTGACACTGTCAATCTGGGGGCTGGGAAATTGCCTATTTATTAGAATATCCTGCAACGACAACAATGGGTATCATTAGTAATGTACTGAATCCTGATGTAATTCCCAGACAAGAATAGAACAGAAACAGGTCTCATGGTTAGGTTTCTCTTAACATATTGCAGGTAGTACCCACATATAATTTACATTTACCATTTCTGTAATAGAATTTATAACATGTAATATGCACTTCACATTTCCTTATTATATTGAATTGATACTATCTAGCATGCACTTCAACATTTCCATATTACATGGAATTGAGGCTGAGGCCTCAAAAGGTGTGTAAAGCCACCTCACCATTCATATTATTGTATATTGGAGCTAGAATATTGAATTTGTGTAGGCCACTTAACTCTCTGCAGAGATATCATGTCGGACAACATTATTTAAGCACAAGATCATAGAACAAAACTGTAAAAGAAATACAAAATGTTCCCAGACAAGAATAGAACAGAAACAGGTCTCATGGTTAGGTTTCTCTTAACATATTGCAGGTAGTACCCACATATAATTTACGTTTAACATTTCTGTAATAGAATTTATAACATGTAATATGCACTTCACATTTCCTTATTATATTGAATTGATATTATCTAGCATGCACTTCAACATTTCCATATTACATGGAATTGAGGCTGAGGCCTCAAAAGGTATGTAAAGCCACCTCACCATTCATATGATTGTATATTGGAGCTAGAATATTGAATTTGTGTAGGCCACTTAACTCTCTGCAGAGATATCATGTCGGACAACATTCTTTAAGCACAAGATCATAGAACAAAACTGTAAAAGAAATACAAAATGTTCTAATAGACCCATAAGGGTCTAGCGGCTAAGAGATAGAATTGAGAGATCAGCAGATGAAATTTATCAAAATCTCCAAATAAACCTTCAACTCAATTCAGAGGACATCTCCCATTTTCCATTCTTGCCCTTGGATGTTGAAAGTGTCAAATGCATGTCCCAAGTCGATTCCCCACCGCCCCCCCACGTTGGAAGAAGCAAGTAATCTAGACAATAGGTGCTCTCAAAATCCGATGTCCCAGATCCTTCGCTTCTCAACCACTGAGACATTGTACTATCCAAATAGCATAAACTAATAACTAAGCTCATAGAAGGTAATTGTGAAACCATTTTAACATAGCCCAGCAGACACATAAGAGTTTAATGGATAAAAAAGATAATTGAGGGGCCTGTAGGTCAAATTAGCCAAAATGGGCAGCTGAACCTTCCATTGAGTTCTGATATTGACATCTTTCAAGTTCTATTCCAAGGTCATAGAAGGTAATTGTGAAAGCATTGTAACATGGCCCAACAGACCCATAAGAGTTTAATGGATAAAAAAGATAATTGAGGGGCAGTAGATCAAATTAGCCGAAATGGGCATCTCTTCCTTCAATTGAGTTCCGACATGGACATCTTTCAAGCTCTATTCTAGCTCCATGATGTTAAAAACATTATTTCATGTCCCATGTTGATTCTACCTTGAGATCCTTATTTGCTTTTCTTCTACTTAGACATGATATTGTAGACTAATGACTTTTTACTTGTTTTGGAAATGAAGACTTATAAATGCCTGAACTATCCTAATGCAAAAATTTATAACCAGTTTGATATGGGTCGAATGTACGTCTAAACCTTTTTTGCCAGTTCAAAATCATAATGACTGCACAGAAAACATTCCAACTCAAAATCATGATGAGCACACAGAAAACATTTCAGCTCAAAATTATAATGACCCCACAAAAAAAGCATTCAATTCAATTTCAAATGAAGCCTCAACCCAATACATCATGCATACAGTACAGTGAAAACAACATAACATGTCCTGCATAAAAGGAAGTTGTAAATCATTGTAACATTGCCCAACATTCCCATAAAGGTTTAATGTATAAAAGATAGAATTGAGGGGACAGTAAGATAAATAAGCCAAGCTGGGCAACTCAGCTAATATTGAAACGATAAGTGTATCACCCGGGGATTGCACCCAGTCACACTAGCCCTTAGACAGAGTAATTCTTTTGCTACAAGTTATTTACATACCTCTGATCTGAACCGTGTCAGTACCAGCATAGAGGCAGCCAATCATCTTCCTCGGTATGTCTGCATGAAACCCAAGTTTTTTAGGCCTGTACAGCAAGATTTTTGGGTCTGTCCTGAGAGTATTTCTGGGCATAATCAGTGTATTTCCGGTCTGTTCTGGAAGGAGAAACTTGTTGTTGATGTGTACATTCTCTGCCATGTAAATCTGGTTAGTACTATGCGTTATTCAATGCATGGTCAAGGAAGGAGAAGCTGCTACAGTTGTGAACATTTCCTATGGTGCAAACTCAAGTCTCAGAGCATAAACAGTAGACTGTTCAGAGGCCATTTCCAGCGTTTAAGGAGCAGAAATAAGAGGTCAAAATTTCAGCTAGAGGGGGGCAACCCAAAACCAGCATCATCACAGTAAATCTCCATTGCCCTGTAAATCTAGGGCATATGCAACCCAAAACCAGCATCATCCGGCATCATTAGCATAAATCTTAAATCTGTACGCAACCCAGAACCAACATCATCAACATAAATTAAGGCGAATGCAGACCCAAAACCCTCCAACTTAGTAAATCGGGGCGAATACAACCCGATAAAATCATAGACCAGTGAATCGAAGGCGAATCCAACATTTCATGTTTATCCGCACTTATTTTTTTTGGCTAAACCATAATAATTATTTATTTTTAAAATAATTTTGGGGCTATTTATACAAAACTATACAAAATAGGTTCTATATAAAAAATTCGCCCCTCTAAACTCTAAAACCCCTTAAATTTCGCCCTTGGGCTAAAATTCGCCCCTAAAATTATCCCTGGTGAGAGGCACCTCACCTCCTCTACACCAACCGAAGCAAATATGTAACTGACCAACAGACACCTGAAAACATGCAGAAGAAATTATATCGTCCCTAACGTATCTCTGGGAGTACGCTAATTGACTCCTTGTTGCATAGTCGACGGGGACATCTGGGAACTGGGGAAAATCCTACCCTCTCCTAGATAGGCCAGTAATAAAATATATGTCCTCCTTAGTGGACAAGAACCACTAGCCAAGACCGACTCAGAAAGCCTGTCGGTGAGCATCCCACCTGAAGATCAGTTGTCCCAATAACCCACTATGGCCCTTCAGGGATGTAGCCTCCTCATAGAAGTTGAGGAGGCCTACCTCCCTTAGGAGCAACTGGGTGGCTGTCGTAATAGGGCGAGGGTACATAAGTCTCTCCCTCTCTCGTGCCTCCCATAGGTGAATCATGTTAAATTGGTCCTCCATATGTTCTTGTTGTTCCCTTTGTTCTCTCCATTGACGTCGCTGAATGATTCACATATTAAATTTATATTTTTATTAACTGAGAAATATATATATATATATATATATATATATATATATATATATATATATATAATTTAAAAATAAAAAATAAAAAATAGCCGACAAGATTCCGCACTCTGCGCGCATTTTTTTTTAATACAAGACCCCTCGCGAGGTGCGCATGGAAAATGTACGCAAACCACAAAATATAAAAAATACTTTCTTCTGCGGTGCGTTGATGAAACTATCCACCTCAGGGCGGATAGTTAGGTCAACGGTGCGGTCCTGTAAACGACCGCACCGTTGACCATGTGTTGTTGTTGGGCGGGCACTGTGCTGACCTAACTATTCGCCGCAGGGCGAATAGTTTGGTCATAGCACCGCCCAACAGTAGTACATGGTCAACGGTTAGGTCTTGCAAATGACCACATTGTTGACTATGTAATGTTGTCATGCGGGTGGTGCGCAAACCTAACTATCCGCCCTGGGGGCAGTTAATTTGGTCAACGCACCGCCCTCCCAACACTAGTACAAAGTCAACGGTTCGGTTGTTTAAATGACCGCACCACCATGTTATTTTTAAATTAGTCACGGTGCGTATTTTTTCAATACTGCAACGGAACCTAGTCTAGTTTTCGTTAACACCGTTCGTGGTGCGCCCTGTAAATTTACAGGCAACACTGCGAACAGTGCGAGCTAAAAGGCTCGAGCGCACCACGCAAATAACGGTTAATTTTAAGGTTTTTTCAAAATCTAATCTGCTAAAACGTTTAGTTATTCGGAAACAAATAGAATACATGTACATTTGCACATCAAGGAGGCATATTTGTCGAGGAATTGAAGAAACCAAATTTGCCCACCGTTTTCGAAAATTCGAACTCCACAAGGTGGGCAATGGATGACAGCAATGTGTGCAATGGGAGCACTGATGGCAGGGTGCCTCGCACAAGACAAATTCACACCTGTGCTTGAGAGGTCTGGTGCACTGAAGAAGTAAAAATGACGTTTTTACGGCCGATATTTTTTTTTTTTAATTTAACCATGTTTCGGTGTGCAGGTTTTTAAGACGCACTGGGCGGTATTATCGATGGTGCACCGCACGTTGTTACGGTGCGCTAGATTACGGCGGTGCACCGGGCCTGTTTATACGTAGAGCACCGGCGCGCAATAGTACTTAGACGCACCGGGTGGGTTTGTAAGGAGAGCACGGTGTCTCGGTGTGCCAATTTTCATTATGCACCAATGTGTTTTGAGTAAAATGCACCGGTGCAGTTTATGATGAGAAACGCACCACACACACACAAAATATCCGCAAAAGCCTCCACCTGCCAACCTCCTCTAGAGACCTCCACTACAAATAGATATCTAGGCTATTTTTATAAGGGCCTCCTTAAGAACATCCGCTAAAAGTTCTTTTCCCTGTATTGATATTTGCTACAGAAATATACCATTTTCTTTGACTTAAAAGCTGCTGCATTATCTGTGATAAGCTTACTTGGACATCCAAATCTTGACAGTATATTGGTTTCTAGGAATTTTGTGATCACAGCATTAATTTCTTATCTTGAGGGTGTGGCCTCAATCCACTTGGTGAAATAGTCAGTGGCTGTGAGGATCCATTTGTGTTGGGTTGAGGATGGTGGATGAATTTCTCCAATGAAATCCAAACCCCATTGATGGAAATGGCTTTCAACGGATATAGGTTTCAAGGGTAGTGGAATTAGTTTTCTCTTTCCTTCAAAAATTTGGCACTTGTGGCAGGAGGTAACTTTTTTATGGACAATAGGAAAAAGGGTTGGCCAGTAAAAACTAGCTCTTAAGATCTTATTTGTAGTGGTCTTCCAATAAAAATGTCCACCATAGTCTCCCTCGTGAAATTCTTGCATAGTTCTCTCTGCATCATCCTTCAATAAACATTTTAGTAAAACTCCCCCAGCATCTTTCCAATATAAAATGTTATCTAAGATACAAAATTCCACAGCTTTTAGCTTAAGAAATCTAGCCTTTGTTTTAGTCAAACTAAGAGGAGCTTGTAAATTGAATAATACAAAAAAGAGGTCTGCATACCAGAATGAGATTGTAAAAGCCTCATCTATTTGTGGAGTCGTCTGCTCCTCGTGATCATCTAATGCAGCTACAAAATTAATATCAAGGCATGAAAATTAGACTCGGCCATTAATTTGGCTAGTCCTTGTCCCTTAATGAGCTTGGTGGGTTTAATTTCAATGTCATATTCAAGAATTATAGCAATCCACTTACCTATTTTACCATCTGGTCCATTTTGAGTCAGGATATCCTTAACCACAGAATTTGGTACATATGAAATTATGTGAGAATGAAGAATATATACTCTGAAATGTTGGAAATATTGAGAGGGGGGTGAATCAATATTTCTTTTCAATTGTTATTTAACCAGTTAGATTATTCACAATTAAAAAAACAGAAATGAATAATTTTATTATAGAATGAAGAATAATGATCCTTTTACAAATGGATGAGTACAATTATGTTCATGGGCACCAACCCTTCAACCTTTCAGGGTCCAATCTGTTGCCAAGCACCAACTTGGACTATTGTGAGGCTCCAACCTCTAGGGCTCCGACCCTATCCTTTTCAAGGCTCCAACTTGATTGTAGAGGCTCCAATCTCTAGGGCACCAACCCTTTAGTCTTCTTAATAAAAAATGAATAATTTACTTACTTTAATAACTTTACAAGATTATACATTGTTCAATGCTTCACATGTCCAAAAGCTCCAAAACTCTTAAAGCTTCACTGTTCAGAATTATACCTTCAAATTCATCACATTCTCATCCAAATATTCACATATATCATTGAATATGTGTATACTCCATAGATAAAAAATCTCCAGTGAGACTGCAATACTAAGGTTGCTTGAACGAGCTCTCTAACTCTAAACCACAATATAGAAGGTCTGAGCTTGAGGTGGAGACAATTATTTATAAACTCGAGATGAAGGCAGTCCTTCACATACTTGAGTCACATAAAGATAGCACAGGTCTAAGGGTAATTTGAGAAGGTCCTAGCCAGAGATAATCCACAGATCCCAGTCACTAAAGTATATTATAGTGGGTCCGAGCAAGATCAGAGTGAGCCATCGAAAAAATTATAGTGCGGGTCTGAAGCAAATACAGTGAGACTGCACTACTGTTTCGAGCCACAGCAGGTCTGACGGTAAGATAGCACAAGTCTGTACAGTAATTAGAGCCACGGGAAGTTTGTTCCAAGTTATTGTGTATGTGCACCAAAGCATAAAAACAGGTCCGAGTAGAAGCAGGTCCAAAATGTGTTATAGTGAAGTGGTCTAAAGCTATTACAGTGGATCCGAGGTGTAATACAGTGATCTTGTAGGTGTCCAAGATGTAGATTTGTTATATAACTGCTTGGAGGTGTCAATCATCCGATTTATAACCCAGAAACCTTCATACGTAGACCCTTTCTCCTTAATTTTATGCACCCTCTCTTCGGTATCTTTAAGTTATCAAGTTGTGAACTGTAATACACTTCTTTGTGGATGATCAACGAATTGGATGAATAAGAATGAGGTCTAAATCATTGTATTTATAGTGTTTTTGCTAGAATAAATAGACCGTCATGAGTGATAAGTGAGGGTCGACTCACTAAGCCAGAAATTATATATTAACTTAAAAATTCAATAACTCTCAAACCGCTTGGATTTTTAGGCTGCATAATAACTCGTTGGAAAGCTAAAATTATGCTATTTCAGATGGTGGAGGTCTTATGAAATAAATTTTCCTCAAAGGTATTAGAAAATTATTTTTAATGTGACTGATCCTTTGTGAGTGTAGAAATAGAATGAAGGACCTCTTCATTGATTCCTTTGACTTTGCTTTCTCATACTTCCCTTCATTATGCTTGCTGGTCATCATCATGCTTGCCTTCATGGATATTGACATCAATGAAAATTAGACTAACATGAAATCCTTAATTGCTTTTATAAAAGAAAATTCTTATTTTTCCATTATGTTGTATTTCAATGCAACTTATCTTAGAGCCTTGCTAAAGAAAGCAATGGGTTGCTCATATCCCTCGTTGTTTTTCTATAAGAGGATTGTTGCAATAGTGTGTTCAAATGCAAATGAAAAGATTATAAAATGCTTTGTAAAGTTAGGGCTGATTAATACTGGTGCTTTTGTTAAAGCTTATTTCACTTGGTCGAATGACTGCCTGGATTCAATGTTCCACCTTATTTCTATGTCTTTCTTTAGCGTGTTTGTTATGTTACTGAGAAACTCTGTCAGGTTGGGGATGAATCTTCTTAGAAATTTTATTTTACCAATGAATGATTGAAGTTCTTTAACATTTCTAGGATGAGTTATTTTCAAAATGGCATCAATCCTACTGGGATCAATCCTAATACCCTCTTTGGAAATGATATGCCCTAGAAGTTTTCCTTCTTCAAGGCAAAATGGTGTTTTCTTAGGGTTAAGTGAAATCCCAAAATTCCTACACTTCTAAAAAACTCTCCTCAACTGTAACAAATGCTCTTCATCTGTTTTGGAATAAACCGTGTTGTCATCTAGATATATAACAATAAATCTACCAATTTCATCAGCAAAAGCAATATCCATTGCTCTCTGAAATGTGGCTCCAGCATCCATTAATCCAAAATGCATCTTCAAATACATGAAGGTACCCCATAGAGTAGTAAAAGTTGTCTTATTATGATCATCAGGGTGAACCAAAACCTGGTTGTAACCCGAGAAACCATCTAGCAGAGAAATCCTACTGGACCCAACTACCTTTTGCAAAATGTGATCCATCTTAGGTAAAGGGTAATTTTCCTTTAGTGAGACTTTATTGAAGTTTCTAAAATCTATACATGGCTTGATTTCACTTGTTTTCTTCCTTGTTGTTTTTATATTAAAAACCCACTTAGAGTACCTAAGAGGTACTATGATCTTAGCATCATACATTTTCTTGATCTCTTTCTCAATTAAAGGCATTAGTACTAGGTTTATCCTTCGGAGTTTTTGTTTAAAGGGTTTTTGATCTTATTTAATGGGAATTTTGTGTTGTATTATGCTGGTGTCATAAGATTTTAGGTCTTTATAACTCCAGGAAAACACATCAGTGAATTATTTGAACAGAGCAATGTATTTCTGCTTTTCATTAGGTTGTAATGATTTAAACAGTTTTATCATTTTTGGGTCTTTTTCACTACCTAAGTTACATTCTTCTACATCTCCTCCTTTGGGCTCAATATTGGGTTTCTTGGATACATCATTAAAGTCAAACAACTCTTCTAAGGGAACCAATCCTCTTGGTAAAACATTATCTTTTAATTGTAGTATTTCTCGTTCCTTTATTTCTTGATCTATTTCAAGCAATTCTACTTTATTTACATTTTTATTTACATGATTATCTAACTGGTTCTCTAAATCATAATGTACAACTATATTATCTTCTAAATCACACTCTACATCTATATTATCTTCTTCAAACTCATCCTTGGATTGCAGAAAATTTTCAAATTGTTTATCATTCCCAAAGACTTGCCAATATCTAACATTGTCTGAGACACTTGGCATGTGTTTCACTTCCACTATGTGGACGATTGGGATGAGGCATTTTACAGGTACTGGCAGAAACAACAAGACTATCAGTAAGAATATTATGATCTATAGGGATCACAGAGAGTTCATATACCAAAAAACACTCTAAAAAATCTAGAACAAGATTTCTGTATGCTCTTAATCTAGGGTGTTTTGCAGAGTACTCTCCTTTTATTTGTTTTATTATTAGCTCAGAATCCCCATGAACGAAAATTATTTAAGCACCAAGATTTTTCATTAACTGTAACCCTAGTATCAATGCTTCATATTCAACTATATTATTCGTGCATTGGAACTAAGCTTATATGAATGTCCCTCGGTATGATTAGTTCTTGAGTTTGAAACCCAAACTCCTGCTCCAGAGCCTTCTTTGCTACAAACTCCATCAAAATCCATATTCCAAAAGGGGTTCAGGCTGCATGTCTTCTTCTATTGTTGTTGTTTGGTCTTCTTTTATTTCACAAATATCAATATCTGAATTGGTAATATGAGTGTTGATGCCCCAATCATTATAGAGAAACAATGAATCCAAGTCTGAATGGACATAGTAAAGAGGATATTTGTGTGGCTTGTCTTGGCTACTTACCATGAACTTCATCAAGGTGTCCCTATAAAATCTCCTTTGCTGACCAAAAACTGGAATGGTAGCAAAGGTCATATCCATCTATAGGGTTCCTTGCAACTTAGCTCCCCATGAGCATGACAACAGCATGCCATAATTAGGGTGTATATCTGCAACCACTATATCCATCACCAAACTTTTTGCTGGAATTTGTGCCAAAGTAACACACAGGTCTTTGATAAGACTTAAGCATCTCACTTTTCTAGAATCAAAAGAGTACAAATCCTTGTATGTTCTGGTAATTTCAAGTCCTAATTTCTCCATGAAAGCCTTAGGCATTAAGTTATGTGAAGCACCTGAATCTAGCATGGAATTATGCAAAATTTTGTCATGGATGTTTAGGATAACATAAAAGGGAGGCACACCTCCTTCTTGAGGTTTTCCATCCACTTATGGTCCAAATAAAAGTTCAAGTTGGTCATCATTCAAATTGACTGTATTTGTATTTTCCCCTATATTAAGAGCTTTCATTACCTAAGATCTATACACATTCTTGTTCTTCAGCTATGTTAGAGAGATAAGTATTTTGAGTTTTGCTAACTCATTTTCAATATTGAAGGATGATTGTACTTTATTCATGTTTTGGAAATTTGATTTATCAGCGACGTCTTTTGGGATAACCTCTTCTTCCTGACTAGTGGTTGGAACATCTGTCTGTGTAGTTTTTGAAGTAGTGTCAACTATATTTTTAGTAGGATTTTCTACTGTCCTTTTACCTGAAGCTTCAACATTTTTCTTGGCATGAGTATATATGGTTTTCTTAGGAGGAGTATCAGTGGTTTTCCTTGCAAAGGTATCAGAATTTTTCTTACTAGGGGTCTCTGTGGCTTTCTTACTCCTAAGATTGTATTGTCTGTGAACTTCCATGATAGCATTCTCAAAACCCTGTTTATGATCATCTGATTCCTCAAAATCAAGTTATGTGTGAGACAGTTGGAAAATTTATTATTCCTTTTGAGTAAGAAATATTGTATCATCGTCATTTATCCCCATAAGATTTATTTGATTGTCCTATACATCCTTAACTGTTTCACCTTCGTCGTCAGCATAATTTTCTTAGAAAGGGGGTCTGATTTTTTGGTCTGGTCCCTTTTGTTATCTTTGTTTAATTTGTGGTGGATTTATCCTAACATTTTGGTTTCAGTTGTGAGGACCAGGTTGATTTTCTCTTGGGGGAATCCTATTAGCCAGATTGATTCTCTCCATCATTCTCTCCACTGTTCTAACCAAACAATCTATTTTAGCATCAGAAGAATATGTGGGTGGTTCCTCTTTCATTGCCACTCTCCTCTCTATTCTCATCCTAGCTCTTTTAGCTAACAAATTGCCTCCACACTCACTGCATCTCTTTGCATTTCTTCTAAAGTTGTAGAGTTTCTCTCTCTTAACTAATAAGACATATCTGCCTCAAAGCCATCAGGGAATTTTATCAAGGTTAAAACTTGAGGGGGTTTAATGTTTGAAGTAATTGCATTATAAAAACTATTGAATCTGGGGTAATAATCCTGGACACTTTCCCCACGTGCCCTCCTAATATATTCTAATAAAATTTGAAGGGGGTTCTTTTTAACTTCCCATTTGTTAAGGAAAGACTGATGAAATGCAGGGAGATCATTAATGCTAACAGGTGGTAAGGCTTTGAACCATTTTCTAACTTCTCTAGTAAGACTTTGAGAAAATAGTCTCGTCTTAACATTTTCCTCATCCACTTCTTGAAGATCAAAACTATCATTCATCCTATCAACATGTTATTGAGCAGTTATGGGTCGAGTACCATCAAACTGGGGTATCATAGTTTGATAGTCCTGTGGCATATTTGTTAAAGGGGCATTAAGAACTAGAGGATCATATCTTGCTGCCATGATTGGGATATGAGGATGGATAATAGGTGGATTGGTTAAAAGTGGAGGTTGAGTTGAAGATGGAGGTTGCGTTGAAGGTGGAGTTTGGGTTTCTTGGTGAGAAACTACGGGAGTGGTAGTGGATATTATAGAAGGAGTAGGACTGGATGAACTTGGATGAACTAACTAAGTTACACTAGATGAGGCTACAAAAGTTAAGGCAAAGAAATCAACAAATTTTTGGATGAATGCCTCGTGGACAGATAGGTCAAGGTCTGATACTAAATCTTGTAATTTATCAAAGTCTTGAAGGATTTGAAGATCTGGATCAGGTTGAGGAGAATCTATTTCAAATGAATGATGTTGTAAGGTATATTGATCTACCATAGTTTCATCCACCTAATTTTCTGACTTAGTCCTAAACAAGTTATGCTCAAATGGCATATCAAACTCAATATCCTGTAAAGTGACAAAGTTACTTGGAAGAGAATCTGCCCTAGGGGGAGGACTACTACTTCCTTGACTCTCGGCTAAACTTCTCCTCCTCAAGAATTTTTCAGGGTCATCTACAATAGTGGCAGGTTTAGGATCAAGATGAGATCTAGTCTAAACTCTTTTTAGAGCCATAATAAAAATCTAAAACTCACACACTATTATTTACAAAGGTACTCAACCTCTGATAAAATAAATTTATTTTAACCATGGAAATGGATTTGCAGAAAATCACAGTATTTTCGTTCCCTGGTATGGTCGCCACTATGTTATCACTCTGTAATTTCCGAGGTTGTGGAAGAAATCACATAGGAAACATCAAAACCTCTTTTAAGTCTAGAATCTAGCCCTTCTAAACTCGGAGAGGGATCTCTCTATCTAATTTAGCTTTGTTTTCTGTAAATTTTAGGCTAGTTATGATTGTGAAATTTGA
This sequence comes from Pinus albicaulis, assembly GCA_034641835.2. Taxonomy (NCBI): domain Eukaryota; kingdom Viridiplantae; phylum Streptophyta; class Pinopsida; order Pinales; family Pinaceae; genus Pinus; species Pinus albicaulis. The sequence continues at coordinate 445,150,433 of CM076583.1, forward strand.
TTGTTTGATTTGTTTGTAATTGTTTTGATTGTTTTGGTTGATTGAATGCTCATACTTCCATTGGGCTATGGATTCTATAGAATAAACATGGATCTTTATCAAATTTTAAAGGAGTTTCACAGGGCAAGATAGGTGAACTAGTTGGATCTTTAAAATTTAAAATGAGATGGAACGAAAGAAAAAGCAAGATTCATTTAAAACTAAAGAGAAATTAAGAATTCCTTAGTTTGACTTCAAAAGAAAACATTAAAATTACTTACAGCCAGAACATGGTGTATATTTCAACAAATCATGTTCGTCATCGTTTTTGTAATGTAATTAAGATTTAAGAAAGAACAGTAATGAAAACAACGAAATAACATATAACGATAAGAAGCACTTCACCAATTTATCCAACACATGAATCCCGTGAAGAAGTCCTTGTATTAATGATCAATCCATCAACTGGAAAAAGTACAATAGCTTACAAAGAATAATACTCATCAATCAACCCATTATACTTCGAAGTGTGGAGTATTTATAATAATATTTACAAAACTCATGTCACAACCGACATGGTATATTTAGCAAAATCTAAACAAATTATCTATTCTACAAACTAATAAGATAGGTAGAAACAACATCGAGAGGTGGCCCAGATTTGGAGGAAGTTGTTGTTGAGCTATCCTTTCTGTCTTTGTTACGCTAGCTGATCCTTTAACTGCATTTGGAGTTATGATTTACTCCAGTAACTCACACAACTTATTTGACCTCTCTTCATCAAGAATGGTCAGCTTTGTTACCTTCCTATAAATATCATCTACTTCGGTATATTTTGCAAAAGTAGGTTTTACCATAAAAATGTGATTCACTTCGTGCTGAATGTAAAAGTCAATTCCCATTGCTGTAAGGAAATCTCTTCCCGTCAAATTGCCCTTTATGTAGGCGAACTTGGAGTTGTCTCTGGCCCACTTCCTTCAACTTCTTATTGTAATATTATTGTGTAATCAGTTTATCATTAATCACAAACACACTGGGTAATCCCTTTTGGTTCAATGCTTCAATTCTACTAAAAATCTTGTTAACACCTATCTTGAGTTCTTGGAATTTTTCTTCTAATTACATAATGAGGTTCCTTTGGGTCAGAACCTTCTTGACTTCTAGGATATTTTTAGTCCTGTCATCAATTCCTATGTCCTCCAACTCATATTTATTCTTGGAATTGAGGAATTTGATGATATTAGATGCTTCAGTAGGCTTGTCACCTAGCTTCTCTTTGATGTCTACAATAGCTTCTGAGGATTTTTGTATCAGGTCCTTCAGCTAAAAAATGATTTGAATGGATGACCAAATCTCATTCATGGAATTGAGGATGCTCATCCATATGCTTTCCTTGGCTTGGGCCAAGGTTTGGCCAATAGATGACTCTCTTTCTTATTTATGTATCCTATCTAGTAGCCTTTGGGATCTTTGTGCTTTAGCCAAATGTGAAGCTTCACTTTTTGTTTTCTGTTCCTGCAAAGCTTTGACTTGCCCATGCAGTTTATTTATCTCCTTTGTTTGTATTGACATGTTTTCTATGGCCTTTGTCAATTATTCAGCAACATCTGCAGTTTGGGCTAAAGGCATTGTTGATGTTGTAGCTGCTATAGTGGGGATTGTTGTGAGGGGTACTACATCTAGAGGAACTATGGCCACCTGTGGATTTTTCTCTTTCTCCTTAATTAGCTTCTCCATTTCTGTCACCATTTTCCTGATTTGAGCATTTTTCTCCATGATTAATTTCAGCATATCTCCCTTATGTGTTTCAGAATCTTCTATGTCTTTGGTCAGTGGATCTTCTGTTGCTGGGAGTTTCTGTTGCTTCCTCAATGTTGCAATATCAACATTCTTTTTTATATAAGTTCTTCTACAACCTTCATATTTTCTAGATCATACCCCATTTTAACAACCAAATCTTCCAATGATTTTATCCTCATGTATTTAGCCAGTGAAGATATATTCTCCATCTTCAACTGAGATTGGATGTTTGAAAGTGACACTTGCAGTTTTGACACATTCATGGTTATATTGGTTAGTGTAGAACAAATCATATCACCAGTTTGTTTATGCATCTCTCTTTGATCAATGGGATGAATGTCCTTGGTGTCAAACTCAAATGATGCCTTTTTGTAGTCTACTGTTGTATTTGGTTGTGGAATTTGAGCCTTAAGGAAATCCATTTGCATCCTCCCTTTTTTTGAATATAAGGCTGATAGAAGCCTGCTTTGTGAGTTGGCAGTCTGTTTCCAAAAATGTGTGTAGGTGTTGTTCTTGAGAATTTCATTTTTTAGCTTGATTTATTTGTATCTGTCAAAGATATTCTTCTCATTTTCTCCCTGAACAAGCTTAGAAGATTGTGTTGTGTCTGGCTGACCCTGTGACACTGATGACATTGCTGGAGATGTTACAAATTTGCTACTTGATTATGTTGAAGATGGTATTTCTTTTATAATCATGGCAACTCATGTTCTACATTCTTTTCTAAATTTATTTTAGGACTCATCTTGGTCCTCTTTCTATACATGATCTTGAATTGTTTACATGCACTGTCTGTAGCTGAAGGTCATTCCTCCTCTCTTCGCCTCTTGCATGCTTTCTCCTAAGGTGTAGGAGTCTGTGAAGTTGAAGTAGACACAAATTGTTCTTCGGCCTCCTACAAGGTGTTCTCTATCCATGTCAATTGATTTACATATCTTTCAATCTTTGGCCTCTGAGTGTGGGTATAAGGAGTGGTTTTGTGTTCCACCCTCAACTTGGAAATTAGGCCTAGAGGATCATAGGACCATATAAAACTTAAATTAAACTTCATTTCTTTAAGAATCTTGTTTGCTTCTTCTCTTGTTTTTCTGTTGTTGCAAACAAAGGGGCCAAATTGTGTCTTAATTATGAACTGGGACTTTTTCTTGGCTGAAACAAAATGGATTTCATTAGAGTTGATCATCTGTCTTATGTATTCTAAGGCAAATACTCTCATTGGGAGGTATTTCGGCAACTTGTATGGTGGAAATTCACACCCATACACCTTGATCTCTGTATAATTTTGATATAGGTACCAATCTCCAGTTTTTGCTTTCTCTATCAAATGTAAAATCTTCTTGATTTCCTCATTTATTATCGGTTCTGCAGAACTGGTCAACATGCTCATCATTGGATGTATGAATTGTTCAATGTATTGCTTGAATGTATATACCTCTAAATCTTTCATCACAAGGGAAGTCCAAATATTACAGACTGTTGATTCCCTTCCTCATCTAATTTCTACATTGAAAACTTGAATCTGTCTACTTGGTAATAGATAAACGTATAAACCAAGATAGAAGTATACCTGAGTACTCCTTCAGTTGGTAACTTAAGGAGTTACTCATGTATACTATCAGCTAAAAATTCACTGAAATTGAAAATGATTGAAGGCTTATGATCTCTATAAAATATTGATAGGAAAACTAACAGGGGTTCATCTACCCATTCATCAGAATAATAGCCCAAAAGGCAGGATAACACATATATGATTTGCTTGGCCTCGTCTGGGAACATGGAAGAGGGATAAGGTGGATTTTTTCTACGCAAATGGGTATTTTCAGGCAAGAAAATATAGAAAATTTGTGCTCTTTTGGAGAAATCTAACTTTTGGTAGAGTTCAGTCAAGGTTTCTATGGAGAAAGGAGTGATGGTCTCTACAGGAGGGGCTTGCATCATCTGGTCAATGGTCTTAGAGGTATTAGTGAGTAAAATTTCACCACTTGGGGCTATGATGGCTCTCTGGTTGGCACATAACAAGCTTGGCATTTTTTGACAAATTCAGGGGAGTGAAAGGTCTGGGGAAAAATATAATGAGAGAGATTGGACTCCCAAAGTCCAATTTCATCATATTTATCTATGAATTTATCCTCGAGCCAACAATAGAATTCGAAAAGATCGAACTCACACTGAGTCTCGCAGATTTTATAGTCTCTGTTTGCAAGGGGGATGTGATTGAGGTCAAGTTGGGGATGTAGCATTGGGTTTACAGAGTCTTCAGGGTTTTTCTTCTTTGGAGGCATCATGTTAGTGAACCATTACAGAGACAGGAGGTAGTGGCAAATATTTACCAAGAATTGTGGCAGTTTGAATTAGACTGGAAGTAGAATTTAGCTTCTCTCATGCTTGATCAGGTGTTTGATCGATGGAAGAACGTCACTATGCACTTGAAATATATAAATTAAGATGAATGAATGAATTTGCAAGAGAAAAGGGAAAAAATGGTGATGCGACAGAGTTTTATGGTAATGGAGATTTTTCCATTGGGGGTTCGTTGGAGTTTCAAACGGTTAACCGGGAAAACATTTAATGGGTTAACGGTTATACCGAGAAATAATTTAAATAGCTAATAGTTATAGCCACATGGCAGGATAAGAGTGGGGGGGAGCGCGTGGGAAGGAGAGCGGGAAAGGAGGGTGGTTAGGCGGATTTCGGAGGGGGGTCGAGGTGGTTTGTGGTACTGTGAGGGGGGGGAGTGCGAAATGATGCGGGGGTGACACGTTGCGTGGGACCGGCGAGGAGGAAACCACTTTTCAGACCCCCACCCCCCCGATAAAGGTAGGATGGCGAGGGCAAGCCGAAAAGATATTTTGGTTGTAGGTCTGAGTGAGTAATAATCGGGCTGTTGATTGGAGTGACATACTTACCGAAATCGACAAACGCTTTTGTCGTTTACCAAACTTTATTATATGGCAGAAACTTTGGATAAATGCATCATAAAGTTTGGATAACAATTTAAATCATATAAAACTTGCCTTTTACCCTTTGAACCTTTTTGCTTTCAATTTCCTCCTAATCCTAATACTAACCTCTTTTATCATTCCTAAGGGTGCATTTGGACTTGCAGACCCTTGTTTTATTTATTTTGAAAAATCAAATACCTACTCTATCCTATCCACTTATTTTTATTGATTCAGATTAAACATTTAAATCAACATTATTTACCCTACCTAACTAACATTAGCCAAGATTAAACAGTTTGGATAATCGTAATCTCTAATCTAATTAACAAAAATTTAAACTTGTTTGACCATGATTAAGTTGTATGATCAAAAAAATGACTTAGGGTTGTGGCATTTTGAACAAGCTACACACAACATTCATTTTATTTAACATAATTAAATTATCTATCAAGTAGTGGCATTTAAATTTGCAACACTTTCAATTCTATTTTTTGTTTTCTTTTATGGGGTTTTCATCTTTATTTATTTTTATTATTTCTTTGTTTTTCTTTTCTTTTTCTTTTGTCTCTTTATTCTATTTTTTAAATACCCTATTTTCATTTTTATTTTAAATATTTTTTTTGAAATCATTTGCAAAGTGAAATATTATTTACAATATCATACAACTCAGATAAAATATCCAATCACCTTGTGATCTTATAGATTATAGGACCCTAATAGTGGATCCAGCTGGGGATGGCATTTTTCTGAGAAGTGCCAAGAACCTGTAACCAGTAGCCTTGAATGTTCTATTTCAACAATATCTGCATTTGAATTTTTTTGTTGTTGTAGTGGTTATGGTAGCACCTCCATAAGGAGCTTAGGGCCTTCTCTGCAGACTTCAACTTCTGTCAATAGGTCACCCAATCAAAATAGTAAAGACAATGATATTTACAATGAACTTACTAAGAAACACCTCTATTCTTGTGAGAAATAATGCTTCAACATCCTGCCATTCACAGGTCCACCAGGTATCTCTATTCCATCCAACTCTTTGAGGAAAAATGCATTATGACCTCTGAAGGCATAGATGATATATGGTCCTTTCCACAGATTATCAAACTTTATGTGCTTGCCTTTATCTTCTCTTCTTGAATCCCACTTTAAAACACTATCAACCAACTAAAAATCATCTGCCTTGGTTCTTCTGTCAATAATCTTTCTGACATTCTCTTGGATAACTTGTGTTTTGTTATACACTTCTTCCCTGGATTGTTGCAGTTGAATGGTTTGATTTATCCTTCTCTAGGTATCATTTGGTTCCACCTACAACTCCTGTATTATTTTCAAAATTGAAACTCGTAAAGAAGAAGGGAAAACAACATTCATTCCATAAACCAATTGGTATGGTGACATGCCAATTGATTTCTTTATGGTGAACCTATTAGCCCATAGTTCATTTACAACTTGTTATGCCATGACTTATTGTTGTCTTCTAGCAGATTTTTGATAATGTTAACCAAAATTTTATTTGAAGATTCGACTAACCCATTACCCTGAGGTTAATAAGCAGTTGAATGCCCTAGAGTGATATGATATTTGTTGCAGAAATCTACCATCTTCTTTGACTTAAAAGTTGTTGCATTATTTGTGATAAGCTTACTTGGACATCCAAATCTTGACAGTATATTGGTTTCTAGGAATTTTATGATCACAACATCAGTAGCTTGTCTTGAGGGTGTGGCCTCAATCCACTTGGTGAAATAGTCAGTGGTTATGAGGATCCATTTGTGTTGGGATGAGGATGGTGGATGGATTTCTCCAATGAAATCCAAACCCCATTGTAGGAAAGGGCTTTCAACGGATATAGGTTTCAAGGGTAGAGGCAGTAGTTTTCTCTTTCCTTCAAAAATGTGGCACTTGTGGTAGGAGGTAACATTTTTATGGACGTCGGTAAAAATGGTTGGCCAGTAAAAACTAGCTCTTAAGATCTTATTTGCAGTGGTCTTCCAACACAAATGTCCACTGCAGTCTCCTTCATGAAATTCCTGCATAGTTCTTTTTGCATCATCCTTCAATAAAAAATTTAGTAAAACTCCAACAGCATCTTTCCAATATAAAATGCTATCTAAGATACAAAATTTCGTAGCTTTTAGCTTAAGAAATCTAGCCTTTGTTTTAGTCAAACCAGGAGGAGCTTGTAAATTGAATAATACAAAAAAGAGGTATGCATACCAGGGTGAGATTTTAAAAGCCTCATTTATTTGTGGAATCTCTTGCTCCTCTTGATCATCTAATGCAGCTACAAAATTAATATCCAAGGCATGAAAATTAGTCTCAGCCATTAATTTGGCTGGTCCATGTCCCTTAATGAGCTTGGTGGGTCTAATTTCAATGTCATATTCAAGAATTACTGCAATCCACTTACCTCTTTTACCATCTAGTCCATTTTCAGTTAGGATATCCTTAACCACAGAATTTGGTACATGAGAAATTATGTGAGAATGAAGAATATATACTCTGAAATCCTTAATTGCTTTTATAAGAGCAAATTCTTGCTTTTCCATTATGTTGTATTTCAATGTAGCATCTCTTAGAGCCTTGCTAAAGAAAGCAATGGGCAACTCTTATCCCTCATTATTTTTCTGTAAGAGGACTACTACAACAGTGTGTTCAGATGCAAATGAAAAGATTATAAAATCCTTTGTAAAGTCAGGGTTGATTAATACTGGTGCTTTTTTTAGGGCTTGTTTCACTTGGTCGAATGACTTCCTAGCTTCAATGTTCCACATTATTTATGTGTCTTTCTTTAGCATGTTTGTTATGTTCCTGAGGAGTTCTGCCAAGCTGAGGATGAATCTTCTTAGAAATTTTATTTTACCAATGAATGATTGAAGTTATTTAACATTTCTAGGATGACTTATTTTCAAAATGGTTTCAATACTACTGGGATCAATCCTAATACCCTCTTTGGAAATGATATGCCCTAGAAGTTTTCCTTAATGAAGGCCAAATAGTGTTTTCTTGGGGTTAAGTGAAATCCCAAACTTCCTACACTTCTCAAAAACTCTCCTCAAGTGTAACAAATTCTCTTCATATGTTTTGGAATAAACTTTGATGTCATCTAGATATATAAAAATAAATCTGTCAATTTCATCAGCAAAAGCAGTATCCATTGTTCTCTGAAATGTGGCTCCAACATTCATTAATCCAAAAGGCATCTTCATATACATGAAGGTACCCCATGGAGTAGTAAAAGTTGTCTTATATTGATCATCAGGGTGAACCAAAACCTGGTTTAACCCAAGAAACCATCTAACAGAGAAATCCTACTGGAGCCAACTACCTTTTGCAAAATGTGATCCATCTTAGGTAAAGGGTAATTGTCCTTTAGTGAGACTTTATTCAGGTTTCTAAAATCTATACACAGTCTGATTTCACTTGTTTTATTCCTTTTTGGTACTATATTGGAAACCCACTTAGAGTACCTAAGAGGTACTGTGATCTTAGCATCATACATTTTCTTGATCTCTTTCTCAATTAAAGGCATCATTACTAGGTTTATCCTTCGAAGTTTTTGTTTAAAGGGTTTCTAATCTTCTTTAATGGGAATTTTGTGTTGTATTATGCTGGTGTCATAATATTTTAGGTCTTCATAACTCCAGGCAAACACATGAGTGAATTCTTTCAACAGAGTAATGTATTTCTGCTTTTTCGCAGGTGTTAATGATTTAGACAGTTTTATCTTTTTTGGGTCTTTTTCACTACCTGTGTTACATTCTTCTACATCTTCTCCTATGGGCACCATATTGGGTTTCTTGGATACATCATTAAATTCAAACAACTCTTCTAAGGGAACCAATCCTCTCAGTAAAACATTATATTTTAATTGGAGTATTTCTAGTTCCTTTATTTCTTGATCTATTTCAAGTAATTCTACTTTGTTTACATTTTTATTTACATGATTATCTAATTGGTTCTCTAAATCAGAATGTGCAACTATCTTATCTTCTAAATCACACTCTACATTTATATTATCTTCTTCAAACTCATCCTTGGATTGCAAAAAAAATTCAAATTGTTTATCATTCCCAAAGACTTGCCAATATCTAACATTGTTTGGGACAGTTGGCCTATGTTTCACTTCCACTATGTATTGACGATTGGGATGAGGCATTTTACAGGTATTGGAAGAAACAACAAGACTATCAGAAAGAATATTCTGATTCCTAGGGATCATAGAGAGGCCATATTCCACAAAACACTCTAAAAAATCCAAAACAACATTTTTATATGCTCTTAATCTAGGGTGTTTTGCATAGTATTCTCTTTTATCTATTTTATTATTAGCTCAGAATCCCCACGAACAGAAATTATTTTAGCACCAAGCCTTTTCAGTAAGTGTAACCCTACTATTAATGCTTAATATTCAGCTATAGTATTCATGCATTGGAAGTTAAGCCTATATGAATTTCTCTTGGCATGATTAGTTCCTGAGTTTGAAACCTAAACTCCTACTCTAGAGCCTTCTTTACTACAAGCTCCTTCAAAATCCATATTCCAAAGGGGTTCGGGTTGTGTGTCTTCTTCTACTGTTGTTGTTTGGTCTTCTTTTATTTCACAAATATCAATCTTTGAATTGGCAATCTAAGTGTTGATGTCCCCATCATTATAGAGAATGAATGAGTCCAGGTCTGAATGGACAGAGTAAAGAGGATAGTTGTGTGGCTTGTCTTGGCTACTTACCATGAACTTCATCAAGGTCTCCCTATAAAATCTCCTTTGTTGACCAAAAACCAAAATGGTAGCAAAGGTCATATCCATCTGTAGGGTTCCTTGCAACTTAGCTCCCCATGAGCGTGACAACAACATACCATACTTAGGGGGTATATTTGCAACCACTATATCCATCACCAAACTTTTGGCTGGAATTTGTGCCAAAGTAACACACAGATCTTTGATAAGACCTTAGCATCTCACTTTTCTAGAATCAAAAGAGTACAAATCTTTGCATGGTATGGTAATGTCAAGTCCTAATTTCTCCATGACAGCCTTAGGCATTAAGTTATGTGAAGCACCTGAATCTAGCATGTCATTATGCAAAATTTTGTCATGGATGTTTAGGCTAACATAGAAGGGAGGCACACCTCCTTCCTGAGGTTTGCCATCTACTTCTAGACCAAATAAAACTTCAGGCTGGTCATCATTCAAATTGATTGTATGTGTATTTTCCCCTATATTAAGAGCTTTCATTACCTGAGATCTATACACATTCTTGTTTATCAACTCTGTTAGAGGGATAGGTATTTTCAGTTTTTCTAACTCATTTTCACTATTGAAGGATGTTTGGACTTTAATCATGTTTAGGAAATCTGATTTATCAACAACATCTTTTGGGATAGCCTCTTTTTGCTCAAAATTGGTTGGAACATCTGTCTGTGTTGTTTTTGAAGTAGTTTCAACTATCTTTTTAGTAGGATTTTCTACTGTCCTTTTACCTAAAGCTTCAACAGTTTTCTTGGCAGGAATATCTATGGTTTTCTTAGGAGGAGTATCATTGGTTTTCTTAGCAGGGGTATCAGAAGTTTTCTTATTAGGGGTCTCTGTGGTTTTCTTACTCCTGATGTTGTATTGTCTGTGAACTTCGATGATATCATTCTCAAAACCATGTTTATAATCATATGATTCGTCAAAATCAAGTTCTGACTGAGATAGTTGGAAAAGTTCGTATTCCTCTTGAGTAAGAAATATTGTATCATCGTCATTTATCCCCATCAGATTTATTTGATTATCCTCTACATCCTCAACTGTTTCACCTTTGTCATCAACATAATTTTCTTGGAAAGGGGGTCTGATTTGCTGGTTTGGTCCCTTTTGTTCTCTTTTTTTAATTTGTGGTGGATTTCTCCTAACATTTTGGCTTTTGTTTTGAGGACCAGGTTGAATTTATCTTGGGGTAATCCTATCAGCCAAACTGATTCTCCCCATCATTCTCTCCAGTGTTCCAACCAAAGAATATATTTTAGCATCATAAGAATATGTTGATGGTTCCTCTTTCATTTTCAGTCTCCTCTCCATTCTCATCTTAGCTCTTTTAGATAACAAATTATCCTCCACACTCACTGCACTCTTTGCATTTCTTCTAAAGTTGTAGATTCTCTCTCTCTTAACTAATCAGACATATTTGTCTCAAAGCCATGAATAAATTGTATCCAGGCTAAGCCTTGAGGGGGTTTAATTTTTGCAGGAATTGCATTATAAACACTATTGAATCTAGTGTAATAATTCTGGAAACTTTCCCCAGGTGCCCTCCTAATACTTTTATATTCTGATAAAATTTGAAGGGGGTTATGTTTAACTTCCCATCTATGAAGGAAATACTGATGAAATGCAAGGAGATCATTAAGTAGGTGGTAAGGCTTTGAACCATTTCTAACTTCTCCAAAAAGACTTTGAGCAAATAGTCTCATCTTAACATTTTCCTCATCCACTTCTTGAAGATCAAAACTATCATTCATCCTATCAACGTGTTGTTGAGTAGGTATGGGTCCAGTACCATCAAACTGGGGTATCCTAGTTTGATAGTCCAGTGGCATATTTGCTAAAGGAGCATTAAGAACCAGAGGAGCATATTTTGCTACCATAATTGGGATATGAGGATGGATAATAGGTGGATTGGTTAAAAGTGGAGGTTGGGTTGAAGGTGGAGTTTGGGTTGCTTGGTGAGAAACTACGGGAGTGGTAGTGGAAATTATAGAAGGAGTAGGACTGGATGATCTTGGATGAACATACTGAGATGCATTGGATGAGGCTACAAAAGTTAAGGCATAGATTTCAACAGATTGTTGGATGAATGCCTTGTGGACAGATAGGTCAAGGTCTGATACTAAGTCTTATAATTTATCAAAGTCTCAAAGGATTTGAAGATCAGGATCATGTTGAGCAGAATGTCCTTCAAATGAATGACGTTGTAAGGTAGACTGATCTACCACAATTTTGTCCACCCAATTTTCTGACTTAGTCCTAAACAAGCTATGCTCAAATGGAAAATCAAACTCAATATCCTGTAAAGTGACAAAGTTCTTTGGAAGAGAATATGCCCTAGGGGGAGGACTACTAATTCCTTGACTCTCGGCTAAACTTCAAATCCTCAAAAAAATTTCAAGGTCATCTACAATAGTGGCAGGTTTAGGATCTGGATGAGATCTAGTATAAAGTCTTTTTGGAACCAGAATTAAAATCTAAAACTCACACACACTATTATTTACAAAGGTACTCAACCTCTGATAAAATAAATTTATTTTAATCGAGGAAATGGATTTGCAGAAAATCACAGTATGTTCATTCCCCACTATGGTTGCCACTACGTTATTACTCTGTAATTTCCAATTTGTGGAAGAAATCACATAGGAAACATCAAAACCGCTTTTAATTCTAGAAGCTATCCCTTCTAAACTCAGAGAGGGATATCTCTGTCTAATTTAGCTTTGTTTTCTTTAAATTTAGGCTAGTTATGATTGTGCAATTTGTTTGTTTGTAATTGATTTGATTGTTTTTGTTGATTGAATGCTCATACTTCTATTGGGATATGGAGTCTATAAAATAAACATGGATCTGTATCAAATTTTAAAGGAGTTTCACACGGCAAGATAGGTGAACTAGTTGGATATTTAAAATTTAAAATGATATGGAACATAAGAAAAAGCAAGATTTAGTTAGAACTAAAGAGCAATTAAGAATTCCTTAGTTTGACTTTAGAAGAAAACATTAAAATTACTTACAGCCAGAACATGGTGTATATTTCAAAAAATCTTGTTCATCACCGTTTCTATAATGTAATTAAGATTTAAGAAAGAACAATAATGAAAACAATGAAATAAAAAATAACGATAAGAAGCACTTCACCAATTTTTCCAACACATGAATCCTATGAAGAAGTCCTTGTATTAATGATAAATCCATCAACTGGAAAAGGTAAAATAGCTTATAGAAAATAATACTCAATAATCATCCCATAATACTTCAAAGTGTGAAGTATCTATAGTAGTATTTACAAAACTCGTGTCACAACCGACAGGGTATATTTAGAAAAATCTAAACAAATTATATATTCTGCAAACTAATAGGATAGGTGGAAATTGCATCGAGAGGTGGCTCAAATTTGGAGGAAGTTGTTATTGAGTTGTCCTTTCTATCTTTATTGTGTTGGCTGATCCTTTAACTGCATTTGGTGTTATGATTTACTCCAGGAACTCACATAACTTATCCCACTTGTCTTCATCCATAATGGTCAGCTTTGTTACCTTCTTATAAATCTCATCTACTTCGGTATATTTTGCAAAAGTAGGTTTTACCACAAAAATGTGATTCACTTCATGCTTAATGTAAAAGTGATTTCCCATTGCTTCAAGGAAATCTCTTCCTGTTAAACTGCCCTTTACGTTGGCGAACTTGGAGCTGTCTCTGGCCACTTCCTTCAACTTCTTATTGTAATCTTCTTATGTAATTAATTTATCATTAATCACAAACACACTGGGTAATCCCTTTTGGTTCAATGCTTCAATTCTACTGAAAAACCTGTTAACCCCTATCTCCAATCCTTGGCATTTTTCTTCTAATTGCATAATGAGGTTCCTTTTGGTCAGAACCTTCTTGACTTCTATGATAGTTTCAATCCTGTCATCAATTCCTATGTCCTTCAACTCATATTTATTCTTGGAATTGAGGAATTTGATGATATTATAAGCTTCAGTAGGCTTGTCACCCAGCTTCTCTTTGATGTCTGCAATAGCTTCTGTGGCTTTTTGTATCAGGTCCTTCTGCTCAAAATGATTTGGATGGATGACCAAATCTCATTCATGGAATTAAGGATGCTCATCCATATGTTTTCCTTGGCTTGAACCAAGGTTTGGCCAATATCTGACTCTCCTTCTGCTTTCTATATCCTTTCTAGTAGCCTTTGGGATATTTGTGTTTCACCTAAATGTGAAGCTTCACTTTTGTTTTTATGTTCCTGCAAAGCTTTGACTTGCCCCTATAGTTTCTTTATCTCCTCTGTTTCTATTGACATGTTTTCTGTGGCCTTTTTCAATTGTTCAACAACATCTGCATATTGGACTGAAGGCATTGTTGACGTTGTAGCTCCTGTAGTGGGGATTGCTGTGAGGGGCACTGCATCTAGAGGAACTATGTCCACTTGTCGATTTTTCTCTTTATCCTTAATTAGCTTCTCCTTTTTTGTCTCCATTTTCCTGATTTGAGCATTTAGCTCCATGATTAATTTCAGCATATCTCCCTTCTGTGTTTCAGACTCTTCTATGTCTTTGGTCAGTGGATCTTTTGTTGCTGGCAGTTTCAACTGCTTCCTCAGTGCTGCAATGTCAACATTCTTCTTTTTAATTAGATCTTCTACAACCTTCACATTTTTTAGATCATACCCCATTTTAATAACCATATCTTCCAATGATTTGATTCTAGTGTCTTTAGCCAGAGAAGAGATATTCTCCGTCTTCAACTAAGATTGGATGTTTGAAAGTGACACCTGCAATTTTGACATAGTCATGGTTGTATTGGTTAGTGTAGAACAAGTCATCTCACCAGTCTGTTTTTGCATCTCCATTTTATAAATGGGATGAATGTCCTTGGTGTTAATCTCAAATGTTGTCTTTTTGTAGTCTGATGTTGTCTTTGGCTATGGAAGTTGAGCCTCAAGGAAAGCCATCTGCATCCTCCCTTTTTTTGAATCAAAGGCTGATAGAAGCCTGCTATGTGAACTGGAAATCTGTTTCCAGAACTGTGTGTTGGTGTTGTTCTTGAGAATTTCATTTTTAGCTTGATTTCTTTGTATCTGTCAAAGATACTCTTCTCCTTTTCTCCCTGAACAAGCTTAGAAGTTTGTGTTGTGTCTGGCTGACCCTTTGACACTGATGACATTGCTGGAGATGTTACAAATTTTCTACGTGATTGTGTTGATGATGGTGTTTCTTTGATAATCATGGCAACTTCCTGTTCTACATTCTTTTCTAAATCTGTTTTAGGCCTCATATTAGTCCTCTTTCTATACATGATCTTAAATTCGTTACCTGCACTATTTGTAACTGAAGGTGATTCTTGTCTGGTTTCTCCTGAGGAGTAGGAGTATGTGAAGTTGAAGTAGACACAAGTTATTCATCGGCCTCCTGCAAGGTGTTCGATGTCCATGTCAATTGAATTACATATCTTTCAATTTTTGGCCTTTGATTGTGGGTAGAAGGAGCGGTTTTTTGTTCCATCCTCAACTTGGAAATTAGGCCCAGAGGATCATAGGTCCATGTTAAACTTAAATTAAACTTCATTTATTTAAGAATATTGTTTTCTTCTTCTCCTGATGTTATGTTGTTGCAAACAAAGGGGCCAACCTATGTCTTATTTCTAAATTGGGAATTTTTCTTGGCTGAAACAAAATGGATTTCATCAGAGTTGATCATATGCATTCCAAGGAAAATACTCTCATTGGGAGGTATTTCAGAAACTTGTATGGTGGAAATTCACACCCGTACACCCTAATCTATGTATAATTTTGATACAAGTACCAATCTATGGTTTTTGCTTGCTCTGTCAAATGTAGAATCTTCTTGATTTCCTCACTGATTCTCAGTTTTGTAGAATTAGTCAACATGCTCATCATAGGATGTATGAACTGTTCAATGTATTGCTTGAATGTATATTTCTTTGAATCTTTCATCACCAGGGAAGTCCAAAATATTACAGACTGTTGATTCCCTTCCTCATCTAATTTTTGCTTTGAAAACTTGAATATGTCTGCCTGGTAATAGATAAAAATATAAACCAAAATATAAGTATACCTGAATACTCCTTCAGTTGGTAACTTAAGGAGTTGCTCATGTATACTATCAGCGAAGAATTGAATGAAATTGAAAATGATTGAAGGCTTATGATCTGTAGAAAACATTGATAGGAAACTTAATATGGGTTCATCTACCCATTCATCGAAATAATAGCCCAAAAGGCAGGACAACACATATATGATTTGCTTGGCCTGATCTGGGAACATGTAAGAGGGATAAGGTGGATTTTTTCTAGGTAATTGGGTATTTCAGGGAGGAAAATATTGAAAATATGTGCTCTTTTAGAGAAATCTAACTTTTGGTAGAGTTCAATCAAGGTTTCTATGGAGAAAGGAGTGTTGGTCTCTACAGGAGGGGCCTGCATCATCTGGTTAATGGTCTTAGAGGTAATGGTGAGAAAAAATTCACCACTTGGGGCTATGTTGGCTCTCTGGTTTGGCACATAACAAGCTTGGCATTTTCTGAGAAATTCAAAGGAGTGAAAGGTTTGGGAAAAATACAATGAGGGAGATTAGACTCCCAAAGTCCAACTTCATCAGATTTTTCTATGAATTTATCCTTGTGCCAATGGTAGAGTTCGAAAAGATCGAACTCACACTGAGTCTCAGAGATTTCATAGTCTTTGTCTGCAAGGGGGATGTGATTGAGGTCAAGTGGGGGATGTAGCATTTGGTTGACAGAGTCTTTAGGGTTTTTCTTCTTTGGAGGCATCCTGTTAGTGAAAATTTACAGAGACAGGAGGCAGTGGCAAATATTTACCCAGAATTGTGGCGGTTTGTATCAGACTAGAAGTAGAATTTAGCTTCTCTCATGCTCGATTAGGTGTTTGATCGATGGAAGAACGTCATTGTGCACTTGAAATATGGATATTAAGGTGAATGAAGAAATCTGAAATAGTAAAGGGGAAAAATGGTGGCACGATGAAGTTTTATGGAAATGGAGATTTTTCCGTTGGGGGCACGGATTCGTTGGAGTTTCCAACGGTTACCCTGGAAAACATTTAATGGGTTAACGATATTCCTGGGAAATAATTTAATTGGCTAACGATTATAGCCACACGAAGGGATAAGAGTGGGGGGGAGCACATGGGAAGGAGAGCAAGAAATGAGGGTGGTTAGGTGGATTTCAGAGGGGGGTCGAGGCTGTTTGTGGTATTGTGAGGGTGGGGTGTGCGAAATGATGTGGGGGTGACACGTCACATGGGACCGGCGGGGAGGAAACCATTTTTCGGACCCCCCCTGTTGGTAAAGGTATGATGGCGAGGGGGGCCAAAAATCTCTTTTGGCCATAGATCTGAGCAAGTAATAATCGGGTCGTTGATTGGAGCACCAGACTTAACGGAAAGCGACAAATGCTTTTGTCATTTACAAAACTTTATTATATGGCAGAAACTTTGGGTAAATACATCATAAAGTTTGGATAACAATTTAAATCATATAAAACTTGCATTTTACCCTTTGAACCTTTTTGCTTTCAATTTCCTCCTAATCCTAAGACTAATCTCTTTTATCATTTCTAAGGGTGCATTTGGACTTGCAAACCCTTGCTTTATTTATTTTGAAAGATCAAGTACCTACTCTATCCTATCCACTTATTTTTATTGATTCAAATTAAACATTTGAATCAACATTATTTACCTACCTAACTAACATTAGCCAAGATTAAACAGTTTGGCTAACCTTATTCTCTAATCTAATTAACAAAAATTTAAACTTGTTTGACCATGATTAAGCTGTATGATCAAACAAATGACTCAGGGTTGTGGTATTTTGAAGAAGCTGCACACAACATTCATTTTATTTAACATAATTAAACTATCTATCAAGTAGTGGCATTTAAATTTGCAACACTTTCAATTGTATTTTTTGTTTTCTTTTATGGGGTTTTCATCTTTATTTTTTTTTTTATTCTTTCTCTGTTTTACTTTTCTTTTTCTTTTGTCTCTTTATTCTATTTTTTAAATACCCTCTTTTCATTCTTCTTTTATATTTTTTTTTGGAAATAATTTGAAAATTGAAATATTATTTACAATATCATACAACTTAGATAAAATATCCAATCACCTTGTGAACCTATAAATTATAGGACCCTAACACGTGGAGCACCATCCAATATACCTGAAGGTACTTGGAGAACGATCCTATACAATTACGTACATGGAACAAGATTTCACCCTTGGGATGCAACTCTGGAAAACAACGACAATTGCTATGTTTAAGGACATCGGAACACATTTGTAGTGTAGACATATAAATGTTTGCGTTAATGTTACAAACGATCCTTAGGTTGTGTCGGAAATACTGAGGGGGTGGGGGGTGAATCAGTATTCCTTTCAATTCGAGCATTAGTTAATCTTCAATTATTATCAGTGTTTGTACAATGATAGCAACAAACAAGAGGAACACAAATGTACACATTTTTTAAGGTGGAAACCCACTCCGGGACAAAAACCACCTAATGCTTTTCTACTAATTCTTTAATATTCAACTCCAATTGAAAATAAAGCTCCAACTTCCTAGAATCTAGAAAAGCATTCTTCTCTAGCTCCCACTGGATGGACGCTCCAATGCCCGAGATTCTTCAGTAGTCAACTGAATGGATGCCCCAACACCCAATGAGCTACAACTCACCCTAGCACCACCCTAGCACCCTATGGAAGAATAAAATAAGAATGGACTCTCGTACCAGGGAAAATGGTCCACTTTACAATGATATAGAATGATGTAGAAGAAGAATATATACTAGACCATAACCCCAACTTTGACACAACCACTTAATGATGATCCTATACCTCCCAACACTGCCTCTTCAACCTTGGCAGATAGAAACTAGTACAATTTTTACAATAATGTATTTACAATGACTTAATACAATGATACCTTTACAATGATTGTATGCAGTGCTACCCACTTGAAGACTTCATAGGATGAACTTCATGTTGCTGTTATGCATGTTGGTTGATGCGCTTTTCATGCCACCCTCTACTGCACCTTGCTTTTCTTTTCTGCCCTAGAAAGTCTGGTCCTTTGCAACCCTTGACAACACATGATCTAGCTTTTTCTTTGCCTTCTAGGAGCTCGATATTGAATCTGGTGTATCTTTGTTATTTCAGATCCCCAATATCTGATTTTCAGTCCTTTAGTAGTCCTCTGAGTCATATTTCCAATGCCACAGGTCTGACCCAATTTGGATTCTTCAAGAGAGAGTTATACCCAATCTCTCACAATGCCCTAATTATGGACTGTTTCAGCAGAGCGAACTTGTACGGCATGTCACGTGTCACTATTTCTTCATTCAACTCTGAAATTGATAGAGCTAAAACTAGAGTCTGTGAAATATCTGTCACTTTTTACAGAATTCCAATCCGATAATCAATGAGAGAGTTATGACGATTTTACCAAGGTCACTTCTTTGAGATGAATTTCAGGAGCCTGCAAAAACCCTGACTTCCACAGATCATATCTCCAAAAATGTTGCGCACCTTGATCTGAAATTTTTACAGTAGCTTCCTTAGTATTTCGGCTTCGCCTCATAAAATTTTCAGCTTCTGAACCTTCGTAGAAAAAAATTTAGAGCGAAAATTCCACGATGACCTGTTTTAGATGGCGAAATCCCTTGCATAAGGAGGAAATGAGGATCGCAATTTATATAAATACTTAAGTTGAGAGGGGCTTCAACAAGTGAATGTGGGAGGGATTTTAGGAGCTTAAAAAATTTTAATTATTACTTTTCAATGACCCATGCCCCAGCCCCATGGGGTTTTAGCCCACTAACTGGGGGTACAAACTTCAAACATGAATATCTCTCAAACCGTGAAGAATTACATGGCATGCCATATATCAACAGAAACATCTCGAAAATTAGAAACCATCAAAATAATTATTGATCCAGAATATATTAATTTGGTAGGTCAAAATTCCCATTCAATATTGGGTTAGCCCCTGGTGCTTCTTGGGTTGACATCAATGACAACCGCTGATCAATAGGTTGATTCAAAAAACTTTAATACTTATCTTTGATTAACCTACAGCTTTTTGGCTCAACACGAATGTCACATGAATACCCTAAAATGAAAATATAGCATGAGAAAATAGTAATCTTTTCTCTTTCAATGAAAATATAGCTAAGGAAAGGAAGAAACAATGAAGATGCAACAAAAAATATGCAGCAAACAAGATGCAAGATGCAATTTCCCTTTCAATGCAATTGTTCCTATACCAATAGACATGCAAAACCCTAAATGCCAATGCACAACTTTTCTTTTCACCACACTTAATTTTCCAGAATGAAGAAAACTAAGATGCAAATGTTCAATTACTTATTCAAATACACTTTTCAGAATGAGGACTCAAACAAAAATTCATCAAAGCAATCAACAATCAAACAAAACAGGTTTTCAAGCGACCAAACGACAAGAACACAGAAAAATATAAACCAATCATTATCAAAGGAAAACAAACACAAATGAAAATTGAATGGGGGTTTTAGAGAGACCACAAAACACTCAAGACTCAACGAAACTCAGCTGGAAGTAGGCTGATGAAAGAGGGGATCAAAAACCAAGGAAAAATTTGTGCAAAAGCAGGGACCAACGTTGGTACAAAGGGGGCACCAGTGCTTTGCAACGCTGGGATAGAGTGGGCCTGGGTGAGGTGCAACGCTATGTTAGAGGCACTAGGGGAAAGAAAGAGGATTCCAACACAAAAATTAAAAAAAGGTTGGATGAAGCCACTTCCTAGGTCTATTATTGGTTGGATAATACAACAAAGGTCTGTCAAGGAGGTAATCAAACACAAAGGACAAGGAAAATCACCAAGGGAATACTTCGTTCCCCAGTATGGTCGCCAATTTGTTATACATGATTTACGATTGCGAAGAAAGGTATCTCCCCTAGGTTTGGTGGTCAACCTAGAACAACAGAGAGTCAAGGAACTCAATGCTTTTCCTTAAAGTAAATAGATGACATAGTGAGGCCTACCTGTAACTTGTCACTCACTTCACTCCTTCTTTATCTTATAATATCCAATTCCAGCTCCAATTGCCAAAATTAATACCTGCACAATTAGATAACATAAGCCAAGAAACTACAAGATCTATGCAATATCATCTAGATACTCTATTCAACAGATCAACATGATATTGAAATAAGTGAAATAACGACATCATATATAGGAAAACAAAGAATTCTTTGCATTAATATAAATGAAAGGAGATTACAACCATAAGTGGCAGTTGATCTTGTAGAAAAACTCCTCCAATTTGTTGACTCATCCTTTCCTTGTCACAATATGCACCTTGAGTCATCTTATGCATGAGATAAAAACTACTTGTTGCAACATCATAGGGGCATAATCACTCTCCAAAGCCAACCATTACATTTTGCATATGAGAGGGTAAATATATAGAAGAGTGGGGAAAGTTGGGAGTTCTTATCCAATTACCATCCTAAGGTTTTAGATCCACCTCTGATGGAGGGATAAGATCAAAGGATAAGTGGTGAAAACTCCAAAGCATAGTAGTATAAGATCCAAATGTCAATCAAAGGTAAGCAGTTGAAACAACTTCTGGAAACTCCTAGAAGCTGAAGCTTTTGGAATCCCGATCAATCTCCCAAAATTCTAGAACCAACACAGGTGAAAAGGAGAGCAACCTACTAGGGACCAACGTTGGCCACATTGGAGCAACCTGTAGCTGGCCACACCCCAGTAGGCTTGCAGGGAGCGTTGGACCTAAAATTGGCTCAAATAAGGCAGTTTAGGATTGAAATTCTAAGGGATGAAAGGTACATGCTTAGGGATTTGTGCAAGATGATGACAAGGGAATAGGATGTTGATTGATCCCATTAGGAGGCTCACTTGATTAGATGTGACAAAATGGCCTATAACACTCTTCAATTCTTGATTTTTCCTTGCCAGGGTTACATTTCTTTCTTCCAAAGTTTCGTTATCCTCATCTTTCTCTTGCTCACTTAGAGGGTCTTCTGATTCTTCACCTTTGTGCTTTTTTAGTTTTCCTCTTGTCTTTTGTTGCTCCTTTTTTCTCTTGAGTGAGGCTGACCTAGCTTGTAAGATTATGTTTTCCCATGATTGCTCAACCTTCTTGTCCTCCTTTTCCTATTTCTCACTTGGACCTAGTTCTCTGGCTGCATTGTACCAATTATTGACTTTAACTTCATGACATTGTTTGCTATACGGGTATGGCCAATTAAAGTTTTATTTCTTACAGTGTGTTGTTACCATCCTCTTGGGGTCATACCTTCGACGACTTAAGGTCACAAAGTAAAATCCCTTCATCTCCTAGGAATTTTCTTCAACCTCCTTAAACAAATCCATCTATAGTTACAGGAGATACTGGAAAAGTCACAAGAAAATACAATTCCATTCATAGTCAACACAGATAGAGAAGAAATTCAAGGTAGCAGACATGATATGGTTACAATTGAACAAGGAGAGAAAATAGGGCCCTTGTAAGAAAACCAATGTTTTGTGACATGGTTCCTTTGAGAGACTTGAAAAGGTGGGAGATAACACCTTTAGACTATGTTTGCCCCCATACATGTGCATTTACTCAGTAGTGAATGTAGAGAATCTAAAGCTCTATGAGCCTTTTATGCTGGATCAGGAAGAGGAACAAGTCCTATCTTTTGTGGAGGATTTAGCACTAGATGCTTGGGCGGAGTTGAAAAGGATAAAATTTTATAGAAAATATCTAGGACTACAAGACATGGGCAATATGAAATTTGGTATATTTGGTTGAAAGGATAAATTCCAAGCAAGGCTAAATGGTATTCCATGAAGAAAGTAGAAGACAAATTTCCTCACCTCATTCTGTAAAAGCTTTTGGGGATCAAAAGCCTCCCAAAATGGGGAAGAATGATCTAGATTGGATAATTATATTATTTGACATCCATATTGAGTGGGAAACGTGGAAGATTCATCTCACATAACCATTTTTACTAGTGGGTCCCAATTTGGAAAATTAGGGCATAAAATCTTCCAAAAGCATTTTGAGGCATCAAATGGAATTTTTTGGTGGAAAAACTTTTCTGGTTAAATGTGCACCCTACAACTATTCTACACATAGATACCTTTCTGATGATGCAAGAATCACCTCAATTGGAGTTTGTATGCAAAAGTTTCACCTCCCAAAAGTTGACCTTCTTGTTTTGTCCACCATTATTTAAGAGTATGTCATGTCAACCCCCATTATTCATGGAAAGGGGTTAGCCACATAATCATCATGAAGAATATTCTATAAGATTCCATATTGTATCTCTAGTTAAGACTTGAAGGAGTCAAACTTATCCACTAAGAGGTTATCAAGTTGTGTTATAACTGGGCCACTAGGAGGAAAAGGGGTTTCATTCTATTCGAGTGCAATTTGTGCCATAGATGAGTAGAGTATCTAAGAGTGGATAAAGGGAGAGAAAATAAAGAGGGTTTGTATACTGTAGCAACCCATGGGCGACATGTCCCGTTCCCTTGTACTTGCTTCCATTTCCACTCAAAGAAAGGGAGAGCGGAGTAGTCTCACCTTCTAGCTAGGTTTGCTCTTGAAAGGGTTTCCTTGCAAGTCATATCTTGTGTTCATTGTGGGTTGTGAGTTTTATTTCGTTGTTCTCTATTTTTTGCATATTCAATCTATTGCATGCATAAACATAACAAAGTAAATAATGAATCCAAAAATCCAAGGAGAATTTAACCCTCGTGTGTAGATTTCATATTTTAAGTATAATTTCATTAGATATGTTGTGGCGAACTCTCTAATGGAATTTATATAAAAGTTTATGGAGCAATAACTTATAAGATCATAGTAGAATAGAACTACTTTCAAGGAAGCATGTAAATAATAGCTAAGAGAACTTGTAACTTGTCAACAATCAGAAATTTGCAGGGGCTTTCAACCTTGTTGCATCTCCTTCTACCCAAAGTACTTTGAGTTGCTTAAAAATATTGCTTTGGATAAACCTTTTTCTTCAATAAAGATTTTCTCATACACATAAGTGAAGGATATTAACTCAAAAATCGCAATAACCTTTAAGTTTTGATTTAACAAGGGCATAAGGGTGAGGTTTTGTGATAAGAAATACTTTTGAATTCATTCAATCACTAACATTGATTCACCCATGAATTGTAACTTAGTGAATATTTTACCTAGTACCAATTTTAGAAGGTTTAAAACTTCAGAAAGTTTGGCCCAATTATTTGTACCATGATGTAGTGCTAATTTGAACGCAATTGATTAACCATTTCGTAAATCTAAAAGCCCTCTAACACCATATGAACATTGGTTGCCTTCTGCAATATTCCAGATAGGAAATAAACAAAAATACAAGGCAACATAAACAAAAACTACAACAAATAGAGAGACACCATGAAAATAACTACAAACATTGAGAAAAACTGAGCCATTTTATTATAAATCTGAAAGAGGGAATGAGTAAAAGAGGTGATCAGAATGATGGCACCTTGGATTGCTTAAGGCAAGCTGAAATAACTCTCAAAACCCTACTATGAATGGCTGCTTCTACTCTGGACTACGTAACTCCCTGAGCTACTGCTGCTGCTGAAAAATGCTGCTTCTGGCTGGAATGGAGCTACTCTTTGGGGCTGTTCCCCTTCTCATAAAATTGTGAAACTCCGGCTATGAACTCTCCTCCAAAAACCTGGAAAAAACCCAGGAAGGAATTCTGGAAAGGTTGACCCCGAAATCTGACCCCCTTGGGAAAATTACGCACTCTTGGTGAGTACACTGGCCTCTGAAGTGAATGGTTGGAAATGCTGGCCGTAATCTGCTCCAAAATATCACTTGTGAAGGGATGATCCCATCACACTTCTCCTGGACTAAAATTACTGAATATCCCTCTCTCTCGGAGCTGTCCTCCTCCAAGACTGTGTAACTCTTGTGAGGGACTGCGCTGCCTCAAGACTGCATAACTCCTGGATGGATGATGCTACGCCCTCTGCTTTGAAAACTTGAGGTAAAGCTCCTCACCTGAGCGAGCACTAGAAGTCCCCCGAGGTTGAGGTTGGGATCCCCGCTCGGAGACACCCGTGTGCTGAACAACACTTACAGACTTAGCTAAACAGCGTAAGCATTCTCAATATATGTTAGACAGAAATTTTGAAGATGCATAATAGAATAAATGAGTAGTTAGCCTCTCCCTCCTTATATGCTTGAGACCCTATCTCTCCCTTGGGCCCCACTATGTCGCGTTGTCTCCCCTTGTCACGTTGCCCTACCTACTTTGTGCTGTCCTGGCCCATGCTGCCTCTGCGATGTCCCTCTCCCAGTGATATCACTTGGTCCCCCTAGGCCCCACGCTGAAATCAAAATATTGTCTAAGTGAATTTAAGGAGTTTATTTCTCCTAAGTTGGGTTATGGGTCCCATCACCCATTTATTTATGGCTGAAAATTAGAAAATCAAAATATGAGAAAAAATTAATATTGCCAATTAGCTGTTGCTAATTGGGAATATTACAGTCCTCCCCGCCAAAATGTTGCTTGTCTTCAAGCAACTGCAAAGATGGGTGCTGCAAAATCTTTTCACTCTCCCAAGTGACATCCTCATCCGGAAGATTTCTCCATCTCACCAAGTACTCCTTGACTGTCCTGCTTCGTAGATGTCTCTCCCGAGTGTCTAAGATGGCTTTTGGTTGTAACACCAAATGCCCCTAACCATCTGTAGGTGGAAGCTCCTTTGTTGCAGTCACCTACTGCCCCAATGCCTTCTTCAGGAATGATACATGGAAAATGTTGTGTATTCTACTCCCTCCCGGCAACTCCAACTCATAAGCAACCTCTCCTACCTGACAGATCACCCTGTAAGGTCCATAGAAGCGGGGCTTGAGCTTCTCGACCCCCTTATTCTTTAGCATAGATTTCTGGTAAGGCTGAAGTCGGAGGTAGACCAAGTCACCTACCTCAAATTGTCTCAAAACCCACCCTATATCTGCATACAACTTCTGTTGATTTTGCGTTGTGGCTAAGTTGGCCTTAAGAGCCCGAAGTATATCTTGGCTCTCTTGGATCCAGTCCTTGGCCCTGGGGGCCTTGCTAGCTCCAAACATAACATCAGCAAAAGTCAAAGCATGATATAAATACAAAACATAAAATGGAGACATACCGATATACATGTGGAAAGTGGTGTTGTAGTAGTATTCTCCCAAGTGAAGACAATGCAGCCATGCCTTCTGTTGCCCCTTGACATAGTTCCGCAAGTAGCCTTCCAGCCACTTGTTCACTATCTCCGTCTGCTCGTCCGTCTAAGGGTGATAGATGGTACTAGGAGTTAACTATGTACCCACCAAACGAAAGAGCTCCTGCCAAAATCCTCCCATGAAACAGTTGTCCCTGTCACTGACTATGGTCTTAGGAAGACCATGTAATTTGAAAACATCATGGAAGAACAACTCTACCACTTGTGTAGTTGTGTACCATGCTGATATGGGGAAGAAATGGGCATACTTTGTTAGTCGATCAACGACCACAAATATGCAATCCTTGCCCTGCACCGCGGGCAACCTAGTAATGAAATCCATAGAAATGCTTTCCCACTTTCCTTCTAAAATGGGAAGCGACTGTAGCAATCCGGACGGGTGGCTCATCTCCCCCTTGTTCCTCTGACACACCTCGCACTCCCTGACATGCAAGAGTATGTCCTCCTTGAGGCATATCCAAGAGAATCTCTCCCTGATGGATCTGTAGGTCTTCGTGAATCCCTGATGGCCTGATAGCGGAGAATCATGGGATGCACACAATATCTTATCCTTGAGCTAAGAATCCCTAGTCAAGAATATCCTATCTATGTAGTATATGACCTCATCCATCACCCTGTACCTGTCATCTGAAACCTTGCCATCCAACACCTCACAAGGAAAGCGGTCCTTGGAGTACTCCACCAACAGTTGAGCCCTCTAGTCTGCATCTAGGCTCATCAAGGACAATGTTGTTGGTCTGCATGACAAAGCATTTTCCACTACATTGTTCTTCCCTTTGACATACTCGATGTCAAATTCGTAAGCTTGGATCTTACTAACCCAATTCTGCTGCCTCTCCTGTAACTACTTCTGCTCAAGAAAAAAATGGAGGCTATTATGATCAGTCCTCACCCGAAACTTGTTGCCTACCAGATATTGCCGAAACTTGGCCAATGCATGCATAATGGCCAACATCTCCTTGTCGTATATCGGATACAACCTCTCATGTGGCAGTAGCTTCCTGCTCTCGAAAGATATAGGGTGGCCCCCCTGCATCAATACTGCGCCTATTCCCTCCCCCGAAGCATCACACTCCATAATGAAGGGTTGCGTGAAGTCTGGCAAAAGCCAACACCAGACAACTACTCATCACCTCCTTGAGCCTGTCAAAGGCCCTCTGCACAGTATCAATCCAGCCAAATGCCCCCTTTTTGGTGAGATCTATGAGGGGTGCAGAAAGTTGGGAAAACCCCTTGAAAAACTTCCAGTAGTAGGTGCAGATGCCTACAAATCCCTAGAGTTATGTCACATTCTTTAGTTCCGGCTACTCCCCGATGGCTTAGATCTTCTCCTCATGGAATCTTACTCCATCCACACCAATGATATGCCCCAAGTAGAGCATCTATGTCAATCCAAACTCGCACTTGCAGAGCTTAGCATAGAAATGCTGCTCCTCCAAAATATGCAGTACAACCTCAATGTGTTGCAAGTGCGACTGTATATAAGGATGTCATCAAAGAACACCAACACAAACTTCCTCAACTAACCATGGAAGATGTGGTTTATGCAAGACTGAAAGGTGGCCAGTGTGTTGGTTAGCCTGAAGGGCATCACCAGAAACTCGAAGTGGCCATAATGGCACCTGAATGCAGTCATGGTGACATCCTGGCCCCTCACCCTGATTTGATGGTATCCCGACCTCAGATCGATCTTGGTGAAGAACTTCGATCCCCTCAGCTCATCCATCAACTCATCAATCCTGGGGATGGGATATCGATTCTTCATGGTCTTTTTGTTGAGCCTCCTGTAGTCGATGCACATCTGCAATGTGCCATCCTTCTTCTTTACCAGAACAACAGACGAAGCAAACGGGCTAGTACTGGGGCAGATGTGTCCTAGTGCTAAGAGCTCATGGATAGCTCTCTCAATTTCATCCCTGTAGGCCTTAGGGTGCCTATAGGGGGGTGGTGATCACTGCATGGATCCCCTGTTCCAACTCAATGGTATGCTCAAACCCCCAGTCCAGTGGCTGCCCTGATGGTATGTCCCCAAAAACCATGGAGTACCTGTCCAATATCACTGCACATCGAGGTGTACTAACTGCCCTATGGCTCATGCCTCTAAAATACATAGTTCTACTTCATAGTCTATGTATCCCTTCCGAAAGTCTGCTTCATCCGGTGTGCTGAAATTGTCTGCGGAGGGTATATGTGCATGCCTCTGATCATCACATGCTTCGCACTCTTCTTGTCTATCCACTCCATCTCTAGTGTCTCCCAGTCTGTGGTGACCTTACCCAGTGTAATCAGCCACTACACTCCCAATACCACATTGGTATCTACGATTTCAACCACAAATAATTGGTTTATCATCGTGTAGGTCCCCATGGTCACTGCTAATGCCATAACATACCTCATACACTGCATGGTTCTGGCACCCTACACCAACACTGAGAAGCCATCAAAACTCTCCATCGGTATCCCCCTCCTCTCTACTAGTTGAGCATCAATAAAGTTATGAGTGGCTTCGCTATCTACCAGAGCTGAAACACGTTGTCCCTGCATGGTGCCTTAGACACGCAGTGTTAGATACTTCAAATCTCCTCGCAGAGATGCAAGGACTCCTCTTGTGGTTGAAAATGTTGCCCCTCCTGCTCCTGGGGGAGGTGGTGGTGAATGATCTCCTCTCTATGCTACAACACTGACCTCTCCCTCTATCTCCTCATAGGTATCTTCTTCCCCCTCATTGTCGGAGAAGACCTCGATGTAATGTGCCTTCCCTGCGGCACATTGATAACCCGATGCCCATGGCTCCTGGCATGTGAAGCATAGCTTCCTCTGTCTCAAGTCTCTCTAGGTGTCATCGTCCAAAGGCCCTCGACCTTGATTCCCCTTCTGTGGTGGAACTCTCGTGTCCTTCCCCTTCGGTTGAAATGCCAGTCTTTGGGGGAAAGGAGCTCTAGTCCTGGGAAAAGCATCCTGTACGTCTCTCGTCCTCTCGACTGCATCCTGAAGTGCAACAGGCCTAGTGGACCTGACTAACCCACGTAGAGGTTCTGCAAACCCATCAATAAACATGTAAATCCTCCTGGCTGCAGACAAGTCTAGCACCATCACCGAAAGTCTCAAGAACTTAGAAATGTAAGTTTATGGGTTCTCAGTCTGTTTGAGCTTGGTTAACTCCACAAAATTCTCCTCCGGATCCTTCCGGTCAAACCTTTCCACCAATCTCCGGGTGAACTTTGCATACGCTGTCACTACTAAGTGACCTAGCGTGGCCATCCCATGGAACCACCAGTCATGGGCTTCCCCCTCAAGGTGCAGCGCTGCCACCTTGATGGCCTCCACCTCTACCATCTGGTTTAGCTGAAAGTAAATGTCCAGCTTTTCTACCCAAGCTTTTGTTGAACATTTAGATGACTCGTCATAAGTTGGCAAGAAAAATCTGCCCATGGTACATTGCAACTCACCTCCCTGCGTGTACCCACCTCCTCTGTTCTGGTTGCGGGGGCTGTTGTTGTTCTTGAGCTGGCATAAATCATGGAAAGAGAGAGCTTCACCAAAATCTCGCCCATATGACTGATACTCTGCAAAATAGTCCCCGTAATGAGCCATCTCTAGCTCCTAGGGTCCTCCCGTTCTTGTAATTACAGTTAAGAATGTGGACATAATGGAATGTGGGGGAGTGCGTAACACCATCTGGTGTGCTGTATTTTGATCTTGCGTGTGATGGGAAGTGCCAGACCCCTCTCTGATATGAAATCCCCTTAGGGTTTCATGTTGTCTATTCTCCCCAGCAATCTTCTGACCCATCTCCTCTATCTTCCTGGAGAGTTCCTATACAGACTTCAAGAGGAGATTCTCGAACTCCTTCTCGTCATCTATTTCCTCTGCCATAGGTGCTTCCTCCTTTGTGTCCTTTACTTGAACGCAGTCCCCCTTTCCAAATGTGGCCTCGAGCCTCCGCTCTCGGCTCTTGTACCGCTACTTTCGGTAAGTGATGTATTCTTTATCTCTAGGTATCATAGAGTGATCTGCTCCATAGGCTAAGCTAAGTCTACAGGCTCTAATACCACTGTAATATTCCGAATAGGAAATAAACAGCAATACAAAGCAACATAAACAAAAACTACAACAAATAGAGAGACACCATGAAAATAACTGCAAACATTGAGAAAAGCTGAGCCATTTTATTATAAATCTAAAAGAGGGAATGAGTACAAGAGGTGATTAGAATGATGGCACCTTGGCTTGCTCAAGGCAAGATGAAATAACTCTCAAAACCCTGCTATGAATGACTGCTTCTCCTCTAAATTGCGTAACTCCCTGAGCTGCTGCTGCTGCTGGAAAATGCTACTTCTGCCTGGAATGGAGATGCTCTTTGGGGCTGTTCCCCTGCTCAGAAAATCGTGAGACTCCTACTATGAACTCTCCTCCAAAAACCTGGAAAAACCAAGGAAGGAATTCCAGAAAGGCTGACCCCGGAAACTGACCCCCTTGGGAAAATTACGCACTCCTAGTGAGTACACTGGCCTCTAAAGTGAATGGGTGGAAATGATGGCCTCAATCCGCTCCAAAATATCACTTGTGAAGGGCTGATCCTCTCACACTTCTCCCGGACTGAAACTACTGAATGTCCCTCTCTCCCGGAGCTGTCCTCCTCCAAGATTGTGTAACTCTTGTGAGAGACTGCGTTGCCTCAAGATTGCGTAACTCCTGGATGGATGATGATGTGTTCTCTACTCTAAAAACTCGAGGTAACTCTCCTCACTTGAGCGCGCACTCGAAATCCCTCGAGGCTGAGGTTGGGATCTCCACTCGAAGACACCCGTGTGCTGAACAACACTTGCAGACTTAGCTAAACAATGTAAGCGTGCTCAATATCTGTTAGAAATAAATTCTGAAGACGCATAATATATTGAATGAGTAGCTAGTGTCTCCCTCCTTTTATGCTTGAGACCCTAACTCTCCCTCGGGCACCACTATGATGCGCTGTCTCCCCTTGCCACGCTGCCCTGCCTACTCTACACTGTCCTGGCCCATGCTGCCACTGGGCTGCCTGGCCCACGCTGCTTCTGCGCTGTCCCCCTCCCTGCACTGTCACTTGGTCCCCTGGGCCCCACATTGAAATCAGAATATTGTCTAAGTGACTTTAGGAAGTTTATTTCTCCTAAGTTGGGTTATGGATCCCATCACCCATTTATTTATGGCTGAACATTAGAAAAACAAAATATGAGCAAAAATTAATATTGCCAATTAGCTGCTGCAAAAATTCTAAACTTCTTTTGTAAGTGATAGTCTAATATAATGTTAAGTGGTGCCCTCATTCATTCTACGTAGATAACATATTTATGGTTCATGCCATAAAAAAATTGGGCAACTATCCCAAATTAAAACTTAATGTTTATAGCTAACCACATATAAATTTTGAATTTAGTAGCACTTTGAGCTTCCATAATGGTTTTCAACAACAACATTCATTTGGAGTCCCTTCAATAAACACGACTTTCTATCCCAAGTTGGTTGAGGATTAACACACACACACACACACACACGAGGATTAACACATACACACACACACTTTTAATTTAGTAGCACTTTGAGCTTCCATAATGGTTTCCAACAACAACATTCATTTAAAGCCCCTTCAATAAACACGACTTTCTATCCCAGGTTGGTTGAGGATTAACACACACACACACACATACATGGGGATTAATATAAACACACACACACACAACATTGTGCATAAATAAAAATGTAGTATGATAATAGGTTAATGAATACGTATTTTGTCATATGACAAAAATTACGAGAGCTTAAATTAAATAAAATTGACAAGAACTTGACAAAAAATAATATTATTCTATGAAATAACATATATCAAATAAATAGATTGCATAATCCAAGTGTAGGCGAGGTTTTTGAGGGCATTTAATATATTTGTACAATCAAATCTATAATTTGAATATACTTCATGGTGAATTTTAGTAAAGATTACTTCTTCTGATTTAGGTAATAAGAAATTCAAATTTGTTGGCTCATTGTCCTAATCCAACAAAAATGGGACATTAAAATTCACTACCACAAACAAATACATTATAAACATAAAAGTCAGGAATTGTTTAACTATCACAAAGGATATAACAAGTAATATAATCCATGTTTTAAAGGTCATGTAACCATAAAAACATAAAAAACAAACATCTAAAATCCAAAGATTACTTATCTATCATAAAGAAACACATTAGAGGCAACAAGTGTCCTTCTCATGTTGTGTGGCAAGTATCTATGTGACTGGGGTTTAGACCCTAGCCTTTAATGGTTGGCTCCTAATCCGGAGGCTAGGTTCCCATCCACCATTAACATTAAGGTTAGGTGACATTTCCACTTCTAAATGACAAACTCAAATAGAAAAAATTTATCATCACTTGGTCAATGAGGAGGAGATCAACAATGAGTTCAAACCGACAAGGCTAAGTAAAGAGTGTACTAAACATATGAGGACTTCTAATTCATGATATAGAAAACACCATCCCAAAACTCAAGCAAATGACACAAATATACCAACTCTAACACTACCTTACAAATAAAAATTAAAACATATTAAAACAGCACTAAAACAACTAAATCTATTTTTATGCTAAATATTTTCAAACAAACATTTATTCCTTCTTTCCATATAAAATCTCTCACAGTAACTCATAATCATACCACATGAAATTCAATTAGCCCAAAAAAATACTATTTATCACCTAATAAAGCAAGCCTCCACAAATAGCGGTAGAGAGTTGGCAACATATAGTATAAGCCGAGTCATCACAAATGCATCATTAGGGCAATTAAATTTGAATTTTTTTGTTTGTTTGTTTTGAATTTAATCATATCTCATAAATGCAAAACAAACGAACACCCATATGTTTGAAGATCAAGGCAGCATAAATTTTCACATCAATTGTGCTTACCCTGCGAAAGTCCCACGGGATTTCAATTTCTGGGTTTTTTGGAGTAGAGGGTCATTTATCCCAAAAGCCTCGTCGACTGTGTTGCTCATGCCCATGTCGGATTTGCTATGAATGAAGGGAAAGCCTTCGAGTCGGAGAGAGGAAAGCATTTAGCGATTACGATTCTGTGAAGCCAATTTACGCGGTGAGTGTCTTGTTCATTAATCCTCATCTCGCGAAACAGCTTCATTCACCGGATGTCACTTTGAAATTACATGGATTTTCAGAATATAATTTCGTTTCTGATGAGTGATCTTCATTGCATATACTGCATGAGGAGTTTCTACAGAGTCCATCAAACTCTGGAATATGCGAGTAAAGGTTTCCCTGAATTTTAAAAATATTCAACAAAAGAAAAATCCTTCAAAATGGACCGATCTGGAGCAATACCCTGTAATTTTTTTCCGCTTTGAAAAAAGCCCTAACCTGCAATTTTTTCCGCTTTCATAAAAGCCCTAATTGAAATGAATTTGTCGAAGCAGATCCTAACTGAAAGCAAGTCTTTGGAAATAAAAGTTAAAACCTTCTACGGCTGAAACATTTGAGGAGAACACCCAACCCAAACTATATGAATTTTTGTATGGCATCTGCATTTATGAAACATGGATGGAAAACGTTATAAAATACGTATAAAATTAAACATTCTCTTCAGAATTTCCCTAATTGTAATTGTCTGTAGGGTTCAGTTGTCGGACACAGCCTAACGCTATTGACAGCAATACTAAACACCATGAACTGTAAACACTGTTATGACCTCGTTGTATTACACTAGTAATACTGTTTTTATGGAGAAGCTACTGCAGAACCACCAGCGACCAGACAATTCTTTCAAAAGTATTGCGACCAATGTAGCGACAATCAACAAAGCAGGAGAAATTTAGTATGAGTTCGACTCCTCAAAAGCTTGGCGAATAAAACAATTTAAAAACTACTCAAATTTCACCCAGCGAAGTGAGTATCGGCGATGCATGAATAAAATTGGTGTCTGGCTCGGCTAACAATTTAAAAACTACTCAAATTTCAAATGGGTGAGGCATGAATAAAATTGGTGTCTGGTTTGATATGACTTTAAAATTGGATAATTGAAAAAAATTGAAAAAGTATTGCATAGTCTTGTCTATGTCCAATTGTCTCTCTATATTTGATGTCTTGCTTGGATCGTTGTCCCACAAACAAGAGATTCTCATATGTCCCACAAACCAGGGGTTCTTATATTTGATGTCTTGCTTAGCCAGACATAAAATTAAATAATTACTATTATTATTAAAACTCATAAAAACCCTTGGCAAATAAAAACCACTTAGAAAGTTCTCAATTTCACCCCAAAAAATAAAATAAAATTGCGGAGTCAAGCACTCTGGGTCTGAAAAACTCATGAGTTATTCACAAGTCTGAGTAGGGTTTCTGGAGTTTTTTCTATCAGCAAGTGTTTGCCGAGTAAAGTTTACTTATCCTTGTTTTGGCACTAAGCCAGGTATGATACGAGTCTGAATCGTGCATGGTGAATTCTGCTACCATGATTGCCAAACACTTTCTGAAACCAGACCTTTAGGTCAGACCCCCGTTTTGAATGTTGAGTGTAGTGATCAATTGTGGTGAATATTGCCTCTGAAAGAAAACCTTGTAAAAATTTAACATCAAAGATAACGAGGAATGCCAAAACCATTGAAGTAATTAGCAATTCTGATTATATTCTGATTCTGGAAGTGATCATTGCTAAAAAATTAATTGTTGCACTGTCTTTTCCCTTATTACACTGATTTATCACATACAAACCTCATGGCAAGTAAATCAATATATACAATTTCAGATCTATTAAAATTGACATTTTCCTCGAACTGAAAATCCTCGTTGATACAATTACCATTATTTATAGTGTGCATCTCTTATGTTTCATGGACATTTGTTTGCATATTTTCCATGTCAAATTGAATCTTTTCAATGATTGAGTATGTCTTGCAACGTGATTTGATATTTTACTTTTAGTCATAGTAAGCTGTGTTTTGGCAGTTACATCCAGTAGAGATATACAACTATTATAAATTGAACAAGTTACATCCAGTAGAGATATACAACTATTATAAATTGAACAATGTGTGCAGGATTGCAGTTCTAAAATTATGATGTAAACCTCTGAAACACTCAACGTTTTGGTGAAGCTAAATTTGGCAGACAACTAGCTTTTCTGCTATGGCTCAACCTGGCAGTCATGTAAGTATAACTGATGGTGCAAAAATTGTTAGCAATGTCTTTATCTAACAGTGAATGACATCCTTCGTCATTCTCTTATTATTCAACTAGTGACATCTTGCTGTTTGATAGGGAGTAAATGTTATAGATAATGTTGCTCTAATAGTTTCTTGTAAATGCTAATGTACATGTGCACAGGTCAATAGTGTAGATAATACATATCGAAGGAAATGGGATCGAGAAGAGTACCTTGAGCGTGCACGTGAGCGAGCTGTATGTGTGCATCAGTTATTGTGCTTTTAAAATATTTTCATAGTCTAGAGATGCAATTGCCTTTTATGTGAGACTTTTGCAAACTTGTGATTTGTTTATCATTGACATGCTGTGGTTTACAGGACGAAGAAGATGGAAGGTTGAAATCCAAAGGTCTGAAACTCCAGGCTATTACATGATTTTTACATTTCATTTCTGATACATTATCATGTAAAAGCACTTCAATTTATTACATATCTCTATTTTTTGAAAATTGAAATTTTTTTTAAGGACTTGCACCATTGTCTATGACTTTAATAATAATGTCTCATATTTCTATAGGCAATGCGGTCATCTTTAAACATATAACCCCATAAAAATATTGTGATGTGCAGCCAAAGTTCCTCCCGTGCAAAGAAAACCCTTGAAACATCGTGACTATGAAGTTGATCTGGAATCTCGCTTGGGGAAGACACAAGTAAGTTTTTAATTGCATTTTCTTTATAGGCCCATGTTTTTCCATTGCTATTTGGAAATTTGATCCTCACTGTCTCACGTAATTCAAGCTTTTTGACAGGATTATTTTCATGGATCTTAATATTGCTATTAGATCTAGATCTAGGGTAAATGTGTAGGAACTCTTCTGGTGCTTTTTGACCGTGCATATTCTTCCCTTTTCGAGCAAGCATTTATGACGATTATATTTTTTTCACCTAAAACTTTTGCCATATGATTACTATGTTCAACCATGGGTGAGTCTTGATTATAAGTCTCAATATTCTGGAAGTCATTATGCTTCAAACTCCTATTGCTTTAATTAACTAGTCTCCATTTGCATTAAGGACTCAAGTTGAATATTGATTATGAAAACCTCAAAACAAAATTTGAACTATAATTTAAAGTTTTTTCCGTGTACCAAAGTAATTGATGATGTTTTCCCCTTCTCCACAGGTTGTTACTCCGGTTGCCCCTTTGAGCCAGCAGGTATGCAGTTTATTTCATCAACATTTAAATGGGAAGAGACTATAGTTTATTTCATCAACATTTAAATGGGAAGAGACTATAGTTTATTTCATCAACATTTAAATGGGAAGAGATTATGTATGGAAATTGCCAGTATTTTTAATTTGTGATTTTAAAACTCCAGTTATTATATTGTATTATTTCTGTTATATTATTAAGCTTTTGACATATACTCTTTTTGTGTTGTCATAAATCATGAAGTTGAATAAACAGAACAGAATTTATAACTGATTTAAAGAACATCATGATCTGTAAATGTCTTATTTTGGGACCCTCTTGAAACTGTCATAATTCTATTTACTCCCTTGAAGCTCCAGGTCATGACTATATCCATTATCATGAGTGTTTTCTGAAACATTTAGCGAAGATTATATGTCAAGATCTGGGGTTTCTTCAAAGTGTCGAGTTGGTGATTTAGATGTTTTGGATCTTAATGAAAACAGATGCTGCTTAACCAGCTCATTGATCTTCTGCTTTTGAGTTTGATAACCTAGCTTTTTCAATATTTAATATTTTACAACTTCACTCTTAATTGCTTCGCAGGCTGGATATTATTGCAGTGTTTGTGAGTGTGTAGTAAAGGATTCAGCAAATTATCTGGATCATATCAATGGCAAAAAGCGTACGATTTCTATTACTGAAAAGATAATGTTATTATTCTAGTGGTATTTGTAGGAACTCTAGCATGGTCCTGACTTTCCCATCTTAGAACAACCCATGATTCTTATGATTTATCT
Source organism: Pinus albicaulis (assembly GCA_034641835.2). Classification (NCBI taxonomy): domain Eukaryota; kingdom Viridiplantae; phylum Streptophyta; class Pinopsida; order Pinales; family Pinaceae; genus Pinus; species Pinus albicaulis. Next base: position 445,187,385 of record CM076583.1, read on the forward strand.
TTGTATTTTAAATAGATCAAAGGGCATTGGGGATGTCAATGCGAGTGGAAAGGGCATCATTGGAACAGGTATATATCATTATTTTATTTCATGATAGTAATTGTTATTGTCAATGATGTTTGTTAAAATTCATTTTAGCTATAAATATTAGATACAAATAGTAAATAGTGTTCTTATTTATGCAGAGGATCCATCCGTTTGTTGTTCCTTAGAATTCCTGTCTGAGTGTTCTTTGTGTGAGAATTTGTCTATAGTATTGTAATTTATTACTACCATGTATTGAGTTGTCAGTGTTCCTATCTACCTTTGTCACTTAGGAAGTCCACAAGCACGTGGTAATCATGGAGGACAATGCCATTCGTTAAGCCTTATGCTCATAATTTGTTGGAATGTCTTGGCAATCTATTCAGATGTATATTATCCACCTTTTGATCACCTTGGTTTTTCAGTCAGTTGATGACATCCTTAAATAGGGGTTGGATAGATTTATAGTGGACAATTATCAAATAAGATAATAGAAATCTAGCCGAGTCCAATTGTGTTCGGTAAGCTGCGATTTCATGTTTTGACTTTGTTGCAACAAAACTTAGCATTCAAGGTGGAAAATCACCAATCACCAAGGTGCAAGCCCAAGTTGAACTTAGGAGGCTGCCTACTGTCACCACATCAACTCTTCCTCTCAATTTACGCTCTCTTCTCTAGCACAAGAGAGGGGCTTACCTAAGGTAAGTTTAAGTCCAATGTTTAATGTGTGAAATGAAATGTTCAAGGTCCTAAATCAAGTCTAGTTTGAAATCAGGTTTGTGTTTTTAATGAGGTTTGTTTCAGATTTACAAACTAGAGGCCAGTCTATTATAACATAAATATGAGTGAAGTGCTTAAACTTGTTACATATCTGATTTGAAATGATGATACCATGAATGTACTTTTCAGATTTGCTAAGAAATGAAGTTTTGAGCAAGTGTATGATCTGGAAATTCAATTTCAAATGCTCAAATGGAATCTGGAAATTGCAATTTCTGAATCAAATATGATGCAAGAATGCAGAAAATCACAACAGAACTCAAGAAATTGAATTCCAGAATGCCTTATAAATGAAAAGAGTCTAATTCAAGATCTAGAAATGAAGTATCTAGACATTAATGTAATCTGGAAATACTTTTTTTTTGTGTTAAATCTGATGCTGGAAAAGCAGAAAATAGAAAACAGAAATTAAAAGTAAATTTCTTGACTGCCAATATGAAGTAGATGACTCTATTTTAGATTTGGGGATGATGTATTTAAAGTCAAAATGATTATGGAAATTGAAATTTTCTGTAGTAAATTAGTTACTGGAAATTACAAGCAGTGTAAAATAGAAATAAAATAAAATTCCAAAATGCTTAATACAGTTTTGCCTAATTTAAGGTACGAAGTAAGGTTTGTAGGGCAAAGTGCAATGCTGAAAATATATATATTTTTAAAGTCAATAAAGTGCTGAAACTTCCCAAAAATCAAAATTATTGTAGTTTGAGGTCTTTAAATGACAATCTTAAACTAATATGTGTTACTGGAAATGAAAATTTCTGAAAGAAATGATGCAGAAAATGCAAGATATTCAAAACAGAAAGTTAAAATGCAATTTCCAGAATACATAAAGAAACTGAAAAATGCTAGGAAACATTTTTTTCTTTTTTTTTAATTATATGTGGATGGATGGATGAGGAGTAGTTTTGTGCCTAGATTTTCCTTGGGTTGATGAAGTCATTTACAGTTCACAAGGTAAGCATGACATCATCTAAATTCAAGGATTAAAGGTTTGCCTAAATGTGCGCTACAAAAAGCCTTATGGCTGAAAATTAAGACTAGAATTTATGCAAGAAATAACCATTAGAAGGCATCAATTTAAGAACTAAGCCTAGGTATTGTGTGTCTAAATATTCCTAAATCTAGTCATTATTATTTGAAGAAACTGGAGTAGAAAATGATAGACCAGAAATGAATAACTTGATGCATTAATTTTTTTTTTTAAAGAGTCTCATTTGTCCAATAACTTGATGAATAACTTGATGCATGAATAACTTGATGCTTTCATCTTTCAGCAGCTCAGATAGTTGTCCATATTTACCTATCACTCTTCATTTTCCTCAATTAAATTTTGACAATACCATAATCCCAAGGATTAGGGATCTAAAATTCCCCCCAATCAGGAGGAGTGTTTGTAAGTCCAAACTTTTATCTTCCAAGCGCTTTGATGAAAATTTCTGCAATTTGCTCACTTGTGGAACAATGTATCAGCTGAATGGTCTTGGCCTCTCCATGGTGTTGAATTAAATGGTAATTTGTGTTGATGTGCTTGGTTTGATCATGGAATCCAGGATTCTTGGCCAACTTGGTTGTAAAAGTGTTGTCAATCAAAAGTGGAGTAGCAGTTACCTGTTTCTTCGTGAGCCAAACAATCTCCTCTGCTTCTTTTGCAGCAACCACACATTCTGCTTTTTGTAGTGGAATTTGTTGGAATAGACTGTCCGTGTGATTTTGTATTGTACCCTATAGATTAATTGCCGAAGGGAGGACGAAGTAGCCTATCCAACCGCGTAGGCTATAGCCATTGATGAAGGGGAAAACCCATTATCCAATGTTTTGGGGCAGCATTGGATAAATTTTGGGGTCGCTGGGGCAAAAAGCCAAAAATGGGGACTACACTTGTAACCCCTCACATTTGATTAAGGAAGAAAGACCCGCACGAGGAATCTATAAATAAAGGAGAGATAGAATCATTTGATCATGATTGATTTGGATTGGAACATCCCTGTTTCTTTTGAGCTGCAGCTCTCAGGGTTTTAAGACCCCTTTTTCCTTTTTCAAGTTTCGGTGGAGGTGATCCCACCCTAGCTAGCCACCTTATTTTCTTTGTCTTGTTACAGTGTATTTTCTTGGAGCAACTTGGGTTTGTTTTTTGCTAGCAAGGAAGAAGATGTTTGGGGTTATTTTATTGGTTAACAAACTCTAGTTCAAGAAAGACACCTTATTTTCTTTGTCTTGTTACAGTTTATTCTCTTGGGAGCAACTTGTGTTTTTTTTGGCTAGCAGGGAAGAAGATTTTTGGGGTTATTTTATTGGTTAACAAACTCTAGTTCAAGAAAAATGACAGTCTTCTGTGAGAAGCCTTGCTGCCACAAGTTTCTGGGCAACGAGATCTTCTCTGTCTACAGTGCACTTGAGCCAGAACTATAGGTTAAGAAAAAGTAAGGCTGCAGAGGTCCTCACTGAGGCACTGAAGGCAAGCAACGGGGCAGCGAGGTGTTTGAGGGTTCTATCCGTAGGCTGCAGATCGCAGGCAAGGTCAGAGGGCCAAAGTCTGGATGATGTAGTAGCGAATTATCTGTTTCCATCAATCAACTACCATCAGGAGCAGCGGAGGCCTTCTTGTACGTTTATGAGAAAATGTGGTAGCAAGCATTAATTTTCCCCTTGGTGAAGGACAACGCCGAGTTTTTGCAAAAATTCGAAGATCGTGTCAAGGATAATATAGAACGGGGAAAACGGATTGAAGCATGGATAAAGGCACACCCAACCGATTGGTCATGGCCATACCGTTCTAAAAAGAATAAAAGACCTCAAGCTCTTGAGTCTGGTGGTATGGGTAACTCAAAATCTTTGCCTTACAATAATGTTGGGGCTAAAAATAAATCTGGAAATGATGAGAAGTCTGAACAATGTTTATCCAGTGAACAAAATCGAACTACTGATGCTGACTTCCAATGTTTGGTTGATGAATCCCAAGGAAATGAAGGTATGGTGTGGACACCAATGTGTGTTGTGAGTCCAAATGTTGAGCATTGATAAGTAGAAATTGGATCAAATTGGTGTTGAGGTGCAATCTTCTAAAGACAGTAATGAGGTGGTGGCACAAAACCCTATAGAAAATAGAAGGACTGAAATGGAGCGATATGTCCCAGAACCCGTTGTGGAAGAGCAAGCATAAATTCATGAGAATTACCGCCAGCATGTAGCTTCATCTGTATCAACTCAAGTTCAAATTGATCAATCATCTAGTCAACAAGGGACAACTAAAAATGAAGGTGTTGTTGAAATATGGCAACAAAAATCGTCTGTTGGTAAAAATAAATACCATCTAGCAAGAAACAAACACGCAAAATAAATTGTTTCTTGGCGTCAGAGAAATTCAAGTGAAATCAGTAAAAATCATAAAGCTTCTCATGTTTAGGAGAGTGTTGAGGTTCATAGAACACCTTGTTGCAAGTAAATGAGGTCACAGCTCCCAAAATTATGCAGTCTCATGTTAAAACTCAGGATCTTAAGTTAGAAAGGAAGGGTGATGGCATGAATGTTCTTCAACCAAAGCTTTTTGAACAACTCTCGCCAATTGATAAGCATGCTGATTCTACCATTTCTCTTGGTTTTCATATTGATATTGCTTTTATACATCAGTTAATCCATAATGAAGTGTTGGCTAACCGTGATTCTTTGGTAATGAGTGTTGCTACATCAGATGGCCCTAACAGTGAATATAGTTGGAATCTACCCATTGCTCTATCATAAGGAATTTCCGACTTTGTTGAAGACATTTATACTGGAAGTGAAATTGGTAGACAATAAACTAGCAATGGAAGTCAAGTTTCATAGATGCATTGTCAAGCACCGTCTATCAAACACCTTACCTTAATTTCGAAAATTGATGCATCCTTTAAAGCAGACCAGGGGAAAGCTCTTGTAAAGGTCCAAAGGAGTCTCGACCCTGTGCACAGATAACTGAAATTCATAACAATGAATTGGCACTCCAGTCATCATTATACTTAGGTACAAATATTCCAGCACTTCACAGTCCCTTTTACTCCAAAAAGGTGACTATTAATAGCCTCAAATACATGTTGTCCAAACCATCTTGTAGGACAAACTTATACCACACATCACCTAGCAATCATCGTCATAGAAAACACAACCCAAAACTTCAGCTCCACACCTCCTTTGACCAACCTCTGATCAGGTCCAAAGGAGTCTCGGTCCAGTGCCACCTCAGTCCTGTAACACTGTGGTAACCCTTCTTTCCAAACCTATTACACCTGCGCAACACCTTGATAAGGCTCGACCCTTATCTCTGCTTCTCTACAGATCTCTGTTCATCAAAGACAAGGGTCTTGACCCTCCTTGTTTGCACAAAATACAACTCGGCTAGATCTCAGGGGTTACCCTAATCCACGTGCACAGAATCATGCCCTAAACCACATCACAATCATAATGATCCGACATCGTGACTGTTCACCTTCCCTATTATGGTTAAAAGATGCGATGGACCTTCCTGCCGATCCACAAACATATGAATATATATTGTTTTGGATATATATCATATACATTAAGTAGAGCAACTTACATTAAGAGAACTCTTGGGGTTGCGATGCTCATGCTTTGTCGAAGCAAATGGGAAATAAGGAAATACATGACAGATTCAACCTTTTCAAAGAATAGACCCAATCCTCAAATACCTGGGCTTGTTGAGCTGTCTATACCAAAAGGCGTATAAAACTCCCAACGAGTGGGGTCTCTATATTCAGGAAAAGAGCAATGGTGATTGATAAAGCATTGTCAACAACATTGATGTGAATCAAACTAGATGCAACTGCAACAATTATGCATTTGAAAACTCCTGATCCGAAGGGTAGCATAAGCAAGGTAGACATTGTTATAGCTTCTTTAGAACAAAAAATATGATCAGAGAAGACTGTATCAATTTAGTTGCTACTATTATTGGGATTGGTGCAAATGCAGTTGATGACCTGGCGCAAAAATCTGAGCTATAGATTGGTAGGTGATGTTGGTTAAAAAATGAAAAAAAAACCAAGGAGGCTGCGCAATTAAAAGTCCGCTCCAGTCATTATTTCAAGATCAGAAACATTTAGCAATTGAAATTTTCTCATGCTCCTTCAAGGGATACTCGCATCATGTGTTCAGATTGTTTTGTCATATTAGATGCTCTTTCAACCAAAGACAATCATCTACACAGCACTGTGGACGCAGACAATTTACAAAAGCCAGGACTCTTTTCAGCATCTCTTAGTATTGAAGTAACTCCCTTTGAATTATTGGAGAAGTTAAATTGGCCAGAGAAGCTTGCCTCTGCTCATGTAAGAAGGTTTTACACTCATCAGAAGATGCACAAAACTTTACGATCTCACATGAACATACAAATTTGATCGAAAGTTTGCAGCCTATATGATGTGCTTCCTGGGGATGTTGCTTGGGATGTTTGCTGTGTGGTGACATTGCCATAAACCCAAGAGACCATCTGAGGCTAGTGTATGAAGCAAACCTGCTTAACTTTATCATGGAGCAAACTAGGGGCAGTGGATCTGATGGTGAACGTCAAATACTTGAAACTCAACCTGCCAAACTTCATTAGAGGTTACCCCTCTTTCTTTGGAGCACTACAGATATTTAAGAACTTGAAGGCTATGGCGATAACCAACAACCGGTAAGACCTGGTTATAAAGTTTGATATCAAGTTTCAGTTGAATATTTGATTTACATTATGTGTATGCTAGGCCAGGTTTGGTTTTGCGAACAAACTGAGAGTTCTCAAAAGCTATTAACATTGCAGTTTTAAGTTATTTGTCAAAGCTCGAATTGTATAAAAGGTGTTATAACAGAAGGCGAAATTTGGGATTCGTGTTGTGTATATCAAATTCCCAAACACACAGCCATATCTACTGCTTTATCAAGAATGGTGTGTAGATATTTGTAGGATTAAAGGAAAAACAAGGATTTCGACATTTTGTACATTTGCAATAAGGAATGAATTTGGTTGCGAGACATCTCACCCATGTAGTCGTTTTAAGTTTAGGGCTAGCAGCCATACAAATATGATGCATTGATACCCAATTTTCCTCCGCAAGATGGATTTTTGGACTTGACACTGAATCAAATAGTTGTCCTTTGAAATGCTTGAATTAATGCTGGCAAGATAATTTTTATATTGATGTAATAGCAGGCAAATTTCTTCATTTAACACTGCAACTATTTTCAAGGTATTTAACATGATTATCAACAAGACTTTCTACTCATAAAAGGCATAGAAAATGACAAACAAGCAACTCCTAGTTAGCCATTCACAGTTCACTGTATGCCTCTGGCATACTTCAACCTCTGAAGACATTCCCTGAGAGAAAGCATGCCATATATTTGACAGAAAAGACAAGGAACAAAATTTTCTAGTCCACAGCTGAAAGAATCAATGCACAATATAATGAGCTAGCACAAGAATTTGTGACAGTGGCAAGAAAGGCAGAATTTTCGTTGCAATATATTGGGCAGAGTGCTAAAAAGGGGAAGTGCTAGAGCAAGACTCCTCAAATGGCATATCTTTGAAACAGAAAAAATATGCATGCAGTTGTTTCTGGATGTTCAGATTTGATGACATGATAATGTAAAACCTATTGTTACAACAATTGTATCCACAGTTTCAAAGGAAAATTAACTGCAGTACATTGAGGGACTTGATGCACACACAGATAATATACAAGATTGTACCCTCCAATGGAAGAGAACATACTAGTGGATTATTTAGGGAGAGAGGAGAATTTGGCAATCAAGGTGACTGAAGGCAAAGAGAAGCAAGAATAGCAAATCGAAGGTATTAAAAGATTGAAATTGGTTACAAAACAAGTGCAAACGCTTGCTTGTACCAAGTAGAATAAAAGTTTGGACTAAAGCATGCTGGAAGACCTCCTGAATTTTTTTGCCATATTGTAAGTATCTTTTGTCATGCTTACAGAAATAATAAATGCAAACTCATGTAAAAGTTGATCAAAGGTCATGAGAGACTCCAATAGGTCATATGGAAGTCCAAGAGTTGTGGGGAAGGTGAAAGGTCAACCCCCCATTTGTATAAATGTACCCTCATGCCTCATTCGAAAGGACTTTTAGCACTTGAACTTTGTTAGCATTTAGATGGTTGTTTGTGCTTAGGGAGCTAGAAGCACTCTGGTCTTGGCAAATAGTAGGGTGAGTTGTGGTGAGGCTAGGGTTTTTGTCTTGAAGATGGCGTGAGCAGCTTACATTCCACTACTGGATTTCGATGGGCCTACTAGACATGCACTTGAGTTTGTGACATGATTAATGAGATGTCCTTCACTTTTGGCACTGATTCCCGCGCGCCTTCATGACATTTGTAATGGCTAACGAATGCTTTTATTCTGGGTGCATGTGTGTTTACATTTTGGGTATATGTTAATGAACTAATTCGTGGCATATGGCTTGCATGCCTACTTTGAATCTTTGCTTTCTTATTCCAAGCTATTCCAGTAACCTATTGTGAACTTATTTGGAATTAATTTTTGGCACTTTTGTATTAATGTATGTCTGAGATTGTTTTAGCTCACTAACCCTTCTTGAGGCATACTTCTTATTGTTTTGTTGTTACATTCTTGTATTATGTTCTGCGTGTTATCAATTGTGGGATGATCTCGTCTGCATTTTCCAACATTCCACTCTTGCTTTCATGCTGACCACTCTTCATTTGAACAACCAAAAGTAAAACAATCATGGTGACCGATGGGCCTACATACTGGATGGGGCTCCTATCCCAAACGGTGTGAGGCCTAATTGGGACTTCACACTGGGGAAATACCCTAACTGTTGGCAGTAAATTTTGACCCATCAACAGGGAGGAAGGACAAGACATATTGGTTGTAAGAAGCGCCTTAAAGAACATGGAAAAAGATCCATGGCAACAGAAATGGTAAGTAACATTGTTATAAATGTGGAAGATGCAAAGTTTTATCTGCACGAGTTTTTCATTTTATGTAAGAGCCACCGTTTATAGAGTTTGGTACCAAAAGCTACTGATATTTTAGGAAGGCCTTATGCCCTTAAGCTATGTGCCAAATTCTGTTATGGAATTGTTGTTACACCCAATGCCTACAATGATGTCGTAGTTCACTGTGTTGCAAAATATCTTGGGATGACAAAAGCTATGGAAAAAGGAGTTCTAGTGGATAAGATTGAGGTGTTTTTCAGCTAAAGTTTATTTTGAAGTTGTAAAGATTCCATTATTGTATTGTAGGTTGCCAAATTACTCTCAATTTGGTCAAAAGACCTCAAGGGTGTAGGAAGATGTATTGACTCAGACTTCAGTTGATCCTTCAATTAGTCCTTTGTGGAACGGAATAAAAAACTTTAAACATTGGTATGCCCCAAAGGATTGGTGGATTGAAGGCATTGGTGAACTGGATATTGATTTATATGAGCAAGTAATGGTTGCTTTTTATTCCTTCGGAACAATGTCACATGGGCCAATATGTGAGGCCCTTTTGGTGACCTAGAATTTCAAAGGGTCATTACTTTAGAGGTACTTTAAAAAATGAAAATGGTTCAATTTGAAATGATGTGGAGACAACATCAAAACATAGACAACTCATGGAAACTATTGAGGGATCATTACCACCAAAAAGGTGATCAACTTCCTACAACTTTTTGCTAAAGCTATTGAAGATTGCAACTTGCAACTTGCTACCATGCCGAGAGAAGAAACTTTGTTTGAAATGGAATTTACTTCAGCAGTGGCACACAATTGTGGTTTTTTCACCTATGGTTTGGTAAGTGAAAGCAACAAATATTGCATGATGACTTCTCCCAACAACATTATGGTTATTGGGCCGCAAGAAGAAAAAGTTGATGTTGGTGTTCTCGATATGGCAACTGTAAGGATTGAAGGAAGCTTTTAATTCTTGGAAGTTGAAGAAAAAATTGTGCAACACCCGAACATGCAATTGCTTGATGAAAAGCAATGTTTGGAAGTGGGGATTGTAATGTCCCCTATGAATCAATCGCCCAAGGGAGGATGAAGTAGCCTATCCAACCTCGTAGGCTATAGTCAATTGTGAAGGGGGAAACCCATTATCCAATTTTTTGGGGTAACATTGGGTAAATTTTGGGGTATTTAAAAAAATGAAAATGGGTCAATTGCAAATGATGTGGAGACAATAGCAAAACATAGACAACTCATGGAAACTATTGAGGGCTCATTACCACCAAAAAGGGGATCAACTTCTTATAGCGTTTTGCTAAAGCTATTGAAGGTTGCTACCATGTTGGGAGAAGAAACTTTGTCTGAAATGTAATTTACTTTAGCAGTGGCACACAATTGTGGTTTTTTCACCTATGGTTTGGTAAGTGACAGCAACAACTATTGCTTGATGACATCTCCCACCAACATTATGGTTATTGGGCTGCAAGAAGAAAAAGAGATGTTGGTGTTCTCGATATGGTAGTTGTAAGGATTGAATGAAGCTTTTCATTCTTGAAAATTGAAGAAAATTTTTTGCAACACCCGAACATGCAATTGCTTGAGGACATGCAATGTCGAGAAGCAAGGATTGTAATGTCCCCTATGGATTAATTTCCCAAGGGAGGACAAAGAAGCCTATCCAACCCCATAGGCTATGGTCATTGGTAAAGGGGGAAACAGATTATCCAATGTTTTGGGGTAAGATTGGGTAAATTTTGGAGTAGCCAGGACAAAAAACCCAAATTGGGGGCTACACTTGTAACTCCTCACATTAGATTAAGGAAGAGACACCCCCATGAGGAATTTATAAATAAAGGAGAGATATAATCATTTGATCATGATTGATTTGATTTGGAGCATCTCTATTTCTTTTGAGTTGCGGCTTTGAGGGATTCAAGATCCCTTTTACCTTTGTCTAGTTTTGATGGAGGTGATTCCACCCTAGCTGGTCACCTTTTTTTCTCAGTCCTATTATAATGTATTCTCTTGGAGCAACTTGGGTTTGTTCTGACTAGGAAGGAAGAATATTTCTAGGGTTATTTTATTGGTTAACAAACTTTGGTTCAAGATCAACAGAAATGTTCTATGAGAACCCTGGCCACCATAAGTTTTTGGGCATCGAGATCTTCTTTCCTCTCTGAAGCACTGAAGCCAAGCAACAGGGTAGTGAGGTGTTTGAGGGTTCTATCCATAGGTTGCAGACCGCAGGAAGGGTCGTAGGGCCAAAGTTTGGTTGATGTAGTAGCGAATTATCTGTTGCCATCAATCAACCACCATTTGGAGCAGCGGAGGCCTATCCCTAGTTCACGCAGGACATGTTTAATCAATGGTGAATTGTTTAAGTTCGGATTGGACCAATAAGACACCAAAACAACTTTCCAAGGAAGTCGTTACACGACAAATAGGCCAAGAACCTTGATATTGGAAGCAACATAGTAGCATCAAGGATCCTGTAAGGTTTATAAGGATAAATAGTGAAGTGATATCAATAGATGAATACAAATAGTTATTGTTATAATAATTTGTACATTCAGTTATTGAATTAATTAGGGTTGTCCTCATTGTTGCAACAACCCTAGGGTAAACTTGAAGTTTGAATATACTTGTGAGCAAAGTTCATGGTTTATATTGATGTACCCTCTTATTTTATTGTTAAAGTTAAAGGTTATTGTGAAATCTGGTTATATGTTTCAAAACCCTAAGGGAAAAATCCCCTTGGGACATTACAAATCTCCAAGAGATAATTATTGATCCAAGACTAATGTGGTATCTTGAAGTAGACACTTTCATTCTCCTTATTCTGATCAAACTCTAAATTTGCATGTCCAACTAGTTTTAAGTCCACCTTAGAGTATTTGAACCCAAAGTCTTAAGTTCCCTTCAGGTACTTAGAACTCTCTTTCCATCACACCAATGTCCTTTTCAAGGTTTTTGCATGGATGTAGAAAGGATCCCAACAACAAATGAAATGTCTGGTTTGGTACTAGTGAGATAGATAAGACTCTCCACAAGTTGTCTATATTTAGTTGCATCCTCAAATTCATTCCCTTCTTCTGATGTTAGTGTCAAAGTTAGCTCCATTTGAGTAGACAGAGGATTACAATCAGGAATGCCAAATTTATTCAACAACTCTCAAATGTACTTCAATATATTCCTTGGATTATGAGTTACTTAAACATCCAAGTAGTAGTGAAAATGTCCCATATCTGTCATTTCAAAACCCTTTTTCAATTCTTTCTTATTGATGCAATATATACTTTATTGTTTCTATATTATCAAAATATCATTTACATACACCACAAGATTTATAATAGTTTTACCAACCTTCCTTGATAAACAAAGTTGCATGATTAAGATTTAAATGCTTGAAATTGATCTTCAAAAAATGTTTAGTTAGCTTTTCATACCATGCGTGAGGCGCTTGCTTTATGCTATACAAAGACTTTATGATCTTGCATACTCTATGGCCTTGACCCTTCACAACAAATTTTTTTGGTGGAGTCATGTAGACATCTTTCAAATCTCAATTTGGCAAGGTTGTCTTCATATACATGTGACGAATTTTCCAACTATTTTGTGTTGCCAAAGCCAACAATCCATGAATGGTAGCCCATTTTGTTGTGAGGGAAAAAAACTTAAAAGTATCAAATGCTTATCCTTTTGACACAAGCCCCACCTTATGCTTGTCAAGTGATCCACCTAATTTGTATTTGTTCTTGTAGATCCACTTATGGCCAATTGGTTTGGTTCCAAATGGAGGATCCACCAACTTCTATGCCTCATTCTTGAGGAGAGCATCATGCTCCTTTTGCGCAGCTTCTTAAGTTCTTTCCACTCATCATGAAGAACTTCTTCAAATGAAGTTGGTTCAAAGTTAGTAGATAATTTATTTCACAATCATATGAAAAATCCATATCATTGACATCACTTGAATTTGGTTTATCTACATCACCTCCATCTTGTCTTGCAGAAATTTTGGTTGTTGTCTTTCCAACCTCATTAGGATGAACGCTTTCGTGTCTTTAGGAGCGACCTTGGACATTTATGTGATGGTCCACGTTGCTCAACTGATTGAGATGTTGTAATCCAGTCAAGGTTCAATTTTTCAGTCCTCTCAATCACTTTGTCCAATTGAACCTTTTGTTCGAATGAAGTGGCTAGATCTTCATGTTGAATCTCATTATCAAACTCATGATGTCTTTACATGGATGAATCTATTGAAATGATTTAAGTGGTTGCTTAATATAGTCTTGTCATTCTTAGTGGATTCAAGAAAAAATACATCTCTGGAAAGAATGAACTTTTTGCTTACCTCTTCATAAAGACATGCCTTGGTGGTATTTAAGTACCCCAAGAAAATGCACTTTCAACTTCTTACACCTAGTTTGTTCTTTGCTCCTTAGGAGTCAAGATATAACAGCGAGAACCAAAAACCTTAAGATACCTCACTGAAGGAATGCAGTTATACCACATTTCATAGGGAGTCTTTATCCAAGAGCATGAGTTGGACTTCTATTTATCACATAAGCTACACATAGAATTGCATCGGCCAAGACATTAACTTAACATTCTTGAAAGATAACATTGAACGTATGACATTCAAAAGTGTCATGTTCATTCTTTCCACTGCACGATTCTATTGAGTATTTGTGTGGATCAATGATTTGATATTTGATTCTAAGTTGTGGAAGATAGATTTCAAACTCATTAGAAGTATATTCCTGTCCATTGTGAATTTAAAGAGTGTTAATATTATAGATTGTGCTTCATTTTCAATCCATATATGTAAATTTTTAAATGTTTCAAATGCATGAGATTTATGTCCTACAACAAATAAACTCTGCACAGATGGTGTAGTCATTAATAAAAGTCATGATATATTTATTACTAAAAGAAAATGTAATAGGCATGGGGCCACACAAATTATAGTGTATCAATTCTCGCTTTCTACATGTTCTTGAAGTGGAATCATGAAAACATTGATTGCTGTTTGCCAAAGAGACAAGCCTCACTTTGCTTCAAATTCAGAAACACTATTTTTCTTCAACATGCAAAGACTATCATAGCTGATGTGCCCAAATTTAGCATGACATAGGAGATTAGAAGACAATGCACCTTTCATCATAGTGAGCAAGGTATGCGGAATTTTGTGCCCATGTGGTTGCCCTTTTCAACTTCAACAATTTATCATTCTCTCATCTTGCCATGACCACCATGTTGTCTAAAGACCTCATTTCAACTTTGACATCGAACATGTGAATGGAATGGCCTCATTGTAGAATGTGCACAAATAGCAAGTTCCTATGCAACTTAGGAAGATCAAGAACATCATGCAAAAAAAAATCCAGGAATCTAAGCAATTTGAGCCTAATGGTACCAATTCCTATAGGTTTAAAATTGGATCTATTTGCAAAGTATATTATGCCCTCTATATTGTCATTCAATTCTTCAAAAATCTCTTTGGCATGTGGCAAGTAGCACTACTGTCAAGCAACCAAGCATCTCCCAAAGAATCAAGTGAAATTTTGAAAAAAACGTCATTTACACGAATGTTGCAGTGATCAACAATAAAATGAGCAGATTTGGGGGTTTACTTTTTTCTTCCTTTTTTTCTTCTTGTTCTTTGATTTTCTCTCATTGGATGCTACATGTCTTTACTTCATATCCATTATTTCCACAACAAAGACAGTGAAGATTAGATCTCAGACCTTGATTATGTTTACCCTCGACCTATGAAATTCTTAAATTTCATGCCCTCCTTTACTACCTTCTCTCTTAGAAAACTCATGTCTTTGATTCATCCCTTTTTGAGCAAGACACACAACCTCTCTAGTGGGCTAAGTTGTCTTCGTTTCAAAAGCCTTCTCATGTTCTGCAATTTTCTCCACCAAAGAGTCAAAATTGAGGGACTTTAATTGCCACTAGCTTGAAGTGATTCAAGATAGTGAGAATGTGTAGGTTAGAGGGCCTCGATGAAGGCCACGAGAGCAATATCTATCTTCACATCACTAGCATCAACGTCATGCATGGCAACATTGATTCCAGATGCTAAAGCCATAAGATCATTATCCTTCATCTCTAGGTTGAGTACCTTGATCAACAATTTCTCCGATTTTGAATTTGAATCATATAGATCTTTCAACTTCTTTAAGGCACTCCAAGAATCATTGATAGATATGATGTGGAAACTTGCCTTTTCACTTACAAAAGCAACTGTTAAGGTGTATGCTTTCTTGTTTTTATTTGTCCATATGGCAAACTTTTTATCTACTCTTGGTTTGCTAGGTTTGGTTTTTTTTCATCACAAATGTTATCTCAAAGATCAGTGAGGAACAGGGTATGTTCAATCTTCATGGACCATTTTGGATAATTCTCTTTTCCATGAGCACCACACCAACAATTGAGACAAAAGAATACATTTCCATAAACAAAAATACTTAAAGAATATAAGCAATGCCAAAAATATAATAGTAGGGCTTATGACAAAGTCCAAGATGAATGAAGTTGCACTCAAGTTTGGATCAAAATATGGGTTGTTGACTGCCAATAAATGTTCTCATGTCATCTCCAAGCCTTATTCCATTGCCAAAGATGAAGGTAAAAAACTATGGAGTAGTGAAAGGTGGAAATCAAGTTTTCAAGAGGAGTTGTGACTTGGTCTTGGAGGAGTTTTCGATCAAGGGTCAAAGGTCTTGGAATTCATCAATTGAAATTCTATAAGAAGAGAAGAATTCTTTTGGGTTTTCCTCTAATTGGGAGAGGTTTTGGCCCTGGCTGATCGCCTATATCTTGTGTTCTCTTGTCTCATTATTCTTTATGTTTTGATAATTGTTTGATGAAAGGAACACAATAATAATTATGTTGAAGAATTTAATTAAAGCGAAAATTTTTTACAAGCAATTGTCAAAGTAAGAGAAATCATTCATCTTTCTGCCCCTAGATTTCTCAACAGAGGGGAGTCTTTAACTTACAGAGATTTAGGCTCAACAACCTCACAATCTGTCATACATAAAAGAAATACTCTTCACCATGTTTGCTCCAAGAAAATGTATCACTCCAATGTCCACTCTCTCAAGAGTTATTATAGTTGAGGGGACGCTTTAATTTAGAGTTCTAGGCTCAACCACCTCACAATAAAATGATAATATCATAGGGATGAAAATTGACGAGTCAAATGAAATAAAATATTATTTCATGGATATGATTTGGTACACATAAAATAAATGCTCTTCACCATGTTTGCTCCAAGAAAATATATCTTTGCAATATTCATTCTGCTAGCAATTATTATAAATGAGGGGAGTCTTCAATTTATAGAGTTCTAGGCTCAATCGCCTCACAGCAAGAATAATATGATCATAGCGATCAAAGTTGACGAGTCAAATTGAAATAAAATAATATTGCATGGATATGAATTGGTCTTCATATAATATTTTATCTCTCCACATGGGAGCCCCAAGAGAGATGCATATCCCAAGTGGCTATTGTTCAAACTAAATTATAAATTATTTTTGCACAAATGAGTGCACTAAGCGAATGTGCAACACTATTCCCACATACCATCAAATAAATGTTCAACTTGTTCATAGTCACTTTGAAACAAGTTCATACCATCAAATAAATGTTCAACTAGTTCATTGTCACTTTGCATAATTATATTAACTATAATTATTATGAAAAACAAAGGTCATTAGGCTATGGTGTGAAGGGAATCAGTCAACATGTATAATAAATAATGTAGACAAAAACAGACATATCTAAAATTCAGTTTGTTCATAAATTTAGTCGTAAATTGTCTAACTTTATGTGCCACCTCCAATCTTTACTATGCGATCCCCTTCTTTTGTCTGTGCAAAGATGGTAGCGGTTGTGGATCAATTCATTACTGAGAAACAGGACTTCGGGGAGCAGAACCACTCACAATGGCTTGTCTGTCTTAGTCAGGACCAGGCTTAGTTGGCATTAGAAGTTTACTAGGTTCATTACCTCCTTTTATGCTGATTTATATGGATGTGTATAATTTTTATACTTGTTGCATTGCCTTGGTTTATTACCTGTCCATCTTTTCATTCTTGTTGATCAGACATCTTTAATATAAAAATAAATGGTTGTTTGCTTCCATCTTTTATCTTTGCTTTGACTTTGCATAGGTTCAATAACTTTTTTCATTTCATATGAGCATCTGGTATTTTTCAGGTACAACAGCGATTTGAAACATTGAAAAAAAGGAAGGTTACCAGCAGCTTTACTGAACAAGGTGAGCGTTTATGCCAATTGTGGTGTCTGAGAGACCTATTAAACTTATGAACTTATGTCTCGGTTTTATGGTCATTTGTTATATTGTTTATGTTCAGAATATGTTCAAATAGTTGTGCTTTATGTTTGCACGGAGTTTTTGAATTTAGCTAAGATAGAATTAAACCAGAGTCAAAACATGTTTTGACTCGGGTTATGTACAATGAAATAGCTTGGCCCAAATTTCATGAAGTCCAACTGTTGAGAATGCTGAGACAAACTCAAATGAATAGAAATACCGATTATGAAAATTTCATAAGTCAAAATAACAGGCCTTCTTGTAGACTGTCAGGCTGTTTGTGGTAACCTGGTCTTACATACAAAAAAATTGTGGCTGTGTTAGGATTAACGCCTATTTTGCTCGAGGTTTTCTCCAATTTTTTTCGACAAAATTCTTATACTCTATACTTGATTTCAAAACATCTTCATTTAGGGATGATTGGTGCTTTCTATTTGTACATGTCCCACATCTCAAGAGTGGTCATCTGGTTACTCTATTTCTATTATGTTTATCCTCCTGAACTGATTGGATTGCCTTTATTTTCTAGATTTGGATAATAAGATACTCAAACAGCAACAAGAGGAGGAAGAAAGAAAACGGCAACGTAGGGAGAAGAAAAAAGAAAGAAGGGTATCCTCAGGACTATCAGTTATTCTATTATGCTAGAGTTGGAAAGGGTCATTTTTCCTGATCTATACTGAGCAATACCATGTTTAAATATGTTTTATTGTGTAAACACATTGACATATTGCCTTTGCAATCATGTTTTTGGCACAGAAAGAAAAGGCTGTGGAGGAAGATCTCGAGGACTGTGATCAGGAGGTAGCTGCTATGATGGGTTTTGCTGGATTTGGATCTACCAAAAAGTAGACCACAATCTTTTAATGACACCAACATGATATTCCTGAAAAATTTGAGATGTGTCCATGTGTGCACACATAGAAGATTGTCTCAAGTGCTCATATTCCTCGAGTAACTGACATATAGTTCGTTGAAAAATTCGTCTGTGACCTGCCTTGAAAGGGTGACTATTCATGACTTACTAACATTTGTATTTATAACTCAAATTCTTATCTTGACTGTATTGATACATTATATGTATGGCGCTTTTCATGCTGCTTTCCTTCTGGTGTTGGAAGAAAATTTATATCCAATTTAATGTCATATACAGTTCACATTCTTGTGCATTTCCGTACCAAAAAAAGTTCCATTCCAGATTCCTTGACACGAGCAGTAAGTTTTCACACGTCTTAATTACATTACAGAAAGTTGCACTGTGAAGAATAAATCAAATGGACAATAATGGTCCAAGTTTATTTGGGAATATTCATGGTATCATCCTTTAATTTAATTATGGGATTTTGGACCTAGGTGATAATACACTCTATGGTTGAGAAAATTGCATATTTTATTTTAGTGTCATGCTTTGTGATAGACAACTTTTATGTCTTTATCTAGATTCTAGGTATGATCCTTTTTATGTTGGTTGATTCTAATACTGAGGCTGAGGCATCCTCAGACTCTGATCCAGATGATGTCTATGTAGCAGCCGATGTTGATCTTGTGTCTAGTAGCGGTGATGAATTTGATGATTGATCATCATTCATGTGTAGTCTTGTATTAGGCCAATGGCCTCATAGCTTGTAGCATTGTTTTTGGACTTTATGGGCCATTTGGAGCCTCATTTCTTCTGTATTTTTCGATGATATGTATTGCACTCGGTGCCATTTTGATATATTCACCTTTGCATGGTATATAAATGAGCAAACTTTGCATATTTTGTCTCTATTGGCTTGGAATCATGGTTGCAAATCTTAAAAATAGTTTTTTTTTATTAAAAAAAAATTATTTAATGTATTTTTTAAATCCTGCTCATCGGCATCCCGACCGCTCTTGCTAGGCCCTGGGCTTAAGTTAGGAAACCCGATTCATTAAAGCACTCGGTCCCAAGCCACCTTCTGCCTGTTTTAAAACATTGCTTCCTAGTAATCACCCTAGAATGCTTCTCAACCTTAAAACTTTGTCTTTTTCCAGTGAAAGGTTTATTAGGTCCACTTTGATGTGTTCTTTTGTACCATCTCATGGGAGTGTTTTTCTTTTCCTTCATCTGCTTGAAGTAATACAAAAGATGAGGGTGCTTCCAAAATTACTCTATGTCCAACTTCAAAACCTCCATTGTGGGAAGCATAGGGATAAGTGCCCAGTTTGCCACTGAAAACTCAGCTCCAACCAAAAACTTTGTTTCTGCCAGCTGTTTCTCAGCATCATTGAGTAGGTTTATAAGTCCATTCATGTTGGAAGCCAAAGCTCCCTGATCATTCAACGTTTACTACATGGCATGCATGGTTTGAAGTTTGTTGTGATACTTTACCACCAAATCAGGATTTCCCACAAGACGAGTAATGACAACTGCCCTTTGAATTCTTCTAAAAAATGAAGAGCATGATGACTTGGACAATAATTTGGTGTAAAGATTTTTAATTCCCATGAACCGATCTTCTATAGCCACTCCTGGACCATGCTCTAATCTACCCTTTTAGCACCTAAGGGATTCCCAATCTTGGCAAGACACCTGTTTACCAATAAAAAATGTTAGGATACAAATTATGAAGTAGATATCAACAAGGCCTGTGAAAATAATCCTAATAATATTCATTCTATATGTGAAAGAAACATTTTGATTTATAGTCAGTGAATATTAATAACAAAAATCTTGATCCGCAGTGACTAGTACAGGAATGCTACCATTAGGAATTTGCCTAAAAATCCAAGTGAATGAGACTGAAACATAAATGACATGCAAACATTAGACTCTAGGAGTGTTTATCTAGGGAATTCAGCATGCTTGTAAATGACATGCAAAAATTAGACTCTAGGAGTGTTTATCTAGGGAATTCAGCATGCTTGTTTGGGCTGATCCTTGTCCTTGCTGGTCTTGGCACGGGTGAGATGCACCTGCACCATTAGAGCCTTGCCTTTCAGAGCTTGTTCCTTCCTTGCCTGCTCCGGCTCCAGGTAGAGGAAGGGATCATCGTATCCTTCGGGAAGCCAAGGGGATGCTCCCACTCAATGAATGCTCTCTCGGTGTATGATTCTTCTTCCTTCTGTGAGGGCTCCCTTGGTTGGGCTCTCAACTACAAACTGGGTGGGAAGGTTCATCCACTGCTTGACTGGAACAGGAGAGCTTTGACCACTGACCATCTTCTAGAGGAAAGGATCATCGTAACCTTCGGGAAGACAAGGGATGCTCCCACTCAATGAATGCTCTCCCGGTGTATGATTCTTCTTCCTTCTGTGAGGTCTCCCTTGGTTGGGCCCTCAACTACAAACTGGATGAGAGTGTTCATCGACAGCTTGACTAGAACAAGAGAGCTTTGACCACTGACCATCTTCTACTTCTTGGCTGGAGGTTCGGGGTGAGTCAATGTGGGAAGTCTTTGCCCTTGATGGGAGGTTTCCACATCTGCAGGATCTACATTTGAATTGGAAGTTGTTGGAAGAGGGGGAAATGAAATTCCCATATATATGGACAAATTTCTTAGTGTCGTGCATGTGTGAACTAGGAAGGCGTGGAGTTCTGCAATTATGCCTTCAACTCTCTCCCTGGCTTGTTTCTGCTCCCAAAGTTTCCTACCAAGCAAATTTTGGACGACCAAAAGGCAATTGCCAGTGTTGTGTCTCTCAGCCTCAGTGGCCGCGACAAGGCGGCGAATATGCACAAGCATGTCATTGTTGAGCTGCTCTTCATCCTGACCATGGCTTGACCATGGCATGGAGGGAGACATTGGCGCCCACTACCTCTGTCATGGTTGAACTGCTCTTCACTTGACCATTGCTTGACCATGGCATGTAGGGAGATATTGGTGCCCACTACCTCTGTCATGGTTGAACTGCTCTTCACCTTGACCATGCCATGGAGGGAGACATTGGCGCCCACTACCTCTGCTCCCCCCTTGGCTCGACCTCTTTCCCTCACCATAAGGAGCAAATCAGTGATATTTTTGCCACAAACCTAAAACAACCTAAGATGCGCTGCCACACTCGACCCCCACGACCTCCCCCTCGCAGAGTAGGGAGGTTGAAGGAATGAATGTCGAGGTGATTGTCAGAGACCTCTGTAAATAATATGTATGGTTGTCTACCGAGGTCGTGTTTTGGCCTGGACGGCAGAAATCTACTGGAATCCGGTCAACTAAATTTTAAAAAATCAGGTAGTTGCAGTGCTTGGAATCCATTTTTGATAGTGGAAATGGATTCAGCACTATCAAAAACCCCTGGGGCACTCAAAATACTAATGTTTAACAACTGTAAACAAGATTCTGTGCAAATCTTTGCCAGATTTTCTGAAAATCGTCATCGGATTCTGGGTCAAAATGTGGCCTCGGTAGACTACGCGTAATATGTATTAACAAAAAAAAAATACATTGATTATTTAAAAGTTTTTATTTATTTATTTTTAAATAAATTTTAATTAAAAAAGAATATATACACAGACAGTGTTTTGTATGTGTTGTGCCTGGGAGGTTGGCCCAGACGCTCATATGGTTATTATTATTCTATATATATATATATATATATAATATTGTAAGTTTTAAATTTTATTTGATAATTTTCCCTTTAAATTTTGGTTAGGTTCTATTTTTTATTTTTATTAAATTTTATTTTGAATATATTTTTATATATGTTGAATTTTTAAAGATGAAATTTATATTTATTTATTTGTTTAAATTTTGTATTTTAGTATTTTATTCTCCTCTCTTCTTTTTCCTTCATTTTTTTTAAATTTGTGTTCTTCAATATTTTAGAATCAAATGACAATTTGTTATTTTATTTTTTAAAAAACAATTAATTAGTGATTAAACAAAAATTATGTAATGTCACATTTAGATTCATAGGCGTTTTTTGTTTTTTTATTGGTACCAATGGTCAAGATTGTAATGTCAATTAATTGGTAATTTTAATCTCAAAAAGAAAATAAAATAAAATTTACACAAGCTTGAAAAACATTTAAAAAACAAGCATTAGAAATATGAGAAGTAGACAAACTTTAAGTGTCGAGTTTTCATAGTCATGATATTTGGTCTTTAATGCTATGGTTGAAAATTGTTTGAATTTCAACCCTAAAAAGAGGGGTGATGTTGCATCAATGCTTTTGCATTTAAGTGTGGTTTTTTATGTTTTCGTAATCATGATATTTGGTATTTAATGTCATGGTTAAGAAAATGTTGGAATTTTAACCCTGAAATGAGTGGTGATATGAAAATCATGATTTGATGTGACCTCCAAGAAAAGAGAATTCAGTGAAGTTCTCGCTAAGTTGGTAACATTGTTAACACGTGGGGACACATTTGAAACAAATTCAATAGAAAAATAAAATAATATGGTTCAAATATTAGAGAGCTATAAAACGATTTCAAGCATTTCATAAGAGCTTATGAAAATGTTCACAAGATCCCTACTACTTCTTTAAAAGTCTCAGAATCACAAATGGGATATTCTCTCAAAAAACTCTCTGTGAAAGTCAAAGAATAAGCTTATAGATCTAAATAAAGTCAAGTGTCTAAAGCACTTAACAAAATCTTACTATTTACTGCAATGTAAAAGCATGTGTCTCGATTGGGTTCTTGTGGATCGTTTAGTGTAAGGGTACTTGGAAAAAAGAAAGAAATTGCAATGAGAGATGAGATCTACGAACATATAACAAAAATCATAAAGTTAGATGATCAAAGATTAGGAAGAAATGAATTGTTTCAAAATAAATAAAGAACAGTCACAAAATTGCAAGAGGACGAAGTGTGGAATAAGTAATGATGATCCCTATGGTTGTTGTAGAAGCATGCTTATATGTGGATGCTAGGTCATTAATCTAACCGCTCAAGTAGTTATTCAAGATTAACAATTTCATTTCGGGACTTCTATGTTGTTCTTCAATGTATTCCTTAATTGGTGGGACTGTTATATCTTGCTTAACCATTAACGCACAAATTTCTTCCTTTGGGTCTTGCGCATCTCACCACAGTTGTTCCATAGTAGCTAATTAGTCCTTGTCATTAACAAACATGACCAACCATTTCTTCATTTGAGCTTCAGGAAATTCTTCTAAGTTGTCAAAGTCGACACCCAATGAGACTTTAATAACTTCCATTTTTTCTTTCAGTACATCTTTAGGGATTGGCATGGAGTCCCTAATCATTCGTGGGCCCCATAAGTCCGTGAAAACTTTAATAGCTTCGAGGAAGGTGTTACTTTTGTGGCCATCAATATTCAGTCCCTCCATGATAACATCTTGTAACATTTTTATTTTTGTAGAGCACCTTGCCTTGCTCTGTTTAATCCTTTTTTCTCCAAGGAGGTCTTGATGGTTTCTTTGGAAATCAGTTAGAGTATTGATTTAATTAATTAAAGTCAACAAATCATTGTAAGCAACTTGTAGATCATGCAGGGTATCTTTCTTCAGATATTCAACGAATGAATGAATTCTTTGAGACAAGGTTCTTTGATGTAGAGAAATCTCTCATGCTTCGTCAATAATTTCTTGTTGCTTATTTATGTTCATTGCAACATAGGATCTAATTCCATTTAATAATTGCGTTGTTTTTCTTACTTTTGGGGTGTGTTGGGTGTACTTGTTGCAACTTTAGGTGGTTGGATAGCCAAAGTGATCATGAACATTGGAGTGGGGGCTAAGAGCTTCTTTAAGTTCATTTATTCTTCTTTTCAAACTCAAATTCTCTGCGTCTTGGTTAGTGACACAGTGATCAAGGGCATCCCCTATAGTTTTGTTTAATTTCAAGAGTTAAGTAGGTCCAACTCCTAAAATATCCACCTTGAAATTTCATTGATTAGTGATCTCCTTATTTTGAACGTGCACCTTCTCAAATTGTAGCTTCTTGGTAATCCCGTCATAATGAGCATTATGCATGGTTAGAGACTGGTCCTCTAAGGTGGTTGACCCTTCAACGACCAATTCTTCAACTATTTTTTGAGTTTTCATCATGTGCAATACCACCTAGTCTAGATCAGTAACATTGTTCACTTCCGTATTAGTGGTTCCTTGTGCGTGCTAGGACTCCTTTTTTGCTCGAGCTTTTACTCTTTGATGAAGTCACTGTGGTACCTTTCAAGGGTGACTCATGCGGATGATTCTTCTCCATCCCCTCCATCAAAATGTCGATCAATTCTCTCTCCTTGAATGACTATAACATTGTTTATTCTTTAAATCGAGGAGGAACTTTAGCAAGCTTCTGGACTTGAAGTCAACTGGATACTAGTTGTCTTCTTTCTGTTTTCTATAGTTCTTCCTTCATTAGTGGTGTTTACTTCTGTAACTATATCATCATCAGGTGTAGGTGTATCGTTCTCTTTAGATCGATTGATGTGACTTTCTCTTCTTTCTTCAGTGGCTCTGGTGAACAAATTTCCTTATCTAACTAATGTTGGGTGTTTTGAAAATACCCCTTTCGGGTTAAATCCTTGGGCAGACTTAGCCTCATTCAAATTAAAGGGCTTCAATAGCTCAGAGAATTTCACAAGATGAGAAGAATTCTTCATACTAGTGTCTCTAGTAGTAAATGGTGGTGTTATAAACTACTTTTTCTCTCTCTTAAATATCATAGGCTAGGGGTGATATTGTCTACAAGACTCTGCAATAAAATATATGTCAAAGAAAAATTTGGGTAGCAATAGAGGTTTAACTTGACATCCATACATTCTAATGAGAGCATGGTCTTCTTTTTCCTCATGTATTCCTTTCTCCATAAGAATTCACTGGCATTAAGGATATTTTCCTAGGCTCTTGCCCTGTTATTAGGTGGCTAAATTCTTTGACAAACAAATCTTGTGATTGAAAGGAATGGAAGGAAGCTTTATGTTTCCACAAGATGGGGTTCTAGAATTACATTGGCTCCATGCCAAGTTCCAAATTGCCTTAGTGGAGTAGCCCATGGAATGAATTGTAAGAAATAATGCCCATCACCGGGTAGTTTGTCATAAAGAATTGTCAGGTCTTGAAGTAATTAACTAGTTAATAGGAAATCTTATTTGAAATAACTTCAGCCCAGTGAAATACAATATCCCATTTAAAAATAAAATAAAATATGTATATAATTGACCTGAGTAGATTAGCAATGGTTTGCCATCCTGTACCTAGGTAAATAACTAAGAAATCTCTCCTTAAGGTTTGTTGAGTATAGAGATATAAATGAAATATAGGCTAGAAGGGACCTATGCAGAAGGAGACACGAACTTCTAAATGACATTTGTTTTTCCACCTTGGGAGTTTAGAAAAGCATAAGCTTCAAAGAACTTTCACTGCTTGGTGGCCTCTGGAAGCTTCAATATCTTCTTGAAGACCTTAGGAGTTAACAATATTGGGTTCTTCTTCAGGCTGACCTTAATAGTTTTGGTCTTGGCATCAAACTATTGGGCACCATCAGTGAAAAATTTCTCTGAAGCCTAAGACTTTTAGGACACATGCAATGTTCACCAATCCTAAACTCCAAATATTGTTCTTTTTTATGTATTCCAAGGCCAAATTTAAATACCATTGATATGCAACTACCCAATGGAATTTCTTGTCTTGACAAGCCAATGAGTTAGTTGTATCCCCAAAAATTGGATTGAATCTTCTTTATTTTTGTCGCTACCTTGTTTATTTATTCAATGTACTTAGGAATATGTGATAAATAAATGAAACTTTACTTGAATTCTCAGTTGTTCAATCCTTGTTTTACATTAGCATTTAGTAGGATATAACTTCTTCATGTACCACCATCATCGGACCATGTAAGAATGATAATGTGAAGTTAATAACTTACGACAAGTATTTAAGATGTGAGATGACAAGTAATTCATGTGGCACAATTTCACAATTTCATCGAGGATCATAATTTCTCAAATGAGATTTCTATTAGCCTTGAGAGGAGCAAATGATTGATATCCATTTGAGTATGGAATAACAGTGGCAAAGTGGAATTTAAGGCATATCATGTACGGAGATTTGATATGTGCGGGGTATTGTTTGTGCAGAGAAAATGATGTGCATGAAGTTGAACTCTACAGAACATATGGATGTGTAGGGGGAGTTGTGTGTAGAGGATTGGGTAGTGTAGTCTTTTCGCACACATTAAAATGAATATGTATGAGAGTGCAAGAGGGAGTGTGAAGAGAGTGGAGATGCGCGGAGCGCAAAGCAATGGGATGTTTTCGCACAGATGCATGTAGAAAATGACATAACTACAAGTGTTTTGCGTATGGTATATAATACAGAGTGATAACGGTGGGGCACAAAAATATGTCAACAATGCTAATGTGAAGTTGGTATCATTTTCATTATATCTCTGAGAAACGTATATATGTTTGACTGATAACATATTGCTACATTCTCTAAAACTTGGTTCATCCACTGTTCAACAAAGTCACATTACTTTGTGTAAATGTCTAGTAGACAAATCTTCTCATGAAGTTCATCCCATATATGATTCAAGAGCATCCTTTGAATGATTTCAGATATATTTTCAAATTTAAAATAATGAAAAAGTTATAACTTGAAAACATGTGTAAATTTTTAGTTGTCATCAATATTATTGTGTTTTTTTAAATTTTCTTTTATAGCTATAATAACCCCGGGACCGGACGAGACGGGGCAGGACACAAGGCTTGGATTTCATTATGGGCCCATTAAGGAAAATATGTTACACTATGAATCATATCATATATAATGAAAGCTACCACACCTATGCTTAACAAAATTATAACTTATTCATCAAAGCACATACAAACTCATGTTTAAAATAAATAAATACAAATAAAAATCTATAAAACAAAATGATTGGAGACTAAAATCATAGTATGTATCCACATACACTAAATACCCCACATATCCATTTCAATCTAATTTTAATTCATAATTAAGAGGAAAACATATGATCATATTACAAAGTACAATTTTTCTTACCATTCTCACTGCTTTTTCAATTGCAAAATTAACATTCACCTACTTTTCTTATTAAGTTCTATTTCGACATCCACATCTTTATGATATTCATGATTTTCAACTTGTTCATAAGAGTCTTGATTCATATGATTTTCTAGGAATTTTACACAATTATTTTCATCAATATTGATTTTAGAAATTCTTTTTATTTCTTGACCTATATTGTGAGTTGTCATTTGTCCTTTTTCAAGATTATATTTAACACTTACATTTTTGAATCCGTGTAGAATTTCCATGTAATTATATAAGAGTTGATTTGAATTGTGAGGAGAACTAAGGAGTTCTTACTCTTTAGAATTTTCAACTATATCTTCAATATCTTGTTGACAAAAGTATTTTGAGAAGAATTATCAATAACAAGAATATTATTATAATAATTTTTAAAATGATTATATTTTTTAAATTTATATTTGAAATTATTTAAGGTAAA
Source organism: Pinus albicaulis (assembly GCA_034641835.2). Taxonomy (NCBI): domain Eukaryota; kingdom Viridiplantae; phylum Streptophyta; class Pinopsida; order Pinales; family Pinaceae; genus Pinus; species Pinus albicaulis. Next base: position 445,214,890 of record CM076583.1, read on the forward strand.
ATTTAGATTTTAAATATGTTTTTAAAATTATTGAATATTAGTTTATGAAAAATGAGGCATAATTTTATTTTTACATGATTTTGTATTAATAGTTTTTAAAATTTTATTGAGAAATTCATTATACGATTTCTTTATTGTTTTTTATGTTTTACAAGATGGAAAATTTTTTACTTTTTCTTGGGCATGAGCGCCTACCAACTCCCGACAATAAATTGCACCACATCTAACTCTAGCATGCTAATGTGCCATAATGTGCTTTTTCTAGAGGGAAGAATTTAGACTAGGGGAGGGAAGATGCATGAAACTGGTAGTGGCAGAGCGAGGGGGGACGAGGAGGGAAATACGTGAAGGAGGGAGAAGTTCAAAGATAACAAGAGAAGAAAATAAGCACAACAGATGTAGAAAAGGCTCGGAGGAAGCAATGGCATCAAGAAGAGGTCTAAAAGGAAACTCATACAAAGCAAGAAGTAAGAGAAGGGAGGAACCTTGATGGCTTCGAGGAAACTTGCTCGAAACAAAAACAACCCAAATATTTAGAAACCTCATCGAGGAGGAGGAATGAAGACTTAATAAGAGACTAGAAACAACTAAAATCATAAAATATGCCCATAGAAATACCTGGAGGACCGAGGATTCTATGCACATATTTTCTATGATGGACCATAAACAACAAAGTGAATTCGTGTGCATAGCATGATCACTGTATCTTGTGCACATGGTGGTGGCTCTGAGTGTAAAGAGAGCGCTTCACCTCCATTTTTGGCGAATATGCTCCATGAAGCTTGAGTAGAATGTGACATTTAGTGAGTGAGGACGACAAGATTGAATCCACCCAAATCCTTGAGTGCATTGAGAGAGTTCGAACAGTAAATGTGACCAAATGGACAAGATTGTTGTCATAAGAGTGGAGTTAAGGTGCATGCAGGACAAGGTTGGTAGGATGTGTGTATTAAACATCAAGGGGGAAGGCCTAGCCATGTCCACCCCCTATATTAACTGGTGGGAAAGGAACAACACCCCCCCCCCCCCCCCACAAATCAACCCATTTGAGGAGACAACATTGTCCAATGTTGTAAAACATTATGTAAGTGATTAAATATATGGATGATTTGTAATTTTCATGATAAATAAAAATGTAACATGTTGGTATATTTATTTAAATGAAACAACACAATAATGCAATGAATATAACCAAACACACTAATTAAAATATAAAATGTAATATATATATATATATATATATATATATATATATATATATATATTCTTATCATCATAATTAACATAGTCACCAACTTGATGAGAAACTTTCAAAGTTTTTGGTTTTTTAGAAGTCATGTTCAATAATTATTTTTACCTCATTTCAAAAAGTGGTGCCATAGATGACACCCTTTTTCGTGGGTTAAATTTACCACCATTTCCAACCATGGGCTTAACAATATCATAAAGTTTTTCACAAAAAGCTTTAAAATCAACCCTTGAGTCAAAAAGTGGCACTTACAACAATACCATTTTCTATTTTCAAGGTTAAACCTACAAATTTTTTTAAACCTATAAACTTGACAACTAGTTCCATTGTAACTAATACTTTAAAATACAGAGTATAAATTTGATAGACACTCCTACCCTTTAAGTGAATTTTCATGACGATTTTTTTTCTTTTAAATTGTCCTTCCTATGATGTTAGATTTTCATTTTTACACTTCATTTAAATATCTTGTATTATGTGTTTTTGTTAAATTTTTGTTGTGAAAGTAAACATATTTATTTTATTAATATAAAATTTGTGTTTTGTGTCAGTAAATTTTTTAATTTTGGCTTGAACATAAAATAATCTTCACCCAACTAATATCATAGATGTATATGTTTTATATTACTTTAAAAATATCAACCAATTCAACCATGTTCATCCTAATGCTAAACTAGCCAATAATTTGGTGCAATTATGTATAATCACTATCTATGCAATTTCAAAGATTTTACAAAAACATTATTTAAAAGTTTTCTAGTAGCTTGGTCAAATGCATTATCTATAATGTATTATGAAGAAAATTAATCTATCTTAGCTTTCAATTTGATGAGTTGGACTTAAGGAGGACCTTATAAATAATAAAACAAGTTTGAAGCCACTTTTAAATAATAATTTGGGAGGATTCTAACATTTCAAGCAATAACAATACGCAAACAAAATTTGAAGAAATTCATTATCTTTTGACAAGGAAGAAGAATAGAGCTTTTTGACACACAAGCTAACACAAACCCATTTGTGTTTAGATTCAAGCGTGAATGTATTGAAAACATCATAACCTTGGTAACCACACATTTGATATTTCAATATCCAACCAAAAAATAGATTTGTTTTCTAATCAAACTAATAAATATACACATTTTATAAAAAACTAAGATATATCACCAGTGTGACAACACTAAAGAAACTACATAAAACTCTCAAAATCAAAGGAAAAACAACTATTTCACCTACATAAATAAGAAAAGTTAGTTAGTGTTTTATATAGAATACCAATTTCCTATGGTTGTGGACATGCCATGTGAATCTCAACCTTTAAGCTTTGAGCTTCAATGTTCATGCTTTATGCTTAAGTGTATTATACGATCACATGGTGTGATTGAAGACATAAATGATATTTTTCTAATAAGTGCAAAGATCCACTATGGATGAGTGTATGTTTATCTTGAAGTCTTATCTTAAAATATTGATATTGTGGGCTTTGCATAACATTATACTTATCTTGGAGTCTCAACAAAAAGAATCACTAACTTCTTTTGTTTCTATGGTTTTATTTGAAATTTCATATGTGTGTGTGTGTGTGTTACCCATCAAATTGATGGTTTGAAAACTTAGGTGATCGTTATCAATTATGTGTAAAATTTAAAATGGTCAGTATTTGATAGTTAAATAAGGACAATACGAGTAAATATTGGTCAAATTTAACCCCTACTTCCAAATAAAAAATAATGTTCTTATTAGCAAACTCATTTTTCTAAAAATAAATTTGTGAGTAGTTTGAAATTGTTGCCTTGACATTCTATAGCCTTTTGATCCAAATTCTTAAATACAACCCTCTAATAAATAAAAAGACGATATCAATAACCCCTGAGGGTTAGCTCAATTGGTCGAGTTTCCATTGCTAAAACACCTAGCTAATAGGAGGTCACAAGGTCAATTATTCTCGATGACCTCGAGGTTAGGTTTTGTTAATAAGCCAATGAGATGTGATCCCTTCATGTTGTTCTGCCTGGATATTTCCTTGCAAAAAAAAGAAGACGCTACCAATAATTGTTTTCGAGGGAATATGAGATGTTTTCTCTCACATTTTGAGAAAAGGGGGAATATGAGATGTTTTCTCTCATATTGAGGATGGTGGTGGATGGAAATATGAGAGAAAAGGGGGGATATAAGATGTTTTCTCTCATATTTTCCCCCACTCTCACCCTAAGGCAATGGATGGAAATATGAGAGAAAAGGGGGAACATGAGATGTTTTGTATCATATTCCCCCCCCACCCTCTCCAATATGAGAGAAAATGGGGAATATGAGATGTTTTCTTTGATGTTTTTTCTCGTTTGGGTTTTTTCCTCCCTTTTTTCACATTTTTGTCTAAAACAATGTTAAGTTTTTAGGCCATAGTTTCTAAATTATAAATTTCAAAATTTAGGAAAGAAGAGGATGTTATTGATAATTTGAGGTTGCTTTAAAGAAATTGATTTCAAGGTTATTAATTGTCAAAGGCCATGATTTTAAAAAAATTACAATTTTATCCCTATGAAAAAATGGGTTGCTATTGAGAGTACCACTTTTTTATTATAGGGATCTATTTTAAGGTTTAGGTTGCAATGATGCTAAGTGTCAAATTTAGAGGTTTCAAAGAACCTGTAGATTTATCCTTGAAAATAAAGAATGGTGTTGTTATTAGTGTCATTTAAGAAAAAATCAGTTTTAGAAGGGTTTTTAAATTTTTTTAAATACCTATTTTTCTTTTTATTTGAAAAAAATATGTTTTTTTCTCTTTTTTTTTTTTTAAACATTTTTGTCAAAAACAATGTTGTGTGTTTAGGCCATAGTTTCTAGATTATAAAATATTTAAATGGGGGAAAAAGAGACTTTTATTGATAATTTGGGGTTGGCTTAAAGAATTTGATTCCAAGGTTAATAATTGTCAATGACCACGATTAAAAAAAAAATCACAATTTTATCCCTATGAAAAAAATGGTTTGCTATTGAGAGTAACACTTTTTTAATTTTGGGGATCTATTTTAAGGTTTTGGTTACAATGATGCCAAGTGTTGAATTTAGATGTTTTAGATAACTTGTAGTTTTAGCCTTGAAAGTAATGAATGGTGTTGTTGTTAGTGTGATTTTTTGATTCAAGAGTTGATTTTAATGTTTTTGTTGACAATGTTACGACACTCTTAATACCATGGTTGCAAAAGTTGACAATTTTAGGCCCCAAAATAGCATGCTATTAGTAATACTGCTTCTCAAAACGGAGGTTGATTTGGTGTTTTTGATCGAAAAATATAAATCTTAGGGCAAGAGTTCCGATTTTGAGGTCATAGTTCTCAATTTTGTAGCTATTTTTTTTATTATTATTTAAAAGATAAAGTCGGAAGTTGCAACTACATTCCTACAATTTGAAAACATTTAGCATCAAAATAGATCACTATATTGTATTCATATGAACTTAATGGTGCAATTTGACCCCTTAGGGGTCGCTTTGTATAAAATCCACATAGATTCAAACTACTAATTGTGATTTGATAAAACAACAAACTTGAATCTACTCTACCAATTGCGGAAACCAATAAATGATCATGAAATCTTAAAGCATACAAGAAAAAGAATTCAATCAATGCATTACACAATGATTTCCCGGGGAAAGCCACAACTAAAAACCCCACTATTTGTATATTGCATTAGTCATAAAAAATGAGTAGATTACAATCCTTTGCTCATGCCCGAGCAACCTATGCACTATCTCTATATGTCTCAATGCTTCCTAGACAAGCATAGGCCAATACTTGGATATTTTTTGCCTGCCCAGATCCCTATTTCCTTGTGTTGTTTCCTTGGGTAATTAGCCCCTATTTAATTAGGGAAATCCCCATTCAATACCTCACAATCCATCTAGGGCCTTCCTTTGACTGCATGCACCACCTGTACAATTTGGTTGATTATACAACTAATAGTACATCGCCCTTGAACTACAATCTCAACTAGTTAACTCTCAGTTTTGACATGCATGAGTTATTTATGGTTGAATCATCAGTTAAGTGATTGATCATAGAGTGCATAACCCACTACTAGACCTCTCACTAGTTCCTCCAACAATGAACTAGTTAAACTGACTTTAACTCAGATAAACTGAATTAATTAATTACAACTCAAAATAAAATCAACATGGCTCCTAAAAAGTAGGAGCCACTCTACATGTCTCAAGTTAGAACCTCAACTCGAATTAACTGAACCAACTAAGTCAAACTAACTTAGTTGTTAACTTGTACAAGTTGCCATGTGATGTGGAATTACATTTTTCTTCTAATTTAATACAAGGGAAAATTAAATTAGAAACTTTCTTGGTGCCATTTTCAACAGACTTACTTGGCAAACCCGTGTTATGTAAAATTATGTGAGTGATAAGGTCCTTTGTTTAAATCCCTTGTGCATAGACATGTGTGTTGTCCTTGGGTAAGGGCAGTTGTTTAAGGGATTTTAATGGAAATGGTTGGAATTTACCCCATGTCACGTGAGTACAAACTCGCCCAATTTCCAACTCCTTTAGTTAAGCAAAAAAGCAAAACTTAATGGTGCAATTCATAAATATTTAGGCACCGATGTATGTAAATGAGTACTAAAACTAGTGTAAACAATTGTAATAAACATATTGACACTCCTAATGACAACGCCGAAAGCATCACTCTCTTCAACAATACCATTACCTATTCCATTATTATTATCATTATTGTCACAAGACATTAAGGTGCATAAGCACCAATACTTTTACATATACAATACACATCGATGCCTCATTACATAAGCTACCTGCCAAGGCTTCAAAATAAATGTGATGCAAACTAAAGTAGCAAAATCTTGTGCATTATTGCACATCAAAGTTTGAAGCACCAATGTATATTATCAATATAAGTGCTTCAATGGTTTCAATATTGAAAATATACATCGAGGCTTCAAAATTATACAATACAAAATGATACATAGTATATATTTTGAAGCTCCAATACATATCATTTAATTTTTTTAACAAGGACGAGTATATTTATATTATAAAAAAGGTTGTAGGCATACCATACAACTATGCATTACAAAATTTATGGAGTTTTGGCCAAGGCCATTCCTTAAAATTAGTGACAAAATTTCATTTTTACCTTACATTCTTTACCACCATGTGACTTTTATTGCAAAAATAACTTGTGTATTGCCTTCAATTTTGTTTCAAAGTAATATAAAACAACATTACATAGATTAGTAGAGTAAGAAACTAAAATGTTTTGCCTCAAGGGAAAACATCTACCAACTTCTTGCCATTGGGAACCTTGATTTTCTTGCAATGAGGGGTGATTGATGCTTCATCTACTTCCATTGCCTCATCCATCATTATCTTCTTGGTTCCATGTCCTATCACTCTCATAACTAACTATATATTTTTACCATCATGTAAACTCATAAAATCAACTATCTATCAACTTTAGAGCCAAGCCATTAAAATATTTTCTCCATTTCATACTACTTATGTTGAGTAGAATGCATGAAGGCCATGAACTCCATCATGATCCTATAATTGTCCATATGCTCTTAAATCTATTTCTCATTCTAATGTTCCTCTAATTGTTATCTCTTAATAAATGAATGGTTATTTTCCCATCGGGTCTGTTAACACTGGAAAATCGTACAACAGAAGATGGCATTAATTAATGTCAAGCCTAAGGATTTTCAGGGCAGGAACACATTATGGAATCAAGAAGTATTTAAAATCTATAAGGTTTTGAGAAAATTAGATTTGAACTAGTCTTAAATGCTGAATTGCATGCTTAATCCTTTGAGAAGAGCACCTTATGTGTGTCTTTTTTCCCGATAAGCGTGCATTCCTAGAAATGGAAAAATGTCACTTTTTGGGACCACACAAAGCAAAGGACAGTTATTCCTTATATGAAGCTGCCTAAGGACAGCCACCAACGCCTCCTTAGACACTATGTGAGTACACAAAGGAGTATTTGGAGCACACAATGGAATCATACCTCTCCCATGGGTCACCATCCATCATGTATGAAGGGAGGGAAGGAGGATTTGAAATCCCCTACATAAAGCCACCAAGAGATGAAGAAATGGTGATCACATTGTTATGCTGGCCAGAATTTCCCAAGCAATACCAGCAGTGTGTGACCCGGAGCTGGAGATAGAGGGGACTCAATTGTTGGCCACCCAACAATCCTAGTCCATGACAGTGGAGAGAGAGGGAGACTGCATCAGAGGCAGAGCTTGGAAACCAACATCCTTGCATCGGGACCTAGAGCCATTGCCCAGGGGCCCTTTGGCAAGTGGGTAAAATTTCTTCTCTATTTCAAATGTTTAATAAGAAGAGGCCTTTGAGCCATCATTTGCATTATTATCATTTTGGCTCTCTTCAATAGCTTCTGTATATTTGTGTTTTAGTTTTAGTTTACTTTGAGCATACATTCACATATTTTTTCCTCTATATTATATGCTTTTGAGCTCCACCACTTTCTGCCTGTGACCAATAGTTTATAGGGGTAGACCACACCCCTTAAACTTGTGCGATTTCGTACACCCTTGCGTTAAATCCACCAACACAGGATTGGCGACTCCACTAACGGTTTACAAGTTTATGTGGTTGTGCCATCTCTTGCAAGAGACCTTTGTCTACGCTAGAGAGTGGAGCTGATAGTCCTTTGATCCATCTTACAGTCCCTAGATTCACTTGGAGTGACAGACTGAAGAATGCAGCTCCTAATATTTTTACTTGTAGGAATTTTGCGCGCAGTTTCTTCTCATAGACGTGCAATGCATGTGTTCAGGACTAACCTGCACGCAAGAAAGTGCACCTTTTAGAGCCTTTTCCGCGCAAATTACAGAATGATATTTTTTTCTCTATATTCTGCATTTTTTTGCTTGTAAGTGTGTTGGGTAGCCGCTAATGTATATGCCAACACTTGTTTTGATACCCCACAACTTCTGAGAACTTACTTTTAGCTGCCTTTTGTAGGGTTAGAGTTAGTTTTCATTTAAGTTGGTTTTTTGCAAAAATATCCACATAGTTTAAGTAGGGGGCGAATTAACCATTGCTTTCCGAACGATTTATGTTTTGAAAATTCTGGTATGCACACTTAGATTAACTAGTCCAAGTAAGCTAGTTTTATTTTCTAGTGTAGAAATTGTTTAGTTTAGTTCAATTTGTGCATTAGGGATTGCTGGACTAGGACCGATTTGTCGATTAGAGAAAGTAATCTGTGCTACCTTTGCACCATTCGGTGATCCTAGGTAAGCACATGAACACTCTATATTTACACTTCGCCATCTCCCTTTACTTAGTCACATAGATTAACTTGGAAAATTTGAAAGCGGCCCTTTATCCGCAAATGTTTTCCATTTAAGCCAGGAACAATATCACATAGTTTAACTAGGGGACTTTTGTAAAGGATCACTGATATCCATATGTTAAAACTATGAGATTTTTCACCATATGCTCACACACACTCACCCACTAAGCAAAGGAAGACACCTAAAACTAACTCAACCAAACTCACTAAATTCTCCCCACAGGGGCCACAAAAGAATTTATAGTTGAAGTTAGGATCAAGGGGGTAGGCATCTAATAAGCCACCTTGATCATACTTCATATTGAAACATATAAGTTGTGTATTTAGGGAGCTTCAAATCCTATATTACAAAAAGAAAACACGAGCATTAACAGAGCAGGTTAAAGGGTTAGATTTCGTGAAAATGCGTGCGGTATCGGTGGGGCTACTTGACATTTGATACTTAGTCTTGTTAGCTAACTACCAGAAGCCAGAATCGAACGCTCTGTAGAGCAGTGGTTCTTAGTGGCCAAAAACTAGGGCATCCTTTACCCTATGAAGTGACGGTGTAATAGCCTTGAGAACCCTCTACCCTTACCTTGGTGGATTATCTTTGGCTGACTGGGGGCGTCGCCAGCTCTTACGGGACATTATGCCAGCACTCACAAGAAATATTCTCAAGGCCCAATTAATTTTGAGTGTGTGAGGACGCATAGGTCTTCTAGGATTTTGAGTATCATGCGCAAACAAAAAAAAAAACCATTTTTTTGCTTGATTGATCACATAGATTAAGGTAAAGGAAAAATTAATTTCATTTTCGCTTTGTTTTATGTATGTGGCCATAAATTTGTTGTGATCATAGACTCTATCCTCTCAAATTTTTCCAAAACCTAACCTGGTCAACACCCAAACAGTCCCAACGAAACCTCGGCGATCCAGGCGTCTTTTGGACCTCCCCCCATTACAGGGAGGGGTTCCAGGTCTTTCGCCATTTAGGCATCAAAGAAGGAACACTGCCACTGTCATTGGTTCATCCTTCATTGGAGCAACCATAGTTGAGAACCCTAGTTGGTATCCCAACACCACATCGCACACCACTCCCCCCTTGACCCCTAGGGGGCAAAGGAGTGCGTCACATTCGAGAAGCCAACTGAACACACATCAGGGTACGTCACAGACTAACCCTCGTTCTAACCAGAACTTCATGTCTTCACATGTTTCCATGGTGTCAACCTCCCAGTCACCCTTCTTAGCTGCGTTGAATCTACCCGATTTAACCAAGCTCACAAATGACCTCATCGCACACGATCCTTCATGGCCTCCCATGCCCACGAAGCTCCCTTTGGATATACCAAAGTTCAAAGGCAAGCAAGCAGAAGACCTAGGTAATCATGTAATGACCTTTCACCTGTGGTGCTCATTGAATAGTATCATCGACAATACTATTCTATTGAGGTTGTTTCAATGCACTCTTACAGGAGTAGCTGCGAAATGGTACGTGGAGCAACCTCCTGCTTCATATGGAACCTTTAGCGCCCTCGCTACTGCGTTCCTCACTTATTTTCAATTACCCATTCACCATGATTCGGGAATGGAGTTACTGACTCATTTTAGACAAACCCTCGCCGTCCATATCGCTGACCATCTTCATGAATGGAGGCGGCGTCACATTTTATGTAAAGCTAAACTTGACGATCGAGTCCTCTTATATTTATCCTTGAAAACTCTGACGACGGAGATTTCAAAGGATGTGGCACAACAATACCCTACATCCGAAGAGGACGCAATCAGTAAAGCCTAGAAGCTTGAACTGATTTATACGCAGTCAGGATACATTTACAATATCCTTCCTAACGTCCTCTGCAAACTTATCAAGAATTTCCAGGCGCGTCGAATTCTGCAGAGGGATTAATTGGGTCAATGACCCAAAGTTACCTAGGCAACAGTAGTCACAATCCCGGTTACGCACATAATTATACCCAGAACATGTCTCAACCTAGATTTCAAAGTCATCACATGCCTCAGCAAGATTTGACTAGTAGGGCACAAGCGTATCACCAAGGAGGACCCTATCCTTCGACTGAGGGGACCTAGTACGCAGAAAGAAACACTGACGAAAGAGCTCCCCCCAAACGGGTAGGTGCAAACAAGGGACATCGTTATGCTCAATTCCAAGCACACGACACACCTACGCAAACCAATGCATAGGTGAAATTTGTGCATCCATCCCAAAATCAACCACACCAGTATAACCAGGAGAACTACCCTCCTAACATGGTTAAGAAAAAATAAAAAAACAAGCCAAAAGGGAACCCTGGACAAGGGGGCAGCAACCAACAATGCCCACCGCAATCCCAGGCTGGAGGAAACTCTAGCAGGAATCAAAACCAGGAGCCAAGCAATGCCCAACGACAAGGCAAAAGGCCACCTCTGCGAACAAACCATTCTTGTTCAATATGTGGTGATTACGGGCACTATACTCACCACTGTCCCGATCTCCCCAAGCTAAAAAAGCTTCATAGTAACCGAGGACAAGGAGGATCTTCCCAGCAACCCGCTGTTATGCAAGAAAATTTCCCCCACCAAGGGACGGCCAGCACTCAACAACAAAACCCAGACGATTCCAGGAAAAACAACCATGAAATTTACACGACAAGGGAAATACTAACACATAATAAACGATTACAAAACTACGGACTCCGCTACGTCGGGGCTAGTGCTAGTGCAGGCTACCTTTGACCATTTCAAAGATGCCTATATAACCATCGCCAAAGATGGCAAAGGGACCTAATAGGCGAGTAGGTAACTACTCCAAAGTGGCCCATGATTATAGCATCGTGGATGATTTGGCTCAATCACCCACTGCTATGTCTGCGTTGGAAGTACTGCAGTCATGCCCAAAGCAACGACAAGCCCTAGTTTCCGCGTTAGGTGCTATCGACCCTGCCGATATGCACATGATGGCTTTTGACTTATACAAATCCATCCCTAGGCTTCCTTCCATGGTCACCTTCCAAATACCAGTATCGGTCCAGAATATCATTATTCACCGATGTGTTATTGACGAGGGTGCATCGACATGCATCATGTCAAAAAATGTTTGGTAGAAGTTGGGTTCTACCGAACTAAAACCCTTAGTCATAATGCTTTGAGCCTACGACGGTCGTCCCTCAACCCCTGTCGGCCTCTACCAAAATGTCCTAGTTTGTTTAGCCGGCAAGACGGTCCACATAGACATTGAAGTCTTGGACACTCACCTGGATTATAACATACTCCTCGGGCGGAGTTATATGTACGACATGTCTGCGATAGCCTCCTCTGTCTTCCACATTATGATGTTCCCGCACAAGGATCGCATCATTACTGTAGACCAGCTGACACACAACAAGAAGCATCATTATCCCTGAGGCATTGCCCGATGCCATAGGGGCCCCGGTGTGCATGATGTCCACATCAAGCACTAAGGTCAGTCAGCACACAGACTCAAGCAGTAACGGCACTGAATCATCAGCCACGATAGCCTCTCTAGCATATGCCACCTCCCAAACCCCTTTCCTCTACCCCCCAGCTAGCTTCGTCTCCCAACAGGTTTTGGAAACACTGGTGTTACCCAACATATCGTTGGCATTCCCAGTTTGGTACCTCATCCCCCCTTCCGGAATAGGAGCCACCAATGTTACTGCCACAGGGTTAAATCCCCTTAGCCTCGAGGAGCCCCAACTAACCCAAGAAATAGTCGAGACCGCCCCCGAAAAGGAAGTTCCCATTGCGAAACTGATTATCACGACCAAGAAAACCAGAAACAGAGGAAATAAGATGATGACCCCCGCCATTCAAAGGGAATCACCAGTTTGCACCATATGCAATGTTATAGGCCACCTTACCCACATATGTCCGGAGTTGGACGAGTTAAAACCACTCCTCGGCTCCGAAGCAGACATCTCGACGTCGCGTTCCTATAAAAAGGAACCTACCACTAAAGGTAAAGGAAAACTGCTGCGTACCAATCACGCATGCTCTCTCTGTGGCACCTATGGGCACTATACCCACCATTGTCCAGAGATGCCACGATATAGGGGTGCCTTACATGCGGTTGAATGATCCTATCAAGAGGATCCCTCCATCCAGTCTGTCAATGACGAGCCTCGTACCATCCTATACTTACAAGAGGAACATAGGATTGTAGAAGGGCCCCCAGTAATTCCCATTATACATTGTACGCTATGCGATGAACGTGGCCACTACCTAGAAGAGTGCGTAGCCTTGGAGCTCATTCACAGATGGTATCCAATTGAAAGGGTTTACTACATAGGGCTACGGGTAGAGAAATTCACATGCCCGTTATGGAGGATTTTCACTACATACCTCGCTTCCGGCTAGCCCTTGCTAGCCTCCACTCAGCCATAGTCTGCCTTTCCCAAGAACATGATATGGATGCCGAGTCCATCGGCAGCTCCATGACCCAAGAAGATGAGATGAGCGGGTCCATCATGTTCTTGATAAGAGAAGAATGACCCAATAGGGAACCCCTAGTTACCCCCAACGACACTTCGCAGAAACGACCAGCGTGTACGTTATGCCAAAAGACGGACCATGCAATCATCCATTTCCCTGATTTAGCAACCTTCTGGCGCTGGTTCCCCATCAGACCTCGAACTGAACTAGATGGAACCTTCGTATCAAGGATATTTTTCCTGATATGTCAGGGTAATCATTACAATTGACATTGTACTTATGCCTCGCAAATTGGTCCCACTATCGACATGATTAATGCCATAGAGAAGAGACAAGACGATCTCTGGGAATGGCATAAAAAGTACATTTTCGGACCAATGTCTCCACCCCCGCAATGGTGTGTCAAGCTTGACAAGAAAACACACCACCAACAAGTAACCTCGGCCAAGCCTAGGATAACATGCAGCCTATGTGATCGAAACGATCACCAAGTCAACTAATGCAGAGAACTCAAGCCCCTTGCAAATAGTCTCCGCATAGTCTCTTCCCTCCCTTAGAAACTTCTCTCTAATCAAGAGAAGATCACGCGCAATTATTGCCAAATTTTCTCACACTTTCATCATACGTTTAAGTGTATACATCTCCCCAAGATGAAAGCGGCACGAGCTGCGGTAAGTCTACACTCCACTAAAAAGGAAGAAAAGTCTAAGCCAACGATACAGAAATGGAGACAGAAGACAACCTCATCTACGTCTGACCCTTTCCAAGCATCCACATCAGGAACAACGAGTAGCATAGAATCACACACTATCTACTCCATTGGCTCAGTAACACCATGCACCATCTACACTAGCCTAAATCACGCACCAGAGACGTGCCCGCTAATGGAAACATTTAGGCACCTCTGTGGCAGGCCCAATTTCCACCTACCGGAAATCAACTATCCTAGTGGGGAACCTACCTTCGAGCCCATACAGAATCCCATTATGGAGATTCTTCCCCCACCAAATGCCGATGATACAATTCACCATATATGATTTGTATCTGCTCATATTGGCGATAGGATTTCTGCCTCACCCTTGTCCGAGGATTTCCATCATATTCCTGTCAAAAAAACCAAGGTACCTTGCGCCTTTGCGTTGATTTCCGCAAGATCCCCAATTTGCATTCTGCGATTTAACTCCTTAGTGACACTCAACCTTTGGAGCAGCGCCTAGTACAACTAGAGCTTGTCGACGAAAACCGATGATAGTTGCTGCAACATAACGAGGCCTATAAGAAAAGGGTCAAAGCATCATTTGAACGCCACATCACCCCTCGCTCATTTACCAAAGGGGATTTAGTCCTTCGCTATGATGTCGTAAAAGAGGCCTCAAGGCCAGGAAAGTCCGAAACCTTATGGAAAGGACCCTACATCATCAAACACTTCCTCTGACAGGGGGCATACATCTTGACGGAACCAAAAGGGACTGGCCTCACTAACCCCGTCAACGACCTTTACCTTAAGAAGTTCTACCCATAAGGGCCCCAACGACCCTTCCCCTAGAATAAGAGTACACAAAAAACCACCCACTCAAATTTTTTTACCTAAAGACTAAAATAAAAGCGCAAAGTATCAACATGGATCACCAAAATGAACCATATTTCAGATTTGCTGATGGAGCGTCAAGATGGTATCAAAATTTAGCCACAGCTGCCTGGGTCATTTATCGCCCTGACCTATCACCACTATGCCCAAATGGTGTGTGTATCGGTTCAAAAACAAACAATCAGGCAGAATATGACGTCGTCATTGGACTTATGTGCGATGCCCTCCATCAGGGCATTTGCCATATGCATATCTACCTCGATTCCCAATTAGTAGTATCACAACTAAACCAAACATTTGAGACCAGAGACACACACCTATTTAGAAAATATTTGCGTGTCAAAAGATTAAGCAGACAATTTGATTACATTACATTTTCACATGTATCAAGGAATCAAAACCAAATAACTGATCGCATAGCTAACAATATCCTAGACTGGAATGCATCTCGAATAAACCATCATACATAAAAACCAAAAATATAGACATCCATCAACATAACACAACCCATAAACCGAAACAAGTGATACATCATGTAGAGCTGCAAAAACATCTCTCATATATATATATCAAAAAATATATGTATATGAGTACAAAAATAGTATCGCTGGCCCTCTGACCAACCCAAAGATACAAAAGTCGTCAAAAATATGGGAAGCATCCTCATAATGGGTGCTTTCCTTGTGTACAAAATACTCTAGGGGGGTGCCCCCTCAAGAGGAGCACCTGGACCTACCACTGCTCCTGGTACCACCACCAGAGCCACTGTCGCCACCCGACGTAGAGTGGGCCGATAATCCCTCTCGTGGGCCATCACCGTCTCTAACCAAATCTCCTCGAGGTCATCCATGAAACCTCAAGTGGGCATACCCTAGGTCAAGCGGTCCACTTGACCCTGAAAGTCCTCAAGAGTGGCCACCTGAGCTGTCAGTACTACATTGCGAGCCTCAACCGCATCAACACGAGCTCGCTCGGCAGCAACCTCTACTGCAGCCGAGCTGCTACCCTCACCAGAAGGGCCAACACCATCCCCACTCGGTCCACCTGCAACTCCTCCTCCCTGACCACCTCGAGGTTGAAGCGGAGGGTCGTGATCCACCAGTCGGGCCACGGGGCGACCTACCTCGCCAAAATTTGCATGATTAACCAAAATAATGTCAGTATCAATAAAAAAACACATAAGTACATAAATAATCAAACAAATACAGAAAAAACATAACGTGTATCCCCAAACATAACCGAAATGGAGACCCATGTCTGGGTCACCCCGAAATTCCATCCCCACATACAGGTATGGCAAGAACATCTGTGGATTAGCCTCAAACTAGGCCTCTGTCGTGTCGTTCCAATAATGACCCACCATGCCACCATCGCCTCGCCGCATCATCGGAGCCCACCTCCTCATGCGTGGCTCCCGCGACCCCCCAATAGGCACCGCCACCACCGGCCTCAGCAGCACCACACGCTCGTACATAATTCTGCATAAGATATTGGCATATGCAAAAGACTTCGATCCATGTTGGACCTTGTTCAATTGCGACACCATGCCATCGAAACAAAAATGGGCGAAATCGAAAAAATGCGTGCCCCTCAATCAGCATAAAACTCCAATCTGCGGGTCAGATGCCCGATGTGGAGAAACCGACCCCGCCAGTCGCACAATAACTGCCAGAGCACACCGCTCTGCCACATCTGTCACTGATGCAATGTTGATGCACCCCTCAGTAAGAGGCGCACCACCGCAATGACGTCTCCAGAATCTGTGAAGGTTCACTCTCCCAGCAGAGAGCGGGTACCTCAGAGCCTCACCCTAACGCAGTAACCCGGTCACAAAGTAAATATCCGTCTCAGGACGGATCACCTGGTTCGTCCCACGCAACACGAACATGTTGCTCCACCTGTGCCAATGATGTATAATGTAATGTAACAAACGGTCCTGTGACCGTAGGAACTCATTCTCAGCAAATTTTAGAAGGCCCCATGCGGCCAACTGACGACGCACCCCAGCATCAGCAGCTAGAGCGGTCTGGATCTCGGGCTAGTCCTGCTCTCTCCACACCAACCTTTTAGCAACACAGGCACCCATAAGTACATAGAAAAACATCAGAAATAGAGAAAAAATAAAAAATTTCTGTCATCATGGCCTTTGCGTGCAAAAAGGACGGAACAACGCGCCCTCGCGCGCCTGTCCCTCAGAATCACGCGCAAAGGATGTGCCCTTTTTCTTAGATCGCCCACGCAATCTAGGGAAAAAAGTTACTCAAAGGCCGTACAAACCTAATTTGTACGACTCCCGACACCCTCAAACTGAAGAAATTACAATGCAGGACGCCATGAAAGTTACCTCGGCATAATATCGCTAGTCCTTGGTACACGGGCTGACCTCAATGGCAAGAAAGGTTCCGCAAGTACCTCTAATCTCCCAAAACTTAGCAAGTACAAATGAATAGGATTAGGGCCATAATCCCATATTTATTTCCCTTTTCCAGAACTTCGAAGGTCCATAACAGGAGATCAGAAGGTCCATTCTGTAAACTGTAAGTTTCACCATCGTTAGTATGCCATGACGAACGAAAGCGGTGCCACACATTTTCTTTCCAGGAAAAGTAAATTTTCAGCGCCGGAAGGTATGCACCCTCCCATCTTCCTTTTTTTAAAGCTCATGCCTTTCAATAATGTTTGATGAAAAATATGCTTTCACTTAAGGTAGTTGTTTTTGCAGGAAGAACTCGCAAACTACTTACAACACCATCCACTGAAGGTTCCGGAGCAGGTATCACTCTACCCCTAACATGATGTCCCAGAAAACTTTGCATATCCTAACATCATTTCTCCATCAGAAATAAACCATAGGGTCCTCATACCCGACCGCGTTTATCGTCACCTCACCCTGCACATGATAAACGTCCGCGTTGGTCGGTAGAGCCTCCTCTCCATGGGACTCGTCACCCAAAGTAGACCATATAGCACAGCACAAGTGACGCCATGGCCATACCTTTTCAGTCCGAGAACCACCTCGTGCCCATCCATTCATCATGCATAAGGTTAAGTTTACCATTCAAACTCAAACCCCCTTCCCAGATGACCAGGTTGTACAAGCAGAATGAAAGCGCACCTTCGCGCATCGCATTTGGCCCACCATACCTCCATCAGCATTATCCCATCTGCGATACTTCTTCATCTTCTTCATCAACCCCACACATGATACCAACCAATGGGACCCCCACCCCCAATAAAACACCATCCTCACACCTTCAGTGAGTGAACCCTTTCATGTTTTGGGGTACCCATCTCTGTGTTTTGTACAAACCAAACCTCATTATTTTATTCTTTTGGTAAGTGTACAAAGACTGCAAACGATGCACTTCACTGCCTTCCCCTCATATTTCATCTTTTCCCCCATGGAAACAGTCCCTTATTTCCCTTGGTCGGATTATTTCACACCCACGCATGCACCATCACAACATTCATAGCCGGTTCACACCCACCCTAGAAGTTCTACTGACTCTAGGGATTTTCCCTTCAGAAATAACTATGACTGCCGCCAAGCTGCTAAAGTATACTCTGACCTTGGGCCACTGAATCCCCATCATCTGTTTTAAGTCACCTCTCACCAACATGCCTATGTTAAACCCATCACATCTAGGTCTCCAACCCCTCATGTCGGCGACCCATGGTTCGGTCAAGGCTTCCTTTTTTTCGACCTCGACACCTCTTTTCCAAAAAGGAAGCGGTACCTTGAATCACCCCTCCCCATGCAAAGGGGTATCCTCGGGTGGCACTGTGGGAGACATCATTGTCCACAGATTCCATCGATCCTCCTGACATTCGACTACGACAAAAGCTTTCATGTCAAGATGGTATCGTACCTTACAACCATTGCACTTTGATTAAGATCCGTCGAAGACCCGTGCCCCCATAAGCATCTTTGTCAACAATGCTTAGACGGGAAGGTACCAGCCAATACATATGCATAAATTGCGTAGCTAAATGCCATACCAAGTTTACACATATGGGTACCACATTCCAACTATCGTCAAAGAAAAAATGCCCCTGAGGGCGTCAACAGTCATCGTCAACAACTGCCATCATCACTACCACGGTAGTGACATAGAAAACACATGTATCTGTCAATTTTGTTTAACTAGCCATAGCATCATGAGCATGGGACATGCTCGCCTCGTTGAAAATTTATATATATGTTGTATATCTTATTTGCTTGTAGGGGTCCCATAGGCCATGGTCATCTATGAAACGGTGCAAGGTGTTGTCAATTCCAAGATTCACGTAGGCCTCTCTCTCTCTCTCTGCACACGATACAAAAAAGAAACTATAATGTATTTCAGCTATACAGTCCTTCCTAGACCTCACACATTAGGGGGCAACTGTTAACACTGGAAAATCGTACAACAGAAGATGGCATTAACTAATGTCAAGCCTAAGGATTTATAGGGCAGAAATACATTATGGAATACAGAAGTATTTAAAATATCTAAGGTTTTGAAAAAATCAGATTTGAACTAGTCTTAAATGCTAAATTGCGCGCTTAATCCTTCGAGAAGAGCGCCTTCTGCGCGCCTTTTTTCCCGATAAGCGCGCATTCCTGGAAATGGAAAAATGTCACTTTCCAGGACCACACAAAGCAAAGGACATTTACTCCTTATATGAAGTTGAGGACAACCACCAACGCCTCCTTAGACAGTATGTGAGCACAAAAAGGAATATTTGGAGCACATAATAGAATCATACCTCTCCCTTGGGTCACCATCCATCATGTACCAAGGGAGGGAAGGAGGATTTGAAATCCCCTATATAAAGCCACAAAGAGATGAAGAAATGGTGATCACATTATTATGTTGGCCATAATTTCCCAAGCAATACCAACAGTGTGTGACCCAGAGCTGGAGATAGAGGGGACTCGATTATTGGCCACCCAACAATCCTAGTCCATCACAGTGGAGAGAGAGGGAGATTGCATCAGAGGCAGAGCTTGGAAACCAACATCCTTGCATCGGGACCTAGAGCCATTGCCTAGGGGACCTTTGGAAAGTGGGTAAAATTTCTTCTCCATTTAAAACATTTAATAAGAAGAGGCCTTTGAGCCATCATTTGCATTATTATTGTTTTGACTCTCTTCAATAGATTTTGTATATTTGTGTTTTATTTTTAGTTTACTTTGAGCATACATTCGCATATTTTTCCTCTAGATTATATGCTTTTGAGCTCCACCACTTTCTGCCTGTGACCAATAGTTTATAGGGGTAGACCACACCCCTTAAACTGGTGCAATTTCATACACCCATGCGTCAAATCCACCAACACAGGGTCTCCTCTACTACACTCTCAAATCTAAAGCCCTATCTTGAATTGCAATAATTCATGGATGACACAACAACAATGACAATGCTCACACACAGGGGGTTTACTCCTAGAATCAATACGTCAAAATAGAGGCTCTCCTTGGAACCTTCCTTCCCGGTGAATATAGTGAATGAGAGTAGTCCCAAAGAAGAGGTGAGGGCAATACTCCTTGAAATGTTGGAAATTAAATGATCTAAAAGGATTGTATTAGTTTGATGTGCTAAGTGTATTTTCAGTTAATAAACATGTGCATACTTGTCTTCATAGTTTGCTTAAGTATTGAGGGTTTTAACGATGAAATATAAGTGGTTTTAGTGAATTAGAAGCATGAAATAATAGAAAATAACACTGAAAAATAGTGTATAATGGAGAAATAAAACCACACATAACATTTACATAGCAAGCTTGATGAAGCGGTTCACCCCTCCTGGGCTACATCTACTGGTCCAAATCCCAATGGCATGTCCATATTTCATTAAGCTCAAAATTTTGCAAATACATGTGTTCACAGGACTCTAATAGTTGTTTTCTCTGCACCAACGGCTCCAAAATTCTCCAATTAGTCTATAATGACTTTCCATTCACTCCATTTGGGCGAAAAATGAGCCTCATCATTTTCCCAATCACTCCTAGAAAACCTCCACTAACTGTGGAGAACTGAACCTAACTGCAGTTTCATTTGGCTAAAAATCTGAAATTTAACTTTGGAGGGGGTGGCCACATGGCAACCCCAGAAAACCCCGCGTTCATTTAACTTTGGAGTGGAACTATAGGAGATAACTGTGGTAATAGTTGTGAACTGTAGTTTAATGTGGAGTCTTCTTAACTATCAACACTAACCGTCGCACCTGACCGAAAAGAGTGGCATGTGACAAGGCGTGAAGTTATTGCTTTGGAATCTATGGAGAGTAACCGTTACATTTGTTGTTGCGACAACATGTGAACCTCGTTGGGGCCGCCGGCAGTCCCCTACCCCCGCTTGCAAAGTTGATAAAATTCAAATATTACCATTGACCCTTAGGTGTTAAGATCTAACACACAGAGCAGATGGTTGTGGCAGGTGGTTGCTCCATGGGAGGTTGTGGGGTCGAGCCCGGTTTGTCACACCGTCCAAGGGACACATGGCGGCCTCAGGGCTGGCAACGTGTCACCCTCCCATTGGCCACAAAAAAAACAAATGTACCACTCATCACCCAATGACATAGCGACACTTGTCAGTTTTTGACTGGCTTGGAGAAAAAAGAATATTCTTAGGAATATTCCTATTTTTCTGATTGTGCACCTCATGCTGACTGGGCATCCCATTCAAAGCTGTCGCAAAATTTAATTTTTTGGGAAATCGATCAGAACGTGATATCTCCATTATACGACATCGGTTTTTCGAACCGTTCATGGCGTCGGAATCATGAAGACGAGATCTTCGCAACCATCCTAGTTTCAACCCAATCCTATAACTTTCAATTTTGAGAAAAATTTATGAACTCCTGATCACACCTCCCCATTGGGAAGCTTTTGGACCCCAAAACAATTTGATTACCTATTCAATATATGAGGGTACAACTCCCTCACCTTTCCAACTTCCATCCACTTTTCCTTGCTTGGCTTATTGCCTTTGAGCCCAACTCGAAGGTAGTCAACACTAACCCTCTTGGATGCTCTTGTCCTCTTGTCAAGAATTGTATCTTCCTTGAGCTCATCCAGGAATTCTGGCAAGAAATATTCAATAGAAGGCAGCTAAACATTCTTCCTTGATCATCGATCAAAGTTGGCTCATACTAACGTAAGTTTTCAACATTAACAACTGAATACATTTGCATATATGAAGGCAAGTCAAGTTGAAATGCATTGTTACCAAATTGCTTTATGATATTGAATGGACCATAGCCAAAGTGTTTGAGATTTTTACCTTCTCCTTGCATCCTTTCGTTGCTTATGTGCAACCATACCTCATATCCTTCTTGAAATTTGTGATCAACTCTATGTTTGTCAAGCCTCTCCTTATAGTTGCTTTGAATTTTCTCAAGGTGTTCTTGAACTTATTGATGTATAATCTGAATTTTCTCAATGAACTTTCAAGGCTTATCAATATCACTATTCCCATCAATTTCAAAATCCTTCTCAAAGATGAAGTCTAATGGCAATTTTGGAAAATACCCAAAGCATACTTCAAAAGGTCATGTATTTGTAGAAGAGTGTTTTTCCCGGTTGTAAGCACGTTGAATGTAATTCAGTTTCTCATCCCACAACTTACGATGTTTGCTGCAATATCCTCTCAATAGATACAAAATGGTTTTGTTCACCACTTCGGTTTGGCCATCAGTTTGCGGATGAAAAGCAACACTCTTTTTCAATTTTGTGTCCATAATACTCCAAATATTGGACCAAAAATTCCCAATGAACCTGGAATCCCTGTCACTAACAATAGAAGTAGGCAATCCATAATGAACCCATACATGTTGAAAATAAAGTTCAACAGTTTGTTTAGTAGTAATGGTTTTCTTACATGGCATAAGTATACACATTTTACTAAATATATCCACAACTACATAAATATAATCATGTTGTTTTCTTGACATAGGTAGACCTCCAAAAAATTTCATGGAGACACTCTCCCATGGCCTTGATGGTATCGGTAGTGGCGTGTACAACCCAAGCTTCATATTGCTAGGCTTGCTTGTTGCACACATAGAACAACCTCTTATAAAATGCGACACACTATTTATCATGTGATGCCAATAGCAATACCTCTGTAGATGCGCCACTGTTTTACTTACCCCAAAGTATCCAACAATAAGAGATGAATTAGCCTCTCTCATGACACTTGGCCTCTCTCCTTGTGGTATAAACAGTTTTCCCAAATGAAACAACAAATTGTTATGCATGTGATAATCATTTTCTTCAACTTGATTCCCTTCACTCAAACTAGCATACACATCTTGAAAATCAACATCATGTGCATATTGTTCTATGTAACTTTCATGTACAATAGAAAAATTTTAAGCGAAGTAGAAGCACTTATAATCGGTCTTGAAAGCATATCAGCAACTTTATTGAAAATACCTTTCTTGTACCTTATAACCAAGTGAAACTGTTGAAGAAATCCCATCCACCTCAAATGTTGTGATTGCTGCAATTTTGTTTGCGACTGCAAGTATTATAGTTGGTGATCAGTATGTATAATCATCTCTTTACCCATCAAGTAGTGTTTCCACTTATTGACGCTTTGTACCAACGCATACAACTCTTTTTCATATGTAGGATAATTAGTTGCAACACCATTGAATGTTTCAAAATGAAAAGTGGTAGGCTTACCAAACTGCAAAAGAACTGTGCCCATGGCATAATCACTAGCATCAGTTTGTATCTCGAATGGCTATCTCAAATTCGGTAATGCAAGGACTGGAGCTGAACTGATAGTGTCTTTTAAAGCTTCGAAAGCTTCTTGTTGTTTTCCTTCCCATTGGAAGCCTTTCTTCACACTTTTCACTGCATGCATAGGAGCTGCGATGGCAGAAAAGTTAGCAATAAAATTTCTCCAATACTGAGCTGCACCTAAGAAACTTCTTACCTTGGTTTCTGTTTTGGGAGTGGGCCAATTCAAAATGGCTTCCACTTTAGAAGGATCAATTCTCAACTCGCCTCCTCCTACAATGTGTCCCAAATAAACCAAAGAAGTCTTTCCAAACTGACACTTTGACATCTTAAGAAACAATTTCTCTTTTTTCAAAACATCAAGCACCCTATTCACATGCAAGACATGTTCTTCTCTTGTTTTGCTAAAAATCAGTATGTCATCTAACTACACAATCACAAAGTCATCAAGAAATGGACTCAAAACACTATCCATAACACGCATGAAAGTTTCCAGTGCATTACACAAACCAAATGGCATAACCAACCACTCAAAGAGTCGTTGTTTGGTTTTGAATGCAATTTTCCTTATGTCACTTTCTGTTCTTACTTGATGATATCCACTTCTTAAATCTAACTTAGTGAAAAAATTTTCTTCTTTCAGCTGATCAAGCAAATCATCTATCCTTGGGAGTGGCTATCGATTATTTACTGTTATCTTGTTCAAAGCTTTGAAGTCTACACACATGCGCCAAGTCCCATCTTTCTTCAGAATCAAGACTATGGGTGAACTGCATGGCAAAGTGCTTGGCCTTATGAGTCCTTTGTCCAACAACTCCTTGATTTGCCTCTTTATTTCAACATTCTCCATTATAAACATGCAATACATGCCGATGTTTGGAAGAGGACAATCTTGCTACAACTGAATCTCCCTTTTTGGAGGCAATCTTGTTGGCTCCTGAAACATCTCATAATGTGCATCAACTACATCATATAAATCTGATTTCAACTTACAATCACAACCCTCAAATGATTCATGATTATCATCAGCTCTAGGCTTAATAATTATAAGAAAAAAAATTTTACTTGAATTTACCAGCCTCTTTACCTGTCCAACATTTACCATAGCAATGTTTGTCTTCTTGTGATGTGCTCTAACAATGTACTCCTTGCCATCTTTGAATAAATGGTATTTTTTCTCATGGCGATGGAAGATCGCTTTCCTGTCATAAAAGTAAGGGGTACCCAACACAATACATGTTATGTCAAGTGAAACCACATCTAATTCAACTGTGTCAACAAAATGTGCATTTATTGTAAACCGCAATATACACTTCTTTGAAACCTGTAAATTTGCATCCTTACAAATCCAACCAAGTGGATATGTTTTTGGATGTGGAATGGTCTCAAGATTAAGTTTCTTGAAAAAGTCTTTAGAGATTAATTTTGCTTGTGACCCACTGTCAAACAATGTGTCAATCTTAGTATGTTTGGATATGGCCCTCACATGAAATAGTTCAATTCTCTCTTCTTCATTTGGAGCATGTATGTGACATTTTGATGTAATAGTACCAGGTTTAGTTTCAATTTATTTCCCCTTCATGTTCTTCAATCCCATGGCTCTAATTTTAGATTCATCACCTGAATCCTCTCCTAAATCATATTGAGTCGTAGATGCAGTTTTCTGTTTCCCTTTGTTGTTAAGATATTTGGGCCCCTTTTTAGGATGTAATTTCCAACATTGATTTTCATTATAGACTTCTTTTTAACAATGTTTACAAACCAATTTTTATCCCTCTTTCTTAACAGATGCATTCTTTCTCCTTTTTCCTTTTGAGGTCTTCTCTTTGTTTTCCCCTTAAAAGGTTTGTTTCTACCCACTTCATAAATGTTTTTCCCTCTAGCTTATAGATGTGTGGCCTGAACACATACCTCATCTAAAATTGTGTGGTTAAATATGTCTTAGGTAGCTATGTAAGCCTCCTATGTACGTGAGTAAAGTATCTTGGCTCTGCCAATCTACCCCTAATAAGAGATATATTCTCCTAAATTCTTGGGTGTAAACTTGCACATTCTGTCCTTTCAATTTTCTAAAGTTTTTCCAGTTCATTATGGCTTTCTGCATATGAGCTAATGGTTAAAACTATCGTTTTATTGCAGAAATGAAACCAGTCCATGATAGAATAATATTACCATGCTTCTTGATCTCCTCCTTTGTCTTGGATTCCCACCAAACAAGTGTTGCGCCTTCCATTCTCAATGAAGCTAATTGGATTTTGGTATCATCATCTTGAAGGTTCTGGATTCTCAAATAGACCTCCAATTTCCTAATCCAATTATCAAGATTTTCTGCATTGAATTCACCATTAAACATTCGCAATTCAAACTTAACATCAAGTTTCAGAAAATGAACTTTACTAGTGTTCTTTGACTTTTGTGACTGATGTACTGAAAATGAAGTAGAGGATGATGACGATGAGGGTGAGGATAGTGAATTTCCACTGCCTCCATTTCCTCCATTTCCCTTCTTTGACTTATCTTCATAATTGTGACCTGCTAATGATCCTTGTCCTTCCTTGTAAATTTTGGATCCTTCTCCTTCTAGTTTTTCATTCCTTTCCTGATAAAGGATTCTAACCATCTCAGTCATGTCAAGGAATGCTTTCCTAAACACTCTTTCTTCCTCTTTGGGATCCACTTCTTCATGGATTTCTTCTTCCTCTGAAGGTATGCTTATTACTGCTTCTGCTTCCTTAGGAGGTGAACTAGGTGGTGGAGATTGTGGAAATATTTCTCTCCTTTTTTGTGGCTCATTTTGAGACCCTCTTGCTTCCACCAATGTGTCTAATCCTCTCTTCAGCTTGAGCCTAGTAAGCATGTGAAACTTGCAAAAAATTAAAAAATTATTTGCACAAAACAACACCAGAGAATAAACTCTAGCTCTGATACCAACTTGATCTAAAAGGACTGTATTAGTTTGTTGTGCTAAGTGTATTTTCATTTAATAAACATGTGCATACTTTTCTCCATAGTTTTCTTAAGTATTGAGGATTTAAACCATAAAATATAAGTGATTTTAGTGAATTAGAAGCATGGAATAAGAGCAAATAACATTGAACAACAGTGTATAACAGAGAAATAAAACCACACATAACATTTACACAACAATATTAATGAAGCAATTCACCCCTCCTGGGCTACATCTGCTGGTCCAACTCCCAATGGCATATCCATCTTTCACTAAGCTAAAAATTTTGCAAATACATGTGTTTACAGGCCTCTAATGGTTGTTTTCTCTGCACCAATGGCTCCACAATGCTCCAATTAGTCTAGAATGACTTTCCATTCACTCCATTTGGGCAAAAATTGACTCTCCTAGTCATTTGCCCAATTACTCCTAGAAAACCTCCTCTAACTGTGGAGAAATACACCTAACTGCAGTTACATTTGGCCAAAAATCTAAAATTTGGGGGCACGCTAAGTCTAATCGCCAGTCTTAACATTAAAGTTAAGGTTAAGGGGAGGGGGTGTCCACATGCCAACCCCCGAAAACCCTGCAGTCATTTAACTTTGGAGTGGAACTACAGGAGATAACTGTGGTAACAATTGTGAACTGTAGTTTAATGTGGAGTCTTCTTAACTGTCAACACTATGGAATGTGACAAGGCGTGAAGTTATTGCTGTGGAGTCTGAGGAGAGTAACCGTTACATTTGTTGTTGTGATGACATGTGAACACTCCATTGGGGCCACCGGCGGGTTGGGACTGCAAGCGGTCCCTACCCCCGCTTGCAAAGTTGATAAACTTCAAATATTACCATTGACCCTTAGGTGTTAATATCTAACATGCAGCATGGATGGTTGTGGTGGGTGGTTGCTCCATGGGAGGTTGCGGGGTCGAGCCTGGTGGCCTCCATAAAATTTTGGCACATCGACCAGGGTACACGTGGCGGCCTCAGGGCTGGCCACGTGTCACCCTCCCTTTGGCCACAAAAAAACCAAAGGTACCACTCATCACCCAATGAAATAGAGACACTTGTCAGTCTCTGACTGGCTTGGAGAAAAATTAATATTCTTAGGAATATTCCTATTTTGCTGACTGTGCACTTCATGTTGACTGGGCATCCCAGTCAAACCTGTTGCAAAATTTAGTTGTTTGGGAAATTGATTAGAACATGATATCTCCCTCATACGACATCAATTTTTTCGAACCGTTCACAGCACTGGAATCAGGAAGACGAGATCTATGCAACCATCCTTGTTTCAACCCAATCTTGTAACTTTCAATTTTGAGCAAAATTTATGAACTCTTGATCATTAAAGCCCAACGTAAGAAGAATGAATCTACATTCACTCGGTTAGTGGAATCCTTAATAGTTAAATGAGGATGCTAGCAATAAGCATATATGTAATGATTGTATGTGATTATCTCGTGTCGAACCTTGTATATAGATGCATGGCTCTATCCTTTGGGTGCTAATTTTCATGCTATAAATTTAGATTGGGTGGTTTCATCACCACAATGTTGGCGAAAGAATGACTTCTGGGCAAGACCCAGGTTCGGGCTTAGAGGCCAACAAGATCCCGTTGTATTCTAGGACAACACCGACATTTTCATCTTGCTCAAAGGATATCAAGGAGTCTCACCCGAGGCATGTCATGAACTTACTGAGAGAGGAGAACCAGAACCACAACATCACAATGAAGCTCGCCCTCTATTATCTAACATCTATACATTATGATTATGCATGAAACAAATCTTATTACATAACATTCGACGAAGGGATCTACCATATCGAATACCTTAAACATAGATATCAGAAATTTTTTAAGTAATCCCATAAAACACCATACCTTATCAGACATTCATTCATTACACAAATCATGACCACAAAAAGCATCTCTATATTATATAAATATTCCATTTCATCATATTACATTCACTATCAGAGTCTCCACGGAGATCTATTCACAACAAAACCACAAAAAACTAACTGACTCCTTCCTTGTCTTCCTTCCTGTTGTACGGTACAACAACCCCCCATTTTTAGCTTGTTCACATCAAATAATGGGGACCCTTTCTATAAAATTTTTGGTTAAACACCTTTTAGAATTTTTATTGAGTCAATTATCTTACGATTTTGTTAATTTTTCATTTTCTTTAGATTCTTGTTTTGATTGCTCGGATGAAATCGATTTTTTATAAGCTTCCTGTTGACGCTTGTTTCGTCTCATTTGGTCCACCGGTTTTCAAATAGCACTCCTTTGAAGTCTAATCAATTATGTCGTCTGGGTTAGAAAATGCGTAAAATGTACAATATATATATATATATATATATATATATATATATATATATATATATATATTTTAATATATGCATTTAGTTTAAAATATTAACCCATAGTTAGTTATGACTAATATTTTTCATTTTTTTACTTATACAGCCAAATAACGAAGCATCGGGATTTCGATAATTTAATCTAATTTTCAAATAAATTACTAAACTCGAAAAATCTGAAAAATCCAAAATGTCAAAGTGGCTGTAGTTTAGATAGGCAAACCATCCCTTAAATAAATTCATAATTTAGCATCATTAAAATGAAACCAAAACAAAATAATATTTAATATTAAAATTTAAATTAATTAAATTAATTATTATATTAAATAGAATTAATTAAATTAAATTAAAATTTAATATATATATATATATATAAAATAAATATCTATCAGATCGGAAGATCACATCAGAAGTTTCAAATGAGACAGTTTTAAAAAACTCCAATAGTCCCACTCCCGATATGCCGATGCGATGAGATAGATTATGTGTTTTGTTTTGAGTTTCAAACTCATGTGCATAGTGGAATGTTAAGTTAGTGATAGCTTAATGTTAGTAGTAGGTTAGTTTTTAGGTTAGTTTTAGTTTTATGTTAGTTTAACATTACTTTAGTATTAGGTTAATAATATATTAGTGTTAGTTTAGTTTTAGTTTAATAATAAATTTAATATTTAAATATTTAAATAATTAATTTTAAATATTAATTAAATTGATTAATATGTAGCCTATGATTAATTTAATTATATTGAAATTTCATTATTATTTAGATTAATATTAAATAATTAATTATATATTAGTTAGTTAGAGTAAGATTAATTAATAATAGTTTATTAAATAGTTAGTTTAGTTTATAATTAAAAATTAAATTAGAATTAATTATTAGTTAATTAGAGGTTAATTTAGGATTAAAATTTTAATTGTTAGCTCAACAATAGAATTTTCAGATTTATATCAGATTTGACTTATCAACTTTGGAGGCTCATAGATTGAGTTTTACTTGGCCAAATAAGGCCTAGGACGGCTCATTGGAAAGAGAAAATCAAGGAGAACATTTTAGAGGAGGTTTCACTAACAGATTTGGTCATTTATTGGCTCAAAAATCAGGCAGAAAATCAAGCTCCGAATTTCTAAAGTAAAATTAATTTTCTGAGTTTTATTTTCTCCATTTTCATTTGCCCAAAGCCTCTTCTAATTGCAAATTCGCTCATCAATGATATCCTTGGCCAATTAAACTATTACAGGCATCAATAAAGAGTTTATATTTTATTTTCAATTATTTGTTCATATAGAATTTGATTGGATTTGTTTTAATGACAAAAATGATATTTTGATTTTATTGTTGCATCTTAATTCATTTTGATTTTTTTTTGCAAAAAAACAGTAGAAGGGATATGGAGAAAAAGATCTCAATCAATGAGAAAGCTCCAACAATTAAAGATTGGAATTTTTTGAGAAATTAAAATTGGATTGGGCGGATTTTTCTTTAACAAACTCTCTTCTAAAAAAAAAAAAAAAAAACTTTTGGAAGGATTATAAATTGCAGTTTGCAAAATGTAAACAGGGCTACTCTCCTTTGCAATTATAGACTTCTAAAAGCATTTTTGTAATAGAAATTTAGAGTTGTAGATGGGGAGGAGAAAATTTCAGATCTGAACATTAAAGAGCGTTTTTTATTTATATCTTGAATTACGCATGATGGACAGAGTTTGCATTTCTGCAGCTCTAGTTTTGAAAGCAGAAATTCAAGTAATGTAAAGTACTGTTAGAGACCAGGATCAAAGAAGCAGATTCAATTAATTGGTAATTTTGGCATTTCTGTATCAAATACAATTTCATTTTTATGTTAATAAAATTGTTGTTTCATTTTATTCATGTTTTGACATTTCTGTTGATATGGATAATTTGTTTCAAATTGTTATGTATCTCTGCTCTTATGAATTAAACTCTGATTTCTGAGTAATAATTACTCAGAAATATGTCATATAACACTGATTTATTAAATAGTAATGTGATGTGAATTTCTTCCACATATTATTGTTTAATTATTGGCTTGATTGATTTGACAATCAATATAATTTTTGTGAATTTCTTCTGGAGTGTTGTTGATTTATTATTTCAGTCAAACGATCTCAATAAAATGTGTTTTGGTACTCACAAATGTGAGCTAATTGAATTTCTTCGTTAGCCCAACATTAATTAAAAGCCAGACATATTTAAAATTCTCATTATTTAATTATCTTGCTCTTAGTTGGGTTAGATCTATATCTACCTAATTCAGATAGGATTTAGATTAGTTTCTTTTGATTGCATTATATAATAAGTTTGCATTTAGATTAAGTTCTATATTTTTTTAAGTCCTCTTCTTGAAGAGGCAAAATCTTAGTTGTGGTTTGGCTGAACCAAAATCAGCTTAAGGGTCATTCTCTTCCCTGATTAGCAAGAATAATTGATCTGATATCCCTGTATATTGGTAGTTAAAGATACATCGTAAACCAATAGCGATAGGGAAAAGGCAACTGGACCTAGTTAAACTAGTCGGAGCCACTATCAGAAACAGAAAATGAGTTGTATTAAGATCCGGACTGGGTGGTTATCCCCCAATGTTGTAGTAGCGATTTTCGAGGCTTCAACACTTCCTTATCTACTGTCTTCTCTTCGCATTGGTAGTCTTTGATTCTTCTTCGCTTGGCTGCCTTATTTCACTCCACCGTTCCTCATTCCGTTCTGCGCTTCGCTCTGCTTCTTGGAGTATTTATTTATGTTTGTTGTCAGTTGTTCTTACCACTTGTGTCGTTGCCTGTTCGCACTCTGCCACTTTCCCAACAACCATCCGCAACCATTAACGACTCATTGGATCCCGCAACAGCTCTCCATGACTTGCCATCTCTGCAACAGACAGTCTGCAACTTCAAAACTAGTTTCATGCTTTTTCCCCAAAAAAGGCCCCAACAGACCCTGACCACAAGCTATTGACTTGTCCCTAGTCAATTTTCCCCAGATGGTGCGGTCTCCATGTGGTCCTTTGTTGTGCCCCCTTATTAGTACGGTTTTGCTATTAATTTCCCTTGCTGAACCTACTTCCACTCTCGTTCCTCAAACAAAGACCCCAATTCTGGTAATTTCTTCATGGCTTCTGTCTTGAGCTCGAACAAGTTAGTGATAGCCTCCTGCCAAGTCTTCATTAGTGTGTCTGTAGCATGAACCACCTTGTCTAGATGTGTGGCGTCGATTGGTTGTGGCAGGTCTACGAATGTCGCGATGTATTAAGGTTTTGAATCAGAGACCAGTTGTTGAATCAATTCCGCTTTCTGTTTGAATGGAGGCTTGAGGTCGCGAAGGAGTTGGTTGGTCTTGTTGGAGTTTTCATCGATTGATTGAATCTACATCTGCTAAGCATCAACTTGATCATATAGTTGTCTGTGGGTAGCTGGGTCGGTGGTTCCTTTGATTTCTATAACGAGTTTGTGCAGCAGATCAAATATAGGATGAGATTTCATGGCTAGTGAATTTGAGCATTCATGGATTTGCTCGAGAAATGTATACTCCTTGAGTGACTGTACTTCCCAGTGTCTCCTTAAGCTGAATCATCTGCTACTTTTTCTAGGTTATCTTCTCCGAGTAGACTGTGGTTGGATCTTGCAGTGCAGGTCTGGCTAACAGGGCCTGTTGGAGTTCCTGATTTGTATTGCTTGGGTTTTTACATGCTACCCTAACATGGAGGGAGCATTCCACAATATCACATGCCCACATGTCTTATGGGGCATCCTCCACTACCTCTACTACTGTAGGCCGTAATCCTTGGAAATTCTCAATGATGTGATCGAGATTTTTTATAAGGGTGTCCCTTTCCTGTTACAGCTGGTTGCACTCTTTAGTAGGTGCCGGTACATGTTGTTGCTGATGTTAAAGCTTCTGGACCAAATCATTATGCATGGATTTTTCCTGCCGTGCTGCTGCTTGTATGAAATTGATCAGTTGACTTGGTGTCCACCCTTGGAGGTCCCCACTGCTCATCGCCTTTGGACTTGGATTCCTCTCCCTGAGAGGCTAACTTATGGCAATGGATCGATCAGATTGTTCCTGCGGGGAGTTTGGTTGATTCGGCAGGGTGATTGGGGTTTGAGTTGAGTTTAGACTAAGGGTGGATGGAGGAATGGATATCAATGGAGGCAATGTTAGCAAGGATTGTTGAAATCCAGAAAAAAGGGTTTCGACTGGTGTAACTTCAACCATTGGTAAGTCTGATTGAATTAGTAAATTATGGAAACTTCCCGGCTCTACTAAGGCTAGGTTAACTGCAGTTACTTGGATATTACCTGAGTTAAATTCTGCCTCAGTTTCGATCATCGTCACCGTTACTGTTGGAATTTCATCAGAAAGGGTTGCAGAAGTGGATGCAGTGTGGGTTGAAGGGTCCTTGGAAGTATGGGAGGTCTACGGTGATGAATTCCAAGTTTTCGGGGAGGAGGCAGGGGTGCCCTAGAATGATGAAGGATTGTGTTGCGACATAACTGAGGGAGTTTTGGTACCATCCTTTGGTTCTTCAGTAATGGGAATTCCTGTACTTATTTGTTGTACAGATCCTCCTCTGTTAAATCCAAAACTTGGGCAGGTTTTATGATTTTAGCCCTTTTTCCTTTGGGGCTTGGGATGGGTGGTTTGGTTGCTTTGGTTTTGCAAAGGTGAATGATTACCGACTAAGAATGTGAATGGAGGGTGGTGGCGGGGAGAGCGGTGAAGACTAGGGTCGTAATCAAAGGCAACACAGTATTTAAAGCTTTACATTAATTAAACTAAGGAAAGGGAGTGCTTGCAACTCTAATAATTACCATTACCATGTTGAATGATTAAACCCTTGTGTCCAGTTTTTGCAGTAGTGGCTAGATTTGTATCTGAGAGATTCGTTGAGCTGCGTCCGCTGGTGTCTCTCTTGGAAGCGACTGGGGAACCATGGCATCAACGGAATATCTATGTTTCTTGTCATGAATCTCCCCTACTACTCCTGGGCATGACATGAATTCTGTATGAAAATACTCCTTGGTTAGTTGGAACTTCAACGGTCTCTTTTGAAATGTATCCGCTGCGACGCAGTGGGGTATAAGCCATGTATAACCATGCGAGACTCCAAACCATATTTTTTCAGATTACTTGTCCAACATAATCCTGGGAGTTCTATGTTGGGCACATATAACATCTAGTAGCAGTATATACCATTCTATAAACGCCTCTTCATTTATCTCCTTGCTGTTGGGATCCCCTGAGACTCTCCACGGCTTATACCTAAGGGCTAATGGATGGTCTTCACCTATCTATGCAAGTGGCCTCTTCCCTGGCGGGCACCACTTCCACATGGCTAACTCCATTATCAAATATCCATAAATGAATCATTCGGCCCTTCACACTAATTAATTATATATTAGTTTCGAAGAGTTCCTGCAGCAGGAAAGCACACTGGTTAAGTTGTGTCCCTTGCACGCAGTGCTCCACAACTGAGATAATCTCCCGTGTGCACTCCCCTTTGGTATAATGCCTCATGGTCTTGCCTGCAACCAAATAGAATGCAAATTTTACATTGGGTGCGTTAATTAGGTCTATCTTTGCCCCTTTTTCCTCCAAGTCTCCTAGTGTCATACTTTTGGTAATAATCATTCCTCCCACCTTCTGTGCTCTCTTGGAGGTAGTTTGGAATGCCATGGCGACATCGCTTCCCATCGCTGATAGCCCGGTGAGATGGTGAATGTTCTCTGCATGAATATTTATCTCATTCCCAAGCCATAGGGAATTATTGTGAATTCTGCTGATCAGTAGCTTCGTGCATTACATTGCTGCTCCTTGTGTGCTGAACACTGGTAGGCTCCGCAGATGGAGAATTGTAGACCTATCGATTCCTCGGAAATCCAGATGGACCCGAGTTGCTTTGATGCCACATTCCTTAATATAGTTCTCCATATAAACCTACCTTTTCAGTGCTGGAAACTGGAATGAATCAGTGAAGTATGTATCTATCAGAGTCGCATTATCGTAATTTCCTATCAGTGGCTCCAAATTCTGAATTATTAATACACACACCCTAAGTGAAGAGCGTCTGGTTTACACCTCCAGGCCAAAACTTTAACATTGTAATCATTTGATCCCGCATCTCTCTGCCCTTGTTTCGACATTGTAATCATTTGATCCTGCACCTCCTTACCCTTGTTGGTATCTCTTCCTTTTGTGATCCGTATTTTTTCTTCCATCATTGCGCCCCCAAGGCGTTTATCCTCGAGAATTCTTGGCCTTCATCCTTAGTTTCTGTTAGGAAGACTTACTCCTCTATGTAGGATTCGAGTTAGTCCTCCACTGAGTCCCCATTCTGACTCCTTTTCTGGTTCATTGGGTTCCCCTTCCGGTTCTATCCCCGGTTCTCCTACTGTCACCTTCACCATGTTTGGTTCAAGAACTAACACTGGTGGTATCCCGACCCTAATGCTGGGAATACTACTAGTGGGAACGCAACAAGAACTATCCCGACTGCTCCCTTTCTCCCTTATATGGCAGGTCTCAGTCTTCCCGATTTTAACTAGTTGATCAATGACCCCACACACCATGATCCTGGTTGGCCTGTTATGCCAACAAAGCTCCCTTCCAACATCCCCAAGTTTGAAGGTCTTGCTGGAGAAGATCTTACAAACCATGTTCGATATTTCCACATGTGGTGTTCGTCTAATTCCATCATCGATGACTTTGTTCATCTTCCGTTGTTACAACGTATGCTTATTGGAGAAGTTTCTAAGTGGTATGTTGACCAGGCATCCTCCTCTCATACTACTTTTGCAACTCTTGCCCTCGCTTTTCTGTCTTACTTCCAACTTCCCCTTCGTTATGAAATTGGTACCTAAATTTTGACCTCTTTCCATCAATCGTTTGCGACCCGCCTATCTAATCATGTCCAGGAACGACGGAGAAGAAAGATCCTATGTTGATCCCCTACCTTCAAAGATCGTGTCTACATGGACTGGTTTCTCAGATCCCTTTTTCCTGCTATCAGCAAAGATGTTGCATCTCATTTCCCTTAGACCGAAGAAGCTGCTCTCCATATTACGTTAAAATATGGCCTGATCTATGCACAGTCTAGTTATGTTTATACTGTCTTACCCGATCTCCCTAGACCCAGTGGTGCTAACACACTGGGGGCATCCCATGTCGTCGAAGGTATCGTTAGAGCCCTTTCTCATCCGTACACTCATCCTCACATGGGTTATGGTTTTCCTAAGGTAGGGGCTAGCTCCTCCAACACTTTTCCCCCTCCCGGTAGCATGTATCCAGGATACAACATGCCTCTTCCTTTTTCCCAACATATTTACCACAATGTTGCCCAACCTCCTTATTATCCGTATCTGCAACCTGGTGCTCTAACTCCTCCAACATTAGCATCCTCGCCTCTCTTGCCTTCTCAACCCCTGCAACAACATCCACCACCCCCCCAGGGGTAGGCTTATGCACTGCAGGGCACAAATAATCCTCCTAATTCCAAAAAGAAGAGGAAAGGCAACCAAAATCAATCTTCCCTAGGTAATCCAAGACCTAATACCCAAGGGAATGCACCTAACACTTCTAACTAGCAACATGGAACTCAACCCAAGAAGGACAGGCATGTTCACACAAATAAGCCTTGTTCTTGTTGCGGTGTCTATGGTTACTACACCCACGATTGTCCTCTTTTACCTCAGATGCGTCAGATGTGGGAGACTCAAGCAGCATTGCGAGGACAAAAATCCTCCCCTTTGGTTCCTACCAATGCTTCACCTATCTAGCCGGCTCTGTTTACCAATCATTTCCCCAACAAATATTCTTGGCTACCCAACCCCCTGAAGGTCAAGCAACCACTCAACCTCCTCCATATGGTACTTTTTATTACCAGATTCTCATGATGAACTCTGACCAACCCATTACCATTGACCTCAACCTTCAGACTCGATCTCGTCAGTACAACAAGCCTCTCACTACATCTGCCCCCGAGCCCCTTTCTTCAGGTTCCACAGAGCCTCTTTCGACAAGCAATGGTCCTTTATATATCCCTTAGCCTAAGGCAGAGGTTCATCCCAAGATACCAAAGGGACCATTACGCCGAAATGTTGCTTCTGGAAAATATGCCCATTCGTATAGTATAGTAGATAATTTTGCGTAATCTCCTGTTGCCATCTCAACACTGGAACTCCTCTAGTCGTGACCTTCACAAGGAAAAGCTCTACTAACTGCCATGAGTGTTTTGGATCCTTCAGATGATCATTTGATTGTCTTTGATGTTGACCGATCAGAACATCCTCCCCTTCCTACTTCCGTCGCCTTCCAAATCCTCGTCAAGATCTGAAATGCCAATGTCTCCTGTTGTATCATTGATGAGGGGGCATCCACCTGTGTGATGTACGCATCGGTTTGGAAGAAACTCAGATATCCTGAGTTTTCCCTTTCTACTATCACCCTCCGAGCGTGGGATGGCCACTCTTCCCAGCCCATTGGTCTGTTCCACAATTGTCCTATTACTCTTGTGGGCAAGACTATTTGTGTTGACATAGAATTCATTGATGCCCCCTTATATTACAACATTCTATTGGGTCGTAGCTACACTTATGTGATGTCTGTTGTCCCATCTGCGGTTCACCGTAAGATGTGTTTTCCTCATAACGGAAAGATAGTCACCATCAACCAGTTGACATATTACGAACCAAAGTCTCTGACCTCCCCTGATTCCATCATCTCTTCGGTGGCCAATAAACAAATAGTCAAACCTTTGACCAGTGTCTCACCTGGAGTCTACAAAGAATCCTCCTTTCTTGGATCTTTCCTTGGTCTTCCTCCTCCTATCTCTGATCCCAGCTTGTCGAACGTTTGCTTGATGCAATCATCCCGATTCGACCTCAAGTGGCCTGCTTCGACTAGTCAGCAGCCCCGCCCTCCGCAACCTGATCCTAGCACCTTGACTCAGCCTTTAGGACCCCCTCCTCAAGGCCCCTCATCTGCAGCTAGTATCCATAAGCCTCTCTACCCTCTCGACACGGTTCCTTCTGGCCTTAACCATCTCAGAGTTGTCCCGCCTGGCCATTACCCCTTCGGTCAGATATTGTTCCTAGCTCCCCCTCCTGGAGTATTTTTGGTACTTGTTATGGCTACTTTATCCCTACCTAACCTGACCCTGGGGATCCCAGTCTGTTATATTGATCCCCCAGCCACTATCTGTTGAACTTTTAGTTAAACTGAGAGAGGGGGGGGGGGTGAATCGGTTTAACACATTCATGGAATTTTAAAACTGTTCATTAAAACTTATTTACACCTTCATTTCATGTCCAACTTAATATGTGAGTAATCTTAGAATGTGAGCAGCAAGTATTAATATAATATAACGATTAGACTTAATATGAGAGCGACGGTATTAATCGAGATGATATAAATCAGATCAACACATAAACATCATGCACGGAGACACCGGATATAAGTGGAAACCCATA
Source organism: Pinus albicaulis (assembly GCA_034641835.2). NCBI lineage: Eukaryota > Viridiplantae > Streptophyta > Pinopsida > Pinales > Pinaceae > Pinus > Pinus albicaulis. Next base: position 445,253,035 of record CM076583.1, read on the forward strand.
AAAGAGAAAAGAAACCATCTTATTATTGTTGTGATGCAAGAGCCAAGCTCCAAATCCCTCTCTGCTTGTTTTTTTGCGGGCACCAACCTACTGCGGGCACCAACCTACGGGAGACTCCAACCTCAAGCTCCAACCTCAATTCCGCAAGCTACAACTTGCAAGGAAGCACCAAATCCCTTCAATTTTCTGTAGGCACCAACCTACAGGAGGCTTCAACCTCAGTCAGCTACAACTGACAGCTATCAAGCTGCAACTTGATAGGGAAGCTCCAACTTCCTCAATTTATCAAACTGAATGTTTGCTGATTTACCTCAGATATCAGCTCTGTTCTGTAGCATCTCTTTCTGCTCTTCTTTTCTTAATATTCTCTGCCTCACTCTTCTATATTCTGCATTCTCTATATTTACTCTCTCTAACCTCTTTTATGCATATCCAGTTGATATTATATATAGAGTTCCTCACATGACTGTTTGTATTCCTCTAGGAATTCGAAATGGATAGTCATACCTCTTGGTCTTCAGATTTCTCATTTCTTTTTAGCTCACTCAGAAAAATGTAACTGTAGGTGCTTATTTTAACATTACAGTGGGATATTTGCTCTCTTTCGGAGACTTTCCAATGCATAAAAACAATATAAATTTAAATAAAACATTTACTTTCAAATTACAAATAAGAACTCTAGCTCACTTGTTTTGTCTCTTGGCTTGCTGCGCATTTGTCTTTTCTCTGACTGTGTCTTTGTCCCCTTTCGGCTCTGTTTGTTTCCTTATTCGCTGTCACAGGGTAACGACCATATGCCATACTTTTGTAACTATGCTTTTTATATCAACCCCTTTTATATATATAACTTCTGACTCTAAATCTGGGAAAATTCCAATGTTTTATACACAGCAAGTGTCTTGTTGATGTGGTGAGTTCCGCAAGCGGAACATACATACACCACGGCCTTTGTTTTAAGGCCCGATGCGATTGCACACATCCCAATCGTTTTATATTGACAATCGCCCTCCACCTTAAGCCAGGGCCCGTGGGTCCATAGACCACGCGACACATTTCAATAACAGTGCATTTTATATATATAACAATGCCTTTTATATATATAACCCAAATTCATTTCTCAATTTAATCATGTAAACTGCCTTTTCCACTATAACAATAAAGAATCATGTTAATACTTAACAAATGCCCTTTCGAGCCCACTTTCCACGCTTTCCGATGAGATCTATTTCTCCTCCAGAGGTTTCCGATTGCGATTGATCGCAATCGCAAGCTGCCTTGCTCCGATGCGATTGATACCCTCCACAGATTTTCGATTGCGATTGATCGCAATCGCAAGTTTCATTAACCTGTTTCGCTGTGCTTAAATTTTCCGATGCGATGAAACACTGTTCATTTGGATGTGCCGATGCGATGGGTCCGATGCGATTAATCACTATTCACTCAATTTTTCCGATGCAATGAATGATTTGCTTTGACGCAGAACTTAAGCCTGTATAAATCATAGTTTATAATTCCATCGGGTCCAAACTTCAATCACAATCGCAAATTCCTGTCTGCATGTTCCGCTGCTTTGTTTTTCTCCGATGCGATTTGGTCCCACCTTATGGTACTTTTTTTTATTTGTTTATCATAAAGTGCTCCACTTATAAATATATATATTTATGCTTTGAACCTTTGTTTATATGATCCGGGATTCATCGCAATCACAATTTCTTTGTTTCTATATGTTCCGACACATATCATTTACGGTTTATAAACCCATCGGGTCCGGGCTTCATCGCAATCGCAACCTATTGTTAACCTGTTCTGCTATCAATTTTCCGATGCGATTGGGAAAGGGTCCCACCATATAAGGCTTTGATACCTTTGGTTCTTTTTCCATTAACGCGCTCCATTAAAAATTTATATATATATATATATATATATATATGCTTTGAACCTTTGTGTATAAGGCGCTGCATATATATAAGTTTAATGTTTCAGCTTTAGACTATCCTCCAATGGGGTAAGTGATTCTCGGAATATATATATATATATATATATATATATATATATATATATATATATATCCTCTGGCTTGGGTTTTGATTCTTGGAATAAGGTTTATATATATATATATATATATATATATATATATATATATATATATATATACTTTTCCGCTTGGGTTTAAGATTCCCAGAATATTGTGTATTCTTCCGCCTGGGTTGTGGTTCCTGGAATTGTGTTTATGTATCCACCAGTTGGGGTAGTGATTCTCGGAATAACGGCTCTGCCTCTATATTCGCTGCCTCTGATAACGGCTTTGCCTCTGCCTCTGCCTGTCTCCTTTGCTTCCTTCGTTCAATTCTTTGCTGCCTCCTTTGTCTGTCTCTGTTTTTTCTGCCTTCATTGCCATCAATGACAACATTTCCAATACTATCCCGCCTGGTCAGCCCAAACCTTACCTATCTTTGACCCCGGTTCAACTAGTCCTCATGACCCCTCCCCTTGCTTCCATGCCTCTGCCACCTCAACATGAACCCACTCCTATTGTGATAGCTTCGGGAGAGAAGGGAAAATATAGCAAGAAGGCACCTAAAGATAAGGCTGCCCTGACAAACCCCTCTCCTCCTCAACCTCCAAAACGTACCCCCCCATGTGCTTTATTTTATTTTTTCAGTTATGCCACCCTTCATAGTTTTGAATTGCCTCGTATCAAACCCATGGTCAATGTCGCATTCCCTGAGTCTATGATCCTGGAAACCTCTGTTCCTTCCTCTACTGCAGCCAAGAACCCCAAGACTATCCATACCAACCAATCCTATGCTTTGTGTGATCTCCATGGCCATTATACCCACTGTTGTCCCCGCCTCACTCATTACCACGCCTCTTTGGAGGTAGTTCGGAAGTACAAGACTGAAAAGAACCAGTCTACCTCTCTCGTCCTCACGCAGTATGCTTCGGGCCAACCAGAAGATACCTCTACTCCCATTGACATTCCCCCTCTCGATGTCGATATGACGGAGTCTTTGGCCACCATCCCCTACCTATCATCATTCATGAGATCCACAGTGGAAGCTCCCTCTGAGACTTCCCCTTCTGTTTCGCTTGACCTCCCTTCAGTGATCACCCTGGGCTCAACATAAGTGGATCCCTTATCTACTTTTTCTCCCACCACCCCTTGTGACGATACACATGTGAACCTTTCTTCTCATGATGATGAGTCAAGTAGCTTCGCTGCGTCATGTGGTCTCCCTTCCTCTAATCACCCCATATTCTACTGTGACGATGGCATCATGGAAGCCGTTTCCACTCGTGGCTTCATATTTCCCGCCCATAAGAGGAATGGCACCATCCGTGTCTATGGTGAATTTTGCAACCTGATCACAAGCTGCCCCCAAGGCAACTCCCACACACCACCTACCCGTCGGTGTGCAGGTGGTAGAAATCTTCCCCAGATCACTCCCTCTAGTAGTGTTTGTTTGATTTCTACCTTGCGTTCAGGATGCCAACATTTTTCATCACCATCTCATTTTTTTTCTTGTGGCACCTTTCAGATGGAACCCCTGTCCACACCTTATATCAATTATGTCGATGGTGCAAGTCGCTACTCTCGGAATCTGGCCTCGGCAGGTTTGGCCATTTTTACCCCCTTACACTCGCTTGTTCTCTTGAACGTCGTATGCATTGGTATTTCCACCAATAACCAGGCCCAATATGATGCAGTGCGAGGTTTATTATCTGATGCCCTTTCCCATTGCATCCTTCACCTTCATGTTCATTTAGATTCCCTGCTTATTTTCATGCAATTGAATGGTGCCTATCGTGTGCATAATCCTATCCTTTTTAGGAGATATTTACAAGTGAAGCTTTTGATGCGTGAATTTGAAATCATTACATTTAGTCATGTACCTAGAGCACAAAATCACTATGTAGATAGCATTGCAAACGATATTCTAGATTGGCACTTATCACACGCATTTAACACAAGGCAATAACAAAACCATAAAGACGATGCGTATCCATAATATGTGTCGTTCAAAATGTTTTAGAGTCCATCCACTCTGATACATTTGAAATGCCCATAGCATGTTACAAAAACTCAAAACTGGGGGCACCACATGCCCCTACACGTAATCACTATCTGGAGGATCTCGAGCTAATGGTTCTGCTCCTACAACTCGCAAATCGTGCATCCCCTGTCCGACCATCGCCATCTGTCGCATGACCCCTCGCCATTCTGAGGGTAGACCAATACATGGATCTATGTACTGGTCATCCAAGTCTTGCCAGCCGCGCTTTGAAACACCGGTCAGAAGCCTCTCACATCTACGACGGATGTCCTCCAGGAGGGCCACTGCATCCTCATTTTGTAGTGCTCTCGTCCCATTAGGTCCTATAGCTCCTGCTACTACGTGCCATCCCATGTACTCGGCTGATTTCACTAGTGTTGTATCTGCATACCAAAAGTGAATGAATCAGTACCATATACAATATTCTGAAACTTTAAAATGCACATAAAATATTAGCAGCTTGTCACGTACCATCGGGCCCCCATACTCGACTAGGTGGGAGTGGAAATTTCGGGTCCCCATGATAACTCATCCAACTATAGGGATAGTCATTTATATACAGTGGCATCTAATCCCAATGAGTGAAAAATTCGAGTTGGAACACCCGTCCGACTGCCCCACCTCCCCCTCTGCACAGTAGCCACCCCCAGCGGTGCATTATGGGCTCTCTCGGGCCCCCATCCTGGATCTGTATGCGAGGTCAGAGCGTCGGGATCTTATCAAAGAAGAGTGAGCAAAACACTATGCCATATGCACAGTCATGGTTCACTTGCCGCTTGCATAGCGACAACTGTCGTTTCAATGACGACAACATCATTTAGGCCCACCCATAGTAGGTCCCACTCAACACACTCTCAACAAGCATCATCTAACCCCAGTGATGTGGTGGAGTGCCCGGTTTCCTAAGATCCCCAACACTGCTGCAACCACAACATGGGTCTCTAACCTCTCTAGATCCCGGATCGGTATCAGTGTCCCCTTGACATGGAGACTTGGTCAGCAATGGCGCTCTAAAAACTCCATGATGTTTCGCCCTTGCGGTAACACTAGCTACGCATTCCCCACCATCCCAAGTGGTGGGATACCAGTCAAGAAATATATATCCTGGACTGTCAACTCAATCCGGTGCCCCTGCACTATAAAGACCTCATGGTTTGGATCCCAATAACTGACAATCTGGGCCAACAAGGGCTCTCCAGCTCTCATCAAAGGGTTGTCCACAAATTCAGGACCCCAAACCTAGCCAATGCACTGCGGACAGCATGATCCTCTCAGATCTCCAACCATAATGTGTCCAGGTCTCTCTCTCTCCAATTAATCCTCAATTCTGCCATATCTGCACAAAAACGTCACATTTTTTAGTGTATAGAAAGGAAATATTTCATTCAACCATAAAAACCCAACTCTCAGCCAAGAAACAACACCAAAATCCCCTTCTCTGACAGGTTGCACTTTTCAGGAAAATCTTGGGAGAGGTTGCAGTTTTCTGCCCAAAACCTGCTACCCAGGTCATAGATATTGCCCCAAAAAGTATGACCCGACCGTGAAGAAGAGAAGGGTTTTGTTCCTCAGATTTGGGTGCCTAAATTGAAATTTCAATCCACTAAAATGAAAGAGTAGTGTTAGGCCTCTTAGCTGCAACTGATGGATCTTGATTCCAACAGTCGGTTTGTCTGCTACTCTCGCCGCAAGATTTAGGGCCTTTTCTCCTCTCTACATTCACAACAGCTACACTTGCAAATGAGTGAATTTGGAGGGAAAATGCCTTATTAAAAGAGAAACCCCAAATTTTTCTTTTGCTCGCTGCGGAAAAACCATAGCTTAGTTTGAAAAACCGTCCATATCGTTGGAAATGTCTTACCGAGCTCTCAAATGGGTATCCTTTCTTTTTTTGTGATTTGATACTTCACCTGGACACAATTTTTCCAAGAAGGGTCACTTCACCACTCCTCAAAATCGAATTTCTTCACTTGCAACACTTGTACTTGGGGCACCACTTTGCCTCCATACTTTTTCCATGCTCGTGCCGATTTTCGTCATAAGTAACCATCATGTACTCATGTTTTTATGGTTCCCACTGGGCCTATTCTGTGTGGCAGCATCATAGAGTTGCCCTTGTTTAGAGCATCCGAGTTGAGTCATCATCGCATTCATGGAGTCTATCCCGAGTCCCTTTGTATCCCGTCATAGTCCTCCATCCTTTCGTGCTTTCTCTCGTGTCGCGCACTTTGGCCTTCAGTCATACTGTCCCCTATCCCCTTTGATATTGTGTAAATTGCTTCCAGGTCATCCATGCCCTTCATGTTCTAACAAGGGAAGTCATCAGCCTGCTACTCATTACCCCCCATTCCATCATCATCCCTGATGCCATTTTTTCCGTCACACTACTATTATCTCTCGTGCCTTATTTGAGGATCCCTTATTGCCTCACCTATGGTGGACCTCCTTTTGTCGACATCAACTCATTCATTCCAGAAGATAGGTCTAGAGGGCGGTGTACCTTGGTTCCAGCTTCCTCTATTGTTCGGTGCCTCGGATCATGCAAAGGGACTCCTTATTTCCCTTTGACTTGATTGTTTCTCTACTCCAGCTCCTTACGGCATGATCGAGATCCGTATACTTGATGGTTCAGTGATGCAACATATTGTACCGGTGATTCCTGGGTGTGTGTGAGATGTTTCAGACCTCATGAGGGGGTGGTCCTTTAAGTAGCCTCCCACATGGCCGGATGACCTCTTCATTACAGCCTTCGATACAACTCCACAGATTTGATGGTTCTGGCCTCAGTCGCTTGCAATGCCTTTTAGTTTTCATGTATCATTCATATTTTCAGAGCCCTCTTCTGTTTACAGGGCCTCTTTGGTTTTACTTATATCTCATGTACTCAGATATTATTTTATAAGTCCTAGCTGTTATCCCAGGCACAGTATGTATGTGAGATCCATTATCATTTTTTTATCTAGCTCATGTTTATGCTAGCATTTACTATATGGTTTAGTTCCTTGTTTACTAGACGCATTATTCTTTGTACTTTGTCTCGGCAGGCATAGGTATGCCTCCCCCGCCTCTTGTAGAACAAGTACTCACTCATAAAAGAGACTTGTCACACCTGTAAGTCTCGCCTCCTCAAGGTCTTGTCCTCTAGCGCTTTATTCTACCTTATATTTCTCTTTCTCTGACCGTTCCCCTTCGATGTCTAGTGATTGAGTTCTTACAACGTACTTCAGTCATATGATTAGCTCCTAATGCTCGCACGCTGGGGGGGAATCTGTTACAGCAATTTTTTTTCGTCTACCCTGTTACTATTAGATGGACCAAAGTACACCATGTAAGATCAATTTTACCCTAAGTAAAGTTTCTTTCACTATGAAAAATAATTTAGTAATCCATAATTTATTAAGTTGTTTATGGTCTAAACAGGAAACCCCATGAGGAAATATCGAATAAATCCATATTTGTTTGATTTTCCTCAAGGAATAATTAGTTAAACAACAATTTAATTAATATTATGTTGTGCTATATAACAAACCCCCATTTATTTTTCATAAATAGGGACCCTTTAGAAATAAATAGGAAATTCTTTTTATAATTTCCTACAATAAAAAACTTAGAAAACAAATTTTCTGTTTTTTCCTTAAATCGCATCGCATATTACATATTTTATTTCAAAAAATAACCATAAAACGTAAAATATGCGAATCGGAAAATGCACTCAAAACCTCTCCGAAGATATAATTTAAAAACGTTGCAAAAAACCTCAATCATCATTATATTTTTTTTCCTTTTTTCATCACACTTTACTTAATAAATAAAGCTTTAAAAAGAAAACGATATAAGTTGTGATACCCATGGACCCGACAAGCAAATAAACCAAGAAATATAAAATCTTTCGGTTATCACGGTCACTTCAATGTTTTCGCAATTCGCATTGCGTGCAACTTATAATATACACTCAAACGTTATCCCATAAAAGTTGCAATATGCGATTTGCGCAGATCGCATTTCACAGCCTTTAAGAGTCAAGTATCACGAAATATTATAAGAAATGATTGCGATATGCGTAGTTAATGAATTCAGCGTGTGAAACAGCTTGTGTCATATCAAATGGAATTTAATATCTTAATGACTTTAAAACGATTGATAGATATTACGTCAGAGGGCATGTCAAATATTAAATTAGAAATTATGAAAGATGATTGATAGATTAATATCTTCTTGCATGTGTTTGAAGTAAATGATTGATTTAATCTTGTGACACTCCTTATGTGTTAAATTCACTTTGCTCTCAGGAAACCAATTAATGGGATGAAGAAGATCAAAATGAGCAAAGGGGGTAAAGAAATTTCTCAAACATCATCCACAGAAGACACAGATATGTATCCATTATTTTCAGATACCGTCTACAACAAAGACTGCGGCAGTTCGACATGGGAGGCAATGTATAAACTCTTTGAAGATGAAGGACCAAGGGTGATAAATAAAGTATCTACAAAAGGCACTACTTCTACCTTTGATGCAACCCTTTTTGACGTTGCATGCTCATACATTCATAGGATAGCTGCAAGACCAAAGATTCTTCCTTATACAGATATGGTTAAGTGGGAAATTGACCACTTAAACATTGAAGATAGAATGTTCAAAAATTCGAGAGGAGAAAATATAGGTTCTTTCAAAGCAAAGGATTTAACAACAATGTATCATCTATCAACCCCGCAATAGAAATACAACAATAAGTATGTGCAAAAATTCAAAGGAGAACATCCAGATCTTATCAAAGTCATCCATGAATGGAAGGACAATGAAGGGAAATTGAAGCAAGATAAGTCTGGTACATACCCAATTGCACAAATTCCTAACCCTTATTGTTATGCCGCTGGTATGTTATGTAGAATATTTTCCAAGCCTGATAGAACTAGATTTTCAAGAGATTGGTTTCCCCTAATTGACGCAATTGTCAATTCATGTATCTTAAATTGGGCAGACATTTTATCCAATTACCTAGCCAAGCATATAACTGAATATAGGAATAAAAGAAGTATTTCATTCAGAGAAATACCTCATTTTTATATGTCTGCCTATGTCATGGATGCTATCTGTTTTACTTATAAATTTCCTACCATGGGTTGGAAATGGACTACCAAGGACCCTACCCCGATTCACATCTACCACAGAGAACTCTGGGATTCAGAGTTCCACTTACGTTTCTATAAAATATGTTATGGAGTCATATTTCCCATATATCAGATTATTTTCAACAAAAGAGCTCCTAGGGTTTCTGAAGAAGCCAATGTAGATATTCTTCCAATATCTAGATGATTTTCCAAAGAAAAGTTTACATAAATTAGAGTATTTTGGAATTATGCTTCTCCCCATGTTTTACCTTACTATGTTCTCGATAAATTACTTGCAAAATAATAGCTATCAGCTTGTCAATGGTGTCACGAAGTAGCTGAAGGATGGAAAAAAGGCTATTTTTCCTAATTTCCCTCTACAATGTGGCACCTTTTCTCTGGCTAATATCAGCCATACTTACAAAGAGTTTCCCAAGATTCAGTTATTGAAATTGGCATTTATGCCAGGAAGATTATATGATCCCAATGATGTGATTAAAAATTACATCACAGAGCTTAAAATGAAGCCTTTTGTAAAGGAAGCAGATGGATTCGATTATCTCTTCTAGGGCATGGAAAATTTCTCTGATATTACCAAGTACATTTCTAGTCAAATAAGTCAAGAGGATGCTGAAGCTTTTCAAGCATACAGAAACAAGAGACTACAAAACGTTCCTTTAAATTTGTTGACTATTGAAGATGAAAAACATACTCCAAGTGTTAGTTTGTATGATGAAATGAAAGATATATTTGAAGATGAATCAAGTCAATCACAACAACAGTCTGATAATTCGGATCACTCTAAAAATGAATCTGAATCTAAGAAAGCAAACTCAGAAAAGACAATTGAACAATTTATCCAAGAGATAGAAATGTTGGAGGAAACAAGAAATAATGGGAGCGAATCAAATTCCGAAACAATTCTATACAGTCATAGCATGCTAGATCAGTCCAAGTCATCACAAGAAAAATATATTATTAATGAATGGGAATATTTTTCCGAAGCAATAAAGACTCCTAAAGAAAATCCCAATACTGATCAAAGAACAAGTTTCCAAACACCAGAACCCTCACAGAAAATAGTTGAGACTGCCAATCCACTATAAAGAGTTCTAGCAATGCATGACAAAGAAATCATACTGGCCTACCCTGCAGATCATATAGTTCTACAGATTGAAGATATTCCTTCATTAGATATTTTCTACAGTCCCAGTTACAAGGTTGTAGTTAAAAGAAATAAAAGAAGAAGGATTGATGAAACAACTCCAAAAACAACAAATGGATCAGTTGATGTACTATGGAAAGATTCCTCAGATGATCCCATTGAACATCTAACCAAATTATCACAATATGCAGGGGCATATGCTACCGCTACTGTTGATAAAGCTACTGAGGTTAGAGTATTGTTGAAACAAAAGGAAGCCCAGTCCATTGAGAAAATCAAGATAAGCACAGCCCAATTTCATGAAGATATTGAAAGCCTCAAATTGAAGTATTAGAAAGAGCCTAATGAAAAGCAAGCACATCTGGAAATAGCAATGGTTGAGTTACAGAGTCAACCACAATTAGAACAATCTATCAAAGAATCACTTGATATAAACACCATGCTAAAGAAAGAACCAGAAATGTTTTGTCAATGAGCTTCCATGATTGATTCTTATTGTGATTCCATTAAAATAATGATTCAACAAATAGCAATTCAGAAACTGGAATGTGAAAGACTTGAAAATAAAATCGAAGAACACATTCAATGGAAAATTTCAGATATAGGAAGGCAAGCTAATCTACCACAAATAGATAAGCTTCACAAAGAACTGTTATTCACAGAATGGGGAGCACAAATTAATCAAGTAGAGAAAGCAGCGACCAAGACGTCCAAGAAAGCAAATGAGATCATTCAGTTTATATGTGAGAAATTGTTTAAGACAAAAATTCTTGAGGAAAACACGTCTGATGTGTTTTCAGGAACAAGAGAAGTAGAAATAAAGTGGAGACAGAGAGCAGGTACACAAGAGGAAATGATAAAAAAAGTTAATAAGTTTGATCAGGAAAATTACTGGAATTTTCTGATCAAACCCTACCATCAACATCAAACTCTTCAGTCTCTTACAGATTCAACAAAAATATCTCAGTCAGTAATCTCAAATGTTATTTTCAAGGGACAGATTCGATCACAGATATCATAGACAACTTAGTTCAAAGCAGTGTTAGATATTTGTCAACTTCGTGATCACATTCAGAAAGAAGGGCAGGATTCACAAAATTAGGATCGTTAGTTTAAATTCCTAGATTTTTGTTTAAGTTAAGCTTTTAGAGGAATGTTGTTTGAAACCTCCTCTACATTTTTGTAATAATTTAATTTTAGATTATAGTTAGTTTAGTATTTAAACCCTTCTCATGCATTTAGAGAAGGGTCCAGAAATTTTTCAAAAACATTTGCAAAGAATGCACTACTGTAATTTTGTGAGTGCTTTGATGAATTAATGGAACATATTATGTTATCTTTTAGCAATTAAAGTTTTTTAACTGATGTTGCACTATTGTACTCTTTAAATTTCTTGAAAGTGGGAAGGAACATATTCATTACTGTCAATTTACAGAGTAGAACTTCATGCATATGGTACTTCTATTCACTTGTGTTAAGTCTTATCTCTTCAATTAATAGTTATTTTTTATTGCATTATATATTTGAAAGGTTATCATATATAAATATTACATGCACTTATGTTCTAATATTTAGCTATGGTTTCTTATTAAGCATGCAATCACACTGGAAAATGTGATATATTTTGCACAATTCTTTTATGCAAAATATTTTGTTAGAAGAATCATTTTACATAATTTTCATCTCTTTCGATTGTTAAATGATCTATATTACTAATAGTTGAAGGATATCATTTTAGATCGCATAAAGGAACAACACCCCGGGTATATATTAGAATAATTACTTAGATAGATGCATATAGATTAAAATCATTATCCATTTGCATGTTATATTCACAAACACCCTCATAAAATATCCTTATTAGGAAACTGGTCCCATTATCCCCAGTCGGAGCCACTATACCAAACAGAAAAGGAGCTGCTTTAAGGTCATAACCGGGTGGTTTTCCCTCATGTTTTGGCCACAGAATTCTGAGGCCTCAACACATTGGTGCTAGAAGGAGGGCCAAGTGAATGGCACAAAGGTCTGATCAATCTAAAGGTCAATCAAAAAAGTTCTCTCCCTCTAGATCCCTTTCAACTTCTAGAAAATTATATAGATATTCATCTATAAACTCTAAAGTTGATCATCCCTCCCCGAAGTCTTCTAGCGAAACTCAAACTATAATATTTCCCGAAATTCATCAACATTCTCCAAAGGTTCAGTCTTTGATAGAAAAGTTAGAAAAAGTATCTATTTCTGCTAAAAAGCTTGAAACTTCACAATTATCGGATCTTAGTATTTCATCCTATGTACAACCTTGAAGAATATTAACTCAATCAGAAAGTCAAAAAACAAGGATTCTCCCTTTTGAATTTCCCATCAATAGTACTCGGAAGAAGTTAAAGAGGACTCAATCAGAATCAATCACTAGTAAGATCTCATCCCATTCATCTCCATTTCCCCCACTCATTTCCACAAATTTCATTCCAACAGTTGGTATCACTTTCACTCTCCCTCTAGATCCCTTTCAACTTCTAGAAAATTATATAGATATTCATCTATAAACTCTAAAGTTGATCATCCCTCCCCGAAGTCTTCTAGCGAAACTCAAACTATAATATTTCCCGAAATTCATCAACATTCTCCAAAGGTTCAGTCTTTGATAGAAAAGTTAGAAAAAGTATCTATTTCTGCTAAAAAGCTTGAAACTTCACAATTATCGGATCTTAGTATTTCATCCTATGTACAACCTTGAAGAATATTAACTCAATCAGAAAGTCAAAAAACAAGGATTCTCCCTTTTGAATTTCCCATCAATAGTACTCGGAAGAAGTTAAAGAGGACTCAATCAGAATCAATCACTAGCAAGATCTCATCCCATTCATCTCCATTTCCCCCACTCATTTCCACAAATTTCATTCCAACAGTTGGTATCACTTTCACTAGTTCCAATACTCAAAATATTGGTCCTAGTAGCCAACCTATTTCATCATCAATTCATAATCAACCCATTCACAATCCAATGGCAGGACAAGTCCCTCCACCGAATGTAAACCCATGGAGTAATCCAGGGGTTGTAAATATGCCTCCTCCTCTTCACGATTTACCTAAAAATCTTGAAATATGGCTACCAAAATTTAACCCCGATGATGGTCTTCTTGCAGAAGAACATGTTCATAATTTTATGTTAGCTGTGAACTTAAATGCAGTAATTTAGGAAGATTGCGTTGTACGATTATTTCCATATACTTTAAAGGGATCTGCAGGATCCTGGTATTTTTCATTACTTGCTCACTCCATAACTAATTGGAATATGTTTGAATAACAGTTTCTAGCTAAATTTGGAGATGACAGAACTACAACAACTCTAATCAATGATATTTCGAATCTTAAAGCTAAAACATGTGAGAAGATAAAAGATTTCAACTCAAGGTTTAATAAATTACTCAATAAATTCTTGTTACTGCAGTCCCAGGTACAGAAGTTCAAATTGAGTGGTATATTTCATCACTTCCATCTAATATAGCTATTTTCATTGATAGAGCAAAACTAGCAACTCTTGCAGAAAATATGAAAGAATTTCTATCTGTTGAAAAACGCATAACTGCTCTTGAGAAAAATAATTCTCAGGAAGATCGTAAATCAAAGAAAATATCTTTCAAATATGATTCTAAAAATAAAACACCAAAATATCCATTTGATGTAGAAGGTCTTCAATTTTTTTTGAAAACCATGACCAATGAAATGGAAAACATCAAGCAACAAGTTGCTGAAAATTCGAATTCAAAAAAGGTTTTCAGGAATTTCAAACAAAAACAAACTTCTAGTTCTCAACCTCCGAATAGTATATCGAATGTTGAATCAGATCAAGATGACGAAGAAGAACAATTAGAAGAAGAAGAAGAAGTTGAACTTAATGGAATGTGGGATTTTATCCTATCAAATGAAGAACAACTTGAAGCTTTGCCTGTTAGCACACATAGCAAAAAGAATATTGAAACAACATTGTCTAGTCAGCATCAAAATATTTCTGCTCCTGCTAGAGACAAATCAACAAAAAAGAAATCTAATTCAAAAGCTACGCAAACAAATCTTGTTACATTAGATTCTTCACCTGTATCTAAAACAATGGTTATCTCAGATACCATTGAATATAATATAGTTGAAGATATGAAGAAGACTAGAGAAAATATTTTGATTCATGAGCTTTCCAAATTGAAGCAACAACAACAAATCCTACTCAGAGAATTAAAAATTGTTCCTGCTTCAAATCTACCTACTCCCGTTATAGTGCAAGCTGCTAATGAAACAAGTAAACCACCTTCTCCTTCAGAAAAAATAGATGCTTCAGATTTAATCATGATAGGTGATCGATCCATCTCTCATACTCCCCCATTTATCTTAACCTATGAAATATATAACAAAAATTTTCATAATTGTTTGATAGACTCAGGGGGCTTCTTCGAATATAATGCCAAAATCAGTTTGTGCTAAATTGAACATTACTCCTCAGAGTTCTCCAGTTCATATAGTATAACTTGACAGAACTAGAGTAGAGTATTAGGAGAATTGAAATCTGTCACAATTAGATTATCATCAAACCCAAAAGTTGTTCAGATAATTGATATTTTGATTGCAGACATTCCCGAATTCTATGGTTTAATTTTAAGTCGTGATTGGTCTGAGAAACTTCATGGATATTTTTCCACAGACTGGTCACATATGTGGTTACCACATAACAGAAAGCCAAATCAAATTCGAATTGATCGTGAAAAGTTTATGAAACACATAGTGACTGATATTGAAGAGATTAATGAACTAGTAGCTTTCAATAATAGCATTGTTGGAAACTATTCTACACAATCTTTTTTAGGAAACTTCAATGCTCCAACATCTCATTTCTTTGATAACGCGGTTGTATCTCAAATCGAGAATTTTTCCCAAGCAGATAACTCTATATGTATCAATTTTTCAGATAAAGAATTAGTTGATTCTTTGTTTTGGACACTTTATTTTGATGGTTCTAAATCTGAAGATGGTGCAGGTGCAGGTTGCATTTTAATAAACCCAGAAGGCGAAAATACTATGTTAACCTGTCGATTAGAATTTGATTGTACCAATAATGTAGATGAGTATGAAGCATTAGTTCAAGGATTATTAAAAGCTGTCAATTTAAATATCAGATATTTGAAGGTATTAGGAGATTCAGAAATCATAGTTAGGCAAGTGAGAGATACTATCCATTGTAATTCTGGACGTTTAAAACATTATCAATCATTAGTCCAAGAATTAACTACTCACTTTCTTGCCTTCAATATTTATTCTATACCTCAAATTCAAAATGCTAGTGCAGACTTACTCGCTAATGTAGCATCAAAGTTGATCCCATCCCAAGAATTTAGTCCCAATAGTTTTTCTATTGAGTTAATTTTTAGACCATATATTCTTGATAACATTACCAATTGGAGAGTATTCAATAATGACTCAGATATCATAGATTTTTTAACATCCAAAAAATCTTATGATAATCAAATCATGGATGAAAATGAACATGACTCTCAAATTAGGAAAGAACAAGATGAAAATTCTATTCCAAAATATGTTGTCAAGTTAGAAGACCTATATGAATTAAAGGATAGATTTAAAAGAGTAACTAACTCAAAAGTACAAAGTTCTACCTTAAGATTTGAGTTAGTTAATCTAGGAAATGAAGAAAAACCTCAAAATATAAATCTAGGTCTTGGTTTGTCTTCTGATGAGAGATTATCATTCATCAAGTTATTTAGGATGTACAAAAGTGTTTTTTCTTGGGATTATTCTTATCTTAAAACATATGATACTTCTGTAATCCAACATACAATTCCTATGATCTCAAAAGAAAAACCGGTACAACAGAAATTGAGAAATATTCACCCAAATTTGGAAAATCAAATTAAAACTGAATTGAATAAACTTCTTAAAGTGAAAATTATCTTTCCAGTCAGACATTCAAAATGGGTATCAAATTTAGTACCCGTCAGGAAGAAGAACGGTGATATTAGAATTTGCATTGATTTTAGGAATTTAAACAAAGCTTGTCAGAAGGAAAATTTTCCGTTACCAACCATGGAACAAGTATTGCAAAAAGTAGCTGGTTCTGAACTTATGTCTTTTCTAGATGGATTTTCAGGTTACAATCAGATCCTAGTTCATCCAGATGACAGACTGAAAACTACGTTCAGAACTAAGTGGGGAACTTATGCTTATCAGAAAATGCCTTTTGGATTAATTAATGTGGGTGCCACTTTCCAAAGAGCCATGGACACAGCTTTTAGAGGACTCATAAACAAAAAGGTTGTTATCTATTTAGACGACATTACTGTCTTTTCTAAATAGGAAAAAAATCATTTTAATGACCTAAAGCAAGTCTTTGAATGATGCATAAGGTATGGCATTTCTTTAAATCCAAAGAAATCATTTTTTGCTTTAAATGAAGGAAAACTCTTAGGATTCATCGTGTCAAAAGATGGTATTTATATTGATCCTGAAAGAGTTGATGAAATTAAACGAATTTATTTCCCTCATAACAAGAAAACCATGCAATCTTTCCTTGGGAAAATTAATTTTGTTAAGAGATTTGTCCCTAATTTTTCTCAAATAGTTTTACCATTACAGAATATGATTAAGAAAAATTCCATTTTTAAATGGGGACATAACGAAAGAGAAGCATTTGAACTAATTAAACATTCAATTGTTAATGCTCCATTCCTAACCACCCCTAATTTTCTTAATCAATTTACATTATATTCTTTTTCATCGGATACATCATATGCAGCTGTTTTGACACAGTTGAATGACCAACAAATAGAAGCGCCAATATCATTCTTTAGTTCAAATTTACAAGGTGCATAATTGAATTATACATCTGTTGAAAAACAAGCATTTTCTGTTTTTAAAGCCATAAAATATTTTAGACCTTTTCTCCTAAAGTCTCATATGAAAATCATAGTTCCATTTTCTGCAATAAGACAACTTTTGATGTAGAAAGAATTAGGAGAAAAAAGAGCTAATTGGGTAACCACATTTCAAGAATATGATGTAGAAATAAAACCCTCTAAAATCATTAGAGGACAAGGTTTTTGCAGAATGCTTGCAGGAGCATCACATCCACCACTGGAAGAAGATTCAAGTAATGTGAAAATATCAGAGGTAAGCCTCAATGATTCAGATTCACAATATTCTGATCTTATATTTTATTTAATAAATGGATATGCTACAAATCATCTCAGTTATAAGACAAAAAGAGCTCTCAGACTAAAAGCTAAACAATATGAGTTAGTCAAAGATGTGTTATTTAGAATAAATTTTGATTATGTACTTCTAGGATGCCTAGAAAAAATTGAAGCAGATAAAGCCTTGTAGGAACTCCATGATGGACCAGCTGGAGGAAATTTTGGAGGAAATACAACAACACATAAAATTTCGCATGTAGGTTACTATTGGCCTACACTTTTCATAGATGCTCATGAATATTCAAGAAGATGTAAAATATGTCAAGGCACATCTGGAAAAAAAAAAAACCAGCATTCCCATTACAGCCAGTCAATATTGAAAAACCATTTGAGCAATGGGGCTTAGATATAATTGGTGAGATCATTCCAAACCCTTCCAAACAACATAGATATATTCTTACAGCTACAAATTACTTTACCAAATGAGTGGAATAAATTCCATAAAAAGTAGTTAATTCAAAGAATATCATTGATTTCATCGATCAAAATATCATAACCAGGTTTGGTCTACCTACTGCTTTATTGTTTGATAATGCATCTTATTTTTCTGGAACCACTATGATAGATTTTGTAATTAAAAGAGGTTTCAAATTAAAATATTCTGCAAATTATTACCCACAAGGAAATGGTTTAGCATAATCAACTAACAAAAATTTGATTAGAATAATCAAAAGAACTGTTGATCAGAATCAAAGAAATTGGCATAAGTCATTAATTTTCGCTCTTTGGGTAGATCGAATAACTCAAAAAGCTTCTAATGTTACTTCACCATTTAATCTTGTATATGGAAAAGAAGATATTCTTCCCACCAATGTAATTATTCCATCTCTTTCCTTAGTACAATTTATTTATGAAATTCCTACTTCTTTACAATTCAAACAAGCTCAAATTCTCAAGTTAGAAGAAGAAAGAGAAAAATCCAAACAAACTCATATTCATCATCAACAAATAATAAAAGCCTCATTTGATTCAACTTCTGTCATGCCAAAAAAATTCAAATTGGTGATTTGGTATTGAAATGGGACAAAGCGCATGAGGAAAAAGGTAAACACATGAAGTTTCAAAAACTTTGGCTAGGTTCATTTCAAATAATTGAAGAAATAGGCCCATCAACATTTTTATTGCAAGATTTATCAGGCAAAAAGGATTCTTTCCCTGTTAATGGGCAGATTTTGAAAAAATATTTTTCATAGGAGGTAACCCCTTCTATCCTTGTATATTAAAGTCTTTTTGTTTTTCTTGTAAAAATAAAAAGTTGCTTCACTGATATTTGGCCTTTCAAAACAAATCTCATATAACTTTCTTTTGATTTTTCTTTTCACTTAAAAAAAATGAAAATGTTAAGGAAGGAAAATCGAAAGATTTAGAGAGACAGATTGATTTTATCTTTCTGAAAAATGAAATTTCAATAAAACAGTTATTTGTTTTGATGAACTCTCATTTATATATAGCATGAATATTTTTTTTTATCAGTCAAGAAAAGAAACTTCAATATCGTAAAAACCTGTTTGCAGAAAAGCAATCTAAAACTCGCCATTATCATCCAGAATCTTAAAAGGACCTATGATTCATCCCATTCGGAAAATATTATAAAAATTTCAAAAGTAATTCAAAAGAAAATAAAAAGATATGAGTTGAAGAAAAACTTAAAAGATAATAAGTCTCATCATGAGCTTGTTTACCATGTTCATAAAGAAATAGTTAAACTGACATTACTAATATTGTCTACCAAAACGGTGTAATGACTTGAGATTATATCAAAAAGACAAGGGTCTCATAAAAGCTAGCTTGATCAGTTTAATTACTATTTGTGAATTGAATTGTCATTATTTGGTTACCAAGCTAAGACAATGGCTTCTAAGTAAATAAAAATATATAAAATAAAATTCTCATACTTTAGAATTTACTTATGAAAATTATGAGAAACACTGGATGGGAGAATGGATCATAGCTGGGTAAAAGATAACCCTGCCAAAAGCTTAAAATTGCCTATTGGAACAGAGACTCTATCTATGATAAAAGAGTAAATTTGTATAAATCTTATCTGTAAAGGTTATTTACTTTATTGTTTTAAACAGAGTAAGGGCTGATATAGATTTTCATACTTATATCTTTAAAGATGAATTCTTATGAATAGTGAATAAAAGAAATTTTCATTGTTTAGCAAAGATATTATTTATTTGAAATTTCATTCCTTTAAACTATTTTATTTTAAAAAAGGTTTAGAAATTTCAAAAGTTTTCATCAGAGACATCTAGTTCACCAAAGTGAATCGTCAATTGTTGTGCTATACAACAACCCCCCATTTATTTTTCATAAATAGGGACCCTTTAGAAATAAATAGGAAATTATTTTTATAATTTCCTAAATAAAAAACTTGGAAAATAAATTTTCTATTTTTTCCTTAAAGCGCATCGCATATTACATATTTTATTTCAAAAAAGAACCATAAAACGTAAAATATGCGAATTGCGAAATGCGCTCAAAACCTCTCCGAAGATATAATTTAAAAACCTTGCAAAAAACCTCAATCATCGTTATATTTGTTTTGCTTTTCACATCACACTTTACTTAATCAATAAAGCTTTAAGAAGAAAACGATATAAGTTTCAATACTCGCGGACCCGACAAGAAAATAAACCAAGAAATATAAAATCTTTCGGTTATCACAGTCACTTCAATGTTTTCGAAATTCGCATTGAAACTTATAATATACACTCAAGCGTTATCCCATAAAAGTTGTGATCTACGATTTGTGCAGATCGCATTGCGGCAGCCTTTAATAGTCAAGTATCATGAAATATTATAAGAAATGATTGCGATTTGCATAGTTAATGAATTCAACGTGTGAAATAGCTTGTGTCATATCAAATGGAATTTAAGATCTTAACGGCTTTAAAACGATTGATAGATCTTACGTGTGAGGCCATGTGAAATATTAAATTAGAAATTATGAAAGATGATTGATAGATTGATATCTTCTCGCATGTGTTTGAAGTAAATGATTGATTTAATCTTGTGATACTCCTTATGTTTTAAATTCACTTTGCTCTCAGGAAACCAATTAACGAGTTGAAGAAGATCAAAATGAGAAAAAGGGGCAAATAAATTTCTCAAATGTCGTCCACAGAAGACACAGACATGTCTCCATTATTTTCAGATACCGTCTGCAAAAAAGACTGCAGAAATTCAACATGGGAGGCAATGTATAAACTCTTCGAATATGAAGGACCAAGGGTGATAAATAAAGTATCTAAAACAGGCACTGATTCTACCTCTGATGCAACCCTTTTTGACGTTGCATGCTCATACATTCACATGATAGCTGCAAGACCAAATATTCTTCCTTATACAGATATGGTTAAGTAGGCAATTGACCACTTAAACATTGAAGATAGAATGTTAAAAGATTCGAGAGGAGAAACTATAGGTTCTTTCAAAGTAGAGGATTTAGTAGCAATGTATCATCTACCAACCCCGCAGCATAAATACGACAATAAATGTGTGCAGAAATTCAAAGGAGAAAATCCAGATCTTATCAAAGTCATCCATGAATGGAAGGACAATGAAGGGAAATTGAAGCAAGATAAGTCTGGTACGTACCCAATTGCACAAACTCCTAACCCTTATTTTTATGCCTCTGTTATGTTATGTAGAATATTTTCGAAGCCTGATAGCACTAGATTTTCAAGAGATTGGGTTCCCCTAATTGACGCAATCGTCAATTCATCTATCTTAAATTGGGCAGACATTTTATCCAATTACCTAGCCAAGCATATAACTGAATATAGGAATAAAAGAAGCATTTCATTCATAGAAATACCTCCTTTTTATATGTATGCCTATGTCATGGATGCTATATGTTTTACTTCTAAATTTCCTACCATGGGTTGGAAATGGACTACCTAGGACCCTATCTCGATTCACATCCACCACAGAGAACTCTGGGATTCAGAGTTCCACTTAAATTTCTATAAAATATGTTATGGAGTCATATTGCCCATATATCAGATGATTTTCAACAAAAGAGCTCCTTGGGTTTCTGAAGAAGCCAATGTAGATATTCTTCCAATAGCTAGATGGTTTGCCGAAGAAAATTTTACATACATTAGAGTATTTGGGAGTTATTCTTCTCCCCATGTTTTACCTTACTATGTTCTCGATAAATTACTTGCAAAAGAAATAGCCTATCAGCTTGTCAATGGTGTCACGAAGCAGCTGAAGGATGGTAAAAAGGCTATTTGGCCTAATTTCCCTCTACAATGCGACACCTTTGCTCTGGCTAATATCGACCACACTTACAAAGAGGTTCCCAAGATTCAGTTATTGAAATTGGCATTTATGCCAGGAATATTATATGATCCCAATGATGTGATTAAAAATTACATCACAGAGCTTAAAATGAAGCCTTTTGTAAAGGAAGCAGATGGATTTGATGATCTCTTCTAGGGCATGGAAAATTTCTCTGATATTACCAAGTACGTTTCTAGTCAACTAAGTGAAGAGGATGCTGAAGCTTTTCAAGCATACAGAAACAAGAGACTAGAAAGCATTCCTTTAAATTTGTTAATTATTGAAGATGAACAACATACTCCAAGTGTTAGTCTAGATGATGAAATGAAATATATATTTGAAGATGAATTAGGTCAATCATAGCAACAGTCTGATAATTCAGATCACTCTGAAAATGAATTTGAATCTAAGAAAGCAAACTCAGAAAAGACAATTGACCAAGTTATTCAAGAGATAGAAACGTTGGAGGAAATAAGAAATAATAGGACAGAATCAAATTCCGAAACAATTCTATATAGTCATAGCATGCTAGATCAGTCCAAGTCATCACAAGCAAAAGATATTATTAATGAATGGGAAGAATTTTCCGAAGTAATAAAGACTCCTAAAGAAAATCCCAATACTGATCAAGCAACAAGTTTCCAAACACTAGAACGCTCGCAGAAAATGTTGAGACTGTCAATCCACTACAAAGAGATCCAACAATGAATGACAAAGAAATCATACCAGCCTACCCTACAGATCAGATAGTTCTACAGATTGAAAATATTCCTTCATTAGACATTTTCTATAGTCCTAGTTACAAGGTTGTAGTTAAAAGAAATAAAAGAAGAAGGGTTGATGAAACAACTCCAAAACCAACAAATGAATCAGTTGATGTACTATGGAAAGATTCCTCAGATGATCCCACTGAACATCTAACCAAATTATCACAATATGCAGGGGCATATGCTACCGCTATTGTTGATAAAGATACTGAGGTTAGAGTATTTTTGAAACAAAAGGAAGCCAAGTCCATTGAGAAAATCAAAATAAGCACAACCCAATTTCATGAAGATATTGAAAGCCTCAAATTGAAGTATCAGAAAGAGCCTAATGAAAAGCAAGCACATCTGGAAATAAAAATGGCCGAGTTACAAATTCAACCACAATTAGAACAATTTATCAAAGAAGCACTTGATGTAAACAACATGCTAAATAAAGAACTAGAAATGTTTTTTCAACAAGCTTCCATGATTGATTCTTATTGTGATTCCATTAAAATAATGATTCATCAAATAGCAATTCAGAAACTAGAATGTGAAAGACTTTAAAAGAAAATCGAAGAACACATTCAGTGCCAAATTTCAGATACACGAAGGCAAGATAATCTACCACAAATAGATAAGCTTCACAAAGAACTGTTATTCGCAGAATGGAGAGCACAAATTAATCAAGCAAAGAAAGCAGTGACCAAGACGTCCAAGAAATCAAATGAGATTATTCAGTTTATATGTGAGCAATTGTTTAAGACAGAACTTCTTGAGAAAACACGTCTGATGTGTTTTTGGGAACAAGAGAAGTAGAAATAAAGTGGAGACGGAGAGCAGATACATAAGAGGAAATGATCAAAAAAGTTAATAAGTTTGATCAGGAAAATTACTGGAATTTTCTGATCAAACCTTACCATCAACATCAAACTCTTCAGTCTCTTACAGATTCAACAAAAAGATCTCAGTTAGTAATCTCAAATGCTATTTTCAAGGGAGAAATTAGATCGCGGATATCACAGCCAGCTTAGCTCAAAGCAATGTTAGATATTTGTCAACTTCGTGATCACATTCAGAAAGAAGAGCAGGATTCGCAAAATCAGGATTGTTAGTTTAAATTCCTAGATTGTTGTTTAAGTTAAGCTTTTAGAGGAAGGTTGTTTGAAACCTCCTCTATATTTTTGTAATAATTTAATTTTAGTTTATAGTTAGTTTAGTATTTAAACTCTTCTCATGCATTTAGAGAAGGGTCCAGAAATTTGTCAAAAACATTTGCAAAGAATGCACTACTGTAAGTTTGTGAATGCTTTGATGAATTAATGGAACATATTCTGTTGTCTTTTAGCAATTAAAGTTGTTTAACTGATGTTGCACTACTGTACTCTTTAAATCGCTTGAAAGTGGGAAGGAATAGATTCATTGCTGTCAATTTACAGAGTAGAAATTCATGCATATGGTACTTCTATTCACTTGTGTTAAGTCTTATCTCTTAAATTGATCGTTATTTTTTTATTGCATTATATATTTGAAAGGTTATCATATATAAATATTGCATGCACTTCTGTTCTAATATTTAGCTATGGTTTCTTATTAAATATGTAATAACATTGGAAAATGTGATATGTTTTACACAATTCTTCTATGAAAACTATTTTGTTATAAGAATCATTTTACATAATTTTCATCTCTTTCGACTGTTAAATGATCTATATTAGTAATATTTGAAGGATATCATTTTAGATCGCATAAAGGAACAACACCCCGGGTATATATTAGATTAATTACTTAGATAGATGCATATAGATTAAAATCATTATCCATTTGCATGTTATATTCACAAACACCCTCATAAAACATCCTTATTGGGAAATTGGTCCCACTATCCCCAGTCGGAGCCACTATACCAAACGAAAAAGGAGCTGCTTTAAGGTCTGGACCGGGTGGTTTCCCCCCATGTTTTGGCCACAGAATTATGAGGCCTCAACATATTCCTAGTCATATTTAACCCAAAACACGAAAATTAATTAGATAAATCACTATTTATCTTATTATTTTCTAGGAATAATTATTTAATCATTATTTAAATAATATTCCTTGTTAAATTTGACTAAATCATTTATAAATGATTGAATAAACCACTATTTATTTAATTATTACTCAACCACACTCTTAAAATAATAAATAAATCATTTATTTATTTATTATTTATAAATAAAGGGATTTGACCAAATTCAAATTCTTTTTTCCCTCCAACAAATATAATAAAATATTCCATAAAAGTTGGATCTAGATTTGGTTAATAGTATTTTAATTATGCACCAATATCTAGACTAACTCAATATTTTGTTATAAATAGAAGGGTTTTTTCCATTCACTCACTACCTTTTGTTGCCTAAAGATCACTCTGGATCTATACTTTTGGTCTGACTTTGATCCTCTATCATTGTCATATTTTGCTACCATTTTGCTTGTGAGCTCCTTTGAGTTCCATTTTTTGTCTGGGTTTTCTACACCATAAAGAAAGAGAGAGATCTTAGATCTAAAGTGCTGAGGACATACAAGAACCCATCACATTGAGGGGGACTGGTAACATATTTCTATGTTCCCTTCCCAGAAGTCATAAATACAAAATTTCTTTAAAAATATTCTTGTCTTGTCTATTGGATGCATGGAGCAACTCTTTATTTTATTTATTGCTTAATGTCTTTTATTGCATAGATCTGGATTTTGTAGCATTTATCTTGGTCAACTAAATGCAGATCTAAAGAAATTGGCAGCCATCTTTGATGTTAAGGTTGTTTGTTATGCACAACCGAAGTGAGATTTTTTCGTGCGATGGCGATTAGAATTCACACTAACACTAATTATTATGGAATGATGTGGAAAATTCATTACGAAGTGATGTTTCTAATTACATAAAATATTTTTAATTTTTTGGCTAACACCTAAATGATAAATTAATTATGATGGAATTATGGTTGATGTCGTTTGGTCGTACGACACTTCCCCAACCATAATTGGTTGTGGTATGGTCCCCATGCTGCAACAAGGTAGTGGTGGAATATTCGTGACACATGCATTATTCAGTGGGTGACGTTTTAACAAATTTGCATAAATTGAATCATCTAGCCTATAGACATCTCTCAGTTGTGAGAGATTTATTGAATACCTAACCTACAAAGTTATCTCAGGTGTGAGAGTTTATTGTAAATAAAAATTGAAATTGATCATTCGTGGAAGGATTTCAGGTGTGCGCCATTCATCCAACCAGGCATTATTACTCCATCTAACTGTGTGAGCTTTATAGCTCCTGAATCTCGGATTTCTATGACATAAAACGACCCCATCCAGTGCATTTGGAGTTTCCATGGAAACTTTTGGAACTTGCTATCATAGAGTAGTACACAGCCACTAATGTTGAATGTATTTTTCTTAATATGTCGATCATGTCAAGCTTTCGGGCACTGCTTCTAGCTAATTGGTGGAAATTCGCAAGGAACCTTGATTCCTCCAACTCTTGAAGTTCTTAGAGACACCTTGTTATAGACTCTTCCTACATCTGAGTTGTTGTAGCAAAAAATAAATTGGGAACAACAAACTTTGCTGGTACGACCGCTTCTTTTCCATACACCAGCTCGAATGGTGTCTGATTATGTAATGTTTTCACCATTTTCCTGTACGCCCATAATGTAGCTGGAATTTTCTCGTCCCAGTCGTCTTGGTTGGCACTGCAAATTTTTGTTAGGCCCTTTTCAAAAAAATTGTTGAATTCTTCTATGGTTCCATTTTCCTGCTGGTGATACACATTGATTTTATGGTGTTGTATCATAAAGTTTTTCAACTGTAATTTGACTGTGGCATTGATGAAATGCGTGCCTTGATCGCTTGTCAGATTCCTTGGACAACCAAATCTTGTAATAATGTTCTAAAAAATGACCTATTTGTTGTATCTGATGTACAGTCCTTTACCGATGTTGCCTCAGCCTGTTAGGTCCCTATATTACTAGTTTAGTCCCTTATTGTTATTAGTGTAGCCCCCTTATTGTTATTGTTGTACCCCTGTAACCCCAATATTGTTATTATTGTGCCCTTAAATTATTCTTGTTAGGTCGGCTAGGATTATATTGTGGCCCCATGGACTCCTATATATAGAAGGAGGTTTTGGTCATTTGTATCATCCAATAATTGTTC
This sequence comes from Pinus albicaulis, assembly GCA_034641835.2. Classification (NCBI taxonomy): domain Eukaryota; kingdom Viridiplantae; phylum Streptophyta; class Pinopsida; order Pinales; family Pinaceae; genus Pinus; species Pinus albicaulis. The sequence continues at coordinate 445,279,852 of CM076583.1, forward strand.
ATTTATGTAATATATTGAAGGTTTCCTCCTCAAAGTGGCTGATTTATAAAGCATTGATCTCTCTTTTCTTCTATTTTTGGAGCTGGTTTCATAACATTTGGTATCAGAGGTTTGGATTCTAGGGTTTTGTTGCTCCAAACAGGTCATCGTGGAATTTTCTCTATAAAGTTTTTTATATGAAGGTTCAGAACCTGAAATTTTTATAGAGCGAAGCCGAAATCCATAGGAACGTTGTGGAAAACTTTCAGATCTTGGTTCACAATATTTTCGGAGATATGATATGTGCAAGTTAGGGATTTTTGCAGGGTCCTGAATTTAACCTAAACAGGTCATCGTGGAATTTTCGCTATAACTTTTTTCCTGCAAGGTTTCAGAAGCTGAAATTTTTACAAAGTGAAGCTGCAATCCTAAGGAATGTCTTGGAAAAATTTTAGAGCTTGATTCACAATATTTTCGGAGATAGGGTCTGTGGAAGTTATGGATTTTTCAGGATTTTGAATTTCAGCTCAAATAGGTGACCATGGGAAAATCGTCATAACTCTCTCTCTGAGAATTGGATTGGAATTCTTTAAAAAGTGGCCACAAGTACATGGACTATAGTTTCCTCTATATCAATTTCAAATCCGAAGGAGGAAACAATGACACGTGGCACGCCCTACAAGGTATCTCTACTGAACTAGTCAATAATTAGGTCATTGTGGGAGATTGGGCATAACTTTGCCTTGAAGAATCCAAATCAGGTGAGACCTGTGGAAATTTATAGAAGCTTCATAGGGCTACTACAAGGCCAAATTTCAGATATTGAAGATCTGAAATAACAGAGATAATTTAGTTTCAATATCGAGATTCTAAAAATAAAAATAAAAGTGTGTATTTTTTTCGAATTGCATAAGTCTTGTGTGAAAATCAGTTTGAATTGATTCCAGGGGCATATTGTAGAATAGATATTAGTATTCGGTTATAAAATGCCCCCCAAAAAGAATTTAATACCCATTAAGCTTTTAGAAGGCTCTACTATGACTCATGAAGACAAAGAATTGCAACATGACATATCAAAATTACAAGAGCAAGTGCACCAAATTTCGCTCTCGCAAAGAGAAAAAAAAAATGAAATGGAAGTTTTGAAGAAACGTGTGGAAGCTAAGATGGATGGTTTGAAGAAAGGCGTGGAAGCTAAGATATATGGCATGGAAGCTAACATGGAAACTAAGATGGATGACATGAAAGACAACATGGAAAACATGAAAGACAATATGGAAAACATGAATAATGATCTAAATGCACACATGGAAGGTTTGACAAATTTGATACAAGAAATGTTTCCTAATGCCAAAAAGATAGTAGAGGAAGCTAATGATGAGAAAAAAATAAATGTTAATCATGATTTCATAAACTCTAATGTTGGATGGAAGAACCACCATATTCCAAAGATGGATATGAGGAAGTTTGATGGCAAGGATTCCGTAACATGGATACTACATATGGAGCAATGTTTTGATCTCAATAATGTGCAAAACACACAAAAGGTATGCATTGCAACTTTACATTTAGAACAAAATATATTTGTATAGTATCGATGGATTTTCTCTCATTAAAAATTGTCACTTGGTCAATTTTTATGGAGGAAATGATAGAACATTATGAGGATACAAAAAGAAACACCTTCTTTGTCCAATCGATAAATCTCAAACAAAAGGGTTCAGTGGTGGAGCACATTGAGGACTTACAAAAATTGAATAGAAGGGTAACTGATATTCCAGAGGAACAAAGGATTTATGTCTTCATAGGGACTTTAAAGGATAACATCCAACATGAAGCTTGCGTTTGGGAACCTGATTCACTGGAAAAGGCATTCAGGTTGGCAAGAAAAATTGAATGTAAAATTATGGCGACAAGGAAGCCTACCACTCACATATATAAAGATGGAAGTGTTTCTACTCCTAGACTTCCACAACCTACAAGGTTGACACCACAACAATTGGAAGAAAAAAGAGAAAAAGGGCTTTGCTATAGTTGTGATATCGAATACACTAAAGGTCATAAGTGTGTCGAGAAGAAATTATTTTACATAAATTGTGAAGAGGAGGAATAAAATGAACAAGAAACTTCAAAATAAGAGGATATACACCAAGAACCAACACTAAAGAAAGAAGAAACGAGTCTGACCATTTCCTGTAATGCATTGGCAGGAATTACCACTCCTCAAAATCTCAAGATATAAGAACATATCAAGAAGAAAAATTTAATAGTGTTGATTGATTCAGGTAGTACCCATAATTTTATTCATTGTAAGGTAGCCAAGGAATTGAATTGCTTCCTATACCCAGCACCACAGTGTCAAGTGATGGCTGCAAATGGAGGAAATATAAATTTCTCTAGAAAATGCCATAATATCAAGCTAACCATGGGAGAATATGTATTGAATAGCCCAATGCTTTCCATTCCAATGGGAGGTTCTAATGTTGTACTAGGAGTATAATGGCTACTATCTTTGGGGACGGTAGCTTTTAATTTTCAAGATTTTGAATTTTTTTTTTCTTTATTTTTTATTATTTATTTATTTATTTTATTATTTATTTTATTATTTTTTTTAAAGGAAAGGAAGTCGAATTATGGGGTGCCTCAGGAAATGGAATTGGTGTTGTTTTAATGCAAGAAGAAAGACCCATTGCTTTTGAAAGTCGTCCAATCAATGGAAAGTATTTACAGAAAGCTGTTTATGAGAAGGAAATGTTAGCAATACTACATGCACTAAAGAAATGGCGAACTTACCTAATGGGAAGACACTTCAAGGTAAAAACTGATCATGATAGTCTTAAACACTTTTTGGAACAAAGACTAGCTTCAGAAGAGCAGCAAAAATGGGTCACAAAGATGTTGGGTTATGACTTTGAAATAATCTACAAAAAAGGAAAGCTTAATGTTGTTGCAGATGCACTCTCAAGAAAGAATGAAGAGGTGGAAGCATTGCTTTGTGCCATTTCTATTATCCAACCGTATTGGATAACCGAAGCAAGAGATGAATGGAAGAAGGACAAAGATGTATGGACACTCATTCAGAAGTTGCAGCAAGATCCTAGTACATCTGATACATTTAGTTGGAAAAATGATTCCTTATGGTACAAAGATCGCTTATATCTTTGTAAGAATTCCCAACTAAACAAAAGATTCTTCTGGAATTGCACACTTCTCCTTTAGGAGGACACTCAGGATTTTTAAAAACTTACCACAGGGTGAAGAAAGATTTTTTTTGGGATGGCCTTAAATCTGATATTCAAAAGTTTATGGCGGAATGTTTGGTTTGCCAGCAGAATAAAGTGGAAACAATTAAGACCCCGGGACTTCTACAACCTTTATCCATTCCAAGTCAACGTTGGGAGGAGATTTCAATGGATTTTATCACAGGTTTACCTAAGTCTGAAGGAAAGAGTGTCATCATGGTGGTAGTTAATAGACTTACCAAGTATGCACACTTTTGTGCATTATCTCATCCATTTAAAGAAAGTACAGTTGCTACTACATTTATGGACACAATTCAAAAGCTACATGGAAACCCAAAGATTATTGTGAGTGACAGAGATCCCATTTTTACTGGAAATTTTTGGACGAAGTTATTTTCTTGTTTGGGTACTCAATTATCTCATAGCTCATCTTATCATCCTCAATCCGATGGTCAAACTGATATAGTGAATAAATGTTTGGAAGGATATATTTTTTGTTTTATATCTGATAAACAAACACAATGGGTCAAGTGGTTACCTCTCGCTGAATGGTGGTATAACACTCCATTCCATACTGCAGCAAAAATGACCCCATTTATGGCACTTTATGGATATCATCCACCGTCCATCACATCATATTTAAGAGAGACTTATAAGGTTCAAGCAATGGAAGATCACATCGAGCATCAACAAGAAGTTCTCCAACTCTTAAAGGATAACCTAAATTTGGCACAAAATCGAATGAAACAACAGGCAGATCAACATTGCAGCAAGAGAATTTTTGATGTAGGATACTGGATATTTTTATGGCTACAACCATACAAACAAATGTCCCTCACGCAAGCTAAGAAGGATAATAAATTATCGCCAAAGTATTATGGTCCTTACAAGGTGTTGCAAAAGATTGGTACTCTGGAATACAAATTGGAGCTTCCTACTTCTTCGCGAGTGCATCGAGTTTTCCATGTTTCATGCTTAAAGAAGGTTATAGGTGAAAATCTTCTAGTTCAAACAATATTGACAGAACTTGATGAGGAAGGAAAAATCATATTGGAACCTGAAGCGATGACAGAAACAAGAACTCGACAGCTATGAAATCGATCAATTTCAGAGTATCTCATCAAGTGGAAGAACTTACCCACTGAAGATTCTACATGGGAAGCACCCAGAGCTACTCAGGCATTGAGGAAAACATTTTTTTGAAGGAGAGGGGCATGTTAGGTCCCTATATTACTAGTTTAGTCCCTTATTATTATTAGTTTAGCCCCCTTATTGTTATTTTTGTACCCCTGTAACCCCAATATTGTTATTATTGTGCCCTTACATTATTATTGTTAGGTCGGCTAGGATTATATTGTGGCCCCATGGACTCCTATATATAGAAGGAGGTTTTGGTCATTTGTATTATCCAATAATTTTTCATTTATGTAATTTATTGGAGGTTTCCCCCTCGAAGTGGCTGATTTATAAGGCGTTGATCTCTCTTTTCTTCTATTTTTGGAGTTGGTTTCATAACACATCCCACCTGGTCAGATATTCAGTTGCGGTTATGCTATACCTTGCTTGTGAATGGCATGAAACTGGGGCTATAGGTCCTATAAAGTCAACTGCCCATTTTTTAAATGCATGTACTGCTCTAACGGGTTGTAATGGTAGTTTATCCATGTGTGAAGGTTTTCCAATTCTATGACATACATCGCACTTCTTTACGTACTCCTTAGCATCCTTGTGCATTGTAGGCTACTATAACCCTGCTTGTAATATTTTTCTTGCGGTACATTTTCCTCCAACATGTCCTCCCACAACTCCATTGTGGCATTCCCACAAATTTCCAGTCTTTCATGGTCTAATACACACCTTCTTAGTACCTAGTCTAGTCCCATCGTGTATAAATGGCCTGCAATGAGCTGGTAGTTGGCTGCCCTAATGCCTAAGTGTTTCCTTTGCATTGTTGTGTATTCTTCCAGGCACTTTCCCGAAGCCAAAAATGTTGCTATTTGCTCCAAGTAATCTGGGATAGCCTCCACGCCAAACAAATCTGCATACGGTAGTTGATCGTCGACTAGTCCACTATTCTCTCGTGATTCCAGTCTTTATAGATGGTTGGGCCCCACATTTAATTTCCCCGGCTTCACTATAACCTCAAATGTGAAATCTTGGAACAGTAATAGCCATCTACATATTTTTCCTTCCAACAGTGGTTTGTTTACCAGATACTTTAATGTTGAGAGATCTGTAAAGAATTTGAAGGAACCCTCGAGCAAGTAGTGGTGAAACTTCTGGAGGGAGTAAACCATCACAAGACCTTCCCTTTTTTTGGTTCTGTAGTTCTTCTTTGCGGTTGATAGTCTATGGCTTGCAAAATATACTGGATGGTCTACAGTTGTTTCCCCTAGTTGTGCTAGCACTGCCCCCAACACAATGCCTGAAGTGTCAAGGTGCACACGGAATTGATTATCCCTATTCGGGTATGTCAGGATAGGTGCACTGACTAGTTTTTCTTTTAGTGCATCCAATGCTTTATTACAATCCTCAGCCCACGTGAACTATTATGTTTTCCTTAGCAACTTTTCCAATGGGGTAGTGATGCAAGAATAGTTGTGAATAAATCTTTTGTAGTAGCCTATATGCCCTAGCAAAGACTTTAGTTGCTTAACATTCTCCGGAGGGTACATATTAAAAATTACCGCAACCTTGGCGGGGTCCACACACGCTCCCTCCTTATGCACCACATGACCCAACAATGTTCCAAAGGGGACTGCGAAAATGAATTTATTTATGGTTAGAGAGATCTACAGCTACCTGCATTGATCAAGCATTATACAGAGTATACTTTCATGTTTCTTCAATAGACTATATATGGTCCAGTCATCCATGTAAACCTCTAGTAAACTGTGTATGTATTCTCTGAATGTTGCTACGATTATCCTTGAGAACACTGCCAGTGCATTCTTTAGTCCAAAAGGCATCACATGATAGGCATACGAGCCCCATTCAGTGGTAAAAGTGGTTTTCCTTTTGTCCTCCTCATATATCCTTCCCTGGTGATACCCCGAGAACCCATCTATGAAGGAATAGGCCTCATTCCATGCTACATTATCCAGAACTTCATCACTAAATGGTGTAGGAAAAGAATCATGCACACATGCATTATTCAGACTCCGGTATTCTACACATACTCTTATCTCTGATTTTTCTTTTTTTTTCTATATGACTATGGGACTGACTCATTCTGCTTCCTCAACCGGGAATATCAACCCCACATCTAGCATTTTGTCTATCTCATTCTTCATTTTTTATTTTACTCTTGGGTTCAACTAATATGGCCTATGTTTCACAGGTCTTGCTTCTAGTTTCAACATTATGCACATCTCCCCTAAGTCTCCTTTGATGCCTTTTATTTATGCTACAGACGAGGGGAATAAGTCTTCATATTTCTTCAGTAGATCAAAAATCTCTTTTTGTTGTTTCTTCATCCTAATATTCAAAGAAGGAAGCTAACTTGGGCTTCTTAGCATTCCCGACATTATGATTTTTGATCTTGAGAGGCAACAAGTATAGTCCCTCTGTATTGGGCTCATCTTGAATTCCTCGCTCCCCTTCCTTTTCTTCAATGACATAACTCTCACATTTTTCAAATCATCATCATCCATTTTCTGATCTACCTTACCACAAGCCACTACCTCTTAGTAGCTTGATTCAGGTATCTGACTTAAGGAATGTTGTTCTGCAGTCTCCACGGGCCCTAGCGAGAACATAATCCTTCTCATGGCCTAGAAGGCATCTGTTAACTGTTGAGTGTCTTCCTCAAAGGAAAATCTCTTTAAAAACCTATCTGTCAATAATTCCCAATTACTGGTTTATCTCTTTTTATCTTGCATAAGATACCACGCTTGGGGGATTGTGTCCAACGAGTGCACAAAGTTATGTACCCACAAGGATTTGGGGTAGTCCTCGAGTTCCCATTGGTCTTCACAGTCTTTTATATGGGCATGAGGGTATGAATTTCTCCCAGAATTTTTATCTGGTTACGGTCCCGCTGATGCTTGGAATCTCGTTCTCAAGGCTTTCGCCACAAGTTCCCAACTGTGAAGGTAGTTGTGGTAGTTTCCCCACCACCTCTCCGAAGTTGATTGCAACGCCACATGATTTGGCTATTTTTGAGTTGATATGAAGCCGGGAGGTCTATTTAACATATCAAAAGGGATTTCTTTCTGATACCCTTTTGTATGTGAAGGCATAATATCATATGCTAAGGGAGCCAAGCGTTATTTCACCCAGTAAAAATGTAGATCTTCAGAAATAATGTTTTCAGGGTCTATCTGCTGCATTTTCCCCACTTGGGAATATGTAGAAGTTCTTATTTTGTTGTTGTTCAACTCATTTGATGACTATGTGTTTTTGACACATCATATGAGTCTATTTATCATTGAACATCCATTATTATTTTCATGTGTTGCTGTAGCTCCAACTTTAGAATATATTAAGATATTATATTTGTTGTATATTTTCCCTATTTTGGGATATTACAGTGGTATCAGAGCAAAGTCTTGGCTCAGCCTGTGGAACTCAGCCATGCAGCTATCAAGAGAAGGAGAGATGAATAGAAAGAAGACTTCATTGTGTGAAGAAAGAAAGGAATATAAGCTTACAAAGCTTCTTCCAAAATCTATTCAGTGCATTAATGAAGATCTTAAGAAGATGAGAGGAGAAATAGAATCTCCAGAGGAGTTTGGATCTAGAACCAAATCTAGATTGGCACATGATAGGTGTGAGCCTGTAGCTGCACCTTATTATGCACAGCACAGTCAAATGCCCAGATCTACGATGAAAGAGATGAAAGAAGAGAAAATTCCAAAGAGGGGAACTCTTAGTAATTTTCTGTAAGAGTATGAATCTCAAACTGAAAAGTTCAAAGATCATATCCCTTTCAAAAAGTTTTGCAAGATCAAGGTGGAGAGGAGCAAGCTGCATGACATGGATATATTTTCTCTATCTACCTTTGATGGATCCCCAACTTGTTCAGCCAAAGCTTGGGTGGAGGAGTTGTATACTTATTTGCAACAGCACCAAGTTTCTGAAGATGAAGCCTTCAGAGTTGCAGCGCTACACTTTGAAGGTAAGGCCTATGCTTGGTGGATGTTTGAGTCATTTTCATTGAAAAATGTTAATACTTCTTCTTTTTCAAAGTTCACTAAGAGATTGGTAGAAAGGTTTGATAAAAAATATGAGACAATCAAACCAATGAAACTTTTGCATAAGTTGGGAGGACCTACAAACTCAAAACCACTTCAGAAACCTATTGGAGGAACTCACATATTGCATGATACCTTGCTAGAGGCAAGATACTTGTTTCATAAGCTTGGACAAGAGGGCCTAAAGGTTCCTTTTTCAAAGAAGGATCCTCTTATTGAGCAGTTACCTCCTATTCATATTGAAGATGAAGAGAAGGATGGGGGTTACAACGTTGTCACATCTAGAGCATATCTAGTGCCTCATGCAGAGGAAGGAGGAGCACATGCTCCAACCGGAGGATTTATTGTGTCATTACAAGAAGCTCCCCATGATCTCACATATGGAAGGAAAAGTAAAATCAATAAGCACCATGATTATGAGATGATATTGATGGAAGGAGGAGGTAGGGAGGAAGAAAATCATCATTTGATGAGGAGCACACACCCCTATCTATTTCAGAGAGTTGGTGCAAGGAGGAGGAAGAATGGTTTGCACTATGAGGGCAAGGGAAAGGGTGCCCAACCATATGAAGAGTATTCTCTTGCCATTGATGTCTCACTATATGGAGGCATTCCACCGAGGAGGCCACCAGATCTGAAGTTGGTAAGAGAAACCTTGCCATTTGATTCACCACTCTTGGATTTTGGAGAGGTGAAGAGTTTGGAGAGAGACTTTGGCATGGGGGATGTCAAAGTAGCAGGCAGCAGCATGAGGAGAGCTTCACATGCCAGATCACCAGCGTTGTCTCTTGGGAGGATTGATCCATATTGGAGGTGTCAAATCTTGGTAGATACTCCAAGGATCTTGGTGCTTGCATGATTATTGATGGCCCTGATGGAGATGACAGATATATGGTGGATGATATGGTCATCTATTCTTATGGCAGATTCTTCTTGACTAGAGCTTCTAATCTCAAGGAGAAGCTGCTACATGCAGCACATGAGGACTTCTTTTCCATGCATTATGATGCATATCTTTCCTTGGCAGAGGAGTTCATTTGGGAGGGCATCCAGCGTGACATATTTTAGCATATGGAGAGATGCATAGCCCAGATGATGATAGAGAGGAGTTCACAGCCACTTCCCTACTCTTTGGAGGTGAGGGAGAATTTCCAGTTGAGCCATTTCAGCTCAAGACCTCAAGTACATGATGGAGAATGTACAATTTCACTTTATGTTTTGTACTTCTTTTCTTTATATGAGCAGCATATTGTACCAAGGAGGATTATTCCTTCTTGCATATTGTATAATGATGTACTTGAAGCCATTTGTAGCATTGAGATTGGCTATCTCATTGGTGGTATGTGGGTTAAGCCACATGATTTTTGGTGTGCACCATTGTCACCACTTTGTACTTTCATGTTTATATCTTGTAAGATGATTGTGGCAGCAAACAAGTGGCTGTAAGAGCACTTGTTTTTGTTTGATTTGATGCAGGCAAAGGATGCACTTCACTGGTTCCTTGTGTGGGACCTTGATCCACTTTCCAGTTGTCATATGACAACTTGTTTCTATTGGTTTTTTCTTCCATGTATTGTTGATATTTCTATGTTCATAGGAAGCTTTGTTTGGAGAGTGGGATATGAGTTTAAGATGCCCATTGGGAGTATGATTCTCCCTATTTTTCATGATGTGTGTTTTAGGAGAAGCAATGGGCAGCCCATGATGGCCAAACTACATCTCTTTTCTTCATGTGGGAAGAGCCATTTGGGTAACTTGAGTTTTTGGAGGAGGCAATTCATGGTTTATTTGTTTGGTGGGGTAGCTTGGGCCACTCTTGGAGGTCATAATATTTCAGACCAAGAGTAGAAACAGCCCCATACTTATCATAAATGGAGAGAGAAACCACTTGGGTGGGAGGATCCAATCTCTCCATGCAGCCCCAACACATTGTATGAACCAAGGGTTGAGGATCTTTTTGAGATAACTAGATTGGATCATTTCATTTGGATGATAGAATGGGTGTGGAAGTCACTCATTGTGAATAATATTCCCCATGTTCATCATCACTCCTACATTGAGGAGGCCATGGGACAGCAAGGAGGTTTCCACTTACATCTTCCACCTTTCTATGATGTAAGCCATATGGTTTTGCATGCTTGGGAGGAAACATTGGAGGACAGATTTGTAGCAGATCATTTTGAGAAGTGGTGGGGACTTTTTAATGAGGAGGAAACAAGGAGAGGAGAGGAGGACTTTGCACTCCTTATACAGTTGCTTGAGGACAAGCAACATTTTGGAGGGGAGGATTGTAATATTCCAAATTTTTAGCCTTCAAGCTAAATGGAATATTAGAGTTGTTTTATCACTAGGTAGGTGAATAAATGGGTAGGGAGGCCCATTAACCTCTTTGGAAGGATCAATAACACTCCTAATGTGAAAGGAGTAATAATAAGCAGCTAATTTGAGCATCCTTGGGTGGGAATAGAGATGGGATCATGTTTATTCAGTCAACTTTGACCAAGTCAACAAATTTGTCTAGATACATTGAACTTCCTTGATTGAAAACACAGTTTTGGTGGAGGACAACTTGCATGAGCTTAATGGCACATGTGGATGGGACCCAATGTGGAGAGGTTCACTTGCTATATATGGAGAGGATGGGAGCCTTTGTTATACATGCTTTTGATTTGATCTTTTGATCTTGTCTATTTATACTTGGCTTCCTCTTGCTGTTTAGCAAGGTTACAGTGCTGTTGAGCACAGGGTGTTCCCGAGAAGGAATCCCACCTCTTCCCTTGAGAGGCCTCTTGGGAGAGCTTGTCCTGTATTTCTCCACATCCAAGCTTGAGGCCAAGCACCATTCTTCAGTCCCAGCATTATTTCTGTAGCAAAATATTGTTGAGTTGCAGGGTGTTGCAGTGTAGGTTTGTTAACACTACTTTCGAGTTTGTTTCTCAGTAGAAGGTGACTTCCTTCTCTTGAGAGATCAACTAGGAAAATTTTTGAGCATATTTCATATCTTTGCAGTAGGCCAAAGTATTTCTCATCTCCTACAGCGCAATCCCTTGTAGGAATTGTGTCATTTTGCATAGATTTGTTGCAGCAGGGTTAAGACCCTTGTTTATGAGCTAGTTTCCTAGGGAAAGGGCCAACCCTTCTCTCGGAAAGCTAGAGGAAGGGATTCTCATCCCTCTTTTGTATTATTCAGCTACATTTCTATAATTTTGTAGTAAGACTGCATTTTCTAAGCTGAATATCCATATCTTCTCTTTTTGTACTTGTACTTTCATGAAACCCTTGCCGAGTTGGCTTTATAATGCAATAAGGAGGTCAGATCTTCATTTTCTTGGCATATTGTTCCATTGAGTTCCAGATCCATGTTTTTCTATCATTATACTACAGAAACCCTCAAAAAATAATGCTGTTATTTGCTTCAGTATTTTATGCATCACTGAAGTCATGGGATTTGGCTATTTTTGAGTTGATATGAAGTCGAGAGGTCTGTTTAACATATCAAAAGGGATTTATTTCTGATCCCCTTTTGTATGTGAGGGCCTAATATCATATGCTAAGGGAACCAAGCGTTATTTCACCCAGTAAAAATGCAGATCTTTAGAAATAACGTTTTCAGGGTCTATCTGCTGCATTTTCCCCACTTGGGAATGTGTAGAAGTTCTTCTTTTGTTGTTGTTTCACTCATTTGATGGCTATGTGTTTTTGACACATCATATGAGTCTATTTATCATTTAACATCCATTATTATGTTCATGTGTTGTTGTAGCTCCAACTTTAGAATATCTTAAGATATTATATTTGTTGTAGATTTTCCCTATTTTGGGATATTACACATGCTTATGCCTTGAAATACTAAAATTACTTCCACCTTACTATTATTAGTGATTCCTTGTCCCAAAACGAATATTGTCTCTGTTTTTTCGTCAAAATTGAAAATGGCCCTCATTTCTCTTGTTTATCCTTGGCACATATCAAATATTAGAACATTGGGGCATATATATATATATATTCAATTGTGGTTCATAGTCACTGAGTGATTGCAACATCCACGAGTAATAATCTAGGCAAATCCAATTGCTGACTCAACGCCACTTATTCTAGTCAAAGCCTAACCCTGTGGTGTTGAGGAGATTTGACCTTGTGACCTCCCAATTATAAGGCATTATAATGAGACCAATTTGTTTGTTGTCTCTCAGGCTATATATATATATATATATATATATATATATATATATATATATATATATATATATATATATAGCCCCGAGGGATAGCTCAATCGGTCGATTTTGGAGCACCGATGCACATATCAATACAAGGGAACCATTGAAAAACCATTTGCTAGAACCTCTAATTACCCATAATTTTTAGTTATAATGAAAATCCTCTATCTTTTTTGCCCAATGTTATAACCCTAAAAACCTCGAATACAAGATGTTTAAGATATATTGGGTTAAATGTATAAGGTATGATCCTAAGGAGGGGGCATATATGGGGTTAAATGTGCATGTAATATGTAAATGTATATGTAATAGGGTCAACCTAATAATGAAGGGACCACATTGTAATGTGTGAATAGGTATATATAGAGATCATGTAGTCATTATTGAGGACATGGATATGGATGTATGAATGTATTGGGAATTTGGAGAATTTTCTCCTTTATTTTAGGAGTGAATTATTTGTCTTATCTATATTGAAGTTGTGTTCCATGCTCACATTGCTACGCATGGTGTGCATTGCTAGTTTTTATGTATTTGGATCATAAATTTTGATATCAAAGCATACAAACCTAGAGTATCACTGCTTCAAATAGGTATCGAGGCATTTTCTCTATAACTTTTTTGGGACATTTTATATGGTGAAATTGTTAACATATTGAGATGAGATATCCAAGAAAATTTGATGAAAATTTCAGATTTTTCATTTGCTATACTTTGGGTGATATATGTTTTCGAAGTTAGAGTTTGTGATAGAACCTAAAATCTATTTCAAACAAGTCATCTCAACATTTTCGCTATGATTTTATTTCCAAGATGTTTTAGTCCATGAAATATCAAGGTACTATTAGGAATTTTTTTAGATCTATCTCGATATACATTTGGAGATATACCCTCATGGAAGTTAGGGTTGGTGAATGCTCATAAAATTAGTTTTAAATGAGTGAACTTGAAAATATTTCTATAATTCATTTTTTGTGAAGAAACATAGTTATCGATCAAACGAGAAAATTACTGATTGCCCGTTTTTTTGAGGTCGCAAAAAAAACACTTGATTTTGAAAAGTGGTTTCACCTTTTTTCTGGAGCATATTTTTGGCACTTTAAATTTTTTTGTGTATCAAGTTTTTTTAATTGTTAGTGATTTTCATGTTGATTTTGAAAAGTGGTTATTGAGAATATATATATGTTTTTTTGGAGTATATTTTTGGCACTTAAAATTATTTTATGTATCAAGTTTTTTGGAGCTTATTTTCATGCCGATTTTGAAAAGTGCTTATGCAATATCAACCCCCTTTTTTTAGATGGTTCATTTTTTACTCTTTAGATATTCAAATGTATTAAGTGTGAATAAATTTTTTTATAATGTTGATTATTTTACCATTTTTTTCCTCTTCATCTTCTTATTTTTCTTCTTAAGATTATTTTTTAAGGGTTTTCCAAACATGTGCTTTTTTTTCTTTGCAATGTTTTTTTTTTTATAATGAAATTTTTAATTTTTTTTGAAAATTTTGAAAAACATAGTAACATTAAGATTTCAAAGGTTATGATTATATATATATATATATATATATCATTAATTAACACTTCAATACACATAAAACAATTGTCACTAAAAGGTAGTCCCCGATGGGGGTTGGCATTTAAGAGACCAGATGGCGGTGGAGTGGCATGTGCAACGAGTCGAGCCTCCACACGCTGCACGAACTTAATAAAGGTTTTGGGGAACTCTGCCCAAGCTCCAAGTGAGTGTGATTTAATTCATATGGTAGGCATTTGGAGAAGCATTTTCTACATACAATCTACTACACACTTCTTACCGGTACAATCTAATTTTTGTATAGCTCAAGTAGCTAATGTATTTATGAAAGAGATTGTAAAATTGCATGGTATTCCTAAAATTATCATATCAGACAGATATGAAAAGTTTATTGTAGCTTTTTGGGGGAGTCTATTTGGGGGAAAGGGTACCAAATTAAAATTTAGTACTGCCTACCATCCCCAAACTGATGGGAAAAATGAAAGAACAAACCAGATTTTAGAAGACATGTTGAGAATGTATATGATGGACAGACTAGCAAAGTGGGAGGAATTCCTACATTTAGCAGAGTTTGCCTACAACAATAGTTACCAAGCCTCAATCAAGATGAGTCCTTTCGAAGAATTATATGGCAGAAAGTGCCATACACCTCTAAGTTGGATTCAACCAAAGGATAAGTTAATACTTGGACTTGATGCATTGCAAGAAATGGAAAGGATTGTAAAGAAAATTCAACAAAATATTAAGACAACACAATACAGGAAGAAAATCTATGCAGATAAAAAGAGAATTCATAGTGAATTCAATGTGGGTTATCATGTCTACCTGAGGATTAAACCCAAAAAGAGTACTTTGTACACTGGTAGCTGTGAAAAATTAGCACCACGCTACTCTAGACCTTTTGAAGTACTGGAAAGAGTGGCACCAGTAGCATACAAGTTGACTTTACCTAATCACATTAAGGTTCACAATGTTTTTCATGTTTCCTTATTAAAAAAATATGTGCATGATCCTACTCATGTTATTGATTGGAATGTGATACAGGTGGAACCAGAATGGGAATTCCTTCCAGAGCCACTTCGCATCTTGGCACGGGAAGAAATTGAGCTCCGAAATAGAACAATGGCCAGGGTGAAAGTGCAGTGGAGGCACTTTGCACTCGAAGAGGTGAATTGTGAGAGAGAGGAAGATATACCATTATAGATTGGAAATAAATATGCATGCACTTAATGTGAAATTAGTACAGTCAAGCAAATCTTATGTTGTAGTATAAATGAACAATGTAATACTTGAACTGAGACATAATAAATAGTGATAGTAATATCTTTCAAGGAGGAATTCCTAAATTATTACTATAACTGAAATAACAACTTTAAGAGAAGTATTACACAAGAGTTACAAACATAACTTCATTAAAAGAGGAAATATTATGTTCAAAATATTACAGAGTCATGTCAAGAGAATAAGGATATAAGTCCATTTAGTTACACAGTTCAGTTAAATCCGAATACAACTAAATTATAAAAGTGGGGAAACTATGTCCCATATAAAATAAACCGTTTAATATCTATGGAACCTATGCAGAGATGGCATATCAGAAATCCCCAAGAGGGTTACTGAACCAACCTAAAGAGGAAAAGCCACAGTTAGGCTACGAATGTTATTATAGGATAGACGCTCAGGGAGCACAGCTATTGGAAACGGCGATGCAGCTATGGACCAAGGTGCAACGTGATCCTTTCCTGCGTGATTATTAATTTTTTGGCTTGAGGGGTCCTAACAGCATGTAACTTTTATTTTCTTTAATAAAAGCTACGATTTTTCCTATGGAAAAAAGAGATAGTCCGTAACTTTTAACTAAAGTTAATTCAATGGATATATGACTATAGAGGAACAGATTTAGAAGGTGTATCAAGTAATTAATGTGGAAAAGAGTGGATTAATAATAATTAAAGTGGGACTTAATTATTATTCTATTAACTTCCATGTAAAATAAAATAGAATTACTCCTAGACATCGAGTCTCATTGAAATTGTAGAAGTGCAATTTTAGTTCCAACGAGTATATGTATAAGTTATGAAAGATTTAAAAGTACAGCAAGCTAAAATATTAGTGGATGATATGCGTCGGAAAGTGACGAACAATAGTCAATACATTGTGTGTGATTAGTCTGAGTACTATATATAGAAAGAAAAAACAAATGTTGAAAACATAGATGTTACACATGGTATCAGAGCCCATGTTAAAACACTGGGCTTGAATGTGTGCTCACACTAGAAAATAAAAAGCCAAAAATTCTGTTGATGTAAATTGTTTTGTTAACATAATTTTTCACTAATGTTTACTTTTTTGTACAATGACTTAGTGCAGAACCATACGGTTGCAAACCATGAGTGAAGGGGATGAGCTGTATGTGGATCTGGGTGGTGCAGAAAATCCATCAGATCCTAATGCTCCATTGATGGCTATGATGCATCAGATGCAAAGATAAATGATGCAACTGAAAAACCACAATGAAAGGCTATCGTTAGCCAGTGAAGAGCAAGAAAGGATAATCAGATAATTGACCTCCCGTAACAGTCACGAAGGTGAAGGTTCTTGGAAAAAGAGAAAGGGAACTAAAAACCACTCAGAAGAGTCTGAGGAGGATGAAGCCTTTAAACAACAGTCTAGAAGGAATAAGGAATTACAGGGTGAATTCTGAAAAATCAAGCCTCCCTCCTATGATGGAGAGGAGGAAGATGCAAAAGCTTGGCTTCTAAACATGTTAAAGTAATTTCAAGTTTATGAGTATGAAAGTAACTTGAAAGCCAGGTTGGCTATCTACCAATTACAAAGAAAGGCTACCTTGTGGTGGGAGGAAACCAAAATGGTGCATGTGATAGATGAGAAAACTACCACTTGGGAATATTTCCAAATAAAATTTAAACATAGATATCTGAATGAATGATACTATGTTGATAAAGCTAAAGAGTTTCATGAGCTTAGGTTGGGACAGCGTACCATTGATGAGTTTGTTACCAAATTTACCAACCTGCTTCGTTATGTACCTTATATAAGAGAAGAGAAGGCAAAGGTATAGCGCTTTTTAAACTACCTACCTAATATATACAAGGACAGGATAGAATTTGATAATCCCAAGATAATGGATGAAGTGGTGTGCAAGGCAAGACTGTGTTATCAGCAATTCAAAGGCAGAAATGAACAAGCGAAAAATTGGCAAAACAAAGAAAAGGGTGACTCTAGTGGAAAAATAACAAAACCAGCATACTTAAATAACTTTGGGAGAAATCACCAAAGAAAGAAGTTTAAAAAACTGGAGAAAATCACCCAGCCCAATCACAAACAGGATCTAAACAGATAGATGGAAACAGTAAGAGAGAAGGAACTGTTAAAATGAGGGAACCTCTAAAGTGTTGGAGTTGTGGAGGACCTCATCTGCTGAGATATTGTCCACACAGAACCATTTAGAACATACAAGTGTTGAGAGAGGCAACTATTGTAAATGATGTGGCAAGAAACATCCCCAAAATCAGTGCTGCCTTGGAAGATCTTCAAGTTGAACACCAATCCACTATGGTCGAAATAGAAGGTATGATTGTTGAACAACTTGTTTCTGTTTTGATAGATCCATGTGCAACATTAAGTTATGTAAGTCCTCAAATTGTGGAAAAATGCAATCTGAAGTTAGAAAAATTTCAGCAAGCATGGTTAGTTTAGTTAGCTATAGGAGCAAAAAGAAAAGTGACCCATAAATTACCAAAGACAACTATAAATTTAAATGGGTATGAAACTGAACTGAATTTGAATACTTTACCTCTAGGTTCCTATGATGTGTTGGTAGGAATGGACTGATTAGAAAAACAGAAAGCTATGTTAAATTGTTTAGACAAAAAAATACACTGTATAGATGGTGAGGGAAAACCGGTGATAGTGAAAGGGAAACCCAAACCTATATCAGTGAGAAAAATATCAGCACTTCAGTTGAAAATGACAACAAGAAATGGCTTCCAAGTGTATGTTGTACATGTGTAAGAATTGGGACAACAACCTGAAAATGAGCTTGTAGAAAACTTACTAGTCATCCGAGAGTTTAAGGATGTGTTTCTAGATGAAATTCCTCATCTGCCCCCTAAAAGAGAAATTGATTTCTCAGTTGAATTAGTACCAGGAGCTAAACCAGTCTATAGAGCCCCATAGAAAATGAGTACCCCAGAATTGATGGAGTTAAAACTACAACTACAAGAGTTGCCGGATAGAGGCTATACAAGACCAAGTGTATCTCCTTGGGGAGCACCAGTATTGTTTGTTAAAAAGAAAGATGGCACATTCAGAATGTGAATAGAATACTGAAAACTGAATAAACTGAAAATTAAGAATAGATATCCTCTACCCAGGATAGATGATCTATTTAATCAAGTGAGAGGAACCAAAATTTTTACAAAAATTGATTTAAGGAAAGGCTATCATCAACTAAGAATTAAATACATAAGTAAAACTGCATTCAGAACAATATCCGGACACTATGAGTTTTTAGTCCTACCTTTTGGGTTAACTAATGCACCTGCTACCTTTATGTACTTAATGAACAGTGTCTTAAGTAAATATTTGGACAAATTTGTTCTAGTATTTATTGATGAAGTTCTGATATATTCTAAGAATGAAGCTGAATATAAAGAACATCTCAGAATTGTCTTACAAACACTCATAGAACATAATTTTTATGCTAAACTTAGAAAATGTGAATTTTGTAGGGCTAAAATTCAATACTTGGGCCATATAATTTCAGAGAAAGGATTAGCAGTGGACCCAGAAAATATACAAGCTATAATTGATTGGCATGTACCTACTGATGTTTCCTCTATAAGATCTTTCATGGGAATTTCAGGATACTATAGGAGACTTGTAGAGAGATTTTCATCCTTAGCATACCCTATCACATCTCTACAGAGGAAAGGAGTGAAGTTTGAGTGGATAGAAAAATGTCAACATAGCTTTCAACAGTTAAAAATTAAACTTACAACTGCACCTATTCTAAAGATTGTTGATCCAAATCAAGAATTTATAGTATGTACAGATGGTTGTGGAGAGGTATTAGAAGGAGTATTACTACAAGAAAACTCGGTCATAGCATATGAGTCAAGGAAACTAAAGAAACATGAACAAAATTATAGTGTTTATGACTTATATTTAGTTGTTTTAATACATGCTTTGAAGATGTGGAAACATTATATGTTAGGGAAAAATTCTATATTAATGACATATCACATCAATTTAAAGTATTTTTTCACACAACATGATTTAAATGCTAGACAAGCTATATGGTTGTCCTTCTTTAGTGATTTTAACATGGAGATCAAACATATCAAGGGGAAGGAAAATAAGATTGCAGATGCTTTAAGTAGAAATGTTTGTCAAAGTATTAATAGTGTTGGGAGTAGTACAAACTTTGATATTGAAGGATTGATCCAAGAAGTAAGGAGACAAGACCCAAACTATGAAAAAATTCAGGAAAAATTACAGAAACAAGAGATGGTGGGGTATACCCAAAACCAGAGGGGACTGATTTGTTATAAGGATAGATTATACATCCCCATTGTGAACTCATTAAAAAGTGAAATTATAGAAGAGTGTCATAAAATACCCTTTGTGGGACATCCAGAGTATCAGAAATTAATTTCAACCTCAAGAAAGAACATGTTCTGACCAGGTATGAAAAAGGATGTGGCTAATTATTTAGCTAGATGTTTGGAATGTCAACAACTAAAGGTAGAGCATTAGCATCCAACAGGATTTGTGAATCCTCTACCCATCCCATAATGGAAGTGGGAGACAGTTTCCATATATTTTATCATTGGATTACCAAGAACTAAATACCAACATGACTATATCATGGTAGTAGTTGACACATTGACTAAAACTGCACACTTCTTACCAGTACAATCTACTTTTGGTATAGCTCAAGTAGCTAATGTATTTATGAAAGAAATTGTAAAATTGCATGGTATTCCTAAAATGATCATATTAGACAGAGATGAAAAGTTTACTGTAGCTTTTTGGAGGAGTCTATTTGGGGGAATGGCTTCCAAATTGAACTTTATTACCGCCTACCATCCCCAAAATGATGGGAAAACTGAAAGAAAAAACCAGATTTTAAAAGACATATTGATAATGTATGTGATGGAAAAACCAGCAAAGTGGGAGGACTTCCTACATTTAGCAGATTTTTCCTACAACAATAGCTACCAAGCCTCAATCAAGATGAGTCCTTTCGAAGCATTATATGGCAGAAAGTGTCATACACCTCTAAGTTGGAGTCAACCAGAGGATAAGTTAATACTTGGACCTGATGCATTGCAAGAAATGGAAAGGACTGTAAAGAAAATTCATCAAATTATTAAGACAGCACAAGACAGGCAGAAAATCTATGTAGATAAAAAGAGATTTCATAGAGAATTCAATGTGGGTGATCGTGTCTACCTGAGGATTAAACCCAAAAAGAGTACTTTATACACTGGTAGCTGTGCAAAATTAGCACCATGCTACTTTGGACCTTTTGAAGTACTGCAAATAGTGGGACTAGTAGCATACAGGTTGACTTTACCTAGTCACATTAAGGTTCACAATGTTTTTCATGTTTCCTTATTAAAAAAAAAATTTGCATGATCCTACTCATGTTATTAATTGGAATGTGATACAGGTGGAACCAGAATGGGAATTCCTTCTAGAGTCACTTCTCATCTTGGCACGGGAAGAAATTGAGCTCCGAAACAGAACAATGGCCAGGGTGAAAGTGCAGTGGAGGCACTTTGCACCCAAAGAGGCTAATTGGGAGCGAGAGGAAGATATGAAGGAAAATATCCATCATTGTTTTAAAAGTGAATTTTATATTTTTTGTCTTTACAACACCGAGGACGGTGTTTTGTTTTAGAGGGGGAATATGTAATGTCCCCAGTTTCTCTGCTTTTATTATACATTCGAACAATCCTAAAGGATAAAAGTGGACCCCAAAGGAAAGCAATCATTGTGGATCTATTTTATTATTTTAATTTAATAAAATAAATATGGAATTAATTGTGCAAAGACTAGATTATGATTAGAGATCAGGAAACCAAATCCATGAGGATAGATTAGGTTCATAAGACTTTCCCAGTTCTCCAAAAATCCTTGGAGAAAATAAATTAAATATTAAAATTTAGATTGGAGATAAAAATCTAAAAAAGGTTTCCCTAGTAAAGAGGAAAGTTACTGGGAAGAGGTGGAATAAAACTAGAAAGAGGAAAAGCTCGTTTTAAAGTAATTCTGTTGAAGAAACAAAAGGAAAGCCTAGACAAGATGGAAAACAACATTCTGATTAACTGGACACAGTTAAGGAAACAAGTTGATGGGAAAGCGGGCTTAAATAAGAAGATTCAGGATAGACAAGAGGTTGTCTATTACGGGAAGATTTGATCTCTGCTCGGGGGGAGATGTGGAGAAAGAGCTCGAAGGTTGGGTGGAAACTAATCTACCTTAAGTGGTATGCACCAGTTAATTCATTTTAACTTAGAATTGAGTATTATTATGCTTATTATGGTGAAGTAAAATTGTAGAAATGTACTTAGTTAAATATCTTCAAGAGTAGATGTTGTATATGAAAGGAATTTTGAAAATATTAGGTGGGAATAACTTGGCAATTTTGTACATTTAACAGAGGAGACTATAATAAATATAGCAATTCTCTGTATAGTTGTACAGATAATAAGCTGAAGAGTACCAACTCTTAGAATGTCTAAACCTTGATGAAGGTTTAAATCTGAGGTTAGGTGACTCTCAGAATTTGTTATTGAATAATACTACTGTTTTAGCATTACGCTACAAATCAAGAAAAACTGTGGATAGACCATTATAGATTGGAAATAAATATGCATACACTTAATGTGAAATTAGTACAGTCAAGCAAATATTATGTTGTAGTATAACTGAACAATGTAATACTCGAACTGAGACATAATAAACAGTGATAGTAATATCTTTCAAGGAGGAATTCCTAAATTATTACTATAACTGAAATAACAACTTTAAGAGAAGTATTACACAGGAGTTACAAACATAACTTCATTAAAAGAGGAAAGATTTTGTTCAAAATATTACAGAAGGAGGAATTCCTAAATTATTACTATAACTGAAATAAAAACTTTAAGAGAAGTATTACACAGGAGTTACAAACATAACTTCATTAAAAGAGGAAAGAGTTTGTTCAAAATATTACAGATTCATGTCAAGAGAATAAAGATATAAGTCCATTTAGTTACACAGTTCAATTAAATCCGAATACAACTAAACTATACAAGTGGGGAAACTATGTCCCATATAAAATAAATTGTACAATCTCTCTGGAACCTATGCAGAGATAGCATATCAAAAATCCCCAAGAGGGTTATTGGACCAACCTGCAGAGGAAAAGCCACAGTTATGATCAAATATAAAGGTGACCAATAGTATGCTAATTAAGGAGGATGTTAGTAAATACCTGTACAGTGCATAAATCAATGAATTAGTTATGGGTATGAATATAATCAAACAAATATAAACCTTTAATAATAGAATCAAATATATTTATTATAGGAAAGGAGGTGAAATACCTCATAGGAAGAAAGACCATTTATTTAACTCCAATAATTTCTTACCTGAAACATCCTGACTTGTGATGAAAGGAAATGGAACTGTAAGGCAGGATAATTCCTGTACCAAAGTTAAAGGGTTATAGGGATTAATAGTTTGTGAATAAAATAAGATAAAACCAATAGCAAAAACTATCTAAGAAAAGGGTTTAAGCTGAAATTACTCGAATACCAGAGTATTATCATGACACAGATTTTTCGAAATTGAATTAAAATTTCACCACATTTCTCTCTTCAGAATAGTGACTAAGGAATCGAAGTTCCTAAGTATCGTATAAAAACCCAATTTGGTATTCTGAAACAAGGAGAATGTGTTTTTTCAATTAACATTAAAAATGCTACCACAGAGAGTTAATAACAGCCACCAAATACATACATACACATATGGAGGTCTCAGGAAATCTCGATTTGAGTGAGTACAGCCAGATAGTAAACATATCAACAAGAGACAACAGTGATATTTAGACTACTTGTAGGTTTTGGTAATGGTTATGGGATGGCAACGACAAGGCTAGAGGAGGATTCCCTTTCGGCCATCTGCGTTCACAAAAGAAAACACAGTCGTACACATTAAAACGTAATAGTGGTCAATATGAAATCTAAACAAAAAAAAAAATTTAAACAAAGTGTTGGTAACCAAAAGGAGCACCGTAAACGCAGAAACAAACTTTAAAATTTAGAACGAGCATTGACAGTGGATGTCTGAGAGGGACTCCCACATGATACTCACTCGTAGGCATAGTTTCTAAATAACCTTAGTAGAATCTAACTAATTAACGAGATATACCATGAACTAAATCAATACCATATTACTTGAAATAGCATGCCACATTTGACCCTTAGTAAACTAATACAAAGGGAAAATAAGGAATTTATAGATAGTGTAAGCTGAAAAAAATGATACATAAGAGTACTTGGAAAGATGAGGGTTCTGGTTCTTTCAAACCACACCTACGCAAAATCCTTGTCGTGGTTGAGAACCATAATCACCTGGAGTCCCTAGAGAGAGGGCAAAGAATGAATTAGAAAAGAAACTAAATTATTGGAACTGTGAAAATAAGAAACAACCCAGGTCAATTTCCATAATAGAAGCTAGAGGAAGAAGTGTATCTTACCTAAACAGAATGACGAATTCACCCTCTGCATGGAAAATGGAACCTTCGCCCCAAGCTTACCAGAGTGATTTCACATCTCCAAAGTGCATGAAGGAATTGGGGAAGGTGAGAACAAAAATGTTTAACTGTAAATTGATAGGCATAGCAGAGGCCGAGAGCGAGAGGTTGCTCAGCCAAAACCGTAGAAGTGACAAAATCTCTCAAACCAAAAACGCAAACGTTTATTGAATTCACAAAACCCTAACAAAAAGGGATCCTCACCTTCCAAGTGTAGGAGATCTGGAGCACCTCCCGCGGATTGAAGAGTTAAATCAGGTCCGGTACGAGCCATTTGAAAAAGGTACTGCCAATTTAATGATTTTTGGTCCCGATGAATATCGCATACAGGGGTTGGGTGAAACTGGATACGAAGAATCCAACATATTAATCCATAGTAAATGCAGTAAAACAGCCGTGTTTAATTTTAGTGACGTGGAATATAAAAAACTCAAATTATCATATGTGAATACACAGTAAGAGTTTGATTAATAGCCTCTGTGTTAAGTGAGGATAGGTATAAAGTTTAACTCCTTGAAACGTAGTTGATATGGGTGACATGGTCATACATGCAACGAAGTTATACATGTAATTATAGAGTAAGAGTTCATAGTTATCGATGCAATATGATTAAGTGTAAAGTGAACCTACAAGTAGATATTCAAGGGTACGTGGATAATTGATTGAATTATGAGAATTAATGAGATACAATCTAAATATAAGTTCAATTGTAAAACGCACGATTAATTCTATTATGCGTCAACGAATTAACTGAAATAACCATCGAAGTAAGATCGAGTTTCGTAAGGTTCGTATAGAGGGACAGGGTCTATGTGAAAATAAATATCAATTAGAAATGAGACCATTAAAAATTATGTGTTCCCTTATAACTATATATATATATATAAGTAGAGATAGTCCGTATCTTTTAACTAAAGTTAATTCAATGGATATATGACTATAGAGGAACAGATTTAGAAGGTGTATCAATTAATTAACGTGGAAAAGAGTGGATTAATAATAATTAAATTGGGACTTAATTATTATTCTATTAACTTCCATGTAAAGTAAAATAGAATTACTCCTAGACATCAAGTCTCATTGAAATTGTAGAAGTGAAATTTTAGTTCCAACGAGTATATGTATAAGTTATGAAAGATTTAAAATTATAGCAAGGTAGAATATTAGTGGATGATATGCGTCGGAAAGTGACGAACAATAGTCAATACATGGTGTGTGATTAGTCTGAGTACTAGAAAAACAAAAAACAAAAAACAAAACAAAATAAAACAAAAAGAAACAAATAAAAAAACAAAACAAAACAAAACAAAAACAAATATAAATACAAATATAAATAAAAAATAAAAAAATGGAGATGTTACAGGGATATATGGTGCGATATAGTGAGAATGCAAAGGCTTACCAATATACATCCCAAAGAGCAGGAACATTGTAGTACGACGTGATGTGAAGTTCATGGAGGAAAGGACCTCCAGAAAATCCAGGGAGATGCCTTTTTTTGTGCAGTCTGAGGAGGATATGTTGGTCCAACCACAACGACCTACGGAGGGTAATATGAGTGCCTATCCAAGGCATGGGGATCCAAGTGATACATCTCTCAAGGAATTACAGGAAGGAGACCAGGTGGATCCACCCACTACGAGTGGTAGGACAAGTAGGGAATTACGACAAAATCTGAGGGATGCAGAAGAGTTTTTCGGATCCCCCAGAAATGAGAAGAGGTAGCACAAGAAACCTAAAAGGTACCAAGCTTTGGTAGCGTAGGTTGGGGAAACCTCTATTTTTCAGAAGGCAGCTCATCACCAGGTATGGGTCAATGTGATGGTGGAGGAATACAGCTCCATCACGACGAATGATGTCTGGGAAGTGGTTCCTAGGCCTCAGGACAAAGTAGTTGTAGGTTCAAGATGGATCTACAAGATCAAATATGTTGCAGATGGAAACATCGAGAAATTTAAAGCCAACTTTGTGGCTAAGGGGTATGCTCAGAAGGAAGGGATAGATTATGAAGAGACATTCGCCCCAGTAGCCTGATATACTTCTATAAGATCCGTGATATCCCTTGTTGTGAAGATGGGATGGGAGATTCACCAGATGGGCGTTAAGACTGCGTTCCTAAATGGGGTGATAAAAGAAGAGGTATATATTGAACAACTAGAGGGCTTTGAGATGCATGAGTATAAAACTCATGTGTGCAGGCTCAAGAGGGCCTTGTATAGATTGAAGCAAGCCCCTAGAGCTTGGTATGGTCGAATTGAAAACTACTGGTAGAAAATGGGATTTTTCAAGAATAACACAGATCCCAATCTCTACTATATGAAAGTAGGGGATGAGCATATGATACTAATGTTGTATGTAGATGATCTATTCCTAACAGGATCATCTAGGCTCGTCAAGGGCTACAAGTGTAATTTAGTTTCGGAATTCGACGTGAAGGATCTACGGCTGATGCATTATTTTCTAGGGAATCTTGGAAGTTTGGCAATCTTGTCACTCCTAGAGACAGTCTTGAGTTGCAGGAGACTAGTGCCTAGGACATCTTAATAATAGGATGTCTTCTTGGATTAACTTTCACTTTGGGGGGGACCTCCCAAGATATAACCTTTGTGAGATTTATTTACTTGGTGGTTCTAGATAACAATGGGAGCAAAGTAATGGTGTTAACTCTGGTTGTATGTTGGATATAACTCAGAATGGGCCTGAGGCTGTTATGAAGCTCAATTGTTGTAAATGGGACAGATATGAAACCAATTAATAGACTTTAGAGATAAAAGAGGGTGAATGCCTAGATGAACAGGGGACGAGAGTCAGAGGGAGGCAGGCTTACTGAGAGGTAAGAATCTGCCCTTCGTAGACTTAAAGAAGAAAACAGTCATGATAAGGTTTATGAAATAGAAAGCCTGTGTCGAGCCTAATTAAGGTGACTAAGTGACTAACTTATGAGTACCATTTCCAGGTAAATTCATTTATTAAACACTCGTGACCAGCATTCCGAACACACGATAATTGAAGAAACATTTGGCAAAACTGAATAAGAAAATTAAACAAATATACAGAAGAGGCATACATACTGCTCAAAATCCCATTTGGAATCCATTTGCAACAAATCGTTATTATATTATCTTCTCAAAATAGCTCTTCCAGATATGCATTAAGAGCTTATCCCATACATTACAAAATGTGTTATACAAAATTTGAACTCCGAACCTCCATAGAAATCCGAACCATTTTTTTCTTCACTGAGTTCGCTCTTTATATTTTTTACATTGGAGCTCATCAGCCAGATATTTCTCGGACGGATATTCCTTCTTGATATTACTATTTCCTATCAAAATAAAAAATGATGCGATATAACAACATCGTATCAAAAGCACTACTCTTCGACACTGATTACAACAGAAACATAACAATTAAACAGTACTAGGGTGAAGTCGAGATTTCACCCGATTTTACAACACAGCTGAAAATGAAACAGAAAAGAAAAAAAAAGGCTTCGTGGGCCTGATCATGATATCTTTAACGGGTACGATGAGGAGTGGCGGAACCCCCCGAGTTACATGGTCGAGCTGAAAAAGCAGAAAAGCGAGAGTGGCGAGGCGGCTGAGGTGGGGCCCAAGCTCATATCAAAAATCGCAATCAGAGCTTTTTTTATGGGAAGGCGTAGGGTAAATGGTATGATATGCGATGCGTGAATGTGATGGCAGAGAAGTGACGCATGAAGATGGAGGTGGGGCTGCCCACACCTCGCAAACCGCAAGGTTTAACATATGAGCAGCGAAGGGTAAATGGTATGATATGCGATGTGCGATTGCGATGGCAGAGAGGTTACGCGTCAAGGCAGAAGTGGGGCCGCCCGCAAATCGCAGATCGGGAAGTTTAGTTATGAGGAATGGAGGGTAAATGCTAAAAATTTCAATGCATGATTTGCGACGAGCGGAGAGGTTGGTGATGGGAAAAGGTGAGTGGTAAGATTTCTTTCTTCTTTGACTGCAGGGTGTCCTCCCAACCCGCGCTTGAAGTGTTTGGCTTTCATTTTAGCCACTCCCTCTCTTCATTGAAAATATGCTCATAACATTGGTGTTATTTGCACACCTACCTACCCTAATCTGTTGGAATTACTGTTATTCTAAATGATACAATAATGCCAGTGTAACCAGGCAAGTAACTGCTCTAATAACTTTGTTCTTTCACTGTTTTTCACCAAACTTAGGAACAAACCTTTTAATGGTATTTGATAGGAAATCCCAGCCTGATATTCCTTTCAAGGAGCTTGGTAAACCTATTTATGAATATTCTGACCCAATCGATCTGACTTCACTACTTGGTGCTACACATGTGTCCTCTCTGTCTTCAAACAACTCAGAACATGTTTGCATTCTATCTCATGAGTTAAGGCATAAAGGTAAAGAATCAAATGGGTTCAATTCTTCCTTTGTTTTAAACTTTGCCTCTCTATTCAGCAGGTTTACTTCCACCTCAACTACAAAATTTTTCATTTCTCCAAGGGTTTTAGTGTCCCTTTCTCTTATTTGAAATGCCATCCTTGGCTTAAAGGCATTTGGGTAGTGCCAGAGAGCTACTCATGAGGCTAGCCTTATATCAGCAGGCATTGAATGATACACCTTATTGAACCTGGCTGAAAAATATTGTGTTGTCTCCCCAGGCTACCTTTTTAAATGTCCATATTCTTATATGATAGGAAATACATTTCTCTTGATTACTCATTGACTTAGGAAAACTTGCATGAATTGATGAAAATTTCTCATGTTATCAGCTCGAAGATTCTCAAAACAATTTTTCACTTTACCTTGCCATGGTAGGACAAACATCCTAATACATACATCATCTTCTTCCTTTACTGATGACTGCAATACATTGACCAAAGGGCCATGATAAATATGCAACATAAGATCTTCTAGAATATTTGTAACAAGAAAACAAACCTCATTCCAAACTGCTGCTTTTCTTGTGTGTTGAAAGTGGTTCTATTCAAACAACAAGGGAACCAATTGTCTTTCCTCACTATCCATGGTAGTCAAGTGATTTGAGTGTTTTTTATATTTATCTTTGTCACATAGAAGCATGCAAGGGAACTGCAAACTCTCATTAATTTCGGGTGAAGGAACATGATTTGTAACAATATGTTGTACTATTGAAGGAGAATTTGAGAGATGGTCTTCATCATGCAAATATGGCTGGTCTTTAATCTCTGAAGGAAACGTTGCTTGTTGAGGATGCTCTTGTGGATATAAACAATTAAGATCTACTGCCTTTGTTTCCGGATCACCAGAATGCTATTTATTTTTAGTGTTTTCCTCTGGTAAACACTCCAGCTCTTCCCCTTCTTCATGGAGGGTAATCTCGCCTCCCTCCTCTTTAGAGTAGGCTAGGAATTGGTTTTCTACATGCGGTATAAAACCACCATGGGTCGTTCGTCTTGGAGATTAAAGGGTGTGGGCCCTTTTTCTGTAATGGCATCTTTGAACTTCTCTTTAGGAGGGTCAGGCAGATTAAGGGTATAGATGTGGAATTCTCATTTTTGGGAGGATCATCTTCTTGATTTATGAAAGTGGATGCAGTGGCCTTATGAGGGGCTGACTCTTCTAATGGCTTCTTCCCTTTACTAGCAGGAATAAAAGGGGTTTGTTCTCTTGATATTGACCCTTCATTTTATTCTTACCCTTGGGTTCTCTTTCTGAAGGACCTGAGTTCATACTTCTTGTGGAGTTGAGCCCGCATGAAATCCACAAACTGTTTGTAGTAATTGTCAATATATTGATCTTCTGAATGGATTTCCTTCTCTTCTTTCTCCCCTTGCAGGATGAGTTCACCCTCCTCATCATCAAAGTAAGCGAGGAATTGATCTTCTTGGCTGTCTTTGGCTTCCTCGGCTTGTCCATCCACTTCTCCCTCCAAGTATAGAGGGGGTTTGATGTGGTCTTGATGTTCCTTCCTCTCCTGCTGCAACAACTGCAAAGGAGGCTTTCGATATGAAGGATTCAACCCTCGGTTAGGAATCATTTGTTTGGGACGAGGAGGGGAATCATGGGCCTCCAATTCAAGCTTAACCAAATTATTTGAGAGGTTTTTGATCAGCTTATTCATCTCTTCAATTCTATACTCTTGTGATTCCCTCTCTTGATTAGAAGTAGAAGCCTCCTCCCTGTTCTTTATTCTGGCTTCATATTCTGTCTTCCCCTTGAATTTACCAATAGAAGAAAAGTTTGCTTCTACCTCTAATGCATCATTCTGGATCTGATCCAGAGATGTGGATTTTCTTTCTCTTAGGATGAACCCAAACTCCAGTTCGAAAGCTCCTACAAAGACCACCTTAGCAGTTGCTTGGGGAGGCTTTATTTCAGTCGGAATATTATTATAGAGCTTATTGAACCTCTTTATGAATTATGTTACATCCTCATTGGGTCTCTTCTTTAGAGCATCGAACTCAGTGAGAACGTATCCATGGTCCCTCTTTTCTCCCCATTTTAATGTGAAGAAATTTTCCATTTCTTCCCAAGTTTGGACTGTGTTGTTGGCTAGAGACTTGAACCATTTATGGGCTTCTCCCTCCAAGGATTGAACGAAAAGCCTTAATACCACATCTAAGTTCTCTACATTCACATTCTCAACGAAGGTGCAAAATGTTTCAATATGTCTCTACGCAGATGTATTATCTTCCTCGGTGAACCGAGGCAACCACTCTATATAGTCTTGCAGAATATCATTTAGAGGCTGAGGGAGGGCCAATAATTTTTCAAAAGGAAACCCGGCACATCCATCTAATTTAGAGGTGGGGGTAGATGGTGGATTTGGATCTGGTGTGAGGCCTAGTGAAAGGCAGGAGTACTTCTAATTAGGACTATTTTACAGTGGAGTCGCCAAGGTGAGGAATACGCAACTCCTAACCCTTCCTTCTCACATGTTTGAAGGGTGGAATTTATGTCATCTCCCAGGGAAAATATTTCTTCATTTGTATCCTCGGAAATGGTGCCAAAAACATTTTTTCACTCCTAGAGACAGTATTGAGTTGCAGGAGACCAGTGCCTAGGACATCTTAAGAATAGGAGGTCTTCTTGGATTAACTTTCACTTTGGGGGGGACCTCCCCAGATATAACCTTTGTAAGATTTATTTACTTGGTGGTTCTAGATAAAAATGGGAGTGGACCAATGGTGTTAACTATGATTTTATGTTGGATATAACTCAGAATGGGCCTGAGGCCGTTATGAAGCTCAATTGATGTAAATGGGCCATAGATGAAACCAATGAACAACCTTTAGAGATAAAAGAGGGTGAACGCTTGGATGAATGGGGGAGGAGAGTCAGAGGGAGGCAGACTTACTAAGAGGTAAGAATCCTCCCTTCACAAACTTAAAGAAGAAAATGGTCATGATAAGGTTTATGAAACAGAAATCATGTGTCGAGCCTAATTAAGGTGACCAAGTGACTAACTTATGAGTACCATTTCCAGGTAAATTCATTTATTAAACACTAGTGACCAGCATTTCGAACACATGATAATTGAATAAACATTTGGTGAAACTGAATAAGAAAATTAAACAAATATACATAAGAGGCATACATATTGATCAAAAGCCCAGTTGGAATCCATTTGCAACAAATCATTATTATATTATCTTCTCAAAATATCTCTTCCAGATATGCATTAAGAGCTTATCCCAGACATTACAAAATGTGAACTTTTAACCTCCATAGAAATCAGAACCATTTTTTTCTTCACTGAGTTCGCTCTTTATAATTTTTACAATGGAGCTCATCAGCCAGATATTTCTCAGATGGATATTCCTTCTTGATCCTACTGTTTCCTATCAAAATAAAAAATGATGTGATATAACTGCATTGGATCAAAATCACTACTCTTTGACACTTATTACAACAGAAACATAACAATTAAACAGTACTTAGGGTGAAATTGAGATTCCACCCGATTTTACAGCACAACTGAAAATGACACAGAAAATAAAAACAAAAGGTCGCATGGGCCTGATCATGATATATTTAACGGGTACAACAAGGAGTGGTGGAACCCCCTGAGCTGCGTGGTCAAGCTGAAGAAGAAAAAGAGCCATAGTGGTGAGGCGGCTGAGGTGGGGCCCAAGCTCATATCGCAAATCACAATCAGAGCTTTTGTTATGGGAAGGCAGAGGGTAAATGGTATGATATGCGATGTGTCACGGAGATGGCAAAGAGGTGACGTGTTGATGCAAGAACATCATGGTTTCTTAAATTTCTACATTTAGTAGAATCTAGGGGGTCTTATGTTTTTCAAATGAGTTGGTTTCCTAAGTATTTAATTAATATAATTTTAAATGTTTTGAGTGATTTATGTGAGACATTTAGAATAGGATTTAATTAAATATTGAGACGCATATTTGTAAATGTTCTCGAATGTAGGTGAACATGAGTGATTGATAATTTATTAGTGTGGATTGAGATATTCTTAAATATTGTAAATCTTAGATTAGAAAGTAGTTCATGATTTTATGGATTTGAAGAGGATCCTTAGGATTTAGTTGAATGTTGAGATCTTGAAGGGATAAGGAAAATATTTTAGGGATTAATTGAGGACTTAGAGGATTCTTAGAAATTATTTGAGAAGATTGAGGAAACTTAAATGTAAACCTACAAGCATATAGAGAGAGAGGAAGAGAAACGGGCCATGTAAAAGGCGCATCAGGCCAAAGCCATATTGTAAACAATTTTTTCTTGTACTTGTACAATTTAATTGTTTAATGAGAAATCAAATTTCATTTTGACTAGGTGTCATTTCTGTTATGTGCTGATTGATCCATAATAGAAATAATTTGATATCAATGTAATAATTCGCTGTAAAAAATTCTAGATGAATGAATAATTCTTGCTGTGTGATAGAAGACTCAATGGTTCGGTAGAATCTATATGATTCCAGTCTAGGATTTAATTAGTTGTGAATGAAGCTAATGAGAGCGAATGTGTGCAGATAAACTTATGTGTAGGTCAAAAGGAATAAAACATGAATTTTGGCTTTAAACAGTATGAGAAGGTGTACATCGAATGTGATAACTCTGGATAAGATTCAATAATAAGAACAAGCTCAGGAGAGATTAGCGTTAAAGAATATCGAACAAGCTTAGGAGGAGTAGCGGGGAGGAGAGGGAGTTGTAGAGTGGCGACAATAAAAAGCAAATAAAACGACTAAGGTAGAAAAGACATAGAAGAATTCCAAAGGAGGAATCAGACGGCGAGGATCGAATCGTAGAATTGAAGTTTTAATTTTAAACGACAGAGATCACATCTCAAGGTAAACAATTTAAGTTACGATGCGGTAAGTTCAGAAAGTTGCAAAGTGGACGCATGTCTGGCGGAGAATGAAAGCGCACATCGCAAATTGGCGATTATAGCATTTATGTGTTAAGGACTGCGCAAGTTAAACAAAATAACTTGCGATGCGGTAGGGATTGAAAGTTGCGATGCGATAAAGGGAAGAGCCACATGTCGATCCAGTGCTCTAGGGCACATCACAAATCGGCGGGTTTAGAGTTTAGCATTAAGACATCGCAAGGTAAAGTATTTTGGTTGTGATGCGATGAGGACGGGAGATGGTAATGTGAGACAGTACAGCGGGACCGTTAGATCTGGTATAGATCTACGGGGGAGATTACATCAAAATTTCGCATCGGCATCTTTATTTTTTTGTTTTTAAAGGTATTTGTTATAAATTGCGAAGTGGAGAAACCTGCGAAGTGCGATGAAGCTTAAAGTTAAATAATGTCATCCTCTCTTGCACTAAGGAATAGTTATGTGGGCCATAAACCACAACTCTGCAGGTTTGTGTAAAGAAGTCGGCCACGATATAAAGGTAAAGTTTATGTACGAACTTTAGAACCAAAGAACCACTTTTAAAATAAGCTTCCGCATGTGTGTAAAATTTTAATGTTTATAAAGTGGGTTCTGTTGGTGAATTAAGAGTCCGAAGAAAGAAGAAGGAGATATTTGGGATAACCCATATGGATGGGTGATCTATGGAGTAGCATTGAATCCATAATGGAAATGTGGGTAATTGTAGGGTTAATTTCACTAACCCTACACCTTTGGGTATTTGCGACCTTATGGTTGCAACATTTGGTATCATAGCGAAGTAAATGAAAATTGTTGTAAATGAAGATGGAAGAGTTAAACTATGCAGAAGAAATTTGGTAGTAGAACAGAATAAGATTCGGAGTGACTGCGGATCAGAGGAGAAGAATTCAGATTATAAATCTGAAAAGGTGGAGACAAGTGCAGAAAGAAAAGTCAGACAGTAAAATCTGACAAAGTGATGGTTGTTTTCTTGAGGAAAACAGAGATTCACTCAAATGGGAAGAGTGGATGGAGATTGCTTGTGAAATCATGCAGTTATTGTTTTATTTAACTCTGATTTGAGTTTCACAAGATAAAATATAGATTGAAGATTGATAATTGCAGCTAATGAAGTATCTCAGCAAAAGAAGATCACAGCCTTAAGAAGCAGTGATGAAAGAAGTTGGTAAGTATTTCTGAGTGAAAGAAGAGTGTGGCCAGAACCTATTATTTCATTTGTGATTGAAATACGTGAGTACATTTGTGTTCTCAAAATTGCAGATGAGTTAAAGCCTAGAAGGAGCAAAGGAATGCTCAAGGAAAGTTCCAGAGTGGGGACAAGTGACCAAGTATAGAGGAAATATTGGTGAGGTAAATATAGCAGGGAGGACTTACTATTGCAGAGGCTTAATTACAACTCATAGTGAGTGAGTATATCATGAAGATGAAGAATAATATGACTATTGATAGTCATAGCAGAGGTTCGAGAAGCAGCCACAAAGTAAATAAAGAAGATGCCAAAGCATATGGAATATGGAGATAGATGAGTGATGAAGAATATGAGAGAGAGAAAGCTTAGATAAATTTCAAACTTGCATTATTGATGGATATGTTACAGAGAAATAAGGTAGACCAGAGGTATGGTTGGACTATGAGAAAGAAATTGAAATGGCATAGGCTATAAGAGAAGAGAAAGCGGAAGGTGAATACGCAACTAATAGAAGAGCTAAGGAAGCCTAAGCAGATTATAGGTGTTCAATTGAGGATAGAGAAGCTTGAAGGAGTTGAAATACAACAAGACAAAGTTGTTGGAGATGACAAGTTCTTTGTGAACTTGAATATGGAACAATGATGTCTGAAACATCAGTTAAGGCTACTAAGCCTTATGATTTTGAAATTAACAATTTGTGTATTCTTGCAGGTGTAATACATGATGATGGACAACCTTTGGGTATTATCAAAGAAGAAGAAGCGAAGATATAGAATCTAAATACTATTTTAAGGAAGAAAGATGAGACAGTCAGGTCTCATGAGAAAGCTCATACACAGTTGAAGGAAGATATTGCTTTTCATCATACTGCTAGAGTTGTAAGTAGAGGAATTTTGGCTTACATTGGTAGCAAAAAGCAAGCAAAAGAAGTTTACTTTTGTAAACCTGCGCAAGGCATTTTCTTTTATGAAGAAAGTGAAGATGTGAAGGAAGGACAATATGAAGATCTCGTGAGATGTTTGACAAGCTCAAACCAGCCTGAATATTTGGTGGTGAAGACACCAAATGGAAGCATGAAGTCCTATGTTTTTAATACTAATGAATATTGTGTGAATGGAGGTTGTTTTAATAAAGGAAAAAGATTGCTATTTGGGACTGTCTTGGAGGAGAAAGGGCTTGAGGAAATGCTTACCTAAAGTACAAATTAAGAATAGAGTAACTTCTTTGAAGGAGAAGTTGGGATTCTAATATCTAAGGAAAGAAAATAGAAAGAAAATTATTTTATGAAGAAGAGTGACACAGAGATGCGTTGCATAGGAAATCTAGCTGAAGATTGCATCTCCAAGGAAGATAGGATTGAACTAGTGGAAGTTGTTAATGCAGTAGACAAAGAGGAGTTTATTGTCAAGGGCAGCAAAAAAGAAGAACAATTGCTGGAGATTGTCATGAGAAAGGTCAGAGATGACTTCATACTTTTAAATTGTAACACTACTACATTTGGCGGAAATTCCGACACCTGTTTCCGACGCTTTTGACCAAATGTCGGAAATTTTCCCAAATTTTTTCCATCCCGCCCGAAACCGTCGCTATACCGACGTCTATAGAAAAGTGTCGCAATACCGACACTTAAACAAGTGTCGCAATTGCGACGTTTAAAGGAAGACGTCGCAATTACGACACCATGGCCCAAAGCGTCGCTATTGAGACGACTCTAAACGTCGCAACTGCGACACAATGTCTAGGTGTCGCCATTGCGACGTTTGGAGGCACCGTGCTAATAGCGACGCCTTTTCCGTCGTCGGTATAGCGACAGTTATTTTCACGCTACATAAAAATACCAAACTTATATGGGCGCTACATAAAAATTCGAAACTTATATGCGCGCTACATAAAAATGATTTTATTGTTTCGTATTTGTCGCAATAGCTACATTAACGTTTGATATCACGCGCGCATTCGCCCTCTGCTCTTGCAGAACAGCATTTTCCCTCAACATTCGCGCTCAGCCCTTGCAGAACAACATTTTCCCTCAGCATTCGCCCTCAGCGTTCGCCCTCAGCTCTTGCAGAACAGCATTCGCCCTCAGCTCTTGCAAAATGGTAAGTTCTTACTGCAGGCCCTTCCTCCTATAGTAGGGTTGACTCTATTTGGGTTTTTTGGTCAATTCCATTGGATTGTGTTAGGCTGTAGGGTTCTCTCTAGATGTCAAGAATCAAGATACAATACCCTCTATTATCTTCATCACCCAATACAAGATTTAAATTTTTCCCAAAGAAACGCTTATTAATTTGGCAGCCATTATTTCTCCCTGCTTTAAAAACCCTACATTTAAATGAAAACAAGCATTGCATTTCAACTACAAAAATCTATTAGCGTTCAAATGTACATGTGTGCTACATTAATGTCTGATATCACACGCGCATTCGCCCTCCGCTCTTGCAGAACACCATTCGCCCTCAGCTCTTGCAGAACAGCATTCGCCCTGAGCTCTTGCAGAACGGCATTCTCCCTCAGCATTCTCCTTGAGCTCTTGCAGAACAGCATTCGCCCTGGATTCACCCTCAGCTCTTTCAAAACAACATTCGCCCTGCATTCGCCCTCAACTCTTGCAGAACAGCATTTTCCCTCAGCATTCGCCCTCAGCGTTCGCCCTCGCTCTCTAACAACATTCTCGCCCTCGCCCAGAAACAGCATTCGCCCTCAGCTCTTGCAAAATGGTAAGTTCTTACTGCAGGCCCTTCCTCCTATAGTAGGGTTGACTTTATTTGGGTTTTTTTGGTCAATTCCATTGGATTGTGTTAGGCTGTAGGGTTCTCTCTAGATGTCAAGAATCAAGATTCAATACCCTCTATTATCTTCATCACCTAATACAAGATTTAAATTTTTCCCAACCCAAATAAACGCTTATTAAATTGGCAGCCATTATTTCTCCTCGCTTTAAAAACCCTACATTTAAATGAAAACAAGCATTGCATTTCAACTACAAAAATCTATTAGTGTTCAAATGTACATGTGTGCATCACTTGTGTAGGGTATTCCTTTTCCACTTTCAAATTATCCAAGAATGTGTGCAGTATAGTTCATATTTTTTGTGATTTAGATTGCCTTGAAAAAGGAAAGGTAAATTATTTCCCATGGAAAAAGAAGGTTTTCCTTTTTTATAGGTTGTTTGGACTTACGTGGAAAAATTTATGGTATGCCTTTCATATTATGTAGTTTAAATTTGAATTAACAGATTATTCTACATAAAAATATAATTACCTATGTGATGTCCTTCATCACTAATTAAAATTATAGGGTTTCAATTTCCTAGACTCTAACTCATCTGATGCTAAATTCTAGGTTCTCATTGGTGGGTCACTCTTCCATTGATTTCCTTTCCCTTTGGATCTTGTCATACGTTAAAATTCATCAATGATACATATATTATTTCAGGTATCCCAAAAGGCTTTATAGTAGAACATATTGTGAATTTTTTTTGACACTTGAGGATTCTTTTTAGAACTGCAACGTGGTCTATGCTATCGAGTTATATATCAAGCAAATTGTCCTTAATAACCACACTATGAGGTAGGTTCAACTAGTTTGAACTTGTTGGGACATAGCATATGAAGTTGTGTGATGAGTCCATATCACAGGTCTATTATGGTGAAAAAAGTGAAGACATGTAATGATAGTTATTATGTTAACATTACTAGAAACATTTTCGAAATTATCCATGCTATCAAGATGTCAAAATTCCAGGCATTAGGTGTCAATACTCGTAGCTAATAGATAATACTAATAATATAAAAAAATCACAACTTTATTCTTGAAATATGATTGTTACACATTGGTAACCTAGTTCATGAGTTACTATCACCCAAAGACTGCAAAACAAACTTAAAATATAAATTAAACCAACATGAGAATCCAACTAAGGGTTTCTCAACAAAATCATGCCATAACTTGGCATTTTGAAACCCAAATTTGAATCCATCATAAGTAATACAATGCAAACTCAGATGGATTTTCAATGCATGTTTGCATGCTACACTTATTCTCCGTCTAGATATCATTTTTTAAATGGAACCATTAGTCAAGCCCACAGTCCTTTTTATGTGAAAAATTTCAGCTCTATTTGAGCTCTTTTTTGCTCCACCACCTCCATATGGCATAAACATATGCAAACATATATCATGATCTTGGAATTCCATTACATATGTATGTGCCAATGTTCCATAATCATGCCCCATCATCAATTTAAGAAATTTCCATCGAATATCAAATTATGGAGGGGGGGAACTTTTTGCTGCAACATTTGGCTCAAAATCAGGGACCATCTCCGTATGAGGTGAATGAGAACTATAGATATTTGAAGAAGTAGATTAGTGCCTTTTCCTCCGGCCATGGAGTCATATACAGTCATCCATCACAAAAATTTGTCTTTGTTCATTCTCACCTTGAAAGTTGCAAAAAATCATGCCCTAATTGAAACGACACTAAATTTGAAAGATATAATAAAAATGCAAGCTAGAAGTGCCCTATTAATACAAAGGGAAAACCTTCCTACCTACCCCAACTGAGATAAATTTTGATTGAATAGGAAACATGATATTTCCTATGGAGTTGATCCAACAACTTGTTAAATGTATGGGACTAAATCATGCATTTGATTTCCAGGAAACATGCGCATGAAGAGAAAAAGTGCAGAATTAATGGAAAATCCATACATGCCACTTATAAAAACTACACCAAAAGGTCAAAAAATACTTAAGGCCTTAACTTAATTTGAATCCAAAAATGACAAAACAAGATTAGTGAAAACACGAGAGTGGTGTGGGTGAACAACATAAATAAAAAGTGAAGATACCTTTCCCCAAGATGCCTTTGTCACCGTTGTATGAAAACATGTTTTCCTTCCCCTTTATACATGCAAGTGAATGCATTATAGGTATGGTGTTTTCCCAGAATAGGAGAAGCCTACTTAAATATATCATTTGTGGATTGAATGTTTGGGTGCCTTAATGTGCAATGACATGTTTCTAGGACTGAATTCAATGCAAGGCATATTTGAAACTCTAACTCTGTCTTCCGGTGTCTTATTAGAAATTATTTCAGTTTTTATTTTGTGTTTTCAAGTTAGATATTGTTTTCAAGTTTTTACATTTATAATTTTATTGCAATGTGGCAGACTGATCAGAGCAGTGCAGGAACAACCCCGAGACGGGATGATCGCGGAAAGAGGCCAGCCGAAGAACATGTAAAGTGCCAGCATTGCTCTATCTTCAGGTATTTTAGTTATTTACATAATTGAAATAATATTAATTTTGTTCAAATATGCAGACACCTAGCCATGGTACGCCCGATGATTCCCTCTTTGAGGAAGAGCTTTCTTCATCCCTATCTCCAGTGTTCTTGTTGCAAAAAAAGGCACGAGATGCAAGGTCGAAATTTAATACTTTGATAGACGCGCCTCAAACACCTGAAACAGAAGAGAGGATAAAACATCTTATGAGCCAGCTAGAAAGATATCAGGTAATAATAAAAATTCAAAAGGATATTTTTTTGTTCTGCATGAGATGAATTGTGATAGTTTGATTTTTAATTTTTACATTGACTAAACTAAAAAAAAATTCTTTTGTATGTAGCGTTTTCTGGCAC
The DNA here is from genome assembly GCA_034641835.2 of Pinus albicaulis. Classification (NCBI taxonomy): domain Eukaryota; kingdom Viridiplantae; phylum Streptophyta; class Pinopsida; order Pinales; family Pinaceae; genus Pinus; species Pinus albicaulis. Next base: position 445,320,050 of record CM076583.1, read on the forward strand.
TTGCTGAACCCGGTGTTGGTGGTAGTGGGACACAAGGGCAAGAGATTTCCCAACAACCCTCTCATACACCTTCTACTCCTTTAGGTGCCAGCCAAGAAACACACCCTGCCCAAGCAGACACCTAGCCAACCGCTGAACGTGTTGGCAATGATGAGGTTGATATGGCCAACTACATTATTGCGTTTCCTGGAGCTACACGTGTCAGCTCCACAGGGACCATTAATGGCACGTTGTTGGTGAACGATGAGGGTGTCCCTATAAAGCATGTACAACTCCCAGGTAATTTTTAATATTTTAACTATTTCATGTACTTTATCTAAAACATATTTATCATGATTTTTATTTTTAAATTAATGATAATATCTTCTTTTTCTTTTGGTTTTATTCTGTGTAGGAAACAATGAGTTCTACAGGATTCTGGAGAGCCATGCGTTGGCAATTTTTGGCCCAACCATACGTACAGGGTGGAATTCCCAGAATTCCAACTTGAAAAAAGAACTTCTAGATTATCTAGAAGCCCTTTTTGGGGTCGGCACATTTGACAGAACAGCGGTGGCTCAGGTAGCCGGCAAATATTTGAAATATACCAGGGACACCTATAGGATGCAATTGCAATTTAACCCTAGATATGAGCGTCCTCTCGTAGTTTCAGAGAGTGAGTGGAGAGCACTCATCCATGACAGAAAAGAGAAAAGGGCAAAGAAAGAAGGAAAAATGCCAACTGGACCCGCAAGGTAAATTACAACTTTAATTCAATAGCTTTAATTTTCTTTATGTCTAAAAGAAAAGTGTGCTACGTCATATCCGACTTCAATCTTTTGATGCTAGGTTTCCTGACACCTCAAAGGAAACCAAAGCTAAGATTGAGAAAAAGGGCCATCACAAGCTCGATCAGGGTGGCTACTTGAAATTAGTTGCAAGAATTGTAATTAAGTAGCTAAACATCTTATAATTAATTGTATCGCCTTCCAATGTTTTTGTAATCCTATCAGATATGATTAAAAATACACAATCATATGTAATGTAGGGTGATGACTTCAGAACAGAAACTACAGAGGAAGATAAAAATATCGCTTTCCATTTTGGCTATCAAGCCGTAGTTGAATGTCGCAGAAGCTTGGGGCAGGTCCCAAGATCCAGAATGCCTGATAAGGTAAAACATTAACCTTTCAATATGTTCGTTTTCATCCATAAATTTAATGTCTAACAACTTTGTTTAAATCAGGGGAGCAGCACTACCGACGAGGCAAATAACCCAGTTTTAGAGCCAGATGTAGATGATCCTCACGTGCAACCTGATCATTGTAGTGGGGACCAAGCCGACAATGCTACTATCAGTGAGGGCCGTGACGGTAATTAATTTCCACTTATAATTTTTTCTAATTATACCTTGATGGTTTTAATTATAACGTTTTTTGTTTAAATGATAGAGAATGTTTCCCTTGAGGATCTTACCACCAGAGAGGAAGACAGGGCAACAGTCCCAACGGCGACAACTGGTGCACCAAGTAAATAATCTCATTGCAATTTTTTTTATTAATATTACCGAACTAGTTCAATGATATTTAAAAACCGATAATTAAAATTTAATATTATCTGTTTTTGGAGGCGATGCCCCGTCACTGGATGAGACCAGACATCGTGACAATGCAACTAGGTCAGCGGCGACAACTGGTGCACCAGGTAAATAATCTCATTGCAATCTTTTTTTATTAATATTACCGAACTAGTTCAATGATATTTAAAAACTGACAATTAAAATTTAATATTATCTGTTTTTGTAGGCGATGCCCCGTCACTGGATGAGCCCAGACATCGTGAATACGCAACTAGGTCAGCAGTGCGGGTTGAAAGGCACGAAACAAGAGTAGAGCACGATGATATTGATGATGTAATTAGGAGCTTTAAAAATAGGAAGAAGAAAAAGAAAATTTGACAATGTAAAATATTGTATTATTATAAGACAAACGTTACCATACTTGGAACGTTTTTTGCGTTATATAAAAAACTCATTTATCATACTATTTTATGTCAAGCATTAATTGCAATGTTTCCTTGCGTACTTTTTGTTGAATTGTTTTTTTATTAGTTATTGAATATTTTTTTTATGCTCATGAAAGTAAAAAATGAAATATAGATTGGGTATTGGGGAATTGAGAGTGATGTGAGGGGGAGGGGAGGGGCCATAAGAGCTTCCACCTTCACGTGGTTGGCCCTGTTTAGTAGAGAATAATTTATTGGAGCGATTTAATCTTGGAGCAAACCTCCCTTGATCCAGCGTAGCAACAAAAAAGTCATTGTTGACTTAGTTGCTACTCTTTCACATCGTGGGATGCTTGTTCAAAGTTCATGCGACTCCAATAAATTGTTCTTGAAATGAAGAGGAGCTTATTCAAGTATGTTTTGATATTTTCAACATATGTTCTAACTTTATCATAAGAATGCATCTTAGAGTAAAAAATACTACATCAATTACTTGTATTTATTGTATAGATAATGATGGATTTTGATTGACTTGGCAGTGCAGGTACAAATCCTCTTGCATCATGAGCAATACAACTTGTCAACCAGTGTCATGTCCAGGATATTTTTGCTTGTGCGCTTGACCAAGTTCGTAATGTCACATTTTGTAAGTTCCTTTACAGTTCATAATTCAATATTAAGCTTGTTCACGATTATTATCTAGGTTTTTTGTATGTGTTTTTTCATCTATTTGATCGTAAGCAACTATGCATGTTTCCTGTTGTTCACTATGATTTCTCCCATTACCACTCCCAGGATGAATCCGACTTTATTGTTACATAGGTTACTTTATTGTTACCATGATTTCTCCATTTACGATTTCATAGGTTACATCATGTAAAGTTGTCAATCTCAGGTTGGTGATGAGCTTTAGTTCTCCAGATTTGGGGCTTTTCTGATATTTTCTCCCTCATGTCATTCCTGCATCACCTCGTTGTTCGAGCATGCCAATTTTCTACCACTTGTACCAATTGGCACATGTCAATCTCTGAGTGGTGCCACATTTCACCTATTTTCAGTGAGAGTTTAGGGTTTCTCTAACATAGCTTCATAAATCCGATTCAGTGCCTGCTTGAATATTGTCACATAATACTTATGGTTTGGATTGATGAGCATGTTCTGAATGGTTGGTTGATTCATAAGAACCACCCATAAATCTCCCTTCCTCTAACACAGAGAAAATAAAAATTTCTTTGACAGGAGACAGAGTTTCAATACTTTGAAAACAAACTTATATTCCCTTCAATAACTCAAAAAAAAACTATTACACTACTTCCTCACTAAGAGGGATTACAAAATTATGACTGCTACAAAACGCAGTGCATAAAACCAACTCACTGTCTGTTCAAAACAAACATACTCTGTCTCTAAAACACTCTGCTGTGTTTTTCACTTTCGCACTGTTGTGCATACACACTTAAAAGTTACACTCAGTCTTTCACTTTTTACACACTGCTGTGTAATAAAAAATTTACGTACTGTCTATAAAAAAAACTACCAAGCTTTTTTGTCCTTTTTATTTTTATATGCTGTAACATATAAAACATATTATAATAAACCCTCTTTTAAAAAAAATAAAATTAAAACTAAATTCTATGGCCCACCTTTCATTTTGCATATGATATATATATAACATATGTTTAAAACATATGTATATATTAAAGCATACATAAAATTAAATTATCAAAACATTAAAGAACCCTTTCCGTCAGACTTCAAAAGTCTGAATAGATTGAATTTCAAACCAAATTTGCGTTCCAAAATGGGATGCTGATGTCTGCCTAATTTGTAACGCGAATTCTCAATCCAATGTGCCTTATAAAAAATTCGGGTCCGGTTTTCAGGTTTTCAGATTCCCTTCAATTTCATGCGATCTAATATTAATGCTCCACGTGTCCTCCTTTTGAATTTACAAAACTGGGGGGTAAATTTTTGTTTGTTTAATTTCTGGTTGGTGAATTGCGTTAATGCTAGTTGTTGTGTTTAAATACAATCCTGTACAGAAATATGGCTGCGGCCGTCTACAAAAAAAACTTGCAGGAATTTTAAATGCTGAATTAAATTTCTAGATGGCATGCAAGCAACCTCCAAAAAAAAATGTTGCTGCTGCATCCGTCCTTCTGCTGCAGCAGTTGAAGTTAAAATTCAACAGCACAGGGTTTAATAAGTGAGGGTGTAAAGGTAAATTTTTGTCGATGGTACTGGATTAAGATCATCTATTCATTTTTGTAGGGTCTTATGGTGTTTGGTTTTTTAGTTTTGGGTTGGGTTTATTGAGTCTAAGATAGTTTTTGAGTGAAAAAATTGCTATCAGGTATTATAAAATTTTGGTTCTTTTGTCAAAATTTATGAGCTTGTTAGGAAATACAAAACTGACAATGGTTGTATCTTAAATTTGTGGAAAATAATTTGAAATGAAACCTTTTTGTTTAGGTTGTTGCAGCAGGTGCAAACCCCATTCAAATTACTAGTGGCATTGACAAGACAATAAAGGCCCTTGTTTCGGAACTCAAAATTTTGTCAAAGGAGGTAAACGCTTGCCTTTTGAGTAGGCTGGTTTTCCTTTTTGCTGATGGTTTGGTGTATCTAATTGAATTAGTTGCCCAAGGTATTTTTGGTTGCAAACTCCTTTTCATTTTTCATACAGTATTGGCCTTGTGGAATACATTTGATTGTGTGGTCTTGTTAGATCTACAACATTTGTAGTTGTTTAGTCTTATGGCCGAGGTTCACTTTTATTATGGAAATAGTTGATGCAATATTGTCATTTAATCCTTACTGCAGGGTAGCATGTTGAGAAGTTTCTTGTGAAAAATTTGGTATTCAAAATGACACTTGATCCTATACAGCATCATGCACTTGAATTCAAAATTCATATTCAAAGTGTGCCAGACAATTCTTGCAAAATTTCAAATATTTATGTTGTTTTAAACCATTATATTTTTCATGTATTGGATGCTGAAAATGTGAAAAAGACTTTGGTATGAAACCAACCGGTGAATAATTTCCAGCACAACAACCACTTCCAAGACATGATTTAGAAGTAGAAAAAATGTGCTTATGAAGCATAGAAAGATATCCTTGATGCATTGTCAATGTTTGGCTAGGGTTATTTTTGGAGAAAATAACTCCTTATTCCTAGAATAGTGATCTTCAATACAAGTAAATGCCATAGAAGAGAGATCATCGTGTGACGCAACAAAACTGAAATTGGACCCCTAAGGAGAGCTGGTGTGTCTACAATCGCTCTGTCAGCATTTTCCCCTGGTTTACCCCGTTCTTTTCCTCCAGCCTGGGTCTTCATTGACTTCTTCTTTCTTCGAGTTTATTTATCAAATTCGTAGAATTTGATAAATAAATACCATCCACAATGGTTGGACTTTAATTTATATTCCCGACTTTATATTATCTCCAAGCCTTATAACCAATGTTTAACTTTCAACACTTTGTATTTATACTCCACGTTTCTTTTAAAATAAATAACTTGTAATGAACTTTCGGCTCTATATTTCACCACCCAGCCTTACAACAATCACGCTCCAGACTTATGCTAATTATCTGCCAATCATTTAATTAAACAATTTCATTATACTCTGGCCCCACCTATATATATCAATAACCAATCAAACACTCGTATCGTACCTGGCTATCCTCCGCACACCTTAGTTAACCTCTGGGCAAGTTCAACGTGTGACCACCGTCCGATGGCCCTTCTCCAAATCAACGACTCTTGGCAATTTCGCTCGGCTTCCAACGTCGGGCTTTAATGTGCGATGGCGTGGGTTAAACGGTTGTTTTCCGGGGTCACTTCGCCACGTGTCGCATTCCCTATGGAATCGCTCGCGAATAGGAAATACCGCCTACTCCACAAAAGTGGTGCGATATGGGCAACCCGCTTTTGTGATTCCGCTCGTGGTTTTGGTAGAGGGCTTGACCACGGGTGCATGTCTGGTTCCGCTATCCTTTTGTTTGTTAACTCATGTCCAATCCTTGGGTCAGGTTCCGAAAGCACAACAATTTTGTCTCTTTATTAAGCGGGATTTTAATATGTGTATTATCAAAGAAAACCAACACAAATTTTATAAGAAAATTGGTCAAAAGTCGAGCCCGCCGGACTTCAAACGGCGATAAACCATAATTCAAACCAAATTCGCGTTCCAAAATAGCCTGCTGACGTCGGCCAATTTTGTGACGCGAATTTCTTATCAAATTCGCCCTAATATTTTACGGGTCCGGATTTCCACTGCGCGAGCGGCCCAAACAAAGATCCGCTCCAATCAATTTTTGCCACGTGTCCTCAATAAAAACTTGCCCTGCTCCCGGCTGCGGGTGCATTCAATGGCGTTTAAGGTGATGGGACATGGATATGGCGATTTCATATCATTCGCATTAACATTTAACGCTGTTCAATTAAGTTTTCACATCAAATCTACATTAATTAATTTTTAACACTGTTCAAGATCGGACCTCCACTCCTCTGAGCGATTCCGCACGCTCCAATTTGATCCGGCCTTCGGCTCTCATTATTAATGATCATAGATTCATTATGACGGGCGTCCTTTGATTGCATTGCAGACGGGTCGACATACAAAATGGCGTTTAGCCATGGTTTTTCAGACAAGCCGGTTGTTGGATTACACTGTCTGGTAACTGTGACGATAAGGAGAAGTGGCCAGCAGAACTTCTGCCTAGACTTTGCTGCATATTTCCATTTCTCTCGGTTCTGTCTCTGTCTGTCTTCCTCTGTTAATTGGAATTCTGCTTCTTCGTCTCTTGTGCCCACTGCGCCTGAGATTGCACCCATGCCTCGCGTGCATCATAGGATGCGTTGCCGCAGGGGGAGCACTAGAGGTCAATCCCGACGCGCTCCCTCCAGCACCTCAACAGAGATGACTTCCGGCCAGTCCAATGATTATTACTTAGGTCGATATCCAAATACTAGGAGTGGGCGGGGTCGGCTTGTAGCATCTGGCCACCGTATGGATTCCCCTGCTCCTGGCTTCCCCACAGCCAGTTCACCTTCTCCCACGACGCGCACTGCGCAATTTTCCTTTGATTGCTCTCTCAACCGCCCGCGAATCACAGCTGTAGTCACTGTGGTCTTCCGCGAGAGTGACCCGAAACAGAGAAGAATGGCACCCGTCTCGGCGTCCGAGTCGGGAAAAGCCGCCAAATATCTTGCCTTCGTAAGGGGAGCCGTGGCATGCATGTGGAGGTAGCACCTAGCGATCCCGAACCTTCCGAAGGATGGTGCCGAATCGTGGAGGAACCACCAGAGGAGTAGTTTGGTTAATTTGTTTTTCTTGCTTAGCAGGCCCACTTAATTGGGCTGCTTTTAGTTTATTTTACTGTGCTGGACCTTTGTAATATTTTTGAATTCTGTAAATTAAACGTTCAAGACCGGTTTCCCCGTATGAGGGCAGTCTTCTTAATTTTTTGATTTTTTGATGACAAATTTGCCATGAGTATGGCCAGGCAATGTTTTTGACTTCTGTGTAATTTTATTCGCAATGTTAATAGATTAACTTTACTTTGAATTCTCACATGATTAGCGTTTTTCTTGATCTGTTCAAGGATTTTGGGTACTTTAATTTGTATTTGGAACAATGGACGTCGTTACTCTATCTGTTTCTTTACTGTTCTACATACTACTATTTCACTTTCTTATAGATGCCTCAGGCATATTTGAATGCTTTCTCAGATTGTCGATAATCTCCATGTGGACCGTTACTGGATTTTATATCATGTCCCTGTATGTGACATGGGGTATTTTTCTATCATTGTCCGGGGTGGGACTTCCACTTTTCTGGATGGATATTTGGGTTCCAATCTTCAGATGTGAAAATGTAATGACTTCATGGACTGTTTTACTTCATATAATATATTCAAAACATCGTTTTTTCTCTTGTGAAAAAAAAATGATTAATGTTTATCACTCTGCCCTCAAAACTAGCGATGCTGGTCTATGTTGCTGGTTTATTGATATGGTCTGATGGTCTTTTTATATTTTGGACATATCACACTCCTCACATGATTAGCGTTTTTCTCTGTTCAAGGATTTTGGGTACTTTAATTTTTATTTGGAACAATGGACGTTGGTACGTACTCTATCTGTTGCTTTACTATTCTACATACTGCTATTTCACTTTCTTATAGATGCCTCAGGCATATTTGGATGCTTTCTCAGATTGTCGATAATCTCCATGTGGACCGTTACTGGGTTTTATATCATGTCCCTGTATGTGACATGGGGTATTTTTCTATCATTGCTTGGGGTGGGACTTCCACTTTTCCGGATGGATATTTGGGTTCCAATCTTCAGATGTGAAAATGTAATGACTTCATGGACTGTTTTACTTCATATAATATATTCAAAACAACGTTTTTTCTCTTGTGAAAAAAAATGATTAATGTTTATCACTCTGCCTTCAAAACTAGCGATGCTGGTCTATGTTGCTGGTTTATTGATATGGTCCGATGGTCTTTTTATATTTTGGACATATCACACTCCTCACATGATTAGCGTTTTTCTCTGTTCAAGGATTTTGGGTACTTTAATTTGTATTTGGAACAATGGACGTCGGTACTCTATCTGTTGCTTTACTATTCTACATACTGCTATTTTACTTTCTTATAGATGCCTCGGGCATATTTGGATGCTTTCTCAGATTGTCGATAATCTCCATGTGGACCGTTACTGGGTTTTATATCAAGTCATGTCCCTGTATGTGACATGGGGTATTTTTCTATCATTGTCTGGGGTGGGACTTCCACTTTTCTGGATGGATATTTGGGTTCCAATCTTCGGATGTGAAAATGTAATGACTTCATGGACTGTTTTACTTCATATAATATATTCAAAACAACATTTTTTCTCTTGTGAAAAAAAAATGATTAATGTTTATCACTCTGCCTTCAAAACTAGTGATGTTGGTCTATGTTGCTGGTTTATTGATATGGTCTGATGGTCTTTTTTATATTTTGGACATATCACACTCCTCACATGATTAGCGTTTTTCTCTGTTGCAGGGTTTTGGGTACTTTAATTTGTATTTGGAACAATGGACGTCGGTACTCTATCTGTTGCTTTACTATTCTACATACTGCTATTTCACTTTCATGGACTGTTTTAATTCATATAATATCTTCACTTTCATGGACTGTTTTACTTCATATAATATCTTCACTTTCATGGACTGTTTTACTTCATATAATATCTTCACTTTCATGGACTGTTTTACTTCATATAATATCTTCACTTTCATGGACTTTTTTACTTCACTGTTGTAGGGTTTTGGGTACTTTAATTTGTATTTGGAACAATGGACGTCGGTACTCTATCTGTTGCTTTACTATTCTACATACTGCTATTTCACTTTTATGGACTGTTTTACTTCACTGTTGTAGGGTTTTGGGTACTTTAATTTGTATTTGGAACAATGGACGTCGGTACTCTATCTGTTGCTTTACTATTCTACATACTGCTATTTCACTTTCATGGACTTTTTTACTTCATATAATATCTTCAAAACAACGTTTCTCGTCTTTTAAAATTTTAATTTTTTTTTTTTAAATTGAACCCTCCGTCGGTCTACCGACGCCTTGTAGACGTCGGAACTGCGACAACCCAACAACGTCGGAAGAGAGACAGTATGAAAATGTTGGAAGCGCGACGTTCCAAACGTCGGACCACATATCGTCGGAATTACGACATCTTCCAGACGTCGGAAGAGTGACATCCAAAACGTCAGACCACATATCGTTGGAATTACGACATCTTCCAGACGTCGGAAGAGTGACGTCCAAAACGTCGGACCACGTTTAGTCGGAATTGCGACAGTTTACAAGCGTCGGAAGAGCGACGCCAAAACGTCGGACCACGTTTAGTCGGAACTGCGACGGTTTATGAGCGTCGGAAGAGCGACGTCAAAAACGTCGGACCACATTTCACCGGAAGTGCGACAGTTTACAAACGTCGGAGGCGCAACGGTTTGTGAGACGTCGGAAGAGTGACGCCTTTTCGGAACGACGGAAGAAGTGTCGATAGTGCGACACTTTTTACTTGCGTCGGAACGACGACGGCATGACAAACCACGGTTTGTCCGCCCCCGAACTGTCGCTCTTGCGACGACTATGTGTCGGAATAGCGACGAATTGGCCGTCGGAATTTCCGCCAAATTCTCTAGTGTAAGGAAGATATTAGAGTGCTAGAAGAATTGTTGAGAGAGCCTAAAAGTGAAGAAGAAATTACAACCAAAGGAGAAGAGATGTTTATAATATCTAAGAAGACTGAGATGAGTTTAAATTTTCAAGTTAATGGTATGTTTGTAGGTGATGAAGAAGATACAAACGAGGTTGTAATAAAGGAGATGTAGGACATCTTATCTTTTGAAGGTAAGAGCGAAGTCCAAAGGTAGTATGAGGATGGACAAGTTTTTGTCTTCAAAGATAATAATTATAAAGGAGAATGGAATTGTAATCAATAGTTGGAATAAAATGTTGACACAGGAAAATAATATCTCATGCAATGTAAGATTATTGGGGTATGTAATAGTGTTAATCCTGTCATGGAAAAGCAAGGAATAATACATTCAAATGTCTTATGCATCTTTGAAAGACGTGGAGAAGAAAAGGAAGACAGCGAGAGTTCTGAAACTATTACACAAAGGAAAGGAAAATAGCAGCAAAGTAATTTGGACGGAGAAATAGAAAATTTTATGAAGCTTATGAGGAAGAAACATAAGGAAAGGAGATATGTAAGAAGAAGACAAACAACTAGTTGGATGAAAGGTTGGATTGTAACAAACATTGAAGGAAAATTCAATGGAGTGTTACAAATGAAGGTATGGAAACCAGGAAAAGCAAGAAAATATAGCAGAATACATGGACATCAATTAAAAGGAGCAAGGAAATCACTGAATAATAAAGTATGGGATCCAGGAGGACAAAGATTTGAAGCCAATGATTTGGGGATCATGAACTTTTTTTTACTTTGGGAGTCTGATGATGGAGCATCATGGTTCCGAAAATTTGTACATTTAGTAGAATCTAGGGGGTCTTATGTTTTTCAAAAGAGTTGGTTTCCTAAGTATTTAATTAATATAATTTTCAATGTTTTGAGTGATTTATGTGAGACAATTAGAATAGGATTTAATTAAATATTGAGAGGCATATTTGTAAATTTTCTCGAATGTAGGAGAACATGAGTGATTGATGAGCGATTAGTGTGGATTGAGATATTCTGACATATTGTAAATCTTAGATTAGAAAGTAGTTCATGATTTTATGGATTTGAAGAGGATCCTTGGGATTTAGTTGAATGTTGAGATCCTCAAGGGATAAAGAAGAGATTTTAGGGATTAATTGAGGACTTAGAGGATTCTTAGAAATTAGTTGAGAAGATTGAGGATCTAAACCAGAATTGGTTACAAAACCTTTTGTATATATTTGTAAAGCCTCAAAGGCACAAATACAAGAAAAAAAAGAGATATTCTTAGGGAGGAAACTTAAATGTAAACCTACGGGCATAGAGAGAGAGGAAGAGAAAAGGGTCATGTAAAAGGCACATCAGGCCAAAGCCAGATTGTAAATAGATTTTGCTTTTACTTGTACAATTTATTTGTTTAATGAGAAATCGAATTTTGTTTTGACTGTGTGTCATTTCTGTTATGTGTTGAGTTATCCATAATAGAAAGAATCAGATATCAGTGTAATAATTCCCTGTAACAAATTCTATATGAATGAATAATTCTTACTATGTGATAGAAGACTTAATGGCTAGATAGAATTTGTATGATTCCAGTATGGGAGTTAATTAGTTGTGAATGAAGCTAATGAGATCGAATGTGTGCAGATAAACTTATGTGCAGGTCGAAAGGAATAAAACACGAATTCTGGCTTTAAACAGTATGAAAAGGTGTACATCAAGAGTGATAACTATGGATAAGATTCAATAATAGGAACAAGCTCAGGAGTGATTAGAATTAAAGAATACCGAACAAGCTCAAGAGGAGTAGTGGGGAGGAGATGGAGTTGTAGAGCGGTGACATTAGAAATCAGATAAATCGACTAAGGCAGAAAATACTTAGAATAATTCCAAAGGAGGAATTGGACGGTGAGGATCAAATCACAGAATTGAAGTTTTAATATTAAACAGCAGAAATCACATCACAAGGTAAATGATTTAAGTTGCGATGCAGTAATTTGAGAAAGTTGTGAAGTGGATGCATGTCGGGCGGAGAATGAAAGCGGACATCGCAAATCGATGATTATAGTATTTATGTGTTAAGGACTTTGCAAGTTAAACAAAATAACTTTCGATGCAGTAAGGATTGAAAGTTGCGATGCAATAAAGGGAAGAGCCACATTTCGGTCCAGCACTCTAGCGCACATCGCAAATCGGCAGGTTTAGAGTTTAGCATTATGACATCACAAGGTAAAGTATTTTGGTTGTGATACGATGAGGATGGGAGATGGAAATGTGAGACAGTAAAGTGGGACCGTTATATCTAGTATAGATCTACGGGGGATATTACATCACAATTTCGCATCGGCATCTTTATTGTTTAGTTTTGAAAGGTATTTGTTATAAATTGCGAAATGCGAAGTAGAGAAACCTGCAAAGTGCGATGAAGCTTAAAGTTAAATAATGTGATCCGCTGTTGCACTAAGGAATAGTTATGTGGGCCATAAACCATAGGTCTACGATTTTGTGTAAAGAAGTCAACCATGATATAAAGGTAAAGTTTATGTATGAACTTTAGAACCAAAGAACCACTTTTAAAATAAGCTTCCACATGTGTATAAAATTTTAATTTTTATAAAGTGGGTTTTGTTGGTGAATTAAGAGTCTGAAGAAAGAAGAAGGAGATATTTGGGATAACCCATATGGATGGGTGATTTATGGATTACCATTGAATCCATAATGGAAATGTGGGTAATTGTGGGGTTTGCACCTTTGGGTATTTGTAGCCTTATGGTTGCATCACATGTCAAGGCGGAGGTGGGGCTACCCACACCTCGCAAATAACAAGGTTTAACATATGATCGACGGAGGGTAAATGGTATGATATGCGATGTGCGATTCCGATGGCAGAGAAGTGACGTGTCAAGGCGGAAGTGGGGTCGCCCACAAATCCCAGATTGGGAAGTTTAGTTATGAGGAATAAATGGTAAATGCTAAAACTTGTGATGCACGATTTGTGACGAGCAGAGAGGTTGGTGATGTGAAAAGGTGAGTGGTAAGAGTTATTTCTTCTTTGACAGTGGAGTCTCCTCCCGGCCTGCGCTTGAAGTGTTTGGCCTTCATTGTAGCTGCTCCCGCTCTTCATTCGCTTAACTTCGCATGTTGCTTTATCGCTCTTGGAAACCACAAACCGACATTTCCTTATAAGGGCCACTTCTCCACATTGTGTGCGATCACAGGCCAACAGGAAATAAAAGGGCGAGATCTTCCTTGGTCAAGGAAAATATAATACAGAAGTTCTGAAAATATTTCAGATGGAGACCTGTAGACCCATGGCTACTCCAATGATTACCAACTGGATGAAATTAAACACGTTCGAAGATGATGAGGTTGGTCCTAATTTGTATAGTCAACCCATAGGTTCTCTGATGTATCTGGTAAACACGAGACTAGACATCTATTATGGTGTCAATACTCTGAGTCAGTTCATGGTGGAACCTAGGAGGGCTCATTGGGCAACAACCAAACATGTTCTAAAATATCTACAAGGAACAATTGACCTTGGACTGAAATACACCAAAGGAAATGACATCAGGTTGAGTGGGTTCACTAACACAGATTGGGTTGGGAGCCTAGTAGATAGGAAAAGTACCAGTGGGTATTGTTTCAGTGTTGGATCAAGAATGACTTCCTGGTGCAGCAGGAAACATAAATTCATGGCCCTGAGCTCTGTATAAGTTGAATATATGGCAGCAAGAACAACCTTGTGTGAGGCCATATGGCTTCAAAAATTGCTTGTGAACTTACTCAAGGAGAAGATGGAGGCGACCAACATTATATGTGATAATCATAGTTGCATCAAGCTCTCTAAGAATCCTATGTTTCATGATCAATCGAAGCACATTGAGATCAAGTGTCATTTCATCAGAGACTATGTCCAAAGGGGAGTTTTACAATTGGAGTACACTCCTACAGGAGAACAAGCGGAATATATTCTCACTAAAGCTTTGGGGAAGTCTAAGTTTGTTTATTTCAGAGAAAAGATGGGGGTGATCAAGAATCCATTTCAGTAGCAGGAATGGATAGGATCAAGATTGAGAGGAAGTTGCAGTATAGATGAGGCAGTGATGGTGATAGTTTCATGGGAAACATTACAGAAGGCAATAGTGCAGTAGATGAGGGGCAGTCGCTAGGCATCAGCAATGTAGAGAATGCTTCAAGACAGAGAAGCATGCAGCAGGCATTTTGCTAGAACACCTTCCTTCCTAAGAGGGAGTGTTGATTTTTGTAGCATTAGAAAGTGTTCCAAGTCTCAAATTTTGTAAGAAGGCTTGGACATCATTATTCCAAGGAAACCATAAACCGTTTGTGAAAATTCCACTGTTACACAGTAATTTGTCACCGTCCCTACCATTCCCCGTCCTGCACAATGGAGGACCCATTTTGTGACCTGTGAACATTGTCATGCCTTGAAATCATCATCAATGCATTCCTCTAAACATGAGCTTCAATTGCCCTAAAGACATCTCCTTGCAAAAAACCATGAAAACATCTCCTTTTGCATTGGCGCGGGCAGACAGTTCATCACTCGCGCCAATGGGGAAAATCCTACAAAGAGGTCGCGCCAACTGGCGCTCTGTCCCAGAGCAGCAGTCGCGCCAGCCAATTTAAGGAGTGTTTTTTAAATAAAGATGGCGGAAGTTGTGTTTCAACAAACTCAGAAACCATTGCCTATCTTGAGTTGGGAGGTTTGGCTGCGGGAGTTCCATGGAAGGGAATTGGTTTGCCACCTTTCATGGAACCTTCCTTGATGATAGGGCCAATCCCACAATAATAGGGATCCCAACTCCCTCCTTCCCCATCTATAAAAGCTTGCCCATTTCCATTGCAAGCTAGTCTTGAAGTGCCTAAGCTTTGAATCTCCAAATTCCCAAGAGCCTTTGTGCTATAAGATCCCTCTTTCTTTCCTTAAGGCCGACTCAAGTAAGGAGACTATCATCGAGAGACTCTAGAGAGGCTTTCCCTTTCCCTGGCGAGCTTTGCGAGACGTGAACGACTAGGGACCCTTCCGAAGGAGACCGCGGCGTCAGAACATTGGTTGTACTCTCTTTCGATTGTTTATTAATGAATGACTACCGGTTATGGTTCCACTCTGTTTTTCACTTATGTTAATAACGAGTTATATCCTTTCTGACTGATATATAGTTGCGTATTATGGATTTTATGCTTGTATTCGTGTTGTTTCTTGCATGTGCAGGTGTCCATTCACGGAGATCGTGGGGATCGTGATCTGCCGAGGCTGAGGAACAGGAACGTTGTCTCTTCTACGAATCATAGCACTGGACTCCAGGTAGGCCTCCATCATTGGCTTATTTATTCACAATTAGGAACTTGCGCTGTAGCATTTGATGATTGTTGCTAGACCCCTGCTGGGCTAGTAGGGATCGCCTCTGTCCGCAGAGGGGATTTACCTCCTCAACAATTTGGCGACTCTGCTGGGGATAGTCTAGTTTTCACTGTCTCGTTTGGATTGTCTCGTTTTGATTGTTTTATGATTTTCCTTGCTTGGTTAGCCTTTTGGGCTCGGTTCTTTTGCTGTTTTTTGCTTCTTGGTTTGCTTAGTTTACATTGATCTGCTTCTGGAGTAGTTCTTTTTTGTTTTTGGCTGAGAAACTCGACTGGCGCGCTTTTTAGCCCGATAGTCGCGCCAATTGGCACATGTTGCTTTTGTATTTCCCGTGCCAATTGCTTGCTGGCGCCAGTTGCAGCCTTACAGTCGCGCCACTCCTGTAGGGTATTTGAGTTTGCTCAGTTTTGAGCTCTCTAGGTCTGGTCAGTGTTTTTCTTCTTGATTTTTCGACTACCTGAGTGTGTTGGAGTCCTGTTTGACTAGGAATTTTCCTTCCTCCTTTGGTTGTTTGCTTTCCTCTATCGATTTCACGTTTTAAGCCCTAGGGCATCTAGTGGCTTTGTGTATCGAGCCCTCCTTGGGAGGTTTGGTGTTTTGTTTATCCAGTCAACTCTCTGATTGCTCCTCCGCATCCTCTTAGCAGTTGTTCACTGTTTTGTTGCGATTTTTGGGTGATTGCTCATTTCTTCATTCAAATTTCGTTTGGTCTTGCTTTGGGCCTAGATCACACGGTCCATTGGAGCATTTGAGTCTTTTTCTTGGTTTTGAGAGACTTTGGTCGATTTGAGATCTGATTGCTTGTGTCATTGAGTGAAATTTGTTCATTTTTCTCTCTCAATATCGTTTCTCAAGTTGTTCCGTTTGTTTTCGGTTTGTTTAGTGCTTCTAGCTATCAAACATTGAAAATTACAAAAAAAAAATCTCTTTTGCTTTTGGTTGATTAGTGCAAATTGAAATTTTTCGATTTTACTAGTAATTAGTGATTTGAATGGAAAGTTTAAAATTTCATTAGTTGCATTAGAGATATCATTATTTGTCTTCCGATCGTTTTGTTCGTGTAAAAACTCTCAACCTTTTTGTAGCTAGTTTTCATCGAACGAAATGACGTACTGTGGCATGTAGTTTTGCATTTAGGAGTTTTTGAAACAACACATTCGTTAGGGCCTAAAAACTGAAACGTAATTGAAGATCAACTTTAAAATCTACTCAATTTACACTAAGGTAGCATTGGAATCTAACGAAACATATTTAGAAGTCTAGGCTAGAGACGTGTTCCGGCGTCTTTAAACCTAGCAGCTGTCGTTCGCCTTTTGGCTTTAGACAGCGCTAGTACGGACTTGTGCTCCCCGTACCGTCGCGTATATAAAGGGAGACCCCTCTAGGTTTTCAATACTTTATCTATAGGAAGCCGAGTTTGTCGCCCTATACCCGTGATACACCGAACACAGCATTCGGGGAGATTGCATGCACGTACGGAAAGTCCTTGGTTGATTTCTCTTTCATTATTGAAACCAAGGTGTATATTGCAATTCACGGTTATTTGGTACACCCTTTGTGCCTAGTATTCCTGAGCAGTCATTTGGTCTTTTCTGACTCCATAAATTTGAAAAGACCGTCAAGCGCTTGTCCTTTCACGCTTGTGTCAAATCTGAAAGAGATAGAGTCATCTTTTATCGTTTCTCGACTCTTAAAACATGAAACGGTGAAGTTTCTGATTTTTCAATGTGGTAAAAATTAATCACCCACGATTACACGCCCTGTTAGATATTTCTTGTTGACCGTTTGATCGTGTGTCTTGACTCTTTTTCAGCCCGTGTGTGTGTTTGCTTCTTTTCCTCTTGTCGTTTGCCACAGTGGCGGAACCTTCGGTTTCGTCTACTGGTAGTCCTTACATGGACGATTCTTCAGAGGCTTCCCAATCCTCTGCTGAACCGCAGCAGCCTATTGTTTTCGAGTTTCCTGACGGGGGACCGGTTCTTGCTGAGCAACCCTTTGGAGGACCAGTTGAGTTTAATTGGCCCTTTTCGGACCCTGTGTCTGAATTGAGATTAGGAGCTGATTTCCTTTCTCTTACATCAGGTTCGCCTTTTGTTGCTGTTGTATTTCCTCCTAGTCCTCGCCGTCTCTTGCGAGATTTAACGGCATGATCAACCATGAGTGATTCTGGTGAGGAAATCCCAACGTCTGGTGAAGACTATCAGCTCTTCCCACGAATATTGTTTCAGGGAGACAACTCTGAGCTGGCTGACATGTCAACAGCGAGTCCCTATTTACCACAGGGATACAGATCTTTGGGTCTGATCATTTTCGCCGCAGCCTCTATGGGAGTGTCAGCTCCTTATCCGAGGCCAGCTGCTACTATGCCCGGGGTGTCTCCTCAGACGCCCGTTACTTCTGTTCCCGTCCGGCCCACTGTCTGTGTGGCTGCCTCTTCTCCTGTTGTCACAGCATCCACTGCAAGGGCTATGCCAACTCCTGAAGATGTTTATCTAGCGACTGCTATACCGGAGAACATCTCTCCGGAGGACTATCAGTTGTCTTTGCAACAGCCGAATGCCAAGGTTGGACCATCCTCCCAAGATCCCAACCGTTCTTACTTTTCGCACTATGCACAGGATGGTACACCCGTGTATGCTTTCCCAGGTCAGTATGATGAGCACGGGGAGATTTTACGTCTACCCGCTCCTGAGGCTTACCTCTATGCTCAAGGTTTACCTTATAACCAGGCTTATAACCCGTAAGGACAGCCTTTCCAAGGCCAACCTGCGGGCCAACCTGGCTATCTTTATGATCCACAGGGGCAGCCCATGCAAGGCTATCATGTCAGCCAACAAGGGCCATCGTACGGTCCGCAAGGACATTATTATAGCCCTTCCGGTCAACCTGTTCAGCCTCAACCGGGGTATCAACCGGGACCGGTCTATGGTCCTGCGGGGAAAATCCAGCCTTCTTTACCAATGCAACCGCAGTATCCTATTGTTTCTAACGTTGCATATCAGCCGGGACCGTCCTATGGTTCCGCTTCAGGTCAAACCGGTTTTCAGCAGGCACCTGGCCCTGTTCCACCACCAGGCCAATCGGCCCATCCGACACAACCTGGTGTTCCGCCTCCAGGCCAACCGGTACAACCTGGGGCTCATTCACAACCAGGCCAGCCTACTCAACCGGCGCCACCTGTTTATCCGGGTCAACCTATTCATTCAGGGCAGCCCTCTCAGTCGGGTCAACCTGTTCACTCAGGGCAGCCTGCTCATTCTATCAACCCTGCTCAGCAGCCGACTCATTCAATGTCGCAGCCAAATCAACAGCTGCGCCCTACTTATCAGGCTCTACAGGGTTCCACCTTTCAGCAGCCTACTCATCCTCAGGGTGGTTATTATCCACCTGTTCAATCTCAACCAAATTATAACCACCCCAGAGGCTCTCAGTATTATCCACCTCCACCCGGTTTTACCTATACTCAGTAGCCAAATCCAAACGCTGCTTACACTAGGCCGACATATAATCAGGGTCCGTACCCTGGTTATCAGGCCCCACACTCTGGTTACCAACATCCAAATCAGTCTGGTTATACGACCTACACCCTCTACAGTCATAATCCTACGGGACAGAACCCATGGGGGCAAGGATATTCACAACCATTGTGGAGTACAGGTAACGGTCCTCATCCTGGGTCTGGCATGCCGGTCAATCCGCCATTGTCGTTCCTGGCCACCTTGGAGTTGCCAAATGTTTCAAAGTTGACCAATGATCCGATTTTACATAATCCATATTGGCCTCCGGTTCCCACCAAGATACCAGGTGATTGCCCCAAGTTTGAGGGAAAAGTTGGAGAGGACCCCCAAGCGCATGTGATGACGTATCATCTTTGGTGTTCATCTAACTCTTGGGTCGACGATTTGATTCGCCTGCGCCTCTTCCAGCGTACTTTAACTGGAGCTGTTGCTAAGTGGTACATAGAGTTATCCCGCGGCATTTTCCAATATTTCAATTATTTAGACATGGCTTTCCTCACACACTTTCAGTTACCGGTTCGTTATGAAGCCGGGACGCACCTCCTGACTTCTCTGAAGCAGGATAAAGCCACTCACATCTCTGATCACATTCATGAGTGGCGGCGCCGTCGTAGACTGATCAAGTTTCACATACCTGATCAGATACTGACTCACTGGTTTACCACCTCCTTTGTGAATAAAATCGCTCAGGATATTGCGATGGGAGCGTGTGTGACAAAGGAATAAGCCATTGCGCGTGCCCAATATCTGGATCTTGTATATTCTCAGTCCGGCACGCTTTATGATATCTTGCCTGATGCCCCGCGGTCCGGAACCTCTAAGGATCCGCCTACCCCTGCGGTGGATGGTGTCATTGGTTCTGTCTCTCAGAATTCGAAGAAATCTTCGAATGGGAAGCAGAAGTCTAATTCTTCCAACAATGCTCCTGCTAATCTCGCCCCTCCGATTCTGGTAAAACCGCGGAAGTGAATGCCGTTCAGGCCAATCCTACGGAGAAAACTTCTAAGGGGAAAAAGAAGGGCAAAGGAAAATCTAAATCTGATGCCCCAAAGCCAGAATCTAAATCTCGCACTGAGGATGGCTCTCAGCGTAAACCGAAGTACCCTTGCCTCATTTGTGAAGGGGACCATTATACTAAGGATTGTCCATGACGATCCGAGGTTAGTCAACTTCTCAAGGGCTCTAAAGGGAATCCGGCTGTTTTAAAAGAGCCATTCCCATCTCAGCAGACCTAGATGGTCGAACAGCCGTCACCATCTGCACCATTTGGGTCTCAGGTTTTCATGATGAAGAGTGTTGCACCTATCTCTGTCGCTACGCGGTCGAAGGATTACAACGAATCGCGACAGGCACTGGGGAAGGCAGTTGCGGATGGACCGCCTCCCCTACCTGCCTCCGGTTCGTTAGAAATCGAGAAGCCTACTCCTGAACCCGTTGTGAAACCACCTTCTAAAGGTGTGCTTCGAAGATCTTCTTATAATCCGAATGCTCGTGCCGCTCAACATTACAGCATTGTTGAGGATTTTGCATAGTCGTCGTCTACCATGTCTGCGCTAGAAGTTCTTCAAACCTTTCCTTCGCAACAGAAGGCTTTACTGTCTGCCATCGGGGGCATTGACCCCGCCGACTCGAGTCTTCTCACCTTCGATTTAGAGAATTTCACTCCCCGGCTTCCACATCAAATCGCTCTTATTATTCAAGTCGGGATTAACGGTCTGAACATTCATAGGGCCGTGGTGGATGAAGGTGCTTCTACCTGTGTTATGTCCTCCACTTGCTGGAAGGCCATCATCTCTCCAGCCCTTTCGTCATCTCCCAATGCCCTTGAGGCATTTGATGGTCGGGAATCCAAACCCCTGGGTGTTCTCGAGAGTCTAGCGACCACATTACAAGGGAAGACTGTCAACGTGGAAGTGGAAGTGGTTGACGCTAAGCTCAACTACAATATACTTCTTGGCCGTAGCTGGACTCATGCCATGCTCTGCGTGCCGTCCACCGTCTTTCGATTCCTTAAGTTCCCTCACGAGGGCAAGATTGTCACGGTGGATCAGTTGTCATTTTTCACCTCTACCTCTGAGAACAACGTGCCATACGTGGATCAAATTCCGAATCCCCCGGACAGTGTGGGACCTGGTCTCTTCAAAGACCCAGTCCTCATGGGTATTTTTCCCGCACCACCACTGCACACCGCTCAAGTGAACATGATATCTAGGTCCGATGACCCCTGGCTTATTCCTACGCCTAAGCAGGTCTTTGAGTTTGGAGAATCAATGCCCTTGACTCCAGTAGAGATCAGCTACTGTGAAATTGTTGCCGCATCTGATCCTCCACCTCCTCAGCATGCTTCTTTGAGCATGGCTCTCGACTTCTACTCTCAATCCCCCTGGCTTGGTCAGGCCGATTCACCTGATCCTCTCAAAGAGACTTTTCCTTCCGATGAGGCCATCATTGAAACTATGTCTCTTGAGGAGCTGCCTTGGGGCGATGGACATCATCACTCCTCGTTTATGCCCAGCTTGGGGGCAATGACTGATTGTCTGGAGCGTTATGCTACTCAGTTCCCTACCCCTCCTCTTCAAACGCCCATATTAACGCACGAAGTTTTTTCGGAGGGTAACCTGGGTAACATTACTCAAACTATCCCGATCAACATCTCCGTTAAACCGGGGATCGTTGAGAATATTCATGTGGGTGTGACTTGTTCTCCCGATGATATTCAAGTCTATACTGAGCTTTTTAAGGAATTCAGAGATGTTTTCGCATGGTCCTACGAGGAAATGCTGGGGATTGATCCCAGTATCGTAGTGCATGAGATTCCAACCTACCCTGGTGCGAAGCCCGTGCGCCAACGTTTACGCCCCATGCATCCTCGGAAAGCCGCCGCCATCAAGGCAGAAGTTGAAAAACTTCTGAACGCGGGCTTTATTTATCCCATCCCCCTCACAGAATGGGTGTCTAACATTGTCCCTGTCGATAAAAAGCAGGGTACGATTAGAGTCTGTGTTGATTATCGCGACATCAATCGCGCCTATCCAAAGAACAATTATCCCACTCCGTTCATAGACCAGATCATCGACGAATGTGCCGGAAGTGAGATCTATTCCTTGATGGACGGTTTCTCAGGATATAATCAGATCAATATTGCACCTGAGGATCAACACAAGACCACATTCATCTGTCCGTGGGGTACTTTCGCGTATAAAAAGCTCCCGTTCGGCTTGAAGAACGCTGGAGCCACTTTTCAGCGTGCGATGTCCTACGCTTTTCATGACATTCGCCATATCGTTCAGCCTTATCTGGATGACTTGCCAGCCCATTCGGCTAAGCGAGAGGACCATCCTGAGCATCTCCGCCAGATCTTTCTTCGTTGCAGGCGCTACAATATTAGGCTTAATCCTCATAAATGAGTCTTCTGCGTTGATTCTGGCCGTATTTTAGGATTCATAGTCTCAAAGGACGGAATTCGCCTTGACCCTTTAAAGGTCGAGGCCATCATAAATCTCCCATCACCCTCCTCCCTATATCAATTACAGAGTCTGCAAGGGAAAGCGAACTTTCTTCGGCGCTTTATCCCGAATTATGCCGAGGTGGCCAAAGGATTCACTCGTTTATTAAAATAGAACGTTCCCTTCCATTGGGAAAAAATCGCTCAGCAATCCTTTGAGAAGCTGAAGACGTTGCTTGTCAATGCTCTGTTGCTTCATCCTCCGGACTACCACCGCGACTTCACTTTATATCTTGCCGTCGCATTTAGCACCATAGCCATGGTCTTGGTGCAGGATGACGATGACGGTGATGAACATGTTGTTTATTATCTGTCACGGAACCTTCTCGATCCAGAAACGCGTTATGCTCATGTCGAGAAGTTGGCATTAGCAGCAGTACACGCTGTACAACGCTTTCGCCATTACATCCTTTTGCGTACGATAACAGTGGTTTCAGACTGTAACCCTATGACGTATATTCTCTCTAGACAATTACTGGGGGGCAAGTACTCCAAATGGATTGTCATCCTGCAGGAGTTTGACTTAGAGTTCACTACCGCTAAGTCAACTACATCACTAGTTTTCGCAGATCTTATATGCTCTCTCCCTACAGACTCTGCTCCCTCATATGCTGAAGATCATATACCGGACGAAACGCTTTTTCTCATCAGTACTCGTGACCCTTGGTACGATGACATAATAGTGTATCTTCAGACCTCGACATTTTGGTCTGAGTTGGATAAAGCTGCCCGCCATCGAATTCGGCACCAGTCCCAGCCCTACCGTATAGTAGGAGATACCTTATACCGCATTGGAGTAGATTCGGTGCTCCGGCGATGCCTAAACTTGGAAGAGGCTGAAAAGGTCCTAAATGAATGCCACAGTGGCGCCTGTGGTGGACATATGTCCGGGTATGCTACTACCCAGAAGATTCTGCGAGCAGGTTATTTCTGGCCTTCCATATTCAAAGACTGTATCACTGCAGTCCGTAAATGTCATGCGTGCCAGATTTTTCAGTGCAAGATGCGCGCTCCGCCTCTACCCTTGCATCCTGTTATTACCGTCGGCCCGTTTGCAAAATGGGGCGTGGATTTTATGACGTGTAACCCTCACTCGGCCGGGGGGCATGCGTATATAATTGTCGCCGTCGACTACTTCACCAAGTGGGCCGAGGCGATGCCTACACTAGCTGCTGACGGGAAAACGGCTGCTCAATTTATATTCAACCACGTTATTGCACGGTTCGGGGTTCCTCAAGCCATCGTCACTGATCACGGTACTCATTTCCGAGATTATATGATGGCGGAGCTGACTTCAAAGTTGGGCTTGCGTCACGACAGCTCAACACCATATTACCCTCAGGCGAATGGTCAGGTTGAAGCAGTGAACAAGGTTCTGGTCACTATGCTTCAGCGAACAGTTGGTATTCACAAATCCAATTGGCATCTCCAATTGTTCTCAGCTTTCTGGGCATACCGAACATCTGCAAAGAGTGCAACTGGGTTCACACCATTGCAATTGGTGTATGGTCTGGAAGCAACTCTTCCGGTTGAATGCGAGATTCCTTCGTTGAAATTAGCTGTGGAAATTCTACCTAATACTTCTACTGAGGAAGAACGTCTTCTATATCTGGAACGGTTAGATGAAACCCGTCGTCTGGCTGCTTTGGTTATTGAAGCACAAAAGAAGAGGGTCAAAACTCATTTTGATCAATCTATTTCTCCTCGTTCCTTTATTGAAGGAGAACTCGTCCTCCTATACGATCAAGCACATGACAAGCTTGGAGCCGATAAGTTCCAACCTATGTGGCATGGGCCCTATATAGTAAAACGCGTTTTGAAAAATGGGGCCTACAAGCTTATAGATTATGAAGGAGTTCCGCTGGCGCAGCCTAGAAATGGGCTCTACCTCAAAAAGTACTATGCCTGAAGTGATTTCTTGGTGTGGTGTGTGTACATAGGTGTGTGTTTTTCATTTGTGTGCATGTATGGTGTGGTGTGCCTTGTAAACATCTTTCTGCTGATCGGGTTTTCCTGGTTGTGCAGATGTGTATTCATCCATTTGTTGGTTTCGCGGATGGTGCCTCCCGCAGTACCAGGAATCTGTCTTCGGTAGCCTGGGTAATCTATGATCCTGCTGGTGAGTTGGTCAACCTGCAAGGAGTGTGTCTAGGACGTACTACGAACAACATCGCGGAATATAGTGTTGTGTTAGAATTATTAACCGAGGCAGTAAACCTTGGTATCCGTGAATTGCTTTTGTATCTAGATTCGCAACTTGTAGTGTTACAGCTGAACGGACACTATTCGGTAAGAAACCCGTCCATTTTACGTCTGTATCTGTGTATTCGATTACTAGAAAGGAATTTTGACTACATTAAATATCATCATATACCCAGGCATTTGAATACATTAACAGATGCAGTAGAAAATTTGGTATTAGACAGACATTTGCACAATTTGTAAATCATCATCACATATAAAGAAAGATCCATCCAGAAATAGATACGCATATATATATAGATATCGAAATGTTTACATAGAGTGTATCACATAAAGTCAAAATATACATAATTGTCTTAAGTACATCCGGAGACGATATGTCTCTCAAAAAATATGTGTGATATAATCCCTAAGAGCTAATCCGCATGGTGCTCATGATAACATGTAACTGCACGCACTAAGCGTCTCAGGATTCGGTGGATCCGACTTGGAACTCCCACCGTATGACGCTGGTACGCCATCGGTACATCCGCCAGCCGAGCATAGTCCGGGATCCCTCGGGAAATGCCCTCGAGATTCTGGATCAACTCCTCCCCTCCTGCGCCCTCTCCCTGAGGATCAGGGGATAGATGAGTCCTCCGCGAGATTGGAGACATCCCGGCTGGTCTCTCGGGGCCCACATCTGCATACATATATAAAATGTGTTAGGAAGAATGTGTATTAACAAAAAAAACATAAAACATAAAAATCAAAAAACATGAGGTCTTACCCAACTCCTCGTCCCAGTCATCTCCTTCTGGCAGTGGGAGATCTGGGTCTCTGATGAAGTCAGTTCCTACATATGGCCAGTCCTCCACTACAATCAACTGGTGTCGTAACCACCTAAAGAACTCCGACCTCCAAGACATCTGTTGGCCGCCTCCAGCTCTGGGCATTAGTGCTGCCCAGCGAGCCATTCTTGGCTCTCGTGGAATCGGATCTGCCACTATGGCCCCTTGGCCCTGGAAGATTGGTAAGCATTCCAGAATGAACGATACCAGGATGGAACCATATCCAAACTGTTTCAGTTTGGCTTGCTTGCATTTTTTGAGCTGTCTTTTTATGTTTATTGTTACTGTTGTAGCCCAGTCAAACAATAAGGGACTCATGCATTCTGAGGCCAGCAGGAGTTGGGCCTTTGTGGCCTCGTGCGGTGCCTGCGATCCTGCAGCCCGCGTGATGGTATGTAGGTCAACTCTCAATGCCAAGTCGGGGATGGTGTTGATATCCACCTTTTTGCTCCCTGATCCCATTTGTGCTCTTGGGCACACTCGTGCCATCACTTCTTCCATCTTCTCGCCAGATGGTCTGCTCCCAGTCAGGATGGGTACCGGGCCTCTGCGGGACAATCCGGTTATGAAATACACATCGGAGACCTCTAGTTCCAATACCTGATCTCGCAACTTGAACACTTGTTCCTGTTCGTCCCAAATACTGATCAAATACTGTAGGAGCTCGGGCTGAGCTCGTAGACAGGGTGTAAGGAAGAACTTCTTTAGCCCACAGTTTCTGAGGGCATTCATGCAAGCCTCACTTTCTATGGCCTGTTCATCCTCTTCTCCATGCTCTCTTTCTTTCCACTCAATCACCATTTTTCTTGATATCCTGCATCCACATGGTTATAAACCCTTGATTAGATCTCCGGTAGGCTTCAAATTTTATTCAATTTGGTTAAAATCTTGAATTTTTTGGCGGAAATTTAGGTTCGGTCACTGGCGCGGCTGTTTTGTGAACAATCGCGCCACGTGGCGCGAGGCCTTTGCATGGAAAAGCCCATTGGCGCGGGTCCATGCCCGATACCCGCGCCAATGAGAGCAGCCCTAAAAATTCAAAAAATGGCCACAGAGGGCTGATACATAAGGGAAAACTATTAAAAAATGGATTGAAATGAAGTACAGGGAAGCGCCTCTTACCTGTAGCAGACGAGAATCTGAATGGTCAACCGGATCTGTCGCAATCGTCGTCAGAAGTTTGCACTCCAAATGGACCACTGCTGCTTTTTACCACGGTAAATAGTAAATGTAATTTTGTTTTTACCATTTTGGCATATTTATAACTTTTTGACGCAAGATGAGTTTTAAAAGTTATTTTTATCAAATATTTTAATATGTTATGTCGAAAATGGGTTTTACGCTTGCTTGGTATGTGCAGCAGCAGGTTTTTGCGACTTTAACGGTGGAAACGAGTTGTATTTTATACCTTTTCGGACTCGGTAAATACACGAAAAAGTCACTTTGGAGTCATCTTTTAGCTCTTTTCTGACTCTCTAAACATGAAAAGATTGTCGAGGCCCTTGTCGTTTCGATCTCGTTAAAATGGACATGAATCGACATCTACCCAGTATACGTTTACCCCTTTTTCAAGAGAAGTTGGCCTCTGCTAATATCAACCTTCCTCTGATTCTCATACAATCCTAATTCACAACAAAACATCATGTTCCTCTGTCTCGTGTCGATGATGTGGGAAACATTATGGCCCACCTTCGATCAAGGTCACTTCCTGTCGACTTCAGCTCATTATCCAGGAAGCTGATCTAAAGACTCCTTTATGGTGCCTTGGAGCCTGCATGCCTTAATGGCAGGTTTGTCGCATTTGACGTGGGGTTTTCATCATTGGCCTCCGATCGAGTGATTCTACGGGTGTTCGACGCCAACTCATTGATTCACACACCGTAGATTGTACCTGTAGTACCTTAAGGACCATTTTCATTATTGGTGGTCCCTCTCGCATCTGTTAACAGCTCTCATCATTAGCTGGTAATCAGACGATGTTCTTGCATGTTCGACTTCAGCTCACATATTTGCATGCTTGAACTTGTACTTTGTTTGGGTCGAGATGGAGCGCAAGACCCTGGATTGCGTCTACTGTAATCCAGGCTGCGATTGTGGATTATTATCATTATGTACATGACTCACTGATTGGATGGCTGCGACCATACCTGAGTCTATTTATTTGATCCTCGCTGGATGGTTGTGCCCATACCCTGGATCCGGATTATAGTGTACTCTGTTTCGGATGGTTGCACCCATACCGCATATACATCATGTACTTGAGATATCAGTTGTATTTTTCTGCACAGGTTTTCCGAGGGTGGGGCTTCAGTTGAACATGTTCTCGTAAAGCATTTCACCCCTCTCTCTCTCGGGCCTCATACTTTAGGGGGCATCTGTTACACATTAATTTGTCACTGTCCTTACCATTCCCCGTCCCGCACAATGGAGGACCCATTTTGTGACTAGTGAACATTGTCATGCCTTGAAATCATCATCAATGCATTCCTCTAAACATGAGCTTCAATTGCCCTAAAGACATCTCCTTGCAAAAAACCATGAAAACATCTCATTTTGCATTGGCGCGGGTAGACAGTTCATCACTCGCGCCATCGTAGGCTGATATAAAGAGGCCGCGCTAATCGGCGTCTGTCCTGTAGCAGCAGCTTTCATATCACCCAATTTAAGGAGTGTTTCTTAAATAAAGATGGCGGAAGTTGTGTTTCAACAAACTCAGAAACCATTGCCTATCTTGAGTTGGGAGGTTTGGCTACGGGAGTTCCATGGAAGGGAAGTGGTTTGCCACCTTTCATGGAACCTTCCTTGATGATAGGGCCAATCCCACAATAATATGGATCCCAACTCCCTCCTTCCCCATCTATAAAATCTTGCCCATTGCCATTGCAAGCTAGTCTTGAAGTGCCTAAGCTTTGAATCTCCAAATCCCAAGAGCCTTTGTGCTGTAAGAGCCCTCTTTCTTCCCTTAAGGCTGACTCAAGTAAGGAGACTATCGTCGAGAGACTCTAGAGAGGCTTGCCCTTTCCCTGGCGAGCTTTGCGAGACGTGAACGACTGGGGACCCTTCCAAAGGAGACCACGGCGTCAGAACATTGGTTGTACTCTCTTTCGATTGTTTATTAATGAATGACTACCAGTTATGGTTCCACTCTGTTTTTCACTTATGTTAATCATGAGTTATATCCTTTCTGACTGATATATAGTTGCGTATTCTGGATTTTATGCTCGTATTCGTGTTGTTTCTTGCATGTGCAGGTGTCCATTCACGGAGATCGTGGGGATCGTGATCTGCCGAGGCTGAGGAACGGGAACGCTGTCTCTTCTACGAATCATAGCACTGGACTCCAGGTAGGCCTCCATCGTTGGCTTATTTATTCGCAATTAGGAACTTGCGCCGTAGCATTTGATGATTGTTGCTAGACCCCTGCTGGGCTAGTAGGGATTGCCTCTGTCCGCAGAGGGGATTTACCTCCTCAGCACCACTCAGTTTATGTTTTATTATAATAATTAATTATTTTAATGTAGACCCTAAGTCTAAACTTAGGGAAATTAAATAATTAATGGGTATTAATAAAATAGAGTGTGAATCTTCTAGAGAACAAAGATCAAGTAAAAATGTAATATTGGCCATTAATTAGACTTCTAATCTCGGTCGTTGATTCAACAATGAGAAGATTATAAAATAAGGCTTGAGGGTCATTTGGAAAACAAGTCGAGCATACACTCCGTAACCCGAAGGAAGTAAATTATGAAGGAATAGAATTCGATTTCAGAGGGAGAGTTGCAGGCTAGAAGAAGGAGAGGGAGTCAACACTGACAAAGGTTAAGGAAAGAAGGATGCAAAAGGCCAGAGAAGGTAGCGCAAATATCTCACGCAGAGTGACGTATTCTAACGCAAGCACTTCGCAGAGAGAGACGTAGAGTGACGCAAAGGGAACCAGTGGGTCTTCCGGGTGTCAGAAAATCTCCAGAGGGTTTCGGAGAATTTATCTCAGGTGTTTTCTAAAGAATTCTGCCAGTCTTTTCCTTGTAAATATTTTCATTGTTGAATAATAATATATAAACCCTCATCTACTGCACTGGTTTTCTCGTATTGGGTTTTTTCGGGGACAATTGTCCAAACATAAGTGTGTGTATGTGAATGATTCTTATGCTTATATTTCTTATTGTTCCTTTCTCTGCATATACTTAAGTGAATGTTGCGGCATTATTTATTTCAAAATTTACTGGAAGAATTTATTAAATAACTTATTGGAAAAAATAAGTAGGAGAAATAAATCTATCACTGCAGAAATATTTTCTGGATTGAAATTTTTACACAAACGTATCTCTGGCCCCTAGCCCGGTCTGGAGGGAGGGGATGTGGAATTTTCGTTCTTGCTGGGTGCATTCACCTCTGGTTCGATTCGACATCAAGGGTGCTGAGGGTGACTCGACATCTAGATCTTTGGCTCCTGCTTTGGCTTCACATAGACTCGGTAGGCATTGGACCGTGGGGAGGGACTCCCTCCCTCCCGGTTTCTTGTGCTTACATTGTTTATATTACAGTATTCAAGCATACTTCTTGTTGGCAAGCATGGGTGGAGGGCTGGAAAGTGGTAAGTGTCAATTCGAGTTGGGATTTTCATTATGATTATCTGTCATGAATATTGTGGGTTTCGTAGTCTGTCTCTGGTGATTATGTGGCGGGTGAAGGGGGGGAGTGTAAGCATGCCTCGGAAACGTGGGTGTGCTCATAGTGGTGGTACAAGGTCACGTCCGGGAAATCTTCGTCAACTCGAAGACGCCAGTTCTGATTCTGAGGCAACGGAGAGTCATCAGTCTATTGCAGATATGGGTCTGTCACTGAATCGTTCTCAAGGCCACATCGAAGTTCCAGTCACACTTGAGTTCATAGCGACTCATATGGACCACATTCATTTTAAAATTGATGTAATAAGAGAACAGAGGCATGAGGACATAAATGAACTTGTGGCTTACATCAACGACCTCCAACACATGCAGAATGAACTCCTAGACTCTATGGAAGGAGTTTGACGGCAGCAGCAACGCACCCATGACCATATCCGTGATTTGTAAGCTCGTGTAGAGCGCATTGACTATCACATGCATGAACGGGTTGCTCTCTTCACTGGCCCTAAAGTGTTCCCTCCTAATCCCTCTCTGTAATGTGTATTTCTATGTCTTGTAATTTTGGTCTTTTTGTGTCGAAAATAACCAATGACACTGGTTGTCTTGGACTCTCTTTAGATTTTTTTTCTTCACAGAGCTAGGCTAGCGCCAGCTCTTAAGCCTATGCTACCGTATATGGTTGTAAGTATGATGCTCTCTGTGCCATTTTTTTTATGTTAATATAAAACCAGCTTTTTGACAAGAATATATATATATATATATATATATATATTAAAATTAAAATAATAATAATAAAAAGAAAAAGAAAAAAATTGTCACTAAAAGATAACAAATCTCAAACACTCAACAAAAACACACCTTTCGCATATAAATATAATTTTAAAAAAATATGTATTTTAGGACATTTTTGCTAAAAACGACACGTTAAATAAAATATTTTTATGAAAATTTTGAATAAAAAATTTCAAAAATAACAAATTTATGATTCAAATAAGATTTAAAGTAAAAATAACAAAAAAAAATGTTAAAGAAAATATAACATATAATTAAAAAAACCAATAAATAATATTAAAAAAAAAAACAAAAACAAAAAACAAAAATCTTAAAAATAAAAATTAGAAACATAGAAAGTAAAAAAAAAAAAAACTGAATTAAATTAAAACTATTTGAAAATAACAAAAGCCCAAGGAGCCCCAAGGGTTAGCTCAAGTGGTAGTGAGCCAATACGTGTTCCTCTCCGTTGTGGGAGGTCACGGGTTCGATCCTTGAGTCCTTGGGGTCAGGTGTTGTTATTCCGCCGACGGTTTATCGCGCATACCATCTAGAAATTCTGGGGAAGTACGCCCGGGTTTCCCGCGAACTTTGCCTCGAAAAAAAAAACAAAAACAAAAACAAAAAACAAAAAACAATTAAAATAAATAAATAAATAAAAACTCAAAAAATAAATAAATTGAAAAAGAAAAAGAAAAAAATTAAAAATTAAAAAACTATTAAAAATTCAAATTAAACTTTAAAAAAAAAGCATTAAGAAATTAGAGAAATAAATAATAATAATAATAAAAACATTGAAAAAAAAAACATATTAAAAAACAAATTATAAACTATTAAAATAAATAAATAAACATTTAAAAAATAGTAATAATAAATTTAATATATATATAAAAATTAAAATTAGGGTCGCCCAGGTAGTGGCGGGGGCCAGCCCCTACCCAGTTGCATTTCAAAACTGTTAGCAAACAACTCATGAAAATTTCTTATTTTGCCCCCGATCTTCTGATATTGCTTGCCTCTATTCTTGTATATGTCACCCTGTATAACTATGACACTGGTTGTGATATGCTATTGGGCCAAGATTTCGTAAAAAAAATATATGCCTGTCATAGTTGACAAAGATGTTATTACATTCATTGTGCAACAATCCAAGATAGCAGTCTCAGTCAAAAGCAAATATCCAATTCGAATTAAACCAGATAGTCCAGAAAATATTGAAGAATTTGTTGAGGAATTGGCCAAAATTCAAAAGATAATCAAGCATGCTAACCTAGATGGCCAATACTTGTAAAAACATATTGTCTCCAAACTCCATAAGTACTGCACCTCATAACATCTTCACACCTTTTGGTTTAGCGAAAAATATTTTGTAAATCTGCCTTTTAAAGATGCTCAAACCCACTGAGCACAAAAAGCATCAACCAATCACATGAGTCATTATGAACAAGAACTTTGCATAAATGAAATCAAACAGTTGCTTAAAAGAAATCTCACTGAACCCTGCAAAATCCCATGGGCATGTGCTTCTTTCTATGTGAACAAACATTCAGAGCCAAAAAGGGGTAAGAAAAGGTTGGTAATCAATTATAAAGTTCTAAATTATGCATTACTCCCAATAAGGTACCCCTTTCCAAACAAAGATATCCTCCTCTCTAAGATTGCTAAAGCCAATATCTTTAGTAATTTTGATTTAAAGAGTGTATTTTGGCATATTGACATTGCTCAAGAAGACGGGTTTAAAACATCCTTTGTAGTTCTAAGAGGGCAATATCAGTGGACAGTGATGCCTTTTGAATTAAAAAATGCCCCATTCGAATTCCAGAAAATGATGGAAGATATGTTTTGGGATTTACCATTTTTCATTGTATACATAGATGATTTGTTGATTTTTAGTAAAGCTAATCAGCAACACAGACAACATTTAGAAATGTTATACAAGTTTGTATATAAGCATGGTTTAGTTTTGTCTCACTCTCCTGATAATTTTATTATTGGAAAAATAAAGATTGATTATCTTGGTCTGGTAATCTCACAAGGGAATATTGAACTCCAGCCTCACATACTGCTTACTCTCTTAAATTTTCTTGATCAACTCCCAGATGTTTGGATAATGCAAAGGCGTTGGTGTCGCGGGTTTCCTATATAAGGGAGAGTAGACTCTTCCCAAAGCACTTGTAATTTTATGAGAATTTCTATAATAGAAATTTTGTCTCCGTGTGTTGAATACTTTTTTTATGAAAATTGTGAGAATCTTATGATCTATCTACTCTTGTGTTGTGATCAGATTAAATTGGTATCAGAGCCAAAAGTGAGAGTTGACCTATTTTAGGCGAAATTTGAAGGTCGTGCATTGTGATAAGTCTTGTTTTAAAGACCAACATAGGTCATGTTTGGGCGAAGGTGGTAGACCAAGGATTGCAACCAGCCTTGCAATATTTTAGGTGTGTTTTATTCTTTCCCTCTTGTATCAAGTATGGACTCTAGGCAAATTAGGAGTCTTCTGAGTTGCGCAAAGCAGCACATGATAAACGATGGTCATGGTTGTCTAAAATATTGAATAAAGATGACAAGTATATTATGTATAACACTCGAGTTGTTACCTGGGAATTTAATCCCCAACCAAACTGGACACTTCCAAGCATTGATGTAGATAAGATGTATAATAAGTTTGTGTTTAAATTTAGAGTTGCTAATATTTTCCGTTTTTCTTCTGTTAATATTCCAATCTCCTATCATAACAAGTCTACCAAGTTCCTTTAATCAATAGAGAATATGTTTAATGAGGTCTTGAGAATCGTTTCCAGTATATGCATATTAGCCTTATACAATTTGGTATTAATCCTTTGGTGTGACCAAGGTTAAATACTTCATGTTTGACTTGTGTTCTTGAATCTATAGCAAATGAGTTTAATGATGCCTTACTTAGCGAATGCCAAATTCCTCTAAACAATGTTCTTTTTTGGTCCTCTATAATCCCTCAATATCAAGTATCATTGACAGACCCTTATATAAATGAGTTTGTGCAAGCCTTTATTCAATTCCATGGATTCAATTTCGCTCCTCATACACAGATATCCCAGCTACACTCTATAGTGTGTATTCGTTTTGTTACATCTACTATGTCATCCATATACCCAAAATTACAGAAGCGTGCCCTCAAGGAAGGTGATGTAATTGGCCCGAGTAATGCAATCCCACTCCAGATTAGGTTCAGTGAATTAACTATTCCTCACGAGTGGTGTAGTAAATATCAATCTTTGTCGCCAAAATACCCCCAATTAGCTAGCACCTCCCATAAATTAAGAGTTGTTCCCACATATGATGGCAAGACCAGTTTGAAATTTCAATCGGTAAATCCATTAAGTCATATTCTATCTTCCATGATTCATATAAGTCCTATTGCTCCCAGATTGTTAGTTTCTTCTATTCCTACTATCAGTTTTCATAGTCATGATCAACCACATAATCTTTGTCCTTTACACTATTGTATATATTGTCGAGATAATAGAAAAAAAACGAGTCCAAATAAAAATATGTGAATTATTCACCACTGCATATAATCTTGCTGATTGGGATCTGGTGTCACAATTAGATTCTAACTATTTTTCTATATACAGTGATTCTGATTCTAATGTAGGAAATAATTTCCAAAAAAATCATATATCGTGTTCTTCTATTAGTGATGAACGTGCATATATTTCACAATGTCTTATGTTTTCAGTACAAAGTCCAAAAGAGATGCTTTAGCCTCTCCAAAAACAAAAATATTCTCTTACTCCAGGATTGGTAATTCCCTGACGTGGACTCTAAGAAAGAATAAATAGATTAAAAGAGTCAATATAATTGCAGGATAATGACACAGAATTAGACTCTGAAGAATGGTATAAACCTTCTTATGCTTCTGTCCTAGAACCACCCCCTTCCTCATTTTCTCAGGAAGAAATCCAAAAGATATAAGAAGAAATCAAAAATAAATAAATAAATATGATGGAATTAGCAGCTCAGATTCAACATCAAGTTCATAAATTTGATGAAATTAATTCAAAGTTTACAACATTGGTCCTGGATCGTGCAAATATACCAGTAGTTAAGGTGGAAGAAACATCTCCTAAACTTGTTCTTGATATCAATTCTATAGGAGATCAGATGGCCATCCCCATTGGGATTAAAACCGATGGTTATAAACAATATGAATTGGATGAACAGATAGACATAAGGGATATTTGTAGCTTCTACAAGTATAAATCCATTCCCTCGTACTTTTAGAACCCTACCCAGTTGCATTTCAAATATTTTAATGAACAAATCATGAAAATTTCTTATTTTTCCCCAATTTTCCGATATTGCTTGCCTCTACTCTTGTATATGTCACCCTGTATAACTATGATACTTGTTGTGATATACTATCGGGACAATATTTTGTATAAAAATATATGCCTATCATAGTTGACAAAGATGCTATTGCATTCATTGTGCAGCAAGCCAAGATAACAGTCCCAATCAAAAGTAAATATGCAATCTCAATTAAACCATATACTCCAAAAACTATTGAAGAATATATTTGGACTTGGCCAAAATTAAAAAGATAATCAAGCATGCTAACCTACATGGCCAAGACTTGTTAAAATATATTGTCTCCAAAATCCAGAAGGACTGCACCTCAAAAAATCCTGATGCCTTTTGGTTTAGGAAAAATATTTTTTCAATCTGGCTTTTAAATATGCTTAGACCCACCAAGCACAAAAAGCATCAGCCAATCACATGAGTCCTTTTGAAAAAGAACTTTGCAGAAATGAAATCAAACAATTGCTTGAAATAAATCTCATTGAACCCTGCAAAAGCCCACGGGCATGTCCTGCTTTCTATGTGAACAAACATTCGTATCAAAAAATGGTTAAGAAAAGGTTGGTAATCAATAATAAAGTTCTAAATGATGCATTAATCCAAATAAGGTACCCCTTGCCAAACAAAGAGATCCTCCTCTCTAATATTTCTAAATCCAATATCTTTATTAAGTTTTATTTAAAGAGTGGATTTTGGCAGATCCACATTGCTCCATAAGACAGGTTTAAAACAACCTTTGTAGTTCCACGAGGGAAATATTAGTGGAAAGTGATGCCTTTTGCATTAAAAAATGTCCCATTCAAATTCAAAAAAGGATGGAAGATATCTTTCGGGATTTACCATTTTTCATTGTATACCTAAATGATTTGTTGAATTTTAGTAAAGATATTCAGCAACACATACATCATTTAGAAATATTCTACTAGTTTGTATATAAGCATGGTTTAGTTTTGTCTCACTCTCCAGATAAATTTATTATTGGAAAAACAAAGATTGATTATATTGGTCTAGTAATCTCCCAAGGGAAGATTGAACTCCAACCTCACATACTTCTTTCTCTTTTAAATTTTCTTGATCAATTCCTAGATGTCTGGATAGTGCAAAGATACTTAGGTGCACTAAATTACATCAGAAATTTTTATGCTGAACAAGCTCGCAACACCAGAATTCTACAACAACGCCTCAAACCCGAAGCTTCATGGACCTATGCAATGAATATATCTGTCAAAATAATTAAGCAGGATATACATCAGTTGCCACCATTGTCTCTACCTCAACCAGATCTTCCAATTGTCCTTGAGACAGATGCTTCTAACACATGTTGGGCCATAATAATTCTACAAAAACATCCCAAAAGAGAAGAGGTTTGTGCTTATGCATCGGGTACATTTTCAAGCCATCAACTCAATATCCTTCCTCACACAAATAAATTATTGCATTCAAAAAGGGCATTAAATGTTTTTGAGTCTTCCTCAAGAGTGTTCATTTCACTATTAAGACTGATCTAAAACACATGAAAGGTATGCTAAGTAATAAGAGATTACTTAAACAAGGAAATTCCAGAATTCTCAGATGGGAATTATGGTTGGAAGGATTTGATTTCGATATTGTCTACAAGGCCAGAAAAGAAAATTATCTAGCAGACTTGCTCACCAGAGAAAGAGGAGCCTCCATCAAGCATTTTGAGTTGAAAAAATTTGATATTGGAGAAAGTTTTTTCCTCTAGAAATAAAATTCATCAACAGGACGACAAAGCTATGATATCAACTAGAGTCTTATACAAAATGATCATGTTTACTTTGGTCACGCAAGAGATCCATATCCTATAATAATATATATATATTTGACCCAAGTCTACATTAGATTGAATACTATGGTATACATCAGTATGTCATAGCTTCTGAGAGAGTGTATGTTATTATGTATTGTGAATATGTAATGTCTCCTTTTCGGTACTAGGGTAAATTGATGGATATACTAATGGTTTCATATGTCCCAAGAAAGAAGATTTTGGTTGCAAAATTCCATACATAACATCATCGGCCTTACAAAAATAAATGTAAGAAGGAGCTCTCAGATATGATATCTTTGAATTCGATCTCCTAGATAGAGGAACAACAGTTGAAATCAACCATGACAATAGTTATCCAATTGGCCATAACTTTACAATTAGCATTGAATACTGGAGAAGTTGGAATCCATCTAGATAAATCGGATCCTCACATGTCATTTTCACCTTTATTTGCCTGCTTTGGTCATGAACCTCCCTGGTTAAATCAGATTATGCCCAGTGTCAATTTGGACTGGCATGCCTCAGATCAAGATGAAAGTTTTAATAATTCATACTATTCTTCTGATAGAAGTCCTGAAGGACCTTATTGAATAGATCCTCAGGACAATGATTTATAAATTTTTTGGCTTTGTTATACAAAAATTTTTCACACTCCACTTTGTGTCGTCATGCCACCAGTGTCGCAAAATATTTTCTCCATCAAACATGCCTATAACATCCCTGAAGAATTAAAAGAAGACATGATTTAAAAATATTCTAGAAATCTTGTCAAAAACCTTGTTTTAGAAGCACAACACACTTTGCACCACTACTGACCTGCGCTTGTCACCTTTTGCAAAACATGTGTCTAGCACTGGTAGCGCGATCTTCGTCAGGAAAATTTGTGCTAGTCCTCTTCAGGCAATTTTACCAAAAATGGAGGAGAAGCTTCCCTTACTATAAGCCTCGAGAATGATGACATGGTTTCAGGTTGTTGATGATAGGAGCAAGCCCTCCATTTCATAGCCATGGATCCTCTTTCCATGGACATTTCCCTTAATATGTGGAACTCCTCCCACCTATTTTGGATCCTCAAATCCATCTCCTTCCCTATAAATGAAACCCCTACCATCCACTCTTGGTTGGTTGCCATCCTATGAGTTGAATCATGCCCAATTGTTGGCCATCTATGAAGGAGGATTTTTTTTGAAGGAGAAGGCTAGGAATTGGAGTCTCACCTGAAGGAGGCATCCAACATCAAGGCTTCTGTTTGTATTGCTCCCTTTATCATTCCATTAATAATACATTGTGTGTTTCATTTCCATAAATATGTCTATTATTGCATGTTTATTGTAGTGCTCCTTGACCTTCTTTTGCCAGAGAAAAAATCAGCAACTTTCTATTAATAAGTAATGAAAAGTTACATTTTTCAGATGCATTAAGCATTCGAGATGCCCAAAGGACCCGTGTGCTCAAGCACACATGTCATTTTAGCGAGGCTACCAAAATATTTACAATTTTACAGCAGGGCTGGGCTTTTCACGCATGCATTTTCTCTTTTGAACTATCTGCCAAGTCCCTAAATGCAGGGAAGAAGGAACCAAGGCCAGCTCATTGTTCCTCATGGAATTTTCTTTCTTGGAATCCGAGATTTCTAACACATGCGATCTTTTATTCGCTCCTGATATTATAACAGAACTGTCCCCAATGGACGTGAAATCCACCGTGGTTTGCGTTGGCTGAGGCGTCCCGTTAGACACAATTGGATCTTGTACATCTTGGTCTGGTACCCCTAGATTGGAGGCAGCCTGTGTGCTTTCATTCTAATTGGGAATGTCCCATTCATCTTATATTTCTTGCTCTAGGCCACCTGAGGGGAATTTCCAACCCTTGGATGCTTTCCATGTCTTCTTCTTTTTCTTGTTCTCTCTTTTGTCGTATGGGAATGTGTTTTGTAGATGGTCGGTTTTCCTACATATCCTGCACCTAATTGTGTTTTCATAATCAAGGTGTTGCTTCCATTTGTGTTGGTTATGAATCAGTTGTATACTTTTTGGTAACCCTTTGCTGAGGTCCACTTCAACACAGATTCGTGCAAAGGTGACAATTCTATCTTCCAACCTTTGGATGTTTGTTTTGATGTATCTCCCTATAGTGTTTCCAGTGCATTCTAGTACAAGTTCATTCCAAAAATGAAGCGGGAGATTATACAGCCAAACTCATACTGCCATTATGGTAATATCCATCATGTTTGCATCAAAATCAGGGAACCAAGGTGTGATGAATAGTTTGGTTGATCCCCAGAACCATGGTCCCACCCTAAGAATGATATCTCTAGCTTTTGTAGAAGTGAAATTGACAATAAAATACCCCTTGGAGAAAATATGGATATCACAATCCATGGTCCAATTGGTGAATATCCAATGGAAAATCTCCATTGGTTTGGCCCAAAAGTAGTTAAACCTGCATATTATTGCATGTGATTCAAATGTGGAGCGATGATCGTTGATCTCTGATGCATTAATATTCAGTTCCGGCACACAGTTCAATTGCTCCACACTATATGGTTTGGGAGTGTTCTCCACTATTTCTGAAGTTGTTGGTGTTGTGTTTTTCCCTTGTAGAATATTCATGTATGAAGGCCCATTTGAGGTGCCAGCTTTGGCAGTATTGGCTCCCCTCATGGGTCCGTAGTTATGTTATGTTCAGTTCTAGCAGATGTTTTTGCTCCTGGGGTTCCTCTTTGAGTCTTAAGTTCAGGACAATGGAATAATTTCTTTGGATGTGGTATTATTTTAATTGGGCTTCTTCCCGTAGTACCTTCCCTTAATAGATTAGGCTTTGTTGTGTCCAGGATACATGTTGCCACTTAGATCTTGTACTTCAGATCTATGACCAATTCCTCCTCCTGTACCCATAGGGTTTTTATTTTCCCATCGAAATTTTTTATGAAAATATGGAAGCTGGTCTGGGGAGTGTAGACCCCTACTCGTCTGTATGGGATGGGTTTTTCCGCGCAGTCATCGCCGTCAAAGTGTCTACTTTGTCTCGGGTCTACTGAGGTGGAGTACAGGGGGTACCCATATACGGGATCAACCTCACACCCTTCCAATGTTGTGTGTCGCAGAGGTAAGAAGTGGGTCTCAAACCCCTATGTTGCCCTTACTAGGAGCCTAGAGCCCCGTCCGTCTTTTAAACATATGTAAATGATAAAAATAAAACAACAAAGAAAAGAAATAGATCTTGGGAGTGGTATTACCCACTACTGGCATTCCTGGTGGAGCCAAATGGATCGGGGTTGCAGATCAGGACCCCAATCGTCGAAACCCCTTATCTCAGAATCCCATCTATGCCAAAAGACTACTTCAAGGCAGAGACTAAATACAGGGCCATCTATCGTCGACCCTCTACTACGATCCTGTCTTAGAGCCTGTAAGATGTCACAACCAGCCTCAACTGCAAGCTCACAGGGAGATTCCTCCCTTACCACTCCTCCTCTATCGAGACATAGCCGCCAGGGACTCGGATCAGTCGCTTCGCTCGTTAGACTATTTCTCAGAGGAGGAAAACAGAATATCGATTTTATTCCTGCTTCAAAACCATAGCAAGCAGAGGAGGGACGGGTGTCCTGGTCTATCACCGTGACTACTAGATTCCTGATCTTGCATTGTGCTAGAGATTGGCCCTTAATCGACCATTGCCTTCTTCTTAGGGTTGAAATGGTGTGAACCGATCCCCCATTCCTGCCTGGAGCACGCCCTTGAGAAAATGTAGCTGCACCGCCAAAGCCCCTTGACCTGCAAACCCTAGCTCCTCTGCACTCCATCGCTCATTCAAAGTACCTCTTGGGAGTGGAATAATACCTCCTTTATCTTCTACATACATTATACTAGAGATTGTTATGCTTGGTATATGTCTGGTGTCTCCACTTTTTCTTCCTTGCAGGCATTTTTCTTCACCAACGAGAGAATAGCGTGAGCATGGAAGCGAAAGAAGCAAGGCTGACATCAAAGGCAAGCACTAGCATTAGAAAGAGGTAGGGCATCTATCCTCCTTCATTTTTTTCTAGCATAAGTTAGTAAAGGTTGCATATATTTGTCCCGTTTTTTGCTAGATCCTCTCATTAGGACTAGAAGGATCGCTTATGTCCGCAGAAAGGATTATCTGCACAACAAAATGGCGACTCCGTTAGGGAGCCTATAACCCTTCAAACCTACTTTTCATTTTGGTTTCTTTGATTAGTTTGGCTAACCATCTTATAGTCCATCATTTTCATTGCTTATAAATTTTCATTCTGAGTAGTTTGGTCTTTAGAGTGTCAAATCTAGAGTTCCTTTCCAATTTAATTCCCTTTTCCTCATAT
Source organism: Pinus albicaulis (assembly GCA_034641835.2). NCBI lineage: Eukaryota > Viridiplantae > Streptophyta > Pinopsida > Pinales > Pinaceae > Pinus > Pinus albicaulis. The sequence continues at coordinate 445,361,596 of CM076583.1, forward strand.
TTCCTCGCCTAGCATGTTTTCTTTGGAAAAAAGAGCATTGTTGGCATGTATTCACTATGAACAGTCACACCTAACACCTTGGTTCCCACTGTCTGCCCGCGTTGGTCCAGTTTCTCAGCCATCACCTTTTTCTCTGACAAAAAGGGAACTGCCAACACGATTTTTGTTGGGTAAAGTAGCGTTGACGACCCTGTCAACACAGATTTCATTGGGTAAAGTAGCGTTGGTCCAAAGAGTGATATTTTTTACGGTTTTTGACATAAAGTTTGGGATATCTTTATCTCGAGATTCTTCTCCCTACTCTATGTGCTTAGAAATTTGATGGCTTGTTGTTATATTCTTTGTGGTTTGAAAATTTTGTTCCATGTCTAAGTAGTGAAAATGAGCTTGAGGTGAATCTTAGGTTCTTTGGGTAATTGTATCTACTTTTTCGTTGCTTGCATGTTTGTTCGATGAGCATTTTATTTCTTTTGGAAACCGAAAATAATTTCATTTGCATTTGTTAAACTTTTATCTCAAACTTTACTTCTGAAAAGTGCAATAGATTACATTGAATTTGAAATTTGTTGTTGAGATTGCCATTGAGAATAGATTACATTGTTTAGTGTTGAAATATCATAAGTGCATTCTTTTTCATTTTAAAAGAAAATTGTGCATAGATCACATTTGCATAGTTTTCGAGGGAATAGTGCATAGGTTACATTGCATGGTTTGGCATCTTTTAATCCTTTGAACTGAATTGGAATTGTGAAATTGAAAGATCTAGTTAGGAAGTTCTTTCTTGCTGCATCATTTCTTGATTGCATCGATGTTTGAATTTCTTCCCTATACTATATAGATTTCATTGAAATTAAAAGAGTTTTTTCTTCATATTAGTTTCATTATAGGCATGTCAGGTGACATCAATTTTGAGCCTTGAACACGACAAGGAAAATACTCTCTAACGGATGTTTTTGAGGAACCCCACAGAAAAATACCCCATACATTCGTTTCTAGTGGAGGTTACTAGAGGAGGTTGGCAGGCGGAGGGTTTTGCGGATATTTTCCGCTCGGTGCGCTTATCATTAAACATCGCACCAGTTCTCTTGAAACTCGAAAGCACCGGTGCGCACAAAACATTGGCACACCGGACACTATGCACTCTGTACACACCCGCCTGGTGCGTCGTATTATTGTAGAGCACCAGTGCTTCACAACTCTTCCGCGCTGATGCATTATAAAACATCGCGCCAAAACCGAAACCGCCCGGTGCGGTATTAAGAAACTGCACCGGTGCATCATAAAACAATGCGCCAAAACACAAACCAACTGGTGCATTCGTAAGAAATAGAACCGGTGCGCCTATAAACCATGTGCACCGGAAAAGGGTAAAATAAAGAAAAAAATACGGCAAAAAACCCGGATATTTCATTTTTCAGTGCTCATGAGCTCTCAATTACCGGTGCGCTCTACCATAGAAAGCCCCGGTGTGCACAAAAAATTGGCACACCGGACACCGTGCGTGACGTACACACCCGCCCGGGGCGTCCTATTATGGTAATGCACTAGTACTTCACAACTCTTTTGTGCTGGTGCATCATAAAACACCACAAAATAGAAACTTGTCGGTGCGTTCTTATCCAAGAGCACCGGTGCACCTATAAAACGCATGCACCGGAATAGCGTTTAAAAAAAAAATTATGGCAAAAAAACCGGTGCTTTACGACTATTCTGCACTATTTCTTTACGAATATTCCACCCATGTTCATCATGAAAACATCACACCAAAACTGAAACATCCCGGTGCGGTGTTAGGGAACCGCCCTGGTGCATCATAAACAACACGCCAAATCTGACACTGCCCAGTGAGGTTGTAAGTAAGCGTACTGGTGCGCCTATAAAACCCCACGCACCGGAACAGGGTAAAATAAAAGAAAATTACGGCCAAAAAATCGCATTTTTCACTTTCCTCAGTGCTCTAGAGCTCTCAAACATTGGTGCCATTTCCCCTTCTCTGAGCCACCCTGACATCGATGCTCCCATTGCACCCATTGCATGCACTGCTGCTGTGCATTAGCCACCAATCTCCAGCTTGCATTTTGAAAAACGGTGGGCAAATTTTATTTTGCAAATTCTACAGCCAATATGCCTCCTCGACGGCGAAAAGTACAGGTATTTTTCTAGTTTTTCCATAATTAATCTTTTTAGCGGATTGGAATTTGAAATAACCATTAAAAAAAAAAATTGTCGCGTGGTGCGCCCGAGCCATTCAGCTCGCACTGGATAGCGGTGCTGCCTGTAAAATTTACAGGCTGCACTACCACCAGTGCTAACGGTATCCGCACCGTTTCCGGGGCGGTACCAAAAGGCACCCCGCATTATTTTAAATTAAAAAAATAAAATGTGATGCACTCATTTAGCCAGACACACCGTTGACCATGGGAATAGCAGTGCGGTGCGTTGACGAAATTATCTACCCCAGAGTCTATCAGCACACCACATTCGGCATTCTGAAAGGGTCAACGGTGCGATCGGGTAAAAGACCGCACTGTCAACTATGTAATTTTTAGGAAGTCGGTGCGCTGACACGACTATACGCTCCGGGGTGTATATTTCAGTTCGCGCACCGCTATTCTGACATCAGATATAGTCAACGGTGCTTGAAAAAATTTCAGCTGCACCGAGGCCGGTTCGTTGTATTTCATTTGGGGCACCACCACCGGTGTGCTACAAACACAAGCCGTACCGGAACCGGTGCATGACTGTTTTTGTGGCGCACCGACTGGTTTGTTTTTTTTTCAAAAAAATATATATATGTATATTCCTTAATACATGTTTGTTTTAATTTATATATATATATATATATATATATATACTATGTCAATGATTGAGAGAGAAAAGGAGGAACAGCAGCAACAACAGGCTGAACAGTATGACATGATTCGCCAGTGGGAGACACAAGAGAGGGAGATAGATGCATACCCTCGCCCTATTACAGCAGATACCCAGGAGATCCTAAGGCAGGTAGGACTCCTCGAGTTCTATGAGGAGGCTACTTCCCTAAAGGCCCATAGTGTGTTTTTTAGATATCTTATCCGTAGGTGGAATACCCACCGACAGGCTTTCCAGGTTGGTCCTGACCAATGGTACACACCCACTAAGGAGGATATTTATTTTATTACAGGACTATCGAGGAGAGGGGTGGATTTTCCCTCACTCCTAGAGGTTCCAAAAGGTTGTGTAGCAGGGAGTCAGTTAGTTTACTCCCAGAGATACATTGGATGACATGTACTGTCTCCTTCAGAGTTTCAGGTACCTGGAGGTTAGTTACGTATAGGTGCATTTGGTAGACAGGATGTGTAGTGCCTCTCACTTATCATTTCGACCATTTCGCACAACACCAGTGACGGGCAATGCATTAGTTGCTCGCTTTTATATTATTTTGATTCTTTAGTACAAGAGCCATGACTTGTTAGGTGGTCTACTTTTTTTTGCGGTAGTTTTATACGGCCTTAGATAGATGTAGTGCTCATGCAGCAGGGAGGGTCAACTTCCCTTTTGCTTCAGAGCTGTTTTGTTTATTTTTTGAGAGGTTTTCAGAGATGAGGCCTAGTTTTGTTCGACAACCTTGTAGGCCGATGTTGGAGGCCTGGATGCACATGTGGGGTAAGATGATGCCCAAGAGGGGAGATACTAAGTTTCCAGCTAGGACATCGCATGATGTACTGGACTTACTAGCCAGTGTTGATAATCATATGCATCCCTTCATTATGGTACCATGTCTTTATGCTGGATTAGATTGGCGAGGGTGTGCCAACATCCTCCTCACAGATGATGAGCCGCCAAATGATAGAGGTAATATTACTGTTTTATTTATATTTATTCTAACATGTTCTTTAACTTGTTTTTATTAAATTGTGTAATGAAATTGTCTAATTATTGTTGTGTACTTTTATATATTTTGCAGACATTGGCTCTTTTGATGGCGAGGAGATGTCGGAACCACCACATGATCCAGGTGTGGATCCTGATGACGATCAGGACATGGTCGATGCTAAGGATCATGATTAGGATGAGGCGGGTTCAGAGAGACATCCTCCTACTGGTGCACTGGTACCGCCTTTTGCTAGGTGTGGTTGACCTAAGACTAGATATAGGATGGAGTTAGGCAACAACTCAGCGCATTGATTGTTGAGGCGGGCGTCAGGCCCACTCATTACAAAGACATACAGGCCGATGATATGCTATTACAGATGTGGAGAGGCATGCTGTGTGACATGTACAGCCTGATGCGGCATGTCGTAGGAGCTACGACAGTTGTTATGCGACCGGGGAGGATTGTTGCACGTTATAGGCATAGTTGAGCCGCGACACGTGATGAACAGTCTGGGAGCAGCGACTCATCATCTCATGATCGTTCACCTCGCGTCGCACCTGATGAGCATGAGGCTCCACTAGCAGCATCTAGTAGTCATCATGGAGATGAGGTTGGACCATCGACCACGTCCAGTGAGCAGCCTAGAGCATCCATCAGTACTAGTCATGATCATGAGAAGGTTCGACCATCGACCGTTGAGGCTGCACTATTGACTAAGCAGGCCTCCACTACTATTACTTATATTGATGTTGTACTACCACCAACTGATGCATCCATCAGTACTAGTCATGATCATGAGCAGGCTTGACCATCAACCGTCGAGGCTGCACCATTTACTGAGCAGACCTCCACTTGTTTTTATATTGATATTGTAGTACTACCACCAGCTGATCCATGACATTTATATTACAGTTGTATATTTTTAATGTTATTAAATTATATATATATATATATATATAGTCCATGTATTTTATGTTCATGTTGCAGTTGTACTTAATTTACATGTTGGTGATCATTATGATGTACATATTGTTAGGTCATGTTAGATATGTTCATTTAATGTTTAGTTTGCAGATAGATGTGTATATGTGATAGCATGAGTTATTTGACATGAGATGTATATTTGATGTTTGTGTTGTGATGATGTTAATATATAATGTTAATTTGATGTTTGAACGTGTTTTTGAGTCGAATATGATGTTTGTACGATGGTTATCATGAACGTGATGATGTTTATTAATTAATTTAATATTAAATGACCATGATATTTATTAAAGGAGTTGTCTTTAGTGCGACTTTTTGAAGTTTCAGGTGCCGGAATCCGTGAAAAAATTTGAGGTAAAATCTTGGTTTTTGTTATTCAAACTGGTTTTTTGACTCTATATATGGATTCAACACCCTCAAAAACCTCTAGGGCACTTCGATTGTGAAAAGTTAGCAATCAAACTTCTCTTTTCAATAAATTCCTGCCAGAATTTAGAGAAATTACAACGTAAAAAGTCATCGTAAAAGCCTTCAAAAAGTCGCACTAAAGACTACTCGTTTATTAAATATTATGTCGTGATTGTAATTGAAATTTTAATTTTAATTATATGTAAAATAGTAAAATTGTAAAATTGTATTTGTATTTGTAATTGTAATTTTAACTGTAATTGTATGTAAAATATTTAATGTAAAAATTTTAATAGTAATTGTAATAATTTATTGTGAAATGATTGTAATTGTAATTTTAATTGTAATTGTATATATGAAAAATTGTAAAATTGTATTTGTAATTCTAATTGTATGTAAAATTCTAAAATTGTAATTGTATTTGTAATTGTAATTTTAATTGTAATTGTATGTAAAATATTTGTAAAATTTTAATTGTAATTGTAAATGTAATTCTATGTAAAATTGTAAATGTAATTGTATGTAAAATTAAAATGTAATTGTAATTCTAATTCTAATTCTAATTCTAATTTTAATTGTAATTGTATGTGAAATATTTGTAAAATTTTAATTGTATTAATGTGAAATGATTTTATTAAAATATTTGAATTTGTAAATTTGCAAATAATCGTAAAATAACAAATTTAGAATAATATGAATTTTGGTAACATAATAAAGTTTAGAAAATAATGAAAATAAATTCATGTACTTTAGAATTATCATTATTTCATTGTGATCTTACTTTAAAAAAAAAAAAAACTTTATACAGTCTGGTGCGTTTATCATCATAACACGCACCGGTGCATCGTATTACTCAGACACACCGGTGCTTCACAACTCTTCTGCACTAGTCACGAATAAACGCAAATAAAAAAAGCGCAGATCTATTTTCTTTAAGTGAAAAAATAAAAAATAAATAAATAAATAAAATAAAATAAAATAAAATAATTAACGGCAAATTGAAAAATGCGCGGCAAAATATTTTTGAAAATCTAATTTCATAAAATAATTATTTAAATACTAAAAACTTTTCATTATTTCACTATTTTTGGTAAAATTTTCAGCCAGATATTTGCAAGAGACAGACCTGGAGCAAGAGAGCACGAGGGCATTGTGGAGTAGTGAAATACGTTCGAACAAAAGTATTCAGACAATCAAAAACCAAACTTCTGGTGATTCAAACCGTGTATCATAGAATTTCAAACCATCTCGTGATTAAATTTGATTATTTTTTTTACTTTTTCTGCAATTTTATCCATTTTTACCCTAAACCCTTCATTTTTTTTTGCCCTTTCTTCTCCCTGTTTCTGTGATTTCGGAATTAGGGTTTTCATTTTAGATTGACATCCAACCCATGGGACGACTTGCATCCCAATCCATTCGTCCATTGCGTGAATTTTTGGAAAAAAATGGATTTTTTTTTTATCGGTGCGCCATGCGTACCCTAGCGCACCAGTGCACTGTATTATACAGTGCACCGCGCAAGTACTATATAATAAAAAAATTGAAAACATTTTTTCTAAATCAGTGCGCCATATCTAAAATAGGGCACTGGTGCTCCATTTTACGAGGATAGCACCGTACAGTCTATTACATTGTTTTTGCGGTGCGTTTATAATACCCTACGCATCGTACGGTCTATTATACTTTTTTGCGGTGGGTTTTTAATACCTCCACACACAGGCCGCGGTGCATACCTCATGAAAGGCACACCTGTGTCTTGAAAATTATTTTGTGCCTAAAAAGTTGAGAATTTATTTATAAATATATTAATAAATGATATGGTACAAGTTTCAGATTGATAAAGAAATGACTGACAAAAGATCAAGTAACAAAAATACTGATAACACGTCAAGAAAAGTAAAAAATGTAAGTTCTAGTAAATTCTTTATAAAAAATATTATTTTTGAACTATATGTAAGTTTAACTAATATGTATTGTTTATTGTGTATCATGCAGAGCCACAAAATGACAAACCTCGATATGATTATTTCTGATCTAGGACCAGAAGAGCGTAAAATCTTAATGGAAAAATTGCAAAAGGATGAATCAGGTGAATGAAAAAATACTATCGATCCAATATGAGTTTCTTTTTTAAATTATCATTAATAATATACTTAAAATTATTAGATAAAATGTGTCAAACAGTATATTAATTCACATATGTTTAATGTTCTACAGGGACCAACAACTCAGAAAATGAACGTTGTTCTAAAAAAAGAAAAAAAAATAGAACATTTAAATGAAAATGAATTGCTCCTTAGCTCATCTGGAGTGGTGCTGGAAGTTAACGAAAGGGGGAAAAACTTTTACAAAAGTTTGAGGGATCTAGTGGAACGAATGTATAGACGTTCTTTCCACTTACAATAAAAAAATCAATCCAATGATTCCAAGAACCAAATTTTATCTAAACCACAAGAAGAGTTTCCAGAGAATTGGTTAATGAGACATGTCAGACTTTTAATAGCAAAAATGCACAACAACAAAAAATAAGGAATGAAAAATTAATATTCCTTTAAATGTTTGTCTAGAATTATTTATAAATATCACTTTTGTTATATTTACTTTTCATATATCAATATAAAAATTAAATATTTTATTGTCATGTTACATTTTTAGGAAGATTATGAAAATCTCAAAAAATGAACAAGTTGATATCAGAAATATTTCAGTAGGAATGTCCAAAAAGGTGTACAAGGAGATGGTCAAAGAAATGGACAAAATTGCATCGCAGGAGAAGTCATCTCAACAACAACGTGCTTCAAATGTAATATGTAATCATTGAATTTTTCGATCATTAGGTATAATAAATAAACAATTTAGCATTAAATATTAATTTTCAAGAATTTTCTTGTAGAAAAGAAAAGAAAATGGAACCCATTCAGCACATAAAATAGGACGACAAGGAAGAAAATGGTTGATCTCTAAGTTTGTGAGTAATTGTTACTTCCTTATAACAACTTAACTAGATTTCATTTTTGTATTTTTTAAGTTGTTTTAAAAAAATCATCATTGAATGTCTTCAAACAGGTGCTAACATACAAAGAAGAACCATCAAACGAATTGATTGAAATTGGGTTAAATATGGGTTGTGAGTATATGTTGGCATATCAGAATTTAATTGTGGAATTTGTAAGCATCTATCGATCTTATTTTACTTAGCTCCGTCTATAATTAATAGAACAAAAACATCTTTTATATTAAATATATGATTTGTTATGGGGTATAAAACTTGCAAGAAACAAAGTATGGAACTGCGCCAACAAATAAATTTTGAGAGATGGCATGGTGCATGGTTTTGAAAGAATGTGTATAGTTTATGAGTCAATTGTTGCTATGGTACGTCATTTTTCTTTTCGATTTACATTGATGTATATTATTTAATATTGCAATTTTCATTATTCTCATTGATGTATATACACTCATTTCAGTTTATTTTTATGTTTGTAGATGGAAGGTGAAGAATAAGAAAACAATCAACGCCGTGAAAAAAACATTCCTGAAAATAACCCAAGTCATGGAAGTAGCTCTAGCAGTGACAACAGTTCAAGCGAAGAATGATGATCACTATGTTTGCATATCAAAGCAAGGCGTTTTATTTTTTGAAATATATATGTCTGTGAAATCAAACATTTTGTTTAATGTAATGGACATAGTATCCCAATTGAAAGATAAAGAGATACCAATAACTGTCCCATTTTGTATGATAAAGATTTTCTTATATATATATATATATATATATATATATATATATGTTTTAATGTATTCTATTGCGTTCTCCATTGTCGCTATTGTGTTCTCCATTGTCGTTCTCAAATGCACTAATAAAAATTTAATTCATATGAATATTATTATAAGATATATATTTGTCGACTTTTGATGAATAATGAATTTTAAAAAACTACAATAATTATGATATGATCTAACAAATTAATCCAAACATCACATTCAAATGCATTAAGAAAAATGTAATTAATATGAATATTGTTATAATATGTGTTGACTTTTGATGAATAATGAATTTAAAACAAGCACAATAATTGGACTGTCACAGGTCGATGTTTCTAAAAAATACAACATGAAAACCGGTATGTGTCAGTAACTGTACACCGGTGCGTTTATGTGTCTATACACACCGGTGTCGTTGTACAATCTATGGGCACCGCACAAATATCGATACCAGTTATAAATATCAGTGCGTTTGTGTGATACTGAACACCGAGGCATTTATGTATCCATAAGCACCGGTGCATTTTTACAATCTATGGGCACAACACGAATACCGATACCAATTATAAATCTCGGTGCCTTTCTGTGATACGGCGCACCAGTGCGTTTATATAAGCATACGAACTGGTGCGTTGATACGACCTATGGGCACCACACAAATCCCAAGACCAATTAGAACAGCCCCATGCATTGTATGACCAACACTATGCTCGGTGCGGTTTTACACCTAAACGTCCCAGTGTGTTGGATTGAGACTGCCCTGGGGCGCCGTCTGCATGTACGCACTAGTGCATTAAAGCCAGAGTAGCGCACCGATGAAAAAAACATCTATAATAACCTTCGGTCGCCCCTTTTATTTAGTTGTGTTGAATTTTCGTTAAAAGCTCCGCCAAAACCTCTGTAACCATAAACGGATGTTGTAGCAAATGTTTTTTTGACAATTTTGGTCAATTTTATAACACTAAAAACCTCCTTTATAACCTCCGCTAGAGGGTCTTTTCCTTGTAGTGGAAATTGAAACATAAATAAATATCAACTTAAAATTTACCTCAATTAACCTAAGGATCATTTGGAACATTAACGAAAACATTTAGAGGTCTAGGCTAGAGACGTGTTCTGGCGTTGTTAAATATAGGAGATGTTGTTGTTTTCCAACGTTGTATCCAAGGGGTGATATCCCATTCCACGTACGTAAGTGTATAGGATTGTCCTCCAGTACTTTCAGGTATATCAGAGGCACTCTAGGCATGATAAGTATATGGGAATGCTCTCATCAAACGGTTATGCATTAGACAACACTACTATGGATTGCACTCCCACGTACCATCGCGTATATTTTTGGAGTCCCCACTAGGGATCTATCCATCCATAGGTAACTGACATGGTCGCCTTGTAAATTTTGATACACTGAACACAGCATTCGGGGAGATTGGTTGTCGTACGTTAAGTCCTTGGTTCACCAAGGTGTATATTTCAATTCACGGTTGCTTGATAAACCTTTATTCCTAGCTTACCCATTTTTTATTTTTTATCTGTTAATTTCTAAAAATTAATCGGCCACAGAATAACATCCTACCCGAGAAACAACTCCTCAGTGGATCTTAGGTTGAGACTAATGGCAACATTTCCAAAGTTTACCAATCAAGGAAACCCCTCATATAGGAATCCTAGTCCTTTTCCTTCTTTTGGAAATATATATGGAAACATTTTCCCTTGGATTAACCATTGGTTTGATATTTTGGCTATTTTGACCATTATGGTTCTGAACGTCTAAACTGCTTCTCAGCCGAGTTCACCTCCACCTGAAAAGTTCCAACCTCATGTTGACTCTAAAATTGACCCTTTGCGTTCTTCATCCATTGTTTCTTCCCCCCGTTATTCCTCTTCACTTGGTGAAATTGTTGATTATAGTAATTAGGAAGCTAAGAAGAATAAGAAAAGGTCGAAGAAGAATAAGAAAAATAAGCAAAGGGCCAACTCAACAACCATTTCTACCAATGTAGCTAATGTGGATAAGCATTTCAATCAACCCCGCAAAGTCAAATTCCCTTGCAAGTTATGTAAGGGTGACCACCTTCTTATAAATTGTCCTAGTATTCCCAAGGTTTAGAAGTGTGGTCCACAGGCTCACATCAACCTTTTTCATCAGCCTCTCGAGATCATGTTGGTGATAAAATCTCAACTAGTGATATTAAATTTCATGGGAAGAATGGAAAATTCAAATTTCCTTGTAGGTTATGTGAAGGGAATCGTCCCATTCACCTTTGTCCTTATATGGATGAAGCCAGCAAAGTGTTGGATAACCTTACGACTTCTCGGCCACGTCTTCCCGTTGGTTACCAGAAAATTTCCCTTGATCCTCCACTAGTTGATCAAGTGATTGATCAAAAGTCATATCCCTTCAATCCCACTCTCTCTGAAAGTGAATTCCACGAGTCTGTTCTCGACCAACTATTGGCTGAGAAAACGATTGACTTGACTTCATCTTCATTTGATCGTCCTTTTCCCGTAGAGAGTGAGCCTCATACCACTCAGGTTATTTTTGTTTCCTCGTATTCCCATGAATTGGAGGGAAACCCTCTTGTTCCCACAATATAGGAGGGTGATTCTCCCGTTCTCATAACACAAGGGGTAGTTATTTCGTTCCCGCGACACCCCCTCCGAGTAATTTAGTTGCTTCTTTTGATTGGAATCAATTGGAAGGATATCATCTTCCTTCTTACATGCCTTTTTAGATCACAATACAAGATTATAATGTGGTCATACCTAGCATGTTCGTAGATGGAGGCGCACTTGTTAGTATTTTTTCCTTAACTACTTGGAAAGCTTTGGTTTCTCCACAGCTTATGCATGTTACCTAGAATCTGTTAGCTTTTACCAGAGGAACTATTCAACCGTTAGGGATCCTTCCTAAGTTTCCTATTACTTTGGTACGAAAGATAGTCTATATCAATGTGATGGTTGTACAAGGCCCTTTGGACTTTAATTTACTCCTTAGGCGTGACTATGTTTATGTCATGGGAGCTCTTGTCTCTTCTCTCTTTCATGCGATGTGTTTCCCACATGAAGGAAAAATTGCGACCATTGATCAGATTTCATTTATTGTTCCTAATCCAACTCCCAATCAACCATCATCCATAAATGGTCCTTACATGCAAGTGGTATCTTCCCCGCCCTATGTTAATTATGTGGCAACCTGTTCCATGTCCGTGTCTACTAAGGATCTAGTTAGTGATACAACACGTCATTTACTGTGGACATTGGGCCCTGATTTCCAAAGTGTTGTTCTCCCATATGATGAGAACCTCTTGGAATCCATGACCTCCCTCTTATGGGCCATGACAAGGTCTTCATAGAATATTTCCTTGTCTTGCGTCAAGATCCTTAAAAATGAAACAAAGTGTCGAAGCATAGTTCCTTTTCTTATATGAAGCTCCTTAAAAAATGAAACAAGGTATCTCAAGCAAATTTCCTTGTCTTGTGTCAAGCTCGTTAAAAAATGAAACACGATCTCTGGGGAAAAGTTCCTTGTCTTGTTTCAAGCTCATTGAAAAATGAAACAAGGTGTCATGAGGATAGTTCTTCTACTATGTCAACCTCGTTAAAAAATGAAACAAGTTCCTATGAGGGTATTTCTCTTACTATTTCAAACTCGGTAAAAAATGAAATAGGTCCCTATGAGAATAGTTATTTTCCTGTGTTAAGCTCATTAAAAAATGAAATTAAATCCCCTTTCAATTCAAGTCTTTGATTAGATCTCGTAAAATCCTGATCGAGTCTTTCACTTGATCTCATAAATGAACCTTCATTCCATCCACTTGTTAGTAACCAGTAGTCTACTTGGGTGAATGAAATGAAACTTTGGGGGGCATGTACCTCGAATTGAGTCATTATGATAGGGGCCTACAAACCAATTTCAAGCATAGTTTTTCCACATGTTTCAAGCTTGTGTAAAAATGAAACCAATTTCAAGCATAGTTTGTCTCCATTTCAAGCTTGAGTAAAAATGAAACCACTCTCAAGAATATTTTTTCCTCTGTTTAAAGCTTGTGTAAAAATGAAACCATCTTCAAGGGTTCTCAAGCATAGTTTCCCATGTTTCAAGCTTGTGTAAAAGATGAAACCATTCCTATACACCTATCATTATTTCCCTTTTATCTACCTCTTCTTCCAAATGAGCCTTGGTTTTCACATTCCATCATAACCATTTGCTTGGTTGATCATACGCTCTCACTTGGTTGTTTTACCCTTGCCTGGTGAACCAATCCAATGAGTGGTCTTGTTAGCCAGCCTCTTTACCTTTCCGTGTTTTAAGTAGTTCCATCATGACCGAAACTAGTTGCTACCCTTTATACCACTTGTTCCTCCAGGATGAGTCCTCTTCCAGCGCTTTTCAGACTCCCAAAATATTAAAATATTGTCGAGCACTTGTCCTTTCAAGCTCGTAAAATTAAATGAATTAGCGCCTACTCAATATAAGCTTAGCCCATTTCCTGATTGAGATAGACTAATTACGAAAAAGGAATACCTTAGTCAAACATGACTAAAAGGTTCTCTTGGATATTGTTTTTTTAGGGTTGAAGATACTATTTACGAAAAGGGACATTTGGAGTTTTCTTTTCCACTTATTTTTCAAACTCCCTAAACATGAAAAATATGTCGAGTTATCCCTCTCTCGGACTCATAAAACATAAACGATGAAGGAATTGTCACCATGACAAGACCGAGTTACTCCTTCTAAAAGGCAGCATGTTGTTCTTGAACATGACAGTTATCTCATCTTGTGTCGGGTTCAGGACATCCTCACTTTGTCACTTGTCTTACTGGGTTTTTGGAATCCATTTGCCTCTCATTCAATTATATCATTTTTTCATCGTGACCTCTAATCTTATTTTGACTCAAATGTTGCCAAATTCTAGAGTCGTGTCATTGATATGTTCAAGAGAATTCCATGTCTGCAAATTCAAACCACTTATACCATTTTTTACCTTCTATGCATTGATCCTTAATCATTCCTATCAACTCTGAAAATCCTATGTTTTTTGTTGATGATGTGGGAAAAATTATGGCCCTCCTTCGACGAATCACTTCCTGTTGACTCCAGCTCATTATCTAGGAACATGATCTAGAAACCCCCTTTCAATACCTTGGAGCTTGCATGCCCTAATGGTAGTTTCTTCGCATTCGACGATAGGCTCACACCATTGGCCTTCAATTGAATGATTCTGCGAGTGTTCGGCATCAGGTCCATTGTTCGCACTCGTAGATTGTGTTGTTGTAGCTTGAGATCCATCGTTATCATTAGTGGTTTCTCCCATGCTTGTTAACAATTTACATCATTGACCAATAATCAGGTTGTTTCTACTATGTTCGACTTCAACACATATATTCACATGGTCAAATTCCTACTTTGGCTGAGATGAGATAGAAGCGAAGACCCTGAGTTTCCTTTGATAAATCCAGGTTGTGCGGAGTTATTCATGATTGTACACATGATCCTTTCTAGTTGGATGGTTGCGCCCATGTCGTGGATTCATGTATTCATATATTCATGATCCTTTTCAGTCGAATGGCTGCGTCCATGTCGTGGATCCATGTATTGTTAGATGTCTGCTCAAACATGTATTTCTAGGCATACTTACATCAAAGATGTCATATATATTGTATCATGTTTGATTTGCAGGTCTCTTGATGGTGGTTCTATAAAGTCTTTGTCTTTAATTGTAAATAACTTCAACCATCACTTCCTATTCTGACTTCATGCTTTAGGGGGAATTTTCTATACAATATTTTGTCACACTCCACTTTGAGTCGTCATGCCACCAATGTCACAAAATATTTTCTCCATCAAACATGCCTAGAACATCCCTGAAGAAGAAAAAGAAGACTTGATTTAAAAAGATTCTAGAAAGCTTGTCAAAATCCTTGTTTAAAATCCCAACGCTTTGCACCACTACTGACCCGCGCTTGTCACCATTTTAAAAACATGTGTCTAGCACTGGCAGCGTGACCTTTGTCAGGAAAATCCACGTTGGTCTTGTTCAGGTAGTGTAGAAATTTGAATAACTGATATATTATTCACCGATACTCTCTTGATCACACACTATTTTAGCTTCATGCATAATACAGAATCTCTTCTACCATTGATCATTACATGCGGAAATAAAATCAATTGCATGCATACATTAAAACCACAAACAATCACACATATGAACACGGTATTTAATGGGAAAGCTTAAAGCTGAAAACCCCAACTATCTGTATATTATATGTCATGGAGATCATGTAACAATCATAGTACAAAGCTCCTCACAAGCTCTCATGCACACCCTCAATTGCTACACACTATCAAGTTAGATCTAGCAAAACACATGCTCCAATCTTTTGCCACTTGATAGCCAGCCTCTATTGCGTAATCAATGTTATGGGATGGCTTCATTAAATAGATAAACCACCTGGCTTGTACTGCACAATCCTCATGGGATTCTCCACCTATCTGTGTGTTGCAAATAGCAACTATATAGTCACAACTGATAGTTAACCTGCTCTTTCACCTATTTCTGCACTGGTCTCCACTGAAACTGTCCATGCACTGAAGTTAACTGATGCATTCTTTAGTTGATTAATGAGTTTATAATTATTGAATTAATTAATAATTAATTCACACCACTCTCACTAATTGTATCAATTAGTTAAACTGAATACAAATAGCTCAACTATGTTTAGATTATTTAAACTGAATACAACTCCACTAACTTCCTCAATCAACTCCACCAAACTCTGTCACATGAGTTCTAACTGAAGTATCCATGCAATAGCTCCACTTAACCCTTAGGAATAGCGTAATTCCTTCTGTCAGCTCCTGTGCCACATCTGTGCACTTAACCGAAGTGCTCCAAGAGAATAAGATAATGTTTATAGTCCAAATATTTGCATACAGATTTGCATATATATTTTAGACTCCAGAATTAAAAATAGATTCTGCCTACATGTCTAAAAATAGAAGTCCATCTATTTTTTCCAACTTGACCAACCATCCACAAATAGCATCCCTAAACTTCATAGAACATGATCCATATGTCTAAAAATAGACTTTGCGCCAAAATATTTCCCCAAGGGCCCACTGAAGGAAGGCAGATTTCTTTCTAAGCTCATCATCTTTTTGCAATCTCAACAGGTAGTTTTCCCAAAAATGGAGGAGAATATTCCCTTACTAGAAGCCTCGATAACAACGACATGGTTTAAACTTGTTGATGATAGGAGTGAGACCTCCCTTTCATGGCCATGGATCATCTTTCCATGGATATTTCCCTTAACATGTGGAACTCCTCCCACATTTTATGCATCCTCAACTGCCTCTCCTTCCCTATATATGAAACCCCTACCATCCACTCTTGTTTGGTTTCCATCCTATGAGTTTAAGCATGCCCAATTGCTACCCATCTGTGAAGGAGGAAGTTGTTTGAATGAGAAGGCTAGGACTTGGAGTCTCACCTGAAGGAGACATCCAACATCAAGGCTTCTAGTTGTATTTCTCCCTTTATCATTCCATTAATAATACATTGTGTGTTTCCTTTTCATAAATATTTCTACTATTTCATGTTTATTGTAGTGTTCCTTGATTTTCTACATAGATTATACTAGAGATTGTTATGCTTGGTATCTGTTTGTTGTCTCCACTTGTTCTTCCTTGCAGGAATTTGTCTTCACCGATGGAGAGAAGATCGTGAGTGTAGAAGCAAAAGAAGAAAGGTTGACATCAAAGGAAAGCACTCGCATCAGAAAGAGGTAGGACATCTATCCTTCTTCTTGTTTTTCAAGCATGAGTTAGGAAAGGTTGCATATATTTGTCTCTTTTGTTAGTAGATCCTCTCATTAGAAATAGAGGGATCGCTTCTATCTGTGGAAGGGATTGTCTGCACAACAGAATTTCAAGGGTTCTTCGTAAATGAACATCCTCTTGTACAAAACTTTAAACTACAATTATGTAATATTTCATGGATTCTTCTGATAGAATCTCCACTGTGTATTTACTTTTATGAATAGGATTTACTTTAAGGAAAAGAAGATGTCATTTTTGTGGGTTTCCCGTGAAAACATCCACTCTGTAAAATAAAATTATGTCATCTTTCGTGGATTATTCTGATATAATCTCCACTGTGTATTTACTTTTATTAATAGTATTTACTTTAAGGACAAGAAGATCTTAGTTTTGTGGGTTTCCCATGAAAAAATCCACTGTGTAAAATATTACGAGTACAAAAAATTAGATATGAGATATAAGATGGGATGTAAATTTTATAAAGGAAGGGATTTGGAGGACAAAAGGGTTTCCTATATAAGGGAGAGCAGACTCTTCCCAAAGCACTTGTAATTTTTTGGGAATTTCTATAATAGAAAGTTTGTCTCTGTGTGTTGAAGAATTTGTTTGTGAGGATCTTGTGGTCTATTTACTCTTTTGTTGTGATCATATTAAATTGGTATTTAATCTGATCACAACACAAGAGTAGATAGATCACAAGATCCTCACAATTCACATAAACAGAGTCTTCAACACATAGAGACAAACTTTCTATTATACAAATTTTCAGAAAATTACAAGTGCTTTGGGAAGAATTTGATCTCCCTTATATAGGAAACCCTTTCATCCTCTAATTCCCTTCCTCTCTAAATTTTAGATCCCATCTTAGATCTCATATCTAAAATTTTATACTACTAATATTTTACACAGTGGTTTTTTTCAAGGGAAACCCACGAAACCAGCATCTTCTTGTCCTTAAAGTAAAGATTATTCATAAAAGTAAATACTCAGTGGAGATTATATTAGAAGAATCCACGAAAGATTACATAATTGTATTTTACACACTGGATGCTTTCATGGGAAACTTACGAAACCGGCATCTTCTCGTCCTTCAAGTAAAGACTATTCATAAAATTAAATAGACAATGGAGATTCTATCAAAAGAATCCATGAAAGATTACATAATTGTACTTTAAAATTTTGTACAAAGAGGATGTTCATTTACGGAGAACCCTCGAAAGTCGAAAAATATCTAAAATATTTTCCGGAGGATCTAGTTAATAATATCCTTTGGGACTTTTATCAGAATCATAATCTAAATTATTAAAACTTTCATCAAGATCTGAGGCGTGCAAATCCAATTTGACATCGGTCATAATCTAATTTAACCATGGAGGTTCATGACCAAAGCAAGCAAAGAAAGGTGAAAATGACATGTGAGGATCCAATTTATCTGGAGGGATTCCAACTTCTCCAAAGTACTCAATACTAATTGTAAAGTTATGGCCAATTAGAGAAAATTTTTCATGGTTGATTTCAACTGTTGTTCCTTTATACAGGAGATGGAATTCAGAGGTATCATATCTGAGAGATCCTTCTTCCATTTCTTTCTGTAAGGTTGATAATGTTATGTATAGACTTCTGCAACCAAAATATTCTTTTCTTGGTACATCTGAAACCATTAGTATATCCATCCATTTACTCCAGTGTCTAAAAGGAGACATTACATCTTCATAATACATAATAACAGACACTCTCAAAAGCTTTGGCATACTGGTGAATACCATAATATTCAATCCAACTTAAACTTGGGTCAAATATATAGATTATTTTAGGATATGGATCTTTTTCCTGACTAAATTAAATATAATAATTTTGTTTGTTGTGCCTTGAGAGACAATCTCTAGCTAAGTAGAGATCAGTGCCCAAGATATTTATGTAAAATTGTAAAATTATTAATTTTTTGTCCCATCATTTTATAAAACCCTGGAACCTTGATTAAAACCCTTTATTCTTCAATGTGTGAACAATGCTTTCAGAGTGGCCTTCTGATGTTGAATACAAATGAAAAAGGGAATAACAAGAAGTGATGGTGGAAAGTCTTAGATAAAAGGCTACTTCACACATAATCTTTTATCTTCAACTTTAGAGGAAAATATGATTAGCATGAAACGAAATCTAGAAAATAGGAGTGCATCATTGAAAGTTTTTAACTTTAATTTACATAAACTCAAACTCATAGATCTGCAATCAAATCCCAGTAGCTTCATTACTCTTTTCTAGGAAGAAAACATTAACAAAAGATGTGACAGAGAAAACTTATCATATCCAACAAATTCTGGAATCATTGTGAAAAATTTATTCAAACGCACATGAAGAGTGAAAGTACAAAATTGTGATTGCTTCTGAGGTCCCAAATTTTGGAACCCCCAAAAACTCTCATTTCTAGTCTTTTTATTTATGCTCCCTAGACCTAATTGTTTCAATCATTTTCTAGAAATGATTCTTGACATGGTTACAAAACTAATTTGCAAACAGTTATGTAATTGTTTCTTTCTTTTTACCAAAGGGTTTTTGAAATCATATCATTTTAATATATATATATATATATATATATATATATATATATATATAATCCCTTTTGTTTAAAACAAAACTTCGGCCATTTAAAACTCTACAATATATATATATATATACACATCTCAGCATATGGCTTTAAATCAAGACAAAATTTGTGGAGGGAAAAGTGGTGTGGCTTGAAGAATGTTGGGGGAAGGCTCGCTTGCTAACGTATCAGGCTCGTTTGTTGATGTAACCATGGAGGTAGTCTCTCTTACAGGATGGTTTCGAAGGAATCCCTCCGCACTTGATCTGAGTCGTTGATATGAAGTCAACGTACCTGACTGGAAGTCATTGTAGAGGCACTGCCTAAGTTATCTGTCAGACAGGTTGTATTGCCGGGTTTACCTCATCTTGTGGGCCTCGTCGCACCAGTTCATCTCCAATGTTGAACATGTCCGACATTTAATCTCTGGCTCATTGTTACATGGTCATGTTTCCCTTAGAGCTCCAATAATTCTTGACAGTAATAGGCACATTCTGCATGATAACAAGAAGCCAATTCTTTTGGCATAGCCTTCCTTCTGATGATGCCTCAGTTACATGATTTTAGATTTGCTTTACAATATTTGGGAAATTTGCAGGATTGAGACTTGTTTTTAGTTTTATCTCCAATGCCAAAAGATGCTTGTCTAATTTCATAAATTTCCCTTAACCACCCTCACAATATTTTCCAGCACAACAAATCCCATGATTTTCTAAACTAGAACACTTGAGAGAAGGAAATCTTCTAATTACATGACACATAATAGTCAAGAGAAAACATTGCACCTGAGTTTTACTCTCTTCACTCTCTTATCTTATCTGAGATGCATATATAGATATTAACTTCACTTCATCTGTGACCATTTTGTTCTAATGACCTTTCCTAGACTCTTCCTGCTCCAATTAAAATGTAAGGTTGCAATCATTAAGCGTTGAGGCTATCTCCATCACTTACAGAATCACTTAAAATTTGCAACATTCATTGTTGGGAAGAATCATGGACTCTTTTAGACCTGTGCACATTGATATAGAATACTCCACACACTGAGGTTGATGTAACCATACATGTTCCAAACAAAAATTTTAGGGAAATCTTCTTCCCATCCTGAATATTCGAAGATAATTTTTCGAGCCTCTCTTGACTTTTAATTGAGTCAAATTAAGCTACAACATTTGGCTCCAATTAGGAACAATGCTTTGCCTGCAAAGAGCTTAGAAAAGTATACCAGTAGCCTCTATTGGGCATGGAGTCTAAATATGACAATTATGGAATACAAAATATCCCCAAAACCTTTTGCACTTTGGACTTATTCCTTTATTCTTAAACTGAAATTACTAAACTAGAAATACTACAACTAAAAAGGTTCAAATTATGAGCTTATTTATGTGCAAGTCCTATATATATATATATACATGGTTGAACTCAATCAGGTGAAGGTTGCCTTCCAATGGCACCAACCCAACATCTCGATGTTAGACCTAATGCCTCTATACTATTGAAATTCATAAATTAAAATTGGCATGTACCATAAAAAAATTCCAGATAC